>OZ057414.1:129036845-130503845 GCA_964056705.1 Troilus luridus
ACTAGCCGATCATTTTTATATGATATTTTTTGTTTTTTATAATTTTTATTTGTTTATTCATATTTTTCTTTACTTTGAAACTTTTTGAAATAACCAGATATCCATTCCTTTCCCTTAGGCCATCCCAGGAGTGGAATTGGCAATCAGGACTGGCTGACAACCAGGACAATGTTGCGGGTTCGATTGTTCCTTACAATCAGTACCTCCCACCAAACGATGGAGCGTATCCCCAACTTCCACAATTCAATTATGAACAAGGATATCGCAGTTATGAGGTCCCATATTATCAACCGTACATGAACAGGTAACAATTCCAGTGATTTTTAAATATTTTAATGTATAGTTTTAAAAACATAGGCAGCTCGTACATAGGAAAAATGCAACCTATAAATACAAATGCTTCACTAAATATATTAATAATTAAAATAGACCGTAATGAGTATTGCGGACAGAAGTTAAAACGCAAAACATAAATAGTGTAAAATTGTTGACTTGATAATTTTAATGATACGTTAAAATCGTCAAAGGGTGCAGTCAATGATAACACTAAATAAGCAGAACTTATTTTTAATCGTGCCAATGTTTCGGCCCAAGGTGTAAGGCCATCTCCAGAGCAACATCAGTTTGGTTTTCACATCTATTAGCACTCCGAGGAATAATTATATACATTTTCAAGTAAATTGATTATTAATAAAAACATAATTAACATATAACATAATAACATTAAAACATATAAAAAACATTAGCAATATTTCAATACAAGATAATGGAAATATTAATTAGTATACTGTTATATTATTAACATCATACAAATTCTTGTACATTTGCAACATAAAAACAAGACAATTATCTAAAAAAATTACTAAAAAAATCTTTTAGGGAAAATAAAATGTTCAACTAGTTGTTGATGTTTGAGGTTATTATTAGCATCAGTTAAACGGGCTTTTAGATAATTATTCTTATTGTTTCAATTCAACGCTAACCTTCAAACTTAACTTGATTAAAATAAATCGTATAACTCAGCACAGGCCGCTAGGCGTCGCCAGTCTCGCACAATACGTCACGAGCATGTCGCGGATTTTCCCGAGTTTTTCCCTAACAATAATCGCTTTTCGCGGCTAAAGAAGTTTTCACTTCAAAAATAATGCTGCCGTTATCGGTATTTTTTGATTGATAGTCGATATAGGCTGGAATGCCAAGCTTTTTAAATTTTAAAAAGAACTAATTGAATGATAATGGCTGACCATTTTCTTCCAAATATATAATTGTCAGGGAGGAGGCCAATAAATTTCTCTTAGATAGGGAGACATTTTTATTTACTTAATAGGCTACTTACCAACGTTTCGAACTACATTCCAGGACTTCTTCAGGGGTTGTGTGGAGGGGGAGGGCGGTATAAGTCCGTCTACTAATCAATCACATCCCTGTCTAACGTAAGACTCAAAACTAAAACCAGTTTTGATTCCTAATTCCTATATCCCAGCAATGTGCACATTCACACTCACACACTGTTAACAAGGTTTTTTAGGTTCATGGCATTCAGTCAATAATCATAAAGCTATCTATTGGTGAGGCTTCGAGAATTAATTGTTCTCATATTTATGTTCAAACTAGTGAGTGATTTGTTGAAAGCCTAATTTGTAACTGTTGAGCAATGAATATGACAACAAATTATAGCTTAGCAATTACTGACTGAATCTCAAGAACCTGCAAAACATTTACATACATCTTTTTAATTTTTTAGCTTGTCTCATTGTGATTTGTATCTGATTATTCTCAAGACTAAATTCTCATGTATTTTTTTTTTTATAAAACTCAGTTATATATTTTATTAACATTTATATATTTATTTTTAAAAGACAAATCAATCTTCAACACTTGTATATTCTTTATTTTCCCACTCCTACAATCATACAATGTCACATTTCAAACAATATTACTATTGTAAAATATATTAAATAACACTTTTAAATAGCCCGTAAACAGTAAACTACGGAAAATCCGTAAATTGTTATATATATATTTTGTCAATTGGACGAGCTGTCTATGTCGCATTTGTTAGTTCTTAAGCAATACATTTAAAGGATATTGAAAAATTTAATTACAACTGTTATGGAAAAGTGAATGCATGCATTATAAATATCATTTTTGTCTGTTAGAAATTCTGAATTTTATGTTACAAAAATATATTAATTCTTTTTCTATTTTTAAAAACCAAAATCTTTTATACAAAGTCATAAAAAATTTTCTTTACTCGGTTATGTTAAGCATGATACTCTAACTATAAGTTAATTGTATCATGCTTTTTTATTACCTACAATTTTTTTTGTATTATTTTTCCGGATCCCAGATAATTATAATTTTTCGGTATTAAATTTTATTATCCACAAGCTACTTAAGTAATATCTCTGCTTATTTCGTAAAAAACTTTGATTTATAGAATTTTGTACTGTGATAAAACTACTAGGAAACTTAAAGTAGGAAAAAAAAGTCTTAAAAAACGTTAATGGTCATAGTAAAAATTATAATTATTAGACAGAGTAGCTATAAAAAATAAAAATTATGTTATTTAATTATTATAAATAGTTAATTTTTGTCAGAAGGTTCGGTATTCGAACATTCCTATCTATTTATCAACGTTGATTTAAAAAATATTTTTCAAGCCTTTAATAATTGAAACAAAATAAAAAGGTATAATATAAAATTATGGCTATTATTATTTTTAAATTTAAAAGAAAGCAAAAATAAACAACGGAATATAAAAAAGGAATTTCTCAATTATTAAATATTTAGTCTTTTTGTTGTTTTTCTTTTTTACATTAATAATAATAAACAATTAATTTCAGGGCTGTCGGAGCGCCGGAGATGGTTAGAGTGAGTTTTTATTTATTTATTATTTATAATGTTATTATTAATTATTTTTAAAGTCGGTTGCAAATATAAATATGAAAAAAAATATATAAATATCTTAATTTGGCCAGGTTTAAGTTTCTTGCATTAATAAAACTATTATTTTTACTGGTATCACAATTTAAGAGACTTGGTTTATTGAATTAAAAAAATAAATTTGTATTTTTAGCGACTTTTTTAGTAGAAAAATTAAATTAATAATAATGCCAGTCTTTATAAACAAAATTTGTATAAATTCCCTGAAAATCGAGTAATAGAATAGATCAAATTTGATTGCCTAAATCTAAAGCTTTCTTCATTTCTGTGCTACATTTATTTACAAATATACATTTAATGATTACATGATTGAAATACCATTGAATTAATTTTTTAAGCTGTAATTTTTAAAAAAATTCAGAGTTTCAAATTTTCCTACAATATTATTAGAGCTGTTATTTTTGAAAGTTATATAAGTCTAAAATAATTTGTAACTTAACTAAAATTAATTTTAATGATTATTACTTCATATTATAATTTTAACGATGTATAGTATTGAAATTACTCTCTGATAATAGCTAAGTGTTAAAAACATAATGTTAGTTCATATTATTTAATTAATTAAAATGCAAACCTTAAATATCTCGATACCTAAAAAAGTGACCTTAAAATCCTCTCACAAACAGCAGCTCATTCAATTTAATTAGAAAATTTAAAAAAAGTATATTTAACAATTTAAATTATTTTCAGCATTTTTTAAACAATAATTTAGGATGAAATTTAATATTTTTAATTTAAACATATCTTTCTCTCTGAATGACAAATTATAGAAATGGGTAATGTCTTGTAACTTTGTGTTTGAGTTAATTGAAAATAAGTTTTTTATTATTGTCATTGATTAATTGATTATTTTATTTTGTTAGTACCCAGGACCAGGATGGCTCGCAACAGCCACCTTCTTGTCGGTAAGTGGCTTTCCAAAAATTTTCTTTAATTTTATTTGAAATACTCCATTAAATATTGATTAACAATAATGAAATATAAAATTATTTCTTAATAACTATAATTAAGCAAATAAAATAGCTTTTTCCGATACCGGGCATTAAAAATACTAACCTACATAACACTATATATATATATATATATATATAAGTACGTCAAATAATTATAATATATTATCAAGTAATTATGAATAAAATAATTTTATTTCAGAGCGTGCAATTGCCGGAAGGAACGATTTATTCATTCCTTGTAAGTAACCTTTTTTTTTTATTTAATATCAATAACTTTTAATTATACAAATACAAATATAAATAATTTATACAGTAAATTATGTAATGAGCAATGAGCATAAAAATCTTTTGAATGCCTAAAAATCATTTATAGTGGATCACCGAATTTTTTAAATATTTTTGGGATGAATTCTCATTTTTTAGTTATTATTGTGCTTTGCTAGTATTTTTATATCAATATAATATCTACAGCCCGGGTAAATAAGTGGTTAAGTCGGATTTTCTCCAGAGAGAGTTATTTAACTGCTTACAGATCATCGGAATCGTATCATTCTCGTAGTTTTTGGCTTTAAATGGAGTTGTAATATTAACAATAACTCCTTTTTGAAGCCAATGCATTACTTAGTCCCTTATTCACTACGAAAAAAACTCGATCCCGCTTACTTAAGTACTAGAAACTTATTTTGGAGAAAATTAGACTTAACCACTGCAGATATATTCCTTATTTCATCAACTTGAATTATAGTTTAGTAGCATAAATATAATTTATTGTGGTTGTGTAGAAACTTTGTATGTTTTATTCATAATCAAACGAGAAAAGACGGGTAATATTTTAAATGATTTTTAAAAAACATGAAAGATTTTAATGCTGAGCATAGGGCAATGAACAAAAATAATCGATTTTTCAACTGCAAGGGAGAAAAATTAAGAGAACTGAAATTAAATTAAAACGTTCGATATAAATAATTAAATATACATATATTATATAATGAAATATTTATACATATAATGTCCCTATATGAGACCTATATGATACATATCAGTTCCTGTAAATTCTAAATTTCAGGTATATTGTTTTATTTTTAATTCTTAAAATAATTACAATGATTGCTAGCTTGAACATTAAAATTATAAACATAATTTGTATATGGTGAATAATATTAGGGAAAAAATGATCCGGCTATAGGTAAAAAAATCCTCTTATATAGGGAGGGCTGTTTATTTGGATGCCGACGTTGCGGGCCTTCTTCAGGGCCGGTGAGATCAGGAGCTGACACTCAATACCATCAAAACCAGTGTCACAGTTTTCCAATAAACAGCTCTCCCTAGATAAGAGAATTTTTTTAGCTCCACCCGGTCCATTTTCTTCCACATAATTTACATAAATAATTCTTTGTCAAAGTTCCCTTTGATTATTCTTTATTTATACAATAGTTAGTATGCACAATAACAATGGTTACGTTTTAAGCTAGAAAATATTTCCCGAATTAGGTGAATTTCATATATTATAACGTTAATTGTATTTTTATTTTTTTAATGCGGCATGGTATATCTGACGCACTAATTGGTACGAAATATTTTTTTTCCCAGAAATTGATTTTGAGTTTCAAATATGCTTTTAAAAAAGTATAATTATAATACAATGCATTTTTTCAGTAATGCAACAAAAAAAACATTTTTTCTGATTTCTTTAATTATTTAAAAACAATAATATTATTGGAAATTGTTTAAACTTGTAGCACACCATCCATTACATCTACACCGAAGCGATCCCGTATCTCTGGTATATACCGCTGCCGGTAAGTTCATAATTTTTGTAATATAAACATATTTTTCCTCTAATATAATCACTATTCGTTTTTGAACGAATTAGTTTCAGGAACATAAGCCCAATTAAAGAAAATATGTATGCGTTAGATAGACCATGTCATGTAAACTTAATTTTCGTGTTCTAGCTAGATAACAGAGTATACATAAAGCGTTCTATGATAAGATGAGATATAAATATGATAATTATATACGGTACATATATAATTATATATAGTAATTTATGAATAAAACCAGGGAGGAAGGGAAAATGAGAAATAAGTTTGAAATTGTGAAACTTACTGATTGTTGTTGAAATTAAGTGATAAATTAAGGTTTATATTTTATACTTTAATCCAGATTTAATGATTTGAAACCGTGAAGATAATTAATTTATAACAAACTATAATTATTAAAAACTAATAAAAATAACCGAAGGCTGTTTTTATAATCAATTGCGATAGTAACAAGGTCACTAATTTCAGATTCTTAGTATAAGGAATAAAAACCGGCCATGATCGTTTTAATTTTTTTTGTTAATCTTTAAGACTTTTATATGATTTTATGATATATAAGATAGCTTGTATATGTTGAATTTGTAATTTATTTATTTATATTAATTATGTAATTATTTTAGGCGCCCTGGGAAAGGATTGAAAATCAAGCGCCTAGACCCCAACGGCATGATCCGATCGTAAGTAATATTAAATATAACAATAATTATTATATAATAATTTTATCAGCATCCATCCAATGGTTGAAAACTGGAAGTATATTTCCAGAGACGGAAGGATTCCTTTTTGAAGAATATCTTACATGAGGTCATTGATGATAAGTATCCTCTTTGCAAATCTACAAATGAATCCATACATGTGACGTCAGGCTGTCGAGTACTTGTTGGAAAAAAATACCTTCAAAGACACAATAATGCAGCGAAGGTCATTCATCAAGCAGTTACTAAAATTTGTGATCAAATTACATATCACCAACCTTTCTATAGATATCATACTGAAGCATTATTAGAAAGTGGTAATGTTAAATTATATTGGGATCATACGGTGATAACAGACCACCATATTTCTCACAACAGACCAGACATCGTGCTCATTGACGAGGCAGCAAAGAAAGCACAGATTATTGAGATAGCAGTTCCTTCCGATGATAACTTGCAAAAAACAATAGGAGAAAAAATTTGGAAATATCAGGAGCTTAGCGAAGAGTTGAAGCATCTTTATAGGCTGGTGAAGGTTGAAGTACTACCAATTGTAGTTTCTACCAAAGGCCTTATTCCAGAGGAAACAATAAAATCCTATATATATATAAAAGTTACCCCATCATTTATTAAAAAAAGGCATTGTCAAACTTGTTCAAGATATGGAATAAAAAATGAGGATTAAAAAAAAATCATTGTAACGTTAAGAATAGATTCGGAAGAAAGTATCATAGATTTCCATCGTTTTTTTAAGAGGTTTTAAAAGACGTAGAAACAAAATTAAATACGGTTCCCAAATTTATTTTATTTTTTATTACTAGCAATATTCGGATTCATTAGTATGCGATTGGATCTTTTTGGTTAATGCAGTTGATATTCCATTAAAAAAAATATTTATATCTGCACATCATAACTTCTTAACTGAAAAAACTTTAAGATTTGTAAGTTCCTAGTTAAAAAATAAACTTTTGGGTATTGGTAAAGCAAAACATTCCTATTGCAATGATGGTATTGAAATTCTTTTATAAGCCATTGGGAAAAATTTTTAAATCTTGAAACTTTTTTATTTTAAATTATGTCATTATTCCCATAAAACCTCTAGTACAAACATGATATAACTGTAAATATGACTTTATTAAAAGAAATACTAAATTTTGAGTCATTTCGTTGTTCTTGGGAAGAATCGATATATTTTTTATATCTCTATTATTAAAAAAAAATAATGTTTAAAAATCTGAACGTCTGGAGTACTCACTGGTTTTCTCACTAGAAAAAAATTAACATAATATTTTAATTTTTTTTTATCTTTAGTCTCTAACTACAGTATGATGTTATCATTACAGTAAAACAGATTTATTATTTATTATTTTATATAATTATTACTATTGATGTTTTCGGTTTGCTTTGCAGCGCGCCGCGGGCAATTTGCCCATTAGTGCAGAACCAAGTGAGATTCGAACATATGAAGCAGAAAGCACCACTCCAGACTTCCCCAACCCAGGACAGGTAACTGTTTTTATTTTTAATTTAATTTCATAGTGGCTTTATCCAACACTCAAATTATACAAAAAAGTATAATTTTACCGGTATAGTGGCTATGGGGGATTATTTTATTCAAGTGTCGGGAATCGACACTGGGGTTGGTAGGCACGGTCTCTATGTCACTTCCTTGTACAACAGCTGGAACAATCTAATTATAAATACTGAATCCAAGACTGCATTTATTGTAGCGGTAGTTTTTATATAAAACTTTCTGGTCCGAAAATGTTTCGCTATTGCTTGATTTGAAACTGAAAGTTTGAAGTATAAATAATCTATTGACGATTAAATTTATAAATTTTCATCATAGAATCAGTTTTTCTATTCAAGAAATAGTCATTGCATAGAAAGATACTTAGACAGACCAATAGCGAAAAGATGTGTCCTTTCTAATATAAGAAAGGAATATGAGGAATATACCTCGCGCGAATCGCATTACCGTGTTGAGAAGCGTCCACGGGTGGCGTATGTGGGGATAGTCGGTGGAAATTCTCTGGAAGTTCCTCCCGGCTAAGTCCGATGGAGTCTCTGACCAACAATGAGGGCGGGCTGGGGGGATGTGACGTATGTTAGAACGCCCTGGTTACATTATTTTTTAGTACACCAAATACCAATACCTTTCTTATATTTGCTTTTTTCTCAATAGTCTGATACCATTACGATATTATACTGCTGTTTTTCACAAATATTTTTTTTAATTTTTTTTTCATTTGATGGTGATGATTATTTTAATATTTTTATTTTGAAGAGAAAAGATTTGTCGTGTCCGGAATTCGAACCCGGGTCTTCGGCATCTCTAGCGCGGCACTGAGCTACCAGGCTCGTAAACAGGCCAGACAAATCCATTCTCTTCACCGATCCTATGTCCTAGTCTGAAGAGCGCCGCGGTAGAGATGCGGAAGACCCGGGTTTGAATCCCGGCCAGGACAAATATTTTCTCTTCAAAATAAAAATATTTTTTCAACTTTTTTATTGTGTATTTTTTTTTAAACTTTCCTACTGTTTTTCTTTATTGGTTAAATATTTTAAAACTAAATCACCTCATGAAATATGATGAAGATGAAGAAGAAATTTTAATTTATAAAAGTAATTTCAAGAAAACGTTATATTTGTGGAGTTTGTAAGGAATTTTATTTTAATATTGAGTACATAGAAGAAAATAATCATAATGATGATGAATTTGAATTTATAGGATTTTTTTTAGGAGTCTAAACATTCTGTAATTTTTCCATCATTCAATATTATTCTTAAGGTTTGCGAAGTCAAAAACCTGCCGACCAATGTTAAAAAAAAAATCTTTAACCCAAAATTAATACAAGTTCGAGTCATCTGTCGTTATCTAATATTAATAATTAAATTATATGTTGATTTATTTAATCATTACAATTTACATAAAAATATAAAAGAATTAAATGAAGCTATTACTATTCTTCTCTTTATGATTTGATACATTTTTTATTTAATAATTCTTTTATTATTTTTGTAAAGATAATCAAAGAATTTCTCACATTTTAATTTTTCGACAGTCGAGAATACCAGGTTAGGAAATAGTTCTTCAAAATAATTTCTTTAATTCAATAATTTTATATTAGATATATCTTTATATACGATTGTTTTATTTTTCCTAGCTTTTATAATTGTGTTGAAAATAAACTAGTAAGAATAAAAAGCATCTCTTTTACTGAACCTGGTTGCATACGATGCACCATTATGCATCTCTTTACAAATGTTTCAACATTGATTTTTTTTAATCAGGAACATATCTTGAGATTAGTAAGTCTCGCTTCATAAAACTAAATCGTTTCAGGAGATATTTCAAAACCCTTATGTAATTTTTCAGGTCTTGCAAAGTATATAAAAAAGGTAAGATCGTTAATATTTCCCTATTTTCATCTCCATTAATCGAATCTTAACAAAATATTTTCTTTGAGATTCCTTTTACTATCACCTATTATTTTTTATTCATTACCAGTTGTTTCATAAACTTAAATTCATTTAATTATTTAAATTCAATTTATTGGCATTGCACGAAATATAACATGACTGTATTTTTATTAATTAGTTAATTATTGTATTAAATATGTTGAATAATATGAATTGACCTTATGTAATTGTGGGGAAGAAAACGGCCCGGGTGAAGGTCAAGAAAATTCTCTTATAAAGGGAGAACTGTTTATCTGGAAGCCGATGTTTCGACCCACTTTGCAGGTCATCTTCAGGGCTAATTGATGGTCAGGGGGTTGATACTAGACTCAAGTAGTACATAAAGACGTCTATGTACATATTTATGTATTATTAATGAGAATGTATATAACTTCTCCAAAACTTTCTCATTGTGTTACTTGATTTCAGGGAAGATCACAAAGCTTTCCTGCAATCCTCCAGTCATCTTCATCCTTCGAGCAGCCCGGCCCAACCGACCTGTCCAGCACCAGGAGAATGTCTTCGTCCGGAGATTTCTCTGAGGAATCTGACGGAAGCGGCGGTATGCCAGAACAATCAGGAGATGTTTCTGCAGAGGCCGTTCCACGAGGGCCATCCATTGCAAGAACTTCCGGAGTGCAATCCTATGCAGGGCGTGTCCGCTTTGGAAGAAGTGAGGACTCCAGGCCATCAAGTCCAACTGTGAGTGTCTCTATGGTGACCTATATTGATAATATGTTATATTATAAGAAGTGAGATGGAGTGTCCGGTGGTAGAGCGCTCAGTTACTACACCGGAAGGTCCTGGGTTCGGGTCCCACTTGGCAGACTTTAAGTCAAATTGTTTAATGCTCACCTAGCCTCCTTAAAGTGAGTACCCAAAATAATGGGAAAACCTAGAGGTTGAGCGTGATCTATGACAAAATAGATATTTTCAGATCCCTAGGCCCGGTGAATAAGTGGTTAAGTCAAATATTTCCAATATGAAGTTTTGTTTTAAGGGAACCAAATCAGGGATTTTCGCTTACATTATTATGAAATGGAGTAATATAAATCTCTATTTAAAGCCATTTACTATGAAGAACCTTTTATTCAACAGAATCTATATATTATCATGGGAGCAGGGTATCTCGGTGTATACAGATATTTATTTATACCTATACCTATACCTATACACTATATATATATATATATATATATATATATATATATATATATATATATATATATAGAGAGTGTATAGGTATCTCACTGTATATAGAGCTGGCTTGTTTTGCTGAAGGTGACGGATTCAAATCTGTCTAATTCCATCATTCCTTCGGTCCTCCCCAAAGGGATTATCGATTTTAAAAAGAATTGGATATGAAATAGTAATGGTAAAAGAATTAAACTATCTTTTCTACAATTACAATACAATTTCTGTAGTTGAGCGTTTCTTTGATTTGGCAAATTCATAAAAGTATTATTCAATAAATATGTTTTTCTACTATAATATTGGACACTTACAATTGTTCACCATTGTAAAATAAATAGCTGTAAACAAACCAAACAATCACAATCATGGCTGAACCCTCCCATACCCTGAGAGGCACAAAAGGGTGTCGGGAAAGAAAAAGAAATAAACAAAACTTGAAAACCATCTTCACCCGGTTCCCATTAATGCAAGAACCATATTCTTGGCCACAGCAATATATATATATATATATATATTAGGTCAAAACCTAATTCCATTCCTGGGTTCTTAACATACAGCCTTCGCTGTTGCCGCCTTATCCATTCAGGACAGAATGGATAGCTATGCATCAATGCATACATGCACCATGCAGCTAACGGCCTTGTTACTAGGACTTTCCAATTCACTCAATCCACACCATCTTGTCATTTCTCCCTTAACCATCACCTTCCTAACCAGCTCTTCGGTTACAGGAACCCCCTGGAAGAGCTACCCGTCGCCCCGCCCAGCCAGAACCGAGTTCCGCAGACCCTCCAAGACTACCTGCGCCTCCAGCGCGGCGTGTCAACGTCGATGGAACCTACTACGTCATCGGCATCAACACTTCCAGAAGAAGGAAGACCACTTCAAGGTCACAATCTGTGAGTAATCAACTAATTTCATCAGATTCGAAACCGACATTTTGGACCGAACTTTAATAAAAACTTGGTTAACTTATGCCAAGTTAGTGGAATGGGGTGGTTCTGTGATAGAGTATGAGTTCCCATGCCGGAAATTCTGGTTCAAATCCCGCTGCTGGCTCGATTATTATTTAGTCTGTTTGCAGCCGAAGATGGATCATATGGGATCTAGGACCCTCCTGCGGCTCACCCAGCCTGTATAAAATGTTATAAAAATTGGGTACCAAATATAAGGTGGAAAAATCTGGCGTTATCCAGGACAAGTCACCTCCTTGCAGAAACGTTGTCCATAAAACAATACAGTCTCTACCATGTACTGAACCCCAGACCGTTACCGAGTTGTAGTGGTACAGGTGGTACCTTATGTCAATTATGTTTTGACTTAACAATATTATAAAAACTGTCAAAATGATTTCGTTGAATGGGTCAGTCGTTGAATAATAATAATAAAATCAAGATTATTTATTTAATCTAAATAATGCAGGGGATGGACCCTCTGGGATCTGGAGATCCTCCTGGGTGCCTCTGTAAAGAGGTTACACTTAAAAGGAAAAAACCCGGAGGTTGAGTGCGATCATGGACAAATCACCTCCCTGCACAGCCGTTGTCCTAGTGCTGTGTCAACCATATACTTAATGGTATATATATATATATATATATATATATATATATATATATATTGGACAATCACATGAAAAATGAAGAATTATAAAAATGCTTGGGATATTATTTAATAATATTAAAATATTATTTAAGTGCTTCTTTACTTTTATGCAGCTCTGAAAGTAACGTTGGGTGTCAGGATCAATAAAAATCAAAATGATTTCATCTTATAATGACAATACCAATAACTGATTCATAAGCATAAACTATCCTAACTTCTAGGCATTTTTAAAATTTTTTTTTTCTAAGCTGTAGTGTTACACCTTTGTAAATTTTTTAATGGTTGATTTTGAATTTTAATTTCTAAAAATAAGGATCTGAGAAAGTTTGAATATTTCATATCATTTTTTGGTATTTAGTACGTATTTAAAAAAATTAAAACCGCTCCCTTATTCGCAGGGAAGCTCAAAGGACGAATGATGATGCTCAGAATTCAGGCCAGTTAGAACTTGACATCTCCATGTTCGATTCCGTCCATCATCTCCTCCCAGTTCCAGACATGGAGGACATCGTCCAAGAAGTCAGGGAAATGACCATCGAAGACAAACTGGCCTTCGACTTCTAGCTTAGTTAAATCCTTTCTTGTCTCCTTTTTTTGCAAATCCTTCTGGTAAATATACAACTTGAACCCGGAAAACGACCATGGCACGCTTTTGGATAATTAAAAAAATAAGTATATATAATTTTATATTCTTGTTGCAACAGCATGTAATATATAAGAGGAATTTAAGGTCATTGCTTGATGAAAATTTTCTCACTAATATTCCGCTGTGTTTCTTAGTGATTCCAAATAATAATCGATGTAATTATCAAACCATTGCCGTACAATTCTTGTTAGTTAAAACCAACACATATTTAGGAATTAAAATTACTGAGAAATTTATTCAGAGCACAACTTCATATTTCATCTGTTTGATAAATAATTTCATAAGCCTGGTTAATAATTATTATAAAAATATATTTTTGACAATTTTTGTATTCTTTTCATCTATTAATAATATTTTAGTTTTTTTTAAAATAGTTTAAATTAGCTACTTAAAAAAAAATCACCAACTACCAGAAAGAGTTAATCAAAGCCAATAATTAAAGTATCAGAAAATTAAAAAAAAGTATATTTAAAAATGTGAAATATGATATTTTTAAATCAAATATGACAATAAGGTTATATGATATAATTATTTTAAATAACGACCTTATCTTATGATTAATTCCTTTTACATTTTTAAATACATTACTTCTTCACCAAGTTGTATTGTAAGAATTTTACCTCAATTTAGGTGTTAGTTTTTAATATTATGTTTTTTTTTTTCATTTTTATTACTATTTTTATCGCTATATTTTAATATTATTGCTATGCTTTTAAATATTTTTAATTTCTAATGCAAGAAATGCTTGTAAATTTGCTTCTTAATGTTATTAGATTATTTGTTTTTTCACTGCATTGCATTATTATAACCAAATGCACTGACTTACTGAATAGATCATAATGATGTGAAAAAACCAACTGAAATCTAAATAATTTTTAACATAATAGTCAATTGTACTTTCACTTTTATACTCAATGATAAAATGCTCATTTATACATAATTATAATTAAATTCGAATTTCTACAAATGTATTAAGTTATTGAATACAAAAAAAATTTAAATTGTAGTAAAACTGTATTTATTTAATATTAAATTGATAATTTAAGAAAAATATGCATATAAGCAGTTTAATTTTGTATTCCATTTTTGGTAAAATATTAAAAATTTGTATTCAATATTTATTTTCATAACATGAGCTGAAATGTTACTTATATCAGTAGAAATAGTGGACTTTTCATTTTATAATCTGTTTAAAAAAATATTGTATATTTTATTTTAGATTTTAGATTAAAAAATAATCTTATATTTATTATAAATTATGGTCAAACAGCGGTGATGCAAATAATCACTAAATGACTGTCTTCAATTTGATTTTTAATGTTCTTGTTAGTTTAGCGGTTTTATTCCTTTATTAATATTTTCTATAAAGTTTATTGATTTTATTACAATATTTAAAATATTGTATTCTTTGGGGTTACCTTCGTATAAATTATTTTCAAAATAATATATATTTTATTTAGTGTTATTTTATTAAATAAAAATATATATTATATTTTGTCATATCAATTTATAATTAAGAATTCATTTGTTTTTTATATTGTTCCATTAATTGTTAGTCTTACTTTACAAAATAAAAAAATGATATAATTTTAAAAATTAAAAAAAAATTGGTATGAATAATATTTTCATGAATCATCTATTACTTTTCCTTTAATAAATTTTGGGTGTTTAATTGCGCATTTTATTTCTGACTTTACCTGCATCCTATTTTGCTTGTAATAAATCCATTTTAATTATTGACTGAGTATTAATCTTATGTTATATTAACAATCAAGAAAAATAGATAACAATAAATAAGTAAACTAATATATACATATATATTGTTTATTATAACATTCAACAAACATGATTAGGCACCTTTTTAATAACTTTGTGAACTGAATAAATTAAAATAGCAGCCAACTAATATTGAATCTTTTATGAAATTATGCAAAAATCCTAAAGATTTAGCCTTGATAATTTTAAAGGCATTAAAATTGATTAAAATAAAATATGTAATTTTATAAAAAAGAGAACATTGGACATACAATAAAAATAAACAAATCTTTTCGGAATTTTTGAAGTTGTTTGAGTCTAAATTTATTTTTATAGATAGTAAATAAAAAAATATTAGAAAACAACTTAAATAACATAAATTATTAACAGATTATAAATAGTAATATGAAGTATGTCAACAAGTTCCTAAAATTAAGGTAATGTTCAAGGAACATTCGTTCTCGTGTATTCATAGCAAAACTTGCGAGAACACTGGGACATGGGATCAGGTAAGAGAAAAGATTTGTCCTTGCCTGGTATCAACTCCGGTAGCTTAGTTGCTAGAGTCCTGTCACGGTAAGACAGAGGACCCGGGTTCGAATCCCGGTCGGGGGCATATCTTTTCTCTTCAAAATAAAAATATTTAAAATTAAAACAACTAACTAAAAAATTATAAATTATTAATGTTAGTTTTCTTCCAGTATTCTTTTTAAATTTTTAATTTTGCATAAATTAGTAGCTTTGTATTTTCCAAACATTGGTAATTCAAGGCGAAATTTCATATATTTGAAAGTGATAAAATAGGCCGAATACTTGATTATAAATAAATATTTATTCTTCAATTATGTTTAAGAAAATACGATAATAAATCTAAAAAGAAGAAATATTAATTAAATTTATTACACAACTGTATACATTATGTAAGCTATTGATTTTAAATGTGAGACTACCCTATTTTGCGAAATATTTTCTTTAAAAATCAACACATTTGATATATTTTGGCCAAATAAATTGGTGAAAACAAATTTATATTGATATTGAAATAACATTGATTGTTAATTATGTAAGCTTGTAATAAGATTCAGCTTTAATTATTATTTTTACAAAATGGAGTTACCTCAACTTCAAAATCAACGATAAGGGTATATGACCGATTGGTCCTTCATAAATAAATTTTATTTAAACTATAGGCTACATAAAAATTAGTTGCTAAAGAAGGTAAATGCACCCATTTTTTAATCATGTATACAAAGAGTGCTAATATACTTTGCATATACCCAGCCTCTATAAAGTGGGTACCTAAGATAAGGTACCATGTACTGAACCACAGACTCTTCACGGGTTGCAGTGGTACAGGTTTATACTTTTTATACAATATGAGATTTTAATTAAATTAATCAATTATGCAGTATAAATTATAAAGAAAAAAATATTGGAAAGCCTCTAAGACTATTAGATGTCGCTATTGGAGGACTGTGCTTCTCTCCAGTAGTGAATAATATAACCAACTCCAGGAGACTGTTGAACTTAAGTTCTCTATAGGATCGGGCAACATAAATATAACAACATGGAGAAGCGATAACAGAAAGGGAAGAAAACAGGACACGAGATCTGGGAGCTTGCTGTTCACTTGTGGATCTAGTCCCGATCAACATGTTGCCTTCAATTCATGTTTGGGCGCCAAGGGGCAGTGAACTTGAATCTGAATCTGACCAAAATAACAGGTTAAATATTTGTCACTGTTACATAGTTATTCGAAAAATCGCATAGCTAGTTCTTTTATTTCGTTGTTATAGTATTGTTCTGGATCTAGTACTGGCGGTCAACACCTTGCCTTTCAGTTAATGTTTTGACGCCAAAGGCCGAAGAACTAATTCCGAACTTAAAAATCGGTTAGTAGTGCTTAATAACCGTTTATTAATATGTCACTTTTATTCGAATAACCTTTTTTCTTGTTATTTTAATAATAATAAAGTCTTTATTTATTCTGGTACAAGTCCCTTTAGAATAACAATACAGGTATTACATTTAATTAATAATTAAAATTAAGTTAACAAATGAGAAAGCATTAATGAAAACAAAATTGCGATTACCTCCAATGAGGATAGTTAAAGACTAAAAAAAAAAAAAAGTACAAGAAATAAAAATAACACAGAGAGAAACATTAGATACCTACAACCTGATAATTGGTTATTGGTACCTACAACCTGTTAATTGGTTATTGGTAACTACAACCTGATAATTGGTTATTAGTACCAACAACCTCTTAATTGGTTATTGGTACCAACAACCTGTTAATCTGATTTAAAAGCCACATGTTTACTCGTTCTTCTATTACATTGCGATTACCTCCAATGAGGATAGTTAAAGACTAAAAAAAAAAAAACAAAGTACAAGAAATAAAAATAACACAGAGAGAAACATTAGATAATTACATATGTATGCAAATTATAATGTCAAGTAGAAAAAAACAAATCAAATAATGAAACAAAAATACAAACAATATCAACTAAGACAACTTGTTTTAATAGTATCTAACTGGATGACTCTTCACTCATCAATGATCTAAATAAAACGCATTAATACATAAATAAAAAACACATTATTAAATTATGAGTTGGAAAATTTTAATATAAAAACTCAGTATGTTATTTCCGATTTCTTGGATTGTTTTATAGATAATAGGTGATTGAATATACGGGATTTGAAAGTTGAAAGATCATTGGAACGACGAATGGAGCAAGGTATAGAGTTCCAAAGGGGCGAGGATCGGATAAGGAAAGCTCTATCAGAAGCAGTTGTTCGGTGGGATGCTTTGTATAGCTCTGAGAGCCTGGAACGGGCTATATTTCAATATTTGATTATTGTTCACATGTGGATCAAGTCCTAGCGATCAATATATTGCCTTACAGTAAATATTTTGATGCCAAGGGCCAGTGAACTTATTCCGATCTTAATGACTGGTTACTGGTTTTTTAATAACCGACTGTTAATCATATGTCACTGTTATAAAGTTACCCATGTGAAAGGATTTCTGGTCCTTTTCATGTCACTGTTACAAGGCTATTCGATCGATCGCTTTTCCGGTTCTTTTACTTCAATATCAGATTGGTTATTGGTACCTACAGCATGATAATTGGTTATTCGTACCTACAACCTGTTAATTGGTTATTGGTACCTACAACCTGTTAATCTTATTTAAAAGTCACATGTTTACTCGTTCTTCTATTACATTCCTAGATTATTAATCACTCGCGGATCTAGTGCTGGCGATCAACACGTTGCCTTTCAACCAATGTTTTGAAGCCAAAGGCCAGTGAATACAGTAAAGTTATTGATACTTATAACCTGTTACTCTGAGATCACAGTTACTGGAAACAGTGAAATACTGTTTAACTATCTTTTAGCGACCTTTCGAGGCTTTCTAGGTTTTGTACTCACTAATAAGGTTCAAGTCTCCTTTCGGAAAACTCAGGAACCACCATTGCATAGTGCACTCACTTAAACTGTCTTCGCCTTAGACTTCGTTGATATTTCCGGCCTTTAGGCACCGTTATGGCAGAGTTTGAACTCGCAGAACAAAACTAGGCGAAAATCGCGCTTTGACATCTTAGTAAAGACTGAATTATTTCCAAGCAGCAAAATGTTACAGAAGTAAACAACTAGTATTACTTAACTTATGGACAGACCAAACCTTCAGGTAAAATCTCCTAAGCTTACGAGAATCAAACCGTAGCTCCTGACCAATGCACGTCCCCAATCCCTTGATGGTTTGGTTTCCCTTTCAGATCTCTTCACAGTGCGACTTGTGTATTCAGCTCAGGGGACGACAGAAGTTGATCGCTATGCAGCACCCGTAGAGGACTCGAGAAGGGAATGCAGCCTGGCTTAGGCATGCAGCGGTCTTTGCAGGCTCTGTTTAGAGCCGGTGCAGTAATATAATTGCTGGATGCACTTTCATATAGCTTTGTATAAGTGTACATAATAAGAATATTATATCTATGTTATAAATAAGTGCTATTACGAAAATGAAATATATCATTATTACATTAAATAATATGCAAATATCTGCTATATCTAGAGCAATTTAAACCTTAAAGAATTCACAACAAATAAAAATGCCTCAAATTTATTTATTTTGTGTGTAAATAAAGTAAATTTATATGTTTATTATCATCTCTAAATAACTCATTTTTTCAGCGGATTAGACAGGATTGGACATTGCAATGATATTCAGTGACCTCCATTCGGGATTTCTTTTGGAACATTTCGTTTTCTAATTGAATAATGTTTTGTTTATTTATTTAACATGGGTTATTGGATTACTAATCAGCCGATGCTGCAGTGGGAGCCCTAAATTTTCCTATAATTAATTTAGGATAAAACCTATAATTAGGATAGGGATTTTTAAAGAGCACCTGAACTGCACATGTTTGGGACTCCTAATTTACGTCCATTCCAAAGGACGGCATAACTAAGGACTTTTTACCTCCTTATAATATACTAGCAAACCACCTTATTGCTTTACACGGGTAATGAAGCATATTATGCCTACATACTTTGTCTGTCTAATTTATTTTATTATGTAGATATTAAAAATATTTCTTTATATACGAATTTATTTACATGCGCATTAGATGGGATTAGGTAGCGTCACCGATGAAACCTCCCTGGAGGCTATACTTTTTCTTACACTTTCAACAACATTTCCGACAATTATCGTCTATATTCCAACCCATTTACACAAAATACAAAAATTATATACCTAAACCATCCTGGTGAATCAATTTATTGGTGAAAAAAAAACGCATGAAAATCTGTTCAGTAGTTATTGAATTTACCGCGAACAAACTAGGCCGAGGACTTTCTTTAATAATATGTATAGATACTACGCATCAGGTTTACACAACGACTGTTAGTGATTTAAGTACAATATAATTTATATGAACGATAGATTTTATTCATTATCATCGCAATAGATATTCATTAATAAAATTGCCGTCATTTTTTACTATTAAGCAGTCGCCATGTTCACTACACAGTATCTTATCTACTTTGGCCTCTGCTAATTAATATATTTGACATATAACTGTAGTTTTGATGTCATGTTTTTAATATAGGAGCGAGGTCGCGAGGTGTGTAGGCTGCCGAGTCGCTAAGGTGAAGCTCTCAGGTTCAAATCATGTTATTTTGTTAACAGCCGGGAAAGGACACAGTGGGATCATCAATGGGGTACCTTTAATTGCCAGCAATTTAAAACTCAGCTATCTGTTAAAATATAAGCGTGATTTGGCATAAATCACCTCCATGCCCAATCGTTATCCTAGAAACAGTACAGTCTCTGCAACGTACTGAATCCACGATACTTCATAGGTTGTAGTGGTACAGATATATGAATACACTCGATATAAAATGACCGAGTGGTGAGAACATTTTATTGCACGCGAACGACTTTGCTCTGCGACAACTGGGTCAAGGAACGTTTTCTTTTCAGTCAACTCCTAGAGTTATCAGGAATTATTTTTCGAAGCGAGGTTAGTTGTTATCAAAGCCGGGGTTGCACTTCGTTAAAGAAGGACGGATATCTATTTCTATCTCGTTGCGTTACTGTAATAAGGTCAGCTAAGAACTTGATGTGTTCAAGTCTTAAACGAATGTTAATGTGTACTAATAAGCCAATGATCGAAATGAAACATATAGTTCAGGAAATGGTTGAGTAGATGTACTAAAAAAGTATATTATTTAGGTCAGGAAATAGTATACAAAGAATTTATGAAAATTATTAAGAAATAATAATTGATTATTTCTCATATAATTTTAGCTCTCATGTTTTATTATCTTTATAGATTTTATTGTCTACAAGTTATTTTTTAATTTATCATTTTATAATACCATGTTTTATTCATTATATTTCATAAATTTTTTTCTATCTGTAGTAAATTTTCACATTATGACTGCTATTACAATATTTAACAATAAGTTACTAGTAATCTGAAGCTAACAATATTTGAGCAGGCATTATAATAAGATATTTTTCTTTTAATCACTTACAATTTAGTATGTGATTTTAAGTTATGTAAGGTTTGAGGTTTAAAGGTCTCAGATGAAATTGTGTTCTATCATATTACTGATTGGTTCACCATAATACGGATTACATATCTCTCGAGTTTGTTAAAGGCTGTTACAGATAAATTATTTGATTTGTTAACAGCCTTAGATGTATTTCTGGTTCCCCAGATCCACTTGGTGCTCATCCATCCTCTGTAAAGTGGTTACCCACAATTGATAGAAAAACCTAGCAGTTATCTGTGATCTCTACCCTATCACTTCTCTGCACAACTGTTGGCTTAGACACGGTTACAACCCTACCATGTCCCCTTAGTTACCATGCCCTTCATATCTTGTAGTCGTACAGTATTTTTTAAAATCAGATTACTATTAAGTATGTAACAAGAAACACTGTTTTTACTCTGGTGTATCGTATTTCTTATATCTTATGTGTACTTTAGAAAACTCTGAACTTTAGAGGTAGAAGATGTCTATCCCTATTGTTAAGGCCAGATGAAGTAATAACCTTATAAAGTATTATTAGTTTTAATCATAAAAGATTAAATCATTTTTTCGTGAAAGAAAGAACATTATCTTTACTTATTTTTCACATTTTTATTTAATATAATAATTTAAACGTTTAATTTCATAGTTGTTTAGAATAATTTAATTTAAAAGGTAATTTTATTTGGTTTAGATATAAGTGTAATATTTGTAGTAAGTGTGAAAACATATGTTATTAAAGTGAAGAGAGAAAACAAAAGGGAGTCGATCGGCTTTTGTTCGCTCCGGCTAGGCCGAGCCAGACAGTGTTGACACGAGCCCTTAGCCGTGCACATCGTATGCTCTATAGGAGCCCAAAGTTGGTTTGTGTGAATTTGAAGAAGATTTGCTGCCCACCTGCAGGTGTAATTAGTTTAAACTAAGTCATCGATTCGACCAATTCGAATTGACCCAGTCGATCATCTCAACCTCTATTGTTTCACCATCTTCGCTCGCCCTGCCGACAAAAATCCTCAGTCGTCTCAACATCCAGCTCGCCATGCCGAGAATCTACCATCTACTGAAAACTACTTCGACAGACAGATAAGAGTTTTCATTATTATATCATTGCAATCAGAAAACCGCATAAACATTCATTATTTTGTAATAGATTTTATTTGTAATTTAATAGAGTTAAATTTACTATCGTAAGATTAAATAATATTTGTTTTCTTTTTGTTATTAATTAGTTGTTGATAATTTAGTTAATATTACTAACTTCATTTTCTCATTATGAAAGCGTTTAAATTGTTCATTTAATTTAATTAATTGTTTTTCATTCTCAAAAGTATTAGTTATTTAATTTATGAAAATTGATTTATGTTATTAGTTTAAAAAAAGGTTACATTCAAAATGACATGCGATCTGGTATAATTGAATCAGACATTTATTTTCCTTATCCATTTCGGAGCTCTCATCGAAAGGTCCAATAACTATTTCCAGGTTGCTCAAACACCTATGTCGAAATCAAAACTTGATATTCCAATATTCAACTATTCAAAGTTCTTTCCTCATTCAACCATCCTCTACTTGAATGTTTATTTTGAGAACTTAAACACTTTGATGAAATCAATTGGTAACAGCGAATCAATAAAAGATGGAACCCGGCCTGAAGGGTGAAGTCGCTTAGCCCCGGCCATCAATTCCTCAACGGATCGTCAATAAATAAACAACGAGTGAATAATTACAGAGAATCATTATCGATAGTGTAGGGTATCGATACCAGCCATCTCGATCAGGCAGCGCACTTATCTGTCGGTATTTATCAATTGAGCCTCGAATAATCTCATGAAAAATATCGACACGATTTTCTTATTTTTTATAATGTTCACTTTTTACTTCTAATTATCTTTTTTTCTTTATTATTAATTCATTCATTGAAATTTAAAAACTGAATTATAGAAATCCAACAATTAAATGGATAATGACAAGTAGAGAAGCTGCCCACTGGTAATACTCAATTTTAAAATTCAACTAAGAAATTCTAGACCAGTTGTAACAAATAAATAATTTTTTTCAGGATCGATGTAATCCGCAATTACACACAAAAATAAGGTTGGAATCTTATTAGAGGAAATATCTGGTTATCACTTCCCATCACAACCGTTAGAATCAGAATAGTTGAATATACTTTGCCCAAGATTGAAGAACCTGATTTTTAGTTATTTTTAAGAAAAAAAGAAAGTCAAAGAAAAAAAAAAAGCCTGTTATGAAGAAGTAGAAAATGACTTAGAGGAGATGGACATTACTTGTTAGGATATTCTAGAATGCAACTCTCTCAGGATGCAACAAATTCCCATCTGGGTTTTCAGGAAAAAACAAAGTTGACGACGGGAAAGAAATGGATGGGAAAAATAAAAAGGCCGGTAGCGTATGGGGGAGTACCCGGCAAAATAAAAGCTGAAAAATCACAGATAAAATGAAATGGTCCTTAACAGGCCGATACGATATAAACAATTAAAAATTTACAACTAAATAAATTAATAATAATTATAGTAATTATTAATAAATAGTTTCACTTTGAGGAATTACGTTGCTTATCTCCACCCGTGCCATTTTCTTCTTTTATCATTGGAATGGAATATTTTTATAACTGTTACTGGAATTAGCGCCCCGGAATAAAAATTAATTTTCTTTCATACAATCATTAAAAAAAAATAAAAATTCAATAAATTCATTACAAACATAGTAAAATTATTTTGTCTTTTAGTATCTGTTCTAGTTTAGACAAATTTTCTCGCAAATTATTAATGATATAATTATAATTTATTTTATTTTATTTGTTATTGATTGTATTAATTATTTTTATTTGAAAAGAAAAGATATCTCCAGGACCGGGACTCGAACCCGGGTCACCCAGGTCCGCCTCTCGGTCATAGACATATCCTTTCTTTTCACTGATCCCGTGCCCCCGCGTTCACGCAATTTGCGATGTATACGAGGGGAAGAATGTTCTTTAAACATTATTTTAATTGGGGTCTTGTTGACTTACGTCATATATATTATTATATTATTTTATTTCATTTGTTATTGATTGTATTAATTTTTAAATACTTTTATTTGAAAAGAAATGGCCGAGAGGCGAACCAGTATAGCTCAATTGGCAGAGCTCGAAGCTAATGACCTGGGCGATCCGGGTTCGAGTGATTCGAAGAATGATTCTTGGATGAAGAATAAATATATGTACTATATTATATTTGATATTTAGATTACATTATTTATATTTTGTCATTAATAAAACGAAATATCTTTAGAGAGAGAAGAAGATTTATTGAAGATCTTACTGGCGCCTTATTAGCTAGGAGATTGGAAGGAATATCCAAGAGTGATATAATGTTGGAAATAGACTTCTCGAAAAACCTATAAATAATTTATTTTTCATCTCCACCTTTCGCCGCAATTCCTCTTAAACAGTCTTTAACAATTTATTTACCTCTGCTATATTCAACAAAGTATTGCGATACAGAAAGATTTAAACTTTATCTGGGAGTTTAGCATTAAGCATATAATATTTTTAAGTGTATTTATTAATACATCTAGTAAATAGATTGGAATATATATATATGCTCCGAATATATAGCATTACATATAATATATCACCAACAATTCACCAACAAATGGGACATTAAGGTCATTATGGATGACTTTGTTCGTAAACAAGTAAGGAGCATTTAGGATTCTACGAAGGATTTCGGATTGTAAGGATTGAATGCGAGAAGAATTCGATGGCTTAGTGAAGCCAGTGGAAGGCTATTTGATGGGTATAGATGGACTTATCTTAATCCTCCAGTTTTGACACTATTCTTCAAGGTCAGCGACATAAGAATGATCGCGAGGGAACACAAGAGATTCCCAAGAGATATTACTACTAGATAATATATTAAACATACCAGATCATTACTAAACCTATAAAAATAATAAAATTGAATTATTAAACCTGATGTTAGAACTGGATTCGAACCCGTCTAAGTAAACACTTCTTTTTAAGACGGCCCTCGAAAGGGACGACCTAATCAATGAGCAAGAAGAAGCGGAGTCCTCTTAAGGTGTTCGCTGATCCTGGAGTCATTCCAGCTCGTCCAGTCTCTTTTTGCAGGAGTCCCAGATCCGGAGGAGTTACCCTCGTACCCTGCTAGATCGGCTTTTTATCCTCCGCCGATGTCTCCCCACTGCCCTTGTTCTCCTTTTGCTACTTCTCCTCTCCCTTTCTTTTTCAGTAGCTGTTTGAGTCTTAATCCTTTCGTATGTTTTCCTTTTTCAAAACAGGAGATGCTGAACAAATATATAAATAGATATAGTTTAATACTTGTTATTCTATACTTAAATATTTACATTTAATTAAGACCTGTAAAAAAAAACACAAAAAAACACGTGATCCAGACTGCACTTTTCCATGAACTATGGCAGTGCTGGAAGATGATTGTTCCTAGATTACACTCAACCGTTTCCTCATATTTTGGGTAGCCACTTGATAGAGGCTGGGTATAATCCAGGAGGATCCCAGATCCAAAAGGATCCATCCCCGGGTACAAACAGATTAAATAAAATCTGTAGCAGCTAGATTTGAATCTTCGAGACCTTCGGAAGGCAACTGAGCGCAATACTCTTGAGACAGCTCCCTAATTACAGAAGGCCGATATTCTTTTTAAAAAAACGGCGTATTCCACAAAAAAAGAACCGAAAACTTGAGCTGTAATGCATTCGTGTTAATGTCTAGTCCATCTGTTCTAGATGGCTATCTTTACTGTTTAAGATTGATTTAAAGTATCAGTAAATATATTTAACTTTAAAATGTATCAATAATTGTACCTACATTTTTTCTCTGATGCACCGTATTAGCGATATTACAAATAGGATATCGAAAACTATCCAATCGAAACTATCCCCTCCACTCCCCTATAAGTAATAACCTAAATATATTAACAAAGCGGTGTAGTTGTGTGTTCCTGCGACCGTTGAAGATATTTAATGTGTTGTATATATAAATATATATATCATAACTAAAAAAAACTTATTTCTTAATAGAGCTATTTGAAAGTTCAAAGTGAGTTCAAAAGATTTTTGGTACTGGTAAAGCAAAGCATTCCTGTTGTTATGATATTATTGAAATAATTTTATTAACCATTGGGAAATTTTGAAAAGCTTGAAACTTTTTTGATTTTAACTTACGTCATTATTTCCATAAAGCTTGAAGTTCAATTCATTACTTTATTAAAACAACAAAGATGTCCGAAATGGAATATCAGCTGTCCCGTTTCTGAAATAAAAAGCTTCAACAAATTCAATTCCTAATTTTGAGTTATGTCGTTATTATTTTGTAGGAGCGATATAAAATTCGCAAACATGAAAAGGGTTGCCACTAATTTTGTTGTATTTATTTGCCTAGCATTTTAATATTATTTTTATTATAAAAACCATTAATATTTATAAGAAATTATACTGCATTAAATATTATAAAGTGTAAAAAACTCCATAATAATATAAATGCTATGTAAACTATAGTTATACTACAAAATTATTAATATCCCTATTTATTTTACTACATAATACAAATAGGACATGCTAATGTATCAGTGAATAGTGCGGCCGCCTTCTCGATATGAAGATCTGTTATGGAACCTCCTTTCCCGACTCTATTAATTCCTGGCGAGGTCAGACCCTCCCGATCGCTAAATATATCCAGATTCCATTCAAACGGCTAAATAACTTCTCAGTTCGTCCAACAAGTTTCAACTCCAACTGTAGTACAAAGGTTATCCACGATCATAAAGCTACTTAATATATATATATATATATATATATATATATATATATATATATATATATATATATATAATATAATATAATATAATATATTAATGAAAAGATATGTCCAGGGCCGGGATTCGAATACCACCTGAGCTATCCTGGTTCGTAACTCGGTTAGACACATCCTTTACCCTTTCTCTTCACTGATCCCATATCCCCGTGTTCTCGCAATTTGCGATACATACAAGTTATCCTGGTTCGTACCTCGAATCCCGGCCATGGATATATCTTTTCTTTTCAAATAAAAATATTTAAAAATTATAACAATTAATAAAAAATAAAATAAAATAAATTATAATAATATATAATGACGTAATTCAACAAGATCCTAATCAAAGTAATGTTCAATGAATATTCTTCCCTTTGTATACATCGCAAATAGCGAGAACACGGGGTTATGGGATCAGGGAAGAGAAAGGATGTGTCTGACCTAGGTAAGAACCAGGATAGCTCAGGTGGAAGAGCACCATGACGGAAACGTGGGCGACCCGGGTTCAAATCCCGGCCCTGGACATATATTTTCTTTTTAAATAAAAATATTTAAAAATTATAACAATTAATAAGAAATAAAATAAATAAATATATATGTAGACAGTGCTCAGTTCATATGCTAATGGTTCCAGGTTCAAATCCAACTGTGACAGACAAATTATTTAATCTTCCAGCAGCCAGACCCTGTGGTATATGGGACCTTCCAGGGGTTCACTCAGCCTCTATAAAAGAGCTTCTTCAATAAGAAGGACATGATCTCAGGAAATGACGTGTTGACAGAAGAAATGTTTGTTTAGGTTGAAACTAAAAAACTGTAAAAGTAAATACTGTTGAGGGATACATCAGCTCCTACTCGAAGCCCCCCAACCGCCATCGACCCTCTAATATCTCGAGATGTTGCTCCAAGAACAATATATCTCTTGATATCCTGCGCAGGATCTAAAAGGACGAAAAGAGATTTGTCCTTCGCTAACAGCCCCAGGACGCTCCCCCTCATATCCTAATGCCATCTTGTTCTATTTTGTCCCATCTCGGGTCATATTGTTCCCACAATACCGTTCAAATTTTACATGATTCGTCTATGTTAGTTATACTGACAAAAAAATTGTAGGGAATTGAATTTTCCCTAAATGAATATATAGTGTAATTATATCCTCGCCTTATCAAATCCATTAAGAAAAACGGCAAGAATGAAATATAGACTTTACCACTACAATTCGTGAAGGGTTTTGGGTATAGAGCATTGTAGAGACTCTACTGTTACTAGGACAACGATTCTGATTGTAATTTCTAGAATCATTTAACGATAGCTCAAGTAAAACGTTAAGTACTCACTATTGTACATTACAATTAACGCGGGAGAGGTGTTCTCTGTGAAAACAAACATTGGAACGTAAAGAGTAAAGCCTTGCAAATCAAACCTCTCAGGATGTAGTGCGATATGGCAGTCTTGATCATATCTATCCACTGGGTGTCTATTCAGGCTCGACTAGACAAAATCTCAACGGAATTGATAGAGTTCTTAACCTTATTAATATTTAGAAATGTTCCATAAATTAATTAAATCTATACCAGAGCATTTATTAATACTCACTGACTGGTCTAAATACTGGATACTTCAACAAGTTCTGCCTTTGTCACACCTGATGCTACCTACAAATGTAAGCTACATGAACTTAGCTGTAATATTCAACAGATATCAATGCCATCGGAATAGCTCTCCGATATGTCATGAAATCACCTGTTGAAAATTAGATAGTAGTAACAGACTCTTTGAGTGTCTTAAAAACCATGAGTAACATGTACCCAGACCACCCTGGTATAGAGTGTATTTTAAACCTTAGGAAACAGCCACATGATGTTTGAACATCGATAAATTTTATCTGGTCACCGGCACATATTGGTATTATTGACAATGAACTGGATGACAGCAAAAGAAGCTCTTGCTCTTCCAGATCGTGGTAAAGCTGTCCCGACCCCATCCGAGCTTGCGCGACCACTAAGACAGAACTTACTCCAAGAGTGGCAAGCCTTTTGGGACAATAGCCTTCCAAAAAAATTGAAGCATTTAAAAACTGATGTCAATCTATGGAGAAGCTCCTGTCGTGGCATCCGAATAGAGGAAGCGGTCCTTACACGACTTAGAATAGGACATTCAAGGATTGCCCACGCTCACCTAATTACTAAAGAACACCCGGCAATATCCGAGAAGTACAGCCTTCGAAGATATGGGCTATTTATTTAAAAAAGAGCGATGGATCAAATAGGACTTCCTGCCAATGTACCCACGATATTAGGATATGAAGGAAAGTACGTTAATAAGGTCATCGCCTTTCTACCAAAAGAAGGATCAATTAAGAATATCTAATACCAATAGTTGATGACCAATCATGATCATTACACCTCAAATTTGGAACAACCAACTAATCAACGGAATTGGATGATTTGTTCGAAATTTACACTTAAATAATGACCAGTGTGAGGGAAATGCTCACGGATCCCCGTGAGGTATCCACCTCTCCAGGGTTAAATGCACAATTAAATAATTTGGTAAATGTGGGTTGGACCGTCGTTATGTAGCTCGTCATAGCTAGTATATATTATACTTAAGTATAATATAAGTAGAAACCGATATATATATATATATATATATATAAAATGGTATCTTACAGGAAACTCTAAAATCATATCGAATAATATAATAATAATGAAATATTGATTTGAGAAATCATACAAATGCCATTTGGCACACATTGTATTTTCGACCTTCTTATGGAAAACATCCCCTAAGGGATTCTCGTGGAAGCGTGTAAGGAGAAACCTCCCATTAAAGGAACTCCTAGCGTTGTTCATCTCACTGTAGTAGATCCCTGCTCCAGAGTTGTTTCAGTCTCCTTGTCGGGTTCTGTGGCAATGTTTCTGTCATTAATGATTGCACCAGTAAGTTTGGATGTCCAGTAAATGAAGGATGAAATTTTTTGTATTTATTCTTGATTGTGTCAGTTACGACTAGTAAGTTGAGATCTTTGTGTTATGAATTATTAGTAATGTGAATTGGTCAATGTGTTATATAAAGAAGGAGTTTTGATTGAAAATTTAGAATGGCCTGGAAGTGGCATTTTTTGGATGAGCCCCCCCCCCCACTTAAGAGGTATATGTCCACATTGGTTTAAGTAGCATGTTGTATATTATAATTTTGTTTATTAGTGATAGTTTTTTTATTTGTGGAGAAGTAGTCGTCTTAGGAGTGAGAATCGGTGATTACATTTTTTCTTCAAATTAGTTACGTGTGTTTTCCAAGTCAGTCGTCTGTCCATTCTAAGGCCAACAACATCGAAAACGAAAATAAATGCTAAAAATTGTATATACAAATTTTTGTTTACTAATTTATTATAATTTATTAATTCTGTAATGAGTAATTAGGATTAATATAATAATAACTACTGCATTAATTCGGGATTAATTTTAAAGTAGCCGATTTGTAGTTTAATAGTTAAGGAAGCCATACATTTTTCTCATCGTACATATAAAGACGGAAAAACTCAAGCTATATCGTTTTTTTTTCCATGTAGTCAACAAATTATAAATTATATTGCTTCTATTATTGACCTATAAAACTTATACATAGATAATAAAATTTATTATGACACTGATTAAAGATGCCCCTGACAGTTTTACGATCCTACACGACCACCAGAAGCGAGAGATGTTAATAAAATTCGGCTCACTTTAGTGTTCCAACAAGATCCGCGCCGACAGGTTTGGACTCCAACGCTCTCTTATCGCAACGTATCATCTCCTGTCCAGGATCAGGACTATGTGTCCGTTTTCTTTTTATATCTCGCCAACTTTTCGCTTTCTTTAAAAGACATTCTTTCGTATCTGTGGCGCTCATGTCTTTAGCAGGTTTACGAAGTTGCACTGCATCGTAATTAGAGTTTGTTTTGTAAGCGATTTATGTGTTTCAGATTCGGATGGACTTTAAAGAGCAAAGCCAGCTTTTGCACTTAGTGCTATACCGGGGATATTTAGTTCCTCGTTCATACTAAAGCAAGTGTTGTAATCATGAAAATGGATCAGATTTATACTTTTGTGTCCAATCTAATCATCACTGAATCCAATCGTTCTAGTCTGGCACGTATTCTGTAAATAAGGTTAACTCTTAAAGCTGAAATATTTTATCTGGGGTTGTGTAACATTTAGTTGCACTCTTAACTTTTTTATCACTAAAAAATCTTAATGCACTCCTGCATTTACGTAGGTAAATTTTTGTCAATACTATTTTTTCTTAAAGAATTAATTATTTTTCAGGATTGTAGCACTTTGGAGTCTTTTTTTTTACGCGGTGAGTAGAATTCGTTTGTTTTTTGTTTCATTTAACGTCATATTATGCCGCTGATCAAATCGTCATATTAATTATGATTAAGTCAAGGTTGATCGAACGGTGCTAACCAATAAATTTAACAGTTATATATGCATATATATATATATATATATATATATATATATATATATATATTTATTTATTTATTTATTTATTATGTTTTGGTTCTTGAGTTTCAGTCAGCTCTTTTAACTTATTTAGGGGACGTTTTGAGACTAGGTTAGTCTCACATTCATGCCCTGACAGTGAAAAAATGAGCTTTTAGTAAAAACATTAAATAGCACACTAAAATAAATATAAAATGAAATGTGTTGTAATAGATAGGGTGTACTTACAAGTTCCAAAGAATTGTTCAGTTTATCATCAATCAGTTACTTCGCAATATATCATGAAATGTTTATATTGCAATAGCTATGATCAACGAGTAAGTAATCTATTTTTAGGATCTTGATTAGCTTTGTATAACCGAATGTAACTATTTTTGTTCTTTCCATCTTGCAGTATTTTCCTTTAAGTAACAAGCAATAATTTAGGCAATTTAAACATGTTAGATCGTTTTTTGTTTATGATGTATTTATCTTTTAATAGGCATTACAAGGAATTCAAGTCTGATCCATGTAAGGTTTTTTATTCCAGAGTGAGATGGATAATATAGACATTAGAATTGATGTCATGGAATTCAGTAACAAACAACTGAATTGGAAATTAGAGAGTTTTATTGCTCCGGTAGTGACATTACCGCAGCTAATGAAGGGGCTATCACGTACGATCTTACATTTAATGTCGTCTAATGACTCCGGAGGGAATTTCATAGGCGATTAATTGTGATCGAGGTATTCAAGGCCGTCACCTGACGCGTTCTGTCAAGGAGAAATCATTGCGAACAATTTGAATACTAAAGAGCCGACTATTTTTATCAACCCAATAAAAGGATTTCTGAGATTTGATTTCGCAAATACTAGAATTGTTTATTTGTTTTTTAATTTAGCGCCACTTTATGGTGCTATGGAAATCGGACGATGTTACAGTGGAAGTCCTAAATTTTGCCAGTACAACAATTTTATTAAGATCGCACAGGTTTGGGATGCCATTTTATTTTCATTTTCTGAGACAAAGGAGGGCGTGGAAGAAGTTAGATTGAGATGATCTGCTGACTTCCAGTTTCCCTGCCAGTTCTCGAGCAGTTGTTCTGGGGTTTTCTTCCATCAAAGCTTCTTCCACGGCCTTCTTGGTCTTCAAGGCTCAATCCTCCTCGAAATCTATGGAACCACCGTTGAACAGTGCACCCACACACAGTGCCTTCGCCCCAGACTTCGTTGATATGATATTAAACTCGTAAAACAAAATTAGGAGAAAATTAGGCTTTCACATCTTAGTAAGGACTAGTTTATTTTCTAATTTCTTATTTGAATAGTAAGTAGAGAAACATTATTGAGGTTAACAAACTGTTTTTACTGAAGAATATTTAGTGTCTGCAATTATGAAAGTCTAACCATTGAGAGAGTATTTTAAAGAAAATAAAAAATCCGCCATTATTTTCCAGACAACTCAATACTTGCCGACTTCTTCAATAAGAATAAGCCACTCCGTATAACTCATTCCTTCATGAATAATTTCAACATATTCATAGCTTTTATATAATTATACATATATATATATATATATATATATATATATATATATATATATATATATATATATATATATATGTGTGTGTGTGTGTGTGTTTTCAGATGACTGGTTAGACGTATCAGGAGGAATTTAGCTTCAGAAGTTTAATCAAATCAACAAAAAGAGACCCTTTCCTCAGTAGTAGGAACATCCTGTAAACCTATCATCCTCTGAATCGAATTTATTTACGATGGTTAAAAATGAACTGGATTCAACATTACCGACGAAAATCAAGAAAAACTTTGAACTCTCGCGCTAAATATACACCTTTTTACCTCTTTGAACTTAAAGGTTGATAACCTAAATAAAAGTTCCACCATCGTAAATAACTTCCTAATATCGATAAAAACAATTTCAACTCCGTCCAAACAGATTTATATTTAAAATGTATTTACTCCACTGAGTGAGAAATTTCTTGGCTAACCAGTTTACCTTATTTTGTTTTTACATATATATATATATATATATATGTATATATATATATATATATATATATATATATGTATATATATATATATATATATATATATATATGCAAGTATATATATATATATATACCTAAACAACTTTTTGTTTTGTAGATTTCAAAGCAGCATACGATTCCTTGGACAGAAGCTGTTTATTCCCGGCAAGTTGGTGAGATTGACGAATGCGTGTGCAGACGATCCCCGGTGCAGAGTCCTGATACAGGGAGATGTGTCTGAGGCCTTTGAAGTTGGAACTGTTTTGAGGCAGGGAGACGGACTCTCACCTTTACTATTCAATATAGCCCTTGAAAAGGTGATAACAGCAACATCAAGAGAGAATGGCGGGGTGCACGTCGGAAAGGTACATAAAATTCTTGCATACGCCGATGATATAGCAGTCCTCGGAAGTAATGAAAGGGATATCGAGAGACTCGCTAAGGCGAAGCCTTCTGAAAGAGGCAAACCAAATCGGCTTACAGGTAAATGAGGAAAAAACAAAATACATGATAGTAATCCGTTAAGTCCACCCCAGAAACAGCATCTGCGTGAATCGCAAATCGTTCACGAAAGTAGATACCTTCAAATACCTTGGGTCCACAATAACCTCATCTAATAACCTACTAACTGAGATAGACCAGGGTATAACAAGTGCAAATAGAGCATGCTTCGCTCTTTCAAGAATATTGAAATCCCAAAGCATCTCAAGAAATTTAAAATTAAGGGTGTATAATGCTGTAATAAAGCCGATTCTGATATACGGCTGTGAAACTTGGGCTCTCACCAGCACCCTGGGCTCTCACCCTGGAAAGCAGAATCGAGAGATGGGAAAGAAAAATACTTCGCACGATAACAGGAGTGGTATGGGATGAGACTCTTAACTCATGGAGGAGAAGGACCAATAAAGAATTGCACACGGAAACTGGTCAGGCGATACCTCAGGATATGAAAGCAAGAAGGCTAAGATGGGCGGGGCATGTAGCTCGAAGTGATCCGTCAGGACGCCTCTACACAACTATGAATGCCACAATAGTTGGCAAGAGACCACGTGGGAGGCCAAATACCAGATGGATGGACAGGGTCAACAAAGATGCTGCGGAGCTACATGTAGCAGACTGGAAATCAGCGGCCCAGGATAGACAGAGGTGGAGAAGGCTGATAAAGGCGGCCAAAGATATACAAGGTCTGTAGAGCCAACCAACAAAAAAAAAAAAAATAAATACCTAAACAACTAATAGTCATGATGGAGGTCAGAAAAAGCTCTCTTAAATATGGAAAACTATTTATTAGAAAGCCGACTTTCCAGACGACCCACATTGCAGGCCTTCTTCAGGTGTTCTTACTAACTAAAATGATACTTAGTAAAGAATAAATATACACATTGGCTTCAAGGTATATGAGTGATACAGATAACAGTGGGAAACCCTTTATATTATTATAAAGCACAGAGAATAAATAAAGTATATTATCAAATAATTAATAAAGAAAGTAATAGAATCTAATCAATGTTATTTGAAAACGAGAAAGATGGTAGGTGGAATGTACAAGAGAAATGATAGGGATAATTAATAATTTCGACTATTCTGATAATAATGGATATTATGTACCCTTTACAGATTTTTTTTTATAAAATGTTGTAAAAGGTACGTAGATAAAATAACTAACAAAAATGCTGTTGAAGAATAAAGAATAACATGACGTAACGGCATTATTTAAAGATAATTTATAGAAAAGTTACAAGAAAAGCGATTGATGTATAGAGTAACACAGAGGTACTATTCAAAAATCAAAAGATTGACAATTGAAGAAACAAAAATATAGAGTATTTTTTCTGACCTCCCCCTGCATCATTTTTTCTCATTACATATGTATAATAAACATATAATATTTTATTATTACCATTAATATTTTGGTATGTTTTTTGTTGTTCTTGTCCTGCAAAGTGGAAGAAGTAGCTAACAGGATCACATGCAGGATAGCAATCAATTTAAGTAACACATTCTCGAGAAAGGCGAGGTCACGTTGGTGCACGTGTGCACTGATCACGTGTCATAGAATATGCCATCGGGAGTCGGTTCCTGTATGCCTCTTCGATCCTGTTTGATTGAGAAGGAAAAGTCGATTTGAGTCCTGTTATTTTTTCCTTTTAGTCCTGCTCAATAATTACATACCAAGATTATTCAGTTTCACACTTTGCCAACCAAAAAATGATTCATGGGATCCTTTAGCTAAACGAAATATTTATTTTTATATTTATTTATTGAAATTTACAACTGTATAATAATAAAACAACTAATAAATATAATGAAATATATAGTAACATAATGCCTAGAGATAAAGGGAGTCATTTTATATTCAAATAATAAAATCAACTTAGAAGGTCACGAGGCCATCTTTTTTTCAGACGCCTCGGAGGATTATCATGAATTGAAGAGGTTGCTAGGTTTGAAACTGGTGGGTTTGAGTGGATATAAAGACAGTCATAAAATGACTGGTATCGGGTTAAGCCCAAAGCAGCGACAAATGTGGCATTTGGGTCATTATGTGTGGCTTTATTCTAACGAAGTAAGGACCTTAGCGAAGTTTGGATTGTAAGGATTGGATAAAAGAAGAATTCGATGGCTTTGTGGTGCCCCGAAGATCTAATTCTTTAATTTATTCAAAAATCTTAGTTTGCTGTTAATTACAGAGATTCATATACCGGGTTCAAGACTTGGTGTGACAAAACATTATTTATTCTTCGGATCACAATCGTTAATTTTTTCTCCTTTAAAAGAACAATGCCATAGCACGAAAAACCTATTTTTTCAATAAAGCAATGTCATTAAAAAAAATAATTAAAGAAAAATGGGATAGGTAAAGAAAGCATTTATAAAGCAATGATAGTATTGAAATTATTTTATGAACTATTAGAAAATGTTCAAAACCTTGTATTTATTCCCATGAAACTGAAAAGTTCAAACATGATACAGCTCTTTTATATGGCTTTATAAAAAAATATTGTTGGAAATGGAATATCATAGGTCGTACCTGAATTAAAAAGCTTCAACCATTAAAATTACTAATGAAGTTTTAACTCGTAAATTCCAAATTTTCAGTTATGTACTTTTTCTCTGGGTCTACTACAGAGAGATCAAAAACGCTAGGAGTGCCTTCAATGGGAGGTTTCTCCATCTGAATTTCGAAATAATATCGCATATACAATATGCGCTAAATGAAATTTATATAATTTTTGTCAGTAAATATTTATAACTAATTAATATTTAAAAAAATTCGTTGTTCTTTTGAAGGAATGATATATTCGCCTATAAAAAGTGAGAAACCTTTATTGGATGGAGTGGAAATACCTAGCGGTTGATAATGACTCCGGCTAAATTACCTCCTTGCACAACCGTTGACTTAGTACCGCCCCCTCCGATGTACCGTACCCTTTCTAGCGGTACAGTTAGTAGCCACTGGTAGCTCTAAGGAGAAGAGAGATAGGCAAAGAGAAAGGAGAGGCCGTTACATGGAAATGCTCTAGAGCCACCGTTAGCGCTCTTTCGAATCCTCTTGTCCTTCCTTTGTCCGCGCTTCTTCGCGTCGCTCGTCCGCAGGATTCCCTCCCGATCTTCGCTAATACGTTCGCGTTTCGGGAAAGCGGCAGGAGACAGAAGTCTATTGTATCTAGACTGACAACGGCTCAATAAGCTGTGACTCTTCAGAACATGTAAAGAATGAGACTTCACAAACGATAGATTGAAATTGGCCGACTTTCTTCTGCAAACAATAATCCTTACTTAGTTTTTAATGATAACAATACTAGTCAAATTATTTCGTGAGCATTTGCTCACTAAGGGATTAATTTTCAATTATTTGTTGTTCAGATCGGTTCTTGAAAAAAAACAAAAAAAAAACTGTACTACTATAACCCAAATGTTTTGGCAATTTGCCAGGGTTTTCTCCGCAATTATTGATACTCATTTTATAGAGGCTGGGTGAGCCATACCACAGTCTGCAGATCCTATAGTTTTCTACCTCAGCCTTACTCGAGCCCAGGAGCTACTCGAACCCTCAACTCTCAGGTGTTATAATTGTGATCACTTATTTCTTACCTAAGTAGACTATATCTCCTCAGACTCACCTAGCACCTATAAAGTGTGCACTATATATCTATAAAATATGGATAAATAATTAATGAAAGTTGACTAGTAATTCTGTATATTTCGTGTGTATTTACGGCGTTTCGAAAGTGGAAAATTCAGAATTTAAAAAAACAACACATTTTTCGCCCATTTAATCTAGCAATTGTATGCTCTCGATATTTCAGGTTCAGAACCGGACTGATAAATAAAGTAGCGTGTTTAACAAAATTGACACAATTAGTGGAAAATGTGAAAAAGTCAATTTTAATTTTCTGATATATCGGATTTATCCAGTATTGATCCTAAACACTTCATATATTTTATTTTTTTAATTCAGTTCAAAGACTCGATGTCACGAATTTTAGCACTTTGGAGGCTTTGAGGAAGAAAATGGTCCGGGTAAAGGTCAAGAAAATTCTCTTATATATTTTTATTTTGTAATAATGTGTATCGTTCTCTTGGTAAATCTAATAGAATTTTAATCTGATAGCAGCCGGAGTTGGGTCCTATGGATCTAGGACCCCTAAGGGGCTCACCCAGCCTCCATAAATTGGGTCTCAAAAGTAAGAGGCAAAATCTGGCGATTGAGGCTGATCTAGGACAAATCACCTGCACAACCGTTGTACAAGAAACAGTACACTTTTTTTTTTTTTTTTTTAGACTTTATGTATTTTTTATTCACTTAATCTTCCCACTAGTTTATTCCTTGCGCACTCTTGAATACGATACGTGTGCACATTGATAAGGTAGCTTTGGACTGGATTGGGGGAGAATTTAGCCAATGAGAAGATCGGATAGAGAAGAGAGGACGATCTATTGGCTGATCTAAGTTTAGAGGGCGCTAATTGGGCGAGGGCACGGGTCCATTTATTTTTTGTTTAATTTATCTCTCCTTTGAGTACAAATGTAAATGGGTCGCTCATTGGCTAATCTTGTTCACCTCTCAGCCGTTTTATAGGCAATTAAAAGGTTTATAAACTATATAATTGATAGTATTTCTTATATTTGTAATAAAATACATGTTTAATTAAAAATTCTATAAATATATTTACTTTTATTTGAGTCCTTGCTCTATCACACATATCTTATTAGTATTCTTCTCTAATGAATTATATTTGTAATCTAAATGATCCTCAGTTTTATTGTTTTTATATTATTTTTTTATTGGAAATAATTTATATATATATTTATTTATTTCTAATATAATTTGTTACAATTTACAAAAGTAATATGCTGTAACAAACAGACCAGTCTCAAACTCAAAAACTTAATAGACAAATTTAAATGTATCTATAAAGAATCACAAATGCAATGAAAGAAAGAAATACAAAAAAACTTTCAGCAGAGAGGGAAAAGAAATTATAAATAAAATAAACAAAAATTGTGTGTATATATTCTTAGTAACTTATATACATCCACATGAACAATAACAATAATATAAGGTAATTTGGTATCCTACAATAATAAATGCTTTGTTCATTTATGTACGTACCGCTTTGTACCGGCATTAATTTATAAGATATTATTGATATAATACGGAGCGGGGTTGTTCAGCAGGTATTGAGCTGGGTTACTGATCTCGTTGAGATCCCCTAGACTGATTATTTATTATAATAGTAGCAATGATTCGATGAGTGCAATGGTGTCACCTGATAGCAGGTGAATCACTGATTGTTGTGCAAGAAACTTAGTGAGGCCTCCTTCACTGCTGCTTCAAGGATCATTGGCTCCAACAGAGGCAGCTTGTAGGCAATCGCTTCAAGGAAGTGCTAGTCTACAGTTTGGTAATTAGTTTTAATTAAAAAATTCTAGTCTTTAAAGGATACTTCGAAGGTTTAATTTATTACATGTACCTATACAACGATATTAATGTTCAAACTCCTTCCTTGCAGGGGAAGATCGGAAAGAACAAGAACGCTTATTTTCCCCTTCCAAATAAGAACCCCCAAAAATTATAAGATATTTCTGCCAATTTTAAGTGAATAACTCGCCATAAATGATTACTCATTAGGTACTAAATCATATTAATTACTGCAGCCCAGGATCCGGGTTCTGTACATGACATGGACTGTCCAGTTACTAAGTAAACGCTTGTGCAATGAGGTGATTTGGCCAAAGACACGTTCAAACTCTAGGCTTTCCTCCAGTTAAAGAGAATCTGGGTGACAGGATGAAGCAATACAATAGCATATTTATGTATAATATCGTCCCCATGTTCCCTGATAAATGTACATTCAAATTTAAAATGGTTGTTATTTCAAATAAAAGATATATCCAAAAATATTTTTTTTGTTTTTTGGGTTTATTAATTACAACAATGGGCTTATCGAACAAGAAGGCTCTTCATCTTCAAACTTCAACCAATTCCATCACAATGATATCACTTCAATCATATCAACCTCGCAAATACTTCGACAAGTATACCGCCCGATAATGTGTATTAAAAAATAAATCGATAAATCGTCATTTTGGCCATGAATCCAACTTAGGCACGAGGAATGGGATGACGTAGCAGCAGATATAATTACTCATTACATATTATATCGACAATAATCGATTTTCTTTTCTCGATAGTGATCGATAGACTTGCGACTCGGCCTAGACATAGTACGGTTTCGATAGCTGATAATCGACCTTCCCGAATTAGAGATGGACTTGTTGTTCGCCCTGGAGCTATTATTAACTATTAAATCAATAGAGTCGCTATCCCCATTCGTCCTAGCGCATCTTTCCTATTTCTAAGATAATTATCAAATAATAGTAAAATAAATAATAAAAATAAAATATATTATGTAATTTTACTTTTTTTTTTTTATTAGAGGCATTTGGTTTCAAAATCGGGTATTCCCATTTTTTTTTAGCGCCAGGAATTATGTATTAGATGTTTTTGTCCAAAAATCGTCTAGATCCTTCAAAAATCAACAACTAAAGATTCCATTTCCCCTCAAAAGCGGTTACGTCCATTACATTAAACGAAAATTTTTGATTTATGAAAAATCAAATCTACGTATATATATGACGCCCAAGATCGCGGGTTCGTAGCCCGGCAGGTCCCCCTAGGATTTTTTTAAGGGAGTAAAAAATCCTTAGTTACGCCGTCCTTCGGAAGGGACGTTAAACGGGGGGTCCCGAGGCTGTACGATGTCAGGTACTCGTTAAAAATCCCTATCCTAGTTAAACCTGAATAGGCAAAATTTATAGCTCCCGCTGTAGCATCGTCCGATTAGCCATAGCAGCATAAACTGGCGTTATATAAACAACTAACTATATATATATATAGATCTGTTTTAAAAATATTTATTTATTTTTTATTTACCATAAACATACCAGTTATCGATCTTTATTCCTTTAAAGTCAAAGTCAGGTATATCCAAAATACTTTTATATTAAATGAGATTTTAAAAAAGAGTAGATCAAAAAATATTTTCAGTAATTATTGTTTGAAGTGAATTGTTAGCAAAGTAACGAAACATAATCAAAACCATTATTTTTTTAAACTGAATCATTTTGATCAGCCTTGAAAAATTTATGAAAATAGATGAAATCGGTTTAGAAACCAAACGCCTCATTAGTTAACAATTTTTGAATTATTGGTTGGTATTGCCCAGTTGTTGATAAATCTTGAAGTAAATCAGAAGTTGAAATCTCGATTTTTAGAAATCTAATTCTTTAAAGATCCTCATACAAGACTGAAAAGACAAGAAACCGCTCGACGTTTCAGGCTTCTTCAACACTTACTAGACAAACGCTCTAAGCTCCCAATCAATTACAAAAGACTCATCTACATGACCATCATACGACCTATTTGGACTTACGGAGTAGAGCTTTGGGGCTCCACTAAGCCATCGAATTCTTCTCGTATCCAATCCCTACAATCCAAAATCCTTCATAAAATCCTCAACGCTCCTTATTTTGTTAAGAATATAGTCATCCATAACGACCTTAATGTCCCATTTGTTGCTGATCTGGCCCGATCCCGGTATCTATCCTTTCATAACAAACTTCATTTCCACTCAAACCCTCTAGTTTCAAACCTAGCTTCCTCTTCAATTCCCGATAATCCTCCGAGGCGTCTGAAAAGAAGATGGCAACGTGACCTTCTTAGTTGAACATGCGATTTGAGTACTACCAGTGGGTAGTTTCTCTACTCGTCATTATATCATGTCATTATGTATCACTCAGCCAATTTACTTGTAATATACTACTATATTACTGTAATATAGTTGTAAATATCAATAAATAAATAATAAAAAAAAAAAAATTCTTTAAAGAGGATTATAGTAAAAGTCTTTTGATTTATAGGCAATTATTTATCATTTATTATCAGTTTAGTAGTTTACTAGCCACATTTATTTTATAAAAGACTGCGCTACTACAACCTATGATGAATCTTGGATTCAGTATTTAGTAAAGCTGTACTTCTAGGACAACGGTTGTGCAAGGAGCTGGTTTGTCCGAGATGTCGCTCAACCACCAGGTTTATCCAGGCATTGAGAACACACAATTTGTAGATGCTGGATGAGGCTCAGGAGATTCTGTAGTTCCCAATCCATTATTGCTAATTGATAAAATAATTTATAGGATCTCATCCAGAAGATGATAGGCTGGTTACCATGAGATTAGTTACCTCCAGAATATACTTGTATTTACACCAGAAGAGGATACGGTGATAAGGAACTCGTTGAGAGTCTGCAGAGTGATTCTTCTTCTTGGTTGACAGAAGGCCACTCCTCCGTAGCCATTGGACTTCGAGAGATACGATTCAGCTCCTGTTCACGGTCGACCGTCCACAAATAGTTGTCATCCGGGCGGCCCTCCAGATCCGACTGGAGAGGACGATGGCCCCGGGTATCCGGCTGGTCACTCATCTACACGCATCGCCATTTATTCCTGTAAACAACTTTTAGGTACTAAAGCTATTCAAGTAGTCGCCATCACAATTTAGAGCGAGGTATGTTGAGAACACTCGACTCGCGTCTCATCCTGTTCTGGTTCCCTGAAAGAAGAGGCCTACCAAATATTTCATTGATAAACCTGTTATGTTGCCCTCACTGTCCAAACAATGATCCTGGAATAGCAAAATCCTTTGATCTGAATAATATATATACAGTACTATGAAATGCCACCTTGAGATCGTTGCAACTGAGCTACAGTAATATTATGTCATTACTGATTAGGAAATACTAGTGACATGGATGTTTTTTTTCTAAAGGTGGAAATGATTTACTGACTGCGATTTGTTTATTGAAAAAAGATTGTATTAAATGAGATAGAATAACATTCAATAATATTAGTTGACCTTATATATGTGAGCAAGAAAATGGTCCGAGTGGAGGTGAAAAAAAATCGTTTTAATTGAGAGAGATGTTTATTAAGCCAACGTTTCGACCCACATTGCAAAAAATTCCGTCACAAGCATATCGCGCATGTTGATGACACGAGCTCATACATTCTTCCCCCACCTAAAATCGTTGAACGCGACTTTTCAAAGAAGTTTTCAAAAAGCTTGACTCTTTCTATTCAATTATTAAATTACGATAATCTGAATTAGTTTGCTAATATAATCATATAAGCCTTGTATCGATTATCAATAACTGGGTCTTATAATTTGTCCTGCTCGTGCGAAGAAACAGGTTTCAGACGCTTCCACTTCCATTTATGAAGAGCTTTGAAAGAAGGACACGCGATACGTCGATGACGAAACCGAGCTCGTGCCGCGCCAGGCATCGTCCATTCCATTTACCTTCTTCGGCCACAATTAGATAAACTCCTAACGAAAAAAAAACTAGAAGTAAAAGCGAGAACTGGAAGAGACGAAGAGGTTGGAGCGAAGAGGGCCATATGGAGCGACCAATTAGCCAAGTTATGTAAGGAACCTGCCAACTCATCCACCCAGGCCAGTTTTTCACTCGCCTGGACCTGGATTTGTCTGTGCCTCGTCTGCTGGGTATGGGATGTCTTGTCGAGTCGTCCTCGAAGGAAACCTGAAGAGGAAAGTATGTCAGCAAGGACGAAAAGTAGTCTGAAGGCTATGAAATCATGCAATACAGACAGCAATAAATCTATCTGTCTAGTTGGGTAATGAAGGTTCAGTGTATACACATATAATTTTATAATATTCGAGAATTTAATTCTTCTCAATCAGTTTTAGTTAGAAAGAGGCAAAAAAAAAAAAAAAAAACTTAGAAATACATATTTAAAAATTCTATTTTGGACCTATGGTTGTCGATTCAGACTTCTCTTGAATGATTTAATTGATTTTTTTTTTAAATCAACCAACGGCTTAGCAATTTTCATGTCGATATGACAATATATAAATTAAAAAAAACCCTGTACCACTACCACCCATGAAGGGTTTTTGGTTCAGTACGTGGTAGAGACTGTACAATTTCTTAACCAACGGTTGTCCCGGGAGGAGATTTGCCCCACATCACGCTCAACCGCCAGATTTTCCCCCTTATTTTGGGTACCCATTTTATAGAGGATGAAAGAGTCCTAGATCCCACAGGACCAATTTCCGGAATTTGAACCCAGGAACTTTGGCTAGGCAACTCAGGGTCTATCACGTGAGGGGTGCTCCCCTCATTATTTACATCAGGTTATTATAATTTGAATCGTAAAGTTGTTACTCTTGTTTGTTTTAAAGGGAAATACTACTGATGTTAATTAATAAAACAAACAACACTGGTTGCATCCTCATCGTTCATTCCGCCACGTAGATCATGTTCGACCAAGTATCTCGGCAATTTCTGATTATTTACTGAAATTATTTTTACATATCAACATGGCTAACTGATTTAGCAATTATAGTTCACTTATTTACAAAAGTACTGACACTTCAGGGAGCTGCTCCATCTACTGAAGGAAACATTCATTTCCCTTTCAAACGACCATTAGACTACTATTTTGGGCTCCTGGTGGGTCACAATATTTGTAAAGAACGGATAGGCAGGTCATAGGCAGCCTCCAAAACTAACGGTCCCTGCAAACCCCAATCTCTATTGTAAGGACAAATTGTTGTCAGATGGTTCAGGTAGTGTTCCTACCGCTTCATTTATAACTTCAACTTGGTTCTTTCTTCTCACTAAAATATTCTATTATATATTTCTGTTCTCTATTAAAGGTATACGTCTTAAGGTTTTTGAAAATTAGGTGTTTCGAAGAATATTCAGTCCAAAAAAGATGAGACCACCAGAGAATTTATGTGATTAGACAACGCGGAATTGCAAAGCATGCACTCGGTTAATATTATTCTAATGACAGCTTCGTAATATTAATCACGATGACTTAGACGGGCCTATAAATTGCTGGGTTTGTAACTTAACGTTTGTAACGAATACCTAGAAAGATATTAAGCGCTGTGACTATTGGGAAGCGTCTGAGGGTTAGTAGGCCAAGGATTGCGTTAAGAGATTTTTTTTTAATATTTTATTTATTTTTAATGTAATTTGTTACAATTTACAAAAGTAATATGCTGCACCAAACAGACCAGTCTCAAACTCAAAAACTTAATAGACAAATTTAAATGTATTTATAAAGAATCACATATACAATGAAAGAAAAAAATACAAAAAAACTTTCAGCAGTGAGAAAAAAATTATAATCAAAATAAACAAAAATTGTATCTGTACATTCTTAGTAACTTATATACATCCACATGAACAATAACAATAATATAAGATAATTTGGTTACATGCTTTGTTCTTTTATGTACGTACCGCTTTGTACTATTGTTTGTGTAGTTCCCTATATTTTATAAATTTGTGTTTTATTGTGTTTACACTTATTAAAGAATTTTTTGCATAATTTATTGATAAATTCATTAATATACGGTATATGTAATTCTTTGTGCATAATTTTAAATCTAGTGTAATGAACATAGTTTCCAGCAATTCTTAGGCATTTGTTTTGAAATGTCTGTAGTTTTTTATAATTTGTTTTAGACCTATAACTAAATATTGGGCATGGATATGTTAGTATAGGTCGTAAGCAGGCTTTATATAGTAATAACTTATTATCTGTGCTTAATTTTGAATGGATACATAGTACACAGGGCTCTGTTAGGTTTATTACACACATAACCAGTGTGGAAAGTAAAAGTTTTGTCCATGTTAAGTCCTAAATATTTGATCTGATTTGTCCAATGTACAGGCATTCTGTTTACATTAAGCTGGGGGATATTATTCGGTCGTCTCTGCGCTAAGATCTGGCGGGTTTTGGTTTGGGAACTCCCCTTCATGTTCGCTAAGCCTTTTTATTATTATACTATCTTAAAGAAGGTTATGTAAATATTTACACCTAAACCCAATGAAGGATATCGGGAACTGTACATCGAAGGGACTGTACTGTTTTCAAGGCAACGGTTGTGCAAGTATGCGATTTGTCCATAACCACCCCTAACCAAACTCCCCTCTATGATGAGTAATCCACAGGCAAATCAACTTTATTGAAACTGGTTGATTCTCAAAAGGATCTCTAGATTATGAAGGATCATAGTCGTATAAATAATATGTCTGCAAAAAAAAGTCACTAAGTTGGGACTTAAAACTCAGTAACCAACCAGCATCCTACATACTGAACAACCCGACTCCTTGATTACCTATAAAGCATTGTTTAAATATTTGCCCCTTAATATTTGACTCGTGTTAACATTCACTAAACTTCAATCTCAAAGCGTACTTGGACATCATTTTCTATTATGTCTTGTTATATAGCTTTTTTTTTTTAATTTACCAAATCTAAACCAGAGAATTTGCTCCCTACTTGAAATTAGTTTCAATAACGCAGCTTTATTCAGGGTGAGAACTATACAAGTACCAATGCACTCGTTCATATTGCGCCTTCAAAAGAACAACGACATAACTTAAAATATAGTACCTACTTATGAGTTAAGCCTTCAGAGTTTTGTTAGTCGAAGCAATTTAATTCAGGAACGATATATCTGATATTCCAGTTCCTACATTTTTTTTGTTTAATAAAGTCATATTTTGAGCTGCCTAATATTTTAACTTGAAGTTTTATAGAAATAATGCCACAAGGTAAAATCAATAAAGTTTCAAGCTCTTAAAATGTTTCTTGTCATTAATAAAACAATTTCGATACGATCATTAAAATAGATAATGCTATGCTTTATTAATACCAACACATTTTAATTTTCTTAACTCACATAAAACATTCATAGCTCCATTGAAAAATTTGATTTTTTGAGTATCGACATTTTTATTTTGAAGGAGCGAAATATAAATTACGTCCTAACCTTTTTTTGTTTTTTTTTTGCGGAATAAATACGAGATTATTTCCACGGGTAACTTGTTGCGAACGAGACAGATGGCCAAGAATGGGGACGAAACCAGAACAGACAAGAGCTCTATCGAACAGACAGTTAGAGAGGAAGCCAGTCGGAGAAGTCTTCGTGAAAAATGATGTTTTCTTTCTTCATACAAAACAGGAATAAGATAAAAATACTGGGTGGCGGTCATAAACCATAGACTGCTCCTGCTACTGCTACTGTAGGGAGTGGTATTGCTACTGCTCCTGCTACTGCTACTGTAGGGAGTGGTATTGCTACTGCTCCTGCTACTGCTACTGTAGGGAGTGGTATTGCTACTGCTACTGCTACTGCTACTGTAGGGAGTGGTATTGCACTAGCCGTGCTGCTCGCTCGTACATCATCTCAATTGTCTCTCTTTCCTCCGCTAGATACTGAGGCCTTATCTGTTATGTTCATGGAAGTTCATTGAATGAAATCTACGTTATAAAAACTAATGTATTAACATTTTTTTCAAAAATTTTATCAAAATATATATAAAATTATGTAAATAATATAATTCGTGTGGCATAAATTAACCAGAACGCCGTGAAGGCTGGACCTAGACAAGCTAGGTAAGTATTTATTTAATCTGTTACCAGATTTAATTCGTTCCTCAGGGGCCATGTGGGACCTTTAGAAATCCTAATGAAATGGGGGAAAACCTGGTCCTAGATCGCGATCTCAGGCAAATCACCTTCCCGCTCAACTGTTGGCTTATAATAACTAAACTGACTTTTAGCGACCATAAAATAGGTGTGAATATAAATCTGTTCAGAGCGAAAATAAAAATGGCCTTGTGACCTTCTAACTTGTATCTGTTATTTGAATACTACCAGCCGGTAGTTTCTCAAATTGCCTTTAATTACTTGGCATTACATATCATTTATAATATTTACTTGTATTATTTGTACTAAATACTGTTGTAAACTTCATTCATTTTAATTAAGTTGTAAATTTCATTCTATCTGTATGCATTTTAAAACTCCCCTTACTTATATTTTCTACTTTCTCTGTTCATTTTACTTTTCTACCTGTTATACTCTAGATTTATATCTTGACTTTCTACTGTTATTTTTCCTTTATTTACTCTTTGATATCATTTTCGTTATACCTTCTTTCATTTTACTTATGTAAACTCCCTAGGAGTCTATTATCTTACATTTTATATTTTTTATATATATATTCTACTACCTTTTCCATAATCTTACTTCTCACTTCTGATGTTTATACTTTTTCTTTTTTTTTAACTTTTTGTTTACTTCCTTCTTTTATCTTTGTAAATTGTTTTTGCATCACCACCTTTCTGTGCATTTTCTCTGTAATTTTTTTATTCATATATATCCCTCACTTTTTGTTCTAAATTTCTACCTCTCTTTATATATATTTTTTCTATTTTATCATATACTTAGTACTGCAATGTATTTTTATAGTTCTGTTATTTTGTCTGTTTTTCTTTCTTAGCCCTGAAGATGAGTGGGTCAAAACGTTGGCACATAATTAAATAAGTAACCACTTATTTAGTATTTTTATTTGACTGCACCCCTAACTATTTTCTTCCTTAGGTGTATCTTCCAGTCAACCATCCCCTCGCTTTTCATTAATTTTTGTATTTATTTATTCAGACTTTCGCCGACGCTGAGGTTTTCTCCAACCAAATTTTAGGAGAGACCAAATCCTGTGAATTGCATCTTCTTCATTCAGGACATATCCTGCTATGTCTTCCTGGACTTGGTTCATCCTTGAAATTCTAGGTCGGTCTCTTATTCTTCTTCCTTCAGGTCACCAGTGCATGGTCATTTTGGGTATTCTATTGCTCTCCATGCTCAGTAGATGTCCAAACCGCTCTCATCCCTTTAAGTTGATTTTTTCGAAAATGATATTGTTAGTACCTATTATCTCACGGACTACCGAATAGGGTATATTATCGCGCCTAGAAATCCCGGCACCCTTTCTCCAGAAGTCCATCTCCGCAATTAGAAGTTCCTCTTTCCTTCCGTTTCCCTATTTCCATGTCTCACAGCCATATAACATTATAGCCGTTATAATAGGATGGAAAATCATCCATTTTGTGTTTTTTACGATGTTAATACTCCACAGTACGGAGTTGAGCATGGCAATAGCTTTTCTCACCTATATCCTCTTCAGATGCTCAATCTTTTTGAAGGGCAGATCCTAAATATTTAAAATTGGTTGCATTTTTGACCATTAAACCTCCAATGGTCTGTCCTCCACCGTCCACCGTCTTTTCAAAGTTCATCTTCATTCCCCCACTATTATATTCTTCCATTAGGTTTTGCACCCATATATTCTGCGTCTTCATTGTTCTGTACTATGATGACTTGGCACATATGCAAGTAATAGGGGGTGAAGGTAAAAATTATTCTGAATATGTAGTCCCATTAAGGCTACACCTACATTGGATCCGATTCGGTGCGACATGATTCTATCACTTACGATGCTGGGGTGTATACATTATACATATTTGACTATACATTATAGTAAAATATAAATTTATTAAAAATAATTAATAAATAATCTTAATTTTATAAATTTAAAGAACCAAATGTTATAACTCTCGATATATTTCAGTCATTTGGTTGGCTAGCGACGTCTCATCGTATCACACCGGATCCAATGTAGGTGTAGCCTAAGACACCGTTACTGTACGTTAAGGTACCGTCGAAAATGGATTCAGTTACGGACAAAGTAGGTTTATTATTGACTTGACAAAATAAAACATTAATTTTAGACGCCACTAGTAATCAAATTAGAAAGGAGTTGCAATATGTGTCAATATCTGAAACATTAGAAGTACCTAAGTAAATATGGTAAGGCCCTTAGGGCAGGTAGCGTAAACTCAGTCAACTCAAAATGCAAGGAACGGGATGGAGCGATGGTTGAGAATTTGGAAGTCACAAATTTCCTTTCCTTGTAAGTAGTTTTAAAAGTTATCTTTGTAGCTATGATCAGCACACAATTAATATAATGTTATTCAATAATTATTATTATTTAATAAACAACTCCTGGCCAGCCAACCTTTAGAGAGAGGGAGAGATATGCCTCTTATTTATTAATGATATATAATTACTATACATTAAGTATAACGATCTCAGGGTGGCGTCCCGTTTTATTATTTAAATATAATTCAGATCAAAGGATTTGACTTTCCCTTGAGATCATAGCTCTGGGAGTGTAGCCAATATAGCAGTAATTAACAAAAGAAGAAATTCAGATTTTTATTTGAAATGCATTGAACACAATGCGTTGTTGAAAAAACAATTATGCATGTAAACATTTATTTCGTATTGATTGAAACGTTTTTTATCGCTTATAAAGGCTTATAACTAAAAATATAAATTTCCGGTTTGATGATAAATTCAAGTTTTACAAAAAAAAAAACAATTACATACTTGATACTTTTGTAGGAAGCTTAAATAATATGGTCCAATTTCGAATCAGCTGATTCATTTTTTAAAAACATTCTTAATCACAGATGTTACAAGAGTTGTTTCATTAAAAGAGTCGCAATCTTGAAGGTTAACGTTACATAAATAAGTTTCACCATAAAGCGATATCTTTAACTTATCTATAACTCGGCATTTATTCCGCCTCGGAGATTTGTTTCAGTCCAGAACTTTTTTAATTTCTGCCTCCCCCCCCCCCCGGAATAATTCAGGAGATGAAAGATATCAGGGGCAACTTGGAATAAGTTTTCAGAAATGAATTTAGATTTCGGAAGGGCGGTTGCTACTTTTCCGAACCTCTTAGACTTCATGGAACTCCGTGTCGGCCCGATTTAATTATTAATTTTATGTTATAAAACTATATTTACTTGTACATAGGCCAGGTGGAGAACTTGCTGGGGCTCACCCAGCCTCTATAACATGATTACCCTTTGGTATGCTTAGATAGAGCATGATCAGCAAATTAACCAAATTGCGCAATTGTTGGTTTAGAAACAATAGTCTCTAGCATGACTTAAATCAGTACCCTTCATGGACTCTACATGAACAGTTGTTTTTTTTTTTTATAATTAGGCAGACAAAATTTAAAAGAACTGTAACAGTACAACCCGTGAAGGGTCTTAGGCTCAGTACATGTTAGGTTCTGTACTGTTTCTTGGACAAAGGTTATAACTAGGAGGTGATTTGTTCTAGATCACCCCCATCCGCCAGATTTTATCCTTCCTAATTTGTTACCCCACTTTATAGAGGTTGGGTGAGCCCCAAGAGGGTTCTAGATCCCATAAGGGGCCCATACACAATCAGTATTACTGACAGTATAGTCAGATACTGGATACAGATCTTGTAAAGACAATACTGATGTATTGAAGTAGGGTATTGATGAGTGATGGTTCACTCCTTCATTCCGGATAAGGGGAGGGAATACTGACAGTATTACTGATCGTGTATGCCCGTTTCTTTCATTCTCAGTATTTTCTATCTTTAGAGTGCGACGCATCGACTGATTTCCGATGCAATAATGAAAACATAGCCACATTTTTAAAAAGTTATAAATGATTTATTCAATGTTTTTCTTAAAACTTCATTTTTTCCTTGTAACAACAGGATGGAACTTAATTTTATAAGTAAAGTGGTGTATCTAGTTCCTAAATAAGACCTTCACAGGTTTCTATCACAACCCGGCTGATGGAGAAATTAGCGTTGAAAACCCCAAGTCCTCAAAATTTCGGCCTGTTGCTAAATAGCGTAGTGTAAGTGCCAACCGCTGTTTCGGGCATACGCTATTCCTCGTATTTGTATCTTGTATTTTTAATATGAGGAAAAACCATGTTTAATAAATTATTGAATACGTTTTCATTCATCCGAAAATAATTATAGTAATCTGATCGTTCTTTTAGTGAAATCTCGTTGATAAAGTTTAAATGGGTGAACTTATCCCTGTCCAATAGCCAATTCTTCACCCACAAGCGTCTTTTTCTCTTTTTTTTTCCAATGCCATGGCGATCACAATTGCTAAACACGCTCTATCCATTAAAAAAGTAGGTATAAATGTGCGTGAGAAAAAGATGACTGTTCTTATCGCGAGCTAACTGTGAACTGAGTTATTTTTATTTATTTATTTCTGATTTTTACATTAGGAAAATACAGAGAGAGTTTGGTTAGAAGTTTTACAAAAATAATAGTACATAAAAATAACAGAATAGTAAACATAAATAAAAAGAGAGTAGATAATTATATTACTAAACATTGTAATGAAGATAAAATCAAAAATACAGCCCTGAGTCTATAGTACATAAAAATATGGAAAATGAGTTAAATACTGACAGTAATATTGACCGTGTATGTGCCTCAATAGGATCCATCTTCGCTGCTTTGAATAAAACTCTGCAGCGGGATTTTAACCCAGGACCTTCAAATACTGCAACTCAGTGCTCTAGAGCTGAGCCAATCTGCTCCGAAAGTAAAAAGTATGTAATTGTTATTTACAGAAATTTACGACTGTATACGAATATATAAAATGGGAATGTGTTACTAAGAAATATATTAGGAACTAGGGAAATCTCAGATTCATGTCACTTCAATGATTACGCCAAGTTAAGAGTTATTATAACTATCTTACTATTAAAACAGTAGAAAGTAGTTTAAGAAAAGACCTAGTTTTTAAAAAAAAATTTAAATATTAAATTTTTCTCTAATAAATTTGTTTTCGAAGAATGTAATTTCAATCTCATAAAAACAGACGAAACATTGGCATGTAATATTTAATCCTACAAAACATTTTTCGACAAAACAATCGTTCGTTCACCAATCAATTTCAACTAAAATAGTAAAACCACACACAAAAAAAAAATTGTGGCTTTCTCTTTATAACCAGAAATGTCTAAACGAAAGATTTCGTTTTTATTTAGCAACAGACATAATGATGTAAGTGTGTATGTATTTTTATAATGTTTTTACATATTTGATTAACCGAAATAGATTTCTATAATGCATTTCGAATATATTTTTTGTTATTCCAAAAAAATGTATTTATTATCCTCAAATGTGATTATTTATTAAATTAAAACATATATTAGATAAACATAACAAGCAATATATTGTTGTTGTTTTTTTATAAATTTAACTTGTTTTATTATTCAGCAAAATATTTTACCAGTTGGCAATCTGAAATAGATTTTAATTTGTAAAATTTAACTAACTTAAATGAAACCAGACTTTTGATCAATTATTTTTTAAAATTACTTTTTAAAAGACTAATAATAATCATGAAATATACAGTATACATATATGTGAGAGCGTAGTTAGTATATTACTAATCTGTTCGAAGTATAATTTTACAAAAGATAACCTGTGTTTTTCCTTGCCCCAAATAGTGGGAAACTCTTTGTTATGTTCCTCGGAGTTGTTGTAAATAATAAAAGGTGTTTACGATTCCGTTTGATTCACTTCCATCTTGAAAATCTTTTAATATTTAGGTTGGCGTGCCTTAGGGAGCAACAGCTTCGACCTAGCCCTTTCTAGGACTAGCAACAGATTTATTTAGGGCCGAACACAGGCGGCTAGGTCTCGATATAGCGGGGTGTTCCGCATTATTTGGAGGGTTTAATACATTCATTCATATTTGGTTTAATATCAAAAACGTTAAATTATATAAAAGGTTTTCGAATATCTATGATCGATAATTGCGGCACGAAATTTATAAAAAAAGCACTTATTATTATTAAATAATCAGAGTTTTAACTTTATGAGTTGCTAAGATGAAGGTTCCAGGTTCAAATCAAGTTGTGACAAACAAATTATTTAATTACATTAAGCGGATAGACCCAGTGGGATCTAAAGACCCTTCTGCGGCTCATCAAGCTTCAATAAAGCGTGTTATCGGACAATCACTTCCTTTCACATCCGTTGTCTCCTAAAAAGTTCAGTCTCTACCATGTACTGAGCCCAAGACACTTCATGGGTAGTGTCTGTGTATTTTTTATAATTCTAAAAAAAAATGTACAAGTTTTTTTTTTTAGAATTATAAAAAATATTGTGTCTTCCTTATCACTTTCATTTAGAAATTAGAGAGAGAGAGGAAGTGAGAGAGAGAGAGAGATTTAATTTTATTTATTTAATTCATTGCTTCAATTTATTGCAATTATTTGTTCTTGGCTTATCAGGGGTTAAATCGATATTTTTCCAAATTGAGTTACTTGCACTTAAGGAAGTGGAATCTTGTCAGTGTCCTAGTGAATAAGGGACTAAGTCAGGCAACATACCGAAGACATATATCACACCTCCTAACTAGTTCTCATTTAAATACATGGAAGGGACTTTAGGAAATGGTTGTGCAAGGATGTTATTTCGCTGTGATCACAACTATTGCTATCTATATAGCTTATATACAATCTCACGTTTAGATATTACAGCTTAGACAGGTGGCTCTGCTGGCAGCAATGATATATAAATTTAGATTTATTTTCCAATGAAGTAAAGATATAGTTGAAATGGGTGAGTGACAACTGGATCTTCGTTCAGACTGCTCTCACCTGCCGGCTCTACCTGTCTAATTTATGGGTTTCTTCATTTGCGCAATTGGCCAAGTAGTGATGAATTGAACCTTCGTTGCATATCATTATGTCCATTAATTATTTTTTATTATTTTATGTCTTCGTATTAAAAATAAAATGTTCTTAGCAAGCTACTTAATAACGATAGTTTTTCATTGTGCATAAATTGAAAATAGGAGAACGGTACTGAATTACTTACCTGTACCACTACAACCCATGAAGGGTCTGGGGTTCAGTACATGGTAGAGACTGCACTGTTTCATGGACAACGGTTCTGCAAAGAGGTGACTTGTCTGACTGAATTATAGATCAATATGTTTAAGTAGTTATTTCTAACATAAAGAAGCTAGAAAATCTAAAAATATTTATCAACGTCCAAATATTTTGATAATTCAAAATATTTCGTATAATATAATATTATAATTTAGTATATAATTCAGTCCTGAGAAAACTTGAAGAAAACAAGGGGGGACCTTTTACATTACAGAAGAAAATATCTTTAATTAAAGCGAAATCTCTCTCCTCTCACACATACATCTCACCTTCAGTGTTTACTGGGCCCAACGAACATGCATGCTAAGGTTCAAAACATCAAGACTTTTTCGTTCGTGTCTTGCGATTTTTAGGATAATTTGAAAATCATACTCTGATGCTTTAAATTTGTAATATAACATCCTTCATTAATACATATTTATGTAAGGTATCCTCCCAACCGCCATATTGTTGTCCTAGATGTTATGAAACAGACGCGAAATGGACCCCCACCATCCTTCGACGACCTTGCGTATAATGAAATAGTCTTTCGAGGAAAATAGGAATAAAAATTTGAATAATTTATTACAATGCGAACTGAGGAACAACAAGTGCAAATAATATATTATGACCCGTTTATTTTGTTATTATCTATTTTATTCACTAAAACTCGTAAAATGTTTAGGATAAATTAACACTCGTATTTTACTGAAAGCCAGTAATTCAGTCCTTAGAGATATTCAAACCTATTTTCGATTTTATTTGTTAGTTGATAGAAATTGAAATGAAAAAATATTACAAATATAATTAGCGCTACGCTGAATATTAAACTTCCGAACGATTTTTTATTCTCACTGAATTAAGTTTGGGTGATCTAACGTGGACACAAGATTGCAAGGAGGTATCGGCATCGAGCCTTTGGGTTGCCTTCATCTTTTTTTAAAATTATAATTATTAAAATGGTAACGCTTTTTTTGATTTGGCCAATGTTGCCAGAACTCCTCCAATAAAATTATCCATTGATGCATTATGTCCCTAAGAAAAATAGGGTAAATAGTAATTGCTGAAAGATTATTTTATTTTATTTTGCAAAAAAAGTTGCCTTTGTTTCTTATTACAATAATTTCAAATGCACTAAAATTTCGTACAAAACAATAAAAATATCGTTGGAATAGGTATAGCATTTGAAAGATCTTTCCTTATCCGATCGTCGTTTCCATAGAACTCTCTTCTTTGCCCAATTATCTTTCCTATCCTCAAGTTCTGACTATTCAATCACCTCATATCCATCCAACTCAAAAAAATGTATAGATAGATTGTAGTATGAAAACGTTTTGTTTTGTTTTTTATAGCGTTATTAATTAATTATTTATTATTATCTTTAAGTTATTTAAACAAATAGATAAGTAACAATACACCTATTCAACTATTATAAGATGTTTTCATCATACATGATATTTACAAAATTGATTATTTTAATGTAAAGATAATTCTATTGTTTTTCAAAAACCCAAGTTTAAAAAGTTATTGTCTCGACGAAACAGAGAGATATAAGGAAAAGTATTTGAGTTATTCTGTCCCTGTTTCTAAGCGGAGAAGAGAGAATGCCCGATCCGGGAGTAAAAATCTCATTTCTAAAATAGAATTCGGTCGGTTTGTATCCGGAGAGTTGCGACTGTTCCTAGTTGAGGCTAAAATCAAACGCTTCTTCGATTAGTCTCTCCGTTCTCCCATCCTAAATCATTTCTCTCAATTTCAAACTAAATTTCTAATCTGATGTATTGATAAAATAATAGGACTTTACAGGGATATATTTAGTCTCAAAAACATATATATAATAATTATTAGAGTTCAAAATATAGAATAAAATGCTTTTTGCCTCTAATCAAGCAAAACTAGCTTAAATATAAACATTTCCAAATTCAGACATCATCAAGACGCTATCACTAACAAACTACATCAATGATCAGAATAGATGAAGCACATCTCACACCAACAAGCAGGCGTAGCGATCAGAAATAGCAACCTCACTCCAAGGCGTTTAATCAAATACTGAATAAATCTAAAAATACTTGAACATTGAAAGGTTGAATGATTGATTATTTCCCTGTATTTTAGAGACTACAGGCTTTTTATTTTATTGTTTTTTAATTGTTTTCTATTTATATCAGCGAAAATAAAATATAAATGATCATATTCTTCTGTATACAATTGAAGGCAAGCAAACGGCCTGAAATAATTAGCAAGCATTTAATGGTTAATATAAATATAGAAAAGTTGGAAAGGATGGCCGTTAGTTGATTTATTTTTAGAGTGTGATTAAGATATTATCTACATTTTTTTTTTTTTTATTACCATGCATTAAATCATTATTAATCCTGGTTATTAATATAATATTTATAACTATCTTTATGGAGATAACATTTAGAATTACCTCATTGTGTTTTGTACGATTCCCTTTATTATTTCCATTGGATCAGTCAAACGATGTAAACACTGGACCGTATAAATACGTTTAATAAATATTATAAAGTAGAATGAACAAAATTATTTTATATGAAATTATAGAAAATGCGAAAACGGTCAGGTCCACGCTTTCCCTCTGAACCGATCAATAATAATTTATCGGAAATATTGTGAACTTTTAGAATTCGATCGTTCGAGGTAGGTAATCATGGAAAGAAATCTATAACAAACTACAAGATGGGCCAAACAAAATTATGTAATTAGGTTTGGATATCATTCAGAGCCCACGACAGGGGACATTTCGTATGTGACAGCATGACAGTGATTGAGGCTTGTGACACGAAGTTCGTGCCGCTAACGATTGGGTTCGATTCTCGATGACACGGTGCCCTACTGTTCCAAAGTACATCTTGTTCCGCCGCCTCTTCAGCAGAACCCATTGAGGAATCGATCTGCTTCGAGGGCATGGCTAGGGATCATATCATCCAAAGTTAATATTGTATTATAAAACCATTTAATTACATTAATTAGGTTAAGGCATACAATTTTCTCATTGGTTTGTCCTTCATGGCTTCTTCGAATACTAATTCAAAATCGATTCCAAACAAGGTCGTCGCATCAAGTAATTCGCGATGAGATCCCAGATATTATTTAGAAGCTATAATATGAGCTTCCAAATATTACATTATTTTAATCTAATAAAAATATATTAAAATAGTAAGAAAATTATAACTATATCAAATATCAATAAAAATTGATAAATATAAAAAAAAATATCTAAGTCACATCAACTATACAAAGCTCTGGTAGGTTAATTCAAGAAAGAAAATAATTATATCTATATAGATCCTATTTTTGTTTTCTTTATCTCGAATATTTATCAGATGCTTTATTTAAATCCTAGTTTTTGTAGGTACATATCATCACCTAGGATTTACAGTCCAAAGAGATAGAAGCGTTCTTGTATTTTTACTGCGTAAACGCAATATATTTCTGAATATGTTAACAATAGGAGAATTACTGTTAGAAGATGTACAAAAATGTACCATTGAAACCAATGCACGGTGTTGGGTTCAGTACCATAGAAGATACTGCTTCAAGGGCAACTGTTGTGCAGGGAGGTGATATGTTCGAGATCAATCGTCAAGTAATTTCCCTCAAATAAGGGTACCCACTTGATAGCAGCTAGCTAAGTCCCAGGAGGTCTGGAGGTCCCACAGAGTCAAAATGTGGCTGTAATAGGCTAAATAATTTATCTCCCTCACCTGGATTTAAACCCTTAGATCTAAAAAATGAGATACCTGACTCCCTTTTTAAATACAAATATTCATATTTTAAACATAAAAATTTTTTAACCTAAATTATGATTAAACATATTCTAGATATAAATGAAATTTAACTGAGTTTTATCCTTCTATTTTCTTCTGATTCCAAAATTGTTTTCTTTATAACTTTAACTGAAACATTTTTGAAAATTATTTATTTAGTTACTCTCCATGGCGTAGAGAAATCGAACCTCAGCGCTCACAAAAACGATTCCTCGGTAAATAAATCACGACAGCTATGAAACATCACCTTAATGCATTAGTGATAACAAAATGCTAGGTTGATGTTTATGTACAGAGTTGAGATATCATTGTTCGTCAGTTCTGAATGAGCCGCTAGTGAATGAATGACCTTCAACCAAAGCAAATGAATGGTTTTAAATAATGACCTGTTGTCGACTGTTGTAACCTGTGTTTATTCTGCCCAACCAGGAGGCACTAGGCAGCTAGGTTCCTACGGCGAGGTATTCCTGTACAGTAGATACTAGATATTGTGCTATGTCAAAAATTTAATGCTAATATAAAGTTTTAAATGAATAAACCTGATGAATCTTTTTCATTCTTAAATCAGTAACCAAGTAGGTAAGCGGTACGACCGAACTTAGACCAAGTTTTAAAAGAACTAAATAAATATATGTATCTTTAATAGTTAGGAAATACCATTATTACTTTTAGATTGGCAATAAAAACGATTAATTAATTAAAACTGGATACAATTTTATTTTATTAATGTAAAAACACTATAAAAAATATCCATAGATCCTTTTTTGTTTTCTTAATTTTTGAAAATTTTATTCTTTTTATAAAAAAGATATTGCTTTGCATATTACTGGTCTAGGGTGAGTTTTCATAATTCATGGAACTTGTATTATTGACGGAATGGAGTAATTTCTAAGTAACCAGCTATCTCTAACTGGTGTGACAAACAATTATGTACCATGAGAAAGAAAATGGTCCGGGTGGAGCTCAGAGAAATAGAAATAAACCTTAAATAGGGTTGAAATACTTATTTGAAAGCCAACTTTTCGACCCACATCGCAGGCCCTCTTTGGGGCTTGTGATGGTGTGAAAAAAAATTGCTTTCCCCCTTAACCTCATCACAAGCCATGAAGAAGTCTTCCAATGTGGGTCGAAACTTTGACTTTCAAATATATAGCTCAACTTTAATTAAGAATTTATTTCTCAACACGGACTATTTTCTGCCACATCTTAGATAATTTCAACAATTATCATTAATTTACGGACTATGTTCGCTGCTGTGAATTGACACTGAGGGATCAGGAGACCCTTGTGAGGTTTCCTCTGTAATTAGGAGTAAAAGCCTGGATAATCTGGGGAAAATCAGCTTCCTGTACAATCGTTGGATTAGAATTAGTAAAGTTACTAACAAGTCCTGAACCATTCAGCGGTCGTGATACAGGTTTTTCACACGTTTAAATATTATATACCAGGTAAGCTGAGAAGTTTGTAGGCTAACAAGTAAAACACTTTTTTTTTAGTAAACTTTGGCTTTATTATTCAATCTTTGAAAGCGAAATTATAGAATTATAGAAATTATAGCGATCATGCAATTTTTCGATACCACTTTTATAGCACCATTTTTCTTTAGCTTCGAAATAGGCCTTACCCTCAGCGATTACTACGTCATTAGTGGTGAATTTCTTTCCAATGAGCATTCTTTTGAGATCTACAAACAGGAAAAAGTCACTGGAGGCCGGATACAAGGCAATACTCAAACGGTTGAGTATTGCCGAACATTGCTACGAGGCAACGAAAGGTTGAAACTTTTGCTCGATTATGAGCAGACAGCTTTAGCATGTAAAAATATCCATGCATGATATGCTAAAACACGCTCTTTTGATACCTCCAGAGTCTCAGCTACCTCGATCAACTTGAATTTAGGGCCATTCAAAATTATTTTTTAAACTTTTTTATGTTTCTGTCAGACACAGCCTCTTTCGGGGATCCACTGTGTGTATCCACTGTGCTCATTTCACCCAGTTTAAATTTAGTGAACCAATTTTTAACGGTTGATTTTCCTGATGCAGACTCCTAGTAATGTTAGTTAAGCAAAAAAACTGGCTACAACAGTATTTTTTCACGATAAAGCAAAGCTCCATCGGTATACAATAATAATAATATTTATTTGAGAAATCATAGAAATGCTAATTTGGCAAATATTGTATTTTCGATGTTTATTTGGTAAACCTCCAATAAAGAATTCTCGTGGAAACATGTTTGAAGAAACCTCCCATTGAAGGCACTCCTGGCGTGGTTCATCTCATTGTAGTAGATCCCTGCGCTAGAGACCTTTCAAAATTCATTTTTTTTTTTATACATTTAACAAATGTAGCTTCGTTCGCAATGCTATATTTCACGAACCAATTGTTCAACAACTTTCAAATTTATACGGGAATCTTTTGAAGGTTAGACTAACTAAAAATCACAAAGATTTAATTTTAGAAATATCAATTATATTTCAGCCTACGAACTTTTCAACCGACCTAATGCATAGTAAATATTATTATAGTAGCTTGCTGCACAGTTCGCGTAAAGTCATCACACTCAGTATAAAGACCATTTGTCGCCATCCTCTCCGTTCCAAGCCGTTGTGCGCTAGCTCTGGAATATTCCAGCTAGCACATCGGCTGGAGGATGTCAGATCGGCAGCAATTACACTCATTTTGCTGCTCAGCGTAGCATTGTTTGCTCTGCCTCATTTAGTAACCCGCCTCTGTGAAAATTATACTCAGTGTCATCCACAAATTAAAACCCTCCAACTCTTTCATTTCTTTTTCCTGCCTTTAAGAGGAAAAGGCGAAATAAAGTTATTTCGCGAGAGGAAGACACCTCTTTACGCTTCGTAACCTCAACAGTTTCCCCAGAACTTGCCAATCTTCATCAGCAATTTGCGCTAGTATTCAAGTTACTAAATAAGTATTAAAATGTATAAAACATTAAAAAGTTTAATCATCACTTTAATATTAATGTTTATAAGTTCATTTATATTCTTAACTTCTACATTGCTGGTTTTAAATTCTACAGATAAAGGAAAATAACTATAATAAATTTTAACGGGGTAATTGAATAATAATATTGAATTTAAACAATTAAAAATCGATTAAAACACTACAACGCTTCTACAATCCACGAAGTCAGTGGGGTAGCAGAAATTCTGCTATTTATAATACAGCTATTAGGCACAGATTATGCTCAATCACTAGACCAGCGTTTACTTCCAATTCAGAATACACATTTTATTTAGGCTGGGTGAACCCCAAGAGGGTTTCCCACATACCGCAGAGTCGAATAAATAATTTGACTGCCACAGCTGATATATAACTCTACGGTGTAGTCATCACTTTTTCAAATTAGACTAGCTTGTAATATTTCATTGTTATCATAACCCACTCATAATAATTTAAAACACGTTTTGATATTTTGTATAGGAGTGGAGTGGCTCAGGAATAGAGCAGTGTTGTTGTGAGAAGGTCCTGGGTTCAAATCCCGCTGATGACAGATTTTATTTAATCTATTAGCGGTAGGATATGGATCCTACAATATATAGGACCCTCCTGGGGATCATACATCTAAAATAAAGTTGGTACTCAAAATAAAGGGAGGAAATCTGGCGATAGAGCCATGATCTAGGACAAATCGTTTTCTTGCACAGACGTTTTCCAAGAAATAGTATATTCTCAACCACACACTGAACCCAAGACTCTCAATTATAACGGTACGTTTAAAAAAAAAAATTTGATTTTTTAAGCATTTATTTTGAAATTAATCAAGCACTAATACATTTTATGCCAAGTAACCGTTAGTCCTGTCAAGTAATGTTTATTTGAGTAAATTATTTCAAGATAAAGGTGTACCCTAAGTATTTAGCCTGTATTAATAGCTAAAATAAATTAATAATGGTGAATAAATATAAATAGATTGATTATGTAGAATCTAGCGAAGGCCAAAATCAGTATTTTTCTTTGTTTGGTTAATAGTATTAAAATAAATTGCGGTGATTATTATTTATTAATATCCACATTGCCATCTATGGATAATAATAATTGTAACAGATTTTTATTGCATAAAACATGCTAGAGTAATTAAGTAAATTAAGGCATAAATTGATAAAGTGATGTATAACAAATGAAGATTTATTACCGATGTCACACGTCTCAGGAAGGTATAACGAAATGAATTAACCATATAATGTACAATTATCAAAGCCATCCATATCTACATATACACGGTAATGTTTTGATAAAAACAGGAACCTAGTAGCAGTTTTTATAGGAACCTATTTGAAGAACTACTTTATAATTAATGCAGTTTTTTCGCTACGTTTCAGAATAAGATTTATTACCGACATTAATTTTTTTCCTTCGTTATGATTTTTATGAACATTTTCACACTTTTCTACACCTTCATATTCATATCTAAACTGTCAATCTGAAGTGGCTTTTTTTCTTCATTTCAACCATACATGGATTACTATAACAAATCATTCCTTATTTTCTCAATTATAGTCTACATTATTTTTTCTCCTTCGTCAGTTATTCTTTCATCAAATGCTCATTCTTACGCTGGATACATTCTGCCCCTTTTTAAAATCTTATCGGACGGTAAGAAATTATTCTATATCTTGGACTCCAGTTATAGCATCCCGTTCTCTTCAATCCCACATCACTGACCTTGAAAATTGGTGTCAAAACTGGAGGGTTAAAATAAATTCTCACAAATCTCATCAAATCACCTTTACCCTCCTTCGTAAACCGGCGACTTCCTGCCCCCTGTATCGTTTAATAACATCCCTCTAAGTCCTGTAGAACAGATCTGGTACTTAGGACTACACCTTGACAAACGCTTAACTTGGAATCCTCATACTAGACTGAAACGACAAGAAACAGCTCGCCGTTTCAGGCTGCTTCAACACTTACTAGACAAACGCTCTAAGCTCCCAATAAACTACAAAAGACTCATCTACATGACCATTATACGAGCTATTTGGACTTACGGAGTAGAGCTTTGGGGCTCCACTAAGCCATCGAATTCCTCTCGTATTCAATCCTTACAATCCAAAATCCTTAATGCTCCTTACTTTGTTACGAACAAAGTAATCCATAATGACCTTAACGTCCCGTTTATTGCTGATTTGGCCCGAATCCGATATCAATCTTTTCAGGACAAACTTCATTTCCACTCAAACCACTAGTTTCAAACCTCGCAACCTCCTTAATTCCTGATAATCCTCCGAGGCGTCTGAAATGGCCATCTGATGGCCTCGTGACCTTCTAAACTGATCTTTTTATTTGAGTACTACCACTGGGTAGTTTCTCTACTGGTCTTTTCATTTCAATGTAAACTCATTATATTTACTAGATGTATTTTGTAAACAGTTGTAAATTTCAATAAATAAATTTAAAAAAAAAAAAAATATCTTGGAGAAGAAAATGGTCCGGGTGAAGGTAAAAAATAATTCTTTAAATAGCGATGAACTATTTCTTTAGAAACGGACGATTCGGTATACGTTGCAGGGCTTATTCAGGGCTTGTTTCGCAGGTCAAAAGAATTTTCTAAATTAATACAAAATTCCTCCCCGATCCTCCCCAACAGCTGCCAGGAAAGAGGAAGAAGGAAGTTGAAAAAGGGAGGGAGTCCCTAGGGAACGGTCCCAAGTTGAGTAGGTAACGAATGATCAAAACAATCTTGATTAATTTAGTACATATTTTTTTATTATTAAACAGTTATCAACAAATAAAAAAAAACCGGTACCACTACAGCCCGTGGGGCTCAATACATGGTAGAGACTGTACTGTTTCAGCGATTGTGCAGGGAGGTGATTTGTCCTAGATCACACTCAACTGCGGGAATTTTCCCCCTTATTTATAGTACCCACTTTATAGAGGCTGGGTGAGCCCCAGGAGGGTCCTGGATCCTAACAGACTAAATAAAAGTCTTGCCAGCAGCGGGATTTGAACCAGGATCTCCGGCATGGCGACTCAGCGCCTGATATTAATTTTATAAATTTTTGTATTTAAATTATGAGACAAAAGACGCATATTGATGCAGCATAGCGATTGGATAATCAACTCATATTAAGAATTATGTTACTTAAATTCAGGACGGACTATATCAAACTACACATAAAAATTATTCTAAGATTATAATTAATTAAACCTTGGTATTATTGGCAAAGATCGACGAGGAATAAAGGGTCCTCTCTATTATCTAGCCACAGGACCCTGCCAATGACATTAAGATACAAACCCAGAAGACCGAACTCGCTGCCGCAGCGGTCCCAGGACGCTCCGAGCTCAACAACCCACGAACTATAAATAAGCCAAACTATTCCCCAAGGTTAAGTGGGATGGGACCCAAAACACAGGAACCTATTTCTGGAAGCCAAGCTCCCTCCGATCTGGGAGTTGGGATGCGCAGTTCAGTTCGATCCATTAGGGATCTGCTGTATCATTCGGAGCGTCTTCTTTTTGGTTATAAATCTGAAGCTAATGACTCGTTCGAGAATGACAGTTGAACAATAGATCAACGCTAATCGAGGGTTTGAATAAATTAGTTTTAAGTTTGAATAGAAAAATAACCCTAGACTTCCCCTGAAACAATTAATAGGATATTATTATCACACCCTGTACTGAGGAGAGGCTCAGTGGCAGAAAGTTGAGTTGCCGTGCCCGGGTTTAAATCTGGTTTAGGGAGACTTTATTTAAACTGTTAACAGCCGATCCTCCTTAGCCTCTATAAAGTGGGTACCATAGTCTCCACCACTTACTGAACCAAAGACCTTTAATGGGTTGTACTGATACAGCTATATTTTTACTATTGTGTATTAGCAGATAACCGTATGATAAATTAAGAAATAGATGGTTATGCAAATGTATAAACACTTTCGACACCGACGTTTCGACCCACTTGACATATCTTCGTCGGGGCTAAATATTCTTGAATAGAAAGAAATAAAGCTAATAAACAAATAGTTACATGATTACAATATTTGGTTTATATTTGTTAGCTTCTCTCGCAGCATTTTCATCTTTATTTATATCCTGTTATAATTGGTTAAACATCTAGTTTTATATTATTTTTTAGCAACTGAAACATAAATACAAAATAAAAATTCCTATGAAAACTTATTTCCATACACTGCCTTGGTGTGCATACTAATATAAAATATAAAACTGACATGTCTATAACTCGAAGTGTCTAAATTGTTACACCCAATAAGCCAATTTTATTCCACTACATGTTCGGATGAACCTCACAAGTTTAGCATTATTTAAACGTTCTTAATTCCATAATTAAGGAATGAGAAATATTGAAAAGAAGTGAAAAAAAAATGTTTAAAGGAAGGGTCTTAGAGCCCTACCATGAACAGACGTAAACCATACTGTTTCTTATATAATGATTGTGGAAGGATGTAATTTGTCAGAGATCACACTCAAACCCCAGGTTTTCCTTCCGATTAAGGTTGATTACTTTATAAAAGCTGAGTTAGCCCCATGAGGGTCTGTAGATATCACAAGATTCATCCTAAACTCAGAACCTCCAGCTCAGCAACTCAACGCTCTACGGGCTAGCTACTACGCTTACTAAAAATCAGTTTATTACATCTCATAATTATTTGATCATCTATACTACGTAGATAAACTATATACTTATATAAGTTTAGTAAGAATTACTGTGCTGGTTCCTAGAAATAATTATTTATTTCTAGATATAGAAATAAATATCAAATATCACTCTCTAGAGAAGATGGGGACAAACACATTTTATTTCCGATGCTAAAATAAATTTGGTATGATTTATCTGAAACAAATTGACTCAAATTGGCTAATTTAGTTAATTCGAAAGATCTACACTCACTGCGCACATTAGTACGTTCCTAAAGATAGCGGTGAGATATCACCAACAGGTTGAAGGTGTCTCAACTCGTTGTACAAGATGGTCCTTAGTCCAATTGGAACGCGAGTGTGAAAAATCAGTGCCTCTTGCCAGCCTCATCAGTGTCCACGTCAGTCAGATCCGGATAAATGAGACATATTATAATTTTATTAATTTTAAATTACTAAATTAGATAAAATATCTGAATAGTTATTATCATGCTTTAAATGATTTAATTTAGATCCCTAACCTTGAAGAGGTCAAATCACCTTTACCCTTCGTCCTAAACCAATGACTTCCTGTCCTCTTTTATCGTTTAATAATTATCTCCTGTAGAACAAATACGATACTTAGAACTAAATCTTGACACACGTTTAGGTTGGAATCCGTACTAGAATGAAAAGACAACAAAATGCTCGCCGTATCAGGCTACTGCAAAACGTGCTAGATAAACGCTCTTAGCTCCCAATTAATTAAAAAAGACTCATATACATGACTATTATGAAACAAATTGGACTTACAGAGTAGAGCTTTGGGGCTCCACTAATTTCTCTCGTATCCGATTCTTACAATCCAAAATTATTCGTAAAATTCTCAATGCTCCATACTTCGTTACGAATAAAGTAATCCATAATGACCATAATGTCCCGACCGTTACTCATTCTCGGCCCGAACCTGATATTAGTCCTTTCATGAGAAACTTTATTCCCACTCAAACTCACTTATTTCTAACGTAAGATATTCTAGGCGCTTGAAATGAAGAAAACCTTCTAAGTTGAATTTTTATTTGAGTACTACCACTGGGTAGTTTCTCTACTTACTTTTATTCATGCCATTATATTTATTTCTTGCATTGGTTATAATACAGTTGTAAATTTGAATAAATACATTTTTTTTTTAATTTATTAATTCATTCATAATGGTGAGCAAAAAAAAAGTTGCTTCCGAAACTTTTTATAATGTTTCAGTACAATGTTACTTAGTTTGTTACAAATATAATTATCAAATTTTAAACATTATAACGAAAATTGTAAATAAAAATATATAAACAAAAGAGGCTGTCTAGACAAACATAAGACGATATAGTTGTTTTGGCCGAGACAGCCGTTCATCGACCCTGTCATATTTGTTACTGGCACCGGGTTTGTGTCCTGCCAAATAAATATTAATATTATTATTATTAATTAACTATACCTAACTAAATGAGGCAGTAACGGATCTATTAGTGAATGTGAATAGTCAGGATAGAGTAGCTGTTGGAATCTGGCAGAATTAGCGATAGATCTAGAAATAGAATGTCAGCGGCCATACCACGGCTTTAGGGACTGATCGCGCTATATTTGTATGTTGAAAACGAGTGTGTGTATATATAAGTTCATATATAATCAATTAAAATCATATTCCCACAATATATTATAATGTATATTAAAAGTTATAAACAAAATTGTATTAATAAGCACCAGTGTAAATAAGTTATGTTCCGGTAAAAGCTTTATATTTGAGAATTTACATGTTGTACCTCACACCATAATAGCTTTCGTACTGATTTATCAACAACACTTACAGATGATTTCAATTTTTTAAAATAAAAAACGTGTTATAAAAAAACCTGTACCACCGTAATCCATGCTGGTTGCACCGCCAATAATCCATCCTGCTATCACATCAAACCATATCACATGTGGCATTAAAACATAATTACTAAAACAGTGTTTTATTGGTAATAAAAAAATATATGCCAAAACAACCAATGACAGTATTGAGTTAACGACGCGGTCTGTACTGTCTCTAAGACAACTGTTGTGCAAGGAGGGGATTTGGCCGAGATCTATCACCACCTCTCCAACTTCGTGGTCGTCGTTCTCCCTCTATGGTCTAGTGGTTTTCGTGCTCATCTGTCGTTTGGGGTTCTATTTAAATGTTCGAACTAAGTCGATTCCGTCCTCTCAATTTCTTCTGATAAAATTGGCCCAAAAAAAACCCTGTTATTATGAACCATATAATTTTAGACTATTAAAAACAAATAATTGTTTATAGTATTGGTTTCCAACGATGTAAACAAGAAAAGGGAAGAGTTTCTTGTGTAAATATCCCCCAAAAATATCACCATTAATTAATAATAGTCAATTAGTGTTTTTTTTCAATTTTGAACATGTCAGGAAGGCTAATGGTTACTAATCTCTCCTCCTTGTCTTTTCATTGGCGAGTTCTCTGCTGTCCTTCTGCCTACTCGGGCCGCTAATGATCTTTTTCTGTTTATTTTTATTTTGACACGAAACTAACTATGCCGTATTCGCTCTCCTAATAATGTGATGTATAAAAACACGATATATGCCAAGTCGTTGTAATTTCAACACGAGGTATAAAGTTCTATTTTTTTTAGTCAGAGCCCAGAACAAAACTGTTGGGCGTGTGTCGACCACTTTGCAATTTGGAATCTCGCATAAATTTTGCTCAAAATAGTCAACATCCACGCCTCCCTCGTCAGTATAAGTTGAATTTTAGAATGATGAATTGTTTATTTTTATTAAATAATTATTTATGGTGTTGAAGTGAGAGGTGCAGTTTATATTCTGTATTAACTTGATGATAATAATAATTCTTAATAATAATTAAATAGGCGAAACTAGAATCTAAATGATTCATCCGGGTTGAATATTCTTTAAATTAATCAGAGCTCTATATTATTTTGTATAATTTATAAAACTGTAATTGAACTTAATAAGAAGTTAAATACCATTTGATCTTGTTTATTGGTTTTCTCTTTACTTCCTTATTTACTTGCATGGTTATACGATTGTTTAATTATGTAGTGTTATGTTATTTATTACCAAATGAAAATAAAAAAGTATAAGTTCAGCTGGTTGTCAGTTCAAATAGAATCATAACAAGAATTAACTTTTATTTTTTTCACGTATGCGGATGACACATGTCTAATATCAGTCAACATCGATCCAGTTATAGCATCCCGTACTCTTCAATCCCATATCACTAAATTTGAAAAATCGTGCAAAACTGGAGGATTAAAAAAAATTCCCACAAATCACCTTTACCAACGACTTCCTGTTCTTCTGTATCGTTTAATAACATCCCACTGTTTCCAGTAGAACAGGTCCGGTACTTAGGACTGCACCTTGACAAACGCTTAACTTGGAATCCTCATACTAGACTGAAGCGACAAGAAACAGCTCGCCGTTTCAGGCTACTACAACATTTACAAAACAAACGCTCATATACATGATAATCAATAGACCAATCTGGACTTATGAATTACAGCTTTAGGGCTCCACTAAGCCATCAAATTCGTATCGTATTCAATGTTTACAATCCAATATCCTTCGTAAAATCCTCAATGATCCGTACTTTGTTACGAACAAAGTAATCCATAATGACCTTAATGTCCCGTTTGTTGCTGATTTGGCCTGAATCCGATATCAACCTTTTCATGACAAACTTCATTTCCTCTCAAACCAAGTACTACAACCAAGTTAAACTTTTTATTTGAGTACTAACACTGGTTAGTTTCTTTACTTGCCTTTATCTAGCGACATTATTTATCTTTGATTATATTTACCTGGTGTATTCAATATACAGTTGTAAATTTAAATAAATTCATTTTGAATATTATCTAAAATAATAATAACCGTGAGTTTTATATTACAACAGAAGAAAGAGTGTAATTATAAGAAATGTGTATATCTTAGCTATCATTTCATTAAGAAATGGGCGCTTCAACTAACATTTCGATATATGGATGAATATATGTCTGCAAGAATGTTTATTTTTTGATGAAATGATTAATGTAGTAAAACTCACGCTAATTTTTATTTTCGAGAATATTAAAAAGGAAAATAATGAATAGTTAAAACAGTAGGTGAAGTCAATCATTAGAAAATAAGAATGACTTATTTTATTATGACAACGTTTCGCCCTAAAGTATAGGCCATCTTCAGGGCAGCGAGCACATTCTTATTTGACGTAATCATTAGCTGTACCCCCTCACCATTTCATACCAGCGTTAGAATTATCCAGTTAACTATTTTCCGCTTAATATGAAGGGGTCACCTGTGCTATAGTGGATAGCTTAACAACCAATAAGCCCAAGATCGGTGGTTCGTAGCCCGGCAGATGACAATTATTTTTTAAAGGGAGTAATAAATTCTTGGTTATACCGTCCTCCGGAAGGGGCGTTAAACCTGTACGATGCCAGATACTCGTTAAAAATCCCTATCCTAATTAAACCTGAAAATTTAGAGCTCCCAATGCAGCATCATACGATTAGCCATAGCAGCATAAGATGACGTTAGATGAACAAACAAACAAACTTAAATATAAAAAGTTAAATCGTGTTGCTACTAAACTTAAAGCGACAAACTTCAGAACCGATGCCATAAAAATACAAAAACGACAGCAACAATTTTTAAATCGTGCCACTCTAACCGGCTTTGTGTACAAAATAATATGCTCATGCCTACTCTAAAATATTTTGGTGAATTGGTGCTGAATTCTGAACCTACCTTCCAATATCTAAAGCAAGCATTTCTTTAATCAATACATTAAAAATAATGCACTTCCTGGATAGTCGGAGTTATTGCCAAGAATCATCAGTAAATTTATAATAGAATTCTGTTCGTTTCAAATAGCTTTCTATATAAAGACCTCTGCTTAGCGTTGAGCGCTCGAATTGAGAACGATCTATATAAGCTGACAGGCGTGGCAGAGGCTGGGTATAGATATATATTGTGACGACAGAATTTTGACCAATGAGAAGTGAGATAAGCTATATATAGAGGTGAGGTGAGAATGAGCAACATTTTGGATATAATTAGGCGAATAGCCTGGAGCCTCTCCAGCGGCTGGAAGGGCCTTCGCTCTAATATAGTATAATACTAATCCTCTCCAGTGGCATCTCTTCAGGAGACATCCTTTCAACAACTCGATGAAAAGGAAAATGTCTTGAAGAATATCCTTAAACTAGGGCAAACAATATTTGTGTATGTATCATTAAATACATATCTTTTTTGACATGGATACGTCTTTAAAATTGCTTCAATAGTGGAGGAGAATTCAAAAAAACGAATGGTAACAAAGTCGGGTGATACAGTTTAGCGTTGCAGCCGCATATATGTCGTATCCATCCAAAATTCAATCAGACCATTGAATACCTAAAGGGTCAAAGAATTCATTACGATAAGTGAGGACTGTGAATTTTGCAGGTAATTTTGCTGCGTAACGATTTTTACATTCTGTGTAACTTTTGAATCGGAGAAGCTACGACGTTCGTTTAGGTTTCAATTTGTCAGCTGTCGTCGAAATCTGTCGATTGTATATAAAACATTGGTGTAAAATATCGACAGTAGCTATAACAAGGTATTAAAATAAAAAAATATTATCAAAGGTACGTAATGTGGCTCTGTATGCGTGGAAAAGCCAAAAACCAAATGCAGAGATCGTAAACGTTGGAAAAGTCTTCTCTAGTGATTATTTGTTCGCTTGATTTTTTCCTGAATACATAATTAATAATATTTTATATTAAAAAAAATTTCCCGTAACGTAAATGTATTCTCGTCCAAAAAAATAAGGTATGAAACATTTTTTTTTTCGAAAGAGCGGAATCGAGTCGCTATTCAAACTTCAACATTCGCCTATCAGTATGTAACACAATTTCTAATAAACTCCTTCAAAACTACTATACTACATCTTTATTTACGTCAATAATGCTAGAACACAGGGAACCAAAGGGGATGCTCAATGGGAAAACAGACCACAAACGAAGTAGGAGTAGGACTTAAAGCTGCTGGGTGCACGATGGAGGAAAACAGCGCAGGACCACAGATATTGGTGGCTGTGGTGGTTACCGCCCGGGTTTTCGCAGGACCGTAGAGCCAAAATAATAATACGATTACTAACGTGAATCTTTTTTAATAAAAAAAAAAATGCTATTCTACTCTTAATTTTTTGCGAAAACAAGAAAAAAAAAAAAGAAACCATACAGTACACAGAACAGCTAATCACTAAACGACAACCTGTTGAGTCTCAATGATAATGAAAAACTTTATGGTAGCAATGTGATAAAGATTTTATTTTTTTAATTCCATGTTTTTAAAGGAAAGTCCAAAAACTCATCTGCAGGGATCTGTTTGCTCAAAGTAAAAATGGAGGAGGAACACTAAGTTTGTGAGGCCTAGCACTTTCTCACCATTTCAGCGAATCAGTCCTACCAAGGGATCAATAACTAGTTTAATGTAACTAATTGGGCACCTGGGGACAAATGTTTTTGGAATGCCCAAAAGTACTACGTATCTCTATACATTCCAAAAAATAAATGAGAAAATTTAAAAGAATATTATTGAGTACCAAACCACTGTTTGAATATTTGGAGGGTAACTAACGGGACAAATTATGACATCAGCTTGATAAACTTTTCTCTCCTACGTGTTCTCAGGTTCCTGAGCACATACTATTTATGGCTCAGATATTTAGTTTGGTTTTTTAATAATAAGTATTATTAGCTGCGAAAATGAGATGAACAGCTGATGGTTTGTGAACGTCACATTTAAAAAAAAAAAAAAATACCTATTTGTCTTGTAGCCTGTTTTAAACATTTTTGTATGGATAAAGAAATGGATTGAGATTGTTTATGAATAGAATGATGGGAGTATAATAGTGCTAAATGCAATGTATTCGTCTGGAGGCCAAGTTACGTCAGTGGCGCGGAGGAGGAACAAGCGTCCACTAGCACTACCTGTACCAGTACCAGTAGCCAAGGGCATCTCGAGGTCAGCGCATCATCGCGTGCCTGTCAATGAGCAGGAATTAAAATTAATATGATACATCCGAAAAGGTAGAGTAATAAAAAGACTTATAGTAAAACATATTCATAGGCAAACAATTATGTACATTCTTTTGTGCAATAAAAAACACTAAATAAGACAAACTTATTTATTATAAGCGCCGACGTTTCGACCTGCGTTGTAGGCAATCTTCAGAGCTGACAGAAGGATTGAGCTACTAGATCTTCTAGTCAACAATTTTCCTCTCAATCATGAATCTTAACAAACGGGGCCGAAATACAGAACTTCTCTTTTATATCTTTAGGCCGCAGTAGCCGAATTCAGAACCAGTATAGACATCATACTCTCTCCACCACATCCCGACCTCCACAACTAGATGTCACTTCTTCAAGGAATCACCTGAGTTCTACCTCCCCGCCTCAACATCACCTTTCCGGTTTCTCTTCTTCAAGCCATCATCTACCTTCGTCTCTATCGCCACAAAATCGCCCTTCTACCTCCTCTTCATCAAGACATCACCACCACACTTCGGTTTCCTCACCAAAACATCGCCCTTCTACCTCCTCTTCATCAAGACATCACCACCACACTTCGCCTTCCTCACCAAAACATCGCCCTTCTACCTCCTCTTCATCAAGACATCACCACCACACTTCGGTTTCCTCACCACAACATCGCCCTTCTACCTCCTCTTCATCAAGACATCACCACCACACTTCGGCTTCCTCACCACAACATCGCCCTTCTACCTCCTATTCATCAAGATATCATCACCGCACTTCGGCTTCCTCACCACAACATCGCTCTTTTGTGCTCTCTTCTAGCAATATTTCTTCTCATTACAATAATTCACATGGTTATGATGAATTTGCCCTCCCCCCCTCCTATCACAACTATTCCACCCTCTAATTTTTCCTTTTTATCAATCAAAACCTCATTTCAAAACCTAAAGACGCAATCAATCTCCTATACTCCCTACACAAAAAGACAGTAGCTCCAGCCTCCTGTCGGCCCTGAAGATGGCCTACAACGTAGGTCGAAACGTTGGCACTTATAATAAATAAGTTTGTCTGATTTAGTGTTTTTTTGACTGGACCCCCAGACTATCTATATCCCACATTAGTTCTTCTAGTCAACAATTTTCCTCTCGATTACATTCTTTTTACTTGTAAATATTTAAATTCTTCAAGCTGCTGTTCTATCCTCGTTCTGCGTTGATGTGAAACATTAGAGCCTTATTGCTTTAATCTTACTTGTATATTTCAAAGAAACGGTACCGGGACGAACTAATACATTTGTCTAAGAAGAAATTATAAAAAGAAATATTTTCAGGGAAAAATGTAGTAATAAAAGACAAAAAAAAGTAAACCATACTCATGTCAAATACAAATAAATTGAACGATAATAATACACTATATCTAACCAACGAAGAAGTTGTACATAACAGAATAAGTAATCTTGGAAATGATCACTTCAGCTTAAAGCATTACATATATTAGGAACTCCTTACTAAACATCGCTACACACTATCTAAAGGGCAAAACTAGACTAGACCTTTTAAAGGGTGCTGAAGTGAGATGTGTTATGCTAGTTTTGCGTTACAGGATACAATAAAGTCTCTCTCTCTCTCTCTCTCTCACACTCTCTCTCTCTCTCTCTCTCTCTCTCTCTCTCTCTCTCTCTCTCTCTCTCTCTCATTATACATACTCTCATTACACTCACACACAGATACAAGAAACGGAAGAAACCTAAATAAAGTTACGTATTACGAAGAGCTATCAATCAACCGAAGGCTCAGCGCTGTTGATTTTTGGATCCAGCTGTCACTGATGTTACGCTGATATCATTCATACCTGTTGATTTATGGGACAAATCGATAACACGCATCTAGGGTCTAGGGCTTGGCTGTTTGGTCAACTACAATAAATAACGAAGAACAGTTATTTAAAATTATTTTTATTTAACTTGAATTAATATTCATCAAATATAAATTAGTTTTAGTTGAAAACAAATAATAATAACACAAGTAAAATATAAATAATGAATTTAATATAATATTAAATTAATATTGCAGAATTTGAAGAGGCCGAGCACATTAACGCCCTTGCCAAAGTACATTCACTTATAAACCAAGGGATGTAACCTCTAACCTACTTTAAGCAACTCATAAATGTGCGGCGCAAGACTGATGACTCTTCCCCAGGTATATCAATCGGGAACAGGTTTGTGGACAGTCCGAGACTGTGGACAGTCTGCTTTGGGAAAATAAATATAGGTCCTCTTGCGCTTGCTGACCCTAAACTGTCATAATCCCTGGATCTAGTCCCTTAGTCCCATTCGTAAAAGGGGTCCACGAAAATTTATCAGCTTTCAGTAGTAAAGAACTAAAATGTTGGCTCGACTTCCCCTATCAATGTAGGCAGATAATATTTTAAGAAGCTCGGCGACTGTTACTTGTAAAAGCTTGCTTATTCCATATTCAGTACAACGTGCGGACCGCCGTCCGCAACGCTTGTCCAGACGTGCTAAGGGATGAAATACGACTTGCAGTGTCTGTGCTTGCAATCATGCATAAATTTATTTGATTCTTCAACAATATAAATACGAATGCTAAGGATAAACGTTACTCATTTGTTTCTGGAATTTCGAAAAGAGAAGTAAAGTAAAGTGAATCGATGTTTTGTTTTTTTTAATTTATTTATTGATATTTACAACTGTATTAAAATTAAAATATCAGTAAATTGCCTGAGTGATACATAATGACATGATATAATGGCAAGTTGAGAAACTACCCACTGGTAGTACTCAAATCACCTGTTCAACTAAAAAGGTCACGTGTCCATCTTCTTTTCAGACACCTCGGAGGATTATCGGGAATCGAAGAGGAAGCTAGGTTTGAAACTAGAGGGATTGAGTGGGAATGAAGTTCGTTATGAAAGGAAAGATACCGGGTTCGGGCCAAATCAGCAAGAAATGGGACATTGAGGTATGGATGACGGTATTTTTAACAAAATAAGGAGCGTTGAGGATTTTACGAAGGATTTTGGATTGTAGGAATTGGATACGAGAGAAATTCGATGGCTTAGTGGAGCCCCAAAGCTCTACTCCGTAAGTCCAAATAGGTCGTATGATGGTCATGTAGATGAGTATTTTGTAGTTAATTGGGAGGTTAGAGCGTTTGTCTAGTAAATGTTGAAGTAGCCTGAAACGTCAAGCGGTTTCTTGTCTTTTCAGTCTAGTATGAGGATTCCAGGTTAATCGTTTGTCGAGATGCAACCCTAAGTATCGGATCTGTTCTACAGGCACCAGTGGGGTATTATTAAAGGATACTGAATGGCAGGAAGTCATTGGTTTACGACGTTAGGTATAAGCGATTTGATGGGATTTTTGAGAATTTATTTTAATTCTCCAGTTTTGACACCATTCTTCAAGATCAGTGATATGGGATTGGAGGCTTTGGGATGCAATAACTGGATTGGTTTTGACTGATAATGCACATGTATCATCAGCATAAATCGATGTTAGTGTGGAAAAAGTAAGTATTTACCTGCCTATTTGTTATACATTGTTATGTATTTTATGGCAATCCTCTACATATATCTGAATCATTAATCGTAATTTCTTTATGAATGTATTAATTGACGGTCCAAATAAGAAATCGTATTAATTAAGTTTATTTATTTTAATGGTTACGTACTTAATTAACCCAGGTGCACTATACATTTATGAATACTACATTGATTGTTTAATTAAGATATTATGTTGACTGATTAGTGAATTCTTAAACACTCTACCAACCTCTAGAAAATAATACAACTTAAAATAAATTTAGGACGTTAAAATAAATAATGAGTTGAGTAATTATCATAAATGATTACTCTGGCAGACGAAAATCAATAAAATTAACGAAACATATTAAATACCCCTAAAACAAAGCATTTGTAGAATTTATGTATCCATCGACGGAATTTAGATACACGTTTTAAATTCTAACTATTAGAGAGATTCCAGGTATTCTTAATTGAAATTTCGAATCTAGGAACTGCGCAAATGCCTAGATGAGCTTCAAAGAATAGATCTATAGTCCAAATATAAATATTTCTATGTTTTCATGTATATTTATAGAGAATTATGTTTGAAGAAATGTTGGCAGCTACTGACTAGAGGCTAGAGACGAAGTAAAGACTAGTAAAAGGGAGGAGCTAAACAGAGGGATTTATAAGACTCCTAATTGGAAGGCGCTCCTACAACTATTTACGATTTCGCTGACTAGATTAAATTTGCCCTCGGCTATCTTTAGCTTCCTTCGCTTCTCTATCGCCCTCACAATGTTCACAGATTTCAAATTCATCCCAAATATCAAACTTCGGTTATATCAGTCCTTCTGGTGTCCTGTGGAATGAGGAGGATCGCCCAATGATGGAAATTGAAACAGAAATACAATATTATTCTAGTTATATGATTTATTTACAAGCAGGCAAAAAAAAAAAACAGAAGAAAAAACGGTACAATGAAGCCCATGAAGGGTATTGGTTTCAATAAATTGTTGAGACTGTACTAGTTGTCAGCTAATAGTTATGTAAAGAGATGGTTTGTCAGAGATGGCCATGCTTACCCCTATTTTGGGCTTGTGGTTCAGGTTTTTTATCTAGGATTTATTGTTTCTAGTAATGCATTTAACTCCCTCTATTTTTATTAATGTATTAAACATGTGGTCAAAATATGTTTTTGAATATCTCAAGATGAAACTCACAAAGACACAGGTTCAGGAATCATTCATTCGTTTCTATATACCACAATCTGGATACGCTTTTGTTTTCCAAGGTTGATAAATACAGCCGCGGAGATTTTATTCTGCTACTGGCTGCTCTCTCTCAGGGAAGAAAATAAGTCCTGCTGACCTCTTACAGACATGATCTACTGATCTAGACCGATAGACTGTCCTTGAACGTGAGTGGTTTGGAATGAAATGACGTTGCTGAATTAGCCTCAAGGGATCTGTTATGTATCTATGGATAGTTTCTCTAACTAGCATTATATACAACATCATCATAGTCCATAATAAATATATATAATAAATATAATATGCGTAATATTTATCAAAACATTGCGAAACATGCACGCAGTTAATATTATTGAAATGATCACAACACCAAGATTAAGGTGGGTGAAGTTCCTGGGCGTTGTAAAGAACGAATTTCTAAAAATCTGTACCGACTGAGAGCGTCTGAGTAGCAGACCGAGGCGTAGGTGGGAGGATTACGTAAGAGTGAGAGGTTCGCGTAGTGGTCCATGAACGGAAGTTTGTAAGCAGAGATTGCTGGGGGGGGTTATCGGCATCGAGCCTTCGGGTTCGCTGAGCCTTGTTATTTTATAATAATCGTCCTAAATGCGCCACAATCAGCAAAGAGAAGTAGTATTGTGCTTTACACTCTACGTTCAGAAAGTATTTTTTATAAGCTCTTTTGGAAATAATATTTCTGCATCACCTACAGCTTTATATACTTAATCAACCAAAAATAATATGACATTAATGACACCAATATTAGGGAATCTACGACATACATTTCATTTATATAACTTTCACATATTATGTCAAATTGATTAGAAAAAGTGGAAACACTAAATATTTTTAGTTGCATGGTGTTGTACTTCGTAGGTTCATTGAAAACTTGATTTAAGTATATCTACAAACAACAAAACATCAATTATGTATATACTGTTCTTTGTCATAATTCAAACACACCTAAAAACTAATTCATGAATTATTTTTAGACATAATTACCTTATCTTTATATTTAACATATAATTATATTTGATACACGAATCAACCTACATATAGTGGATGGATGGATGGATTAGATGGGGGATAGTAATATTGGATTCCAACAGCGCCTTGCAAATTAGGCATTTAATTAACCTGTTTAGTTAATTTGGTCGATATTGGCCCTAGGCTGATCATCAGCCAGTCTCTATTATTGACTATCAAGCTTGTATATATACATGATGTGCATTATATACAGATTATATATATATATATAGATAGCAAGCGAACAATCCATCTTCTTGGACAACGATTGTGCAGAGAGTTTATTTGTCCTACATCACGCTCAACCGCCAGATTTCCTCTTATATTAGGAGGCTGATGAATTGAATACGTTTCTACTAAAGAGGTGATACACGCCGAAAAAGGTTTGGATTTGAATCTGAATTGTGAAATATCTGTGCTTGGGCTTTTGGACGATTTAGTACTGTTTGGTGAAAACGTGGATACTATAAACTAAATACAGAAACTTGTTGGATAATTTTAGTTGACCTGGTATATTGTATATTGTGTACATTGGAAGAATATGGTCCGGATGGAGGTCAAGAAAATTCTCTTATATAGGGAGAACTGTTTATTTTGAACCCTGGTCAGTCTAGTGTCAAATGGGATCCTTCTATACTAGCCCTGAAGAAGACCTGCAATGTGGGTCGAAACTTCTGCTTCCAAATAAACAGTTCTCCCTATATAAGAGAATTTTCTTGACCTCCATCCGGACCATTTTCTTTCAATATACACAATATACAATATACAAGGTCAAATAATATTATCCAACAAGTTTCTGTATTTAGTTTATAGTTTCCACGTCTTCGCCCAACAGTACTAAATCGTCCAAAAGCCCAAGCACAGATATTTAACGATTCAGATTCAAATCCAAACTTTTTTCGGCGTTTATCACCTCTTTAGTAAGGTATTCAATAAATAATTTTAAATTTTAGTTACAAAAAATCTCTGTAAATACCATATCATGGACTCGGGAGGTGTGCGAATTTATAAGCACGCTGAGTAATTGGCACAGTTATCACCTTCTGGCGAGACAGTGCGATTCGGTTAAATTTAAATTCCCCCACCCCCGCTTTAGCTCCTGAGGCGCTTAATATTAAGGCTTAAGCGCTCGAACTAAGTGGCCTTCTCGTTAATGTAATGGGAGTCTCCACCTTCCTAAATCATTCACGGTCACTTGTGAAATAGTGTTTATGATTCTCATCAGCGCTTGCCATTTATTTTATAAAATTATCATCTATAGTTGTTATAAAGTTGTTTATTACAACTACCATGGCATCGTTTTAAAATGATTCTGTAAGTTTCAACTTCGAGTACCGAGTGTTTGTCATGTTTGTGACAAAGCTAAAAAAACTGAACCACTAGAACCCTGAAAGTATTGTTTCTTGGACATTGGTTGTGCAAGGAGGTAATTTGTCCTAGATCACGCTCAACCACTATAATCGAAATTTTGGGTACATCATTCATAGTGCATGAGTGACCAAAGCTCTCATAGGATCAAAATACTCAATAACTAGTCCAAAAAAGATTCATTCATTCCGTTTTTTGTACTCATGCAATGACCGATGAGTAGAGAAACTGATTCATAGCTTTAATTTTTAAGAAATGTAGCATTAATTATTGAAAAAATAGCTTTAATTTTGTGCTTTCATAGCGTTTATAGCTAAATAAAATAACGTCAAGGAAGAGGGGAAACACCATTAAATCACATGAAACATGTTTATTATATTATTGATTGAAACTCAACATAGCACATGTTTCTAAAATAGAGTGTGTCATGTTCGCTCTACGTTCTGTCAATACAAGATTATAGTGACTAAAAAATTTTTCTGCGTTAACACTATTCACAGGTGCCCACACAGTCATCAGAGCCGCCTCATCAAATTCTCTGTGAACAATTTTTTTAGCTTTGAGTAGCTGAATTATGTCTACAGTGACTCCATCCTTCACTTGCTCTAAATGCTGTCTTTGAAAATAGCTGTTATCTTCCAAGAATTTACTACCATCAACAGATTTGTTTTTTGGGGAATCCTACTTTTACTTGCTGAAAGAATAACGCCTGATCGCTGGACATTCTGACCTACAATCGCAGGATTGAACATTTTACCTGCGTGCTCAAGAAATAGATTAGTGCTGTCGTCATGACGGTTCAGCATATGAGATGCCAGTTTCACAGAACTCTTCTGACAACTCTCTCTAATTTGGGTTTTTATTTCAGTTAAGACAACCTTATTTCTCTACCTCTTGCACACACTTTAAGGTTTTGGAAGGGAAAACACCATCACTCAATTTTTTTAAGTAACGCTTAAGGACACCAACCGAAATTTGTACTTTTAGTCGCACTACCGAAAAGCTCGCATATTGTTGAGTTTTGCCGTCAAAGTCGCTGCTATTTCGCGTTTTAACGTATTTATCGCTTTAATTCGCGAAAATATCGTCAATGAATCGGTATATCTACTGCTGAGTATTATTTATTAATTTACACATAAATATTATGTATGTTATTTCTATAATTCCTTCTACTTTACCCAAAGGCAGTGGTTCCCAACCTGGAGGGGGGCGAGACAATAGAAAATAAATAAAATTCTCATTTAGTTCTGGTTATTTTTCTATTACAAATAATTCTATATTTTATATTGAAGCTTATAATGTTGTATCTTGTGACAGTAAAACTGATTGTTTTGTTTTCAATGGCATACTCGTTGTATTTTCCCCCATGCCCGTACAAATTTTATTTTATCAATGTAGTTTATTGATAAAAGGATTTTTATCAGGTATGACATAAAAATACAAAAATTATTTTATTTTTTTCGAATTTTTTCTTCCAAGAATCCTCAAATGTTAAAGCTAGGGAGCGGAGTGGCTCACTGTTAGAGCACTGAGTTGCCTTGGGTTTAGTCTGTTTGTAGCCGAAGATGGATCATATGGGATCAAGGACCCTCCTGAGTCTCACCCACCATCTATAAAATATTATAAAAATAGGGTGCCCAAAATAAGGGGGGGGGGATCTGGGGGTTGAGCGTGACCTAAGACAAGTCACCTCCTTGCAGAACCGTTGTCCATGAAACAGTAATAGAGGTGGGCAAAGTAGTTCTTTTTACTGAATCGTTCCTTTTGAGATAGTTCATTCTAATGAACTAGTTAAAATGAACTACATAGTTCATTTTTCCAAAGAACTAGAAATGTACTAAACTAATACATTTGGAATTAAACTATGGAAAAAAGGAGGAAAAACTGAGATGTCAAATGAACTAGAAAGGTTCAACTAGTTCACAAGTTCGTCTTCGTTCGATCTCTAAACATTACAGTCTCTAACATGTACTGAGCCCCAAACCCGTTCACAAATTGCTGTGGTACAGGTTCTTTTCAGGTTGTATTAATGTTGGCCTTAAATCAATTTGGTCTTCGACATCTCTGTTTTTTTTCTCTTTTCTTTTTTGTTTTATTGGTAAGGGATTACGTAAACTATTCAGAAAATAATATTTAGCTCCATTCTATTTGTGGTTTTGCATTAAACTAATTTTAATTGACCCCTTACAAAACACATTAATTCAACTTTAAATATAAGTTTATGGTCGCGTGTTGTTGGAATAGATGTTGACAATTGATCGCGTTGCTATAACAATCTAGGTCGACTCTGAAATAGAACCAATATAGTTCTTTCATTATATCCCTGTTTTTTCGTCTTTCTTTTCCATTCAATCAATTATCGTTTCTGATAAACTGCTTTCCTTGTATTGTAAAAAATACAATTAAATATTCATATAATCTGTATAGGATATTAAAAGAGTCCTAATTTGTCTGAAACACAAACTGAACAGTCCTGTTTTAACCAATTCCGATCTGATAAGGGCACCAGACAGCGAATTTCAAATCCTCACAGTTTAAATGGGCAGAACATAATTATCATTTTAGCATAATCAGCATCGTTAAGTGCAACAATACTTAGATTATTTAAACATTTAACTATTAAATTATTTTAGATGAAACGAAAAGTTGAACGAGTTACTGATGAATTCAGTTGTTATTAGTATCGATTCCATAACTATTAAACGACATTTTAATTAAATATGATTATTCTTATATCAATGGAGTTCTAACCTTTTAACTAAAGAGGATTAAAAACAAGTCGTATAACTCTTGCAAAGGCCGATTTGTACGTCACGAGCATGCCGGTGACGCCAATTCCCATGTTTTTCCCTAAATTAAGTCGCTAACCGCGACTAAAGAAGTTTTTACGTCAGAAATCTCCATAGATAAAACTGCAAACAAGATACGCTGTAGCAAACATAGATCTCAAACTCTGACGAACAAAGATAAGATTAAAAAAAATTAAACATTACCAGGCTAAAATAAAAGTGATTTGTTTAACTTCACTAAAGTCTAAAGCCTCAAGAAAAAGTAATTGTTACCAAACAAACAATTTTATTATTATCATTGGATGTTAACGTAGTACAAAATGATGGAAGGTCGGATGGGTAAGTAAGTCCAGATCCCTGACAACAGAGGAAAAGGATTTTGTGCTCATCCAATACTTATTAATTCGTTAAACTTAATCGGAACTTCTTTTTAAACAACCAAAGATAGATCAACGCTTATGATTTATTGTGTATTTTCCATTCATAGTGTAAATTTAAAAATCCCAAAGGTTTGTCATTTAAAAAAAAGCCGAAACTTATACTCCTAAAGGACACCGAGGAAGTGACCCTCGCCAGGAATAAGGACTAAGGAAGAGGTCCTGGAGGAGAATCTTGACGAGTGGCACACTAACGACTCCCAAATATTTCCACTTCACTAATTTGCTCTAATTATTATTTACACTAATTCCCGATGCTCCTCCTCGAGCTGGCAGCCTCCCAGGCGTCCCTATTCCTGTCTCCCTTCGCTCTAAATAGTCTCCTGATTATCCTCCCATTGTCCCAGCTGGGACGATCTTCGGGTAATTGGTCCCCGATCTAGGAGTGTCATCGGGGGCAAATCCTGCTAAAGAGGAAGAACCGGTGGAGTAGCGATGTCTTGACTATAATCCTTCCCGTCGATCACGTTTCGTTGATGTGAAACGTGTCCGCTAACTCGGAAGAAAAAATAAAACCTTAAGGCATTGAGTAAAATATTCAATCCGAAAAATATTGAGTACAAAGGAGGATTTAGGAGGTTACACCAAGCGGAATTGCGGAGCATGCCCCCTCCCGTCTAATATTTAACATGATGCGAATATTAAGGTGGGATTGGAAAGTTGGCGGTTTTTTTGAAGAACGAATTTCTAGGGCAAAGGATAAGTTCAACTAGATATTGATGTTTAAGTTATTATGAATATAAATTTCGCAACTAACGCAATTAAACGAACTATTAATTAAATATGTCTACTTAATATCAATCGAATTCTAACCTTTAAATTAAAATTGATAAAAATAATTCGTATAACTCATGCATATGTGTCAGTATCAACATGTTGACGCGAAATTACCATTTTGTTCTCTTCCAATAATTGCCAAACGCGGTTTGCAACCCGACATGAAGGTCTGGGGTTCAGTAAGCAGTAGAGACTGTACTGTTTCTTGGACAAGATATGTGTAGGCAGATAATATGTCCTAGATCACGCTCAACCGCCAGATTTTCCTCGCTTATTTTGGTTATAGTGGCCGGGTGCCCGGGGGGGGGGGGGCAGGAGGGTGCTAGATCTGATAGTATCTACGGCGCCACTGTACCATTGAGCCACTATACTCCCATCTGAATAAATAAACAAATAATATTACTTAACAATTTCAACAGACAATCATGAAAAGAATAAAGAAAGAAAAGAATCTATAGTCAATTATATCAACCCTTTAACTGCTGCGAGTGAAGCGCTTTACGCCTATGACAGGGCTAAGGCCGGCTACCCGCCTACTGGCCTCTGCTACATAATTTTTACCTGCTTCTATCCTTCATTACGCACCTTTACTACTGTCTGTTATCGTATTTCAATGTTTCCTTTCTCCTTTTTGATTAGGTTATGGACCGACACTGGTGGAGTAAAAACTTTTTTTTCTTTTTTATAATACTAAAACTTATTGCTTAATAATTTAATTTTCTATGAAAATCTTCAAAGCATTTGTCTATACAAAGACCAACATTACAATGTCGAGTCGTCTATACTCGGCTTTAGCAAAGAGATAGAAAACCAGTGCTCCGGCAAATAACGTCTTTAGCAGTTAAACGGTTAATGGTTATACATCGCGAAAATTGCGAGAACACGGGGATATCGGATCGGTGAAGAGGATGGATTTGTCTGACTTGGTTAAGACCCTGGTAGCTAAGTGGTCAGAGCACTGCACTAGAGATGCAGATGCAGGGTTCGAATCCCGGCAAGTACAAACCTTTTCTTTCCAAATTAAAAATATATTAATAGTTATAAGGAAGAAAATAGTTGGGGGTGCAGTCAAATAAAAACACTAAATAAGTGGTTACTTATTTAATTATGTGCCGACGTTTCGACCCACTTTGTGGGTCATCTTCAGGGCTAAGAAAGAAAAACAGAAAAAATAACAGAACTATAAAAATACATTGCAGACTAAGTATATGATAAATGAGAAAAAATATATATGTAGAGAGGTAGAAATTTAGGACAAAAGTGAGGGATATATATGAATAAAAAAATTACAGAGAAAATGTACAGATATTAATAGTTGCATGTTCGACAATTTCCCACCTCCCAATAAATATAGCAATACCGTGGTACTGTTCGATGAATGCCTCAATATTGCGTGAGAAGATTGTAGTTAGTGCCCCTGATGTTAAAATTTGGCATAAATATAAATTTATTTCCGTATTATTAAGTATTAAAAAAAATCTTTAAAGAGTTGCTTTGGATTGATACAAAGTATATTCGGCGATGCACCGGTCGCCCCAATGGTGGAGTAGCACAGGTGCATCAGTCACCTGTACGGGCGTTGAACTTGTTTCAATCGTCCCATTGTGGTGCTGTTGGGGACCCGCCAGGGAACGGAAGCTTTACCGAACCTCGACAAATATATAATGCAGTTTCCACAGAGTCATCTCGTCATTTGTCTAGTATGGGTAAACAGCTGTTACTTTTTAGCCTCGGATATTTATCAAAGCTATTTCCTATCCAATTTATCAAAGTGTACTTTCCATGTTTTGAAGAAGATCCCGCGTTATGTGCGATCATATAAGCCTCAGAGATAAATAGGTCTGTGGAAATAGAATTGAGATCAGTGAACTGAGGTTTAACTAGTTGAAAATATATTGAGCACTACTCTCTGATCTAAAAAAAGTAGATTTCTTCCATAAACATATTTTTAATGGATTTGACCATTGTATATAGATCTGGAGAATATTTAACTAAATAGACAGCGAATAAAGTTTGGTTACTTTTACTAAAATTCTTGAATTATAGTTCAGTATGATAAAAATATTTATTATTAATTGAAATTTACAACTTTATTATAACAATACGACTAGTAAATGAAAGGCATGGTAAATAGTGACATCAATAAAGACAAGTAGAGAAAATATCCAGTGGTAGTACTCAAATAACTAGTTCAACTCAGAAGGTCACATGGTCATATTCTTTTCAGACGGCTCTGAGGATTATAAGGAATTGAAGAGGTTGCTAGGTTTGAAAGGAGTGGATTTGAGCGGGAATACATTCTTTACGAAAAGATTGATATCGGGTTCGGGCATAATAAGAAACATTTGGGAGATTCAGGTCATTATTCGTAACAAAGTAAGGAGCATTGAAGATATTACGGAAAATAAAGAGTTGGATACGAGAGGAATTCGATGGTTTAGTGGGGCCCTAAAGCTCTACTCTGTAAGTCCAGATGGGTCTTAAAGTAGACATATAATGAATAAATTAATATAGTGGCTAGAATAACAGCAAGTAGAGAAACTGCCACCATTGGGCACTACTCAAATAAAAATTCAACTTAGAAGGTTTTCTTCTTTTCAACCGCCTAGAATACCTTAGAACGTTAGAAATTAGTGAGTTTGAGTGGGAATAGAGTTTCTCATGAAAGGACTAATATCAGGTTCGGGCCGAGAATGAGTAACGGATGGGGCATTAAGGTCATTATGGATTACTTTATTCGTAACGAAGTATGGAGCATTGAGGATTTTAGGAATAATTTTGGATTGTAGGAATCGGATACGAGAGAAATACGTGGAGCCCCAAAGCTCTCCTCCGTAAGTCCAAATAGGTTTTATAATAGTCATGTATATAAGTCTTTTGTTATTAATAGGAAGCTTAGAGCGTTTGTGTAGCAAGTGTTGAAGTAGCCTGAAACGGCGAGCAGTTTGTTTTATTTTCATTCGAGTATGTGGATTCCAAATAAATAAATAAAATAATTTTCGAAAAACATTAAAAATAGATTATAAATTATAAGTTGTTAATTCAACAGAATATTTTAATTATTTAACTCTGTACACAAGTTTATTCCGTACCGGACGTATAAGATGGTATATATATAAACTTTAATACTGATTTTTTTTATTAATTTAAATTTTTCCTATTAGTAATAAAATTGAACCTTTGTGGAGCTGGGAAGACGCCTCTGGCTAAATGCTGGTTTGAGATGTGCTTCATTTTTATATAGTTAATTATCATTAATTTTATCATTATTCATCTCTTTTGATGATATAATTGGTGAAATATCGATAGCTATTTTCGATTTATGTTAATTTTGTGACAATATTGATAAATAGTGACCCGTCCCAGCTTTGCACGGGTACATATTATGCCCACATGTTTTGTCTGTCTAATGTATTTTATTATGAAGATATAAACTTAAAAATATTAAAAAAATTCTTTATATACGAATTTATTTTCATGAGCGTTAATTTTCGCGATAATCCATAAGATACTCATTTAAATTATATGGAATAAAATATTCTAATAATGCCCATGGAATGCTTAAGGTAACTAAAGTATATAAGTTGATAAGGATTTATACTGTACTCGTCTAAATAGATCTCCAAATATCGCATTGTACGTTATCAATTTTTAGAAGATAAATAAGGAAACGTTTTTTTAGATCTATAAGAGAGGAATATACCGCCATGTATTGTTTCAAACGGATTAGGCAGCGTCTTCCAAAAAACCTCCCTGGAGACTGTATATTTTCTTAATCTTCCTACAATTATCGTTACATTCCATCCAATTTACTCAAAACCTCGACAAATTATATACCTAAACCTTCCTGGTGAATGACTCGATCTATTGGTGAAAACCGCATGACAATCCGTGCATATTAGATATAAGGTTTACCGCGAACTGACTTTGTTTTATAATGTATATAGATTTTTAAGATACTTAATAAATAAAGATCAACATAATTCCAATATAATTGATTTCATCGAAATATGCAATTTATAAAATGAACAATCCGTTCAGACGCCATTTCTCCGAGTCTACTAAACCTTAATTATTTTGGGATATTGCAGCAATTAAAGTCCTAAAATTCCGAACTATCCATTACATCTTCGTTTTAAATAAAATTATTATTGAAAAACGTTTCAGGCTACTTCAACACTTACTAGACAAACGCTCTAAGATCCCAATTAATTACAAAAGACTCTACATGACCATTATACGACCTATTTGGACTTACGGAGTATAGCTTTGGGGCTCCACTAAGCCATCGAACTCATCTCGTATCCAATCCCTACAATCCAAAATCCTTCGTAAAATCCTCAATGCTCCTTATTTTGTTAAGAATATAGTCATCCATAACGACCTTAATGTCCCATTTGTTGCTGATCTGGCCCGATCCCGGTATCTATCCTTTCATAACAAACTTCATTTCCACTCAAACCCTCTAGTTTCAAACCTAGCTTCCTCTTCGATTCCCGATAATCCTCCGAGGCGTCTGAGAAGAAGATGGCCACGTGACCTTCTTAGTTTAACATGCGATTTGAGTACTACCAGTGGGTAGTTTCTCTACTTGTCATTATATCATGTCATTATGTATCACTCAGGCAATTTACTTGTTATATTACTGTAATATAGTTCTAAATATCAATAAATAAATAATAAAAAAAAATATTGAAAAACAAATCAAATGGTATGTTATTAATATCAATATTGTTGTAACATATTCCATAGCAAAACTGCATTCTGCACTTATCATTTAAGCTATATATCTATAAGGAGAGTAATAAATGTGACCAATCTATAAAATGCTTCATAAGAAATGTAATGTAATTAATTGATATAATGAGTTGTTAAAATAAATGTAATATATGTCAAAGATAATGTTAAAAAATATTCTAAATTGATAAAATGTTTTATAAGAAACGTTAAATATGGAATATAAACAATGTATTTAGTTCATAAAATATGTTATCAAAAATGCAATGAAATAAAAGAAGTTTAATAAACTGTTAAAATGTGCTCTAAGAAATATAATATATAAAAAGTAATGTAATGTAAAAATATATTAAATTTACTAAATGTTATGTAAAAACATAATGCATGAAATATAATGGAATATAAGAAATGTATTAATTTAATAAAATATGTAATATAATGAAAGAAATTTGATAAATTGATAAATTATGTTCTAAGAAATGTAATATATAAAAATTAATGTTGTGCAATAAAAGTTAGTAAATAATTAATACAATGAGTTATAAGGAATGTAATAAAATAAATTAAATTACATAATTGCATAAATGTGTTCTAAGAAATATAATAAATTAAAAGTAACGTATTATAAGAAATGTAAAACATAAAGTTTAGTGTACTTTAAAAATGTTCTGAATTGATAAAATGTGTTCTCAAAAATGTACAAGAAATAAATTTACTTGATCAAATATTTGATAAAATTTAATGTAATAAAAAAACTTTTAATGAACTGAAATAGTGTGTCATAAAAAGTATAATAAATAAAAACTATTATAACATAAGGATAATACAACATTTAATGTAATTAAACATATATAATCCGCAATTTATGTTTCAATATTGATAAAATGTTTTATAAGAAATGAAATTTAAAATAGAAAATTTAATAAATTGATATAATGTTTATAAGAAATTTAGTAAAGAAAAGGAATGTATTAAATGAAATCTAATGCAATATAAAAATAGTAATGTTCTAAAGAAGTCTAATAACTTGATATAATATTATGAGAAATATAGTGTGCCAAATGTGATGCTGATTATAAAAAATAAAATATTTACGAGATTACGACCTTGCAGTTGACATAATCACATACATTAATTGATGCGAAGATGAGCCGACAGCCTGGCGATGTACAATAATTTGAAGGGCCTGCATATTCTGCTGTATTGCAAATTTAGCACCTAGTAAGAAAATATTATTTATAAAAATTAGAATTAGAAAATAATAAATAAAATTGATTGTAGGAGGCTAAGTTACAGAGTTTAAAACATATAATAATAATAATAGTTGGAGTTTGCTATCTCAGTGAGTAGAGTTCTGAGTTGCTGTTCTCAATCCCCAGGATTGAAATCCTCCTGTACCTGCCTGTTGGATCTGGAGACCTTCTTGGGACTCACCCAGTCTCTATCAAGTGATGATTCTTACTTGGGAGAAAAATCTGACGGTTAAGCGTGATACGTTTATCAAATTCAAAATATTTTTTATAGTAATATTTCAATCCTTAACCGCCAGACCCCCCCCTTATTAAGGGTACCCTATTTTAATAATATTTTATAGAGGCTGGGTGAACCCCATGAGGGTCCTAAATCCCATATGATCCATCTCCCCCTGAAAACAGGCTAAAAGTCTTGCCCGCAGCGGGATTTGAACCAGGATTTCCGGCATGAATTCTGTGATTGATCAAAACGGATCCGGTGAGCCACTCCGCTCCCTAATGGTTATATTAAACTGTAAAGAAAAAAAAATTATTAATCATTAAAGATATTTCAATTTTAAGAATAATAAAGTATATTACCTACGGTTATAATATTAAATGGTGGAAAATACTTCTAATGATTTTAATAATAAACGAATAACTAAACCATTATAATTTCCTTAAAAAATAATACTTCCTATTCTTCACTATAAATAAATAAATAAAACTGCATCTAACCTATTAATTACATATAAAATATTTAAAAATAATTTACATGAGATTCAAGCTAGTTGAATTTTAAATTGGCCTTCACTGGTTTATTGGTTTAAAGTAAATTTATCCTCCAAAAATCTCTAATAGATATTAATATTGTATTATTCTGAAATTATATAAGGCGTTTCTAAACAGGATGTTTAATCCTTCAAAAAACATTCCTCCAACTATACTGCCCAAAAATTAGTGTTAACTTTGTACTGCATACTATGCCTAGCAGTTAATGTAGTATATAATGCCTAATATTTAATGTAGTATACTTATTATGCTATAAAATATAATATTAAAATGCTATTCATTTTGGGCACTTTACATAACTTTTTCTTTTAAAGTAATTATAAAATTTTACATTATACTGGATAATTAAAAAAAAAAACTTATATCATACTACAATACATATTCAATATTTAAAGTACTGTATAAATTTTAAGACTGGAAAAATATAAGAGTGGGGGAGAAACCAAAAACTTAGCTGTACTGTTATAATGGAATCTTTAAAAGTATTAATTAAATTGTAACATAAGGTCTCTTAAAAAAAACAATTCAGTTGGTTTCGAACCTACTCAAAGTTTCATACTTAAAAATTACGAATTTAAATGAAATTATATTCTTCCTAGTCAAATTAAAATTAATATATAATTACTTAATTATAATGAGAATATTTTAAGATTAAGAAAATATTTATGTAAACAATGGAAACTCATTAAAGAATATAAAAATGGAAACGATATACTAATTTCAATCATGACACTTACTAAATAATTTCAAATATGGCGATTGAAAGTTTCTCACTTATAAACCAATCATTTAAATTATATAAAATCGAATCCAAACGATTAAATTAAACTAAATCAATCAATAATTAATTAATTTATTAATTTTAACTAAACCAAAACTTTTAAACCACTTAAGATAAAGTTAGAACAATTTCACATTCACGAGCCGCAATTACCCGGACAATGTTGAGAATAGACTGAAGGTGGGAAAGGCAATGGTGACTTGATTTATTAAATCATAGCTAATACTGGCACCTGATTGGTCGAAAAAGCCCTCGCTTTTTTTTTCAGAAATGTCTGTATGTCTGAAGTCTCATCAGTTCTAAAAACATTAGTTTGAGTACATCCTTTAGTATAGTTTAGTCAGTTTTTAAGGGCACTTCTCAACTTTGTCTTACACAGTAAGTTTTTAATCTGCTAATATCTTTTTGAAATTGTTGTTTTTTTATTTATATTTCAACATTTAAAACACTATGTTGATAATATTAAATAGTTTTATTCATTAACATCTATACTGATATCTTTTTAACACATATTTTTAATTAATATTCCATTTTTTAGAGTAGTGGAAAAAAAAATATATATATTGTTTATGGTTCTTATAATATAATTTTTTATTTATTTATTGGTAATATTAAAAAATAATTTTAGGATTAAAGTAGGAGAAAATAAGATAATAAAAAAAAAATGATAAACTATTTATACCTTTATATATTAATTTTTTTTTTTGGAATATTTTCAATTTTGTTTTTTCATAATAGTTGTCACTTAATTAATTATAATTAAAGTCTGTACATTGATTTATTTTTTGAAGTATTCTCAAAAATATTTAAAAAAAGTATTCATTTTTATTAGTATAAATTGTGCTTTATCATAATTAGTAAATAATTTATTATACTTTAAATATTTATACAATATCTACATTGGCTTGTTGATAATTCTAATAATCTAGATTAGACATCTTGGCTTGATGTTTTTGTTAAAATATTTTTTAAAAAAGTGCAATTATTTGAATATTATTATTTGAATGCTAGGAGAAAATTGAAAAAATATCTCGTCCACATACCAGCCTCCCCCCCCCTCCCACTTAATAATTTGGGTAGCAGCGCCTAAGCTTGGAATTAAATGGAAATATTCAATTTATTTTCTTCATTTATATTTACTGGATGTATTCTGTATACAGTTGTAAATTTCAATAAATATATTATTTAAAAAAGTTCTTTATTTAGTTTATAATTTTACATACTATTATATTTTCCAATTCAATTTATTGATGATTAAATCAAGTTGGAAATATTTTCAAGTAATGGTTCATTATCTAAAATCTCTTAAATGTTTAGAATATAATCGACATAGTGTGTTTCGTAAAAATTAGACAATTATAAAAATTCCCCACTCCTGAAGAAACTAAAGAATTACTGCAACTGTAAAAATAAATGTGCTTTTACCCACGGCTTCGCTCGCGAGTAATTTGGTCGCCCGTATAAAGTTTCGCGACAGATGATTTAAAATAAATAATTTAAATTTGTTAACTATAAGTTACTCGTACATCCGACATATCAGATGTCTAAATTCAAAACTTACGGATTCCATACAATTTTTGAACCCCTATTATATTAAGAGGGAAACACTTGGATAAATTGTGAAAATCCCACCCTTGGGAGTGGAATTGTCCAAATTCCTGTCTTAGTGCTCATTTAAGCTATACAAAGAATCTATCTGCTAATTTCAGTGGTTTCTGCTGTGCTTTGACCGCTGGGCGTGTTAGTCAATCAGGATACAGTTTTATATAAACTTCGCCTGTGTGGTGTGTTGATAAAAAGTAATGTCTTTCCCCAGGCTTGATAGTATCCATATCAAACTTCATCACAGACAGATCAGCACAGCCGTGAAACATACATTGACACTGATTAACAAACGGGACGGACAGATGTTTACTGTTGTTCGTGTCAGTAAAATATTAGTATCTAATGTTATTGAATTTATTGAAAAGGATTCTTAGTATAACGGTTTCACTTGTTGTACGGCAGCAGCGAGAAGTGAACTATGTTACTTGAATTGTCTTGTTCAGCGAAAATATGTCGATTTTGTTAGTAAGAAACACGTGAGCAAGCTTTGCCCCACTTTTTCACCCCTTTAGGGGTAGCATTTCGGAAAATCCTTTTTTATCGAATGCCTACGTCAAACAAATAAGGATGTGTGTTGATTCCTCAGTCATTCAGGACAAAGCATTTGTACAGTTAACAATTTTTCCTCTCTGATTTTATTACTTTTTTTAGTTATAAACAGAAATTGATAAAGCGACCATACATTTTGAAAGCAATGATATTTTTTTCGTTATCCGTGCCTTGTGATTGAGGTTTTGCTTATCTAAAACCACAAATATTATCGATGGATCGACATAACAATTATCGATAGTGCCTCGCACTGATAAGAAGTGTTGACTCCTTGCCTTTATCACTGCACGTGCACCGCCAATTCCTGCAGTGGAATGTGCCGTAATATTGGGGTACTTTCACTTGATAATTGTTTTGTTTTATCAACTACACTCCATCTTAAGAAAATAACTGCATAGACGTTTGGAAATTATAGTACAACTAACAAACGGTGGACGACTTGTAGGAAAGATATATATTTAGTGATAATGAACAGCTATAACGTATAGAGTTATTTAGTATAGATTAACACTATAACTAAATAACTATTTTAAATCATTCTAGAGAGAACAGAGGCGGGATTAAAGGCGGGAAATGCTTGTTATTATTCGGTCTCCAACATTACTAAGCTCGCGTCTTTTGTTACGAAATCTAAAAATCAGAATTTATAAAACCATCACCCTTCCAACTCTTCTTTACGGATGCGAAACTTGGCCGCTAACGCTGAAAGATGAACAACGTCTTCAGGTATTCGAAAATTAAGTGTTACATTGAATAGTTGGTCCAAAACAGGATAATATCATTGGGGAATATATAAGACTACTTAACGCGGCATTGCGAATCATACATCCGGTAATTATGTGGGAGGAATGCGTTAAGAAAGCCAGTGGTCAAGTTCGTAAGCAGAGGTTGGTGGTGTCGGCACCGAACCTTCGGGTTCGCTAAACCTTATGGTTATTAATCTAATTCTAACATAGTGACTATTCTCACTATAGACATACTAACTAAGCATACCATTCTCTATTTTATAATCTCTTTCTCTGTAATCTTACAATTATACAATGATGAAACTAGTTACAAATCGGATTTATAAACAATTTTCTTCAAGTCTTTGTTCTAGTACAGACATGGTATGTTATATTGTATTACTCATATGTAGAGATAGATTTTTTTTATGTATCTGAATTCTAAATGAAAATGAACATATTTAGTTTCACTTGGTTGCAATACATTAAAAGAAAATACTCAGGTTAAAATTATTATAACCATTTCATCGCGTTGGTTATAGCGCTTTAGTTGCTTTTAATAAGGCGCATACTCTGCTATTTCTTTTAGTGCTTCTAAATTTTACTTTGCCGATCTTATCAGCACTTACTAAGGTTTTAGAGACTCGTTCTTTAAAAAGCCCCAAAACTTTACAAGCCTTCCTACATCTATACGATTCTATTATATCAATACTCTGCATGCTCAAAAATTGTCTGTTCTGAGCGGGGAGGCTTAGGAGAACACTGAATTGCCATGCCGAAGATCCTGGTTTAAAATCCCTCTGCCGTCAAGACGTTTATTAAAACTAGATCCGCCGGAGATGGAGCCTATGGGATATCGGACCCTCATGGGTCTCACCCAGCCTCTATAAAATATTATAAAAATAAGGTGGAAAATCTGGCGGCTGAGCGTGATCCTAGGATAAATCACTTCTCTTTACAACCCTTATCCTTGAAACAGTACATTCTCTACTATGTACTGAACCCCAGACCCTTCACGGGTTGTATTGGTAAAAATTTTTTAATTAATGATCTTTAGTGGCGCGTATCTATTTTGGGATCGATAATTGCAGGCAATAACTTATTTTCAAATACCTATAGATATTAGTCCAGGATCCATGGTCCATTTTTGCACTTGATTAGTATCAAGCTGAATCTAAGTGAATAGCATTGTTTCGATAAGACGCCCAACAATTTCCTGTGCGAAAATTCTCGATTGTGGTAGCTAACAGAGGTAGCAAGGATAAAATATGTCGATTTGATGATTCTAAAAATTTATTACTAACTGGGTTTTGTTATGTCAAATCACAGGATAATTAATTAAATCTAAATTATTTGAAAAAATATTTGTCCTATAAAATGTATGGTTTGATCAAAGCGCCTCCTTCCAACATGTATCGATAACAAGGTCATCAAAAATGATTACTAACCAGCTAATTTTTTTTTATTCATATTGGAAGGAGGGGACTCTTTGATCAAACCATACATTTTGTAGGACAAATATTTTTGATTTAATTAATTATCTTGAGATTTAACACAAAAACCCAGTTAGTAACAAATTTTTAGAATTATCAAATCGACATATTTTATCCTTGCTACCTCTGTTAGCTACCACAATCGAGAATTTTCGCACAGGAAATTGTTGGGGGTCTCATCGAAGTGCAAAAATGGACCATGGATACTCAACTATATTGATTATCTTACAAATTACCAATACTGAGCAATTAAATTTATTTATTACTTAATTTAATCAGTAAATTAACTCATTGTGTTTATTTTATTGAGCATGAAGCAACAAGCTGATGGACGTGCAACAGGAAGATAGAGAAGGACATACTACGCTTAACCCACGCACCAGTCGAGGCCTTCCGTGATAGTGCTGCATCACTATCTAATAACTACCGCCTCGATTACTGTCGCACTGTTACCTTCCACAACTAACACAAGGACGCATCATACTATAAAGGTAATGAAACAAATCGAACCCAACACTGCTTTCATACCTCTCTCAACTTAACCAAGAGGAACAGCTAAACGATGACAGTTCCTGTCATACAAGTTGGTGATAGTGGTATTCATTTTTACAGTAACTTTAGGCAATATTATAGCACAAATACAACTATATATTGTACCTAAAATAAAAAATAAAAACTGTACCAGTACAACCTGAGAAGGGTCTTGGGGTTCAATAGTATAGATTTTACTTTTCCTAGGACAACACTGTATAGGGAGGTGATTTGTCCTTGATCACGCTCATCCATACGGCTTTTCCTTCAATTAAGGGTACCCACTTAAAATACACTGGATCATCCCTAGAAACGGACCCTCAGGTTCCATGCCCGACTGTTAATTGATTAAAGAAACTATCTCCCACAGCCGGAACCTTCGGCATACGAACTGAGCACTTTACCGCTGACCTGTTCCTTTCCCCTTTTAACATAATATCGTAATTACGTTAATAAAATACATTAAAGAAAATACGGGTACAATTAAAAGTACCTCGGATAAACAGTTTTTTATCTCAAAATGATGTATGGTTATTTTTGGTAATTTTAGAACTAAAACATATCTTACTAGGGAAATCATTCCTCCCTCAGACCGTACAGCTAACCATGGGAAGTCTGCAACTATTTTCGATCAGCTAGTCCATCGGGGATAGTCGTGAGGGACTTGATAACCGTTCCAGCTATCTCCACATCTGCTTACCTATGTTATATTATATTCTCATAATTACATAAAGAAAATTCGCTATCCTAATGTTCTTCTACTTTTTATGGATGCTTCTAGGTCTTCTCTTCACTTCTACTCTAGTGGAAGGTCATTTTGTCACTAGTTGTTGGCCTGAGAGGTAATAGAGGTCGCTGCCTCTGTTACAAGTGGGTGGAATAAAAAGAGGGGCTGTTTTAGATTGAACAATGATTTTCAAACATAATGCTTATTTTTCATGGTTTCTTTTACTGCAAGGTTTATTATTAGAATATTAATATGTGCCAATTAACTGGTATATTAGAATATTAAATAGCAATACAACCAATGAAGTGTATTGAGTTCAGAAGTTAACAAACGGTAAGCGACTTGTAAGAAAAATATAGATTTATTCTGATAGGGAAAGGTCAACAGAGACATTAAATAAATGTTAATACATTAGTGTAAATATTCCAACTATAAACCTTAAGTCTTTAAAACTGGAAATTGAAAATATCTGTCCAATATTTCGCCTATTCAGGCATCCTCAGGGCAGAACGAGAATAACAGCAAACCAAAACACACATCCCACCACCTCCAAGGCTCAAATGCAACTACTGAATCATAGGGAAGGTTACTAGATTCCTAGCTGGCTAAGGTTAGATAATAACAGCTGATAAATACTCCAGAATTTGAAACATCAATATACACCCACCAAACCCCAAAAAACACAACAGGAAAACAAAATAAAATAAATATTAATAACAAACAACATAAAAACAGAAGACAAAAAACAATATGAATAAATGAAAGTGAAAGCGCAAGTAAAAAAAGTTAATTTATCAAAAAACCAGTGGACTTATGGTTATCCTCTGGGAATCTAGTTACCTTCCCTATGATTCAGTAGTTGCATTTGAGCCTTGGAGGTGGTGGGATGTGTTTTTTGGGTGCATTATTCATGTTTCCTTTTGCTGTTATTCTCTTTCTGCCCTGAGGATGCCTGAATAGGCGAACTAGTGGACAGGTATTTTCAATTTCCTGTTTTAGTTTAGAGACTTAAGGTTTTTAGTTGGAATTTTTCCACTAATGTATTAAGATTTATTGTGATATTGAATGGTATAAATTCAAAATTCTTTAACTCGGTACATGGTAGTTCTGTACTTTTTTAAAGCCAACGGTTGTACAGAGAGATGATTTGAGGAGTTTTTTTACAATTATAAAGGCAGAGTGAGCATTATCAGGCCCATCAGAATCCACATAGTCGATTCACAGCCGCTAACAGAATAAATTATTGATCAGCTGGTTCATAATGAGCAACCCCTATACAATATCAAATGTTTCATCAAAATTTTGTATACATTTTTAAATAAAATATTAAAAACAAAAATGATCGAAAACTAAAATAGAAGTGACAATAAGCAAAAGTTGGAGAGGCCGTTGTACCCTATCTACATCCTTTCCCCTAAAAACTATTTTCAATTTGGCCAAATCTCAAGAATTTTGCACCGGGGACCTTCCGCGGCTCTATGAATGGAATCGGGTTAGAAAGCGTCCCAGCTAGCATCATTTAAAACATCACCTATTCTAGCATCTATCTGCCTCCAACAACTTGCAATTCCGGTTTAATTTCAATAAATTAAAAAAAAGTGGAAGATATGATTGCAGTAATAATTTATAATGCATGTTTAATAAAAAGTTAAATAAGTACTTGTGATTTAGCAGTTTATCATGGACTCTTATCCGCCAATGGTTATAACCTGAACAGTGATAGTTCTAATACTGATAATAAACAGCCTGTTATTCTTATCAATGGAAATTAAAGTACGCAAAATGTAATAGTAAAATATTATTCTATTATTATAATATTATTATATTATTATTTAATAGTAAAAATTAGTAAAAAAAAAAAAAAAAATTAGTAACAACTAAAATAAAATTAATTATTAAAATATTATTCCATACCCCTCAACTCTCTTTCATCTTCTTTTTATAAATGTTTTCGCCACCTTTTCGACGAAAACATCTCCATTTCATATTTTAAAATCCATTTGGTGACTTTTTCATGTATTTTTACCTTTAGAAATATTCCAAGCTTCGTGAAGTGCTTCACAGCTTCTTCAGAAGAAGGCGGTTATTCCCAAAGTATTATTCTTTTCATTTTAAATAGACAGTAACAAAATTAATAAGACAAAAACACCAAATTGAAGTTAATAGATAATACAAAAAATTAACAAGACGATGAAAATAAAGGGAACAATTTAATAATGCACACACAAATAACTAATAGGAAGGGGTTGCACGAGATAAGGAGGAAGGTTTCATGGGAGCCTGCTAAGTCACAAGTACTGCTAAATACAATTCGTGTTATGTTAAGAACAGAAATTTGAAAAAGAAGGAATTTTTTTTATTATTACTATCCATACTTCCATATCACCATGTCAGTAGGCAGTGTCCTTACCCACAGAGCTTTGTTATCAGAATAAGATCGAGGTTAATATTATTGAAGGGACTGTGTCGCGCAGATTAAGATGGGCTTGGGCTGTTAAGTTTTTGGGCTCGATAACGAACGAATTCCTAAAACGTTAGCAAACGTTCTGCCGATTTGTAAGCCTCTGAAAAACCTAACGCGTGATCCCGGAAAAATCATCTCACACTTCCGTTTAAAAACCAATATAGAATATACCAGGAATTGAATACAAGTATATGGATTTTAACGGTACAGATATTACTATATGTATACATCATTGATATCACTATATGCAGTTTAGTCTGCAATCCCCTTACCAAAGGAACTATCTTGCTACATTTCATTATAACAAGTATTTTAAAGATTATCCTTCAGGATAAGGAATAGCGATTGATTGAAAGTCCTTGACGACTCGACCAAGAACTATTGTCAACTCTACAAAATTATTCATAAAGCCAGCCTTGATAACGCCAATGATCCTTGCTATGGTACGGCCTTAAGCGATTAGCATTCACATTAAGGAACAACGACAGGTCGCAAATATGAAAGAGAGGTCCTAAGTGGATCCTACGTCAGCCCGAATTCTTCGGCGCTTTGGTCATTCTAGTGTACGTTAGCCACTGCCTTCCATCCTTAGTCTGATCTTAAAGTTGCTAAATCATGACAAATAATCTTTATTATTCATATAAATTTGTTTTATTTATATGTAATTTCTATATTTTATTTTAGTATTTTTTCAAAACTTATAGTGTGAGATAAGGCCAGCATATAGATGAGCAATGATGGAGGGAAAAAACAACATAGAAAATATTTAAAATTTCGTTTTCATTAATCTCAATAAACGAATGTCTATAGTTTAATATCTCTATTATATAAACCAATTTTTAGTGATGTAATATTTTATTAGCGTTGTCTAGCAACAGTTAGAGGAACTGCAGTTGGTCCTTTTTCAGTTGCTCGATCAGTTAAATTATTACAGCTTTAATAACTATTTCAAAATTAAGTTTCCATTTGGGTATGAGTTAGTTCCGTGAGTTAGGCCAATTAATATGTATTTGATCAAACTGTCTCGGGTTCCATTTATTCGGATATATCACAGAATCTCATTGGTCGATTTGATTGATAGGGTCAGATTTGGATCCATCGTCTTTTAGTGGAAGTATCCTTAATTTGGTAGGGGGTGACATGTGGTTGAGTAGTTGCATAACAACCTACTCTGCCCAAGGTCGAGGGTTCGTAGCCCTGGAGGAGGCCCTAAGATTTTTTTTTTAAAAGAGATAAAAATCCTTGGTTATGCCGTCCTTCGGAAGGGACGTAAAGTGGGGTCCCGAAAAAATGTATTCTTACTGTAGCATTGTCCGATTAGCCATAGCTTCATATAAGGAGGCTAAATGAATAATCAAACCTTAATGGAGGATACAATTTGGTGGTTGTGCTTGGCCTCGGTCAGATAACTTCTTTGCTCAAACGTTGTTAGAACATGAATGAAACGGTTAAGTATTTAATTTAATATATGTTTATTTATTAGTATGAAAAATACATTACTGTGATATTTTAAAACATATAGATGAATATTAAATATACTGATAGTTATATTGTTGTTTCCTTAAAAGTAAAAAAAAAAGACATACGAACGTGGAACTTTGTGGCTTACAAAATACATAGATATTTAGTAACGGTGAGTCAACACTGTTGAGGAAATGCTAAGCTTACACGTGACTTCCAGACATGACGATCGTGAACAATGTTGTCACAGAAAGGAAAGTGTCGTTTTCAGAACAGGTGAGCCTAGCTATGTCGTGAACCTGTGATTTGTTCCTTAGGTAACAGGTAGTCACCTGGGAATATATATCTATATACATATATACTTATGAATATATGAGCTTTGGGAACCGGCTGTAGAAGATAAATAATTTAAACTGTTAACATCCAAGAATCAATCTTATAAGATCTGCAGACCCTCCTTAGGTTCATCCAGACCCAATAAAGTGTGTACGCTTAATGGAGACGAAAACCTGGGGGTTGAGCGTGTTCTCGTCTAATCCATCTCTCTGGACAAACGTTGGGTTGGAAACGGACCAGTGTCAACCTGATACTGTACCCAAGACTCTTCGTAGTTTTTTGGAACTATATTTTAATTTCTTTGGGTCATATAGTCACATTATTTTGCATACGATGCTTTTGGATCGTACTATAATAATGAGTTATCCGGAAAAAAAGTAGGATTTTATGTTTTCTATAAAATACCCCTCCAAGTGTAAACTGTTTACCTTTGTTGGACTTTTGAGTTTTATAAATGTAAACACTTATTAACACTCTTTAAAAAAAAAAATGTTGGTTCACCTCCGTATCATTTTGCTACTTGGAAATAATTCATTCTTTACTAAGATGTCAAAGCGAGATTTTCTCATCATTTTGTTTTACGAGATAAAATCTGGCCCGCACGGGGCCCAAACGGCCAGAAATCTGATTTACTACTCAAGGTTGGTACCAGAGATTTCGAGACACAAGCGTTGAAGACAAAGAAGATCGTGGAAGAAGTTCTACCAACTTTCGGGCTTTTTAACCTTCCCAATCGCCATGGGATGGTCATCGAGGCGTCGGTTGATCTTCTGAATTTGGTTTCCCTGCCAGTTCTCGAATAGTTGTTCTGAGATTTCCTTGCACTTGAACAAAATCTTCATCGAGGCCAGAACTTCTTCCAAGGCCTTCTTTGTCTTCAAGTCTGCCTCCAGAAATTTCTGGAACCACCGTTGAACAATCCAATCACTTATACCGACTTCACCCAAGACTTCGATGATATTTTCCTTTGGGCCCCGTTTTGCCGAGTTTGTACCACTAAAACAAAATTAATCATAATTCGCGCTTTGACATCTCCGTAAGGACTGAATTACTTCCAAGTAGCTTCCAAGCTTCAAAGTGTTACAGCGGTGAACAGACATTTTTGTTTAAGAGAGGATTGATAAGTGTTTATAAAATTCTTACACAATCTATTCTATACTATTCTTCTGTTCTAATTTTATATAATTCTATGGATAAGTGTTTATAAATCCTGTACCATTACAACCCGTGAAGGGTCTGAGGTTCAGTACATGGTAGAAACTGTACTGTTTCTTGGACAACGGTTATCCAGGGAGCGGCTTTATCGTAAATCAACTCAACCGCCAGATTTTCCCCCTTATTTTGGGTACCATCTTTATAGACTCTGGGGGAGCACCCTGAGGGTCCTAACTCTTATAATATGTATATCCGACCGCTTTAAAATTAAATTATAAAATTCAAAATCATATGTCCCAAAACCATAGATAGTTTATTCTTTGAAGAAGTATATTAAAGAAAACATATTATCCTGCATTATTTTCTGGACAAACCAATATAAATAAGATACTGTACCACCTAGGTTTAGGAAGCCGAATGACTAAAAGGTCGAAGGAAAATACTGAAGGTCCTAGAGAATTAGAAGAGATAAAAAACATCGGAGCTTGATAATTGGAAGGCCGGGGAAGCATGTGTGCTCTGAGCCAACACATGTCAACCATGTTCCGTAGGATTCCATCGCTGGGCCACTATTTCCAGCAGCACTGACTGTACCTCTCGTCAATATATATATGTATATATTTAGACTCTATATATAGCGCCTTGTTCCAGACTCATTTTTCAATCTAGTTGCTATAAATAATTCTCTAGCCTAGGGAAATATTTCCACTTTTTCAGCACCCATTCTAGTGCCTAAAACATCTTAACAGTAGAAAATCTTAGAATAATTCATATTAAATTACAGTAATGTTCATTATTCAGAATACAAACCACATTGAATGGTATCTGATCCGTAAGAACGCATCCATAGCATATAAGCACGATGATCATAAAAATATAATTAATAAGTAAAATGCCACAAATATATATATATATATAAACATCACAAGTGATAAATTAAAACAATAACTTAAGCAAACAAGATAAAAAAAAGTAATGTTAAGTAAAAATGAATTAAATTGATCATTTTTATTTTGAAGAGAAAAGATTTGCCCCGGGATTCGAACCCGGATCTCCGCCTCACCGTGCCAACGCTCTAACTCTAACCTAGGTAGGGAACGACCTCGGTGGCTCAATTGGTTAGAGCGTTGCCACGATGAGGCGGAGATCCGGGTTCGAATCCCGGCTGGGGGCAAATCTTTTCTCTTCAAAATTAAAAATTAAAGCAATGATAAAACAGTTGTAATATATTGATCATATCTATGCATATACGAGTATTAAATATTTCACTGTTCTAGTATTTAAATGATTTTTGAAGTTGAACACCTTTGAATAACTAAGACTAAATAATAAATAATTTTTGTTATGAAAGAAATGTTTATTTTGGAAAAAAGTATCAACTTTTGGACTCAAAGTTATTACAGCAATTAGATTGTATTTTTGTCAAATAGATCCAAAAAGTATTGTAGACAAAAAAATCCGTCTATACATCATAAATAAAAAATAACCAATAATTATATAGTTAACCAACCTGAATAAATATAATCAACCTTATGTCAAAATTAGATATACGAATACATTTATTTTTATGTTTATGGACCACATTTAATTTATATTGTAACAAATCTGTTTTTGACCACATCCTGCCTAGATACTCGTATTGTTTACTATATACCTCCTTGTAAGTAACTGATGGGTAGCTACTTTGGTCCCATAATTATTAATATTTATTATTTGTTTTGAAAAATGTATAATACGGTTGTATTGGAATTTTGAGAATGCATCCATAACAATATAGAAATAGAAATAAATCAAGAATAAAGAATGAATGAAAGGAAAAATTTATAGGAAAAAATAAACATTAATTATGTGTCAGCAACGAAGATATAGAAAATTCCTGTTAGAGATAATAAAATTATTATTACTTGGTAAATATTTAAACACAAATAGAGAAATTATTATATTATATAACGAAAGAGAGAGAGAGAGGTACAGTGAGTCAACTGCACTATGGTCACTTGGCCCGGAGGAGGTCTATCACAGTTCGCTTCATTTCTTTTGTTTGCTTTTGTTCGATATTTATGAGAAGATTAAGACCAGTGAGGATCCTCTCCTCACAGCTAGCAGTCCTGTCTCTTTTCTGTTCATCAATTCTCTCTCACCTTAGAGTCTACATTATTGTATCTTTTTCCAACGATATCCATATATATATTTTTATAAAACTATTATATGTTATGCGAAATCAGTAGCTAATGTTTCAGACAATTAACAATGGCATTTGAACCTTATGAAAATCACACAAATAATAATAAAATCATTTTTTTAGTATTTCAGTTCTTCAGAAATAAAACCAAATTACTACTCGTGATTAGGTAAATGGTTGTACCTTAATTTTAATACTATATATATTTTTTTTTAATATGTGAAAATCCTTCAACCATCATTTGTATCATAATGGTTAATTGGTCAGTTTTAGAATGTTCATGATTCAGGACAAAAAAAAAAATAATAGCAACATTAACTAAATTAAAAATATATAAATAATTGTTTAAAATATATATTATGAAATATATCTAAGCTGCTGTAATATTTAAATAGTATTTTCATTTCTTTACATGCATATAAGAAAGTGTTGTATATTAGCCGTTTCTAAATCAATGTTGGCAAATTTCGTTTTATGGAAATTCATAAGTCTCTCAAATAACTCCAAAATCGTCTCATAAAGCTGAAATTTCGCATTGCAGGTACAACACCTAATATTATCAGATCTTAGCAACTTAACTTAGGTAGTCGTAGGTCTTATATACGGAAATTTATAAAAAAATAAATCTAAAAAAAAATTATTCTTTCAAAATTGTAAATAATTTCTATTTCTGTATTTTTTAATTAAAAAAATATGTTTTTAATGGTAAAAAAAGAATTCCAAGGAAAATTTAAAATAAACTTTATTAACAAAAAAAAAACTAAATTATAAAGGTTTAAAAGGGCATATTATTCAGAGACAGGAATATTCAACCTAAAATTTTTAATCTAAAACTAAAACAGAAAACAAAAATACAAGTCATTAATTAGCCCATTTAGGAATCTTCAGGACAGAAAGAGAATAATAGCTAAGCAAAAAAGACGAATAAATTTCACCCGAACCTCAAAATAGGAAGGTCATCAGTAGGTAACCTGGAAAAGGTTAAATAAAAACTTTAACGTTAAATAAAAAATATTTTTGTAAGGAAGAAAATAGTTGGGGGTGCAGTCAAATAAGACACTAAATAAGTGGTTACTTATTTTAATTATAAGTAACCACTTATTTAGTGTCTTATTTGACTGCACCCCCAACTATTTTCTTCCTTACATCGATCATCCAGTCAACCATCCCTCGCTTCTCATAAAAAATATTTTTGTTTGGAAGAAAAACGATTTGTCCTGGCCGGGATTCGAACCCGGGTCGTCTGCATCTCCAGTGCAGTGCTCTAAACCACTGAGCTATCAGAGGTCGTATCCAACTCATACAAATCAGCCCTCTTCACCGATCCTATATCCCCGTGTTCTCTCAACATTCTTCCCCGTTTATACATCGCAAAAATTGCGAGAACACGAGGATATAGAATCGGTGAAGAGAACAGATTTGTCTGACATGGATACGACCCCTGGTAGCTCAGTGGTTTAGAATACTGCACTGGAGATGCAGACGACCCAGCTAGGACAACTCTTTTCTCTTCAAAACCAAAATATTTAAAAATAACCACCATCAAAATAACAATTAATAGAAATGAATCTGAAATAAAAACAGTTGATAAATACTAAATATAAAATATAAAATACACTTACCAAACTTCTGCCTGTTAATATTATTCTATAAAAGTGCCATTTTGTGTAATTTAGCATTATTATATTATGTATTTAAGCCCATAAACAAAACTTAATTATGATGATGATATTCAAACTAGTTTATTCTTAGATGATTATTGTTATGGATATGAAGCTGTGATATTATCGCCATGATAGCTTAGTTCTATCGACAAGATGATTCATATTGTGACATGTGTCGCCTTGACACTTCAATTAGGGATCTGCTACAGTCCGCATCAGCTGATTCCATCCAGTCAGTCAAATCGAGCGGAATCCTCCCCCCCCCCCCCCCAAACAATATTCGATATCTCTCCTCTGATGGAAACTATCGATTTTTATTCCGAAAAAAGCATCTCCTAATGAGATCTGCGATCCGGCACAATATTGCAACACTAGCAGGCTGAGAACAAAGAGGAAGGATGGAGTTCACTTATAAGTATTAAAGTATTAGTTTGTACTGTACATAAAGCTAGAGTATAATCCACGAACTGTTTCTTTTACCTGTTCCACTACAACTCATGAAGGGTCTGGCTCAGTAAATTGTAGAGTCTGTATTGTTTCTTAAACAACGGTTGTGCAGGGAGGTGATTTGTCATTGGTAAAGCTCAACCGCAAGATTTCCCCTCTTATTTTCAGTACTCACAAAATATGAGTAAAATATATACAAAGTAAGATGAACCCTAGGAGGGTCCAAGATCCCTTAGGATCCATCTTCGGGCGCTAACAGATAAATAAAAGTCTGCCAACACCGGGGCTTAAACCGAGGACATTCGGGATGGCAACTCAGCGCTCTACCACTGAGCCACTCCGCTTCAACGAATTGAATCCTGAAAAAATGTAATGATTTTGATCGCGTACCATCCTTGTGTATTTATAGCCTATTAAGTACTCGATAGAAAGATTGTGAATAGTTAAGGGTCATACTGCCAAAAACGAATACAAGTTTTACAATATCACTTATCACATTTGTACGGAGACCAAACTAATTAGTTATTTAATTAGTAGCTAGTCAACGGATTATTACTTGTAATCGATAACATTATAAAATCTAATGAAGTTTTGTGTTTACTTGTTGGCTTCTAACCACCCGAGCTGTGAAATATCTTCCTTGTTGCCAGCAATGTGTCTTCCTTGACCTCTCCTCTTCTTTTAAGTAAAGAGAGTAGTCGCTAAGTTAGTTCTGGATTGGTCAATGAGTTGTAATCTAATTCCGTAGTCTACAAAGTCTATTTAGTTCTATAAGAATGTCATTGTCTATTATTGTTATATCCATTAAATATCACAATAAATATATATCTATGTTTTAAAAATCATCAACCGTTTGTTAACTGTTGAATTCGTTTTTTAGACGACTATTTAATTAGTGAGATCTGAAAGAGAATCACCGTCATAAAAAGGGTATCCTTAATTGAGAGAAACCTCACTGTTAAATGTGATAGCAGTCAAATCACTTAATTGCATAACCGTCGGCTCAGAAACAGTACACTCCCTGTCATTTACTGAACCCAACGCTCTAACAGTGTGTTCTGAAGGATAGACCTAGACGTAGGTAGGAGGATTGTGTTAAGAATGATTGAGTGAGCATTGAACCTTAGAAATCGCTTAGCTTTAGTTATTATTATTTTCCGTAATATCGCATTTTATATAAAGCTAACACTCAGAAATACCCAAAGACTAATAATATTACAAAGACCAAGGTCCTGCACTAAACTAGAAATGGGCGTATTGCGGAACGGAATCGAAATTGAAAAAGAACAGGCGCCAAGTGGAGTAAGATAAAAGCCATTAGTCCGCTACAGAAATAAGTGGTCCTTATTCCTTTCCAAATTCCTCGACCAACCAAGTCGAAGATCCTGTGGGAGCAAGTTGGTATTTCTTGGAGATCTGCTACCGTAGGAAGATCCTGGCTGATAAGTCGTCACTATCAAGGTTCCCACGAAGTGAGCATAGGCTCCAGGCGAGACATCTGTAGAAGAACGGACAACAGATTAGCAGGAAGGGGAATCTGGAAGTAGAAGAATATTAGAAATAAGGACTACCTTAAAGTTGAAAGATTTGTGCAATGTTCAATAAACACGAATCAGTTAAGACCAGATAAAGTCCCTCATATTGGAAATCAGTAAATCTTTCTTAAGAACAGAAATTTTTTTTTTTTTTTTTTTTTTTTTTTTTTTTTTTTTTTTTTTTTTTTTTTTTTTCCAAGCCCCTGGAAAGACGGTAACCTGAAACAGACTTAAATACTAACGTATATTAATAAATTTATATATGTACATATATACTACTCTTTTCCTGCACCGGGTGCATTTTAAGAGGATTTTAAGGAAGTTTAAAGGATTGTGGTTAGGGGTTAACTGGGATCGGATATCCAGTGATGGGGCTCACTGGTTGTTTGAAATATAAAAAACTTAAAAACTAAAACTTAAAACTAAACTTAACCTAATGGTAATAATAATACACCTCAGTCGAGACTGAGGGAACTTACATACTCTTGCCAGCGCTGTGGCCGGCTTGCTGGTCTCAAAGTGCTAAATAGCGGGTTAGTGCAGTGCTGGAGGCTATCAAAGAATTTGATATGCCTCCGAGATATAAAATCTGTCACCGTCGGTAGTCCGAGAGTGTCATGTATTATGTCGGTTTTTGAGCGTTGTAGTGTAGTATGTCGTACTATACGCCTTAATATGTTGTTTTGAAACTGTTGGAGTCTCTTCGTGGTAGTCGGAGCTATGTTATTGAGCATTGGCGCTCCGTAGAGAAGGGCTGGTCTGAGGACCCCCTTGTATATCATTAGTTTGAGGCGTAATGATAAATTCGGTGAGGTGAGCAGGTGGTTCAACCTGTAGGACTTTGTCCTAGTCTGTTTGATCTTTCTCACGCAGTGCTGGGTCAACGTCAGGTGCCTGTCTAGGGTGACGCCCAGGTACACTATCTGATTGGCTGGATGGTTCTCACTATCCCCCACTCTATAGACCGTCGGTAGAGGGCGCTTGTTGTTCTGAAATGAAAATACAATACAGTCGGTCTTCTTGGGATTGACTGTAATATTTAATCTCTCCAGCTTGTCTGTTATCTCCTTACAGGCCGCCTCTGCCTGTCGTAGAGCTTTCTTAGCGTTCAGTGAACTGCTATAAATTGCTATATCGTCGGCGTAAGCCGCGACAGTGGCATTTCTGTATCTCGCTCCAACAGTTTCCGCCGTGTAGATTGAAAAGAGTACTGGTGATAACACAGAGCCCTGCGGGACACCACAAGTGAGATCAAAGGGGTTGGACAGCTCTTCGCCGACTCGTACCTTAGTTGAACGTCGCGTCAGAAAGGACCGTATGATAGTATAGAGCTGCTCGGGAAACTCGTTGTCCTGCAGTGTCTTACATAGAAGACTATGGGACACTGAGTCGAACGCCTCCGTGCAGTCTATAGATATCATGGCGGTGGCCATATTCTTAGCGGTGTTCTCGCTGACTTCCGCGTGTAGCTTCGCCAGGTGATGGTCCGGGCACAGTCCGGCTTGGAAGCCGGTCTGTTCTAGTGGGATCAGAGCTACTTCCGAGCAGTAGGTTTTGAGATAATTAAGAATAATTTTCTCAAAAACTTTGCCCATGTGCGGAAGCAGGCTAATAGGTCGGTAGTCGGCTGGCTGATTGCCGGTTCTCGCAGGCTTCAGGAGCGGGAAGAGGGTAGCTCTTTTCCATGCCTCAGGGAAGTATCTCAGCCTGAGACAGGAGTTGTAGAGGTTTGTCAGATGAGCTAAGCCTCTCCTCGGTAGATGTTTCAACAGTACAGTCTGAATCCCGTCGGAGTCTGGGGCTTTACCACCTCGCGAAGGACGGAGTATTCCCTTCAGCTGCTTCGGAGATGCAAACATGTAATTGTTGCCGATCTCTTCTGTCGGTAATTCGGACATGTCTATGGTCCGTTTTGCTATTCGGTCACCGTAGTGATCTGCAAACTTAACAGCCTGCTCCTGGTCTGTTAGTATCTCGTCTCCATCCTGAAGCCTTGTGTAGTTCCTCTTTCTGGTGCTCGTCCTAAGTAGCTTCCAGAACTTTCTATGGTCACCATGGGTGGCCCGAAGCTTTTCATGCCACTGAGCAGTCAGCCATTGTTTCATGAGGTTTCGAATCTGAGTGGTAAGTGAATTTACCACCGATTTTACCTCATAGTCTCTGGTCCTGAACCACTTGTTCTTCCACTTATTGCGGAGGGCGATAAGTTTCAGAATATGATCAGGTGGGGGACGCAGAGCTGGTGGTAAGGGCCTGAACTTGGGGATTGCTGCATCAGCGGCGCTTCTGATTACATCAGTGAAGTGCTCTATATAGAGGTCTACTTCACTCGTCGTACGTAGAGTAGGTACCGTCGGAAGATTATGGTAGATCTGAGATTTAAAAAACTCCCAGTCTGCCTCTTGGTACTTGTACCTGTTCGGCGGAGGTGACGCCGGTGCTTCTCCGGCTAGGAGGTAAAGCACGGGTCGATGGTCCGTCGTTATTAAGTCTAGCGTGACGCAATCGATGAATCGGTGCGGCTGCCGTGTGAGTAGGAGATCAACCGTAGACCTAAAGGAAGGGTTTACTCTATGCCTAAAGGTATAGGTGTTAGGGTGAACCACGGTGAACGGCGATTTTAACACTATCTTCCCCGCTGCGTTACAAGATTTGTTATTCCAAAGGGAATGTCGGGCGTTCAGGTCGCCCACTACCCAATGGTTCGTCCTCTTGGCGCATTCGTTGAGTAATCTCTGAAATTCTTCAGGGGATGTGCGAGGCCTTCGGTATAGGCCTGTGATAGTGGTGGGTTTGTCCAGAAGAACTTGGACAGTTACGGTATGTAATTTCTGGTCCGTGATAGCCACAGGTGGGGGAAGTTCCCTCCACTTGATGCCATGGCGAATTGCTATCAGGACTCCATCATGTTGATCTCCCACCAAAGCGTAGCCTGGTATGCGCACACGCCGGTTGCTCACTCTGGTGTCGGTAAGTACAACTACAGCGGGGTCGCTCTGTGCTATTAAGGCGTATACCTCCGTAATCTTCGGTAAAAGTCCGTCGGTGTTAAAATTGAGTAACGTTAAGTTGTAGCTCATGATGATACACCAGAGAGCATCTCTACGAGTTTAGCTGTGGCTATACTGAGTTGTTTTATGTGTTCCCCCAGGGCCATGACCCATGGAGGGGTTTGTGTCCAGTCATGTTGTGGTGGTGGTGGGGGTGGGGCTGTCGACTCGGGTCGGTCCGCTGCAGCTCGGGCCTGGGCTCTGGTCTGTCTTAAGTGGGGGTAGTCCTCTTCCCTGAATGGTCCGGCAGGTCGGGCGGTACCTGGCTGGGTCTGTCTGGTGGTGGGGGGTGCCTTGGAGGTAGTTGGTTTTGTCGATTTGGAAATATGTTTCCTCAAGTTTGTTAGTCTCTCGACCAGCTTTTTTCGAAATTCACATCTAGTGAAGGAAGCAACATGCAAACCACTACAGTTTGCACACTTCACTGGAACTTCTGTCCTGGGGCATTCCGCCACTGGGTGGGGACCGGCACATCTGACACAGGCCACTGTACGCCCACAGTGGTTTTTAGTGTGCCCAAAAAGCTGGCATCGATGGCACTGGACGATGCCTTTTTTACCTACATAAGGCTTGGCCTTAAAAGTTACGCTACCAAGCGCCTTTAATTTTTTGATTTTCTCCAGTGTAATCTCTGGAGTTGTGGTCAGAATAATTAGGGGAAGATCTGTCTTTTTCCCATCTTGATCGCTCCTTTGCATCCTTCGGATGTCGAGAACGCCAGGGAGCCGTGCGCCTAGTTCGAGCTTAGCGCTCTCTAGGTCGTACTCTAAGTCTAGTCCGTAAAGGACGTATTTTTTGTTTTTCGGTCCGGTAGTGGTCGAGTATGTGTGGAACTGACTTTTTGTCTTGGCAAAAAGCTCTTTCATTGCCTGGTGGGATTCCATGGAGGATGGGTAGATCCTTACTCCATCTCTAGTTTTCTGAACTTGAAAGTCCTGAAAGCCATGGGTTTTTAACTCAGTCACCGTCTGCACGGCGCTAGAGATGCCGCTGAGGACAATAGGTGGTGGTCGTTTGGGAGTCACACTAACACTGTTTTGACTATTTACGCATGCACTAGAAAGAGTTGAAAAACTATTGGTAGTACTTACGAAGTTAATAGGGCGGTTGGTGACCTTGCAAGTCTTCTTAGGTAGTAAGAAGCCATCGGCCGCCATATTGGAGTCTATCTCACGGGGTCTCCTCGAAGGCGCTGCTGCTGCTGGCCTCTGGTTGGCTCCCGCTGAGCTGGTCGCAGATGCTCTGCTAGTCGACGGTGTCTCACTCTTCATCACAGACACTGGCACTACAACTGAGCACTGGGAAAAATGGTACTCTCACTGGAGCGATGCTGCCCGTACCCAATAGGGTGGCTGTCTTGGCTAGTTCCACACAAGGTGTGGGCCTTGACAACTTCCAGGCGCTGATCCTCGTGAGCAGAAAGCTTACAATAGCAGGCTGGTAGTAAGATCCGGAGATGGTTACTGCTCGCCTGCTGGGGGAAGAGTGAAGAACAGAAAAAAAAGTACTGTGATTATTAAAATTGCTAGCTCTATGATCACACCTTTAAGAAACCTTCCACTTCTTCAAATAAATTTTGTAGTTTTTTTATTTAGATTAACATATATCTCTACTTCAAAAAAACAACGACATAACTCAAAAAACCCAATATTTTAATGGAGGTGATTGAATGTCCCATGTGAGTTAAAAAAATAAAAATTTAGGTATTGGTAAGCAAAGCATTCCTATTGTTATCGAAATTCTTTTATCAGACAATTTTTTCACAAGTTCAACTAAGAAGTCACGGGGCCATCTTCTTTTCAGACGCCTCGGAGGATTATCGGGAATTAAAGAGGAAGCTAGGTTTGAAACTATAGGGTTTGAGTGGAAATGAAGTTTGTTATGAAAGGATAGATAGCGGGTTCGGGCCAAATCGGCAACAAATGGGACATTAAGGTCATTATGGATGATTTTATTCTTAACAAAATAAGGAGCATTAAGGATTTTACGAAGGATTTTGGATTGTAGGGATTGGATACGAGAGGAATTCGATGGCTTAGTGGAGCCCCAAAGCTCTACTCCGTAGGTCCAAATAGGTCGTATGATGGTCATGTAGATGAGTCTTTTGTAATTAATTGGGAGGTTAGAGCGTTTGTCTAGTAAGTGTTGAAGTAGCCTGAAACGTCGAGCGGTTTCTTGTCTTTTCAGTCTCGTATGACGATTCCAAGTTACAGACAATTTTTAAAATCCAGAATTGTTTTTTTATTTTAAATTATAGCAATATTCCCTTAAAACTTCAACCATAATTCAACTTAAAATATGCTTTTACTTAAAAAAAAAAAAATGTTATTGAGATATGTCATTCCTGAATTTAAAAGCTTCATCCAATACAATTGCTACTGAAGGCTTAACTCAAAAAAAGACAAATTTTGAGTTATTTCGTTGTTCATTTGAAAAGGAGCGGTATGTTTACAGTATGTAGGTAATTTGATAAAAACTTACAATTGTAAAGTTGCTGTTTTCTAGCTGAAGTTTCTCTAAATATATTATCTCGTTGTTAATTTGAAAAGGAGCTACTTTAGAAAGCAAAATTGTATTATCGCACTACTTTAAGATTGTGCGTTTTGCGTCACTCTATATTAACCAGCAGTATATTTTTAAGCTAGAGTTTCTGAAATTTTCCTGGCCGATCTTTCATCTTTTGATGTTTGCAATTAACAACTATAGACTTAATGCCACATTTGTTGCTGATTTGCCCAGAATCCGTTACCAATTTTTTAAGAAAAATTTCATTCCCACTCAAACCCACTAGTTTCAAACCTCGCAACCTCTTCAATCCCTGACAATCCTCCGAGGCGTCTAAAAAATAAGATGGCCTCAAGATCTTCTAAGTTGAACTTGCTTCCACTGGGTAGTTTCTCTACTTGTCTTTCCACATCAATGCGTACATTCATTCTATTTACTTGTTGTATTAGTATAATACAGTTGTAAATTTCATTGAATAAATTATTTTAAAAAACAACTATAGAAATAAACAATTATATCCGATTCATTACTTTTTTTTAATCGGAATTAAACTGGAATAGTGCAAACTGGACCACTTTAGCCAGAGGAGGGTTTTTTATTCAGTTGATAGAAGAATCTTTTTAATTTTTTTTCAGAAAACGTTTATGCAGGGAGGTGTTTATCCGAGATCACGTTCAAACGACAGGTTTTCCCCCTAATAAGGGTACCCACTTTTGTGTTGGCCCCAGGAGAATCTCCAGATCCCATAGGATATACACGCTGACCTACAATTTTACCTAGATCCTACCATGTTTCTTTATATATATATTACAATTATATTATTTAATTTTTGTATAGAGCGCGTTACACCAATATGAACTCGAAGTACTTCTGTAATGTTTAAGTCATTTATTTAAATGTTTTGCGGCAAGAGGCGCCCACACTGCTCCGCTTCTGCCGATATAGAATAAATTTAAGGAAGACAAAGAGACGGTATAGTTTATGAGATTTTCGTCTTTATTATTTTTAAAGCTTCCTAAATTAGAAATCATTTATTTTTTCTTTCTCATGCTAAAATACCCTCCCCACACATGTTTCGTATTCGGCCAAATATATAAATCTGTTCTTCACATACACAAATTTCACACTCACACAACATATCTCATGTTTATATCATCCCATTTTTTTCTGTACTACAGGGAGCGGAAAAATTTTCATTATCAAATAAATATTGAAATTTAACGTTGAAAGAAGCGTGATGATTTAATATCATTATTAAAATAATATTACGAAAATTATTAACCTGAGAAAATTTAATGATAGATTGTGAGATAGAACAGCATTGTATACACGACGGAAGGCTTCCCTTTCGTAAGAATACTGTCAAGACATTGAGACAGTATTCTTATCTGCAAGCTGACAGTATATCTAGTGCCATTCATGGAAATGGAGGATGTTAAACAGATGAACATCATTCCAAAAGAACTGCTGGTTTCATGGCTTGTATAGCTAAGGTAATTTAACGTAATATAGTAATTAATTTAATTAATTCCGATATTTGATAGAACTATATAAATATCCAAAACGCAGGGTAGATCAATGGCAAAACGCTGAGTGTCAAACATGGGATCTCGAGACCTCGAAGGCTCACCCAGCCTTTCTAAAGAGGGTACACTTAATTGGGGGGGGGGGGGGATTTTGGTGGTTAAGCGTGAACTTGGACAAATCACCTCCCTCCACAACCGTTAGTAAACCTCAGATTCAACCACCTTTGGCACACCAGTCTCAACCGAAGACCATTCGTGAGCTACTAGGATAATAATGACAAAATAAATATTATATACTGTCAATTGATACTTAAGCTATTAAAGGATATGAATAATCAATTAATGATAAGGCTTATCGAACCCGAAGGCTCGATGCCGACACCAATCTCTACTCACATACCTTTGTCCACGCACGATTACCCAAAACCAAATCCTTGAGATCACTCTTAATGCAATCTTCCCACCTACGCCTCGGTCTTCCTCTCAGAGGCTTCCAAATCGGCACAGCGCTTATTAACTTTCGTTGGTTACTAAGTCCGACAACACCACAAACCCAGCTTAATCTTCGCGATCTTATCACTTGCCAAATAAATTATCTCATAGTACAATCAGTTCATTATATGACTTTTTTTTATTCTTCCCGACGTTCTAAGTATTTATTTATATATGAGACATAATTATGTTCCTTAGCCCATAACCCTCTCAACGTTATATAATAATATACATTACTTTAGGTATTTCAGAAAGATTCTAATGGATTGAATATCTTTTATATCTTTGTTAGTTATCAGTCCTTTTATAGTTTGGATGAATCCGTTTTTATTACGTACTAGCTGTGCCGTCAGACGTTGTTCTGCCCTATTACTCTAAAACAAAGGGCTTCCAAATTTTTTCCAACCATTTCAATGGCAACTTCATCGATTGTTGGTGCATTGAAACATCTCGCATGTTTCCTACATCAGCTCTGAGTACAATTTTATGATAACAAGATGAACAATTTCTCTCCATAAGAACCTTCTTTGCACCTTAAAATGTTTTTTTTTTAAATTAACCGAATTGGTCGAGCCGTTCTCGAGTTTTGCGGTTAGCAAGGAAATGGCGATTCATTTTTATTATATAGATAGAAGATAGGTAAGATTCCAGTTATTGATTATATGATCGGGACCGAACTCGGAATCTATTTGGCCAACAGAGCTGTAGTTGGGCTCAATTTGCAGCAAATTTCATCTACTTTAAAAATTGTTACCTATGTTTTTTTTTCAAAAACGCACCAATTAGGAGATACAGGCCAAAAACCGAAATAAATCCGAAGATTTTTCGGCCACAGGTTTGCCTCGTCATTTTTCTCCATAAGAACATTCTTTGCGGCTAAAAAATATATGAAAAAAAAATTAGCCGAATTGGATCAGCCGTTCTCGATTTTCTTGGTTAGCAAGGAAATGACGATTCATTTGTATTATATAGATAGGATTGTTTTTCAAATAAACAAAATCAAAATTACGTGGGAGGAAAACAAAAATTTTTAAATCGCCATTTGAGCCTCGCAAGACAATGTTCATGAGAAAAAGCTTGTTTTTTTTAATAAAGAACAACATTTAAGCATAGATATATCAAAATATTTGGGGCTACTCACTAGAAAATGATTTATTTTTATTTATTTATTCATACTACAATCAAGCTCTTTTCGAGCTTATTAGCAATTTATTCTAATAATAATAATAATAACACATTTAAAACATAGTTTTATTTTTCAAAGTTAAGGAGCTTCTAATGTCGCTAGCTCTGAAGATAAAACATAACACATTATATTAGTTCATGGGGCTTCCTTCTCTTTAGCCTTGATAGAAAATGATTAAAAGCTGTAAATTCAATACTGGTTCTTTTTTGTATAAAGTGACTGGCCAGCCTGCATTAAATAGAGAATTATAGTTCCTAACTAAGGCTTATCACGTGCAGAGTACAGAGTCTCTCTCTCATACACACACACACACACCACTTAGTGTGACACAGGGGCTTAAAACTTATATTTTTGTTGGAAAATTGTTATTCATAATCGTAACACTTTCCTTTACTAAATATTTCATACCAACGTGAGTAAAGTAATTATTACTTTGGATTTCTCCTCCGAGAATTTAATAGCGCAAACATATTTGAATCGACTTCAGATTCAGAGATAATCGAAACACAATATAGGAGAACAATATGTTTCCTCGAAATTAGCATTGCAGATGATAACATATATAGTTCACTGTCAAAGCGTATACATGTGTCAAAGTGCCAAGAGCTGTCAAGTCAACTATCGCCACATCAGGCTAATGCAATAGTTGGCAGTGCGATATTGCTCCACGACAATCAGTGCTGTCATAATGGATACCGTCAGGCTGTGATAAGAATAGCAGAGATGGCAACTGCATTTGTGAATCTCTGTCTTAGATCCAATCTGAGGCAGGTAAATATATAGTCTCTGAGATGATCCTTGAATCCACCATGGAACTTAGAAAACATCCTGGGCTCTTCCAGCCTTTATTCTTACTAAGTCCTTCCACTCTTTTAAATCCAGAGGTTAAAACTATGTATCATTCCTGCCATTTACTCGTTGTATTATTATAATACTGTTGTAAATTTCAATGAATAAATTAATTTAAAACATTTTTAAACAAAAGGAAAGGACACAATCACTTCCTTGGGTAATCAAGAAAAAAAACATTAAGTGGAGAAGTGTTTGTAAGATTTTAGTAAGTTTGACTTAGCAGGATTATAATATATTTATGTTTTAACCTGTATTATCTCTTTTTTTTCAATATTCCTTAGACGTTGCTATGTAAATATAAATTCAAGGCCATGCATTAATCACCAATGGATAACTTAATTTAGTAGTAATTAAGCAAGATTTCTGAAAGACTCGTTATTTAATTTGGAAAATCCAAAAAAGTACGTTTTCAGAGGATTATTATACTGATTTAACGATAGAAAAAGAGTCATATTAAATTAAAATTTCATCGAAAATAATCAATATGCATATAATAAGTGTTTCAAAGGAATAAACATACTTTATTATTCACTCAAACGCAATAGTTTCAAATCTAGCTACTTTTTTAATTTCCGATAATCCTCCAAAAATGATGAAAAGAAGATGGCCTCGTGACCTTCCAAGTTGAATATGCTATTTGAGTATTAGCAGTTGGCAGTTTTTCTACTTCCCTTTATCTTATGTGCTTATGTATCATTCATTCTGTTCACTTGTTGTATTATTATACTGTTGTAAATTTCAATAAATAAACGTTAAAAAAAGAAGAAATAAACTTATCAATCGTCTATTTATTTAAATACGCACAAAGGGCATCATCATTTTAAACAATTATAATAACAATCAATGACTACAAGTTCTGAATCGTGCATCGGTTGGATCCTATTGGATAGCTTTGGAGATATTGGTGAGTGAACCGGAGCTTGTGTTGAGATAGGATTGGATAATCCAATAATGGTAATGGAAAGTCAGTGCAGCTCCATTTGTTTAGCATACATTTAAATCGATTAGTTGCATCAGTTTTTGTATATATAATCAGTCCTCCGGTGACATCAAGTACTTTTCCTCTAACCTCAGTAGTCACGGAGCAATCTGGAATAGAAGCTTCTGCAATATTATCTGCACATATGTAAATTATACTAGCTTTTACCCGCGACGTTGTCCGCGTAGATTCAGAGTGTATTTACTAATTCGATTTTTGACTAAAAAGGGGTGTTATACGTAGGTTAACAAGGTTAAGGTAAATTAAAAAAACAAAATTAGTTAAATTAGAATGCAAATGGAAAAAAAACACAAGCAAAGCCTTGTGTTTCAAATCTGGAGTAAAAACAAACAATTACCAGTCGCCGTTTCGCCTATTCAGGCATTATCAAGACACAAAAAAGAGTAAGATCAATCACATCTCAAAGAAGAAGTGCAATACATCCCAACGAATAAACGCCCAAATAGGATCATAACCTGAGACCGCACCTAGTTTTGGGTTGAACGTCTTGGGGTGGAGGTGGAACGTCGACTGGTAATTGTTTGTTTTTACTCCAGATTTGAAAAATAAGGCTTTGCTTGTGGTTTTTTCCATTTGCATTCTAATAAATGTTAATGTTTCGTTTTGAGTTTTGGCTCTATTTTATTAAATTGAGTTAAAGATTTTTATAGTTTTTATTTTAATGATAAGGTTAAGGTAAAAACAAAATTTGTTTAAGACTGTCCTATATACAACGTTTTTTGTCTCTCCATCATTTTTACAGAGATACAGATTCCGTGGATTTGATACGCGTGAGGAAGCCACATACACCTGCCCGTGTGAACAACATTGTTTTTCTAAATGAATGCCAGCTACCTTAAGCCTTTGCCCCTGGCCTTTATTAATAGTGATCCCAAAAGCTGAGTTTAAGGGAAATTGTAACCTTTTAAACTGAAAAGGCAAGTCCGTAGGTATGATTGGTATTCTTGGTATCAAAACACTGTCTCCTTTGAATTCGCCGCTAAAAATAACAGCCTCAATAATATTTCGACCGAAATTAGAAACTTGTAAATGCGTACCATTACACAGTTTGGGCGCATCAAGATTTCTCATTAGAAGTACCGGAACACCCTCTTTTAATCTTAATTTATGAGAAGGTACTCCTGATAGCTCCAAAGAGTTGAGAAATTCTATTGGGTATAAAGTGACTTGCTCAGTTTCCATTCTTACGTTTTCTTGGCATTTTATCATATTATTATTAAATAATTAAAATTAGTTTAATAAAACATATGTTTATTATTTATTTCAAATTAAATCAATTATATTAAATCATCCCCTAGTTCAACCCCTTACAACCTTTTTTTGGCATTAAAAAGTAGCCTATGATCATCCCAAGACTTTAAAGTATCGCTATATGAAATTTCATCACAATCGGCCCACCGGTTTGGCCTTGATAACGTCTGTGACAGACAGACAGAGTTACTTTCGCATTTATAATATTAGTATGAATTCACTCCAATACCAATATAGTTCTTGAAAACTTCTATTGAAAACCAAATTTAATACCTTTTAATTCCAAAAGACAAAAAAAATTTCATTAGCCGAGTCTGAACTATCTGGTTGAGTGCAATAGCTCTAGAATTATGACTGTAAAACAGAAGCTGTGTAGAGCGCTGATTTGCTATCCTGGGCTTAAGCTACCGGGTTGAATCCGCCTGTGGCAGATAAATTATTTGATCCAGCGATGTATGGGGGTGATGAAATAAAACGTGGCTCAGAAGGCAAGCGTAGACCTAAATCGTTATCGGCCGATCTTTACTCGGGCTTCATCGGCCAAACTGAGCGGAACGAATCAAACGTTGTACACTTCTGTAACCGCCATCGTCCGATGACGCCCGTTCAGGGCCGATCATCCGACTAGCCGAACATGTTTGGATTTCTCGCTAGTCTACCGGTGTCTACAGCCCAAATTGAGTGTATTTATAGTTTAATTTCATAATGCTGTCGTGTTTGTGTGTTGTTATCTACCTAAACGACTATGGATATTGAAAAATTAATTAGTTGTGGTAACAATGAACCAACCCTGTGGGATAAATATTCAAAAAATAACAATAATCTTGATGGTGCGAAACGGTTGTGGGCTGAAGTCACATCGGAAATTGGTATAGCGGTCGTAGACATAAAAACATTAAGCCGCACAATCAACTACAATGTCGGCACAAGTGTGAGCACATGCACGTCCGAGTAATTCTGTTAGGGACCCATGCCATAAATGTCGGACAAATCACCTCCCTACACAATCTACTGAACTCGAAACCCTCATTCATTATTATTATTAGCAAGCTAAATTATATTGAGGGAGCTGAGTGGCCCAGTGGTAGAGTTCCCGTACCAAAGTTCCTGGATTCAAATTCCGCTGCTGGCAGACTTTCATTTAATCTGTACGCGGCGGTAGAGGGGTCCTACGGGATCTATGAGGTCCAGGGGGTCCTTTGAAGGTCCTCCTCCTGGGAATTACGCAGACTCTATATAATTTGGTACCCAAAATAGGAGGACACATCTGCCGGTTGAGGGAATCTAGGACAAATCACCTCTTTACTCAACCGTTGTCCACGAAACAGTGCAGTCTCTACCATGTACTGAACCCAAGACTCACCTGCGAGAGATTATGAGTACTTCGACGCTTTGTAAGTTTCCATGCTGCTTAGGGAGATCTCGAATGGAACTATTTTTACACTTATTTTTATTACCCCTAATATTAAATAATGAGATGTTTGTGAAATAGAAGGCTCGAACGCAGATAGACAATAGAAGCGGAGGCAGTTAATTGATATCGGCTGGCCGTGTCCTTGCTTGCACGAGCCAACTCACATAAATGAGAGTCACCTTCGTAGATTCGGATGACACAGTCGCACAATCGGCGGTTAATTGCGATAATCTCCGTTGAGCTTATTCCTTCCGCTAACTACTAGTCATTATTCACTTCATGATAGTGTTTATTCGAAGCATTATTGTATTATTGAAATTCAGAATCGAAATTCCTATAGGATCACTATTTACAACAACTTACTAAATAAATTTATTTTGATGAAATAAGATTTATCCTGGCATACTCAAGTTTTCGGAAATGTAAGTGCCTCATATTACTTAAATTCCCTTTAGTAATTTTTTTTTTTATTCCTCGAAGATTTATTTACAATATATACAAATTACAAACATAATAAATAGATGCAATGCTGGTAATTTTGTTTAATTGTTTACATTTTCTAATGGATTGTTTAATGAAGATTAAGTTTGTCAGGTAGCAATCCTTAAGCCTCAGGATAGACTTAAAGAACTACTGATTTTGTTTGTTTAAGTATATTCTGAGCAATGAAAAAAAGTGAGTGGCAAACGAATATAGGTTTTTAAAAAATAATAAAAATTTTACTGACGTACTGACTACACCTTTAATATATATTTGGAAAGAATTAGAAATTTCATACAAAATAAAGCTTACAAATGGCAATGAAGATGATTTGATTTGTCTCAATAAGTAATATCAATGAATTCCGAGACAGGATAAAAAAAATAATATTTTATATTTTTGACAAATATAATTGGAATTAATTGATACCACCAAGAAATAGTAGACCTCAGAATAATTGAAGAGATTTAGATCCATTAGATATTCCGGAATTGTGTGGGTGATTTGAATAATATCATAAAAGTCAAATATTGGCAAGTTATCTCAATAAAGAGAAGCGAAATCCCACCACGGCTCCTCTGACATTTCCCTCTGTTTGATATAGCCTCGGTCGGCTACTGTCTATTTTCTTCTCTCTCTCTCTCTCTCTCTCTCTCTCTCTCTCTCTCTCTCTCTCTTTTTCTTCTCTCTCTTTCACACACATACACGCACATGCGCACACACATACACTCTCTCTCTCAGTTTATTACCGTCCTTTTACAACACCTACGCCTCTCCGCGGGACCTCTTTCAGAATTTCGGCGAGGTTTATACAGTAGAGTGGAATAATTCTGTTTATTCAGAATAATTTCATACAAACGCGTCTTGTATTTTCTCGAAGTATCTTTTGTCTCCTCAAGTTCTCAAGGGGCGGGCACACTAGTTATATATACTTTCCATTCTACTAACGAGAAGAACGAAATTTGTACCATTGTGGGGCTCACGATGAAAACCCAAAATTTATTTCACATTTAAGCAATTTCGTCTATCAACACACTTTGCTCCAACACTTCTTATGGTTATGGTCTCGTTCCGAACCTGAAGTTTCGGGAATGTAAAGCATTGCATGACTAAACCAAGGAAAGATATGATAAAGTAAATTTTTGAAATTTATCCGTTTTTAACCCTGAACGCCTCAATTAATGTTTTTTTAATTTTATTTAGCTATTCATTGGGCATAGTAGAAGTATCATAGTATAAAATACCTCTTAGAACAATACAAATAGCCTTATGTTCGTACACTCAATCGATGTTTAATATTGTATACAATTTTTTAATTGATAAAACACCTTTCTAGCATGAATCGATTTTTCTTCTTCGTCATTCTCCTGCATTGCTGTAAAGTGAGGATCCTCTTCGATCTTCCTGGACCAAACATATTTCTCTCCAGTCAATTCTCTTCTTCTTATCCAATTCATTCTCCTGCATTGCTGTAATGTGAGGATCCTCTTCGATCTTCCTGGACCAAACATCTTTCTCTCCAGTCAATTCTCTTCTTCTTATCCAATTCATTCTCCTGCATTGCTGTAATGTGAGGATCCTCTTCGATCTTCCTGGACCAAACATCTTTCTATCCAGTCAATTCTCTTCTTCTTATCCAATTCATTCTCCTGCATTGCTGTAATGTGAGGATCCTCTTCGATCTTCCTGGACCAAACATCCTTCTCTCGAGTCAATTCTCTTCTTCTTATCCAATTCATTCAACCTGTAGTTTTGAATGATTCCTATATGCCTTCCTACAATCTTTTCCTAGTCTTCTCCTCTCTTGGTGCACGCCCATCAACCTGTGTCCTCAAAAAGCCATCCCAATAAAATTCATTTTGATTAAGTACACATACCATCGAAGTTAGGTTTTCTCATTCAAAAAGGATTTTTTTTTATTTTCCTCATTTCTTGGTCATTTACGATCTGAAGTAATACTTTTTTGCAATACAATAAAAATGATGTTCAGGAATAAATCAGTTTTTATTGATACCTTTGATACATACCTTCTGTTATGATATTTTACGCACTAACTATTGTACGGTGCGCCATATTGAATAGAATAATACGCTCTTATATATCCATCGTTGAATTAACTCAATGCCTATTGTGGATTCAAGATCCAGTTGGGAATCGAACCTGTCACATCTCTAGCGTAATATCTCCTACACCATAATTTATTTTTTGTTTCCCCAATCTCATTCTTTTAAGATATTAATTAAGTTGGTTTGATTTAATAATTAACTATCGATCAAGCCCTACAGTCTGTTTACTAACCCTTCCTTCGAGGGCCAAAGAATAGACCTCACTCTTACCATCAAAGACGCGAGAGAGGGCTTTGTGCAAAGTAGCGCTAAGTATACCCTCCTCGGGAGGTTCATCGCCGAAGGGGCCAATTTGGTTGGCTGATCGCGGGGTGGGGGGCCAATTTCCTTCGTGAGAGCCCCGACATCTGTTTCTGTAGTCTCAGGAAGGAAGGGTGAAGGGAGGGTGCTGTCTTGAGGAAGCGTGTGCGACATGTTGTAGGGATCAGTCGGGTTCAGCAAACAGGAATGTCATCTCATTTAGAACATAATATATCGCATTAGATCAATAGTCGTAACTTAAATGAAAGGGAAAGGAAGATCTTTTAGCAGATGAGGGGGTATGACAATAAAGAATACCCCAAAATAGGGGGGAAAGTGATGTTTGAGCGCGATCTAGAACCAATTACCTCACTTGCACAACAGTTCTCCAAAAAACAGACTCTACCTGAAACTCAGAACCTTCGTGTGTTGTTGTGATAAAAGTTTATTAATCTGTTATACCTGCTGAATAAATAATAAGTCAAATTTCGTCCTAAAAGAGTCAATTGTATTGAGGTAAGTGGTCTCAGGCCTCGGCTTGAACTGGAGTGATTGCTTTTATTATTCATAATACCCGAAAGCTACGAGATTCCGGTTCCCTTACTACAACCCCTCATTCAGAAATAAAGGTTGAATGAACGTCTTGGAGGGGGGTCACCTGTGGTCTAGTGGTTAGCACAATAACCAACTATGCCCAAGATGGCGGGTTCGCAGCTCTTGTATTTTTTAAAAGGATTAAAAAATCCTTAGTTATTTCGTTCTTCGGAAGGGATCCAAAGGAGCCTGTTCTGTGTCAGATACTCCCAATCCTAAATAAACCTAGATGGGCAAAATTTAGGACTCCCATTGTAGCATCGTCCGATTAGCAATAACTGGCATTTAAAAAAACCTGTACCACTACAACCCATGAAGGGCCTGGGGTTCAGTACATGGTAGAGACTGTACTGTTTCATGGAGAACGGTTCTGCAAGGAGGTGACTTGTCCTAGGTCACGCTCAACCGCCAGAGTTTTCCCCCTTATTTTGGGTACCCTATTTTTATAATATTTTATAGAGGCTGGGTGGGCCCCAGGAGAGTCCTAGATCCTATATGATCCATCTCCTGCTGCAAACAGACTAAATAAAAATCATGGCCTGCAGCGGGAATTGAACCAGGATTTCCGGCATGGTAACTCAGTACTCTACCACTGAGCCACTCCTCTCCCTAACTGGCATATAGAGGCGTTAAATGAACAAACAAATCACAAATGTCTTGAAAAGAATTCATTGATGATTGTTTGGATGAAGTGAGATGTGCTGCATTGGTGAGAATTTTTCGGCGTACACACTAGGGTTGGGCGATAGTCGATAGTTACTATCGATATATCGATGAGTCCTGTCGATAGTTGTGATCTTTTTTAGCCTCAAGTTTTGAAACTCTCGGAATTATGCTGATCTGTCTCTGTCCAGTGTCGAGTTCTTTTGAAATTGAACTCGGAATTCCTAGAGCTCAAGCGTTCTCTTCTATATAACTTTGATGCCGCACAGGACGTGTCATTATTTAATTTTCCGAAATAACTAATTGCATTATGTTGGGTAGAAAACTTAGCCTCACACTTGTGCAAACAAACCAAATTCGCGGTATTGAGCATTGGCTCTTCTAGGTTTTTATAACCTTAACTTCTTCTTTAATTAGGGATATTTTTCTACAATTTTTAAATATTAAACTAGAAATGCAGTTTTTCTTTCGGGAAATATCTGGCTCAAGGAGCAGATTTGACTCTTGAAATTAACTATTTCGTTATTTTTCTTTTCTGAAGATTTTATTTGTTCATTGTTATTGTAAACATGTAAATTGTAAATACTTTTTTGAAATTCAAATAAATTTTTTCTCATCTTTATGATATAATCTTATAATTTATAATCCTGCAACTTTCAAATAGTAAGTAGGTAATTGAATTTTAATTAATTAGTTGAAATTCTTTATTTAATTGGTTTGGAAACAAAAGAAGCAGCTATCGAAAAACTATCGATAGTATTCGATAGTTTTCAGCCGGTAGTATCGGCCTATCGATAATGCTAACTATCGACTATCGTCCAACCCTAGTAAACACATATGATGCCCGAATGGGGGAATCATTAACCGGTTAGTTATTGTCCAGTATTTCAAGGACTTAAACTTTGCATCAGGAATCGCGTGATCGAAAATCTCGAGGTTGGTGTATCTGTTTGGTTGTTCATGTTGTGCTAAATCTTCGTCGATGTTAATTTTTTTGATTAATTTTTAAATTGGACAATTCTATGATAATCCTTCAATGATAGTGGCCACGCTTCAAATTCGTACTTCAGAACGAAAGGCCTATCCCTCCCCTAAACACAATAACAAGTATTGTTCTCACGCCCTTACATTTACCATCACAAAACTGATGCGTAGTATTTTTTTTTTTATTTACACTTTTGTAAGTTTTCAAGATAAATTATAAACCTAAAAAAATAAAAATAAAATACCTAATCCGACCAAGGATACTTTTAGGAGAGCTACGAGACATCTGTTTGGGTCGCTAGAAATAGTCACCACCAGGAAGCTTAGCCTACCCACTTTCCACCAAATCCTGGTTTTGGTCTTCTCGCATGGTTTTGGTAATCTCAACATCTGGAATTAAAAAGTAGTTAATTATTTTTCTTATTGCTTCGAAATTACTGTAAAATTTTAAGTGTAGAAATAAATACTGTACTTATCATGATGGTATTGATCCTTTTTCTGCTCTGATGGATCTCGATGAATGAAGTATCAATAGGCTCACAATTTTATAGAAAAGGGACGTTATTTTAAAGTCTTAATAATTAAAATGCATTTCACCCTCGGAACTGATAAGAACTAAGTAGAAAGTCAATTATCAGAACGTAAAACATGTGAACGTGAAATATTAGAACATTCAATCATCCGAAATTGTTTCTATTAGGAAAAGCTAATAGGATGAGCTTATATTATCATTCTTATTAAATAAGTTTGATGAATATTTTCCCTAAAATTTGATTTCCTACATTTATGAATACTTACCACTAAACTTAAAGGGAGTTGATGGAGGACATTTACTTAATCTGTAAGCGGCAGGATATGGTTCCTACGGGACCCTCTTGAGGCTCACTCAGCCTCTTTAAACTGGGTACCTAAAATATGGTAGAAAAATCTGATGGTTGAGCGTGATCTAGGTCAAATCGCCTCCCTACCTACGCAACCGGTGTGCAAGAAACAGTATCGTCTCTACCATACACTGAACACTAGGCTGAACATCGGTTGTTGGTGTACAGGTTAACTAAAATTAAAAAAAAAAGATAATTAGATCTTATAGAGGAAATCAAGGTTAAAGCAAACTAAATTTTAACTTATATGAACCAAATTTTATAAAATAAGAGAAATATATATATATATATATATATATATATATATATATATATGTTTATATATAACTGTCCCTGGTTTTCATAGCTCTAAAACCTAGCGTCTAGGAGATAACGCACGACATGAGGTCACACGTGCCCCATTTTAACTAAGGAGCATGTCTTCATAAAAATTGTGTGCATATTTAATGTTATAAAAAGTATTATATAAATACTTTTTAGTAAGTGTGAAAATTAATTGTTGTAATTAAATATGTCGCCTCAAGTTAAATATTTCGTTTGTAAATGTATTATTTTTTTTGTCCGTTAACTATCGTTTTAATTATTAATTTATAGTATGAAGCCTGAACGTTTTAAAGTAGAAATAAAATTGAAAAAGAATGTTGAATATACATTAAATATATATGTGGATATTTCTAGCCTATATATATATATATTTTTGTAAGTATATAGCTATTATAATTTATGGATATATTATATATTTTAGATATAAATGTGAAACATTTCAGCTTTTTCTTTAAGCCGTTTTTGTAGTTTGCTTTACATTATTTAAATTAATTAATTCATCGTTTATCAGAACAATTATGGAACCATGTTTCTCCAATCTCCTTCGACATTATTTTAGATATAAACATAATTCTATGATATAACAATTTAATTGTTATAAATGTTAACATATTATATATATTTTTAAAAACCAATATAACTTAGTAGTTGGTCCAAATAAGAAAGTGATACTACCAATAATAATAATAATAATGGCTAAATTATACACGTATATTAAATTTTATAAAGGTAAGGATGGGTCAATAAAGAACAATTTATTGAATTACAATGAAATATTCATATTCAATAAATAAAACAATATTGAGCCCGAACCTGTAATCAATACGACCCGTGAACGAGTCTGAGAGACTGTACTGTTCTGGACAATGGTTCTGCAAGGAGGTGACTTGTCCTAGGCCACGCTCAACCACCAGGTTTTCACCCTTTTTTTTGGTACTCTATTTTTATAATATTTTATAGAGGCTGGGTGAGCCCCAGGAGGGTCCTAGATCCTATATGATCCATCTCCCGCTTCAAACAGACTAAATAAAAGTAACTGCCTACAGCAGGATTCGAACCAGGATTTCCAGCATGGCAACTCAGTGCTCTACCACTGAGCCACTCTGCTCCCTAAAACAATATTGAATTGATATTAAAATTAAAATAAAATATATGGATAAAGTATCACATGTGGCGGAATATTTATGGCCAGGTGTATTTGTTAATATCGGATTGAAGGTTTCTCGATCGTAAATAGTATGGATCTTTTAGTTATGTATGAATGAACAATCGCAGGGGTCTTTCTTAAAAGGATTAGAAATTATACGAGAAAGGTGGGGAATATCCTGAGGGAATTGGGAATACAAAAGAGAGAGAAGAAGTTTGGCTAAAAATAGGGAGGGAGGTTTCCTGCAATTTGTGTTGCCAATAGGATACCAATAGGATACCAATGTCTCCTATGGAGTTAGATATATTTAGATCTTTCCACAGATCTCTTGTATATTGTCAGCTCTCAGTCGGTGTCGAACCATCGGGTTTCGGCTGCTTAAATATTATAATACTATCAGCTACATCAGCTGGAAAATATTTCTTATAGTTTCCTTTTCACGATACGAGCTGTTTATTGTCGATGTTATAACGACAATAAACATCTCTAGACGTCAGAAGATATTATTGTACAGATTTAAAGATGTCCGCTTGGAGATGACTCATGTGCCTAGCCTTAACAAATAGCAGCCATGTTTAGTGTGAAGGTGTCTTCCCATTGGCCCTATTGTTTCCTATCTTGAATCTTGAATATTGTACTAAATCAGATCGCTGTGGTTGAATATCTAACATAAATAAAATGATTATACGCTTCAGATAAACATTTAATTAGCCGTGATGAATACCTAACGTAATTTTCATTTTTAGAAGTCGTTAGAGATATTTGACACTATCTGTCCGATTAATGTGCAGTTATTCTGAAGATATTGAAGCACGCTTAATACTCCTGTTTTAATAAGCCAGCAAAATTAATTTATCTTCTTCTTCACATGGCGCTATGGTCCATAGAAGACTTTGGCCTCTTCGACAATTTTTCCCCAACCTGGCCGATCTGCTCTCTCCATGTTCTCATGCCAGTATCCTAGGTTCTGCCTCCACATCGTCCAGCCACACCAGTCGAGGCCTGCCTCCACATCGTCCAGCCACTCCAGTCGAGGCCTGCCTCTTCCCCTTTCTCCATCTGGACTCCAGTCCCAGTTCTGTTTTGTAAACCTTTTTGTATCCATTGTTTGTAATCAACGTAATATTGATGTTCTGATACAAGACATTGTATCTCCATATATGTACTTAAGTTCTTATTTGCTGTCCCAGTTAAGTATCTTCTGTCAAAATTGTGCTAAGATAATTAACACTCTGTTCCTTGGAGATATCCACTGGATACCAGTTTTATCGATGAGAAGAGCATGTGCTTTTCTTATAGCTGCCTCTATAACAAATATGCCTCCAAGAGCACATTCTGATTTCTTGCTGTGATGACCACAACATATGCGTGGTATTAGGTCATGTTATAAATAAATCCCTCCGCCTTTGCTTAGATTGTAATTATGCTCTTCTGTAACACTAAATTAATCACTGGGGGTCCTTAAAAATTTACCAAATTAAATATAGGGTCTACTTGTTCAACTCCTTTTTGAATCGAGCAGCCTCTGGACATTTCTCCCTGGACAATTACCAAGTCTAATAAGTTTTTTAGGGCATCCTAGAAAGCTTTACGTTTTCATATAGTTCATTTCTTTCTATACTATCATATCCCTTTATGTAGTATATGAGGTGGAGTAGAACCACATTCCGTTCGTTACATTTCTTAAGCTTGTTCCTGATGGTGAATATGTGGTCAATGAAAAATAATATATTATAAATTTTACATGAAAATACTAAAAAAACAACGAAAAAGTGGTGTTTGATGGTGAGAATAGACTAGGCCTCTCTATCGACCGAGGCAGTCCCATCCTTGAGCGGTGATGTCAAGTAACAAGGTGTAGTTATTTATAATTGTAACGTCTCCTCACTAAGTAGTTGCTAATAGTTAACAAATAACTGCTACGAAATTGCAGCAACTACATCCCTATTATTCAATTATAATAATAATTGAAATTATTTGTTATTTATAAATACTTCTGAAAGATTCTAAAATATAAGTTTCGTAATAACTAATAATTAGGAGTAAAATAATTATATACAATTTAACAGGGCTTCGTTACAGCTGATTAGATACATAATTATGTACTAAAGAATAGTTGGCTATATATAAATAGTAACTAAAATTACCATTTACCACAATAACCAATAAACAATCTTGGGTTCATTACTTGGTAAAGAACGGCACTGTGTTGATTTTACGAACATCATGGTCAATCACCAGGTTTTTTCAAAACCAAGGGTACCCAATTAGTACAGGCTAGATGAGCACCTGCTCGATTTATTCGATCCACGGCTAATAATAGAATAAATTTTTTTTCTGCATGATCCTGTTTCGAATCAGGGGCATTCCGATTAATAACCAGTGAGTGCTCTTACAATTAATCTACTTGCAATTAATCTACTTAGACCTCATCTAATTAAATGATTATATTAAAATTATGTCATACACTAGATATTTATTTTCAATTCATTCAGAAATTTGTTCCAAAACAAAAAGTCTTAAGTCTCTAAAAAACACTGTAAACAAAATCTGTCGATATTCCGCAATCATCTTTTTTGTATGTTTTATTTTCCTTTCTGGATTTTGGAAGTTTGTTGTGTGTATTTCATATTGTCTATGAGCTGTTTTTATTTATCCATTTCCTATGATATTATTTTCTTTATCTCCCGATGATACATGACTTGCCAATATATACACAGGTACTTTTGTTGATCCTGTTTTTATTAGAGATTTTTGAGGCGCTATGTTTGGATTTTTTTCCTGCTCAAGCATATACACGTCTTATAAGGAATTCTGCAATAATTTGCAGGGTTTTATTTATTAACGATTATTATATATTTTGGCCGCACAAATTATACGGTAGTGACGTTGCAGGAGTTTTTTTTGTTTTAGGAGGAAATTCTTTTATATCTCTTTTAGCCGTTCTGAAGAAAGTGGTTTTGCTTTGAAGATGGGTTTATATTTTTATTGCTCTAGTTTCAGCCTTACTCTCATATAGGAAGAACTTAAGTACTGCCTAGAGAGGGCATTTAAACACACCACCGTGTGCGGTCTTAGCAACAACAACAACAAGAAAACATTGTTGCACCCTGCAATTATCAAAGTCCTGAAGTATTGTGGGAGAGGAATGCCGGAATGGACGGATATCCTTCGCAGAGATCCCCCGATCCGACAATAAAACTCCTCCCTGGCTGGAGCCATAAAGGTCCGGACCGAAGGCTCTCCAGCAGGAATTCACATAAAGCGATCCTCCTCCATTACTTCGTAGGGTCTGCTCTCCATGACCCTCTGTGTGTAGGGCGTCTGCTTCCTCTAACTGTCCAATTACTTCTGGTGTGGTAATACACGAGCAATTGGGGCGCTCGCAAAGTACTCCCCCCAAAATATATACCAAAGTGTATTTATATCTATTATGCAGACCACATGGCAAACATAGTTAAATATAGGACCTAAATTAGATGACGTTCAGATAAGTATTCAAATAATATTTACTACGGATAACAAATGATTTTGTGTGTTAGAAAGCGATAGACATATTTTACTCTAACGATTCATTTCAAGTTAAACATAAGCCATTGAACATAGCTCGCTGGTATGCCTTCAGCCATTCCTTGGGGCCAGCCTAGAACTTATTTCGGTGATGATAATAGAAATAGACATAGTGAACCCGAAGGCTCGACGCCGATACCACCGATACATACAAACTTTGATCCCCGTATTACCGCTCGATCCCGAACCTGTAAGTTAACCCTAAATGCAATCATAAGACTTACATCTCAGTCCATCCCTCAGACGATTAGTCGGATTAGTGCTTAGAATTAGTTCTATGCTTCTAAACTGTTTGGTTACCAAGAAACCAAAAACATTAAGAGCTCGTCTAATTATTCGTGAAGCTATCTCTTCCATTATATCAACCGCGATTTCGGGTTTCGTGACATCCTGTCTGCTCTACCATGGTCTTTTTCCTTATTGGACAGAATATCTAATGCAGTACGTTCTATCATACAGTCAGCTAGTGACTACATTTCACTCCCAACTGCTACACTGATAGGACTATAGTTTTGTGAATTCTAAGTTTTAACTTTCGGGACAAATGGAGTAGTAATGACAGGATTGAAAAGTAACAAGCTTAAATTCCTTTACCACGCATTTATTTCCTCTTGTATTTCATTTTTCTAGTTATTAATAATTTAAACTTCTGAACATATTGAAACTCACTCTCTACGATATCTATATCACCAAAATGCACAACCGTATGTAAAACATTTTTAATTTTTAAATATCAGGAAAAGGAAGGCAGGTTTTATTAGACGATATTGTCACTAGTCCATATGTCCATTAGAAATAGATGATTGACCAATCAGACGAATGAGAAAGATATTAAAGACCAATAACATTGAGCTCTTTGACCACGCCCACAACCGCCCCGAACCCGGTCGACAGCCAAAAATAAGATCCGAAGAGTCACCGCCGCAACCGATTGCGTCAGAGCCACCTCCACTGACAATTAACTGACGCCCTCGTGGGTGGTCTTCTAACTCATCCCTTAGCAGAACAGGCGTCATCTTAAACATTGCTGTTTTATATATATAATGAATATCGTCACGAAGATTAAGAACAAATCTCTAAAATGTTAATAGGTGCTGTGCCGATCGGAAAGCGTTTGAGGGGTTGACCGAGGCGTAGGAGGGAGGATTCCGTTAAGAGTGATCAGGGGTATTTGGGTTATGGTAGTGGTCCGTGGACGGAAATTTTGGTAACGATTGTGGTATCGGCATCGAGCCCTCGGGTTCGCTAAGCCTTATTAGTTTATTAAATATACTCTACCTATTTATGAGAAAAATTCAATATATTGTACTAAGTCGCGATTTAACGGGACAAATCAACACCAACCTAGTCCTGAATATTTAGCTTCTAGGAGTTTATTCATTGTTTTTTTGTTCATTGAATTTCATAAAATAATTTCGATATAAAAATATATATCCTATCCGGTCCAACAACCGGTGCGACAACTCATGGCTGAGTCAAGGCCTTCTTAATCAGCTTACTCTATGTTTCCTTGTAATAGTAATTATCACGTTAAATACAGCCTCTCATCCAGGTCTTTTATTTTGATGAGGAATTTTCAACTTGGTTTAGGCGATTACCGGAAATAACAACCAAGTCTGAAATTCTGAAAATAACTAAGTTCTCCTCGATTTATGAGACCAGTCAGACTACTGGAGGCAACTCTCTAACACCGACAGTGGATCCATTTTAATCGTGAATTCCGTTTTGGTTTCCTTGAATTTCAATGGCCACCAGAATATCCTTTAATAATATTAAAAAATCCTTTATAAATATCCCTGCTGTACCACATTATGATCCAAAGTAGCCATCATCTTAGAGTTTAGACCTATTTATCTCTACCCTTGTACACGAGAGTACGTTGGTTGCAAGGACATTGGTGAATCGGTCCCAAACGTTATAAATCTTTGGGCAGCCTGCCACAGGTTCGAAGCAGCGTGAGGTTGGATGACCCCCTCAGATGGTCTATACTCTTGCAAGCAATATATGTAATCACCAAGCGCATTCAATGATTGTCATGATCTCTAGCGCTAACCGAATCTAATTATGCGGAGTGTTTAATTACATAATAATGTAATCTTGAATATATGAAAAGTGTAAATTGTAGATTACATATCTACATAAGCGTACCATCGAATTGATACAGAGTGACAGAGGACAGCTGGTCATTCCTCCCGCCTTCCCAGAACCCTTTGCAACCTAGCCATTGTCCAACCTGCGCGGCAGCTAATTGAATTCTGTCTTCTTTTCCATTGAGCTCCGTCTCTTCTTCGGCGAGTCTTACACGCTCTGGGGCGTTGGTAGGGGATAATTCAGTCGCAGTGCTGTAGTTTGGTTGTTCCAAACTGAGGAACAACATTACCACAAAACAAGGAATAGATGTGATCGGGGCTAGTGAACATTCAACATTAGCCTCTGTATTCATAATATATTAGGCGTGTGAAAATTCTACTGGTATTTTGTAATCTTTCATTATTAAGATCCAATTTTTACTGTTCATAATTTTTTCAGTTATCCTAGTAAAGTAAGATTTTCCAGTTTTCCACAATTCGGTCTAGATAAGAAACAGGATCACAATAACAACAATCAGCAACAGTAGTGCAAAGTATTTTAGTAATAAATATCAAATACAATAATAATCAACGTATGTGTATAACCGATTCTTTATATTTTCTTATTTTGGATATCACTACAACCCATGAAGGATCCTGAGTACTGTAGCTGGTAGAGACTGTACGTGAAAAACGGTTGTGCAGGGAGGTGATTTGTCCCAGAACACGCTAACCGCCAAGTTTTCTTCCAATTTAAGGTACCCACTTTATAGAGGCTGAATGAACCACTGGAGAGTATCCAGATGCTTCAGGGTCCATCCCCAGCGGTTAACAGATTAAACCAACTATCTGCCAATCTCACATCACTTATCAGAAACTTCATCATCAACACTTTACATTTTAAGAAACTTATAAAACAAATTGAACCATACGTGTTCTTATACCGATCCTGCCAACATATGAAGTAATATCAACGCAGAAGTTAAAGTATTAAAATCTTAAGTAAAGACTCAAAATATATCTCGAATTGAAAACTATATTTAGCTCTGAAATTCATTCCTAACTTCCTTCGGTCGAATACTGGATTTAAACGTTCTTAAAATTATTTCCAGTCCTTCGATATTTATAGACAAAAAAAATGCAGTTCTGTGAAAAATAAATTTTTATTTCGCAACGGCTGGACTCAGCCCAAGAGGAAGATCGTTCATCGAGAGATATTTTAATCCAGAGTATACTAAGTTTTATCAATAGAGTAAATGAAGCTACTGATTTAAAAAAAAAAAATACAAAATTCCATTGAGTACCTCATATCACAAAAAGTAGCCACTAACAATAGTTTTCAGTTTTGTCTTTTTCAATGAGTGAGTTAGTATAATAATGTTAAGATTTCTGATTGTAAGCAATAAACGAATTAGATTTTCAGATTTCAAAGGATATATTCGTTTTGACCGTCGCTGGATCCATTTTTCTTCAAGTTTGAGCGCAGGTTCGTCACTCGTATCGCTCACTAAATAGTAACTGTTTTGGCTCCTGGATTTAGAAAGTTCATATTTGAATTTGATATCATAACATGTGCACTTCTCACTTTGTTCACTGGAAAGTTGTACGCAATGGATAATAAGAGATGATTGATTTTAATCCGGAAGATTTAAAGAACACAGTTTATACTCAAGAATATATTACTGTACTGCATAACTAACTGAGAGCCCCACGTCGTCAATACCAACCACACATTTTGTTTTCTAGAAGCAAAAGAAAGGAGTTGTTTAGTATTTAAAGTAATATTCGTATTAGCTGGGTTTTACTTATCACCAAAGTGATCATCTTAAGGGGAATTTACTGTAATTTGAGTTTAAATAATATCCAATCGAGTTGTACACTTCTATAGCATTTCCAACTCTAATTGAACCTTTTCCAAGTCAACTGTAACCTTTTACAAATCAAATGATACCCTTTCCAAGTCACAAGGAACCCTTGCCAAAGCAAATATAACGCTTTACAACTCAATTGTAATCCTTATTATTTCAATTGTAACCGTTTCCATTTCAATTGTCAGCCTTGAAAATGTTTTGAAAATTTACCGTACTGGGGAATGGGAGAATTTAGGGCCTCAGAATTCGCCAGGATAAAATCAACCCAACATTTTTCTTCACAACCCTTGTTAGGAAAAAATGAGCGAAATAATTTTTTTTTAAAATAGTTGATTTTTTGTTTCTGAAAAAGTTTATTTAAAAAAAAGTAAAAACATGTAATCTGAACTTAACAACAGTATCTTTATAGTTTTGGTAATAAAATAATAAACATAATAATAATCTTGTTTACAAAAAATTAAGGAAAACATTTAAAACAAAAAGTTTTAAATTTTGGGTGTTTATCTCAAGAAGTAAATAATAATAAAAAAATGTAAAGTGAACTGAACATTATCACATTTTAAAAAATAAGTGTTTATTCCTAAGGAGTAAGAAAAATAAATGTTCGTTTAAAATTACGTTAAATTTTCAAAACATTTTCAAGGGTGACAATTGAAATGGAAACGGTAACAATTGAAATAAAATGGGTGACATTTGAGTTGTAAACTGTTACATTTGCTTTGGAAAGGGTTTCAACTCTTTTGGAAAGGGTTACATTTGATTTGAAAAAGGTCACAGCTGACTTGGAAATGCTTTATACACAACGATTAGTTGAAATGATAATTCAACTCTGTTCTGACGTGGCTTAACAAAAAGAGAAATTGCAAAACATTCTAGTTATGGCCCAACTTTACAGATTAAGTAAAGGTCTCCTGTAATTTTATAGTTCGCATAACAATATTTTATTGGTAAGATCGCGGATTCGCAGCATAAAAGGTATTAAATACCGATAGGCGGTGTAGGTATAGGATTTCTTATAAGATAAAAAAATCATTAATGGCACCGTCCTTCGGAACTAGAATGTTGGTCCCGATCCTTTTAAGATGTCAGGTACTCGTTAAAGATCCATACCCTAATTAAACAAAATTTAAACCTCCCAAATGTAGCATAGCAGCATAAAGTGACGTTATATGAACAAACAACTACATATTGTTCTTGTAGTTATCGTTATCTCTGAAATGGATACATTTACATGGTTTTGCATGAGCGGTATGGATTAGAGCAAAGTAGAGAAAGAGTGAGAGAGTGAGAGAGAGAGAGGGAGAGAGGGAGAGAGGGAGAGAGGGAGGGAGGGAGAGAGGGAGGGAGAGAGAGAGAGAGAGAGAGAGAGAGAGAGAGAGAGAGAGAGAGAGTGTAACTAAGTTGGAATTCAACTGCGCAAGACCTCCGTGTTTTATTTTTATATTATTTCTAAACCTGCGTGGCTAAAAGTTTAATCAGTTGTTTTCCATCATTAGTTAGCGATAATTATTCCGTCCACAGCAGTCGGCTCCTAGCTAATGTATATCTTAGCCTTGAATTAAGTCTCCATCTCGTAGTCTTTGGTATCCGTCGTCAATACTACCTGTATCGTTCAGAATAGATAGGGATTAGTTTAGAAACAAACTGTACTACAATAAAATTCATTTATTTATATAAATTGCAGTATATTGAATGTCAACATACAAGTGCTGTTGAAGGATGAAATATTGCATTTCATAAGAATGATTATTTTCGTTATTGAACATTTACAGTCCGTTCCCAACAATTAGATTCCCTTAACTAAAAATATGGCATCAGAGTTCCGCAGGTTGTCTCAACTAGTTAGAACATTTGATTAGTTTCCTAGTTAAAGTTCTTGAAAATGAAAATAACCGTGAGTTATAGCGTGTGTATATTTCGGTAATAATTTCATCAAAAATGAACATTACAAAAAAACATATATCTTCATGTAATAATGTTAAGTCAGCCATTATTCCCCTTACAACTATAGGTAGGTATCATTTCATTACTTTGTCACTTCGAATTTAGTCACAATGAGTTTTAACTTCATTCGTTTCCATAATAATAAGTTATTACTGAATGTTATTAATCACTCAAAATAAGAGGTTTTACATTTCAATTATAGACAAAAACTCAATTTAAAAAATATCCGCTATTACAAATTCGACGGTTTTTCTAATCTAAGGACTTTAATCCAAGAGCTAAGAACTACTGTTAACTATCTTTCTTCATTTACTGACACATTACTTTTACTTATAGCCATCCTTCTCACGGGTGCGAATTAAAATATTATAATAATAAAAGTCGTGAAGATATATATCCTCAAACTATCTTGAGGATCTTGCGACTGTTAAAAAGTAAAATATTTTGCATTACCTTCAAATGTGAATTCCATGTGAACTGGATATGGATTTGGTTCCAGACGAACCTGGGAGAAAATAAATTGAAAAATAATAACAGCAATAAATATTTGGGAATATTCTTATACATTATGCCGTTAGGAAACAAAAACGAGCACATTTCGTATGTTCACTTCTTTTGAAAATATCCTTTATGGGAGTCGCGTGGAAGCGATTATGGAGAAACCTGGCATTGAAGGCATTCCTGGCGTCTTACCTTTGCTCCAGAGACTATTCTTTTGTTTTGTATCTGTCAATAATGTTTGTACCAATAAGTTTGAGTGGCTAGCAAATGATTCATGAACGAATGAACATAAGAAAATTTACTAAATAAAAAATAAAGATGACCGCATTAATCCATGTAATAGTAATTAATCAGTAAATAGGGGCAACGACAGAAGCCCATAAACCCACATGCCTCGTGACAGAACCTCATTCAATGACATGGCCATGACAGCTGACTAATATTATTGATATCTTTAATGGGCAGTTAGGAAGGAATCAACAGCTGTTGTGGTAGGTCATCGGAACATGGTGGTATTATCAGCGATTGAACTTAATGGGAAGTAAGTTGTGTAATATAATTCTATGAGTGATCTTGGGTTAGTCATTGATATCGTTCGACCGATTGACGAAAGTGTAGTAATGGATAATGAGGAGGTGGCAGTTTCTGTCGTGGTAGTTCAGTCACGACAGTGTGACGGTGTAATGTCACTATAATCGATGACTGGGTATCACTTCCACAGGTTCCCACATGTTTTAACTGTGTATTCGTCCCCTTTTATCATTCTCCGGGAATAAAAATTATCGTGGGCTTTATTATGGAAAAAAGCAGTGTAATTATGGAAAATGTATATGCAGTCGAACCTGGATAATTTACTTGGATGGTTATATATCTAATTTGAATAACGTAAGTCGGTTCTTTGATCTATAATCATTCAGCAATTGTTTCTAAAACATCATGAAGGAAATAAATGAAAGGCTAATGACTTACTCCAAACAATGGAATACTGAATTGTAATTGTTCGATTTAGACTCAATGCACTAGATTTAGGTAGAATGCAGAGATATATCGGATGTATCAGGAGCTAGACGTGGTTCAGTTTATAAGAATAGCTAGGCTTAGATGGGCTGGACATGTGGCCAGAATGGAGGACAACGCTACTCATAAGAGACTGCTATTTGGGTATGTTGACGGAAAAAGGAAACGCGGACGGCCACGATTAAGATGGGCAGACGAGGTCGAGAAGGATGCAGGTAGCATTGTTGGATCCAGAGCTTGGAGGAACTTGGCACAGGACAGAGAAGAGTGGAGGCGGCGCCTTGATGCGGCCAAGACCCGTACTGGGTTGTAGAGCCAGTGTTGACTGATTGAATTGTTCGATTATTTAATTAAGATCTAACCCTGTTTTTCATAAATTAAGTGAAAATTACATATACAAGTAAAATAAACAGATACTCACTAAAGGAAGACATTGACGTAGTAAAGATTGTACAGTACCATTCCAAAAACAGAGGATGTCGAAACAACTGGCCGATTTCCCAAACAACTCTTCCCCAAACCCTTCGGCTAAGTTGAGCCGGTCACTAAGGATCGACAACTTCAAGAAGCCTCAAACTTCTTTTCTCTTACTTAGCACTTAACTGCTCGTTCCTTCTCTTCAACTGTTGGTAACACTGTAGCTAGTTGAAAACTATCACTGGCCTAGAATCAGTACTGGATGACTAATATTTAGAGAAAGGTCAGCTGGAAGAAACAACAACTTTACCACAGTAATTACCTATCACTTACTTACAAAAGGTAAACATATTAAAAGAACATCGTCATAACTCAAAAATATTTTAATAAAGGTATTAACCATTAATGTTATTTACCAAAATAAAAAATTTTAAATCTTGAAACATATGTGACTTTAACTTATGTCATTATTCCTTTAAAGCAGTTCAAATGTGATACAACTCAAAATATGGCCTAAGTATTAATAAAAAAAAAACATGTTAGAAATGGAATATCAGATATGTCGTACCTGAATTAAAAAAGCTTCAACCAATACAATTGCTATTGAAGGCTTTACTCAAAAATGCCCATTTTTGAGCTATGAGGTTCTTTTGAAGCGGCTATATCGAACTAATCTGAGAAATTTTGATCATTTTTAATGATTATACAAGCATGATACAAATATCACAATTGAAAATCCTCAGAAAAGAATTAAATACTCCTTGGTTCTTTTAGAATGACCCTATAAACAATTACATTGACTATGTCAAATCTTACAATTAAGACAAATACACTGTTATTTACCTTCTCACATGCATTATCAATATCCTCTAGTTCTTTAACCAACTCTTCTCAGTTAGGCAGTCAACATATAAAATCTGTAAGGAGGTTACAAAGAATAATACTTAGAGATCTGCTGATTAATTGTCAATTTTTACGTTCTTACATACTAAAACAGAAATCATCAAATTTTCTAGATGCGATTCAACGTAATATAGTATATTAATTCATTATTTTGTATTCTACAGTTTTCTACTAAAGGAAATATTAAAGTTTAAATATAGATGAGATTGGGATAGCACAGTTTGTAGAATGCTGAGTTGATAAATTATTTAATCTGCTAACCACCACGGATGGATCCATAGGCATCTACAAACCCTCTAAAAAGTGGGTACACTCAATTGGGGGTAAAACTCAGTGAATGAGGGTGGTGTCGGACAAATCACCTCCCTGCACAACCACTGTCCTAGAAACAGTACAGTCTCTAACGTCTACTGAAAATTTGACACATCATAGGTTGTCGTATGAACCCTTCACAGACAGAACCTAGTGTTCTGTTATGTTCAGGTCTCGGGTATCAATAGCTTTTTTTATTATTTACTTTTTACTTCCAAACCAATAGCCCGGCACGTTTCCCTAGGATTTTTTTAAGGGAGTAAAAAATCCTTAGTTACGCCGTCCTTCGGAAGGGACGTTAAACGGGGTCCAGAGCCTGTACGGTGTCAGGTACTCGTTAAAAATCCCTATCCTAACTAAACCTGGATAGGAAAAATTTAGAGCTCCCACTGTAGCATCGTCCGATTAGCCATAGCAGCATAAAGTGACGTTAAATAAACAACTACCAAACGAATATTTTATTGCAGTAAAAGCCAGATTTTTTTAATTTATATAAATCTGATAATAATAAAATTCATTAAAAGGAAAAAAAAAAGAATTCAGAGAGTAATTTTCAAAACACATGTTTTAATATTAAGTGTGATGTTTGAAAAACAAAACAAAATCATTCTCAAGTCAGTTGCCGTGTGAGAAGGTTGCTTGGAACTCTTCATTTTGATTTTGTCGCTACTCTCACCATCTTCTTCATCTTGATTTTTGTCAAATCTCACCAGTAAAATATCTTGTTTATTTTCATCTCACCTTGGACTTACCCGTAAGATTCAAATACTTCAAACTCCTTAACATATCGAAGCACCAACTCAACACTTTTCAAGAACTCTGTTCATTTTTCAGTTTCTTATTGATTCATAGACCATTAATATTTTTTTTTTTACGACTGATCTGTTTTTAGTAAATAAGTTAGTTTATTTTTTACATAAATAATCGTAGATAATAGCTCAGTGCATTTTTGGTTTTCATAATTTATGTTGTGAAACATCTAATGGCGCGTTTGGAGAGTGAGTAACTGTTGATGCCGTGATGGGAAAACTTCGAGCAGTCCCGTGGCTGTGCTTCTCGTTAAATTTATTATATAATTGAGCATTAAATGTGCTCAAATTTAAGTTATTCAAAATTAAGCTTTAGAATTATAATATTAAACATTTATTTAATATTAATACAAATATTATCCTAATAAAATTACGCTTTAAGTGCTTAAATGCCTCGTTAAATTTGCTTCTCAAATTACATTACATGATGGGAGACAGATGCTCATGGTTGCATATTTCACCAAACCAAAAAATCAAAGATATCTCATTTTTACACCGTAGTTTACTTCCGTTCAGTATAAGTAGTTCAAGAATTTTAAACGAAAATTTAGATGAATTGCCCGTGATTTTAGCTGGAGACTTTAATGTAAATTTCGCGAATGATCAGTCAGCACCATTGATTACGTTTCTTCAACAAGATTTTTAGTTGTATATTAATAATAATCCAAGGGAATCTACAACAAGATATGGCACAACAATAGATGCAGTATTTGCAAGACACCTCCATAACGTTAAAAGTAACACTTTCGTTGCTTATTCTAGCTACCATCAGCCTATTGTAACTTTGATACCATCAGAAACATCATCGAGTGTTAATATTACAGAAATAACTGGTGATACTGAATTGTAATGTTTTATTTGGATTATAATGGTCTTTTAAAAAATTCTGTATTCCCTTCGATTACATCCTTTTCTTAGACTTAAATAATTAATTCGTTCCCAATAACATCCAACTTCTATGTTTCACATCTACCAGGCGTCCCGCGACGGCTTACTTTTGTATGTTCCCATGTTCTCGCTCATACATATCGTACATAAAATGTTATTGATGTATAACTCGTTCAGTGCTGCTTCACTAATCAGACAAACCTTTCGCTCATCAAATATGTGATATTGGAGTAATTCAGTCTGTTATTACTGTTCTTTCAAATCATCTGATAATCTCTGAGTTGAAAAGAAAAGGTTTTTTTTTTAAAAGGCAATGCAGTAACTGTCCAATTAAAATCTAGTAAAATCTTAACGTAAACAAAAAATAAAAAAATACCAGACGGTTAGTAATGACAATATCAGGAATATAGGAATAATTTTCTATAAACCAGGTTTTCATTGCATAATTTCATTTTATAAGGCACTACATTTCAGCAAACCTACGTAAATAGATGGTTTGCCAAATGGCATGGTATTTATTCAAATATATTATTATCGTTCCATTGTAATCTAATGTTACAATAATTATGTTTTCTATTATCTGTTTTATCTCAACCTTCCGAAAGCTTTTTGCGCAGCAACCCAAGTCAGACAAATAAACAAAACCATACTTGAAATTCGTTTCGGCCTCCACATTCTTGAACACACTTGTGCATTATCATTAAATCAGAGTGGAATGGTTTCCACGGATCATAAAATAATCCGTCGCCTAATAAATTGTTAGTATTGCCTTCTAGGGACGCAGGAGATTACAGCCCTTGGGAATATATTGGTAGGAAGGTCCTTCGAGAATCCTGCCATCGTGTCCTCATCCTGCTAATCACATCCTGCCAGATTGACGAATCGCTCTGTTTAATTGCTGCAACAAATGTGTAATGTACCAAGGACCCTGATCCAGAAGGCTGCCTAAATAATTATGGCGATCGGTTCCTGGAACTCATTAATGTCAGTCCGTTAGCGAAATACAGTTTTCAAAAAACATTGCAGTTATCATCAATCACTGCATTTAATTAAGTATTTTGTGATGGCCCTGGCATTCGATACTGCAACAGTGAACGAAGGCACGTTATAACACTGCATGCTACAGGTCCCTTCGTGCATCGGGCCTCCCACAAAATAAAAATCAAACTTTAGTGACCGCAATCAAATCAACGTCCCTCTCTAAAACTATAATCTTCTGTCTGTTGCTTTTGAACAAGGCTATAGATATGTTTCTTATTATGCATATAAACATATATATATATATAACGTGATATCCTAAGGGGGATAATTGGGGAAAAAATGGGGCTTAAGTGTGGTATCAGACATAATTTGTTGTTGATTTAATTTGTCTTTTAAACATTTAACCAAAATTCGATCATTCAAAAATAAAATTCATTTCCAAATTTTCTCAAAAAAGATTCCAACGATTTTATTAAGTTCTTTCATCAAAGATCAAGCATCAAAGAAAAATTAAATTATCCTGAAGCTCCTGTATTCAAAATCTGCTAGGGCAGAATAATTATTTAATCTGTTACTACTACGGATGGTCCCTTGGGATCTACAATCCCTCCTGGGCACCACCCAGCCTCTATAAAGATTATCCTTGGTCATTTGCATCTAATTCCAGTCGATGGCACCATGAATATATAACACTCCAGTACTCTAGAGTTTTATTATTTTTACAAATACAAATATTCCAATTGTCTTATTGTTTATTGTTGTAAAATTGGAGATAATTGAAGTAGAAATTGAGATAATTATGAGGGAGATCGGTTTCGCCTTCCGTATGTTAGGTAATGCGCCGCTCAGGATCGACGAAGGACACTATGCCTATTACCCCACCACCGTGGCAGGAAAAAAAGGACGATCTGGGATCTGCAGGATAAAGCTGCCACTGCCTTATTCATAGCTTGTAAACAGTTCAGCGACTAATAACGCAATTAGATGTGTCTGTTTCCTTTTTGATCCTAAAATATTCAACATCATCATCCAACGGAAAGGAGGTGTAATATATTAAAACCAATTTGGAAATGAGGTGGGGAGATTACGGATGAAGACCGAAGTGTGGTGAAGGCAAGAAGCCGGAATGAGAGAATGGTAAAAGTGAATGAAGAAAATAAGATAAAAAAGTGACTGTCCTTGTAAAATGTCGGACGGGAGGTTGCTCTGATCTCTTAGCTCTCTCATTTTCTCCTTCTACGTCCGTTCAATATTGCTTTGGAATATTGCGTATGATATGTATTTTGTTATAATAATATATATTATAAATCATGCAGGATCATAAATAAGGGGAAACAAAGACATAAAAATGACCTTATACTATATTCATGTAAATTGTAGGTCACCGATGTTATGACATCATTTTGTGACTAGTGTCGTATCAATAAGTCATTATTTATAACATATCAAACTAATCTACTTAGATATTCAAACGACCCAGGTTCGAATACCGGCCAGAACAAATCTTTTTCTTCAAAACAAAAATATTTATATAATAGGATAGAGAAGAAAATACCGTATTCCAGTCAATATTTGTTTTTTAAACCTTACAAATAATTAAAAAACGTTTCGACATTTATTTGTCATTCTCAATTTCAGCAATATTCATTCCTCATACAAATCATACAATATTCATTCAAGTCCAAATATTGTATTCATGACAATGGAAGAAAGACAATTTCCAAGATTTTATATAAGTTTTTTAACTTTTTAACTTTGAAAGAATGTTTTGATCTTAAGTAATGATTTGGACTTATGATTTTAATGAAGTTGTATGAGAAATGAATATTGCTGAATTTGAGAATGACAAATAAATGTCGAAACGTTTTTAATTACTTGTAAGGTTTAAAAAAAAATATTGACTGGAATACGGTATTTTCTTCTCTATCCTATTATCTAAATCAAGGAGATTGAGTCCAGTATATAAGTAAAATCTTATAAAAAAAATAAAAATATTCATTATCTTTGATAGTTAACTATTTTAAGTACGTAAATCATTGGTTGAGTTAACTTGAAAATAACTAATGATTGTAAAAAATTACTTCGATATTCATCGGTTGAGAGCACGGCCAACACTGATCTAAGAACCTGCCCGGACCTCTAGGGTACAATGTTCAAAGTAAGGTAAAAGAAAATAGCTTCTTAGAATATATTCTAATTTAAAAAGTACAGTTAATGTGATCATTTAAATGTATACTATCTATTAAAACTATATATTAGAAATCATTATATTTGCTCTAGCGTTTATTTAATGTTGAATAATCAAACAGGAAATATTTATTATTTAATATAAGTGAACAATTACCTCGTTTCTTCTTGTAAGATTAAAACTGCAGTGATTTATTTGATTTTTAATTATAATAAATGGATAATAGATTGAATAGATTCGATATATATCCAATGTATGTAAACATAATTTCGATGCTACTCGTTTCATAGCTCGGCCAACACTGAGAACAAAGGACTGGGAACCAACCTGTCCGCACCTGTAGAGTACAAAGTTCAAAGTTATGATAATAGAATATATTCTAACTTACTAATAATAGTTAATTTATTCTTTATAATTTTATATCATACATAGTAATAAAAACGTTAAAAACTATTATATATCCTCTGTTGTACAGAAAATGTTGATTGATGTAACAGGTAATAGTAATTATTTTATTAAATGTTAATTATTATCTCATTTCTTTTACGAAGATTAAATTGTCGTGATTTCCTCAATGATTAAATTTAATAATTAAAGAATAGAATGAATAATTTTGATTTATAACCAATGACCATCACATTGATCAATGAGACTGAAAAATATGTTGGGCGATATAATTTTTTTATTTTTTTTAAATATTTACTTACGATGGACCATTTTACAATTGATGCAACTGTTAATTTACTAGTACTACTCGTTGCTCAAATTGTGTAACTGTAATTCAGATTTTATTATTTTTCCAAAATAATATCAGCAGGAAAAAATTTCAATTACTTATCCCAGCGTTTTAATTTGTACTTCAAATTTAATAACTCTTTATCCCAATTATATGTGTAATATAATATATTTGAGGACTTGTCCGAGTTTTTAATTGAAGCAAAAACAAAAGGGAAAAATATTTCTGAGGATAAGAAGTGTAGGGCAGAACATTTTGACAATTGAATAACTGAAAATTCTTCAATTAATCGTTCACATGATATTCTTGAGACTGTAACAAAGAGATCAATAAATATTCCGGTATCAGTTCCGCACGAGGTAGCTTCTACGTAAGTCGCTACCAATTTTAGATTTTTATTCGTTTTCTTTTCAATAATATTCTTGAAAATTAAAACAATTTAATTACTGACTGTATACTGTAACTATTACTGACTGTTTACTGTAACTATTACTGACTGTATCCTGTAACTATTAGTGACTTTTTACTGTAACTATTAGTGACAATAGTGTTTATAATTTAAAGAACCGACTTACACATACTGTTTAGGTTTTATCATCATTTATACTTTGAATTATCTGTGATCATTTCTTAATGAAATGATTACCGTAATACACACATTTTCCATAATTACATTATTTTTTCCATACTTAAGCTCGTGATAAATTATATTTTTGTAAAATATTAAGAATGGCACGAATAAATAGTTAAAATTATTTGGAACTTGAAGCGACAACCTGCGGAATAGTTAACAAAATCGGTACATGTAATTAAATTAAAATGAATAAACAATCCAATGTGCAATAATTAACTGAATTCATTTAATGTGATATCACATATTTTAGCTTGATTGGTTGACTCAATGTTTCTTGAGTAATGTTGAAAATAATACATGTTCATCGATTTTTTTTAAATATTCATTGGTTTGTGTTTAATCAAAATATTCACTATTTATTTTTTCACATGAATATTTAAACTACAAAATTCCATAAAGACATTGTAGTTTAGTTGTTCATAGACCCTCCATTCCTCGGCCCTAATAAGTCTAACAATTAGACTGAAACGTTGGAACTAAAAAAAAATTAAGTTGTAATAATTTGCGTAAAATGTATTAACAGTACCTACATACAATTTTTATCTGTCTGAAATATTAATATTATCATTTTTTTAAAGTTTAAATAAGATTTTCAGCAATTGTTACACCCAAAACAACAAAATACGAAATCCACTGAAAGATACACATTTTCCATAATTGATTTATTTTATTGCTTTTACTCTTATACTAAAATTCAGGATTATTTTTACTTTTCACAATATTAAAATAGAAACGAACAAATTGTTAAAACTTGTAGTGACTTAACTCGAAGCGATGACCAATATTCCCTAAGAACGGTCTCCAGCCATATCAAGTATCAAAGTTACATAAAAATGACTGATTGATAGAGGTTACAAAGACCTCTTGGACGTCATCATCAAGATGATACCCTATTTGGAAGATATCTTCGAGGATCTGTCCCAAAGGAATGAAGACATCCCCGCAAGTTGTTATTCCGCAGGAGACAGAGGTTGCTTGGACAGAGTGGGCATTATGTGGACGACTAATTGGGAACACGTTGGCAGCCATCTTCCCATATCCTATTATTTAAATCACTATAATATCCTGTTTCAAGGACTGCGCTCTCTGCAGTCTACAACTGAGCTTTATCTACAATACGTACATTATATTTATTATTTATTATATATAGGTAATTATAGTATTCATAAGCTAACACAGCAAGGAGGTGATCAAGCTCAAACGTCAACCCTCCAATTAAATGTGCCCACTTATTGAGACTGGATGAGCCTCGCATTTTTTTTAGACCATATAGATTAAATATAAAACAGCAGAATTAATTATATAGTTGATTATCTGTAAATAACAAGGGAGAATTTGTAATATTGTAAATTGTGTATTGTAAATTTTGGAGGGAGAATTTAAAAAAACAAAACATATATGTATATAATCCAAGCCATCTAGTATTTGCAACCATAATTTTCAATTCAATATTATTTATTTATTTTTCTTGGATGATAATAGTTGACCTGATAATATGTGTGGAAGCAATGGTCCGGATGGAGGTCAATCAGGCCCGGCGCACATTGGACCCAGCCCAGTCTGTTGGGATCCAAGCGTGGAAACGTTTGTCCTCTCCGCACCGATTTCGTGGTCGTGGGTACCATTGGGCTTTCCAATAGGAGTTCGAAAAGTTAATAGAAATTGTTTGGAGCCATTCCTTTCTATTTGACACTAATCATGGCGACTATATGAGGTCCAGAATGAAGGCTGAGTCTAAAACTATTTTTAAAACTTTTTTTTTTTATTTGAAAAGAAAATATATGTCCAGGACCGGGACTCGAACCTGGGTCTTCCAGATAGCTATATGAGCTATCCTGGGTCCTAATGAAGCACGCTTCTCGGTCGTGGTCATATCTTTTCTGTTCACTGATCCTAAGTCCCCGCGTTCTCGCATTTGTGCGAAGTATACGAGGGGAAGAATGTTCTTTGAACATTATTTTAATTTGGATCTAGTTGGCTTACGTCATTATAATTATTATAATTTATTACACAAGACTAGTGATCTGGAAGACCCGGGTTCGAGTCCCGGTCCTGGACATATCTTTTCTTTTCAAATAAAAATATTTAAAAATTAGTAACAAATAAAATATTTTTAAAAACACTATCAGGAACTTCCTGGAGCAGATTGAACTCTCCGTATGTTTTCCTCCTAGCTAAATAAATATTTTACTTCTCCTCCTCTTCGCTAACAAATATTGTACAACCACTTCTTCATGTTTTGACTCGGGTTCTAAATCCAGGAGGAGTTCTGGCGCTGACATCGCAAAACGTGGGTGACAACTTTATTCAATATGCGGTACTCGACCCATCCCATGGTCTGTGCTGTGCGTGGGTTGGGTCCACTGTGCGCCGAGCAATATGCTCCTACACTTTTAATTTTTTGATTTAATCTAATTTTATACAATAGTGGTGAGGGTTACACCTGTCCCGGATCCCTTATGACCCCTTAATCAAGTTTTATATCTTTATTACCTTTTTCTTTAATTTTAATTATTGTTTAATTGTTTATTACTTTCTATTGCTTATTTTATTCTTTTCTATTTTTACACTACCTTCCTGTCACTTGGTTATTAATACTGTTAACACTCATACATTTTAACCTTAATATTTACTATGTTTAGCAATTTTTTTTTTTACTATTTTTTAATTTTCGATTGTCTGTATATTGCATATTTAGCCCTGAAGAAGACCTGCAAAGTAGGTCGAAACGTTGGCTACTTAATAAACATTTCTCCATATCTAAGATAAATTTATTGACCTCTAGCAGGACCATTTTCTTCCCCACTTATTTATTTATTTATTCACGATTAAATGTATTAAATTTCGAAAATATTGTCATATATTTAACAATAATTAAAACCAAATATTAGGGAGGTCATCTTACAACTTTAAATTATCTAAATAATTGAAATAAATTATAACAATTTAGGCTTTTTTAAATCTGTGTTCCACTTTCATAGAATCATTTGTTTCTTATTAAATAATTTACCAAACCAACCATTATATCTACAGCCCCTGTGAATAAACGGTTGTTTTATTTTCTACAAAATTATTTTCTTGTACTTTTCGTAGTGAATAAGGGACTAAGTCAGGCATTGACTCGTAAAGGAGTTATTGTTCATATTACAACTCCATTCCAAGCCAAAAACTACAAATACTGCACCACTCTGCTACTCTCAATACAGTTGACTACTTCCGGACGAAATTTGACTTAACCGCTTATTCACCGGGGTTGTAGATATACTCTACTACACTTATTGACTTTTTTATTCTCTGCTGTCTCTGAGTTCACACTTTACATTTTTTTTCTAAATTCTTTTGGTTTTCAATGGTTTATTAGATATTATAAGACGGTGCGACATTTCTTTCTACCAACTTTGAATTATGAAACCTATGAATCCGTTATCAGTTGGCTACACCCGTTAATTAATGTACTGTACTTATTATTCTCTTGAATTACCATTTACTGCTCGTCGGGCGGTATCAGTTCCGAAGGCTGTCGCTTCGAATAAAGTCACTCCAAGTTTTAACTTTCATTTTTATTATTCTCGAAAATAAAAATAACCATGAGTTTTAGTATTAAAGAAAGAGTGTGTATATGGGAAATTTGTATATTTCTGTAATCACTTCGTCAAGAATAAACGTTTGAACTAACATATCAAATAATAGATGATGTTATAACATTAGTGCAAGTCGGCCATTTAATCTCTATAAAGTCAGCGATAGCTACGACATATCATCAGTAGTGTGCTGTTTTCGAGAATATTATTAACGAGGAAACGAAAGAAAAGTAAAAATTTGAGACTTAACTCAAAGCGACAACCAGCGGAAATAATACCAACCAAACTAAAAATGATCATTCTAGATATTCCTGCTTAATTAGTGTAGTAGAATCGTTATATAGAAGGATATGTTTAGTGATATACAACTTCCTTTTATTATGTAAAATCAACTTCATATGATTATCGCACCTTCAAATGAACGACATAATTCAAAATTTGATATTTTCGAGTTAAGCCTCCAGTAGCAATTGGTTGATGCTTTTTAATTCAAGAACGACATATCTGATATTCCATTTCCAGTATGTTTTTTTATTTTAAGTCATGTTTTGAGTTGTATAATTTTTGAACTTGATGTTTTATAAGAATAATCACATAAGTATAATGGTTAATAAAATATTTTCAATTTCGTAATTGCAATACGAATACTTTTTTTTAACTCACATGGAACTATCTGAAATTTTTTCCTATCAAGGATCTTTAACGACTCATACTTATCCGACTATTTTTTTCATAATAAGTGCTTCTATGGTCAATCTTGAAAACCTGTACTACTACAAACCGTGAACAGGTCTGGGGTTAAGTACATGGTAGAGACTGTACTGTTTCATGGACAACGGTTCTGCAGGGAGGTGATTTGTCCTAGATCACGCTCAACCACCAGATTCTCCCCCCCCCCTTAATTTGGGTAGCCTATTTTTATAACGTTGGATAGAGACTTGGTGGGCCCCAGGAAGATCCTAGGTCCCTATGATCCATTTTCTCCTACAATCAGACTAAATAAAAGTACCGCCTGCAACGGGATTTGAACCCGGATTTACGACATGGCAACTCAGTGCTCTACCACTGAGCCTATCCGCTCCCTGTAGGGTCAAACGCTTCAAAAAAATCTATTTCGGTTATGTTCAATTGACTTACTAAAGTAAGGATAATAGATTATGGCGAAATATGACAGTGCGAAGGTGAGTCAGAAATGAGTTCATGGCAAGTCATCATATTGAGTCACTAGCTCAAGAATTCTTCAAGACCGATATGCATTCCTAAGTCGGAGCAAGCCTATTCTGTACAAAATAATAACTTGAATGGTCTTGTGTTCAGTACATGGTAGAGAATGCACTGTTGTGGTGGGCGTTTACAGACCGCCAGGTTTTTCCTCCAATCAAGAAGTTCTTTATAGATCCCACAGGAACTATCCGTAGCAGTAACAGATTAGGACCTGGAACCATCAGGATACCAACTCCGCTATCAATTATAACTTCAATATAATAATTACTGTTTTAAGTTTATGTCCTGAGTGTAAATTTCACCTTTAGCTTGGTGCTAGAAGCTGAAAGAGGAGAGCGTTGGCCATTAGTAAATCATGGCACGTTCGACCTCAGCTGACAATTAGAGTCCTTAATCTTTAACGAGTTTATTTCCTGTCATGGCAAAGATATTGCCGCTTTATAAGATTCCAGGGAATTATAAAAATAGCACATTTTGTTAATTTTGCACGTGCTATTGTATATTGTATAATATGTGCTCTTCCGCATCATCGTTTTTTTTTTAAGAGGAGAAAATGGTCCGGGTATAGCTCAACAAATTCTCTTATATAGGGAGGACTGTTTATTTATAAGTTCTAACTTTTTTAGTTCTTCCTATATAAGATAATTATCTGACCTATACCTGGGTGATGTTCTTCTTCATATACAACTATCTTCTTCATAAAGGTCAGCTAATATTATTGAACAGCTATTTTTTAAGTGATGGTTTCTTATTATGTTGTATATGAAATTGTAGTAAGTGAAAGAACATCGGGAACTACTTCGGTTGTTACATAGGCTGTTGGTTTTTCAATGTGGTAAGTCCCAAAAACGAAAAGTTGCTCTGCTAAACTGAACAAAACTAAAATTGCATATTTAAGAATAGTGCATGCCGGAGATGTTACTACTTTTCGCCAAAATTACAACACTTACTAAAAGTAGCTCATCATTATCAAACTAACTCTGTTATCAGTGGGAGGTCAAATAAGTTCAAACAAGGGAAAAATTTGCTTTGGTATATTAATATTTTGTATATTATTGTTTGATTCCATTTTCTGTAGCTTTGCTTATGTTTATTTATTTATTGTTGCATGTTTTAATTTACTTAGATAGAGCACTAATTAAACGTTACAAACTGTATATAGAGTATTTGATAATTTGTTTATATATTGTTTTGATCCATACCTTTATCAACAAATAATAAAAATATTTTATTTAATTAAATGACGTAAAGTTGTTTTTTATATCTATATATATACCTCGAGGTTACTACAATATTTTTTTGGTAGGTATGGAGTGATGTGAGATATCGATTCCAATTTTTTTCTCAAATAGGAAACTATATACTGTATATTTGTAGATACAATTGCTAATACGCCATCCTAAATATTTTATATGATTGTGAAATTGTAGCGACAGAGAAGATGTTGTGCAAGAGAGGCGATAACCTCATGCCCTCACCAACCGCACTGTCGTTAGCGAGCTCAATACACTTTCTCCCTTAACGATAACACAATTCATTAATCACAATCACACCAGGAGAGGCATCTCATCCCACGAACCGCTTCCTATTCCATTCTCTACGGGTGACGTTCACTTCTGGAATGCAGTCTTCCACGGGATAGTTTCAGGACATATTTCATGTCCCATGGTCCAGCAATGCAATCCCTGGAGTATTATTTTCGGTTGTAAGAAACTCTTAAGGAATCTCGTATTTAAGATATGTAAATGACAGGTAAGTCACAGAATAATAAACATTTTATGATATATTGCGAAGTAAGTGATTAATGATAAATTGATCAATTCTTTGGAACTTGTAAGTACACCCTATCCTATTACACCTTACACGTGACATTTTACATTAATTTTAGTATGCTATTTAATGTTTTCACTAAAAGATCATTTTTTCACTGTCAGGGCATGAATATGAGACTAACCTAGTCTCGAAACGTCCCATAAAGAAGTTGAAATAACTGACTGAAACTCGAGAACCATAAACAATATATTTCTACAACAGTCAAGATAAATAGAGACCAATATATATATATATATATATATATATATATATATATATATATGAGGAAGAAAATGGTCCGGGCGGAGGTCAAGGAAATTCTCTTATATAACTGTTTATTGATAAGCCAACGTTTCGACTCACATTGCAGATCTTCTTCATGGCTAAATTGATGGGCGGGGGCTGACACTAGATTATTTTTAAATATCAGGTGTCAACACCAGCCCATCAAACTGCCCCTTGAAGAAGACCTGCAATGTGGGTCGAAACTTCGACTTTCCAATAAACAGTTCTCCCTATATAAGAGAATTTCCTTGACCTCCACTCGTACCATTTTTTTCATCTTATTTAAGAAATAGTGCTTAATTGTCGAATTTCTAAAACAGCTTCCTCTAATATACATTTACTATTATATATGTAAAAAAGTAATTAAATAGTTTAATAAAAGTTACGGTAAAAACATTAAAAAAATGTCATTTTTCACTTAATCGATTAAAATTATCTATAAATGCTTTCCTTGATTGCTGTTTATTAAAACGATTAAACCATAATTACCAACATGCGTACCAAAAGAATGACGTAAACACACCTGAAGGTTTTCCTTAAGATCCATCACAAACATCCTGGAGAATAGAACTCAGGGAATGCTTTTACAGATAACTGTACCAAGTAATGGTACAAGGAATAAATATACGGTTTTCATATACAAATATTGACTTATAGCATAGAAATAATTGATATAAAGTTATGGCATTGGATAATTGTTTGTTAAATTAGCTTGCAAAAATAAAATAAAAAATTATAAAATTATTTAAAAATCATGTAGCATTACCACAATTACCCACGAAAAACATTGGATTCAGTACATGGTTTTCTATGGCAGTTGAGCAGGGAAATCACTTGACTAATAAACTGTCAGAGTTTCCAGCCTTTTAAATGGTTCCACACTTAAAAGGAACTAGGTGTGCCCCAGTAAGGTCTTCACATCGCAGGGCGCATAACTAATGGCAGATAACAATATAAATAATTTATCGTTCACATCCTATCTCGAATTAGAGGCCTAGAGATCAGTGACCAACACAACGTTCATACCGAGCTCCCTTGCTCCTTGAGGTACCACGCAAGTGGAGACAAATTCATTTTAAATTCTCAGGATGTTTATCTGCATTTCATCGAAATTGCGATTGGATTTTTCATCAGTTGAAACGCATTTGGGCACTTTCTACGGCACTCTATGTGTCTAATCACTTATATCAGAAAGTTTTTCAGATCCTGCAGGGTTGGTCCAAAGCTGAAAGAACAAATAATTTATCACAACCGGTCTCTAATTCGGATGTATTCGATTATCAGAGAGTGATCTTACCCCATAAGTAAACTGCGCTACATCTAGGACAATGGAATGTCCTCAAACGCCGTGTTTCCTCCCAACTTCATGGTACTTGCTTTAAAGAGGCTGGGTGAGCCTAACAGAATAAGTAAATAAATATCTGCCACAGCCTGAATCGAAACTGTGAGGCACATCTACTGAGTTCATTTTCTTTTCAACTAAACATAACATATTTTATGAATTTTTAAATATTTTTGTTTTGAAGAGAAAAGATTAGTCCTGGCCGGGATTCGAACCCGGGTCGTCTGCAACTCCGGTGCTGTGCTTTAAATCACTTAGCTACCAGGGTTTGTATCCAAGTATATAGATATAGACATAGATATATCGTTATACATCCAAGTGTATAGATCGCAAAACTCGCGAGAACACGGGGATAAAGGGTCGGTGAAGAGAATGGATTTGTCTGACTTAGAAACGAACCCTGGTAGCTCATTGGGTTAGAGCAGTGCACCGGAAATGCAGACGACCTAGGTTCTTCAAAAATATTTAAAAAATAATTACCATGGAAATAACAATTAATAAAAATATATTTTATGAATTATTTCAATACAGTTGACAATAAAATTTTTCATTTAAAGGTGGCCTAGCAGAGAATGCGAAACTCATTTATGACAGTTTGTTTTGGTTTTTTTTTTAAACAAAAATCAATAGAATACAAAATTGTAGCTCACTAAATTTCCATAAGAATTTTTTATTTCATAGATTTTCGCTTGTAAATGTGATATAAAATGTCATTATTTAATGTGGTCTGTGGTCGTTTCTCCCCCGTTACCCCTAAATAAGAGAAAATTACTTACATACTAACTTATTATCGATTTTATTGAAACAGTTTATATTGTTTTAGAAGAAAAAAATTATATTCAAAATTTGATTATTTTGGTTTTAAAAATTTTATTAAAAAAGTAAAAAGTACCGATAGTAGTGAGGAGGATCAATGCCAGGCCGGAAGGCCACTTCGCTCATTGGCTAAGTGAACAGCTTAGCGTGACTGCGCGCTCCACTCTCTAATGGAATAACATTAAATGGACCCCCCCCCCCACCTCTGAATTAGGAAATATAAAAACAGTTGTAAAATTACTATCGGCTAACTCTAGATTAGTTTTATTACTTCATAGGAATTGCAGTTAATTTTCTCCCAATCGATGGCTAAGTTCAAATCCCTCCCTGGCACTCTTATTGAACTCCATTCTATTATGTTAATAACATATAATAACTACTGACACCAATACAGATATTGATAATACCAACTCCATCCCTTTATAAAATTCAAATTTAGGAATGAAGCTATCGTGTTAGTCACTTAAGATTCATCGCAAACAGTCCTGTGAATAAAACTAATCAAGTTCTATTTCAGGGAACATTATGATGATGATTACAATTATATAATTAATTAAACTATTGTTTATTATTTCTAAAAAGTTATACGTAAAAGATATCCGGTGTGTACAAAAAGAAATATTTACTTTAAAATCAGTGTCTGAATTCAAAATGTTCACATTAATATATAGTTCAATAAAAGTGAGCGACAACTCAAAAATACTTTAATCCTTTTTGTCATTTATTTTTGCAATTACATATGCCTATAACAGACCCTGCTCTTCTTCAACCCATTAAGGATCAATACATGTCAGGTACTTTTTGTGAGGCAACGGATGTGCAAGTGATTTGGCCATAAACACATTCACTCACCAAGTTATTCCTTAAGGTACCCAATTTATAGGCAGGGTGAGCCAACAAAGATTCCACTGGGTCGACAATAACAGAAATTTTATTTTTTTTAAATTTATTTATTGATATTTACAACTGTATTAAAAAATACATCAAGTAAATAGGCTATGTGATACAAAATGATATGAGTTAATGGAAAGTAGAGAAACTACCCACTTGTAGTACTCAAATCACAAGTTCAACTAAGAAGGTCATGTAGCCATATTCTTTTTAGACGCCTCGGAGGATTATCGGGAATCGAAGAGGAAGCTAGGTTTGAAACTAGGGGTTTTAGTGGGAATGAAGTTTGTTATGAAAGGAAAGATACCGGGTTCGGGCCAAATCAGCAACAAATGGGACATTAAGGTCATTATGGATGACTTTATTCTTAACAAAATAAGGAGCGTTGAGGATTTTACGAAGGATTTTGGATTGTAGGGATTGGATACGAGAGGAATTCGATGGCTTAGTGGAGCCCCAAAGCTCTACTCCGTAAGTCCAAATAGGTTGTATGATGGTCATGTAGATGAGTCTTTTGTAGTTAATTGGGAGGTTAGAGCGTTTGTCTAGTAAGTTTTGAAGTAGCCTGAAACGTCGAGCGGTTTCTTGTCTTTTCAGTCTAGTATGAGGATTCCAGGTTAATCGTTTGTCGAGATGCAACCCTAAGTATCGGATCTGTTCTACAGGCACCAGTAGGGTATTATTAAATGATACTGAAGGGCAGGAAGTCATTGGTTTACGACGTTAGGTAAAAGTGATTTGATGTGATTTTTGAGAATTTATTTTAATTCTCCAGTTTTGACACCATTCTTCAAGATCAGTGATATGGGATTGGAGGCTTTGGGATGCAATAACTGGATTGGTGTTGACTGATAATACACATGTGTCATCAGCATACGTGGTAAGGATAGTATTAGGATGAGTTGCGATGTCAGCTGTATAAATTGTATAAAGGATATACAGAAATATAAATGTATTTTACATAGACGATCTTGATTCTGGTATTGAGTTTGAAGAAAACTTATTATGAAAACCAATCTGTTTGTTTGTTGATTCAAGACCACTCTACGCAGCTATGAATATTCACGGAATGGTACAGTGGGAGTCTTAAATATTGGGTGCCCAGGTTCAATTGGGATAGGGAATTTAGCCTCAGGACCACCGTTTAACGTCCCTTCCCCAGGACGGCAGAACCAATCAATTTTTTAACTCCCTTTAAAAATATCCTACGGCCACCAGCCGGCTTACGAACCCGCGATCTTCGGTTTAGTAGTTTGTTATGCTAACCATTAGACCACAGGTCGTCCCAAAACCAAGTTAAATAGTTTTAAAATTTCTAACATAAACTTATGATATGAAATATGGAATAAACAAGTATACAGCCTAGAACAAATTCATTTCAGAGGCTGGCTATTAATTTTAATTAAAAACCTAGTTATATTTTATAATTGGTAATTATCTCTCGGATCATTATCAATCTATCATGGCATTAGCTGTCAGATGCATTTAACCTGACAGGCTGTCGCTGTCACCGCGGGCTAACTCATGATAAATTGAGTGCACTTTTTCTGCATCGCTTTATAGAAAGTAGCAGCTACCTGTTGCTTCAGGTGTCTCTCCTTTCTTCGATAAGCCACTTAGGTATGTATAATATTTATGTATTGGGTATATATTTATATAAATATAGCGAAAAATATACAATAAGGAATCGATATTGTCATTCCTGTAAAATAAGTATGAAAGCTGTATTTTCTAAAATTTTATTTTCTGTTCTTATTACATTTAATTAAATAGGTTGGATATGAATTTACTTTCTTATCACGTATTTCAGCCTTCCTTTAATTATTAACGGTGAAATTCGACCATTTTTACTTGTTTATTTATATGTATTATTGTAATTTAATATTATCTATAACATGTTACTCCAAGCTCCAGACATGAAGAAGGCTCTCCAGATATCGTCCCTTCGTTTTTATTACCGGATGACTTCCTGTTTCTTCTGCTGAGAAAGTAGGTGACAGATTTAGACTACGGATGGTTCCCTACCTGGTCCAGGATAGGTAGTTATATTTTCACAGTACTTGGTATTCACTATTTACTTTAATTTAACCATACATAAATTGTATATAGCTGAACTTAAACATTTTTTGAAGTACACGTTTTAAGATACCAAGAGTCCAAATAACCTGGTCCCAAAAAATGGCAGTGCCCGAGTTCAAATCAGTGATGTTATTTCAATGTTTTTTTTTACAGAAATCGACTCACCAAAACTTTCATTATATATCCTCTATTTTACACTGTGTTACGAATTTCACAAATGCGTTCATAAATATTTTGATCAAACGCGTAATTTCTATAATAATTATTTTTTTATTTGTTACTGTAACCTCCTCTTCCGTTTGGTATCAGAGATTCGAATTGATCACAAATAAAATATGTAATATGTTTTAAAACGTTTTTACATATCAGAGAAATGTAGGTTTAAAAATACATATGATTGTTTTGTTTTAACAACATTCCTAAAGATTATTTTTCTTTAGCAACATTGTTTATCCATTTTGCATTATGTTAGCAAGCTTTTAGTATTAACAGTTAAGTTTTAATCATAGCATGAATCCAGAAATTATTTTGGGTAATTAATTGAAATAATGAACTGTGAATACAAATTCCAATCCCCATCAAGTTTCGAGGAATGCATAGTGAGTAGAAAAAATGTTGTTGTTACGGCTACTGCCCTGCTTGGCCTTCGAGTTGTCTTCTACTGCCACTCTCAGATTCCTCTGGGAATTCATCCAGCTTGTCTGTGTCGTCTCGCATCCATCCTCCACTTCCAGCTCATTCTGGCTCTTCTCCTATTCATTTTCTCACTGAAGCTCTACAATTTATTGCTGGTTTTATGAAAGGTAAAGATAATGATTCTTTATAATGAATGCTAGTTTTATAAAACACCATTTAAATATTGTATAAAATTGAAAGTTTGAGGTTTTATTAGTTTCTGTTCAGAACATGTTACATTTGTTTTCTAAAGTATAATTAACAGAGCAACAATAAAAATCATTCAAAGAAGCAACAAGTGAAATAAATAATAACTGTTATAACATGCATATCGTAGAATTGCGGTTCATGCCATTCGTACGTATCTCTTTCTCAGATAAGCCTTGATTTAGTTATGTATAAGGGTTTTATGGCAATGCAATTAATCTGAATCAATAATAGTCATGTCCCAATATATATATATATATATATATATATATTAACTGTATTCAAAGTAAGTACCTACATCAGTTGACTTAAATAAAATTGTGTTTGTTTTAAAGATTTAGCGACGTACTTAATCCATATTCACCATGTCATAATTATTACAATATTTACAATTTAATTAATGTAATCATTTTGTCTGAAAATTGAATTGGTAAACACACGAATCCTTAGGAAAAGAACCCAGTCTTGAACATTTGTGGATTTTGAAATAAAGTCTTAATTGAGTAATACAAATAATGTTTAGGTAATTTTCTTCAATATTTAATCAATAGGATCCCAATTTAAATATGATGATACTTAGAAACATAGTACATGTTTAAGGAATATTTTTTTTTTTTAAGATTTCTTTCTTATCCTGATTAGGTCGATTATTTGAAAATAATAAACCATTCTACAATAATAATAGAATAGAGATTTTGTGATGGTTGAATTGCTGTTTATGACAATATTATATCAATATTAATTTCAGAGACAGAGACGCTGCGATTAGACGCGACAGATGTTGCAACCAAAAGTGTTCTACATGTGTTACTTGATACACCTGCTTCTATAAAATGGACACCTCTAAAGTCGAATACTAAAATACAATTATGCATAAGAAACATCGTTAAGCCTTCATGAGTTGTATTGGTTGAAGCTTTTTAATTCAGGATCGCCATATCTGATATTCGGAATGGAATATTCGGAATATTTATTTTCAAAATAAAGTGATATTCTGAGTTATATTATTTTTAGACTTCTTTACAATCGGAATGCTTTGCACATGGAACTTTCAAATACCTCTATTGAAAAACCACAATGAATAAAATATAATAAAAAGAGTAGGGGGTGTTCTAAAGATTGACTTATTATTTTCTTGAAAAAGTTTTTATATAGAATAAATATAGCAAATTACCTCTGTCTCAAAAAAAGGATTTCATGTGTAACAAGGAAGAGGACTCCAAGTTGCAGAAGTTCAATCTCACTTCTGGTGCCTTCATTGGCGTCCGCAAAGAAGTGGTTCCGTTATTGAGAGATTGAGGTGTATTCAATCTTTACCTGACCTTTGTTAGTAGCTTCCTATCCATACACATTTATTTTTTTACTCAATAGTAGTTTTGATATCTATTTATTTTCGTATTATTACTATCTATTCCCCGTTATTCCCGTTTTTTATCGTCGTTCCTCGAGAAAAATAAAGAAACGAAAACAGACAAAGAATATTTTGTGTGTGTTTTTGCAGAGCTACGAAGGGCGAGCAGTTCCCGTGTGAATGGGCGGCGATCCATTGAGGAGACCCAGGGCGGGCAGGTACGTCTCTACCTGTCTAAGGTCTCTCCTTCTTGTCTTCCAGGATCCGAAGAGGTTTCTGAGGGAAAGGGAAAGGAAAAAAATATGTGTTCTATATAGGTTTAGCTAATAGAGGGAGTGGAGAAGATCAGTGTAAAATGCTTTTCAAATCTCTAAACCTCTCTAAACTTCTGTTGTCTTACAAATATTACAGTCTACCATTTGCTTAACCAAAGGCCCCTATATGTTCTCTAGTAGCACAGGATATTTAGTGAAAACTTCGTTTTGGTAGGGGGAAAACCTACATGTTCGACATGCTCGAGACTGGAGACGCTAAGTTATAAAATGAATTTTATTCCAATTTAGTATAAAGTTCAGAATCCCATTCAATTAAAAATAAAATTATCCTAGGAATAATTATATTTAACTATAAGGTCGTTTAATAGTATGGCATTTGATACTATAATAATATAAAAGATTTTATTAATTTTATCCCCTAAAAGATATTATTAATAATAATTAAATTTCTTGTTTTATGAGATGATTGATCTAATTATTATGTCAATAATGCTAAAAATGAAAATAAAGTTCATTAATTCCTATGTAAATACAAACATAAGGTATAACTAATATAACTCTACAATAATTACTATTTCTACTATGATTGTATTATATAATTATTATTACTAATAGTGCATCGTCGTCTTGAGTTTCCAACATTTTGTTTTTGTTACCTAAATAAATTGATACTGCATTTTTCATATATTTCTGAACCTATTACACCTCTCGTTCAATTATATAGCTATAAAAATACATTTAAAAAAAATATGAGTTCAGCTGATTCCTTTTTAAAATTCTCGAACACAAAAATAATCGTAAGGATAGCTCGCGGAAATGTCACCAAACGAAAACAACAGTGGTGCTGTTTAGTTAAGGCTTCGGATCTCCCACTTTTAGTTAAATAAAAAACATTATTATATATATCATGTCCATATAATAATATAAATATTTACTCATTTTCAAGGTTACTTTTAGGAGGTAACAAAACATAAACGAAATTCGCAAGATGACAGTTTCAGTCACGACAGTCGGACAGTGTCGCAGTGCGGCAATGTCCTCCTCAATGCCCTGACAGTAATCCCATGGAGGACCGTCCTCAGATATCTGGCGCCTCTAGCCTACTAAACACAAACCGCTCATACGAGTATCGAATGCTATTTGAAATAGTTTATATTTTATTTAGAATACCATAATGTATTTTTTTTTTTGTCATAAATAGGTTTTGAATAAAAATACCACCGATGGGTGTGAATGGCAGGGCGATATCCCATTTTGGGCCCTGGAATCACAGCCGCTATCTCCTTACAGCGCTTTCCATTTAAGACACCTTGAATCAGATCTAGAAGAATATAAATTGATTTATACTTACACGTAGAATAGTAAGTCTCTAGGAGGTGACCAAACCCCAGTAGTAGTGTGTTCAGCGGAAGATGTACAAAAGATTGCTGTTAGATACGGTGCCCTGAATTCAGAGAGGGGTTACTTTGGTGAGCAGAAAAAAACATCCCAGCAAGGAGAAACAGGTCTAAGGAAGAAGAAGAAAGTAAGAGAACGCGGTTCTTCAAAGAAATAAATAAACTGTATTTTTTTTACGAAAGTAGAAGGAAAAATTAAATTCGAATTTCAATATCGAATATTATGATAATTTATATAGCGTAAATTTAGTATCATTATTATTATAGTTTATTTTTTTAGCCATGCTTATATTTGTCTTTATTGCAGAACCGTTGTGTATGAAACAGTACAGTCTCTACCATGTACTGAACCCCAGACCGGTTCACGGGTTGTAGTGGTACAGGTTAAATGGTTTATGCTAGTTGGGGTTCTTGCAGGAAGGAAGGAGAGACGAGGGAGAAAATGGACTAAGGAAGAGCGAGAGGAACAGTCCAGGAAGATGAGGGAGTATTGGAGTAGACGGAAGGCGGAGAGTGTGAAGAAGATTATTAAGTTATATTCGCAGGGTCCTTCCAGGCATATCCCATCACTCATGTTATTTTTTTAATAAATAATTTGCACAAATGGTGAGAGCCTAGAGAGCTGATTTGCTACACTGCAAGTTCCCGTTGCGGCAGATGAATTATATAATCTGTTTGAAGGAGTGGATATTGGACTCTGCGGCTCTGCAGACCTTCTTGGAATCGCTCAGCCTTCATAAAGTGGGTACCCTTAATTGGGGGAAAACCAGAGCGCATAGTCACGGACAAATTATCTCACCCGAACAATTGTTGTTCTAAAACAGTATAGTCACTACCTAGTTCTGAACCCAAGCTAATTAATAGGATTACGCTATAGATTATAAATTAGCGAGTCGACTAATCTACTTTCTCTGTTCTTTATATTAATCTTGCAATATTTTAGAGGAAGTTTACAATGCTCACAAAAGGAAGCTATGTCATAATTTCCTGGATTACAAACAGATACTATAAACATAATTGCATAATTCATGGACCTTAAGACATTGGGATTCGAAACAATACACTCTAAAATTGTAATCTATTGTTGTGACCAGCTTATTTAGTGTACTCTTATCATTACCTTATTCCACACTCCCCTCGTCGGTTACTCGGCACCCACGAGATTCTTCCTAGGACCGTCTGGGATGTTCCCTTCTCCAATTAGAGAGAGCTTTCCCCTAGCGTCACGTTGGCCGAACTCCAAATGAGATGTCCACATCGGCGTGGCCTTCCGGAACCTCCGGGACCAACAACACTTTCTCCAGTTCTAGTCCTCCAAGGTGAAATCGGAAGCAGCTCTCTTCTCCTGCTTAACCCCGATTACTGCACCCACACTCGGTCTCGAACATTTAGTATATAGTGTGTTATATAATATGGTTAGTATGTAGTGCGTGATATAACCTGCTTGTACAATATTAAATATATTATTTCAATTGGATATTAGAAGATTCCAAAGCGTAACCCTTTAATCATATTTGTCATTACCAAGAAAATAAATAATAATTCATGAAGTGTCTTGGGCTCATTACTTGGACAACGGTTGTGCAGCGATGTGATTTGTCCAAGATCACACTCAACTGCCAGGTCCCCCCCCCCCCTTTCGATAGCCACTGTATAGAGTAAATACGAAATTCCAACTATGTATGTATGTTTATATATATATACATAATGTGATATAAAATATATATACGCCAAAGTGGGTATCTGTACACGTACATGCGTTGTTATATTGAAGGTCCCAGTTTCGAATTTGTAATTTCTATTAAGGCAGAATGTTTTTGGGTAGTTTTTGTTTATTAATCTTTCATATTTGTATTCCTGAAAGCCTTAAATAATGAAAGAAAAACCTATCTAATCTACTGATTACGTCAATACGATTTACGATAAAGGATACATAATAATGCATACATATATCCTGAATAATACATAATTGGGAACTTTCTTGTTAATTAAAACCTTCCAAATAATGAATAATAATAAAAAACAAAACGATTGATAGATGATTATATGCAAACCAAATTCCTCTCAAATGTAATCTTGAGGCATTAAAACATGTTATCAATAAAGTTTCTTAATTATTATTTATACCATTTATTATATTAATATTAAGATCTTTCGAATGCGAAGAGTCTACCTTATAAATAATTAATGCAATTAAAAAATAATCGATTATAAGGTCAATTAATTATTATTATTATTATTGTATATTATTATAATTGTTGACGTATTAAATGATTACCAGTACATTCATTTTAGTAGAGCTAAACTATATGTTTTAAAATTTATTTTATTTTATTTTTTTATTAATTGTTATAATTTTTAAATATTTTATTTTGAAGAGAAAATTTGTCCAGGGCAGGGACTCGAACCCGGGTCTCCCACGTATCCGTCGTAGTTCTCTCCCAACTTATGGGATATGGGACGTAAGTCAACAAGATCCTAATTAAAGTAATGTTCAATGAACATTCTTCCCCGCGTAAACATCGCAACATTGCGAGAACACGGAGATAAGAGATAGGTGAAGTGAATGGATTTGTCTGACCGAGGTACGAGCCAGGCTAGCTCAGTTGGGAGAGCACCACGACGGATACGTGGGAGACCCGGGTTCGAATCCCGGCCCTAGACAGATCTTTTTCTCTTCAAAATAAAATACGAGTGTATGTTTTAAAAACATAAAACGATGCGTTGGGTTGTAACTGTTTTATGAATATTTGAAATTGGGGATGTTACCGTCATAAATACATTAGTTAATTAAGAGAAAAAAATCTATTTAATAGGAATATATGTGAATATGATATTTACAAATTAAATTCTTAGCAATACATCGTACTACAGCTTAACTGTATGTTATGAAAAACGTTAACATGTGTCTTGCCTTATGATTTTTTTTTTTGGTAGCTTAATGGTCATCAATAATAAAGAATAAAATAAAACTATTAATATAAATTAAACTATTAATATAAACTATTTATAAATAAGTATAAAACTATTAAATACTCATATTTTTAAATATATTAAATAGAACTGTCCTCTACACCGACACACCGAACTAGACATAAACTTTATACTATAAAAAATTGATGTAGTTGTCGATATTCAATATTATAGGCTACAAATAAGTAATATAACTACAAAATAATATCTATGGAATGAATAAATTATTAAATAGAATAAAAAATAGAATATAAAGAAGATACGTGGAGGAGAATGGAGTGGTGCAGTCCAATCGATCTAATGCACTTCTGCACTTGATCATCCTTCCTCTTCCACTACCAACTGCTCTCCATGAACCGAAGCACTAATATACCTTGCTAGTTTTATTTGTCTGCTTATTTTTATTATTGGTTTAATACAAAAAAGCTATAAAATATATACAATATCTAAATTACCTTGAAGCTGAGTGGTAACTAACAAATTATTTAACAAAAAAATTAAAACTGTCCCCTAATAAATATATTACTCCAAATGAGAAATAAATAAATGACAAGAATATTACAGATAAAAAACAAATATTATTAAAGCTAAGGTTTATATAAACATAAGTAATTATATTGATCTTATAATATAAAAATCACATGTAGTAACATACAATGTGCTTATAAACAAGCTGCATGTCCTAGTGGGTGCATGAAGTTATTATGGGGAGAAAAAGAGAATTGATACATTGAGGGAGTGGACTGTATTGGAGCTGATGCTGGTGCTGGTGCACTGTTGTTTTTTTATTACAATGCCTAAAAGGTGTTGGTTTTTTGGTTTAGTTTGTGGTTGAGCCTGCACTGTACTGTACTCAATCGCCTGGTTTATACACCGATAAAGGGAACCCAATAGAGGCTGGGTGTGCCAAAGGAGGGCCTTCAGGTTCCACAGGATCAATCCTTGACTGTTAATAAATGAAACAATATAGTGCCGAGACCATCGACACAACTCAACGCCCTACACCTCAGCTAGCCCCCAATAATTATATAATATAATTTATATAGTAAACAATCGGAAAACTACACACCCATCTACAAATTTAAAAAATATATTTTACTGCTTTGGGCCTCCCACCCAGTCACCAGGACTTGAATCATCTACAAAGAAATTTATTTATTTATTTAAAAATCAGTTTGTAAAAACAATTAATGCATTAACAATGTATTTTTAAATTTTGAGGAAGAAAATGTTGCGGGTGGAGGTTAAAAAGAACAGCTCTTAAGTGGGGGTAACTGTTTATTAAAGAGCCAACGTTTCGACCCACATTGCTGGTCTTCCTCAGGGCTAAATATGCAAGATACAGACAATTAAAATTACATATGTTAAATATTATACTTAAAATACATAAGCATCAAGTTATCTGACTGATGAAACATAAATCCCCCCCCCCTTTTGGGCCGAAACGTTGGCTCTCCAATAAACAGTTCTCCCTAGTTAAGAGAATTTCCTTGACCTCAACTCGGAGCATTTTCTTCCTCGTGTTTATAAGGTCAAGTATTATTATTGAAGATATTTTTAAACCTTGTATTATTATAATGTACAATATTTATCAATGTTAATTTTGTGTTCAAACAAGTTTGTGATTTTTATATCCATAACTGTCTATTGTAAATCACTTAAAGCCTGTTTTTTCATTAGGTAAGAATATGAGAAAAGAAGTTTTCAAAACATCGCAAAAGAGTTTTACATCTATTATTGAGCCACACGAAATCAAAAGGCTTGTAATTGTATGCGTTTTTATACATAACATTCATATTTCCCTTATATACTTACAGAACCACAAGGAGCGCACTCCACGACTTTCCTCTACAGGAGAAACTCGTGGAGCGTTGGCTTTGTGATGAAAGTGAGAGGTGATTCTGATGTCTAATGAAGTGTACCAGGATCTCTTCTCTAGCACTTCCAGCTTCCTCTTCTTTAGGATGCAAACTCCTTTCAAATCTGGCTTCTCTATAGTCATCTTGACAGCATTTCTCTGCAAATAAACTCAAATATCATTTACGATAATAAACTTCACTAATAAATCAGATAATACGAAGTATACTGAAGTTTTAATTATCATATATATATACCAAAATATGATAATATTAAGGCTAAGAGAACCCGAAGGTTCGATGCCGATAAGACTAATCTCTGCTTACAAATCTCTGTCTGCGAACCACTAAAAACCAAATCCGCCAGATCAATATTATCACAATCCTCCCATCTACGCCTCGGTCCACCCCTCAGACATTTATTCATCGGCGCTTATTAACTTTGCAGGAATTCGTTCGTTACCGACCCAACAACTTTACAAGCCCACCTTATATGATTCGTGGCGCTATTACCTCAATAATATTACCGAGTGCTTCGTAATTCTGAGTTTTTGGTCCAAATATTCCGTGCATCACCTTGTTTTCAATACCTCAAGATGTTGCTCATCTTCAGAGTTATCGGCCATGTTTCACAGCCAAGTTGAAATGTGATCTTTATAGTGGTTTTTTTTATATAAGCTACAGGCTATCGACAAAGCTAAATTTAAATCAGAAGTTGAAAATTAACCGAAGAAATGTATGCATAATGTTGGGTAACATAACGAAAGAAAATTAAATATGGATAAGGAATAAATAATGAAAGTTAATTAAACATTTCATAAAGTATTAGGACATGAGTGCCAAAGTGCTAATCAAAAACCCTTATATCTCTAATACAGCAAGAACCAAAGAGCCGATGATATTTCACCAATTAAGGATTATCTAGACAGATGTTTTTTGTTTTTTTATTAGATTCAGTTTCTATTTTAGTTTCAATCTGTTTATCTACACAATTAAATAGCGCAATTTATTTGAATAATTTAATGTAAGTAACAACAATTTATGGCGTCAGGTGATCTTCAAAATTGCCACGTTTCGGTACGATCCCAGATTATCTGCCTCTGGAGACAAATGTTACCCATCAAGCATCGCTATAGATGCAGTCTAAATACTTAACAATTATTTGAACAATATCGAAATACATTAAATTTTACAAAAGCTGTGGGCAGTACATAATAGGAAATGACAGAGGCCGAGGAGTTATCACCCCTAAAACAGTAGATCGGGTACACTCAGTCTAGTTATATAATAATGATCCTATTTAGGACCTGAGTGGTGAGATCTATCACTACAATATGGCGTCCATCTTGAGTGAGGAAGGAAAAAAAAATTGAAAAGAGAAAGGCTACGAGAGCTCCTTTCTACAATTAAACGAGTGCCTTAGGAAAGGATCGGCTCAGGAAGAGGAAAGTTTTAAACCAATTCAACATCCATCGTCACTTTTCTCCATAGCACACACAAATATCTTTATACATATAACGTTTCTTCGAGTACAGTTTGTGAGGGAAGTGATTCTGTCATCCCAAAGGCAACACCATAAGAGGGTCTAGCCCATCCGTTGAGAGTTACAGATTTAATAAATACGTGAAAAAAAATATTGTATACTACCAACTAAATGTATATATTAAATTTAATAATAAATAAAAGTAAAAAAAAAAAAGAAGGAAGGACATTTGAAAAAGTTGGAGAAATAAAAAAAGGCGGGTAGAGTATATATATATATATATATATATATATAGATATACATTCCAAGTGAATAAATGATGAATAAAAATTTATCCATCTCATGATTTAAAAACCTTAAATAGTTATGCCTTTACAATTATTTAAATGTGTACAGATGTTTTAATTTGTGAACGACTGCTTATAGGCCATCAAAGGCCTTAGGATTTTTCAAATAGAGTATAACATTCTTGGTTATGCCGTCCTTCGGTAGGGACATTAAACGGGCGTACCGAGCCTGTACGATGTCATGTACTCGTTAAAAATCCTTATCCTAATCAAACCTGGATAGGCAAAGTTTAAAGCTCCCATTGTAGCATCCACTAACCGGTTGACCATAGCAAAATAAAGTGACGTTATATGAACAACAAACCACTGTCTAAATAAAGTCAGCTCTTGTTCACGTCAAACCCACCTTGATCAAGTCTAGTTAACCGCTTATGTACGAACAATTTAACAAACACAGAAACATGTTGTACTACAAAATTATGCTCTAGAAACTAGATGGTGTACTTCATACACATAGACAACAATCGGTCGTGGTGGGGTATTTCTCATAATGTTTTAGAAGCTTTCAATAAACAATTCCCACAGTCATTTTCCTGAATGATAAGTATACGTTCGTTCGTGTGTGTGTGTCATAGCGATCTTTCCAATTAAGTTTTTTATTAACATTATTATTATTAGTTCTGAGGATGCTACATCGCCTAAATGTATATCATGACTCATTCACCAATTAGTAACCATGGAAAATAAACAATAAACGTTTGTTTGTCTAATCAACAATAAATGTTCGTTAGATATTTATTTATCGCGGTATAACTGTGCACTAGTAAGATCATAGGCACTGCTAACTAACATGAAGTAAACTTTGGCCCATTAATTTGACAATTCAATTAGATTTAATTAATAGTATATTTAATTATAAATAAATAAATAGGTAAGGAATTGCAATCCTCCATACCACTCCTTCGAAAGAACATCATAATTTAAAAACCGTAATTTTTCAATAGAGGTATTCCAATGTTCCATGTTAGTTAAACAAATAAATATTTGGGTATTGGTAAAGGAAAGCATTCCTACTGTAAGGATGGTATTGAAATTATTTTATTAATCTAAATGTTTTATTTTGAAATGAAAAGATTTGTCCTGCCCGGGATTCGAACCCAGGTCCTCCGCATCTCTAGTACGGCTCTCTTCCAACTAAGCTATCAGGAAGAGTGTCGGAAGTTGGAATAGTGCCGCGCTAGAGATGCGAAGGACCCGGTTTCGATTCCCGACCAGGACAAATCTTTTCTCTTTAAAATAAAAATATTTAAATAATCACAATAAAATAAAATTAAAAATATTTTATCAATGAATATATATTTTTTAAAGGCTTGAAACTCTGTTTTTTTAAACTTAAAACATGACTTTTTTGAAAAAAATAGAAGTTGGAAATGGAATATCAGATATTTAACCAGTACAACTGCTGTTGAAGGCATGTTTTAATGTTATTCATTGTACTCTGAATTTCGTGATCCATTGCCAGAACGGTTAGTCTTTTTAACAACTATGTTATAAGTTATTAAACCGTTAGTAAATGTTGCTAAGGCGAGAAATTAGACGCTCGTTAAAATGTAGAGGAATGGTTTTGGTATGGGCAGTGGAGAAGTTCCGTGTGGCACGACTTCGAGGCGTTACTTTGCCTCTCACGTCCACAATGCTCTGCGAATCATAATATGCTCTTGAAAACAAAAATATTAAATGTAAGAAAAATTGTAAAAAAAGACTAGAAAAGTTATACTAATGATTTGAATCCTACTCATCTATTCAAGAAAAAAAAATGTACTTTTTCGTCAACAATTTTGCTGGGAGGTGAACGTCTGGTTTCAAGGGTACCAAGTTTATTGAGGGTGAACCTCAGTAGAGCTTCCTAACTCCCTACGGTCGATCTATACCTTATCATTTTTGTTTTTTAAGCTAAACTTGTTCCACGATATGAGAACATTGGAGAATTTAGGAGAAATGACAATGCGGAATCGCGAGCATGTACCCGGTTATTATTAAAGAAAGAGCGTCGCAAAGATTAAGATGGGCTTGTAAAGTTGGTGGACTGAGGAACGAACGAATTCCTAAAAATATAATAAGCGTTGTGCCGACTGGTAAACGTCTGAGACTAGACCGAGGCGTAGGTGGGAGGATTGCGTTAAGAGTGATCTGGCGAATTTGGGTTTGGATGGTGCTCCGTGGACGGAAGTTTCTAAACTGAGATTGCTGGTATCGGCATCAAGACTTTGGATTCTCTAAGCCTTATTAAAGAAACTATAAGTTTTTAAATATTTTTTATTTTGAAGAGAAAAGATATGCTCCCGGCCGGGATTCGAACCTGGGTCCTCTGTCTTACCGTGACAGGACTCTACCAACTAAGCTACCGGAGTTGATAACAGCCGGAGACAAATCTTTTCTCTGATAAAAAATAAAAAATTATATAAGCTTTAGTTTTACAAAAAAATCTCTAAGCCGTTTTCTATTACTATAAATGGTGGTAACATGTAAGCTAATGCAGTGTGTTCTCTCCAGGGCAAATTTTGCAAAATCCAATTTTTTGTATTTGTACGTTATATATCGGGATTCATTCTCATAAAATAAAATATATCGTTTATGTTTTACATGATTTATAGAAGAAGCAGAGTGTAATAAATATCAATTTGATAGTAGTTTTATCTGTCTTTTTTTATTTATTAATATTTAAAACTGCATTACAACAAGTACCTAAATATAATGACATGGATAAAGGCAAGCAGAGAAACTACTCAGTGGTGGTACCCAAATAACAAATTCTACTTAAAAGGTCACGAGACCATACTCTTTTAGACGCCTCGGAGGATTGTCCAGAATTGAAGAAGAAGCTAGATTTGAAACCAGAGGGTTTGAGTGAGAATAAAGTTTGACATGAAAGGATTGTATCGGTTTGGGCCCGATCAGCAACAAATGGGACATTGAGATCATTATGGATGACTTATTGTTAACAAGGTAAAGGGAATTGAGGATTGTATAAAGGATTTTGGATTGTAAGTATCCAATACGAGAGGAGTTCGATGGCTTAACGCAGCCCCAAAGCTCTACTCCGTAAGTCCAAATAGGTCTTATAATATTCATGTATATGAGCCATTTGTAAATAATTGGGAGATTAGGACGTGTGTCTCTGCACTCAGTGAATCAGTAATTTTTAAAACCAAGTTCTAATAGAGTTAGATCATAATTGAGAGATTTGTGATATCATCAATATTTACTCGATAATCATAGATCCTTGATAGTTGTTAAGGATTACCATAAACGTAGCTTCCACTAAACGGCCACTTTGGTGAATACCTGCCTCTTAAGACGAAGATGATACGAACTAGTAACAATGAATGGTATCTACAGTGGATACGCCCATAATGAGAGCCATCCCGAAGACCAGAAGATAGGTTCGTACAGCGAACACAGAGGCAATGCCCCACTCCCAGCCAATGGACAAAAAACCGAGGTCTTATCTGGGATTCCTGCTCAGCGGCGATTACCATAAGAATTCCATTGGGAGGTCTCGAACCTCGAGATTAGAGCTCTCTTCGTCTCATCACGTGCATCATATATATATTTATACGACCCCTGACTAATTCTAAGTTTTATTGCCCGCGCTGGATTTGTAGGGCGATTTGGTCTGGCGTTTATAGCTTCATCAGTGAGTGTTAAAAGCAAGTTGGCTAAAATCTGATTTCTTCATTAATTATTTAAATGTATGAATTGGACTAAATAAACCTATAATGCAAAATTTGATATTTCGATCGATTATAATTTATAGCCACATCACAGCCAAAAAAAATAAATAAATAAAAACCTGTACCACTACAACCTGTTAAGTGTCTGAGAGATCAATACATGGTAGAGACTGTACTGTTTGTTGGACAACTTTTCTACAGAAAGATGATTCGTTCTAGACCACGCTCAACCGCCTGGCTATTCCCCATTATTTGGGCACCCACTTTATAGAGGTGAGGGTTCTAGATCCCATTATATAAAAGTCTGCCATTGAGCGGGATTTGAACCTACGACCTTCGGCATGGCAACTCAGTGCTCTACCACTCTACCACTGAGCCACTCCGCTACAATTTAAAGCCACAACTTCTAAATATTTAAGGTACTGAGCTGACATTTCCCTGAGATATAATCATTTTGAGATAACTAACATTAAACAATATGTAAGCAGAGCTAGAGTTGGCTCCGGATTGATTAGGATGTTTCAAAAAAAAAATGTAAAATCTACTTTAAATTCAAACACATTTATCGAGAGTTAGTTATTTGGATTTGCTTCCTAAAAATCTCTAATGAAATTATTTTCTGTTACTACATACTTCATACAGTAAATAGTAAAAGAGTAATTATTAAAATTTTACAACAGAAATGTTAACAAATTAATAGAAGGAAGCATCTAACACATAGGAATACTATCCTTCAAAGAGAATATTGTTTCTCTACATGACAGAGAAGGCGGCAGCTCAAAGCCCCCATTAAATAAACATTTCCGACCCCGTTGGCTAAGCGATGGTGGGCTTCAGTTTTTTGTGACAGCGGCAGGCACTGCTGCTAACAGTCCCCGAAGAGATATAGGGATAAACACTATTCGGGAGTGAGGATATCACCTGGATCTGTGGAATGGAGTATGGATCCAATTGATTGTGGAGGATGTGGTATGGATATAGATATATGGATATACATGGAACTCGGGGATGAAGTATGTTTCTAACTTGGATCTGGAAAATTAAGTATGGGTATAATGTAGATCGGGAGATGGATTATGGTTACAGCAAGGATATGAAGAGTGTAGTTGTCATGTTATCTATGGGATGGATTGAACACGAATTTGGGGGATGGTGTATTTTTTTTAGCATGGCTCTCTATGATGGAATATGGCCGCAACATGTAACTAGAGGATGGAGTATGGATCCACCTTCTGGAGGGTGGAGTACGGTTATAAACTGCGTCTTTGGGATGGAATATAGATGCAACACAAATTTGGAGGATGGAGTATGGACGCAACATGTAAGTAGAGGATGGAATATAGAATGCAAGACGAATTTGGTGGATTGAGTATAGTTATAGGATGGGTCTGGAGGATGGATTATTGTTATAATCTAGATCTGGGGGTCGGAACATGAATCTCGATTAGAGAAAGAGAATAAGAAGAAGAAAAAAATTAAAAAGTCACATCCAAACCTCACAGTCCAACGAGAAACCAGCCAGTAGAAACCCCACAGTTCCCCGACCATCAAGACCAAAAAGAAATGAATGAGTCAGAAGGAAGGCTACGGGATAGCTGATAGGAAAGTGTTGATTGGCCAATTTCTAAAAATATTTATAATTCAACTGACTGAGCACGACAAAAAGTAACTCCTCAATCCGTTGCCAGGCAACGCCGCAAGATTATTAAAACTTCCGTGTTACTCTGTAACGACTATAGATAGCACTGCTATTGCTTAGAGGCAGTACACAATTTATTCTTCAAGTACAACGAAGAAATCCAACTCTCCTTTAACCGGCTTTAAAGAATAAAATTCTTCACATTAAAGAGAATTCTTCTTAATCCAGATGAGGTCGATAAACGAGTAAGAACCATAAAATAGAATACAATGAAGAGAGGCTGGAAGAAATAAAACAGCTGAGCAGGTGCAGCGCGGACGGCTCTGAGGCTTCGGCCGAAAGCGTCCTCTTAAATATATTTCACATCGTAATTGGCAACCGAATCGTTGTGATTCTATCATCAACTGTCTAGTTTTAACATCATTAAAAATTCAAGGTTGTAGAAAGAAGTTGTCTTTGCTAAAATTGCTTGTGAATTTTTTTAACCTATTTATCACTCGATCTCTTGCAAATAAACAACTTAATGAGAACCTGTTACGACAATAACGTTACCGCAGTACGAAAACATCCATTACCATATCCATTCTTACTAAAAACTCGTTGAATTTTTTATTGAAAATTTTATTTTTATTATAAAACGAATAAATGCATTTATTTAACCTAGGATTATCGTAATGCATATCACCCTCAAGCATTATAGCTTCTAATAGACAGAGGTATGGGAAATAGAACGTTACGCTTAGATGGTGGAGAACGACGTTAAGCTACGTACCGTCAGCGTCAAACATTTGACTTATCTTAGAGAAGAAATTCGTCGACTGTAAGTACTAATGAAGGATGGAAATAGTTTGGGGTGCGGTCAAAGATGTACACAATAAATATGTGGAAACTTATTATTTATTATGTGTGGCGACGTTTCGACCTAATTTGTAGGTCATCTTCAGAGCCAATAGGAGTGGCTACTCGGTGCAAAATGTAACTGTCAAGTAAAATACGTTATGCAGTAAGACTGAAGAAACGTTGACACATAAAAAATATTAAATTTCCACTCATTTATTGTGTAAATTTTTGACTGCACCCACAACTATTTCCAACCTTCATTTGACTTACCTAGTAAACGCTGGATGCCATCTGAGGACCACCTAACCAGAGTTACCAGGTGAAATGAGAAGAACTCGAGAGAATCTAGGGGTTGTCTCTTTAAAAGATGCAACTTGGATGGATTTGACATCACAACCGGACGAGTGAGAACCGGGACTCAAGAATATGTTTTGAGTCCAGGCAAACAGGAAAACCTCACGGAGGGAGATCCAAAACTCAATGGACTAACTTCATCTTCAGTTTGGAAGATAAGTTGCTGGCTCAGGATCTAGAGGCTTAGTTTACCAAGATAGAGGCTCCTCTACGATTGAAGAGACCAAGGAGGGCAAGAAAGAAGAAGAAGCTTTTAATTGAAACATGGAATAATTGAAGAAGCTACTCTGAAGGACAAACGATCTCGAGACCCGAACTTGAGACCAGTTTAGAAAGAAAAATTATCTATTGTAGTATATTAACAGCCGTGAATCGACTCTGTGAGACCAGGAGACCCGCCCTAAGGCTCAGCCTCTATAAAGTGGGTAAACATGATTGGAGGGAAATCAGGCGGTTGAGGATGACATATTCTAGATTACTTGGATTTCAGCATTACGCGTTCGTTTTTTATTTATTTGTTGCTATCATAAGCTTAGGCCTTAATCCATTTATATTACCATATCATGCATTTTAGTAATCTCTTTTTCATTTTCTTTTAATGAAATAAGGATCTTTCTCATCGGTATAAAGAACTTCATCAAGGTGTATAAAAAAAACCTCGATAAATATCGATGAAAGAATATGAATTGAATAGTTCCGTTAAACATGCCCGAATACGAAACATCAAATATTTTTTTCGTTTTGTTTGTGGAACTCCCCCTCCTTTATACATTTTTATTGAAATACTTTTAGGAATAAATTGTAAATAATTTTTAACAACATGATATTGTTCAGGCGAATGTCACTATTCAAATCGAGGCAGCATTAACCTAGCCAAATAATTGTTTACAATGTATTTTTATTAACGTTTAATGGAGTTGAATAACCTGATAAGTTTATTATATTACAATAAAAAATGCAAAAGTAGAAAATAATAATAATAATGAATTAATTGGTTTTCAAATGAAGGTGACTATTGAATGAGCGAGGGTAGGATTGACAGCGGACTGGGTTCTAATCCCCGACAGCAATAGATCTCTCTTATCGCGCTTTATCTGCCTTCATGTGTATGTTTACGTCCAGCTCCAGGCGTCTTACAGACCCGAACACTATCACCTTCTCTGTAGTTTATTTAATTTTCAACTTCCAATCTAAATTTTCATTCTTGGCAAGGAACGTCGAATATGATTTAAGAAGGTAAATTGTTAAGTATGAAAGTGTTGACAACAGAATAAACGATACAGCAAATAAAGATGTTTTGCACATTTGTACTAATTTAAAATTGTCTTCCTTTATTGTCTTCTAACTTTCTTATAATAATTTTAAACAATAATATATAATTTATTTTATTATTATTTGAATAAAAATAGTTACTTACATATTAATAATTTTTGCGATTAATTTTACTCGTTAGATCTATTTCCGATAAGCTAGTCGAGAAGTGGATATCGTATGGAGACTTGAAACAAGCCAGAGGACACAAGATGGCCCCGGGCTCCCGAAGAAAGCAATGTCCTGTCTGAGTGAAAACACCCTCGCTCCTTACTTTCTCGTCCTATCCTTTTCAAATGTTAGCTGCTCTGTATCCTTTCTAAATTGTTAATTGTAAAATTATCCTGGTAAATAGAAGAGTTTTCGAAATTATATTTCAATTTCAAGTATACATAATCAGGACTACATCTTAGATAAATTCCCACAAATCACCTTTACCCTCCGTCGTAAACCAATGACTTCCTGTCCTCCTGGATCGTTTAATAACATCCCACTGATTCCTGTAGAACAGGTCCGGTACTTAGGACTTCACCTTGACAAACGCCTAGGCTGAAATAGGAAACTGCTAACCGTTTCTGGCTACTTTCAACATTTACTAGACAAACGCTCTAAGCTCCCATTTAATTACATAAGATTCATATACATGGCAATCATTAGACCCATCAGGACTTACGGAGTAGAGCTTTGGGGCTCCACTAAGCCATCGATTTCCTCTCGTATCCAATCCTTACAATCCAAAATCCTTCGCCTGAAAAGAAGACGGTCAAGTGACCTTCCAAGTTTGATATTTGATTACTTTACTTACTAGTAATTTTAAATCATTGATAATATTTACTTGTGCTATTTAATATAGCTGTAAATTTCAATAATTTTTTTTTATATCACCAATTATCAAGAAGACCTGCATTATAGATTGAGAAATCTGTTGCCTACCTTAGTAAACAAAAGTGTGATAATCACTTGGGTTGCGTTTGATTTAATTGAGAAAAAATAGAGAAAAACAACGAAATTAACTTATTAATTATTTATTTTATGGTATGGTGTTTATTATATAATATAATAAATACCATCTTCGGCATTGAAAACAGAATTAATATATCAGCGCCCGTGGAAATGTTATTGAGGAAGTAAAGAAGCAATTGTAGCGGCATTGCAAGCGAATCCAATCCGACAGAGTGAAATCTTCGCAAGTAGTTGTGTTGAGTCGGGAAAGGAAAATCGAATTAATGAGAGCCGGTGAAAGGCCTCAGCCCTAGCATGATTTATTATCACTTAATATTTAAATAGATATATTCAACTTCCGTAAAGATTTTGTGCAATATTAGTCACGAAATTATTTCAAATGCAATTGTAAGTACTTCCTTATTATTCTATTAAGTTTTCTACTGAAAACCAGCGATTCTAACAATTTTTATAATAATGAGGTAATTGTAATTACTATTTAACTTAGCATTGGTCAATGTATTTTTTTAAATGTATTTATTGAAATTTGCAACTGTATTCTGAATACATCAAGTAAATATAATGAAAGATAAATCATGTCCCGAGACAAAGGCAAGTAGACTCTACCCAGTGGTAGTACTCAAATAAAAAGTTCAACTTAGAAGGTCACGAGGCCATCTTCTCTTCAGACGCCTCGGAGGATTATCAGGAATTGAAGAGGTTGGTAGGTTTGAATCTAGTGGGTTTGAGTGGGAATGAAGTTTGTTATGAAAAGATTGACATCGGATTCGGGCCGAATCAGCAACAAACGGGTCATTAAGTTCATTAAGGATGACTTTATAAGTAACAGAGTAAGGAACATTGAGGATATTACGAAAGAATTTTGGATTGTAAGGATTGGATACGAGAGGAAATCGATGGCTTAGTGGAGCCCCAAAGCTCTACTCCGTAAGTCCTGATGGGTCTAATAACTGTCATGTATATGAGTCTTTTGGAGCTTAGACCGTTTGTCTAGTAAATGTTGAAGTAGCCTCAAACGGCGAGCTGTGTCTTGTTTCAGTCTAGCTAGTAGGAGGATTCCAAGTTAACCGTTTGTCAAGGTGTAATCCTGACCGGACCTGTTCTACAGGAATCAGTGGGTTGTTATTAAACGATACATGAGACCAGGAAGTCGTTGGTTTAGGGTAAAGGTGATTTGATGAGATTTGTTGGAATTTATTTTAATCCTCCAGTTTTTACACCTTTTTTCAAGGTTATTGATACGGGTTTGAAGAGTATAATATATAACTAAGTATATATATATTATAAGAGTATAATATACTATAACTGGATCAGTGTTATAGATAGGATCTAGGACCCTCCAATTGGGACAAATCATCCCCCTCCACAACCATTATCCAACAAACAGTTCCTACCATATACTGAACCCAGACCCTTCACGGGCTATTGTGGTTCAGTAGTATTTTTCGTACTATTTCTAAGGTACCGGTTAAACAGGAACACATTCTTTTCTATATATATATATATATATATATATATATATATATATATATATATATATATATATATATAAAAAATATCATCCATATAACTCTCAACCGACAGTTTTTTCTTCCAGTCATAGGTACCGACTTACAGAGGTAGGGCGGCTTTGGTTTGGATAGTATTTAATAACACACTATTCCAAATATATGAAATTAACACTTCTATGATGTTAATACTTCAATTATACTGAAATAATTGATAATGAAAAAGTTTCACTCCAGATTAATCAATTAGAATACCCTCGTATCACTACTGTAATCAGTATCTGTATCTGGAAATATTGTTCAAGATTAGTGATTGCTGAAATGTGTAAAGTTGGATTTGTTTTAGGATCAGCAGGTATTATTTGATAGTTTAGTCATTATTGTCAATTTTTTTTTTATTATAATTTAAGACTAGCCTTGAAAAATATTTACTGGATACAAGATAATATTATATAGGTTATTATTGATTGAGTGGTACCGTACTCAACATTTTATCAATTTATAAGTACAATTTATTTATCAACATTGTCTTCTATCATACAAGTATCATTTTTATATTTAGACTAGTATGCCATTTAATAAAATTTGCAAAAAGATTATTTTGGTCTGTTTTTTTTTTTTACTTGTTGGGTATGTTTAATGATTATGTGAGCCATAAGAAAGTTTAACGAGTATATGATTGAATCCAAGTAAAACTTAAAATATATATACATAAACATTTGTTTTAGAAAACAGGTGTATAATAGCGTATAGTTGAGACGACAGCACTAAATCACTCGTGGCCTGGTCGCTCCGAGCCGTGGCTACATGTGTTCCCTGGATGCTCTTCCAGGAGGCCGAGGGTCCAGGTAGGTAGTCCACATCGTCAGTCTCAGGATAACCAAATAATTCAGAGGGTCACTAACCAAATCTTCTAATTTGGGTGAGATAGTTTTATGGTCGAAGATATGAAAAACTGGAGCCCTAATTAAGCAGTTTATCTAAACACTCCTTATTTTCATAACAATTACTTTTCATATCATAGCTTGAGTTTCATAGAAACGTGTTTTCTAGGACATGCCGGAGCTTTTAGGAGAATTGATATTATTTTTTTTAGGGAAGGGTTAGATCAGTGTGTTGGGTCTCAGCTACTGATCTTAAGTTTTCGGGATCAAGATCTTCCGCGTGAGATAAAGTAAAATAAAATATTTTGTTTTTACTATATCTAAATCTCAAGATGATCAGTGTTATCTTGAGTCACTACTAGGGCTTATCAAGCCTCTATAACGTTAGTCCATAAACTGAAAATCTAATGTCATACCGTAAATAGGCGTGAACATTAAACATGTTTCATACTCTAGTTCTAACACTATTAACGGAACGAAATACATCTACAAACATTATTCACTATTAACACAAATATTGATACATTATTACATAACGGATTCACATCACAAGTACTCATATTGATGAGAAAAGTTTATATAACAAGAAGGTTGGGAGTAATTTTGTACATTTTCAAACAATGATCGTGAATCCCTTTTAAGATACTTGATCCACTATTTCCTTAAAAATGTGTTAACTGAAATTTACAGCTTAGATAATACAACAACTAACTATTATCGATGATATAAAATGACAAGTAATTAAAGGCAAGTAGAGAAACTACCCACTGGTAGTACCCAAATAACTGATTTAAATTTGAAAGTGACGAGACCATGTTCTTTTCAGAAGCCTCGGAAGTTTAACGGGAATCGAAGAATTAGGTTTGAAACTTATGGGTTTGAATGGGAATAATGTTTGTCGTGAAAAGATTGATGTTAAGCCAATCAGAAACAAATGAGATATTGAGTTCTTTATGGGCGATTTTTTTCTTAAGAAATATGGATCATTGAGGATCTGCGAAGGTTTTTGGATTGGATACGAGAAGACTTCGATGGTTTAATGGCATGTGTGTGGGCCAGATGGACATCTTGAGCACAATATAAAGATATAATAAAAAAATACAAATAGAAGACTATAATATTGAAAGAGGATATGATAAGGCGGGCTGTAGGACAATACTTCAATTGGCCGCCCCTATCTAGAACCCGATAGCGGCCACTGAATGTTCTCGTCGCTGCGGGAGTTGAACCCGCGCAGTTGACAGCTATCCAACCGTGTCATTATCATTTGCCTCATCAGGTTATCAATTGAGTAGTGTAGAAATAACTGGAAATTTCAGAAGGCTGGAAATAACAAAGGAGTGTCTCCAGAAAAGAAAAGTAGTAGTGTTTTTACTGAAGCGATCAGCACAACTCCGTCACTAATACCTCTATGTTATATTATAAATAGCCTGCAGGGTTTTGGGTTCAGTACCTGGTAGAAACTGTTTTTAGAATAACGTTTTTCATGTCGGTCACCCTAAACCGCCAAATTTAACGCCAATTTGTAAAACCACTCAGTTTGTAAAATTGATTATGATTTCCCAATACTTTCTGAAATATACAAAAGCGCCATCTTGAGATACTCCACTACATTGTAATCGCGAAATGAAATTAGACCTTATTTATTGACTCAATGTCGGATACTAAACTGTAGTTACGGGGCTCGAGGAGGGATAAATGACTTATTTATTTTGACTTCAGCCGTGAATGGATCCTGTGAAAGTACTCAGCCTTCATTTGGACCCCGCAAATAGAAGAATAGAATTGCATTTTAGTGCGATCTTAACCGAATGACCACCCTGCACAACCGATGGTTCAAAAACAGTAGAATCTCCAGCTTGTACCGAGCCTCTTCAAGAGTTATAGTGTTACGTTTTTTATTTGTTTTATTGTGATACAAGGGTAACTACTATATTTTAAAAAAAATGTCAATCTTTTGATTAATCGATTACTATTTACTCGTACTATGTACGTTATCAAGAACAAATCTGAACATCTTCTGGACTACAGATCTGCACTTGACTTACGAAACAAACGACTAATCTATAACAGAATACCAAGACCTATTTGGACATATGGAGCAGAACTTCAGGGTTCAGCAAAACACGTCCATAAACACAAGATACAAACAACATAATCCAAAATATTAAGACAATTTTTTAATCTCCCTTAGTCTATTTCGAATCACACCACGAATACACAACGGCATGACATTCCCATTATAAAATCAGATATTTATAGAAAATAAACAACAGAGAATATGAATATTAAAGATGAAGAACAAGTGGATTTTGTTGATTTTGTGTTGATTAGCAGAACACCAATGTCCTAGAGAAATTGTTCATTTTAAAACTTCACATTCCAACAAATCAAGGAGAAAAAACAAACACTATGAACAACTTTGGTTAATGAGAAACTTTGTAGGTGCAAATGCAAAATAACTGAATAATATATAAATAAATAATAGATTGAAAAGTAGGGTCGGAAATTTAATTTGAGAAAGCTGAATTCGTTTGTTCAAAAACAGAAATTACAAGCTTGAAAACAAAATATGATAAAATCAACAGGGTCCTATAGTTTAAATACCTCTGAGAATTCATCGAACCGACAGGTAATGAAAAAATCTCATCTCCAAAATATTTAAAAAGTATTAGGGTTAACCCAAAACCTCTACAACAAAAAATCAATGTCAAGAGGGGCAAGTACTCGACACTACAATACTGTCATTGTACCAACAATCCTCTACGCAAGTGAAACACTACCCTTAAAAGGAAACAACTACTTCAATGAAGAAATCAAAAAAGGAGAGAGGAAGATCATCAGGAAAATTCTAGGAGGAAGGCGAACCCCAAGACGGTTTTAGGCTGCAAACAATTAAAACAACAGAAAAGTTTTCAAACATCGAAATTGATATCAGGAAAAGGAGAATGAAATTCTTTGGCCATCTCAGCCGACTACAAGAAATTCGATTCACGAAAAGAATAATATTATTTTTATTTTTTAATCATTGCTTTAATTTTTAAATATTTTTATTTTAAAGAGAAAATATTTGCCCCCAGCCGGGATTCGAACCCGTATCTCCGCCCCACCGTGGCAACGCTCTAACCATTTGAGCCACAGGGATCGCTCCCTACATAAGACAAATCTCTTCACCGATCCCACATCCCCCTTGTTCTCGCAATAAATTATAAATATATAATGACGTATGACAAAAAGATCCTAAAATTAAAAAAAATTAAAGTAATGTTCAATGAGTATTCTTCCTCGTGTATACATTGCAAAATTACGAGAACAAGGGGGATCGGTGAAGAGAACACAAATCTGTTGAACCTAGGTAGGGAGCGACCCCGGTGGCTCAAACGGTTAAAGCGTTGCCACGGTGGGGCGGAGATCCGGGTTCGAATCCCGGCTGGGGACAAATCTTTTCTCTTCAAAATAAAAATATTTGCAAAGAATAATAGATTATTTAACTTCACTTAAGAATTCCACACCCTGGCTAGGTGAAATTCGAAAAGCCTTCAAAAATGCAAACGTAAGACTAGCCGACATTTTAGAAAGAGACGCCTTCAGACACAAAGTAGACAAATGGAATGTTGTATCAGAGCAACCAAAACAAAAACAGTACAGACCAAAGTGGTCGAAAGAGCGTAAACCAGTCTTTGCGGAAAGAATGAAATTCTATTGGAAGAACAAGAATCCAAAGAAAAATTGATCGAGTTACTTCCATTTCTGGGGAAAATTCGCCAATAATAATAATAGATTGATACTTATGTTCCCGTTTTTTTTGGGGTCATTTTAAGCAAAATAACGACCTTGTCAAACAATATCTTGAGATTTATTTTTATTTATTGTTCGTTTAATGGTGAAAATAAATAAATATAATACACTAAATAAATAAATAAATTAATTAATTAAACAATATAAATTTAAAATTGATGAAAGTCAACAAGATCAACATCCCAATTAAAGTAATGTTCAATGAACATTCTTCCCCGTGTATACATCGCAAAAATTGCGAGAACACGGGGGGATATGGGATCGGCGAAGAGAAAGGATTTGTCTGGCTTGGATAGGACCCCTGGTAGCTCAGTGGTCTAGATCACTGCACTAGAGATGTAGACGGCCCGGGTTCGAATCCCGGCCAGTACAAATCTTTTCTCTTCCAAATAAAAATATTTAAACATATCTTGAAATAATTGATGAAATTATAATCTTGAAAGGAAAGAAGTAATTACTATTAACTTAAACTTAAGTACCTTTAACAATAAAGTTACATTTTGTAATAAAAATAAATTAATAGTTTGCTAACTGAATCAAGTTGTAAATAACAGACAAGTACTTGGTTGGTAGTGAGGTAGGAACTGAACCCTTAGCCCTGGCAATCTCCAAGCCGCTCGCTTAGTCTAATCAACATCCACCTCTCGTCTCAAGATCCCCTTTGTTGTATTTCATTTTAGAGTATTTGGGTGGGGGGGGGGCTACACCATTTATCATAATAATAATGATAATAATAATAAATATATATGTGAGTGTGCTGAGACATATGTGAAAAAAAATCAAACAAAAATCCTCCAGTCTCCAAAATAAAACGGGAAACAAAAAATTTTCTATCTAGAAATCTTCAGGGCAGAAAGAGAATAATACCAAAGGAAAAAAAACACAAATAAATCGCAACCTCAAAATGCAGAGACATTAAAAACAAAACATCCCACCACCACAAAATCAACTACTGAGTCAATTAGGAAGGTCACAATACAACATCGGGAAAAGGTTAACCAAAAAAACTTATAAATATATAAATCTAAATAGATAATGCAAAATAGACTCACCCAAACTGCACAAAGGAAAAAATAAATAGAAAATATGAAATATACTAGACAAGAGACCAAATAGAGTAAAAGTGAAAGAGTCATCTTGCATCTAATTGATCTCCCATTTCATAATTTGCTCTTCTGTATTTATAGAAAAAGTTTTGTGGAATAGGCTCATGTCTTTCCTCTTTGAGGTTCAATTGGTTCTTCGGCAAATCATCTGTTGTGTCTATTACATTAACTCCTTATCGATTTATTAAAAAAAAAACTGTACCACTACAACCGTGAACGGGTCTGGGGTTCAGTACATGGTAGAGACTGTACTGTTAAATGGACAATGGTTCTGCAAGGAGGTGACTTGACCTAGATCACGCTCAACCGCCAGATTGTCCCCCCTTATTTTGGGCACCCTATTTTTACAACATTTTATAGAGGCTGGGTGAACTCCAGGAGGGTCCTAGATCCCATATGATCCATCTTTGAATGCAACAGACCAAATAAAAGTCCTGCCCGCAGCGGGATTTGAACCAGGATTTCCGGCATGGCAACTCAGTGCTCTACCACTGAGCCATCCCGCTCCCTAAATTATAAATAAACTGTGCAAAAAATGAATAGGATTGCCACTAATTTTGTTGTATTTACTTATCTTTGCATTTTAATATTATTCTTATTATACAAATCATTAGTACTTATTAGCAATTATGCTACGTTGATATATTAATCTAGTTATTAAATATAATAATAATTATATTAATGCTAGGTGAAGTATGTACTACAAAACCAGCAATATTCCGATTCATTTTTGATATTCAGTAGAGTTAAGCTATATTAACATTACGAATTAAACATAATACTTTCCTTCGTAGGTACTATAAGTCTTTGTAAAAATAATAATTTTTTATGTTTAATGTTTCCCTAATATTATTCTTACCAACAAGTCCAAAAAGTTTTGTTTGGGCAATTTTTTAACTCCTGGCCCTGTCACGCTAATTTGATAATAGATAATATTCAATGAGATCTCATGTGATCTCATGAAACATTAAACAATTCATAAACAAGTTTATTAGGAATTAGAAACAATCAGAGATTCCCCTTCGTATTTTAATTTAATCGAGAAATCGTTTGAATAGTGGAAACTCATTTAACGGTTTAAGAGATGTAAGAGGAAAAGTTTAATAATTGCTTTCCTTTTCAAATACCTCGTAAAAGTCGGTAAATCATTTGAATAGTTAAAATCCATTCAGGACAAGTTTGAGGAAAATGTCGGAATTCGTTTCACATTATCATATCACTTAAAGAGTAGGAAAATCACTCGAATAGTTGAAATACATTGATCCGTCCTCAATCAAATGTAAAGAAAAAAAAAATCAGATAAAAAGAAAAATCGAATGAAGTGTCGGGGAAAAACCTCATTAAATTCCGTAATTATTATTTGCAATTAGAAGGGCGTGGTGTATCTCAGTGTGTAATCTTAAGGTCCCGGACTGTACTGGAGACCGATTTGTAGCAGATAAATTATAAATATATAATATCAGGTCTAGCCTCAGCTTTCATTAGCCCTGAAGATGACCCACAAAGAGGGTCAAAACGTCGGCACAAAATAAAATAAGTAGCCACTTATTTAGTGTTTAATTTGATTACACCCCCCCCCCCCAACTATTTCCTTCCTTACTCAAATCTTCCAGTCAACTATCTCCTCGCTAATATAAATATATAAATCAATTTTTTTCTTCGTGGATCGACATATTGAGATCCGATGACCTTCTTTGGGCTCACCAAGTCTTTATAAAGTTCCTTGACTATCCTTAATATAATATAAGGGGAGGATCGTGTTAAGGGGGATCTTAAGGATTTTGGTCCTGTCAATAAGTAATCCATGGATGGAAGTTAGTAAACATCGATTGTATCGGTATCGAGCCATCGGGTTAGCAAGACATTTTATTATTATTGATCCCATGAAATAAATTTTTATATTTAGTGAATTAACTGTATTTTATTTGGTAATTACTCCGCAGGTTTTCGCTTCGAGTTGAGTCACAACAAGTAGCAACTTTTTATTCATCTCCCTTTTAATATTTTCTAATACTACAAGTTATCAGGCATTTTAGTAAGGAAAACAGAATTCAATCGTAGGAAATGTGCATACTTCAGTATTTTAACAAGTAATATGAGGGTATAATTATGGGTTATGAGTAGATTTCGGTAATCATCTAATCTAGAAATGAGCGTTTCAAGAAACTTATTTCTCTTGGAAATGTTAGTTGAGACTTTTATTTCTTGATGAAGTGACTACCGAAAACTACGCATTACCATTAATTACATTCTCCATCTAAAATATTTGTAATTATCAGAAAACCTGAGAATGTTTTCAATAAAAACTCCTCACCAGTACAAAGTTCTTTTAGAGTAAGCCATAAGTGCATTGAAGGATACCTGTTCCCTGGGTTGTCGTTTCGAGTTGAGATTTTGAGAAGATTTAACGGTTTACTCGTTACATTTTTTTAATTTTTCTAAACTTACAAATGATCTGGGTCTTTAGTAACTATAAAATAATATAATATATGGGGAATGTATATATTTGTGTTCTTGATGAAGTGATTACCAATATCTACTCACTACCCATAATTACATTCTCTTTTCCATACTAAAGCTCAAGATAACTTGTATTTTTGTTAAATATACAAAATAAAACGAACGAACAGACAAAACTTGCTGTAACTCAACTCAAAGCGACAACATGCGGAATAAATACTCTTTATTTAAATTCCAACCAGTCATTTTTAAATAAAACATTTTTTAACTTTTTAATAGAGACGATTTACAACCTAAATGACCCGAATATTTGTACTGAAATTATCCAATATCCTCCAACTTTGTTTACAATAATTTTTGTTCTTATATATGTCTAAGTAAACGTAACATTGAGTGCAATATTGAAGATATGACGATCTATTTTATTGTAGCTAGACCTTGAAGATTGAATGTTCATTGAACGTAACAACAATGACCCATTTTTATTATTCCAAGGAAACGACTTTATTGTTCCTTCTCATGTCCTTTATTAGAATGCACGTTTTCACAATTGTATTCTTGATATTAGCAGCCATAATATCTATTGCTTTCTTCAGTAAAGTTTGATTTATAGTTTATAGAGCTATGGAAAAATTAGTATCTCTAAATTCTATATCGATTCGTCAACATTCCAAGATTAACTTAAGTATTTTTTTTTATTTTGAAGAGAAAAGGTTTGTCCTGGCCGGGATTCGAACCCGGGTCTTCCGCAACTCTAGCGCGGTACTTTCTCAACTAAGGTACCAGGCTCGTAACCAGGCAAGGCAAATCAATTCTCTTCACCGATCTTATATCCGTAGCACTCGCAATTTTTGCGATGTATAAAAAAAAATTATAAATATAAAATTGACCTAAGTCAACGAATCCTAATTAAAGTAATCTTCAATGAACATTCTTCCCCATCCTTACATCGTCCCTGGGCGTCAATGAGTTAATTTATTTTGGTTTTTTTCACTAATTCCTCTATTTTATTTTTTTATTTTGCTCTTTTGATTTTTGTTATTGAATTTATTTAAATCATTATCTTTAGTGTTTTGTAAAATGTTTACTTTTTTAATTCACTCTTCCATCATCGGGCCACTATAAATAGCCGAATTAATTATTTTTTAATGAATCAGGTTTTATTTGATAGTTATCAACTTATTTCTGTTTTATTTTTAATTGCATTTGGACTTAATATATTTTCAAATTCAAATTAAATTTATATATATCTTTTTTTACTCGCCAATATTTGTAAAGAAAAGTTATTTTTTAATATTGCCTTGATTTTATTTAATTATTTTTTGTTAGTTTTGATTAATTCATTTAATTTATTTTTTTACTTTCAAATTAAGTAATTGGTTTTATTTGTACATTCTAAAATAGTTTTTATTTCATTTAGTTTATAATAAAGAATTGGTTTTATTTATTTAATTATTTTTGTTACGATTATTTTATTTAATACTTTTTGTATGTTTCAATTTAAAATTTAGTTTAAATATTTTTATTTGAAAAGAAATATTTAAAAATATTTAAAAAGTAATAACAAATAAAATAAAATAATTTAGTTTAGTTTAACACAGAGTTGGTTTTATTTGTGTAATTATGATTGTTTTGATTATTTTCATTGAATACTTTTTGTTTATTTCAATTTTAATATTTGATTTTATTTAAAACATTATGTTTTGTACATTTTAAGACATCTGTAATTAAATTTAGTTTTTATTATATCATTTATTATTATTATGGTTAATTTTTAATTATCTGTTTCGTTTTATTTTATTTAATTTTTATTACTTTATTGTTTTGTACACTTTTTGTAATTAACTCTAAAAACATTTGTAATCATTCAAATTAATTTATTAAATATTTTTGTTTGTTTTAATATTATTTATTGCTTTATTTTTCTTTAGAATTGTGTAATTAAATCTAATTTTAACATTATCTTCGAGCCTCGTAAAAAAATTTGCAACCAGTTAATTTAATTTATTAAATAATTTTTTTAAATAGTATTTATTACTTTGTTTTCTTTCAAATTTTGTAATAAAATATATTTATAATTTCGTCTTTGGATTTCTTAAAATAATTGATAATATTTACTTTAGTTAATTAAATAATTGTTCATTATGTGCAGTACACATATACATGTAACTGTATAAATAATAAATAAATATAATAATAATTTTTTTCATTCGAATTATGTAATTAAATCTATTTATAACACATCTCCTGTCGTCACAAAATATTTATTTGTGATCATTCAATTTAATTTATTGAAGTTTTTAAAATATTGTTTAATCAAACGGTTATGTTCTTTACATTTTAAAATAATTATAATTTAATTTAATCTTTTACATGTCTATTTTTTATTTGTTCTTTTATTTTTATTGTTGCTATGTTTATTTTTTGTTGTTTCTATTCATTTTATTTATTTTTAAAATTTTTAATTAAATATAGTTTATTTGATTTCTTAATATATTTGATAATGTTCAATTTAATTTATTTAATAATTAGTCATTATGTATTTTTATACATATACATGTAAATGTGTAATTATATTTTTATTTCGAATTAATTAAATCTATCTATAACATTTATTTTTTATTTGTTCATTTATTTTCATTGTTATTGTTTTGTTTTTTTTATTGTTACTTATTTTTTTTAATTTGTAATTAAATATATTTAAAACATCATCTTTGGATTTCTTAAAATAATTATTAATGTTCAATTTAATTAATTAAATAAATGGTCCTTATGTAGTGATGTTATATGCATGTAAATGTATAAAATGATTAAAAAAGATAAATATAAATATAATAATTAGTATAAAAGGATAGATAATAAAGGAGAGTAAGTATACAGGATAGGTGTATAATGTTAAGTGGGAGTTAGCCTTAGAGGAGAGACAGGGGGTGATAAGGCAGGGCGATCTGGCAACAGCGCGCCGTGGTGGGGCGAAAGCCACTCCGCTCTAGCCAGCTTCAGTCCGCATCTGCCGCTGGTGTCGAGAGGCAGCTGTGTCTAGTTGAGGCTAGCAGTGTCGCGAGTGATAACTATATATCATATATATATACTGTAGCAGGCTACCACTGTACAAGTATTAGCGCTATAAACCAATTTATGTGTGTTGTGTCCGATGCTCGGCTATACCGCCTACAGGTAGACGAATCTCTTTTCTATCTTCTCTTTTGGTTTCTATCTTCTTCAAGACAACTACCACCAATATATAATAATAATAATCATAACAATTTATCTATAATACACAAGACGCCTGGCCGGGCCCCTATATGGGGTAGTAGGCCGATTCTCGATGTATACACAAGTCCCAATTGGGAGTCTCAAATCGGCCCTGTACACTCATGTATTCTTCTCTTAGTATTTAGTTTTCTTTTTTTTTTTCATTTGTTTTCTTCTAAAAATTTTCAAATCAAAATAATATAAAAGAGGCGACGCTAGTGATATATGTGAGTCTGGGACGTCAGTGAAAAAAAAGAGTGTTTTGGAACCAGTATAGAGTGCGATGAGTCAGGATAGAAATTTGTGCTCAAGGACTAGTTGAAGTCAGGACATGAGCTACCTTGACCTCAGTCTAGATTGGTAAGGAGACATTTTTACTACGAAAAATATTTCAGAAAAAAAAATTTCAATTCGGCCTATGTTTGTGTACCCTCGTTGGATCTTTAGCACTGTAAATAGAGCACAATTCCTTCTTGTCTGCACTACACGTTCCCTAATTTTATTTTTGTTTTATTTGTCAATTGTAAATATATACTTGACTATCCGGTGGAAGATGCTTTATGTGTTTCACAATTGTTGTTATATTTTCCCTTGTGTTTCCTGTGCTCGAGATATGTCACCGGGATACGAATCGTGTGTATTTGTGTGCGTGTGTGATGATAAAAAAGCGAGAGACCGTGGTAGTGGGGGAAGTGTGGTTGTATGTTTTCTAAACGGTCCTGTGCCTTGTGTATACATCGGGATCCCGCGGGTGGGGAGCATCCGAACCCATGCAGTATGGATTCCTGTCCGGGTTACTGTTCTCTATGTCGGCTTCGAACCTTTGGCTATTCCTAAATCGAAAATTCAACAACAAATATTAATTTCGAGGAAAAAAAATCTAATATCAAAAGCTCTGTTATTAAACTGTTATTACACCATACTAATATAATTATTACATTAATCACTCTTCCAATTAAAATATTTTATAACCAATCTTGCAATAATTGATAAATCCCCAGTATTATCTTGTACTTTTTTAAAATGTAAATACAAGTTCAATTCCGACCATATTTTCCCAATTAAAGATTCTTGAACAAAGCAAAAATATTTTTTTTAAAATTACATGCACCTATGACTATATTTAAAAGAGAGCTTATGATATATTAGATTTTAATAAATTATTTTCAACATTACCCGTGGGTATTTAAAATATTAAATAAATTTCACTCCCTGACAATGTACTTCGGATTAAATCCCTAAAACATGACAATTTAAGAATACTTCTAATTATAACTGATTTGTTTTATTATTTTTTCAAGTATGGTTTTATTTTTGTTTGACCAAGTGCTTTTGCGTGGTTTCAAAAAGCTTGCAGTATATTAATTGAGTGAGTTTTTCTGTTTTGTTTTGAGTTTTTTTTTCACTCATTGGTTTTGTTTTTTGGATGATTGTTTTAATATTAATCCTTTATCCTCGAGTGTATAAAAAAAAAAAAATAGTGGTTTCAGAATTTTAATTTTTTTTTTACGCTAATTTTAAATACATAGATTAAAATAATTTTTTTAATTTTAAGATTTTTTTAACTGCAAGTTCCAATAGGCACAAAATATAAATTTTCGATTTAAAAAATCGTCCAAAATTCTATATTCGATGTATTTGTGAGTAATGTGATAATCAGACTAATATCATTCATCGCTTCAAAAAAAAAAAGTTTTCCAAAATTTTGGATAATAGTTGTTTTGATTATACTGAAGATTTTCAAGTGCTGGGAAATCGATTCGAGATTATTATTTTTTTTCGAAATGTGGTTAAAAATTTTTGTCTTTAAAAGCGCAAATGTACTATTTAGTAATATCTTTAAGGATTCAAAAAATAATTAAATAAATAAAATTATTTTTTTCGATATTTAACGAAATAAATGGGTCGCGAAATTTTGCGTATCGTGTTGTTGGTCGAATGGAAGCAATCTGTTGCCTTGTTTTGTTTGATCCTGTTGCATGACAACCAATATTTGTTTGATCCAATTTTCAAACGTGCTTTTCCCATTATGTGTCTCCCTTGCTTCGAAGACAAAACCAAAAAAAAAAAAAAAATAAAATAGATATCCTAGCTTTGTGTGTAGTTCACTTTTACATGCTTTTAAAACCCCAGGCTTTTGTGTATGTGTTAGTGATATGTGTTTTCGTAAATCCTTGATTTCCTTTCTTCCTTTAAGGACCATTAGCTATAAGATTTTTTAAATAAGTTAAGTGAATGATTATGTGTTCTGGTTATTTTTTCTGAAGTGAAACCTATTTTTAAGTGTGCTTTGGTGTAAATATTGTGTGGATAATTTAAGTTATTAGAAATATACATATATATATATATATGTATGTATACACTAGCCTAGGGAAGCGACGACCTTGGAACACTAAGAGCATTTAGTATGATAATCGTTGGGCCATTTCTAGTGCATTAAGCGTTTCCGGTGCCTGGCTCTTTGCTACCTCGCCACTAGAAAGATAACGAACACTACCTGTGTCAATTATTTCCGGTTTCTTCTTACCTGTAAATTTATTCTTTTATTATTTCATCAAAAATATTTAAATTTAAATTTAGATGTTTTCAATTTTTTTTAAATTCTGAAAACAAAATTATTTTTTAAAGCGTGGTAAAGCGAGTCTTTTTTTTAAAAGCCGCCCTGATAAGGCGGAGGGGATAAAAGGTAGGATTTAGCGGTTATCTTATCAGTAATTTTATCAGTCGGCTAAGCCAAAGCCATTTTTCGTTATCTCATTTAGGACTGATAATGTGAAATTTTAAACGCGCAATATTGAATCCATTAGTTTCACGATTATGTTATGCCTTAGTTCTTATCCACCAGCTCTTATCACCTGATGATAATAACTGGTACGAATATTTTTATTGTTTCATATCAATCTTTCGACATAAACAATATTTGTTTTGCCACCCATACTATAATTATTTTGTACGAAAATTATTTACTTCATATAATTTACCCTTGTCATTTCGTAAGTATAATGAACTATAGATATATCTGATGATAATGAACCGTGTATATATGTTTATCTATTTTTAAAATATATTAAAGTGGATAATAACTTCATTTATCGTTATTTTTGTCACGGCATTTGAACGGATTTTAAATATAGCAAGAGAAATTTCACTTTTTTTTTTTTAATTTATGGATTTGTGTTGATATTTTCAAGTCTTTCAATGTGGCTTATTTCGATTGTTAATTTTTCTTTTTATTTGTAAAATATCAAAAACGGTGAAAAAATCATATCTACAGAAATTAATTTGGGAAGGCATTAAGGGTTTCCAAAATATCGGAATATATTAATTTTAACTGATTTTATTTTTATTTTTTTATAATTTTTAGTTGTTTCTGATTTTGTTTACGTGTTTAATGATAAATTTATAGATCTAAAAAGATTTTTGATCGTACTAGTGAATTGTGACACTAGTTTATTTTATTTTTTAAAGCTTAAATCTAGTTCAACACAAAGTTCATAAATTCGACTAATTTATAAGTATATTTAAGTTTTTTTTTAATGATAATTTTAGAACCTAAAGTTACGATAATAATAACTTGCGCGTTGGATGTTATTGTATTATATTCAAACCTTATTATTTGGGTTTTCGTAGCAGTTATTTCGTATTTTTTTTCTTCATAGATTAATTTCAGTCTATCTAAACAAACTCGTTGGAATTTAAACTGTTAATCTCTACTTCTTAAAAACCAACATTTTGACTCATATCTGTGCTGAACGATAAATGAACTGCTGAATAAAAATATTTATTAATATATTTGTACATTTAAAAATATATGAATCTTTGAAGTAATACGTTTCGTAAACTCAACTCTTACCTTTATACGATCAAAAACCAACTATACAATATTCTTTAAATTTATTTATTGTCTGTAATCTCTCTTTAAAATCTCGTTTTATGTATGTCTATATACATATATATATATATATATATATATATATATATATATATATATATATATATATATATATATATATATATATATATAGGTAAACACTTAGTTATATTTATCCCTAAGTTTATACTTCGTATTGCATTTCGATTTCAATGAATAAATTACTATTTAGGTTTATTCATTTAAAGCTATATGTGTTTATTCTGTCTTCTATCCGTCATTTTCTTCTCTTATTTAAAAAAAAAAATATTTACTAAATATTTATTCAATTAATTTTTCTTTTTTAGAAATCGTAAATATTCCTCAATAATAAAAAAATATATTTTATTACATAAACATTCTAAAAGAAAATTATAATTTTACTTGTTAAAAAAAAATAAAATAATATTAGAACGATTTAAAAAGATTTTGAAAAAAAAATTAAACATCAATCGAAATTTTGATTTTTACTATAAACAATAATTTTTTTTTTCCCAAGATTAACTGTTAAAAATCAAAAGAGTGTTATTAGAGAGAGCCAGCATTATAATCTATGACGAAAAATAATATTGAATAACTGCCACAAAGGAAAGGTTTATAGCTAAAATTTAAAAATTATTATTTTTCATTTATGAAATTTCTAATCAAATTTTTAAAAAATATTATATGTGTATATATATATATATATATATATATATATATATATATATATACACATATATACAGCCAGATAGACATATATAGGTGGTTTATTAGGTATATATAAAGAGCAATAGTTGTCAGAGACAGAAGGGAGAAATGTGGTGTGGGCGGAGCGGCGCTGAGAGTAGACACTACCCGCACGGCGCGCGCAATCCACGGCTCTCTATCTCTAATCTCACCTCGCATCTTCTCGCGCTAACAAAACAGCGCTGTTATTTAAAATTATAATATTTATTATATGCTTTACTTATAAATTATCTCTTTAGTATACCTATTAAATCATCACTCCTTTAAAAACCGATTATCATCCTCGTTTATTAGTTACGATTCTATTCAACGAAATAAATCTAATAAAGACAAAATAATCTAGTCCAGATAATAATGTATTTCATACATCAATCAATCTATTTATATTTAATTAATTTTAATGAAGAAATATTATGAGTTAACCATGAATAACATATTAAGAAAAGAAAACAGTAAATGACTAAAAATAAATTTAATGAAATAACATATATCAGAATTTATTATAAAGAAAGAAATTATAGATGGAAGTTTATTAAAACTAAAAAAAAAATAATTTTATGAAATCTTGATTTAATATCATTTTATATTTGTCAATGCAGACACACAACTAGTTTATATTTCAGTAGAAAAAAAAAAATATTTGACTCCTGGTATGAATACACACTGCCTGTTATGAGTAGATTCTTGAATTAAAAATGTTTTCTGTGGGCTATAATATTAAAGTCTAGACGAGTGTTGTACGACGATACAGTTTCGGTTTAGAATGGGAGATGGGCCAGTACTAACTCAATTATTTAGGGCCTCACTTATCGATTGTGAGTTAGTGGTAATGAGTATCACTATCAGTCCACAATCCACAGTACACAGTCCAGTAAGGAATAGGGCAATCGATAGGAATTCATTTGATAGGCCTGTTGCCTTGTTCTTAACCATTTATGCCTCTCTAGACCAAATATCTATGACTAGCTTTTACCATTACTATAAAATAATAAAATGGATATATATAGTTATTATATATTATAGTTTAATGTAGTTGAAAACTATCTTATTCTAATTTTAGGTATTTAATCAGCTTTATTTTCCCATAAAAATATATACATAAAAAGCATTACTGTTACTACTAAAAATAATAGCGGTTAGGCTCATTATTAAGACATACAAAGAGGAAACAATTTAATTAATGTATTTTGCGAATCATAATTAGCTAAAAAGATTAAATTAATTCAATGCCTTTTATGATGCCAATACATTTCACACAACCAATTGAATTCGGATTTACATTATACTTGATAATATTTTAACAACTTGTGATACTGGAAACTAATTGGTTCTATATTTAAATCCAGGATCTTTAAAGATATTTTGTATGCACAAATTAATCATTTAGAAATTAATCAATTAGAAATGCATCATTATCTCAACTTCAATTTTTTCAATAATAATATTACAAAAATACAATGACCACTGAATAATTCTCCAGTCAACAAGTGGCCAATGTATTCACTTCAACAGGACGACTAAGAAAGCGTAGTCACTGCACCCAATTCTTATCACGGTATATTGTATTGTTGATGTGAGCTTTGCAAATAATTTTAAGTCTCTATCTAGTTCAGAAACGTAGCACAGTATTAAAAGCTCTGAATTACCAAACTGTACTAAATCGGATCTAGTAGATTTATTTATTCTTTTGATAAGCGTGGATGGATTCTGTGCGATCTATTCCTTCTTAGGCTCACCCTGCCTCTCTAAAGTAGTTAAACTCAATTATGAAAAAAACCTGGCACTTAAGTGTGGTCTGGTGGATCTGGAAACCAGGGGAGGGCTCACCATCTTTTGTAATGTGGGTACCCTTTAATTGAAGAAAACCCTAATTACTTCCACAATCATTGGCTTCGAAACAGTACAGTCTCTAATAGGTACTGAGTGCAATATTTTTCGTGGGTCATATTGGTAGGTCAGTTTTTCTTGATCATTAGGGAAATTACTATTCTTTTAACAATTATTTTAAATTTCCAATGTAATACTTTATAAGTTATCATGCTAATGGATAAGAAATTGCGAAAGGAAGATCCACTTGCACTTAATGTGGCCGAAAAGGAAGAGGGAACATAACATAATAACGGATCGGACGAGTGGCCCTCTGCTATATTGGCTCTTGAATAAGCAATGAGAAAATTGATTTTGCGTGTAACCGCTATTTAGGGGTGCTCCTATCAATTATATATCAGGTAATGGAGCCAGGGCCTCATAAGACCTCCAAAAATCCTATATCAGTTTCATTGATCTTTGTAATATTTAGGTCAATATTCTCCGAAACGATAACATTATTTTTTCGTTAATCCTTTGGCCATTTTCATTTTATTGTTGTATTAACGAGGAGGAGTTCGGAGCGAGTCAATTATTGGAAACGGTGTCACGTAATGGCTGTTGCTTCCGTGTCTTGCAGCCTTTGGATATTTCATGACATTTAGCGCTCTCAAGTTTCCTGTTTCAGATCGATTAGTTCGTTATTGAAGATATGACCGCTTAAGAATCTCATCAATTAAAAAATATAAATGATTTAAAAAACAACTTGGACTAAACATATAAATATTTTTTTCATTGCCTCTATTATTCATAAAAATAATAGTTTCCTCAAAATTTGACTTTATGATTAACATTTAAGAAATACATTACTAGATTAATAGTTATTTTTAATTAATAGTGGCTTCATTGTATTTTTATCTCTCAATCTAAATAGTAAATATGTATTATTTTACGATAATTCATGTATCATTCATAACTATTCAATACATTATATAATCACGTTATTAGCTAAATAAAAAAAATAATTATACACCTCATACACTAACGTAGGCCTGAGGAACCTGGGAACAAGTCTAAAATTGTAGATATTTTTTCAATAAAATTAAGCCTTAATAAACATTTTCGCTTTAAGTTATTGAAGATTTTTAAACTAAAAAGTAAAAAGATACAGTTTTACTAAACATATATATATATATATATATATATATATATATATATATATATACCGAATTTTCTAACTCCTTATGCATTTGAATCTTCTCCATTTTTTCTTAACGTAACTTTTTATAATGGTGAGTGTATACTATGTGCCTTATAATTACAAATATGCCATATCAAAAAACTTTATTCTAATCTTGAAGTATTATGATAAATTTTATTAGAAAATATTAGATAATCATTAATAATAATATCATTATTATATAATGGATGTTACATATGTAAATAAATAAAAAAAGTATAGTTGAAATTTGTTTTACTAGTTACGATTATCATCATTTAATGATTAAGTGCATTGTGCTAATTTTTGAATTAGCTAATTATTTAATTTTTCAGCCAACTTTTTTAGTTCTGGAATAATCACGAATTTCATAAAATCAGTTCGAAATTGATTTTATTATCTAGTTCAAATTAGCCAGTTTTTATCATTCTTAATTGTACATAGAATTTAGAGCCTCGCCTTTCCTACAAAGATTATATGTTTTAAAGTTTTTAATCATATTCATTAATTATCAAGTGAAACGTAATTTATCTGAAAAAAGTCAACTAATTCATTCGATTCAATTGCTGTTATATTAAAAATTACCTGGGATAAATAAATATTTATGTATACACACACACAGATAGATATCTGTAATGCTAAAGAACATAAATTATCATCAAAAGAAATTGATTTCGTGCAAAAGCTTATTTGATTATGAAAGCAAGGACGAGGCGCTACGACAAAGAACAACTTATCGATTCTGGTCGATTATTGATGAGATCTAGTTTTGTTTGTAATCTGTTGGAGAGGAATGTGTTTCTAGAGCTCTGTAATTTGCCCTAGCGGTCGTTTCCTATCTCAACGCTTCTTTAACCTTACTGTCCTTAATCCATTGTTTTATATTAAGACACTTGTTGGTACTTATAATTTAAAAATCTTATACAATAAGGAAGGAAATAAAAAATAATAAATTTTAGTAAAATTGGTTACTGACATTTAAAACTGTATTATAATAACACAAGAAGCTAATATAATGGGGTGGATAAAGGAATTAGAGAAATGGCTGGGTAGTTACGTATGGGGAAATCTGAATTACAGAACTGTTCTAAATCTGATATATCAGTTTTTTTTATTCTGTTAATAGCTTTTGATCGATACGGCGGGATCTGTAGACCCAGCCTCTCTAAAATCGTTATCCTTAATAATGGAAAAAACCTGGCGCTTAATGTGGGTGATCTGGAAACTCTCCTGGGTCATAAAGTGCGTTCTGTTAATGAAAGGAAAACTAGAATAAACCTTTCTGTTTTGTAAAAGAAGTGAAGAAACTAACTAGTCGTAGTCCTGGAATAAAGGAATTTTCTTTTCAGGCGTCTCTTACGATTGAAAAAATAGGTAAGAAATAGGTTTGAAACTAGATGATTTGAGTGGGAATAAATTTTGTCATGAAAGCAATGGCATCGGGTTCGTGCCAAATCAGTAGCAATGGATGACTTTATTAATAACAAAGTGAGGAGCATAAAAAAATTATGTAAGTAAGAAGTATTTCGGATTGTAAGAATTAAATACGAGAGGAGTTCGTTGATTTAGTTGAGTCCCAAAGCTCTACTCCATAAGTCCAAATGGGTCTTATAATAGCCATTTATCTGAGTCTATTGTAATTAATCGGGAGCTTAGAGTGTTTGTAAGTAGTCTGAATCGATTAGCAGTTTCTTGTATGACGAGCATTTGTATTTAGCAAAATTATGAATACATTTACAAATATACAATAATTTCAGTTCAATTGTGATTCCACTTTTCAACAGTTTTCCAATTTCCACAATGATATCTAGTTTAGAGCAGGGTTTTGGGGTGAGGAATTCGCTATAAACCTTTATATTTTTACCTGTCTATAATATATAATCCGTTATATATTATATATTGTAGAGTTATATGACAGAATCCTGCTGTGGTAGTCTAGGGGCTGAGGACTGAGGGAAGAAGCCCTTCGGAAGTGAGACAAATCGATAGCTGGGACTGCTCTCACTTCTTGGAAAGGCTTCCTCTCTTCCATTCGGCCTTTGGTCTTTCGAAAGCGTCGCATTGAACCGATAATTTCTGGTACTCATTGTATCACTTAATTAAATCGATAGGTGAAGTATCTGTAAAGTTTTGTACCACGTAACTGTCCCTGTATATGGTTTATTTTAGAAAAAAAAAAAATAAATAGTGTACAATTATTGATTATGGTGAAAATAATGAAAATAAATAAGGCTAATATGTTTCACAAAATATTTCAAATAACGTTTCAGCTACATTTAGCTATCTACAGGTATATCTTTAATAGGTCACAGGTATATCAGGTCATAGATATATCTTTAATAGCCCTAAAACTTGCGTTCATTATCTATTAAATCGGCACTACAAAAATATATGTGTAGAAAAGATAATAACTTAATTGACTAAATGATATAAAGTTCTTACAATATCCTATCCCTGAGTTTCCGGGTTCAAATCCGTCTGTGGCAAATTCTATTTAATCTGTAAACAGCTTCGGATGCACTCTTTGGGATCTACAGACCCTTCGGGGGCTCATCCGACCTCTTTAATATGGTACCCTTAATTCGGAAATACCTTTTTCTAGGCTTACTCAACCTTGTACAGAGCCCGACAGCTTTAATTGGCTATTGTAGTACAGTTTATTGTATAATGTTCTACACCATATCCAAATCAAATCATGGGAATATAATATAAAATATTTGTTAAAATATGGTTGATGACATTATTTTTAATCTTCCAGATATACCTGAAGATAGTTTAATGTGGCTGAAACGTTGTATATTTTGAATAATATGAAATATATTCGCCTCATTCATAGCTGAATCCTTGAGTAGATTGCATTGACGATTAGATTGATTTTACGGGTTTGGTTTTCGGTGGATGAAAGTTTGTAAATAGCAATGGTTATCAGTATCGACCCTTCGGGTTCCTTTAACTGTTTTTTTTATTAATAGTGTTTTTTTAATATAAAAACAAATTACAAATAACGCTCTCCATAGAGTGTTGTTTATTAAAACTAACCCTCCATTTAGATGTATCAGCCTTTTGTAGACCAGATGAAGCTATAGATGAGCAAACACCCTTACAGACATTGATCGATGAGTCCCCCCCCCCCCACTAGATAATGCCTTAGCCTTCTTAACTGTCCATCTTCCTCTTGTATTGTTATTATTGTTGTGTATAGATACAGCAATATTTTAGGTATTGTTTTACAGAGGATCGTGTGACAGAAAGTGCCATACTCATGAGCATGGCTGTATCACCCTTGGCCTGATTCACTATATATGAATTATTCGAATCTTCTATTGTTCATTGTTCAATTTTGGTTCGATCGCGTGCGTGTGTGATTTCGAGTATTAACTTCTGTAAGAATACAATTATATGGTATTGAACTACAATTCCATGAAAATTCTTATCATTATAGTTATCATAATAAGGGATTTAAGTCGCCCCAATATTCAAAAACATAATAGACGCTTATTGTTTCCGACATTGAGACATCACTACAACCAATGATCGATAAATACGTTCGTTTTATTTATTCCCGATTTCATAATAACCTTCACGAAATAAAAATCATAATTTCTATCGTTATAGTCTCCAATCAAAAAGAACTAGTGAGCCCCATCTCTAGAACCCCCACTCCTACCATTCAATTGGAATCCATAGAATCCTACATATATATATATATATATATATATATATATATATATATATATATATATATTTCTCTCGTACAATCCACTCTGTGAGGTAAAAGAGATCCTTTATATCATATGACTACTAAATGTTATTATCAAAAATTATAAAAACAGGTTGTAAGAAAAAATATCGTTATAGTTGGGATTTAATTAGTAGATTTAGATTGAATTTAATTTTAAAAAATATATGGTTAAATATGAATTTGTGTATAATTATTTATGTTTATAGAAATTGTATATGTTTCTTGACCTGTGTTGTATTTTTAATATTTTCTCATCTTAACATTAAGACGCTATTCTAATGATTCAACAACGTTTTGGCACCAATTGTATTATGCGTGTTGTTTTTGTTTATTAGAGGTAATTTTAATGTGATAATGCCTATTAGGGATGATAATCGCTAGCCATTACGAATAAAACTGTCTTAGAAGAAAAATTAATTAAAAATCATTATTTTTTCTTAGTTTGATAAAATAAATATCTTTCTAAGTAGAGGTCAATTTTCATCTTTCTATAATTTCCCTGCCTCTAGCGACCACAATGTTAATGTTTTAGAAAAGTTTATTTTATTACAAAATATTAATTTTCAAGATTGTGAGGATTACGATGGGGAGAACTATGATTTATATCCCAAATCACAAAAAAATCTCCCACTAACAAAAGTAATTTCACTGTACAAACGCAACTACTTCTTTTTTTTTCATTGATTTTTTAATTTTAGTTACTTTGCAACATAAAGTCATATAGTACTATAGAATATGCCTAAGTAAACATATTAGTTGAATTATTTTTCAAAAAAGAGTATATGATTTGGCCCAAACCCGATATCAATCTTTTCATGACAAACTTCAAACCTACTGGTTTCAGGCCTAGCAACCTCTTCCATTCCTGATAATCCTCCGGGGCGTCTGAAAAGAAGATGGCCTCGTGACCTTGTAACTAGAACTTGTTATTTGAGTCCTACCACTGGCTAGTTTCTCGACTTGTCCTTATTCATGGCTATTTGTACCAATCATTCTATTTACTTGTTGCATTAGTATAATATAGTTGTCAATTTCATTGAATAAATTATAAAAAAATAAAAGGATATAGAATATTCACGGCCATGGCCTGAGGGAGGATGATGTGCAGGAAAGAACTAAATGGAAAAATATATTAAAGAAAATTTTCGGTTGAAGTGGAAACCCTTAGGGGGGGGGGGGATTCAAAAAGAACATTTCATTTACATATTTCTCCTAAAGGATCTTTAAGGTTTGGTCTAACATAACACAATACCCCAGATAATCTAAATCTGATAGAAATAGGAACAAAATTACAGATACTTTTTTTTTAGAAATATAAAGCATAAAAATAATATAAAAACACATTAAATAATAAGCCACTTGAAACTGTTTCATGGCTACCTTAGCATTTGATTGAACATCATGTTGCTGTTTCTATTCTGTTGCGTCTGTTTGGACTGTCGATGTGAGGTGTGCTGAATTTGATCTCCATTGATCATTTTCGATGTTTCTCCTTATGAGACTTCAGGCTGATTATAAATATTTATATTTAAATTGCAAACACCCATTTTTTCCCCTGTTATTTAGTAAAAATGAATTATGTGAGATAGTTAATATAGGCAAATTAAAGTTTACCTGGAAGCAGATTTCTGTCACTACGAGGGGTCCTTGCCTAAATGCTGGCTGGCAATATAAATTGTGATAGTCATAGGAATGGCAGATAGAGACAGAGCTAACATGAACTCTACACTAAATGATCAAGCCATGAAAGAAATTTATAAATAAAGCAACAACTTTTATGAAATGCACAATTTTTATTCCAGCTATTAAATTCGGATAAGAACAAAGCCTATGATCAAAAATAATCAAAACACAGCTATATTATTTCAGTTTATAAAGTTGATAAGAAGCGACAGTTCACTGTCAAATTAGTTCACATGTTTCTTTTATTTTTCTTTATCGATTTCTATATTCAATTTTTGGATGAGAAATTAAAACTTACCTAAGATCGCGGGTCTTTGGAAGGGACGTTAAACGGGGTTTCCGAGGCTTTACGATGTCAGGTACACTGGATACGCAAAATTTAAGGCTCCCACTGTAGCATCTCTTAGCCATAGCAGCATAAGGTGACGTTAAATGAACAAACAACAACAAAACGTACTTTTTTATTTTAAGCAGTATACGGATTATTATTACAGTAAAATAATCATGGCTACAGCTGTTCATTTAGTATCGTGTACACGTTAGGTGTTCGTAATTATGTTTGCCATTTTTCTAACTAGCATATGGTCTTTACGACCCAAAAAATCATCATTGTCCAAGAATAATGATTTATTTATTATTTATTTATTTACTATTCTATTAGTATAGTTTATTTACGACGGTCGAGCGTGATCTCATCAAATCAGCTCTCTGCACAACCGTTGTCCATGCAACAGTACAGTCTCTACCATGTACTGAATCCCAGATCCGTTCACGGGTTGCAGCAGTACAGGTGTTTGTTTTTCTTTTAGTTTATTTATGAGAAAGATTACTTGTGTCTTATGCCTTTTGTAGGCGTGAAACGTATTTTTTTTTCTATATTTTAATCTTAGAAATATTAAGACAGTTGAGATGTCAACAATAGTTGGCCACTAGAGGGAGGGGAAGCGGACAACTGGGTCGACTAAATAAAAAAGCCGCTAATCGCTTAGCCTAATGAGATGGCCAGTTAGTCGCTGCTAGCGCTGGGTTATGAAGTGTGAATGGTCCGATCCTGCCAACATCTCTGTTAATATAGTCCTCTTGTTCCCTAAAAATAGATGGGAGGATAACAGATAAGTTTATTGAACCGAAAAGAAGTGGGGGGTAAATGAGGGGTATTAATACTCTTTGCCTCCTCCCTAAGTCGCTATAATTAGTTGCCGTTTAGTCGAAGATTCCTCAGTCTTTATCGGGGTCTATCTTCAATCCTCAATATTTCATTCTTTTATTATTAAAACGTAATTGAATCAGTATAAATATTTTTTTAATTAGATACATTTTAATTGTTTAAAAGGCAGAAGGGTAGCTCAGAATGCATAGAACGATGAGGTATCTCTTGGTGCAAAGTTCCAGACTACCTGATAGATTATTTTATCTGATTAACAGCCTATAATCGACTACTGGGACTGGATGACCTTCCCGAGGTTCACCCAGCCCCTTTAAAGTGTCTCCCCATATCACCATGGGGACCCTGACCAACCCATTAGATCCCTAAAAAGAACCGGATGAGTGAACTCTCAACAAAATAAATATATAACCTAAAATTATTGTCTACTTATAAGATGTTTTAACATAACAAATTTTCAGCTGTTGTTTATTGTAAATAATCTTACAATCATTGGCTGTTGAGGTAAAATTAGGCATGTATGTGTTGGAATAAACATTTCTGCAAAGTAATAGCTCAGAATATTTTCAAACATAAAAATATTTTGCTGCCCCCGCAAAAAAAAAGAAACAAAGACAAGCTTTTACGACGAAATATGAGCTTTTCGCACTGAGTCGTTCAGTAATATTATAAAATATGCCTGCAGTTCCGGTGGATATGTGGTTAAGTCGAATTTTGTTCAAAATGAGTTTTTTATTATTACAGAATCGTGTTATTTTCTTAGTGGATGAGGAGCTAAGTCAGGTCTTATATTGAATAGGAGTTATTGTTACAATTATTACAAACCCAATTCAAGCCACGAAAATGACAAGATTCCGCTTATTCGATTTAACCACTTATTCACCCGGGCTGTAAATTATATAGTCAATGTGTATTAAATAATCGTAAAAATGTTAATGTGAATTTTTCTGTTTTGTGATTAAAATTATCGCATTGTGGTCACTCGTAGCAACCTCAATGGCCTCATTGTGGCTGAAGGCAAACAAACATCTAACGAAGATAGTGGGATATTTTTAGTAAAGAAATATCTCGCTTGGAAGAAGATCGGACAGGATGTCTGTGTGTGAGATGGTTAAGCTTAAGAACGCAGTAAAAATCCATCGGAGCTCATAAAATCGTCTAAAGCCAGGTGACAATATATTTCTCCGAACAGTGTGTGTTCCATTCGATCAGTCCAGCTCTGACCCGGTGTGGTCCATTTTAGTGGCCTTTTCGAAAATATATTTTATTGCCCATTGATTAGAGTTTTATGCCTTCGGTCGACTTTTATCGCGGGCGGCTTGTGTTTGTTTTATTGACAGTAAACAACACGAAAGATGCCTGTTCTGAAGAACATCCAAGCTTGTAGCTTTACTTCACAGATAAATTTGTCGGTCTTCACTACTCTCCTGATCTAATATATATGTTTCTCATTTCTTGTATTCGTAGAAAAGATATAATATTCAATAAAAGTCCAGCTGGTTAGATTGCTTAATAATATGCTTAAATTTCTACATTGAACGCAGATATTTGTATTAAAACATGGGCATGAAAAATGTGGGGAGTCAAGAAAAATGGAAATTCCTTGCTCAAGAATTTACATTTCTTTCAAATCTGCGTAACGTCACAGAGTACTTCGCCTTGAATAATTGAAGCAGATATTATATAGAACAAAACAACATAAAAATTGGCTCGTCTACTATGCCCATCTTTAAGATTTTTAAAAAAATTGATGTGGACAGAAACTTTTCCGTAGCTCAAAAAGTCAATACAAATCAAATTATAATTTACATGACTGGGCGGAAAATATATGTATTTCTTTTATAAAACAAATAGTTAAATAAAAAACCTATGAGGATGGATATAGTACTTGGTACGGACTGTGCGTTACAAATAAATCATGAAAGAACATGTTTTTATCGTTATCGGGCTTAACCCCTGGTTTTACCCCGATTATGTGTATCGAATAATATAAAAAACAGTCATATATTTTGACAAAATTTCTAGGAAGCATTCTTACAATGTGATTAAAGTACCTTGATTTACAGGCTTTATTGGTGTTTACAAAAATAATTTAACTGCCACAGCTGGTATCAAACTTGGGTCCGAAAGGTTAACAGAACGCTTTGCCTTCGTACTGAGCTTGTTGTCGATATAGTAATAAATATATGTATCCGATATGATCGATCATCGTAGTCACTTTGTTAAACAAGCCACTCACCGAACTATAAGCTAGGAGCTATGTTCAATCAGAGCAAACACACGAGTTGACTCCGCCGAGCGCGTGGGATTGCTGCCAACTCCCGAGCCGTGGCTTCTAGAATTAGCGAATATTTTACAGAAATTTATATTTCGGGCCAGTTCTAACCCTCACTAACTCCTATAGCTCTCAACAGTTTCTTAACTCGACGGTAGGTTTTCTGATAATTCGTGGGCCGAAAATATTCGTGAATTGGACGCGAAACGTCTCCAGATCTTATTGAAAAAGATAAACTAAGCGTTATAAAAATTAATACAAAATATCATTAATATTTGAACTAGAAGTGCTAAGTTGCCGTGTCAAAGCTCTCCGGTTCAAATCCGGCTCTGGTGGATTTTATATTATCTGTTAGCAGCGAGAGATGGATCCTTTGAGATCTGGGACCCAGTCTCTAAAAAGTTGGTACCCACAAATTAGGGATAATCTTTCTGGTCAGAGTGATCTAGGACAAATCACTTTGTTTTATTTGCATAATATTTATCTCCGAGGTAAATGAAACTTGTACCTCTACGTCCCATGAAAGGTTTTGGGTTCAGTACACGATAGAGACTGTACTGGTTTTACGAAAAACTGAACAGTGTTTTGATTTGTCCAAAGTCACTGTCAACTAAGAGGTTTCCCTCTGATTAACGGCCCATTTTATAGAGGCTGAGTGAGCCTCAGTAGGCTCTGCAGATCCTGCATGGTCCATCAGTACAGCAACTGGATCCTACACGGCTACCAGTAGAGCAACTTAGCGCTCCACACATTGAACTATCTCGCTATCTTTATCTCTGAAGGGCGTCAGAAAATTTTTTTTAGTTCGGTTGATAATTTATGATGATGTTTATCGAATATAAAGTATTTATAGTTCAGTTCATCATTATCTAATTATTAAAAGTCATTAATCATTTATTATTGGATTATAATCTCGAGAGAATAATTTAACTTGACAATGTGCAGTTTTTTTTCCTCGTTTAATCGTAAGATATGTTTGCCTTGAGAAACAATTGCGCTAGTAAATATTTCAATATTTCATTCTTAACCTTTAAACAGACAAATCAAGTCTATATTTTTTTGTTTACTTAGCTTTTTATATTTACTATGCAAGCTCACTAGGAATCCATTGATGATTTTTTTTTATTTACTTATAGATTTAGAACTGTGCTTATTAATAATGTTCACAGTTCTTCATCGTATATTCAGTGATAGTTCTTTCTTGATGGTGTAGAAGTTTGGCTCGAACACACACCTACAATAACCTTTCATAGATTACAAAAAATAGTGGTTATAAAACAGCTGATTTATTGAACAAAAACAATCCGAAAAAACAAATTATACAATTTTTAGTCCTTCCATATTGTCAAAGAGGTTAGCATTTTTGTATACAATTAATTTGCAGTTTAGTTATCTGCTCGTACTTTAGCATTGACATGATTAGTAAGTTAGGTCTGAAATGACAGTTTCTGTGAACTGTCAAACTGTCATATGGAGCTTGATAAAACCACAGTACTACTTCTCTGATAAAATGTGTTTACATATACAAATATATACATATATATATATATATATATATATATATATATATATATATATATATATATATATATATTTTTTTTTTTTTTTTTCAGATCCTCAGTTCTTAAGATCCCTAGACTTGTTAAATATTAACTATGTAATGTCAAGGTTACAACACTGTATTTTCTACATCAAAGTGCGTAGCAGCTTTTAATGAATTATATTAAATCACAGACTAATCTAAATATAAATGATACTTGTATGTTGAGAAGACAATGTTAACATACAAATTGATGACTATATGTTTACCACTCCATCACCCAAATCCATATTTTCAAGAGAAAATATTTGCCCCCAGCCGGGATTCGAACCCGGATCTCCGCCTCACCGTGGCAACGCTCTAACCATTTGAGCCACCGGGGTCGCTCCCTACCTAGGACAAATCTGTTCTTTTCGCCGATCCCATATCCCCCGTGTTCTCGCAATTTTGCGATGTATACCTGAGGAAGAATGTTCATTGAAAATTACTTTTAATTTAAGGACCTTTTTGACATACGTCATTATATTATTTATAATTTATTATAATTTTTAAATCATTGCATTAATAACTGTTAACATATGTCACATAAACACATTTCAAGACATCGGTACATTCAGATTTTTTTGAATAAATTTACATGTCTCTCAAGAATTACAACCTTGATTATTGTTTTTTGAGAAACTGTTATTTTACTGTCAACCTGATTGTATTTTTTGTGTAAACAGTAATTTTGAAGTCAAGTGTAGTTCAATAATTCAATTGATAGTCTCGAAATAACAACTTATACTTAACGTCGTTTCGTTCCTTGAGTCACGTTTTCGTCCAGATTTTTGGTGGTCGTGAGAAACTGACTAAATCTGGGCAAAGCACCGAGCTTAACTATGTACAATATCAAACCAAATATTTATATCCGATAATACTATATATGTTCATAGATTATTTATTATATATTAAAATAGTTATCGTGCCAGTTTTCCTCATATTTGGCGAGGAAATCCTATACTTTTCCTCACATAATTAATTTTGAATCCACGTGTATCCAGAGACATTTAAGTAGACAATGCTATAAGTTTCCCACCGTCCTTGTCTTCTATGCATATGTTAATGTAACACATTGTTAACATCACGGTCAGTGGGAGTGATTTTTAATGACAAGAAACACGCTTTATTACCTCACAATAATATATTTTACGATTTAATTATATTCATTATGCTTGTTTATTTAATTTGAATAGAGTAGCATATTTAGGGATTATAGACACAAGGATATAACCCCACATCTAAAATGTATGGAAACATATTCTTTTCATACATATCAACGTAAAGTTTTTATATTTTACGGAATAATTTTGCTTTATATTTCAAGTAAAATATATGTTAAATACTCACCCAGCCTCAATAAAATGTTACCCAAAATAGACGGGGAAATCTGCCGGTTGAGCGTGATCTACATCAGGCAGGAGTTCTGTGTAGAAGGAATCGATTAGGGGCGGGGAATATTGTAAACAATTCCAACTTGGAGATATTAAACTCGATAAGAGGGATGGGTAGATACTGGATTTTCCTGTATTTGAATACAAGTGATACTGATACTTTTCTGTATCTGATACTTTTGTAGTTGAATACAGATATCTTGACTCTTACTCTTCTAATTCGCTACACAGAAGCCTTTCTTGGGGCATCAGTTTTTGTTATCATTTTAAAAGGAAAAAGAGTTATTCGCCGAAATAGTAACCTGCAAAAGGCATCAAATGATTAAAATCATGTTTTTATTGGTAAATTATTTTTTAAAAGCTATGGAATTGAACAATAAAAAATAGATTTCAACCCTACATCAAACTTTTGGTATTCACGTTCCAAGACACGTAGAATTTGGGTTGTTATACAAAATTTGTCTGTCTGCCGCCGCACGCTATATTCTTTAAAACGCTATAGCTGTTTTGTTTTTTAATTCGCACCCGATTTCAATCATTTATGCCTTTACTTTATGGTGTAGATATATTCATTAATGAACCCATATTTGCCCGAACATAGGTCGAGGTTTTTTTTGCAAAAGTTGCTCGTGAAAAATCATCTATTAGGAGGCGATATCAGAAAATGTTATTTCAACCACCTTTACTGTTAACTAATTTCATAGTTTATTTTCGTTTCTACATATGCGATAAGTGACTAATTACAGATTATATTGATAATAAGTGAAAACTCGTTCACTATTATTTTTACTTATTTATTTATTAATATTAAGGAGAGATGTGGCGAAATCGGTCTTTCGCCGGTAATTAAATCAGGGGAGCTTAAATCAATCAGTGGTTGACTATTGCTTATTATTTATTTTTTTATTATTAAAAGGACCGTGATTAATAGTATATAATAATTTTTTTTATATCCGTGAGACGATGTAATTTTATTGCCAAAATGAGCTCGGTTTGTTTTGGCGGTAGGGATGGATAAGGTTATATCAATCCAAGGTAATTAAACCATTTTTCAGAGCATAAATGTATCACTAATACAACTTATAGTTTAAATCAATCGAATATATAACTATGTAAAGGTTAACAAAAGTAGGCTGGAGTAATATCAGATTTTATTAGTCTGTAAAGAAAAATCACAAGAATAAATAAACGAAAATGGTTATTAACAATAATACTCAAAAAGAGATGCTAAACAATAATCAAGTATATACCTGTAAAGAATAATTAAATTCCAAGATAAATATTCAGCCTAATGTATTGACAATAAAGGTTATAACAATCTAATAAAGGTTACACCCAACAGCAGGGTGGTCGTCATGGCAATAAACAATTGATATCAGGCCAGTAGTCAGGGATCTTACAACTAATAATGAATTTTGAACTATAATGAATTAGTTATTAATTTTGTCAGCTGTTAACCAGTACAAAAATTTTACATTCCTACAAATCAGGAAGAAAAAACGAAGCATTCAGATCAAATTTGCTGGGTGCGATACTGCGCAGGTGCAAATATAATATAATCATGAAATAAAAAAATAAATATTGAAAAAGGGAACGCTCAACAGAGACATCAAATAAATGTTAATACATAAGTGGAAAAGTTCCAACTAAAAACCTTTAGTCTCTAAACTAAAACAGGAAATTAAAAATACCTGTCCAATATTTCGCCTATTCAGGCATCCTCAGGGCAGAAAGAGAACAATAGCAAACCAAAAGATGAATAATGCACCCAAAAAACACACATCCCACCACCTCCAAGGCTCAAATGCATTTTCTGAATCATAGGGAAGGCTACTAGATTCCCAGCTGGCTAAGGTTAGATAAAAAAAACTGATAAATACACCAGATTTGAAACATCAATATACATTCACCAAACCCCCCCAAATTTATTAATATATTGAGCCTTGGAGGTGGTGGGATGTGTGTTTTTTGGGTGCATTATTCATCTTTTGGTTTGCTATTATTCTCTTTCTGCCCTGAGGATGCCTGAATAGGTGAAATATTGGGCAGGTATTTTTAATTTCCTGTTTTAGTTTAGAGACTTAAGGTTTTTAGTTGGAATGTTTCCACTTATGTATTAAAAAAATAAATGCTTAACAAAACTTGTTTCATAACAATTTCAACCACCACGGTAATTTACCTATCAACCAATTAGGGGGGCGGAGTGGCTCAGTGGCATACCGTTGCCATACCGAAAATCCTGGTTCAAATCCCGCTGCAGGACTTTTATTTAGTCTGCGAGCAGCCGGTGATGGATCATATAGGATCTAGGACCCTCCTGGGGATCACCCAAACTCTAAAAGTGGGTACCCAGAATAAGGGAAAAAATATGGCGGTTTAGCGTGATCTAGGACAAATCATCCCCTTGTAGAACCGTAGTCCATGGAACAGTACGGTCTCTACCCCCGACCAGGTTTTTTTTTTTTTTTACTGGGGGGTGTACCCCATCAACCACCATTTCACGAACTATATCTGTTCATTTTATTGTTCAACAGTAGGTACTTAGTGTTTTAGTAGATCTAGGCCGATATTATTATAGAAAGTTCAGATTTGTACTTATTTGGCACCCGCGTAGTGAGCCTATAAAAATGTGGGTAACCACTTAGTATCGTTTTTTTTAAAAAAGAAAAATGACTTATTTCACTGCACTCCATGTATTGAAATATAATACAATACATCACCGATAAAATATTATATCAACAAACATATTTTTATTCAAACATAACAGTTATTTGTTATCTATATAACTGCAATGTTAGGGTATCAATATGAATAAACGTGAAAATATTTAATAAAAGGGTTACGATTATAGACATTGTATGCTTAAAAATTAATATAAGACGAATGACGTAAAATGTTCATTGTAAATTTTTTGTATAATATTATTATTAAAGTAGAGTTCTGAGTTCCTGTTCCCGAGAGCCCGGGTTCAAATCCGGCTGCTGGTAAATTTTATTTAAGCTATTTGTGGCCGGGGATGGATACTTCGGAATCTCAGGCTCACCTCGCCTCTGTAAAGTGGGTATCCAAAATAGAGGGACAAATCTGGTGGAATCTAGAATAAACCACCTCCCTGGGCAGCTGTTGTTCAAAAAACTGTACAGTCTCTACCACGTACTTATCACAAGACCTTCATGGGTTGTTTTGGTATATATATTTTTTTTTTAATTGGCATTTCTCTTTTTTCATTCGTATTCGTGATTTTAACATCAAGTAATAATCTTCCTTAAGCAATTATGGATTATTTTCGCTTACTACTTATTTCCGAACTTACTTCCCTCCCCTTGCTTAAGCTTTCCCTATTGATAACTCAGTGTTATTATTAAACGGATTGCACAATCTTTTTTCCGAAATATTATCTAATTTTACCGAAATGACAGGAAATGAACGGTAAGAACTGGGGCTTCGACGGAAAAGGGGGCAGACCGAAATAGAACTTGATAAATCGATTTATGGGACGATTTGTTTTTTGTTTATTTTTTACTTGGACAGTTTCCTTCCCAAACTGGCGTTCCATTGGTCCTGAGCAATATTTAAAAATATGAAAGAAAAATTAATAAATATCATGTTTTTGTTGATGTATGAATGGACAATGGCTATTTAATCAGATCAATCTCGTTTAGAATTACGTATAAAAGTTAAAATAATAATATTGCTTAATAACAACAATTTTAAGAAGAAGAAAACATTTGGAGGTCAGAAAAAAATCTCATAAATATAGAGAACTATTTAATTTAAAGCCAACGTTTCGGCCCATATTGCAGGTCTTCTTCAGGGCTTATAATAGAGTCGAGGATCGATTTGATTTCACTTTCAACCCTTATACGAGTTAAAACTGCCTTCTAAATTATCCAATATCAAAATAAAATACAACAATTACAATTTCATTCTGTCGTTTTGTAATGTTACTTCTTACCAGTCTATATTTTCTAGTTGATTTAATATTAAATTTTCGGTAGAGTTCTTTTTGGTTACACGAAAAGCAGTAAATCGTAGACGAAAATCCTTGTAAGGTATCAATTGAGCGAGAGGTTCCCATGGAGTGTCCTGGGCGAGTTCTCATGGCCTTAGGCCACTCGAAGGACGAAGGACTCCGATTGTCTCAACAGCCTCTTGTCCTTCAGGAAGAAAGGAAAACTCTTGTAATTAGGGAAAGAAAAAAATGGAAAGATAATTGCATGCTCATTTTTTCATTGTATCTAACCCGCATGAACTTATCCTTGTAGTTTTGTGTTTTGTATTTTTTTTTTTTGTATATATGATGTATGGAATATATTCATTTTTGTATTTTATTTTTCAGGAAATATTGTCAATAATGTTTTTTATATTTATTTTTGTATGTATTTGTGTGTTTTACGGCTCATGTTTGTGAGCCGCTGGTGTGACAGAGGTCTGGCTCCGCACTCTTCCACAACATCCCGTACCCCGTAGATTGCGGGTTGTTTCATTCACTACCATCCCTCATATCCTGTAGATCCTGGGTTGTCTCATCCCGAATCCCTTACTATTCCTATCTCTATAGAGCACGCTATTCAATTATTCCTTGCTGCACTTTATAGTCTGATATTTCTGTTGTCTTTTTCATCGGATTGTCTTTTTTCGTCTGTTTATTGTCTGATTCGCACTTTTTTGTCTTAATAATGAAATATCAATTACAATGCATGATTATTATTACTTATATTAATATATTTTCTTGTTTCATCTGATAATGTTTACAGAATGATTGATAATTTATTAATGGGTACATTATTAACTTTGATTGTTTTTACATTTTCACAGAATATACATGGATATATAATATTTCCAGGATTTTGTATTGCTCATGATTTCTGTATAAATATATCATCAAAGCCATTTTTATTTCAGGTTATAGTTTTGTTTTTTTTGTGTTTGGTTAGTATTTTTTCGCCCTCTTCTGCAAATACAGCTCAATGGTATTTTTCAGTCAGTGACAACTTAAACTTCGTATCTTCTTCGTTGCTTTTTATCTTTCATCGATTTCCAACTTCCAATTTTCTCCTTATCGTACAAACTGGATTCAGTTCGTTTTTCTTCTTGCAACATTTCCATTTACTAATGCCCTTCTTAGCTCTCATGCGTCGTCTTTACAATCCAGAGATGTATCTAGGCTTGATATCCTGATCTCTGTCACTTATCCAGGTTTATTTTGAATCCCTTTCCGATTCGTCCACTTCCTTGGCCTCAACGTCCAATGTCCTATTTCAGAATTTGACTGTCTTATCCGCACCCATCCTGTCTTTATTGAGCTCCCTATTCAATAACCTTTCTCCACTGCTCTTTTTAATTTTATAATTCTGTTGTATTGTTTTCCTGTTGGCAATGCCCTAATCTTTCTTACCCGCCTATTTTGTATGAGCACTCCTAAGCAGTGAATTCCTATTCCTATGCCTCGTACCCTCCACCGACACTTCAAGTCTGATATCCAGGTGTCTCTTCCGATTCCCTCACTTCCTGTGTCCTCAACCCCCACGTTTTTTCTTTCAGAACTCGTTCGCGTACCCTTCCTATTTGTATAGAATTTGCCATTCAGTTACAATTCCCCACTGCACTTTTTAATCTTATAATTATATTCTATTTTCTTTCTCCTGTCCTCTATTGTTTCAGCACTCCTAAATCCCACATCCTTTCTTTTTGTACCCCCAGAGCTACCCTTCCGATTCCTCTACTTCCTCGTCCTCTACTCCCTCCTTTCCTCTTCCTCAGCACCTCTGCCAGAACTCCCCCTCCCCACGGAGTGCGGATCCAGAGCCCTGACCCTGAGAATATTTTGGCGCAGGGAGTGGTCGCCCGGAGGTAGCGGTGGCGGGACGCAGCAACAGCTGTCCGTGGTGACGACGGTCTGGGGCGTCACGACGTCGACCCAGTCGGAGGCGGCCTTCGGGGGCGCTAAGCCTTCGCCCGCGCCCCAACAACCACCGCCCCACTACACCAGCCCTCCCAACTACAGGCACTCCAGTCCTGGGTGAGTCCTCATCTATATATGTATATATATATTCTTTACCATGTACTCTTCTCTCTTGATGTTATCATCCTGTTAACACTTTAGCGAAAGGCAGAAACAATGTCACTCTAGTAACAGCTCTCTTTATAAATGAATCTCTCAGGAAAAATCAACTTCTCGGTTGTTCTTCAGGATCATCTTATTAGAAGAGCCTGCCCTAACTGTAATAAATTAAATCGCTACTGCTTTTGGTACAGTAATTTTAAATTATATGAAATTAAATAATGATTTAATATATTTAATTAATAGGAGCGCGGTGTTAGATCCATAGCAACTGCGAAAATAACTACTTACCGCGCATTTTCCTAGGTAGCACTATTGTGAAGGAGTTCCAGAGAGTAACTACAAATAGTAACAATAAATTGTGATCTCATTTTCGCCATTTATTACTTTTTATTAATTTTTGGTAGCTATTATTCTAATTAAAAATAACCAAGTTCATCATTCTGTGTATTCGGTGTATCCTGGATGTCTGAAAATTGAAAAAATAAAAAATAAAATATTTAATTGAAAAACTGTTTACAAATACAATAAAAACTCTCAATGATGAATAAAACATAATGAATGATCATTTTCACTTACGTTTATAGAAAGTATTTGGGAACGTGAACAATTTTATATTATGATTTTCAAAGAAAATAAAGAAATATTAAAGGTTTATTTTCACAGTTTTGTTAATGTAAATGTAAATTTTCATCAATTACCAAATGTACTATTTAAATAATTATTATTATTTACAGCGAAACATTTCATCAATATTTTAAAATATATTTGGTAATTTGAACTAGTTTGGTTCAACTTAAAGTTGGAATTCATTACAATTCAAATTAATAATTTAAAAACTGGTTATAAATATGGTAGCAGTTTATACTTATGAATCTTTATTTTTATTTAGCTATATTTGAAATATAGCCTAATGAAAAGTATTCTCGGACTCAAATTAATTTATCTAAATTAATTTGAAAATATTAAAATTGTCATTATTTTATACTTAGAAGATAAAAAGGTATATATTTAGTTTGTAAGTATTATTTTCAAAAAGGATAGGAACACTTAAAATTACGGTAGCCATCATGAAAACGTAGGAAAAATGATTTCTATTTTAAAGAAAGTACTTACTATAATCATTATTTTAATTTTGGCCGTTTCCTTTAATTGGAGTAATGCTGTATCAAATATGTTATTTAATAAATGTTTTTAATGTCCGTTTCATATCTTCAATATATACTTTTAACATCCTTTACTGAATCACATATCTTTGAATAGAACAGAATAAATATTAAATAAGAGTGAATCAGAATAAGCTGCCTAGAAGTAGTTACCTATTTTTGTGAAACCGATAGTAGTGCGTTTGGGAATATTTTTTGAACATAGTGTACATAGGAAGCGGACCAATCAGATGGCAGCATTCTCTATAACTTAATTTTGCCCGCAACACACTTCTTCATTCCAGTAAAGCTCCTCGCTCTGTTCTCTTCGATCCCTTACTTTAAATTCAAATATTTCAAATATGTTTTTTTTAAAGTGATTGTGTTTTTAAATTCAACAGTTTATTTTTAGTTTCTGTGATTAGTGTATTTTTTCCAATTGGTTTTAAAATGTTAAAAAAGGATGTAATCATGTGATGAGTGCATTTTTTTCAATTAAAATTGTTAATTTAAAAATGTTAAATAAGGAAATGTTCATCTCTGAAAATCAACTGTAAGTTGCAACATATAAAATTATTGTTCTATTCTTCGACAATATTGCCTTTATTTATATTTATCTTTATTTATGATGAATAGCTAGATCAATTTATTTTTAAATATTTTCAGTAAAAAAGAAAAATTCAATTCATGAATAAACTTTTTGAGATTTAAAAGTATAAAAATTATTTCTAGGTAAGGATTCTATTCACATATTTTATATATGTGAATTTTTATTGTAAATGCTATTGATCAAGTTATTATTTCGATATTATCAGCAAATAAAAAATAGTATATTTTTATATAAAATTTCAGATTTACCCAAACGATTTTTTTTTAACCTACAGTATGAGGATAACTTCATTTACTTAACCAATGATAATGCTTTACTAAATTATATATAATCAGTTAAAAATAATTTACCTATTTATATAATTAGTTAATTTACAAATAGATTATAAATCCAGTATCAGTTATTTAAGAGTAACCGGTTACATGAAGTTCCAGTGGTAGAGCGCTGAGTTGCCATGTCGAAGGTCCTGGGTTCAGATCCTGTTGATGCAGATAATTTATGTTAGCTGTTAACAGCCACGGATGGAGCTGGAGACCCTCCTGGGCCTGATCCAGTCCCTATAAAGTGAGTACCCTTAATTGAGGGGAAAACCTGGTGGTTGAGCGTGATCTCATACTGATCACCTCCCTGAAATACTGTTGTCCAAGAACCAGATCAGTCTCTATCATGTACTGAACCCAAGACGAGCAATACCTCGAGTGGTACTGTTATTTATTTTTTATACAAGTAATAGAATTTTGATGGTGTCAATCTAAGTTCTAAAGATATTAATAATTTATTTATTGGAAACATAATTTCGACACAGAATACTGTCTTCGCCGTTGCTAAATAGTCACAATTGAAGGAAAAGCTAAAGATCACTTTAGTCTTTTTTCACTTTTCAGATTTAGTTTCTTCCACACTCATTACAATTACCTGATATTAAACCTGAAATGAAGTTTGAAAAGTGGGTTTCTTATAAATAGGTACTTTTTGCTTAGAATTTATTTTGACATTCATCCGAAAGATATTGAAATAAAACCATTTCCTTAAGGCGTTCCGAACTCGGATCCCTGACCTAGGACTTCCGCCGACAGAGCTGTTGGCGCGACACCCCGATGAACGGGACAGATGCGCCCTTTCCTCAGGACGAAGAAGATTGATGAGGTCCTTCCCCTTGATGTCCCCAGTCCAACGAATAATTCGACAATAGAGTCAACAGGGGTCTTATGTCGCACCTCGGTTTCTAATTCAGGATCTGATGGTTTGACTTCCTCGTGGTTCAAAATTCATATTCATTCGTGGTTCAACATCCATGTATGTATGTTCCCGAGATTTGAGTATTACCTCTATATACAGAAATTAATTATACATTATGTTTATAATTTACAAAATTGTTTGGTTTCCAACGAACTTTTGCTAATGACGATGTCATTCCTTTCTTAAGCAATAAAATACGTATTGTTATGTACTTTTTCAATTGAACTAATTTATAAATTATTAAACTATATAATAAACATGTTTATAAGTATTGCAATTACTAGTTAAATGTATACAGCAATAAAAGATCACTATTCTCTAAACCTTTTTGTCATTTAAAACTGTATATGTACAAAGTGAGGAGGCATTGCAATGCTCGGATCCTATTAGAAATCCCAGAAGTTAGAAAATGAAATATCAATCGCTATGATTTTATAAAATACAAAACGGATTATATCTATAAGCCATCACGGTGCATTGGACTCTGTAAAATAAGCAAGGAAATTAAATTACACGATCATGTCAAATCCTGTTAGGTAGCCAATGAAGTTACAAATGACTGAGCTGTTTAATGCACTGTGTAAACAAAAAAAAATACTGCATAACGATTAATAAAAAATTGAATTTATTTCTTAGTTTTAAGGTACTTCGAAAAATAATAAATGGCCAATAAACCAGTCTAAATGTTATACTTCTTGAAAAAATTACACCTAAAATTTTTGTCAATAAATCATTTAAAGTATACTAATCGTCTTGATCTCTGTGTTAAGACAAATAACTAAGGTTACACCAATTACAAATTGTGTTGTTTTATAATTAATCGACAATAATTGACGGTATAGTATCATTTTATTTTAGTTACAAACAAAAATAATAAAATTTTTACCTCTGCGACCCATCAGAGGATCAGAACATGGTAGAACTGTACTGTGTTCAAGGCAACTGTTGTACAGGGAGGTGACTTGGGCAAGATCACGCTCAACGTCCAATTAAATATATCCACTGTATAGGGGCTGGGGGAGCCTCAGTAACCCAGAGTTAAAAAAATATATTAATAATTGTGTAGATTTGTATTAATAGTTACTTCTCAATTGTATAATTCGAACTATTTCTATGTTCCAGTACTGAATGGTCCAAGTTGAGATAGTTAGAGACATATTTGTAAGGACAGGTATTTACCTCTTAGGAGGGTTCGTACGTAGGTAACAACCTGCTCCTTCTGGGTAACCTAAAGGAAAAAAGTTGAAGAAAAAAGGATCAGAAGTCTTAGGTTACCCGCCTATACCTGTATATCTCTTCGGCTCTATTTATGTTCCTATATACTACTTGGACACTAAGTCCGAGTTTAATATTATTTCAAAAAGTAACATCACAAGGGCTTAATTCGAAGTATACATATTACTTTGATCTGTTTACACATATTACACTTAATTGCTTACGTTGAACCTTCAATGTACCAGAAGTATTAGGTAGTTGGGACCATCCTGCGCATGGTTTACAATCTGAAAGATCTTGAAGATAATCTAACCTTTTAATTTTACACGCAACAGTTCACGTGTTTTAGGAAGAAACGAGTTTTTTTCATTTTATTTAAAGAAACTGTTTTGTTAAAACTGAACCATTACAACTCATGAAGGGTCTTGGTTTTGGTACAAGGTAGAAACTGTACTGCTTCTAGGACAACGGTTGTTCAGAGATCACACTCAACTGCCTGGTTTTTCTCCCTATCTTGGGTACCCATTTTATAGAACCTGGTTGAACAGAGTTCATCCTTGGCTGTTAACAGTTCGAATAATTGATCTGCTACAGGAGCATTTGAAGCTGGTACCTTTCGTTTCCACTTTACGTAACGATTATTTTAATATTTTGTTTTTACTTCATCCCGGTTTCAAAACTGCATCTTCAATTAGCCATAATAACTTTATGGTTATTCGCTTTCACAAAAACGGTTACGCAGAGAAGAGTAAGTAACGCGGATATTGTTTTCCTGCGTGGGCGCTTCATATAAGGCTTATGTAACCATTTTGTTGCATAAATTATTACATGTTATTGCATCTTGCCACAGTCGTTATTACTCTGTCACGTAACGTGCGATACACAACTTTGGTGACGGCCATCTCGACCGTGTAGCACGTATAATTAACGTCACTGAATTTATTTTAATGTCGTTAACGATGATGCTTGATGATGGAAGCATGATTTTATAATAATATTAGCATTATTGCTTATTGTTAAATTTTTATTTTTATTGTAAATAACAAATTCTTAATTTTATTTTTATTCAATGAAATAAATGTCCTTGTTATTTAAAATCTATTTATAGATGAAGAGATATGATAGGATCATAGGATCTTTTAACGCAATAAAGATTTGTTTCAATTTGAAGATCCTAAAATCGTTCTGTTAAAATTTCAAACTGTATTTCTGATACGAATGGAAACATGGGAACAGTATTTTCTTCGCCTTTTCCTGTTTAAAAAAGTTATAACTGGAATATAGAAGTTACCCGCAGGTTTTTTCTTGACTTTGATGATTCGAAATCTGTATAGAATTTCATATATTTTGAGAATTAGATTCAAATAGACAGTTGAAGATTTAGAATCGGGATGTTATCATCTTCTGAAAAATCTGTTTTCTAATTTAGAGATCCACATAGCTACGCATACATACTTAACATAAGCATGTTATTTTTTATTTAGCTTCAAAGAAACCCCAATTATCACTATTTAAATTTCGTAGAGTTTTTGATAGGAGTTATTTATTTTTAAAGTTATTTATTGTATTGGATAAGAAACAACAAAGACGAAAGGAACATGGAGGGTAGCCATTCTTGTTATGAGTATGTTCCCGAACTTCCATTTCCAATAGATCCAATCCAATACCCCCCTCCCCCCCCCAATATTGGACCAATTTTATATTCACCATTTTACTTGATTTTCACTGAAAATATTAGTTTTTACTGCATATTAATCTTAGTTCGAAACATAAAAGTTTAATATGATACCCTTTTTACATACCTTATATATACTAAATATATATATATATTTGTACCCAATTTTTTCTGGTTTAATTTAAATTTTTTTTCTATTTAGATTTAAATAGTCGTTATTATTAAAGTTCCAAATAAAGGACCTTTAACTGGAATCAAAAGAGTACTCACTCACTGGATGTTTTCAATTATTACTAAAAGAAGATTTTATCTAAAATTTATATATAGATTTTTTTTCTCAATTAAATGTGTAAAATCAGGTAGATATTTCCTTTAATCCGATCTTTCTTGTAATTTTTCAGTACGTTACCTCCACTGCCAACTCTCTGTCCGATATATATTCTCGATACTTCTTCGATCCACATACATCGATTCTCACTATCGATAGTTATTACAGACTGGGTGAAAGGGCCCAGGATGTAGGTCTCTAGCCGACACAGGCTGTCGCAAGAGATGGCTTCGAGGCCGCGGCTGGCCATATCTTCCTTCTCTTTATCTTCTCTGTCCCAGTTCGCTTCTCTGCTTATCCATGACACTTGTTGTTATACTCTGTAATATTATAAAATTATATATCTATATATTCAGTGTCAGAAGTAAAAATAAATAAATGTATATTTATTTACTTATTTGTCCATTAAACGTTCAAACTTTTTAACATTGTAAGTGGAAATTGTTTAAAATTTAGGCTCGGTCCTAATATTGTGTACAATAAGCATGAGAAGCTATTTTTGCACCTTTTCACATAAACGAAAAGAAAATGGTCTGTGATACGAGACCATAATAATATGGCCTATAATACTAGTGTTATAGATTTGCTGTTATAACTGTTTTGTTTATTTTCTAAAAATAATAAACAAACGTTATTTTGTTTATACAAGCTTATTTTATTTTTTTTTAACTTTTAAGACCACGCGAATATCACTGCTTTTCTTTTCTCATTTTAATCTATTCTTCCAGTATTTTCTCATAATTTCTACGTGCCTTTGGTTCCTTTCTTTCGACAACCCCCGAGTACCCTTAAGTTTTTCATTACCACAAGAACTCTGATTACTGTTCATTTTTTTCCAAATTTTTCTTTATCTGGGTAGTCTTTATTTGTTAATTTTATTTTACTATTGAAGAAATATCAGATTTTTTTAAAAATAGGATACAAAACACCACTATTCTGTTTCCACTACTGTATGCTTATACAGATCGACTTTTTATTCTGTTGACAGCCGTGAATCATGATCATAAGCCTCTTCTGGTGCTCTCCCAGCCTCTGTAATGTGGGTACCTTTAATAAAAGGAAAAACTTGAGGTCAAGCGTGATTCTCTACCATGTACTGAACTGAATACCATTCATGGGTTGTAATCGTACAGGTTTTTTTAATATAATGGTATGTGGTTATATATCGCATAAGGTGAGGTTTAGAAATGTGAATAGTTGATATTTATCCTAGTTTTTCTCAAAGTTTAATTTAGTAAATTATTTGTTGTAGTTATTTTTAGAAAATAAATTATCTTTAAATATAAAAAAAAATAATGATCACGTTTGCATCATAATAAACTGTTATTTTCATTATATCTCAAGATAAAATAAATGTTTTAACTCGAAATAAAGGTTCAAGTGATATCTTTTGTATTATTTTTTTTTCTTCACTTTCTTTTTGCTTATTTAATTATTATATCCGATTTTTCTAATTGTGAATTTTATTAAACCTAATTTCAAGATGTATAAAATGGAATTATCTTGAGGTCTAAAACAGAAGGTAATAATTAGGTAAAAACCTTTTCTTTTATAAAATATTATTTCAATTGAATGTTGTTTAATACTATAAATATTCTTATAAACTCGAATTAAAGAATCAAATAACAAACAGTCGTACCTTCATTTTCAGCATTTTTCTTCATTTTTTCTCAAATTTCTCTGTTTAATTGACATATCCGAATATTTTCTTGTTGTAAATGTTATTAAAACTAACCTTGAGGTGAAATAAGATAGATAAATGTAGGCTGTGACAAGGAGCGTGGCTTCGAGGCGACCTCCTCCGAGCGAACATCTCGACACAACTGACTGTCCTTCACCCACAAACGCAATGCGATACTAAATTTAGAAGAAGGCTTCTCGGTTTAGCCAGTAACTGAAATAATACTCAATATCATCTTAATTTATTGTGAAAATTGTACTATAGCATTAAATAGTGTACTATTATACAATAGCATGCTCATTGTTAGTAATGCTATTGCTGATCTGCTTAAATGCAGCCATATTGTTTTTCTGACTCAAATTTTGAATTGTTTTAGGCATTTATATACGTATTTGGGAGTAATTAATGTAATTATATTAATAATAAAATGAGGAGAATAACGATAAGTGAATAAATAATAAAGAAACAGGACAAAATTTGAAATTAACTTCAGAATGTTCTTATTAACAGACATATTATATCATTTACACTACATTGGTTTTTAATACTTATAAATTTAATAAAAATCAACAAATGTAAAGCTACTCCAATTTTTCACGAACAGGAGCCACTGTATCTATTTAACAAGATACCCCACCACTTTTACTAAGCACCTTACTTTTTCTATTTATTATAGAATTGGTATAAGGAGACTTTGCATATGAATACATTTTTTTAATTATTTATTTATTAAAATATACAACTATGTGTTATAACAATACAACAAGTAAATATAATTAATGATGTATAAGGCAAGTAAAGAAACTACCCACTGGTAGTAGTACTCAAAAAAGAATTCAAGTTAGAAGGTCTCGAGAACATCTTCTTTTCAGGTGCCTCGTCTGAGGATTGACAGGGATTGAAGAAGTAGCTAGGATATCGGGTTCGAAATTAGTAAAAAAATGGAACATTTTGTTCATTATGGATGACTTTGTTCGTAACTAAGTAAGGTGCATTAATGATTTTACGATGGATTTTGGATTGTAAAGAATGGATACGAGAGGAATTCGACAGCTTAGTGGAGCCTCAAAGCTCTATTCCGACGCATATATTTAAATTAATCTTTATTTTATACATATTCAGACATTTAAAAAATAAAATACAAGTAACATCATTTTGCTTCAGGCCTTTTCTATTTAACAAGATACGATAATCTTTGATCTTTATAGTAACATAGCACTCCTCGTGTTTTTCGCCATCGACATACTTGGCATTAAAGGAAGAATATACACTTAGATCACTTCCTTAAGATCCTCGCCCGGGCGACTTCCCATACCCCGCTAGATCGTGAACAGGTGTAACCATCCACATCAATTAGGACGGTCTCGCCACCAACTGTCGCCCGATCACAGCTGGTCCCAAGGAGATCCCGCTCTCACGCTAACCGTCCATTTTCTTCTCCAGGACTCTTCGCCTTTGTCCGAGGACGCGACAAAAGGTCCTTGCGCGATCCGATCCTGAGAACCCGAGTCCTCTCCGTTTCCTTTATTTACTCGCAATTGCCGCTGATTGCCGCAATTACTTCGCTAGGTTCTCATTTTAGTGGATAATTCGCGCCGGATTCGTGCCTCTTTATCCTTGGCGTAACAATAGTTTAATTCTAATGGGAAGGATGTTGGTGTGAACGTCAGCAGACATCCAGAATATTCTTCCTCGGATAACCCTCGCCTCATTAGTCGCTTCTCATTACCCTGCCAATAAAAGATCTAGGACTTTCATAGCCGGAGTCATCATTAAACGGATCCTAATTTTCCGGTTTACGACTTTGAGAACGGTCTCACATCCTAGGACTTTCACAAACCAATAGTCGAGGAACGTATCCGAAGCAACTCGGGGCGATTTCTCTCCTAATTACTGAGTCCGCGGATTTTTATTGAGAGCCTTCTAAACTAGAAAACGTGGAAGTGGCAAGGGTTCGAAATCGTTTATGACTTCAAGGAGCAGATTAGGTTAATAGGCATTTAAAGTAATAATTGATTTGGTTCAAAAACTGGTTATAAATCAAAGCCAAACATTAAAAAAACTAATAGACTTCTAATGGATTTTCTGTAAATAGTAATATAGCATTAAGGTTGCAAAGTAGTTAAAATAGAAAATTCAGACTACTTTATGTGTATATACATGTATATATTATATGGGGCAACTTCTAAGGGAGTTGTAGCGATTTTAGAAACATATTAAAGGAAATATTGTAATTGCAAAAGTTTTTGTTTAAAGATTTCGATGGATCGAGTTTAACTATTTTTTAATACATTCTTACTATTTTTTAGAAATATTATTTTAATTTAATAATAATTCACTTCTGAATTTAACTTTCACTATGTTAACATGGGAATAATAAAATCTAGAAATGTTGTCTATATATTACTTTATCAATTCACTCAACCTCAAGTTTCTGTATAAACTTATATTATATACAGCCCATATATAATTATATATTTTATTCATTTAACTCTTTCATTTATTTATCATTTGTTCCAAGGGAATATCTAAACTAATCTATCCCAAGTTTTTTCTTATTATAATACATTATACTTGAATATTTATATACTTTTATTTAATATTTAAATATCAAAAGGATTTAATATCATTTAGAACCACATAAAAATATATCTGCAGCTGAATAGAAATCGTGTTATCCTAGCATTTTTTGGCTTGCAATTTAGTTGTAATTAAGCAACAACTCCATTTCAAGCTAATCCCTGACTTGGCAATTTATTCACTACGAAAACAACACTATTCCGCTCCTCTCATATTCTTATGTAGTTCTAAATTAAATGAAATTCAATTCTCTTGATATTTAAAGATTTATAAATAATCAAATGTAATATATTATAATACGGAGAGGGATAGGCTCTATTTCTACAAATAAATAAATAAATGAAAAAATAAAATAAAAACAATTTATAAGGGCTCTAAATATAAGCATGAATGAAGCTCTGAATATAACCATAGCTTTTTATACAAACAATATGTTATGCTTTCGAAATTGCGTTTAAATTTAAAAAAAAAAGGATACAAATATGAACCTGCTAAACACATTAATATACGTACACATAAACAACATCCTAATATGCACAAAGAATATATTGTTTTCTATTATAATATTCCCTTTTCTTATATATGGATTGTATCGCAGAAGAAACCTGTCGATCAAATAACTGTCGATTTGTTGAATCGATTTCCCTGTTGGAGGCCGGACTTTCTGATTGGGATCGACTTTCACATCGGTTCCGCTTCCGTTTCTTGCCTCTTCGCATCCAATGATAACTTCACTTTGTAGATCCTGCAAATTGTAGCGTGATGATGACTTAACTTTGCAGGACCTGCAAGTTGGGGCTCGAACTTGCAGATCAGCCTGCAAAGTAACCTACACACAAAAGAGAACATCCTGATTTTTCGTTATCTTTCACAGTTATTGTTATTTTATTCTTTTTTTTATTCTTTCTTGGTAAGGTTGCGTTTTGACAAAGAGATTTCACCTGACAGCTCTGCCTGTTATTATGTTGGTTTAATAAGTAGGTTAATTCCGTCTAGATTATTCATCCGTAACCAATACCGATTCTGATCTCATGAGCGGTTTTTAAACAGTTCTGGCTGTCACCAAATAAATTCATATCTCTTTATAGATGCTTTAAAATTCTCTTTTCATAATTTGAAGCAACGCAACTAAATAATGCACAGCAAAATATTCCTTATAAAACCCAAGGTCCTAAAAAAATTAAAATATTCAATATACACCTTATATATATATTATATATATATATATATATATATATATATATATATATATTTAAATTCAATAATTCGAATCTAAAAATATTATTCTGAAAAAAAATTACTATTATAACTAGATTAAATTATATTTTCTTTTTAAACATTTTATCGTGCATTTCTTTTCTTTTTTTAAATATTTGAAGGTATGTTTATGTTTCTGACTATATGATTAAAATTCATTTAGATAAAATTAGCTTTTAAATAAGTGTATAGTTTGTTAAAAAAATTCTTTTGCTAACAATTTGTGAGTAAATAATTTTAGATTTACATTATAAATGGTGGAATGGTTATTAGACCTTACAAGTGGATACCTCATTTGTAAAAATAATTATTAAAATATTAAATGTTAACTAGTTTACTGATAGTAAGTATCATATCAACAGGCCAGGTGAATAAGTGGTAAAGATGAAGTTTGTTCAGAGTTAGTCAACTGTCTTGAGGGAGGCAGAATTATGTCATTTTCGTTGTTTTGGCGAGAAATGCTGTTGTAATTCAAGCAACAACTCATTTCCAAGTCAATGGCTCACTTAGCACCTTACTCAGTACGATTCTGGTCCCGAGAACAAGAACCTCATTTTGGAGAAAAGTCGAATTAACCACTTATTCACCGGGTATGTAGATATCTACAGCCCCGGTGAATAATCGGTTAAGTCTAATTTTCTCCAAAACGAGTTTCTTGTACTTAAGTAAGCGGAATCGAGTTTTTTTTGTAGTGAATGAGGAGCTAAGTAAGGCATTGGCTTGAAAAGGAGTTATTGCTTATATTACAACTCCATTTCAAGCCAAAAACTAAGGGAACGGCACGATTCCTGTTATCTGAAAGCAGTTAACTCTCTGGGAAAAATCCGACTTAACCACTTATTCAATATATAGTATGAAATTCGAGCTTCGTCTTTCATTTGTTTTTCTAAAAATCTATGAAATTTAATTAATTGATGGAATTCAGATGTTGAAATATCAAAGGGATCATGATTTGAATCAGTTATCGTATAGTAGTAACCAACAGTACTTTTTAAAAATTTAAAAGAAAAGCATTGCAATTAAAAAATTCTGGTCTTTTAACTTGTCGGTTTTTACTATAACCTTCTTTTTTTTCTATTTTAATTTCAGAAATCATGTTTGTTTTTAAATAAAATATAATAAATTACCTAATTATACAATGTCTGTATAATTTGATTTTTTTTTTATAATAAGTTCTATATGAATTTTCTCGTCAAAATTCGATATATTGATTTGATTTTATCTTTTTATTAGGAATATTCTTCGCTTATCGCTATATCCCATTTGTATTCTTGTTTCTATTAGCCTATTGTTTAGAGACTCATTTTTTTTTACCCAAATTGGAACAAGCTGGTGGGAGGAGAGATAGAACAATGGAGGACTCCTGAATTAGGAAACATCGCCAAGGTTGGGTTTCTTAACCCTCCGGTCACCGTCAGCGGTTTTTACCTTCAGCGATATTCGAACCCAAGCTCATCGATAGGAAGATTGTTCAATCTTTTAAGTATAAAATAATATTATTAATAAAAATTTAATAACGATTCGTTTCACAATCAATGTTATTCTCCGTAGGTGAACTAATTATTCGCTCAAGATTTTGACGCATATTCGAATTGCGTATTTACAAGATTTTTTTCTTAAAGGTGGAGTTTTTATATAAAGAAGAAAATCATCGCAATAATTCATACTCAAATATATAGCTTTCATTTAAGAATAAAAACACGGTCAAAACATTGGCCTCAATCAATTTAAAAAATAATCGAATAATATTGTTGATAAGTAGGTTTTGTTGATCAAGTAGTGTGTGACTGTTCTGCCATGGCATAAACATGTGACATTACACGCCGTTAGACATGATTTCATGCCGCTTCCACGATCGTATGTGATGTTATGATTATGATGATAACTGGTGTTTACATTAAGGTACGAATTAATTATGAGTCTTTATTCATAATAGAATTTGTTGATGTTTTATTATTTAATGAAGCTGGGTACTACAATATGTACAGTGATATTTAATGATCTCTTGGCGCTGATTTCCAGAACGGCATTGGAAACAATCATTTCTTCTCTAAAGATCTGTGGGACCTGGAGAACCTCCTGTGCTTCACCCAACCTCTGTAAAGTGAAGTTATAATTTGCTGAAAAAGCGTGATCTACGAAATCACCTCCTTGCACGACCATTGTTTCATAATCAGCAATACCACGTACGGCTACAATTGGATATTGTGGAAGAGTTTTTTTTACTCATTTGCTAATCAAAATCTTAAAATCTCTTGTAGCTAGAATGATTTTATTTACAATATATTTTTAATAATATAAAAAATGAATTTTGCGTCAATTAACGATTATGCCAAATCACCTTCTTTCAAAACTATGTCATTATAAATAATACCACCACCCACTGAGCCCAATTATCCTTAGGGATCGTGTGGAAATTTACTTCTTAAAGTTTCTGTATGTATCCGTGCAATAGATAGAGGGATATATTTTTTCAATAAACGTGGATTGCATCAATTAAAGATCAGTTACATCCCAAACCAGCTCCTTGGACATAAACAGTATTCTTATAAACTTATTTATTTATTTATATACATACATACATATATATATATATATATATATATATATATATATATATATAAATAAGTAAAACGAGAAGTACCCACCTGCGCTAGATCAGTAACAACGCACCCTGACCCAGATGCGTGGTTCGTCTTCTCAACTTCTTGCGCCGACTCCCACTCCATGATATCCTGGGACCCTCTCACTTCGGGAAACTCGTACACCGGCGGGTGATAGCTACCCCATTTAGGTCGCCTCGTCTCAGGAAGAGATTTCACCCGGACCCGATCGGTGTTTTCACCTGCAGGGAAACTGCACTCCATTGCAGCGGGGAAACTTTTCGAGGATGGGAAATGCGAAGTGCGACGTAGTGACCTCGATGGTGCATTGGCACCATTAGTTGTCCTGTGAACAGGTTGTAGGCCGGGAGGTGGATTTGTAATAGTTAATTGATTGTTTACTATAATTATAATTGATAGAGAAAATAATGTAGAAGAAAAAAATATAAGCTTTCTAAAATAAGAAAAAAATCGTATCTCTTCAATGAGAATAAGCAATAAGTCATATTTTTATCCAGGCACAATGAGAAAAAATACAAATAAATAGAAGCATGAAATAGTACATTTCACTTCATTAGAAACTATAAATTCAAATTTGTAGCTAACAAGGCCATCTTCTTTTAGACAATTCGGAGGATTATCAAGAATTGAAGATATTGCTTGGTTTGAAACTAGTGGGTTTGAGTGGGAATAAAGTTCGTCATGAGAGGGTTCTATCGGATTTTGGCCTAATCAGAAAAAAATGAATCATTAAGTTCATTATGGATTTTATTATTCGTAACGAAGTAAGGATTATTGAGGATTTTACGAAGGATTTTGGATTGTAAGGATGAATAGGAGAGGAATTCGATGGATTAGTCGAGCCCCAAAAGCTCTATTCCGCAAGCCCAGATGGGTCTAATGATCGTCATGTATAAGAGTCTCTTGTAATTAATTGGGAGCTTAGAGCGTTTGTCCAATAAGTTTTGAAGTATCCTGAAACGGCGAGTTTCTTATCGTTTCAGTCTAGTAACATTGTAAGGTAATCTCATTTCTAACTCTACAATTTTTTTTACATTCTTCCATCTCTTATCTCTAATATAAAGTTATCATTACATACAATATGAGTAATTAAGGAACTATAATTGATAATTACTGGCTTGAACCTGAATTTTTACTTCCTGGTTCTCAGGAAAGTCTAGTGACAGGCTCTCTTAATATTATATAGATTTTTTTTTTAATTACATCTTTTGCTCTTTTTTTTTTTAATTTCTGAAGGTAGCTTTACGTGCGCGAATTATTGTATGTTTTAATAAGTTGTGATAACAATTTATTGTTTAGTTTTGAGTTGAACCGTGTTTTTTTATGAACAAAATTACATACTTAAATCATTCCGATAAACTTGTAAATATTTTAATAATTCGAACAGGTTAAAATGGATTCTGCTATTGAAATAACCAGAGATAATTCGTTCACTAATTCCATTAGATTAGCTACTCAAGGTTATTCGGCCACTTCTATATACCTGGATTCAATGAGCAGGTAGGCAGGAAGGTCCTGGGTTTTTGCGGATGTCCTTAGAGAAGGAGTTCACACAACCTAACCTATCTCCTCTATGTCCTTGTCTAGATCCACCTTTCATCTTATTCCTTAATATTATCTATCCTTTTCTTATTGTATTTTTCTAATCTTCAAGGAATAATTGGTCATCCTGGTAATTATTCCGCACGTTATCGCTTCGAGTCGAGTCACAAGTTTTAACGGTTCATTCCTTTCCCTTTTAATATTTTCCAAAAATACAAGTTATCACTTTATTATTGAAAATATAATGAAATTAGGAGAAATGTGTATACTTCGGTAATCATTTCATCTAGAAATGAACGTTTAAAAAAAATATATACACCTCCACTTCAAAATGTTAGTTGAAACTTTTATTTCTTGATGAAATGATTAACGAAATCTACTAATTACCCATAATTGCATTCTACTTTTCATACGAAAGTTCAAGGTAACTTGTATTTTTGGAAAATTTTAAAAATGAAACGAATGAACAGTTGAAACTTGCCGTAACTCAACTCTAAATTGATTTATTTTCATTATTGAATATAGTAGTAATATGATGGAAGCAAAATTACATTTGAACCCGTTAATTTCAAAACATATTAAATTTTACAGAATATTTTAACTTTAAATTCCACCTCGAGTCTTCAATATGATATATCAACAAGCTATGCCGTATTAGCCAAAAGTATTTCGTTATTGACCGAGACCTAGAACTCACTAACTAGCTACCTCGTCTCCGAAAAATGTATAAAAATTCATATTTTAAGTTTGAAATAAATAAAGTTGATTCTTCTTTTGCTGGATATGGGCCGTGCTAATCTAGAGATGTTTAAAGCGCTAAATTATTGTTTTACATCGATTTAATATTCTTATAGCGGTAGCTTTATGTTGGGAAATTCGTCTACAACTCTTTTAAAAATTAAAATTATAACCAAACGGTTCTTCCGCTGGAGATATTGCATATATAGCAAGTGGCAATTCTCCTCCCAACGCCTTAGCGATACTCCGGAGGTGTAACGTGTGGAGCAGAAGAGAGTATAATAAGTGGATTCGGAAGTCCGGACCCTGAAATAGTCCATTTCCTCTGGCGATGGGAATCCTGAGAACACCTCGCTTCCCATCAGCTCTAGGACCACGGGGGAAGTGTTGTCTGGAATCCCAAATGGACCTTCGGACCATCCACGTCACAGGTGGTCTGTAGGTGATCGGGTCCGAGCCTCAGGATGACATGTGTATACAAATCACTGGGCCTCCATCCGTGTAGGAATATATGGCTCCTTCAAAAGAACAAGATCATAACTCAAAAAGCTAATTTATCATTGGTGGTATTTTAAAGTTCCTGCTGAGTTCAAAAATAAAAAAGAAAAGTTTGGGTATTAGTAAAACATAATATTCCTATTGTAATGAAGGAGATGAAATTCTTTTATTAACCAATAGGAAATATTTAAAAACTTGAAACTTTTTAGATTTTAACTTTTGTCATTATTCCCATAGAGATTCTAGTTAAACTCAAAATATGACATTAAAAAAAATACTGCCTAAGAATATCAGATGTGTCGTTTCTCAATTGAAAAGCTTCAGTCAATACAGTTGCTTCTGAAGGCTCAGCTCAAAAATGCCAATTTTTTAGTATTGTCGATGTCCTTTTGAAGGAGCGATATGTAGTTGATAATATGCCAAAAGGATTCACGTGACCTGGCTATAATATTTAACAATTGTTTTAAATATATTTTATGATAATTTTCTTGAGCAATTATTGGTTGACCTTAAAGTTTATTTGGAGGAGAAACTGGTCCGGGCGGAGTCAGTTGTGCGGTACTGAAGACACTTGTGACAATCAATCCTTGAAGAAGACCTGCAAAGTGGGCTCAAGCTTCCGCTTCTCATAAATAGTTTCTTACTATCTAAGAAGTTATTTTTACTTTGTTATCAATAAGAAAAAAAAAAAAAGGTTTTCGAAAGAAAATCGCAGATACAATATGGCTTTTTATTATTAGAGACTCCGGACATTCTGCAGATTTCACAGGATCGATTCATAAAGATTATAATTGAGATTTTTAAACAAATGAATACATTTTTGAATGAATTAAATATTTATACTTTTTTCTAAACATTATTTAAGACAAAACAACTTGAAAGTATTTTATCTGTTGCGATCTCTTCAACTCAAGTTGGCACTTCAAATTCTATTGTTAAGTGCACGTGGATATTTTTGTCTTGTTTATTTGTTTTCTTCCGGGATAGATTAAAAGAACAATTCAATTACCCTCGCTCGAAAATACTTAACGTGAGGTTTAATAATTAGCTTGAATTTGTATAATTTATATAGCAAGGAAAGATATTTGTAAAAAAGGATAAATCCATCGAAATCTAGAAGAAATCTTGCTGTAGATCACAACCTCGTCCACAGCTTCCAACACAACCGTTGGTTCAAAAACATGTATTTTAGCCCTTATCAAATATTAAACCTAAGATCCTTTTTTTATATTATATATTATTCGGTTTGAGTAATGAGTATAAATAAATTGTTTAGAACTGTGTTTTTCTCCGAACAGTGTTTTTTCTCCGAAGACTACGTCATATGATTAGATAAAGCGATGTTATTGTTCTCTGATTCCCGGCGCTGCTAATCTTCAACTCCATATCATCTTCTATTTTATAATTCATGTTTTAATAAGTTTTCTAAGACTTCGACTTTGTCATATCGTTGCAGTAGTTCTGATAAACTGCCAGAAATCTGGTTGTTTTGTCGTTATATGATGGTATCTTAGCGTCAATTGAACATGTATGGTCTTATAGTTTTAGCATTATTTGTGGAAATATTTAACTTTTCTAGTAAATACGATCGATTAATATAAAATTATTCATTTTAAATAAATTGAAGAAGAACTCATTATAGTGTCATAAACTAGATGAATTTAAAATTCATTTTGGATTAAAGGATATAACAGCACAAAATACAGAACTATAATAGAATTGAGAATTCATTCTCGATTATATTACGTCTTGGGTGTGAGAATGTGGTTTTGAAATTTATGAATGCTTGATTTGTTTTTTAAATATTTGAATTATAATTTAGTATTATTAAAACCGATCACTGTTCCCTACGAGGCCATGAAATCGGAGTTTATCGCTTCAATTAAAAGCTAGTACGTTCCATGCGAAAAATTGAGCTGAACTTATTTAAACACTCCAAGAAAAAAAATTAAAATAAGCAGTCATGAGGGAAACCCGACATTGTAATTGTATTCTAAATTCGGCTGAATTGTTTAAATCTCAAATTTGTAAATTTAAATTATTAACAATATTTACTAATCTAAATATGCGATAGACTGCAAAATACAAGACAAAGCTCAATACAGACTATCGATAACTTAATTGATTTAATTGACATTTTACACCTATTATTTTTATTCACATATATGTTAATGAAATTTATTTTAATTTTAGCATTACTATCATCGTTAAGTTCCAATACAATGCTTTCAATCACTTCATAAAACAAGACATTTAACTATTAAAAATAAAATATTTCAGGGTAATATAAAGTTCATCCAGTTATTGATGTATTAAGTCAATATAAGTAACTATTAAATTAATCTTTAAATAAGTATAATTTCCCAATGTAGCATCGTCCGATTAGCCACAGCAACATACAGTGCCGTTAAATGAAGAGTAAACAAGTATAATTATTTTTTAGTTAGAGAGTGGTGTGATTACAGCTTGGGCGGACCTCCCCGCGACAGCCCTGAAGAAGACCTGTAGAGTATGTCGAAACGTTGGCTAATTAATAACCATTTCTCCACATCTAAGAGAAATTTATTGACCCCTACCCGGACCAGTTTCTTCCAGATATAATTATTCTTATATCAATGGAATACTAAACTTTAAACTAAATTTGATTAAAAGAAATTGTATATCTCATACAGAGGCCGCTAGGTGTCGCCAGACTCGAGCATGTTGCTGACGCCAACCCATAACATTATCTTCTACCAAAAGTTGCTAATGCGGCTAAAGAAGTTTCTCTTCAAAAAAATAAGTTAATCCACAATAGCCATAGAAATCATTATGTAGATTAAAATAAACATATTGAAATCTTCATTCCACTTTTTATTATTATACTGTATATATATATATATATATTGTAGGATAAAGAGATATAATAAAGTCGAGTATGACTACTAACCGCTACAGACAGCTGGGGCTGGGACCTTTTGTTAACTTCCTCACTGGCTTCAACAATAGCTTCAACCATTTCCTCCCTCTTATGTTACCTTACTCGTTCACCGCCCTTTAGTCTTCATTCTTGCCTTCGCTAATGTTTGGTGGCCTGTTCAATTCAAACCAATATCTCTGAGATAAATCTAAAATATTTACTAAATAATCTAAGATTCTTAAATATAATATTCATTAAATTGATTATAAGTGAGGTAACATATTAGATAATTTATTTACCTATGTAGGATTCGCTCCATTTTTATAATATAATGAAATTATCAGCAGGAAATATTGCAATCATAATTTTTTACTGAAAAAAAGATGTAAATAAATAAATATTATATTAATTATGCTGCAATTTATACAGTTCTGTTTAATTAAGGTTTTGTTAATTACTAATTAGTGACTTGTTAGTCACACCCCTTCAAAATCTGATATTTCTTTAAGTTTCCTATTTAATTTTCCACACATTATTGTAATTGATTTTACAGTGTGTTTATTTTAATAATATTTATTAGATTCCGCATTTAATTTGTATTATTATATTTTGTATTTTATTAACATCTATCCTGCTGTAGCATCTAATTCTTATTTATTTAATACTAAACAAAAATGATCCTATGGATAAGTGTGCTATGATCTTGATCCTGAACAGATGTAACATAGGCTAGCTTTCAAGCCATAAAAATTAGGAAAATAAAAATGTCACTCTACTTGACTCTTTTAACTTTCTGAACAAATATGTCAGAGATTTTGAGTTTTTTGAATAATCTTCTTCTTTTTTTTAAATAAACTGCAGCCCGATTTTTTGAAGAAATGGACCGAAAAGAAATATTTCCCTCATACATGAAACATATTTTTGATTTTAATAATTGTTTTTCAGTAGCCAAATTCGTCAAAAAACATTTGTTTTCTCATTTTGGCCCTAAAACGTTAAACAATTAATTATCCGACCGAAGTCTGATTGGATTATTTTTATTAAATGTGTTATAAAAATTAAAACAGTCTTCTATAATAACTTATTGGCCTAAAGAAGTTTGGAGAAATAGCAAATTACTCTAGTACATGAAATATTATAGGCTCTAGAACCCTCCTGGGGCTCACCCAGCCTCAATAAAATATAAAAATATGGTACCCAAAATAAGAGATGGAAATCTGCCGTTTGATTGTGACATAGGACAAGTCATCTCCTTGCAGAACCGTTGTCCATAAAACAGTACAGTCTCTACCATGTACTGAACCGCAAACCCGTTCACGGGTAGTAGTGGGAAATGAATATAGCATCTTTTAAAGTCATATCTACTTTGTATCGGCATATATTGCTGATATCACAGATTGGAAATTATCTTATAAAATTAGGATTTGTAATTATAGTAAATTAGAGCTTAAATGGGAAAAATCACAAAAATATCAAACAGCATGAAAACTGTTTTGGACTGTTAACCTAACAATTATTATAAGTCCTGTCGATAAGATTTTACTTTCTCTCTCTCTCTCTCTCTCTCTCTCTCTCTCTCTCTCTCTCTCTTTCTCTCTCACTCTATCTCTCTCTATCCATATATATATATATATATATATATATATATATATATATATATATATATATATATATATATAAAGTAAGTATCACTTAGCTTAGCCTAGCTGACAGTACGGTAGCCGAAGGGAGCAGATGTGGGCGCTGACTTGTGTGGGTGCCTGCCTCAGCATCTGCTGTCGCTCTCCTGGATCCCACGCTCTCTGTTCCCACTGGGGTCCGAGCTTTTGTCAAAATATATCATCCATATATAAATATAGACTAATTTCTCTATATATTTTATATTTACAATTATATACAAACCTAGTAAAAGATATAAATATTTTGGCACGAACAAGATGTATACAAGGTGTTGAATTAAGCACAGATGTAATAAGCCACTATAGCCCATGAAGTTTATATCGTATCAGTAAACGGTTGTGCAGGGTGGTGATTTTTACGTTTGTAGGTTTGGTTGTTTAATCTTAAGCATTATTATTATCGCTTTATAATGGTATGGCTAATCGGACGATGCTACATTTTTCTAAGGTATCGATCTTAAACGAATAACTGACACTGTAGAGCCTCGGGACTTCCATTTAACGTCCCTTCCGAAGTATGACACAACTAAGGATTTTTTACTCCCTTTTAAAAAATCCTAGGGCCACCTCCCGGGCTACTAACCACTTGACCACAGGTGACCTTAACCATCACGTTTTCCCTCATTACGGGAATCCACTTAATAGAGATTCAGTTCAGTAGGATTCGAAACAGGTTTATGTATAAATTAAAAAAAAAACTGTTATGCTATTTGACAAAAAAAAGTTACAACTATTTTTTATAAAGGACCACGCGAATATCATTGGTTAGGCTTCTTTGGGAGTCTTGATTTTCTTTCTTCGGACCACTTTGTACACCTCGTTATTTGTACAACTATTTTATTAATAATTACTGCAATTATGGTGAATACAGCCTTGATTTTTATTACAGTCTACTTTTAAATTAGTAGTTATATCTGAGTAGTAATCGATAATTATATCTTTAATATATTTTTATTTGAAAAGAAAAGATATGTCCAGGACCGGGACTCGAATCTGGGCGACCCGGGTTCGAGTCCCGGTCCTAGACATATATTTTCTTTTCAAATAAAAATATTTAAAAATTAATAAAATCAATAACTAATAAAATAAAATAAATGATAATTTTATCTATATGTTTTGATGTTAAATATAGTTATTCTGTTATTTTAATAATTTGTATAGAATTTTTAAAATAATATTTAATGTTTTTATCCTCGAATATAAAATTATTCTTTTCTATAAAATGATATTGTTTTATTTTAAAAATGCCGTATTACTTTTGCTGTTAATGGTCTTGTTTTAAAAAAAAATATCTTGTTCTGAATATTAAATTAAAGTATTTTTGCATTGTATTGTAGTTGAGCAAGTGTGGTTTTTAAATTGTGAAGACTTTCTACTCGGTTATCGACTCGCTACAAGGCCCCGCAGATATCTGTTAGGTCAGCGGAAGCATTTCGACAGATGACACACTTTTCGAGAGATATCACTATCAGGCCCAATTCATCTTGTGTGTTTAAATGTCCTTTGTTGTTAGCTAAAAATATTAACAGTTTTGTTTACATAGTTAACAGATAATTATGAATGTATTTAATACTTTATTAGCAAAGAGAGACTACACTTAAGGATTATTAAGTATCTTTCCGTTATGTAAAAAAATATTTTAGTTGTCTTGCAAAGCACCAAGGTACTGATTTTTGTTTAGCTTTAGTCCTGCTAGATCAATTAAATTATAAATATTTTTATAATTACATACTCTAGAGAGAGTGGTGTGATTACAGCTTGGATGGACCTATCGCCCCCCCCCCCCGGCACCCCCCCCCCCCCCGAGACAGCCCTGAAAAAGATCTGCAAAGTAGGTCGAAACGTTGGCTAATTAACAAACATTTCTCCGCATATATTTTCAAGGTCAACTATTATCATTCAAGAAAAGCTATAATAAAGTTGTCTGACAGTTTTAATTTACATTATGTATTTTTTTAATATTTTTATTTTGAAGAGAAAAGATTTGTCCCGGGCCGGGATTCGAACCCGGGTCTCCTACGTCTCCGTCGTGGTGCTCTTACCAACTGAGCTAACCTAGAACTGTTCAGTTGGTAAGATCACCACGACAGAGACGTAGGAGACCCGGGTTCGAATCCCGGCCCTGGAAAAATCTTTTCTCTTCAAAATAAAAATATTTAAAAATTATAACAATTAGTAAAAAAATAAAATTAATTATGTATTATTTATTTACTTATTACTCGGAAATGGTCTTATCAAATACAATTTAGTATTCAAATATTTAATGTAACTGAAATGATCCCTAACATATATACATGGATATATCCTTGACAATGGAGTTAACAATAGAAGTCTCGATAAATCATAGTTACTATATAGTTTTATAGCCGAAATACAAAAAACCTAACAAATACTTTTAATACCTAGGCCAATACATTTAGTTAGTTACCTATCAAGCCTTCAATATTTCCACTAAGAACTGTAAAAACTAATTATTGTCGAATCCTTGGAAGAGTTTTGGGCTAAGATCGAAGGACAACGAAGGTTGTTAAGGACAGGTTGACAATGGAGAGGCCTTGGATCTGCTAGCGGATGTCCTGCGGGCGGAAGCGGTCACTGTCCAAACTTTTCTAAATCCTTCGCTTCTTTTTAACATTTATATATTTAAAATGATCTAACATAGTATTTAATTAGAAAAGAGATTGATTGGTAGAGTTTTCCAATTAAATATGATTTACTTATTTATTCGTTTCGTAATTAACAAGTGTTCAAATGGGGCTTTAAATGAAAAATAAAAAATATAATAGAATTAAATTTACATTTAACACAACAATGGAGCGTCTTAGGTTCAGTACATGGTAGAAACAGTACTGTTTCTTGGACTACGGTTATGCAGGGAGGTGATTTGTCCTATAGCTCACGTATAAATCCCCCCCTTATTTTGGGTACCCACTTTATAGAGTCAGGGTGAGCCCCAGGAGGGTCATAGATCCCCAGAAGACCTATCACCGGACGCTAGCATTTTAGTACCAGCATTGTTTCCAAGTTTTGTTAATGAAGTTTATATTCTGATGTGTTTTTTTTACTTTTTTTAGAAAGATACCAAATTCTAAAAATATTCTGATTATTACTGCAAGTTACCGACCTTTCTAACTGGGTTTATAATATTGAAATTCATTCATTGGGTACGCTATGAAATAAATTTTCACCTGCACAGGCCAGATTCGAACCGGTAGTGGAGCTGTAACGGGTTTCATAAGAATTGTTAATGTAACGTTTTTACACCAAGGGCCAGTGGATTCTTGAAAATTGCTAAACTGCATATATTTAGTTTTAAAATATCCAACATATATTTTAATTCAGTTTTTTTTAAATTTAATACTTGTACACACCCTACTTGATATTTTTAATATTGTTTTATGTATCTGTATATATATATTATTAACATTACGGTGGCCTGGATGAAGGTTGGGGTTGTTTTTTGGCAGCGTGTGGACTCCCCCCTGCTCCAATGAACCAGTGGGAGCGGATCAATACCCACTCTCCAACTTCTCGTCAGCTGTCGGGTCTTCTCTCATCTGTCCAATAGGATACGAGGACAGGGCGGAAGTCTGCCGATATCCGCCAATGAAAATACACCATTTAAAGAAAAATGTTCAACCGCCAATGGGAAAATACTGTTGATAGAATATAGCAACATTTACAACTAATATGAAATTGATAGTGGTCCATTTAATCTCGCAATCGATAGGATGCGGGCCTTAAATGACGTGGGAATCTATAAAAGTATATTTATCAATTAAATGTCAACTATAGATTTTTTCTCTAAAACTATTTGGATAAAGATAAATTTAAACTTTAAATAAAATAATATGCGGAACATTGTGTTTTTAATCCAACGGTTGTACAAGCAGATGATTTGGCCATTCTCAATAGATCGAATTTTTCCTCATTTAAGAAAACCAACTTTTTTAAGACTAGGGGGTTTACATGAGGAGATAAAGACAAGTGTTTTCATATGACTTAGTGTCGATCCACTTTTGTTTATTAGTAGCTTATCTCCCTCATCTAGTTAAACATAAAGTTAAGCTCAGTACCTAGAATTAAGCTCACTGAGCAGCTGAGTAAACTAAAATTAAATCTTTAACTTTCTTAAATTCCAGTTAATAATTATTCCAATAAGATGTTGTTTAGCAAAATATCTCATCATCATGAATTGATGAGATAAGACACAGTACATTTTGCATTAAAAGTAAAATCATATACTAATTATTTTAAACCATTATTTAATTTCTATTTACTTGTTGTATTGTAAACGGAATTTTTTTTTTTTTTTTAAATAGATAAAATCTAACTCTTAACCATAAAGCTATGAGGAAATAGAAACACTACTGATAGGAATTGCTTGAAAATATAATAATTGTGGACATAGATTTCCTTCACTCAATGTTTAACTACGATTAATAAAATAAATAAATAAAAAATATATTTTTAAATCATTTCGTGTAAGAAAAGTAAGTTGTTATTTTTAGTTATAAGGAGTCTGGTTTGGATAATTTAATTCAGACCTACTTTACGTTAGAGTACAATAAAATACAAATATTAAGCTAAAATTTTAATATGTAATAATAAATTGCTATATATATATTTGAATGTATATATATGGAGGGACACCCCGGTGGAAGGAGGAGCAGATGGAGACCTAGACTTCGTTGGTTGCAAGATGTGGAGGAGGACCTTCGGATGTTGGGGGTCAGCCGAAGACAGGCCGGAGCGGAGGAGGCCAAGGTCATGCAAGGAAGGACCATAGCGCCGTTAGATAGACAGACAGATATATATTGGAATAGGGCTAATAACAATTATTTCAGTAAATTTTCCATAAATAAATGAACCGTGTAACGAAACAAAAGAAGATTTGGTCATTTCAAATCAACAATTCAATGTTGTTGTTGAACATAATTTTCTTTTATTGTGCGAGCTCATTAAATCTTTCTCAAGGTTGAAGGCGCTGCCTTACAAGTACACAGTATGCATTTCGGTTTTTTTTTCAACGTCTACTGAATCTTGAGACATTCTTTAGGTCATTTCACGGCATTGTTCTTTCACAATGACAACGTTTTGAAAATATTTATAAGAATAGTAAATCCAGAGGATTTTATGTCATGAAAACTTCTCTTTTTCATGGATATAACCAGAATATTTTAAAGAAGCTCTGATTGGAATTATCATTTCTGATAATTATTTCTATATTGTGCATTTAACTAAAACTAAACAATACACAGAAATAAGGGCAAAATCCCATATCATTAAGAGATAAAAATTAATGTATATGAGTTAAATAAATGAACAATGTATTATCTTATGATACGATTAAATAACATTGTTATCGTAGCACTACAGTGAAGTTTTATTTCTAGTAATTGGCATTTTAGTCTGCGATGACTTAGCACAAATTAAGGCGTTCAGGATCCAAAGCGGATAACTCCAACATTTCTATAATTGACTTTTCCACATATTTCTCTAGTTTAGGCAAGCGATTTTATGTCCCTGAAACTTCTGGTTCAGAACCGGGCAAAAATCATGTGAAATAAATCGAAATAGTGACGTGTTAGATAAAATCGCTTGACTTAGCTAGCGAAAACGTGTGATCTTATGGATCGCAGTAAACGTGCCTTGGTTTGTACGTAATGAAGTTTTTTCTCTTCTTTGTACATTTATGTTCGCCATATTTTTCCACAAAATATACCCGAAAATAGCTTTTTTTATTGGAAAGCCCATTAAAAGTGACATTAGAAACAACTATTTATTAGAAAAAGTATTTATTAAATGTATAATAATATAATGCCCAGAGGAAACTACATGTTAGCAAGTGGGAGCTAGCAACTAGAGATGGTTGGAATATAGCCGCGTCCAGTTGTGGTCTAGGAGAGAGCTTTGGTCTCGTCAGCTTCCTCTCCTCCAATCCAAGCTACATTCTTAGAGTTTAGTTTGGTTTTTATTTATACAATAAGTATTTTGACTCTTTACCTTCGGTAAATACCTCTGTGGAATCTATCGCAGCCATTTAAATAAAACTATAGGTACATCCTTGCATTTGTTGATAAATACCAATATATGGTCATCAATTTAAGTTTAAATTTAAGTAGATCTGTGTTTGCAAAAATTCACGTAATTATTAATTAATGTAAAAACTAACTTAACGTTAAATTGTGAAGTATTTAATACAGTGTTATATTCAACTTCTAGTATTTATCTATTCAGGCCAGTATATGCATAAATTATTTATTACCATTTAAAATATCTCAGGCTTTATTTTCGATCTTTTGGGACCGGTTACCCTATTTAGGCTTATCAAGCTTCTATAAAGTGGGTACCCAAATTAAGGGGAAAATCTAATGATTAAATACTTTATTACTATTTAAGGGAATTAATTCTTTGACCTCCACTCATATAAATTTCTCCCGGATATATTTTATAGCTCCTAATATAAAAAGGTGTTCAATTGCAGTTAAATTAAAGTGTTCTTCTTAAATTCTTGTATTTATTTTTGTGTGAGGGGGGGGGATATATAAGTACATAGGTTTTATTAAATATTTTAACTGCTGTGAACCTGTGGGATGTGGAGACGCTCCACCCAGCTCACACAGTTTTTATTAAGTAGGTACCTTTCGTTGGAGAATCCCTAGTATTTGAGCATGCTCTAGATCAAATCACCTCTTTGGACCTCACTGGAAACACTAGGTTCCCTACAATGTACTGAAACTAAAATCCTTTATGAGTTGTAGTGACAAATTACTCGAGTCTGACGATTCCAAAATTAGCTAAATTATTTTATTTAATTTTAGAGATCACAAGCTTTATTTCGTTCTGTTTTTCTATCTATGTTATTTATTATTTTTTTTAAATAGTTTTTCGTTAATTTTGATATGTTTATCATATCTATTTGTTAATCTTGGTCTATCTGGTACAGATAATTTACCTTTTTTTTGTTTCTATTAAAAAAGATATTCATCCGTTTTGGGGTAATGCATTATGGAATATTTTTTCATCTCTCGCATTTTGAGTTACTCAAGTATATCTTGATCGATGTTTTGCTGAACGTATTAAGTTCCATATGTCCAAACTGGTCTTAGTATAGTAGTGAAGATTAATCGTTTGTTTCGTAAGTCAAGTGAAGATCTGTAGTGATAGTTTTTTATGAGCTTTTTCAATTCTTTTCTTTTCAATTTTCTTTTGTATATACACACACATATGCATGTATAAACACACAATTGCCCTACCTGCAACCTGGACAGCCTTACCCCGGGCAGACGATACCCTAGCAGCTCGACAACTTCCTCGAGAGCCGTCCCGTTAGGAAGAGGCTGGTGGGGGAGGCGAAGGAATGTGCACCGAGGCTTTATGAAATATTCACCGAACCGGTCCGGACCTGCCAGGGCACACCGTATCCTCTTCGTGCCTGTCTTATCGTATCGGCATCTGGTTAATTGGTTACCTAACTAACCTCCTCTTAGTCAGTTAATTGGTGGCTACTAGTTAGTTGACTGACCTAGCATTATCTCTCTTTAGTTAGCCCTTAACTACGCCTATTTATAGCCCTGATTAAAAATAGATTTCTTTATCTAAAAGAGTCGCGTTCTATTAAAAAAAATTATATTTCAATATAGAGCCATTATATATCGCTCCTTCAAAAGAACAACGAAATAACTTTTAAATACCAATGCTAATAAATAAATAAGCCTTGAGTATCAATTGAATTGGTTGAAGCTTTTTAATTTAGGAAGGACGTATATGATATTCCATTTCCAGCATTTTTTTTTTAATGAAGTCATAATTTGGGTGGTTAAATGTTTGAACTTGAAATTTTAAGAGAATAACGACATACGTTAAAATCTAAAAAGTTTCAAGCTTTTTATATTTCAAAATAATATAAATACCATCATTAGAACAGGAATGGTTTGGTTTACCCAAGATTTTTTTTTTACTAGCATCGTACTTTCAAATAGCTCTATTGAAAATTTTTTTTGAGTCATGAAAATGAGTTTTTTTGTTCTTTTGAATTAGGAAAATGAATATTATACAAAATAAAACCCGTGAACGGGTCTGGAGTTTAGCACATGGTAGAGACTGTACTGTTCCATCGACAACGGTTCTGCAAGGAGGTGACTTGTCCTAGGTCACGCTCAACCGCCAGGTTTTCCCCCCTTATTTTGGGTACCCTATTTGATAATATTTTATAGAGGCTGGGTGAGCCCCAGGAGGGTTATAGATCCTATATGGTCCATCTCCGGCTGCAAACAGACTAAATAAAAGTCTTGCAAGCAGCGGGATTCGAACCACGATTTTCGGCATGGCAACTCAGTTCTCTACCACTGAGCCATTAGCTAAAATTAAATCAAATCTTTCTTCCCTGTAAATTGGATATTTAAAAGCCTTTTTATTTGTAAAACCTTAAAATACTCTAGGATACTTACTACAAGGGTACGTTAAAATAGCCCGTACAATAAATATTGTAAATTTTTATAATATAAAAAATTCAAATATATTTGAAGATGAGAAAAAAGTATTTGCTATACGAATCCTCTTCAGGTTTAATTTTTCTTCTATATGTTAATCACCAATTAGTAAAAAATCCTCCCAAAATGTATATTATGCATTATGATATTTTAGAAAGTAGAAAAATAGGAGAGAGATTATTTAATTATTAACTCACAGTTGTAAGTGCAATACGTATCAAGGAAGGCGTTTCTGTATGCTATGATTAATATATACATTTATTGTTTATAAAAAAATAAAAATAAATATAAAATTTCATCCATTTGGATATAGATTAATAATTTTTACTACAATAATGATAGCTGATAATTAACCTATTTAATTACTCAGAAAATAGATAAAAGATATAATTTTATTTTTAAATTAGTGTTAGTTTTTCAAGACAATATGATTTTTTTTTTCACGTCATACTTTTCTTACGTGATTTTTATGGTTTCCTTAAATTTCAATTATTTTAATAAATACTTCGTTATATAATTATCTTTAAAATATCAAAATAAAAACTAATTTCGATTTCGATGTATTGAAGTTGAGAAGTAGGCAGTAAATTATCTTAAGGATCCATATTTGTGTAGACGAGTCCTGAATAATCTGGAAGGACATTCCGGCGAGACAAAGGCTCGAGGACACAGGTAAAAGGAGTTAAGGAAAAAAAAAATAGAAAAGAAAAAACTCGTGAGGGCCCAATGGTTGTTGTGTGAGTAGGAGGCGTCGCATCTGATTGGGCGAGGTTCAAGGTCGCGCATGACGTCACTCAGGCAAATCGTCTCCCGACAATTATCGATACTACAACTCGATCTTTACCTCTCGATGTATATATTGTTGTGTTGATATTGTAGTAGCTCTTGTATTGTCTTCCGCGGTTATAATAGTATGATTATTATATTGATCAGTCTTTTGTGACTATCGATTTTTTTTAGAAAAATAAAACGGTCGATTTTTTTTTAAGTCGAACTTAATTTCTGATTAATTTATTACATAAATGAATATTAAAATGAAATTGAAACAATGAATATTATTGTTCGATCGAAGAGTTGATGATTTTTCTATTCTAATTGGGAAAATGTTTGATTTTCTTTAATATTCACCATACCTGAGTTCATTTTCTTGTATTAATTAAGTTACTGTTATTATTCTTGAATAATAAAACTATATAATGGAGCGGTTAGAGGTCAGAAAAAATTGAATCAACTCATTCAAATAATACCTTTATTTAATCGTACGATTTAAATCGTTCCCACTTTTGTATTTGTTTTACAAGGTTTTTTCTCCAATATCATCATTTCTGCATTTTTTATTCTTTATTCTTTACTATTTTAGTTTGTAGCTATTTTGTATATCTAGCCCTGAAGAAGACCCGCAATGTGGATCGAAACGCTGGCTTTCAAATAAATAGTTCTCCCTATTTAAGACATTTTTTCTAAAGGTCCATTGCTAACTTAGCCTCTATAATTTTGGTGTCCTGAACGTTGTCTCTTCGAAACTTTCTTTTTTAATTTTTGCATTAATTTACAACTTAAAATCTAAAATTCTAATGTTGTCAGCAATATGTTTACGAATATATTCTTTCAATGAACATAAAATAAATGATTTTCGCATCAATTAGCGATCACTGAGATGCTTAATAGGCACAACTAGAAGGAGAAAAAAATATACAATTCTAATCGTTCCTTTAACCTTGCTCGCTAGTTCTGAGCCTTGACGTCAAACCATGCGCAATAGACATTTACGATTTTCGTATTTTCAATAATTATCTATAGTTACACAATGTAATCAAATAAGCTTTTTCCTTTAACTATAACCTTGCCATAATAACACCAAAAAAGTAAACTTAGGCAATTTAATTGGTGAGAGATCTTGATATTGCCAGAAATGCTTGTTCCATTGTTTATTTTTACCTAATTATTCAATATGTTATTTATTGATCGTGTAGCTAATGAAAGATTTGTCGTTGTTGTAACCTATTATAGCAGTCTATATATTTTAAAATATATATTATATTTCGATTCACATCATTGGCTCATAGCTAATAGTCTTAACTATATCAAAATAAATAAATCTTTTGGTGAAACCTCTTCAAACCAATTAAGGTCGAAAGGTGAGTGGCAAACTCTCGACACCATCGGCAAACTCTTTAAGAAGACATTGCTGCCACGGCTGCTGTAAATAGTTGCTGTGAAACGCCGAAGAAAAAATTCGCTGAACCAATTCGTCACGATCGAACCGTTATCCGCCTCATGACGTCGCGAACTGAGGATCGACCTCAAAACGTCCGCTTTCTTTTCTCTTTTCAGATCTCGGCCTCCGAACGCTACGACGTAGTAGGCTTTAACTGCTTGTCAAAACAGATTCGATTGTCACGGGTCGTAAGAGGAAGTGTCTCGATATTGTGTAAGTGAAAAAACTACTGAATATGAGATGTTGGGTATCGCAGCTTGTGATAAAATTGTAATACAATTCAATTAAATATGTGTTACTAAATATATTAAGCGCTGAGTCGTTGTGTAGAAGACACCTTGATCAAATCCAGGTGTTGTAGATAAATTACTTAACCTATCTACAGCCCTTGATTGACCTTGGTGGATCAACAGATCCTCCTGGGGCTCGCCCTGCTGGATAATAAAGAGTGTACACTAAATTGGGGGAAAACTTGGAGCTCGAACGTGATCTCGGGCATATACCCTGTATAGTGATGTCTAGTAACACTACACCCTCTATGATGTTTTGATACCAAGATCATTCGTCGTTTGTAGTATGAGAACACAATTTTCTTTTAAGTATTATAAAGAATGAAAAATAAAATTTGTCTTGCAATGCAATTATAAAATCCCAAAAAGCAAAACCTTAAGTTCCTAAAATTCTGTATAACAAGCCAAGCGTCATCAATACATACGCTATCAGAAAATTCATTCCAGAGAAGATAGTGTGCATCACATCTTCATTGAGCTGTTTGTTGACAGCCTTGGAGTAATGTTTGTCTCTGTATTTGACGAGTGTGTTTCGCTGTCGGTGTGAGATGTGCAGTTTATTTTTTTGATATTATTTTTCTTTTGGTGTATGTCCTCAATCACCAAATATTGGCTGACTAGTTTTTGTTTTAATTTTTTAAGAGACTTAAAAGTTTATTTTTGGGTATTTTTCTATTACATTGAATTGACATGGATTCGATTTTAGAATATCAATCGAATCTGTTTTTCGTAATTACAGTGGATTATGTAGCTCCTGATTTCTCAATTGTGCTGATTCATGGAATGATGAAATTCCGCTACATGACATCGTTTATAGGTTTAGTATTTCTGGGTAAACCATAAAAAACAATTTATCTAATAAATTCTTACTCTCGAGGTGAGAAGAACATGAACGTATCAAGCAACTGTCTTGTAGAAATGACTTTACATTTACTTTTCTCTACAATTTATTGGCGCCTATTTTTAGTATATAATGTATTTAAAACATTTTACTTCCTAATATAGATAACTTTCAACTTTTTCCAAATCCGTGATGATCTAAGAACCACACGTCAATATATAGATACACATTTTCACACAGGTTTCGTGTAAAATTATGTTTTGCATTAATTTTTAAAAACTTTATCAATAAACTTCAAAAATTAATATTGATAAGGAATATAAGAAAATCAATTGTAAAGGTATAATAACGTATAACTTATTATACGTTTGATAATTAAATTAAAAAAATATATATATAGTAGAGAATTTTTTATATGAACTATTTTGTATACATATATTATTTTCAAGTAATTATAAAGTAATTGCTTCTGAAAATCTTACATACTTAACGTTGATGTAGGTTTACTTTCAACGTTTTTTAATTCTGTTGTTATTAGGCCAGGGGAAAAAATACTAATTCCTATCGAAGAAGTTTTATGAATTTTAAATAAATTTTTTTAGTACCACTTGAATTAAGTTACTTTAATTTTTTGCCGTTACTACTATATTTTTATGATAAGTATATTTTAAAAACCACTATAAAACTGATTATTTATTCCTGGTTTGCGCATGGTATGTACAACATTAAAATAGCCTTATCTAAATGAGATAGGATGCGTCGATAACTATCGTGGAACGCATGTACACGCAATGACCTACATCGTGTCTCGTACCCATTTCGTGATCTAAACAAAAAAACAAAATAATATTTCGGGTTAAAAAAAAAAATCATTACGAATGTTGAATATAATCAATCCGTGTTGTTATTTAACTGAATTTGTTTCATTGAATGTTATATAAAACCTACATAGTGATAATCAGGTAATAATAATAAAAATCATTAGCTCCTTCAAAAGAACAACGGCAAAACTCATAATTTAGCGTTTCTCTGACATGATTATTAAAAAACTGACTCTAATAATTCTACCAGTGCGTCATCTAATTTAGTAGAATATAAATAGCCCTAACGTATAAAACAACCCTTCAAAAGAACAACTACATAACTCAAAATTGTTCGTAATTTTGAATTAAGCCTTTAGTTGCAATTGTATTGAAGCTCTTTAATTCAGGAACGACACATCTGATATTTCCATTTCCAAATTATTTTTTAAATAAAACCATATTTTGAGTTATAGCATGTTTGAACTTGGAGTTTTATGGGAATAATGACGTAAGTTGTAATCAAAAAAGCTTTTAAAAATATTTTAACGATTAATAAAATGATTTCAATGCCACCATTACCATAGCTTTGCTTTGTCAATGGCCATATTTTTTTTTTAAATTCACATTGAGCTTGTAAATGCCTCAATTGAAAAATTAGGTTTTTTGAGTTATGACGTAGTTCTTTCTATATTTACAGCTGCTGATTGAATAGTTTTGACGATTTTTCTGTCTTCTCTGATACCTGTCATTTCAGAAAACGGTTTTTGCGTAATTCTACTAAATCCTCTCCGACATTGCAGACGTTTCACTATCGCTTCAAAACGCTGACAAAGCTAAACTAAATAAAAAACAGATCTCACGCAATGTTACGTAAAGGCCTGGCTGCTGAAACCGCTTAAAGTGTTTGTTCTTGGCTTAGCTTTTTAATTCTCATTATCGCTAGGAATTGTTCTGATTTACGACTTGTAGATTAACATGGCTGTTTTAGTTTTTCTATGGACTATTTATCCAAGAGAAAGATAAAATATGTCATGGGAATTTTGAGCTAAAAAAAAGAAAAGGTTTTTAATACGCTAAATGTCACATGGCGGTAATCTAAATATCGCTCTTTCAAAAGAACGACGTCATAACTCAAAAATACTAATTTTTCACTGGACAAAAACATTTCTATTGTAATGATGGTATTGAAAACCTTTTATAACCATTACAACACTTTAAAAGCTTTGTATTTTTTATTTCAACTTATGTCATTATTACCATAAATCTTCAATTTCAACCATTATACAACTCAAAATATGACTTTATTAACAAAAAAATGTTGGAAATGAAATATCGTTCCTTAATTAAAAAGCTTCAACCAATCAAAAAGCTACAACAGTAATTAAGGGTAATTATTAGGTTTCGATAATCATTTCATCTAGGAATAAAAGTTTCAACTAACATTTCGAACTATCGATGATATATGTAAGGAAGAAAATAGTTGGGGGTGCAGTCAAATAAGACACTAAATAATTGTTCTGATTTACGACTTGTAGATTAACATGGCTGTTTTAGTTTTTCTATGGACTATTTATTAAGGTTCTTGCGTCAGCCTCCCGCTGGTCAGCCCTGAAGATGAACCACAAAGTGGGTCGAAACGTCGGCACGTAATTAAAATAAGTAAGCACTTATTTAGTGTCTTATTTGACTGCACCCCCAACTATTTTCTTCCTTACATCTATCATCCAATCAACCATCCCTCGCTTCTTATAGATGATATATGTTTGTTGAAACGTTCATTTCTAGATGGAATGATTACCGAAGTATATATATTTTCGATGATTACATTATCTTTTCCATACTAAAGCTCAAGATAACTTGTATTTTTGGAAAATATTAAAGGGGTTACGTATGAAAAGTTGAAACTCTTTGTGGCTCAGCTTGTCGAAGAGACAACCTGGGGAATATTTTAAAAAAATAACTTAACCATACTAGCTGACCGTCACTAGTCCAACAAATGATGCCTTTTGCTAACTGTAGCTGTTAGATAATCGATATTATTAGCGGACCAATGAGAGTCGAGAACGCTAACCTCACACCAGGAGCCAACCATAATCCGCTTTCTACTCGTGCGGATCCTTACTCTGCTTTCCATTCCATTCCATTCCATTATGGACCATCACCACTCCCTTTCGCTAATCTCGTCATCATGTCTTCCAACTGGAGCATGTTCAACTACCATTCTATACTCTATCAGCTACACTTACATATTCTGTATTGTAGGCAGTTCCTCAATCATTCAGAGAATACCATAACATATGTAGCTTATTCATTATTTACTGAACATAAGAAGGGGTTAAAACCGTTGAATATAACTAGCTAGAGTTGGGCTACTGATCTCTAGGTCCTAAAATCGAGAACAGTTGTGGCTGGTAAATTATGTATTCTGTTAACAGGCTGAGGTGTATGGGGGTAACCTCCTGGGCTAACACAGATACTATAAAGTGGGTAACCTTAGTAGGTCGGAAAGTCCGCCTCTAGCCGCTGATCTAAGAACAGTTCAGTCTCTGCCATGTACTTAACTTGAAATCCTTTTTTTTTTAAGTCCACTATAACTTTCATTTCAGTATTATCACTATGTTTTCTTTAATTAACATACATTATTTTTCTGTTATCGGTTTGTAAATTTTATTGACAGACACATTGCCACAGAATCCGACAAGGAGACTGAAACGTCTCTGGAGCGGGGATCTACTTCAGTGAGATGAACCACGCTAGGAGTGCCTTCAATGGGAAGTTTCTCCATACACGCTTCCACCTTAATCCCTGGGAGGTTTTCCAAATTAGAACACAAATACAATTGTGATAAATAAGATTTGTATGATTTCACTCAATAAATATTTATTATTGTATTCCGTAATAACACCTAAATGATAATGTTTTCACCCTTTTATCTTGTATTTCTTATTCCTTATCAGCCCTGGTGATAACTCTCAATCTTGCTACGAAGCGTCGGCTTTGTGAATATTAAATTTACATTGGCTGTACACTGATTATGTGTATCACTAATCTGAAACCATACAAATCTATAGTCGAAGAAAATAAACGCTTTTGGATATTTAAAATTGCTTTTTTAAAATTTTATATAGCTCGATTATTAATTTTTTTTGTTGAAAATAATTTACAAAATGTAATAATTCTGGAATTAATCTTATTGTACTCTATTGAATATTATGTCTTGAATTATTGACAGCTACGTTGCTTACCGTTTTTTTTTTTAATTCATAGGGATTCGTTTCTTTCTATAAATTATTTTTAATTTACATTATTAATGAATATTTTATTAAATTACTGTAGTATATTCGGTCCCATCCTGCTATATATTTATATATATATATATATATATATATATATATATATATAGTACCGTGCGTGAGTGAGATAGAGAAGGACCCGCGAGCGGCATTATACGGTTAAGGAAAGGTTAATAGTTTTAATTATGGACAGTTGAGGAGCGGCACGCCATCGAACCTGCACACGTCGAGCACTCTCCGCTGTTCGGTCATTTAAACTTTAAATGTCGCCTCTTCTCTTAAACACTGACAAGTGGATCTTTAATAGCCGGGTTTGGCCACTTATCCTGTAGAGGGAGCCACAAGTGTCCGCATTGAATACTTTACCTTTTGACTTATTTACCTTGGCAGCTTGGGTGTAAAATAAACTGTTTTGCAATGCAGTCTAGTTACTAATCTATTCTAGCCATATACATCGATGTATTGTCGAGTAAGGTGCCATTTCGAAACTCTATTGTTCTCTTGGAAAGTTACCGGCTCACCTTGATGTCAAATTTCTCTTGCCCTGTCCACTTTTAGACTTCTAGTGGCCTAGCTCGAGTATTGCAATACCAAAGCATTATTGGGATGATTCCATATTTTTTTTATTATAATTTATTTTCGTAAAATACTATAACATGAAGTTTTTAAGCCGTTACGACTAGACTCGAGATCACTGACCTGGCCAACCCAGTAAACTGTTCACTGTGAACGGTTCCAGTCTCAGCTAAATTCAATAGAATTATTTAATTTTCCTTTTTATTATTATTTTTTCATTTTAATTAAAATATGGTTTAATAAATAAACATTAGTTTAGATATCTTAAATATCAAGAAACAATATACCATATTATTTAGAAATTTTTTATAAAAAAATGCATAATTATATAGATTATTTTCAAATATTTTTATTTGAAAATTAATAAAATCAACAACTAATATAATAAAATAATTATTTTCAGTTTACTACATTTCAAGATTTTTAATTATACTAAACAACTATTTATTTTCGCCTCCGTTTCGTCCCACATTGAGTCTTCACCTTTTCTTTTTGCTAGCTTTGATGAAGTTCTGCAATTTGAGAAAAAAATATTAGTAATTAAAGTACAATAGTTATATTATATTTTATCTTGTTTGTGACGACTACCTTGACCATCCTGTTCTTAAAGTGTTGGTTTATTTTAAAATGTTCTGTGGCAGAAAGATAAAAAGCTAAACAGATCTGTGGAATCTGGAAGTAACCTACTGGTTGAAATCACCTCCTTGTATAACTTTTGGCTTCGAGGAAGTTCAGTCCCTACGATCTACCGAACTTAATATCATTCATAGGTTGTAGGGTCCAGTACTTTTCTTTTTATTACTTTCTGTTTTTAGTTTAATCTTAGCAGTTGAAGTGAGATAATGTTTACTGTAGTTTTGTACTTTTTAGGAAAGAATTGAATCATAATGATACAAACAGTTACATACCTACAATTTTTACTGTATAGACCAAACCTTTGTTTTTGAATTTTTCGGAAATAAACCTATAGTAATAGATGAATATTAAACCTTATTATATATTGCAGATCAGGACAGTAAGAAATACACTAATAATACAGTATTAATTGTGTTCAGATGCTTGCTCACAAGTTTTATATCTCGAATCAGAGCAGAAAAGGCACGGATTTTAATCAACTTTTTTTTTATTTTGATTTATTTATTCATCGCTCTCAAACCAGATATTTTTTTATAGTTTATAGTCCTATTTACTTATTAATTTTATTTTTTTTTTAAATGCTTTTATTTTATATTTTGTAAAAAAAATTTTTTTTTAAATATGTGTAATTAATCATTCAATATCGTACCAAATTATTTTTTTTAAAGTATATATAGTCATTAATCGATCTATATCATGACAAGCCTCACTATGTACCGTATACATATATGGATAGACTCAGTATGTAGATAGCTACTGATGTTCCTTAAGCCATAGCTATATGATGACTATATTAACTAAACGACTCCTAGTGAACTAATGAAGGAACTGGCCCCACCGCCATCAGAGCCTACGATGAATCGATTAGTGCGAGTCCCGGAAGCGGAAGCTTCGATGTATCGAGTCAATTAAACTCCCCCCCCCCCTCGACCGCTAGTCTAGGTTCGTCTGCTCTCTAAATTATAACCTTTTGCTTTCCATTCTTACGGTTAACTTCAATGTATGTATGTGTATCTGTGTCTGTGTGTGTGTGTGTATATATATATATATATATATATACACAAACACATAGGAAGATAGATAGAGAGAGGAGAGGTTCAGTTTTCATGGAATATAATCTGATTTGTAACCATTCTAAATTATGCTAATTAAAAAAACAAAAAACATTAGAGTTCTGCCAATGGGTAGTTACTCTACATGTCCTTTCATGCATTCATTTATTCATACAGCCCTTGTACTAGATGTATATATTACAGTTGTACAATACAATAAAATAATTTTTTATAAATAAAAAAAAACAAAACAAATACACTTAAATCGAAGTTTTATTGAGAAAAAAAATTATTAATCCATGATATCGATATATTTCATAGAAGTGTCAAGGATAGAACATATAATTAGATAGAACATTAATAATGGCAGCATTGAAACAATACTGAATATGGAACAATTGAAAGTATGTAGTCAAGAATAACAATTAACTATGGCTAAAACGTAGAGTTGGCTTTTAAATTAAACAAAATTCCGTTTCCCATACTCAAATTTTAATGTGGCTATTTCAATTGAAATATTTCCCTTGTGCCTCTACAACCGACGCAGGGTCTTGAGCTCTGGACGAGGGAGACTGCACAGCAACCTTTCACTCTACTGATCAGCTACCTCGCTCCCATAGTATATAGTATATATTATAAAAATATAATTTTATTTATAACGGGAAACACTATATTAATAACTAGCTTTTGCCGACGGCTTCGCTCGAGCGGAATTTGCTCTTCCTCATAAAGTTTCGTGGCAGATCATTTTAAATAAATAATTTTTTTTAACTATAAGTTACTCGTACATCCGAAATTTCAGATGTCTAACTTCAAAACTGACGGATTCCATACAATCTTTGAACCCCTATTATATTAAGGGGGAAACCCTTGGGGGTGGGATTGTCGACATTCCTTTCTTAGTGCTCATTTAAGCTATACAAAGAACCTATCTGCGAATTTCAAGATGCTAAGTTCAGTGGTTTCTGCTGTGCGTTGACCGCTGGGTGTGTTAATCAATCAGGTTACAGTTTTATATAAACTTCGCCTGTGTGGTGTGTTAATAAAAAGTAGCCTATGCCCTTCCCCAGGCTTGAGATTATCCATATCAAATTTCATCACAGACGGATCAACACAGCCGTAAAACATACATTGACACTGATTAACAAACGGGACGGACAGAAGTTTTCTGTTGTTCGTGTTAGTAATGGATCAGTACGTAATGTTATTGGATTTATTGAAAAGGATTACCTTTGATTTGTTTAGTTTGGCAAAAATATGTAGATTTTGCAGGTAAGAAACATGTGAGCGAGCATACAAACTTGGCCCCCCTTTTTCACCTCCTTAGGGGTAGAATTTCGGAAAATCCTTTCTCATCGGATGCCTACGTCATACAAAGAACACAACCTCAATGTTTTAGGTCTCCACGATTAGCGGTTTAGACTGTGCGTTAATACCGTAAGTCAGTCATTCAGGACAAAGCATTTTATATGTATAGATTACATGAGATGGAAATAGAGTGAGATTGTGAGAGAGCGCCTGATAATAGAGGCACTCTAAGTTTAGTCGAGTGTAGTTTGGATAATGTGCCTCTATGTGTCTAATAATGTGCCTTCTCACACTCTGTGCCGCTAATCGATTCCGATGAAGGGATCGATGTATTTAATTACGGTGAGCTATAGGTTGCTTTTTATTTTATCATTACGTTTTTTATTATTTAATCATCTCATATTCTGAGAACGGTCTTCGCCCGACTTCCCACATCTTTATCGAATGATGCCTTGAAAGGAAATTGGGCAGGTAATATTTTTGTGGACGGGAAATTCCAATAGAATTTTTGCCAATTATAGTTTCCTCCGGGCTTTCAACAAATCCCCACAACCAAAGCCTGCATGCAAAAGTTTAAAAAAAATGGTACTCAAATAATATTCTTCTTTTTCTATTAAACTTTGAATATACCTACCATTCAGCCATGCTTTACGATGCTATAAAACGGTCGACAATGTTTAAGGGAGTTCAAGCAATCAAGAATATAATTGCGCATGTATTATTTATTTTTAAATATTTCTTTTAATTATTATTTTTTTTATTAAAATTAAAATTATACAATCTGCTACACACATACATTAGATACTGGAGTTGTAAGATTAGATTGACTTCATATACACATGGTGAAGGACAATGATATATTAAATAATAATATTAATAAAAAAAATCGAATAGGTATTTCCAAAAATAATACTACAGCGCAATAATAAAATAATAAATACAAATAAGTAATCTGTCAAAATACCAAAAAAAAATTAATTTTTAAATATTTTACTTGTAAAGAAAAGATATGATCAAGACCGAGACTCGAACCCGGGTTTTCCACGTGACCCTCGTTGGGCCTAGCCACCTCATGTAACATTTTCATATCTGTGCAACATATTTACATACTGTCAATTGTGTAAAACATTTTATTTCAATTATAAAGTTAAGAATTTTATTTTTTGATTTGTATTTATGTATTTTTTTCAACACTTTCTCGTATTAATGTTAACAAACATGTAGTATTCGGTTTGATAGAACTTGCCATATTTATACTTTAGATTTCTTTTAAATGAAAGTTGAAGCAAATTTTTGAATGACTCTGAACTAACTCGAGAAAATTGGAATTAAAATAGTAAAAACTAGACTGTGCGTTTGCTGATATATTTGAAACTGTATAAACATTTATATATAAAATTTTCGTTGATACATAGTAACTGATAATCAGAAACCAATAGAATTAATATTATTTTGTTCGATAAACCTTGAGCTATTTTACTTCTCAAAACACATTTATAGGAAATAGAGTGTAGGAAGAGTATTATAAAAACATTGTATATGTAGAAATAAATATACAATACATATATATGTAATATTGTTTTACTAAATGAGATAATATTGGAATGGGACTCGAGAAGGTTGGAGAGGCAGTACTGCTAGCCCCAGGCCATCGTCTCGGGGACCGAGCGAAAAAACGACAAAAACTGTCGAGACAAAAAACGTAAGAATATCTTGTAGGGAGTTTCCATCCCACATTTGACCTCTCGTCCAACATTCAACATCCAATACGTTCTAAACCAGTCCACTTCTCTTGAGTATAGATTAGTATACAAATTATATAATTTAATAAGTACCGATAATGTTGTCTGATTCTTAATTCACTATATATCGTAGTATTGATATATTGATTATCGAATTCTATGAAAACGGTGGGTTCGATAGCCAAATTACAATCTGCTCTGTGTCCATGTTAATTACTACTCATATTGCTCATTCCAACTTCACAGTTTTAGTCATTCTACTGTGTCAGTTTGTTTTTAAAAGCTTGTGTTCCGTACTCACTTGTATATTTATTTGTATTGCCTTGAATAGCTATATTATCATCGACACCACTACAGTGTCAATTTCCCTTTCTTCGAGTTTAAATTTTGATTTATCTTAGATTTAATTCAATGTAAATCAACCTAACTTTTTAAAAGTCGGAAACGGAATTATTTTTTTGACTGTTCGCTATTTGTTGTGTAATATTTCTCTTCGTCCATATATTTAATTTCTTTGTATGAACTTGTTTTCTTTTGCACTACTTAATATTCGAACCTTAATACCTGTGTTTCATTATTCAATAAATATCAATTCTTCATTTCCATATTTATTTTTTTTAATACTTCGTCTAGCGAACTTCTATTTCATAGTCATAAAATCATAACAAATCATAAATACAAAATCTGAAACGAGAACAGTGGACAGATATGATCGCCCGGAGTTCCCTAATAGGAAGACATTCTGGATCCTGGTAGTTCGCCACTGGAAAATCCGAAGCAAACAAGACTAGGATTAGTTTTAATTGTAATCATTGGAAAACCCGAAAATAGTGTAATCAAAATTCAAATCAATTCAGAAACAAACCTTTGGAAAAACTTTATTGCTGGAATTCCCCTGAAAGTATGTTTTCTTTAACTAGGATTAATATATCTATATCCTGTCCCAACTCGTTTAACACGATCGGGATATAAATATTGAACTACATCTGTTTTGAATTCCTATTTCAGTATGTTTATGAATAGAAACGGTTTTGGTAACTCTATAGTAAAATTTAAAACTGTATGACAGTATAAATTAAAAACTTATAAAGTTGTAAAGATTAAAAAAAAATAGGACGAAAATACTTCGACATGCAAAATATGTAAAAACTATACATTTTTTGGTCTCAGCTTCTGGACTACAATTTTCTGAAAAAGTATATAGGTCCATTTTTAAATATGGGAAAGGTTATATATTCATCTATTTATTTTAATATAATATTCTATTTTAAAAATAATCATCCACCTTTGTAACTCTGAGAACACGCTGTAGTGTTTAAAATGCTGTTCGGTATCTGTTATAGCTGCGATGAGATCCACCGGGTTGACGCTAATTCCATCAAATTGGACAAGATTGTTAATGATAGTCATCAATGGCCGGTTATAATATTGAGCTATTAGATGTTCCTGATGACTGGGAGGTGATGTCTTGTTACTGCTGGTGTGAGGTGTACTAGCTCGTAGGTCGGCCATTACCTGCTCATTGGTATTCACTGTGCGGGTGGCAGTGCACTAACCTGGGGAAGTCGCGGAAGAACCACCTTCGATTAGAATATCGAAATAGTTAAATACTATAGATTTATTTTCGAAAAATTCTAAAACAAAAGTTCGGTGTATTGTTGTTTAAAATAAAAATTTGTATGTACGTAGTTGTGTGTATCATTATTATTTAACTCGGTCGTAGATAATACTGTAAGATGTATTAACGATGTATATCGTGAAGTATGGCACTACATTTTTTTTTCCTTACATTACAAATTTAAACTCAAGGTTCAATTATGTTCATTTGGTTGAAATTAATGATTTATTTAAATAGTACTTCCCCCAGTTTAATGGCGACATTAAGCGCTATTATTCATGGCAACAATTACTTCAGAAGTATTAGTTGTATAGCTAATGTATAATAGTTGCATCCGGATGATTTTTCTACTGAATAGTAACACAACTTTTTAGTTTTCTGAGATAAACATTTTAAATATTCAATGGAATAAACCGATAAGAGATGAAAATTTTATAAAATAAAATATATTTAAGAAATAAATTGTATTTCGACGCACTATTCTGGATTTTGTCAAGCTAAACCTTATAAGGGTTTAGAATTTACCAGATGCAATAGTCCCACAGCAGATATTTTCACTCAATTATTAAAAAATATTTAAACTGGTTCGGATGTGTGATGCTTTCAGTATCAAAAGTGGTTAACTTCATATTTCTGAAATTGACTTTTCACTTTATTAGTTTGTTAATTCAAGCAATAATTTATGCGAAACTTCAAATTCAGAACCTGGCTAAAACCACGAGAAATCAGACAGCAAAGTATCGAGTTGGACGCAATTTGCTTGATTAAACTAGCGAAAATGTGAACAATTACAAATTTTGTAATTTTTAAGTTCAACGCTTTTGATCCTGAACTTCTCATATGTTAAGTAACAAAATTTTTTTAAGAATAGGGGATTTTCAAACTGAAAATCATAATTGTGTAAACAAAGATATATCTGAAGTCAAAATAACCTGAAGGTTTTATTTTATTTTTATAAATAAAAAACTATTTAATTTTCCTGTACAATTATCAAAGTTCGGAATGTATGAAGGGATAAACTACAGCATAATGCAGTTCAACGTGTCATATTGATGTTTGAATAAACATCTACACGATTATTAATGCAGGAATATGTTCAGGATTTATATTTAGCTATAAGATTACGTACATATCTTCCACATCATCAGCTTTACAACGGAACTAATCATGATCTATCTTGAAGTGCAAAGAACTGTTTTATATATACCAAGAACTCCATCGGGATCTGACTCAATTGGGACCTTTCAATGAAGGCAAGCGACGGAACTGTTCCCAGAAGACCACTCACTTATCGTTTAGCCACGGTTGGAGGTTATTATTATTGCTTAAATATAAAATATTTATTATATTTTCAATAATAAATCAAGAAATCAGTCGGGGTTCTATAGTTAACAAACTTATTAACTTCATAATGGCAAAACCACTTATGACTAAAGGATTATGTTTTTAACAATAAAAAAGGAAATAATACCTTGTAGAACCCCGATTTATTTCATGGAAATATCGAGTTGAAAATAAAATGTAATAAATAAAATGGAGTAAAGCTTTGGGGCTCCAGTGATCCATCGAATTTCTCTCGTATCCAATCCTTACGATCCAAAATCCTTCAGAAAATCCTCAATATTCCTAACTTTGTTACTATAAAGTCGTCCATAATGACCTCTATGCACCATTTGTTGCTGATTTTGTGACAAACTTTTCATGACAAACTTCATTCCCGATCAAACCTACTAGTTTCAAACTTGTCTACTTCTTCAATGCCTGATAATCCTCTGAAGCTGATAAAAAGAAGATGGCCTCGTGGCCTTCTTAGTTGAATTTTATATTTGTGTACTACCACTGCGTAGTTTTTGTAATTTTCTTTAACTACACAACTATGTATCATTCCCTGTCATTTACTTTTTGTATTGTTATAATACAGTTTTAAATTTTTATGAATAAATTAATAAAAAAATAAATAATTTATGCAATCAATTCTATTTCATTGATTTCAAGGGAAGAATGACATAAAATATATTTTTGGGCAATAAAATTTAGGCAATTATCTAGCTTATCAGGAAACCATAATTCTATAAAATATATAAAATTGGTTGAATTATGAAAATTATATTATTTTATTGTATAATACAGATTATAAAGTAGGATTTTTAGAAAAAATAGTATTTAATTTTACAACAACAAAAACGTTAAACATATTTTATTTACTTTGAATTATGTACAAGAAGTGTATAAGTTTGAAATAGGGAAGGAACAGAATATTGTTTCGAAATGTGTTAGCTCATACAACCTTACTGATAATCGTGTAGCAAGGATATGTCTAACCTGGCAACTCTCTTACTGCACCTACAATAATATTTTCTCCATTTTCAATATATATTTATGTATTTTTATTTGTATGTACAAAAATATTCTTACTTAAAAGATATATAATGTCATATTTTCTAGGTTAGATATTCAAAATATTAAAACCTAATATAAAAGAACCTCAGAATAAAATCTGTAATTTCATTGTCCGGATCTTTATATATCGCGATTAATTAACTAGTTTTCACGATTTTATGGCTTTTAAAATTTGTCAGGTTATTATTGAGGGTTGATCTACTAAGTATTTCATAAATTTTCATTTTTATCTATTTTATGCAGTAAGATGGTATTTATAAATATTGCCATATAAAAAGTTTCGTTAAAATACTAATAGATTTGTAACTACCTTATGTTTCTTTCATAGAGAACTATTATTGCTTCCATTGCTGCTAAAGTTTGAACCCCCCTCCTTACCAACTACAACCCATGAAGATTTTTGAGTTCAGCACATGGTAGAGACTGTACTGTTTCAAAGGAAACGGTTGTCCTAACCCCTATTTAAGAATCCCCATTTTATAGAGGCTCGGTGAGCACCAGAATATTTTGTAGTTCACTCAGATCACCATAGATGTTAACAGATTAAATAGTTTGTTAATATTAAAATAGTCGATCCAAATCGAATCTAGATCCGAAACTTTCCTTTTTCCATCTATTCATTATATCATTACAAATGTGTACAAATTAGGCTGGGATAAGGCTAAGTTAATTTTCATTAGCATTATCAGCGGTGTTTTTGGCACAGGAGAGAATAATTGTACTTATAAATCGTTGTAGTTATTTAAATCAGGGGATATTTATTGTAATTATACTATCCTATTGCAAGCAATGTTCAATAACTATATTCAGTTTGCTATAAGCAAAGTTTACAAAAGGATCCTTCTGTACAAACAAGAACAGAGCCTCGAGCTGACACAGCTGGTGCTGCGGAGATCACGTCATCTTGTTTTGATTTTTCGGAGCTGTCATCATCGAGAATATCTCTTCAAGGAACTGAAACACTATGTTACAAAATGTTTATACGTATATATTTATACACAAACATAAATATTATATATATGTGGTTAATTATTTTTAGCTAGTGATTTGATATCTTATCGTTCTTTATCTTGGCATTGGCTGACTCAGAAACGTTAACTGTTTGGCATTTAACTAGCTTTGGTTGGGTTTAGGACTCTTCAGTAATGCACAACTTTTGCCCTAGAAACAGTACTTTCTTCACCATGTACTGAATCTAAGACTCTTCATAAAAAAATAAAAAAACCTATACCACTACAACCCGTGAACGGATCTGGGGTTCAGTGCATCGTAGAGACTGCACTGTTTCTTGGACAACGGTTGTGCAGGGAGGTGACTCATCCTAGATCACACTCAACCGCCAGATTCCCCCCTTTACTTTGGATATCCACTTTACAGAGGCTGAACCCCATGAGGATCCTTGCTTCCATAGGAAATATCAAACGGGATTTGAAACGGGAATTCAGCGATATTAATATTATTAAGGAATTTAGATTTAAATCATTTATACTATTAATTGTTCTAAAGATACTAATTTTACTCTTGAATATAATGGAGCGAGTCAATAAAAAATAGTCAACGTGTCACTATAACTGTTGAATAGAATCAAATCCAAAATTCTAATATCATTGTTGTTAGTTAATAATATTGAATTTAGTTTTCGTATTCCCTAGAACAGAGGAATTTCATTATTCCTGGAATTATTTTTCAGTCAGCTACTGATTGGAGGGATACGCGATGCGGATTGACCAATGGGGGGCTAGTCGGAAGGCTATTGGCCGAGAGCCTCGGTGCGCTATTGGTTGTGAAACCAGAAGGACCTTGCGATTGGTCTTGTGCAACGAGTTCAACTTGTTTCGCCATTCCATATCTCGTCCTGTTCCTTTCCACTGTCACAAGATTCCTCCTACGTATCTCACCTCTTCGCCAATCCTCTCACAGGAAGGTTTGAATATTATTTCGAAACATAACTTAGTCATCAATTATAAATAATTTAACTTAACCAACTGCAATGACTTAGTATTTAATTGAGTTAATATGAAACTAAATGTAGCTCCTGAAAATCTTCTCATCATCAATAAATTTTGGAGATGAATAAATGATTTTTTACGTAAATTTCACTTTTGTAATGTAATTCTACTTAAAAAGCTATTTTTCAAGGCGAACCATATCATTTTTATTTCAAATCAAACTCTGATGTGTATTTTTCTACAGAGTTCCGGAGAGTTTGATGCATCACCAAGTCAACTCTTTAGAATAGACCGCTAATAATTACCTATAATTTTCTTAGGTAACAAGTTAAGGATTTGGTGCAAAACTAAGGTTATTCCATCTGAGTAGATTTTTAACTTAAATTTATTTTGTAACAAAAATCGTTTTTCACCATAAATGTATGACACTAAACTCCAAGCCTCCTTAGTAAGTTAGCGATTCGTATTCGTTGCTTGAATGGGATGTCTCAGTCCTACAACGAATACAGATAAGGTGTTAAATTGTTTTTCGGCAATTGATTATTTAATAGATTCACTATTATTAGATTTTTTATTATTTATAATTTTGAAAAATATGAACTTTTATATTTTATTAATAATAATTTTTGATTCATTACACCATTCATTAATTAAAATTTTTCTTAAACTCTGAATTGGATTTAATTAATCAAGATGAAGTCAAGACTGCTTCATTGGTACTTGACTGAATTATTATGTTTTTACTTGAAGTAAACTATTGTTATATAATTCTAGTTTAAAAATACCTGTACCTCTACAACCCGTGAACATGTCTGGGGTTCAGTACAGGTTAGAGACTGATTATAGAGACGAATTACATTATTTCTATGTCAAATCGCACTTGGAATTTGTTAGATAAACGTGTCTAACTCTATTTTCTTTAATTGCCAAGCACATTTAATTTTTGTTTAAAATGTAGAAACAATAACAGTTGTAACGTCTAATGGGCGATTAGAATATTTTAATTTTTCTCTTGTACAACCATAATTTTAAATATATTCGATATAAATATTGTTCATTAAATCATAATTTTCTTCGCACAAAGTTACCCTAAAAAATTCCAGCCAATTATATACTTGGTTTTCTGTTATAAGTTCAATGGATTATAAGAAATCGAAATAATAGAAGTTCAATGGATTATAAGAAATCGAAATAATAGAAGGAATATTCGGTATGGGGTAGTCTGTATAATATTGCTTATTCTGAAAGACTAACGTTTCGGCCTAATGTTTTTAATTATCTTCAGGATCATGTTTTAAGAGATTCTTTTATATATAGAATCGTATAGGTAACAGTCTACTATCTAGCTCCAGTAACTAATGCTAAGAATGAAAATACCAAATCCTATAACAATTCTATTGAATTAAAGCAAATTTGTTATACAGATTTCTAAATAATTCTTTTATACATTTTTGTCTATTACAAGGTACCATGTTCCTTTGCACTGGTTAATGAACATTTAAGAAACGAAACTGGAACCGTGAGACTACCTGTGGGCTTGTGGTTACCATAGCAACTTACTATCCCCAAGGCCGCGGGTTCGTAGCCCTGCAGGTGGTCCTAGGATTTTTAAAGTGAGTAAAACATCTTTGGTTATGTCGTCCTTCAGTTGGGACGTAAAATTGGGGTCCCAAGTCTGTACGATTAGTAAGTACTCGTTAAAGATCCCTATCCTAATTGAGCCTGGACAGACCAACTCAGGACTTCGATTGTAGCATCGTCGAATAAACCTTTGTAGCATTAAGTGAAGTTGAATGAACAAATAAACTGGAACCGCGTGGAATAGTGAGCTAGAGGGGGGGAGGGGGGGGGAGCAAAATGTCGCCCGAGCTAAGAATGTGGATGACGATCTGCTTTTTCGTTTTGTCGCCTTTCTGTTTTTTGTTTGTTTTGCTTTGTTTCTTTTTTTGTTGAGGGAATGTGCGCGCTATCCTTGAAGCGCTCGGCACCGATCCTTATTGACGTATGATAATATCCTTCACGTTCATTATATTCCTGTCGGAGGTCCTCCTCTATCTGTCGCATCTTATATATTTCTCATCCTTACCATTTTCCATCTCTAAATTTATATTTATTTAGGTTAAAAAAATATATATATCGCCGAATTTGATATAGATTCCAATTTTATATAAAATCTTTATTTACCAAAAATTTACTATTTCTTAATTACTTTTTTGTTGAAGCATTGAGCTAATAGATGTCCTGTTGTAGGGACGAAGCCATGGATGCGATACGCTAATGCGTGGACTTAACGATTTGTGAGTTTGTATTCTCAGACAACATAAGTTGTTGCATATCGATGTTGTATACAGAAATTGGATATATTTAGTCGATATATTATAATCGAGCATGAGTGTACAATGTTATGAGAAGTGGATAAATATAATACATAATATGTAATATATATTGCCTCTACGATATATATTGAGCTTATTGAGGCTCTCTGACGTTTGCATGTGTAACTTATTCTTAAATGTTAGTTCTTAATTGTTTAGTTACTTCAGCTTTGCCCTATTAGACGTTTATTTCATTCTTATTCGTTCTTTTGTTTTCTTCCTTTTTATTCTTATATAAACTTCTTTTCCTGGAGGAATATAAATTTAAAGTTTACTTTTGCCTCTTTGCCGTAAAATGGTGATAAAAATCTCGTTCAATCAAATAAAAATATTGCACGCCAAATTTTCTCAATTTTACACGTCCGTAAATGAGTGTAAAAAAAGTAGTATTTTTGTCTATAAAATATAATTGTTTCAATGTTAGTTTGATTGATTGTTGTTTTTTTTTTTATCTTGCTGCTAAATGTTCGATGTTATTTTATTATGTGTATATTATATTAGATGTTCATATATATATATACACTAGAAAAATATATTATTATTATTAATTTATTATAGACAATTATAATTCTTCAATTAAACTTTTTGAAGATTTTTTTTCAGATTTTTCAGTTCCCGAAGTGTTATCTTGGAATTTCCTTCAAAAAGTGTCAAATTTCAGCTACTCAAGAAAAATAAATTATTTTTTTTAATTTAGTTAATTATCTGCCCAAAATTATATTAGATTAAACATAGTATTCCAATAATGAATAATTACGTATACGAATTTTCATAAAAGTTAGAAATTTGAAACTAGGAGGGTTCTTTGTTAGTAACCAAAGGAGAATAATGTCCCCAAATCTGTAGCGAATTCGTAAGACTATAATACTGTTAGGTAACTCACCGTTGGGAAACTAAGGATTTTTATAAATATATTTTTAGAAACTTGTACCACTACAATCAGTGAAGGGTTCAGTGCCTCCCAGACTGGACTGTTTTTAAGCGAACAGTAAACCCCTAATGAAGGGTACCTACTTTGTGGAGGCTGGGTGAGCCTCAGGAGGGTTACCAGATCCCTTAGGATAGAGTCACGGCTATTTAAAGAAGAAATGACATATAATAAAGTTATTATACTTATGTCTATTTATAATAAAAATAAAGCTTTGATCATCTCAAACTCCATTTAATGACAAATGTGTCAATGTTAATCCGAAAGCCCAACTGGGATGTCAAGTTACCTCTATCTTCCTCAGGAACTGGGAGGATCAACTAATTTTTTTAAGTTAAGAACGTATTTTTCAATCGTTTTGAGCCGTTTGAATTTGTCTTTCTCCTGTTTTGATCACGCCCTCTTGTTCGCCATTTAAAGGTCGACCAGAACCGCTGTTTACAAATTTTGAGAAAAAGTCGAGAGTTACCTCCTTTTTCCCATGTTGTCTTCATTTACAACTCACTTGAATGATTTTTGTGGGATATAGATAGTCTGGGGGTGCAGTCAAAAAAACACTAAATAGACAAACTTATTTATTATAACTGCCGATGTTTCGACCTACATTGTTGGCCATCTTCAGGGATGACAGAAGGCTGGAGCTTCTCAAAGTCAGGCCTGAAGATGGCCTACAACGTAGGTCGAAACGTCGGCACTTATAATAAATAAGTTTCCGTTATTTAGTGTTTTTTTGACTGCACCCCCAGTCAAAAAATCTATTTCCCACATTAGATCTTCCAGTCAACTGTTTTCCTCTCAATCTTGAATGATTTTCGTAGTTATGAATTTCAACTTTTATATTATTTAATCTAAAATATTTTTTCTATATAAGTTGGATTGGGAGTTGTTGAAACCGCTTAATATATTATTATCATTACCCTAAATTCGAGCAGATTCGATGAGATCTGGTACAGTAATCCTAAGATGGCCGTTATGAATATAGCTACGAGCTGATGTTTTGGCCGATGCGGGGAACATGGCAACTAATGAAGGCGGGGAGGGTGCACCCCCTTTAGGAAATAATTGTCTCCCCCCCCCCCATTCTGCTCCCCTAACCTTAGTCACTGCTCCATCAATCTCGTCCTCAAGCTCGACATTCTCTTCTATCCATCGCTATAATCTATCGATTACCTTCATCGATACTTTTTTTTTTTTTTTTTTTTTTTTTTTTTTTTTAGGGCCCCCTTCCTGCCATTGCTGGCATACGGGGTTCTCGGCAGTGACGGGTTGATGCGTTGGGTTTACGCACGCCCGCCACTGCCAATAAATCAACTTTTTTTTTTTTTTTTAATCTTTATTTCATCAAACTACATTAGATGGGGGGGTACCATTTAATTTTTTGGGTACATTTTTTTTTTTTTTTTTGTTAATCTGTGGTGCTGCCCGGTGCACGGATGTGCACCTTACTGTTGGGGCAGCACCTTTAGGCCTCCTGGCCGGTCTCCATCCGTCCGGATGCCGTCCAGCCCTCCTGGTCCGCGTCCGTCCGGTCCTCAGCTCCATCTCTCTCTTCCGGGGGTGGTTCCCCGTCTGGCTCCTCATCTGGTGGCTCCTCGTCTGGTGGCTCGCCGAGGGGCCGGACCCTGCTAATGGTGAAATGCGCAGGCCCGACCACTTCCTTCCACCCGTAGACAAACTCCTTGAAGAAGGGGTAATTACCTTCCTCCATCAAACGGGGGAAGTCCTCCTCGGCGAGGGCGAAAATCCCGGTTTTCCGCGACAACCTGGCACGGTGTCCTTCCATCGCGGTGCAGGAAACAATAACGTGCTCCGCTGTCTCAGGGACTCCACAGGCAAGGCACCGGGGGTCGATTTCTCTCTTATGCTCGCTGAGCTTTCCCCGGAACCCGCCATGTCCTGTCAACATCTGCGAGACCCAGTAGTCCGGGAGGACCCATGTCGCGGTCATTCTCGACCGGACGGTGGGGAAGAACTTCCTCAAGGTGGAGCCTTTCTGGCTTCCCACCCACCGTCCGTTCCACCCCTCGATCGAGTCCTCCCTAACAATCCTCCTCCATCTGTTGGGGGTCTCGCCGATCCTTTCTCGGAGTCCCTCCGGGAGCGCCGCTAGCCCCTGTCTCTTCACCTCGTAGACCACCGCGTCCTCCTTAAGGACGAGGTCCAGGGGCATCGCTCCCGCCAGCACCTGCACCGCCTCGTGCGACACCGTTCGGTACGCCTTCGTGACTCGCAGCAGAGCCAGTCTCTGGATGGTGGCCAATCTCCTCCTCTGTAGCTGCGTGAGGTTTCGGCTCCACATTGGGGATGCATACCTCAGGATACCCAGGACCACGCCTTTATAAATGGTCATCGTTGCCGGGTACCTGAGGCCCCAAAATGCACCCCCTATTCTTGATAGGCCATTGAGTGACAGGGTCACCCTATCCTTCAGGTACACCAGGTGAGGGGTGGCGTCGAAGTTCCTTCTGAACTTCACACCCAGGTACCTCACCTCCTCACCCAGCCTCACCCTTTCTCCCTGAACATCTAGTATGACAGGGTGAGCCCTGTCGGTGGAGCCTCTCAGGAGTATGGCCTGGGTCTTGGCTGCGGCCATACTCAACTTTTTCCCCACGCACCATTCCGCTACGAGACCGGCGCACCTCTCCGCTTGTGTCTTCACTCTGGCTCTGCTGTTCTCCGCCACGATGACTGCCAGGTCGTCGACGTAGGCCGTGGCAAGGAACCCTTCCTGTTCTAACTCCCCCAGCAACGGGTCGAAAACGAGCTTCCACAGGGCCGGTCCGAGGACCGACCCCTGTGGGCATCCTCTCTCAATCCTTCTCTCGACCTCGTAGTAGCTACCTCTAATCCTAACGCTCCTGCCACTGAGGTAACTACTTATGAGGGAGTACAAGTTGCTGGGGGTGTTAAACTCCTGCAGCCGCTGGAGTACACAGGGCCACCATACACTATCGAAGGCGGAGGATATGTCAAATAGCATAAGCATAACATACTTCTCCGCCTTCCCTTCAACGTCCCTGCGCACTCTCAGCAGCGCGTCTGTGGTTCCCCTGCCACGGGTCGAGCCGAACTGCCGTGGATGGCTTGCTTCGATGAGGACCGGCTTCAGGCTATTGACAATCAAGCTCTCCAGGACCTTGCTGAGGACCGGGAGGAGGCATATCGGTCTGTACGCCTTAGGATCCTCTTTATCCTTACCTCCTCCCTTGTAGAGCAGTCTCAAGTCCGCGATCCTCCACCTACTCGGGAACCACCCCTGGTCCAAACACTCATTGAAGATCGCCAGTAGGCCATCCTCAATGAGGGGGGCGCTCTCCCTCAGGATCGCGGCGTCAATCCCATCAAGTCCTGGGGCTCTGCCGATCCTCTGCCTTTCCACGGCGAGGCGAAGGTCCCATATATCCCATGGCGGACAAAACTCGGTACCGGAAGGGCACACCGTGGTGCGTCTCACCATCCTATCTTCCTCTGTATCCTGGGACGGATCATCCCTGGGGTATGTATAGTCTACATACATATTCACCGTCTCCTCCAGGGTGACTGCCTGGGCATCTCCCACTCTGAGAGCCGCCATTAATGTTAGCGGCTTCACCTTGCCCAGTGCCACCCTGTACGGGATACCCCAGGGATTCTTCTCAGTCTCCTTGACGATAAACTCGTCCCAGGATTCCTTTTTCCGGTGACGCACTCCGTTTCGGTATGCCCTATACCTCCGTTTCGATTCATCTCGGAGTGCAGGTCTCCTCTCCTCGTCCCTGCACTCCTGGTACCTGCGCCTAGCCCTGTAGTACTCCCTCTTGAGAAGCGTCAGGGCTGGCGTCCACCATGGGACCGGACGCGCTCTCGCTCTGCGGCGCTGGAGGGTCATATTGGCCGCTTCTGTGATGGCGCCCGTCAGCTCCGCAACTCTGCGGTCTATAACTGACTCTCCTACTTCCATCGGCGCCATCTCTTCCCATTCTCTATCGACCAATATTCCCTCCAGTTCACTGGAGAAAGCTCCCCAGTTCGCCGTTCGGGTCACGTAGCCCTTCTCGACTGGAAGGACTTCGCCTTCCTCCTCTACCACACTGAAGGCAATGACCCGGTGGTCGGAGCTCGTGTCAGACCTTAGGGTCCAGTCCGCTATGCGCCTCGCCATGGTGGCCGTGGCGAGTGTCACGTCGATCCAACTCTGGCCCCTGGCTCCAACAAAAGTGGGACCAGAGGGCTCATTAACCACTATGAGCTGACACCTCGCCACGGTCTCATCCACCACTCTTCCTCTAGCGTCTGTGCGAACCGAACCCCAGGCCGTGCTCCACGAATTGGTGTCGGAACAGACCACCACACTTCTATAACGTTGTGTGATGGCCTCCACGGCGGCAACGCTTTCCTCTATCCTTTGCGTCGGCGGCATGTATGACGAGACAAGGGCGAAGGATATCCTCCCCCATCTGACACAGCACGCCGCCTGATCAGCCGTGGTGAATTGCTTCAATTCCATTACGTCGAGGTTGGGATTAACTATCACAATAGCCGCCCTGGGCCTCCTCTCACCACTGCCCATCGCGACTATCCTCGACGCGACACCGAATCCGGCGACCACATTTCCCCGACACCATGGCTCCTGTATAGCCATGATGTCGGTTTTCCTTGCGAGAGCTCTCAGCTCGTCCGCGACCACTCGCCTTCGGCCCATATTGACCTGCAGAATCCGCAGCCTACGCATACCGGGTTCTCTTCACCTGCCCAGCCATCATCTCCAGGTGCTGCGGGCACTCCTTGCTGCCCACGCAGTGTCGGAGATCTTTCCCCTCTCTGCCTTTCGCCTTGCAGTTTCCGCAGGTTGGTGACTGACCTATCTTCTTTACCGGGCAGTCCTTAATTTTATGCCCGGTCTCTCCGCACCACCTGCACGCCATCCCGGTCGATTGGCATGCCTTCGCCGGGTGGCCGTACTGCAAGCATTTTAGGCAGAGCAGGGGGTCGAGGTTGTCCTTGATGGCTAGGCACCACCATCCCCCACTCAGATCCGCCTCAGTCAGGTTCATCAGGGCGAGCCTCATCGTGTGGTGGACCTCCACGATCCACTTCTTGGTCAGCCCGCCCCTCACGGGAGCAGCGAAGCAGGGCCTCAACAACTCCCTCCTGACCGACTCCTCCTCCGGTCTTTCGACGGTTACCTTGCCCCAAAGGTACCTCTCCAGGGCCTCCACCGTCCAATGGTTGGGAACGCCTCTCACTTCTAAGCGGGGTCTCTTGGCCATAGCCATCTTAGCATCGAGGCCCCTGCTTTTAAGGGCGTCCCAAGCCAACAGCCGCTTCGCCTGGTCAGCTCCTCCGGTCTTGACCAGGACGGCGCCAGCCCTCGTCACTCTCACGACGCTGACGCTGGCGCCTACTTCCTTCAACTCCTCCTGGGACGGGAGTTGCTCCAGGATCCTCCCGGCCTCCCATCCTGCTCCATTGCCCTTAAGGGTAATATAGGTGGAGGCCTCCTCTGGTTTTCCCGGCCCCGCGGGAACGCTGGCCAGGACCCCAGCGAAGGTCATCTTTTTCCTACCTTGTTCCTGGGAGGTAGGCCTCTCCTTCTTCTTTTTCTTCTTCTTTTTCCTTACCTCCTCCCAGGGTGCAGCGTCCTCCTCGCTGGAGTCCGCCTCCTTGTTCCTCCCACGGCACATTGCCGTGGCACTGGTCCACCTCTGCGGCATTGGGGCCGGGACAAGTTCGAGGCCGTCGTACCTGCCTCGAGCGACCTCTCTCCCCTTGGGCGGGGGCACCCCGGAAGGCCCGGCCGCCACCTTCTCCTGCTCCTTCGGGGCTTTTGTCATTTTCCCCCTCTCCTCGGCCGGCCGCTGATCCCTGGTGGCAACCGACGGCCCAGCCTCCTGCTGCCTACGGGCCCTCTTCTCCTCTCTCTGTGGCTTCGGCAGCCCCGTCACCACCATCGGGCCCACTATCTCGGCCACCTTTGTTGCCACCATCTGGTGAAGCTCCTCCGTGTGAAGGATTTCCCTCACCACGTGCTTCACCACTTCGGGGATCAGCTTCCTCTCCCCCTCCATTCTCAGGATAATATCCCGGAGTTTGTTCACGTTCCCATTTATATATTCTTTCCTCTCCTTGGAAAAGTTATGCTTAAATCGCTCCATGTATTCAAGCACGCTTTTCTGAATTGCCCGCGCCTGGTCCGACGGGCTTCCCTCGCTGTAGGCATGGGGGGGGGTACTCCCTCTCCTCCCTCTCCTCCTTTTCTTGGACTCAGGGCTAAATCCTGACGCCTCTTCGGATTCTTTTGCTTCGTTGACATCACTTTCACTTGTGGGGGGGAGTTTCACCCTTAGTCCGACCCTGCGCGGCTGCAGCAGCTTATCCACGAAGCTGGAGAGGGAAGGCTGACCTTCCGGTACTCCTGACACTTTTTTGCCAGCCTGCCCCACCATTGAGGTCTCCTGTTTGCCTTCGAGGGGCATCTCCTCTTCTTCCCCAGCGTTGAAGTCTCTCAACTTTTCGTTGTTTGCGATGTTTTCAGTCGCCTCCATTTCACTTTTTACCTGATTTTTTGGTTCCATTTTCCGTCCCACGAAAAATGATTAATTCTGAACCTGAAATTTCCAAAAAAACTTCTTTCCAAAAAAATTTTTTTTGAAAATTTTTCCGAACTCAAAAAATGTTTCCAACTTTATTTTCTCCTGTCCGTGGAGGGCTCCGATTCGCACTTGTGTCCCTCGGGCCTCAACCACACACTAACTGACACTCCAGCGCACTAAAACGTAGAGCTCTTAGCAAACACGTCTTACCTTATCGAAGTCTGAGCGACGACTGATAGCTAAAACTGTTCTCAAAGGTGGGGATAATCCCCGGGAGCCAATGTAACGTAGGTCCGCTCTCATTGACTGCCGGAGCGCTACTCACCTTCATCGATACTATACTAACATCTTATGAGCATCAGAAATTAAATAAGAACATATTTCGAATACGAAAAGATATTCAAAAGCTAACCAGAACTGGACCAAAATAACGTGGTCTTCAGTTAAATTAGTCTTGTATAAATGGGGAAGAAGAAAATGGTGCTGGCAAAAGTTAGAGAAATAATATATATTTATTTATGTATTCTTGATTCGTAGTAAAAGATAGCTAGAATGAGATGTTTCTAGAAGTCATATTATATTTATTTATTTTTAATTATTTTGAGACTTGTTAATTTTTAAACAAGGCGCAGAGACTGTTGATTTATCTTATCCTTATTTACCTATTGTATGCATTGAAAATATAAAATGAAAGAAAAATAATGAACTTGGTAGGTTGGCCTTAGTAAAATGACAAAACTACTTTAGTTTCGGGAAGAAAATAGGCCTCGGGGAGCTGAGGGAAATAATTTATCTTGGGTCAATTATTCATTTAAAAGCTGACGCTTCGACCCACAGTGCAGCTCTTCTTCAGGGCTAGATATACGAGATACAAACAAACTTATACCTTAGGGTAGAGTCACGGCTATTTAAAGAAGAAATAACATATAATAAAGTTATTATGCTTATATGTATTTATAATTAAAATAAAGTATTATCTAGAACTCCATTTAATGACAAACGAGTCACTGTTAATCCGAATCAGGGATCATGGTAATGAAAAAAGACAGCAGACCTATTAACAATACATCATTAATCTTTAAAAAATCTTCTTTTTTCTCATACAATGTGTTAGTATAAAACAAAATATATAAATACACGATTATACAGATATACGAGATACAAACAAACTTATAAATACTTGACAACTATTTATTTAAAAGCCTACGTTTCGACCAACTTTACAGGTCTTCATCAGGGCTAGATACGTAGTTAGAAATATAGAAATAGTTCAACCCTATTTAAGAAGTTCCCAGACCTCCACATGGACCATTTTCTTCACAATATTTTCTTAGTAGATAATCAAATATTTTCTAACTTTTTTTAAATTACAGAACTGCAGGCAGTTTTAATGTAGATAGAATTGGTATAGTACTTAGTACGTAACGAGTAAATAGGTTGAGTACAGAGGAATTTGCGACAGGATAGTTGGCGCAACCCGATGCCTTGGCGGAGATATATGCAATGCGGTCATGGCCCAGCTCTTAGCAATACTTGCTTCCATCTGTCCAAAATACTTCACTATTTTCTTCACTCTTTACTTTCTGTCGAAACGGATATCAATATCCGAAGGATCTCAATCGATATATGACTGAAGTGCCTAAGAGGGTCTCGAGGATATAGTTTGTAAATCGTTTGTCTTAATCATAAGATCTCATAACACACATTTATAATTAAAGAATTTCAATAATTATTATATTTATTGCTTTGACGAAGTTTTGTTTCCTTATTAAGACTTGAGACAGGCACTTAATAGATTATTGATATGAGACCCGCATCCAAATGACTCAAGAAATTACCATGATCATAATATATATATATATAAAGGCATGGTATAAATCCTTTAAAGTGAAGAGATATAATTAGGATTTTTTTTCAGACATTCTCTTAAAATTCGGGCTAAAGGAAGTTTTTTATTTTCTTAGCAATACAATCATCTATTTTAGTTTATACATGACAGTTATAAGAGCCATTTGGACCATTACGGAGTAGAGCTTTCGGGCTCCACTAAGCCATCGAATTCCTTTTACATAATGTATTATTATTATAAAGTTCTAAATTTACATATACAATTCTTATCATTACATAGAAAGGGATTGAAGAGTGTTCGATATCAGTGAAAGCTCCCCGAGAGTCGAACCTGAATAGAAAACCCAACGGTTCTATCCTCGAATAGAGAGAGGATGAAATAGTGTCGAAAAAAGTTGTCGACTCTCTCGGACGGCTGAGTATGGTATCAGTCCCATATCCTGTAGGAACGCTACAGAAACAGGACAAACTGGACTGTATCCTTTAAAGGAATCTCGTCCTCCCGCGAATTTTCCGTCCTTGAAAACTGGCTTCGGATCAGAGAGTGGATCGGATTGGCTCTATATCTTTAATGAAAAACACTTTCATTGAATATTTTAATAATTATGAATTCCTTCTATGTTAAAGGTGCAATAATAGAATTAATTCAAATATTTCGCCATATTTAGCCAAAAAGGCGTCAACATATAGGTTAAATTTATTGTCATTGTATGTATTTAATGTGGTAGGTATTGAATAATAAATTTCTCGATACATAATCGATAAAATAATCGATTATATGCCGAGATGAGCTAATCGAGACAAAGCAGCCTCCTTTCGCTGCAACGTTTCAGCAATCGACTCTCTTGCCTCACCCGCCCTTTCCTTGTTTCTCTTCTTATCCAACAGCAGTCTTTCCTAATCCGATCGTTTAACAATCTCTACTCAGGTTTTCATCACTTATCAATTACATTTCATCCAAAAATGTCTGCAAATAGGATGCCTTAACAACCTCTTAAAAAAACTGTATTTCAAATTCTAGACTTCTAGCAGCCATTTCTTTTTTTATTACATTTTAGGATTCTCAAACATTTCAACCTATATTTATTCATGGTTCATTATTTTTCTCAATGAACCTTTAACTCGAGTAAAAAAAGTTAAGCAGCACCTCCTCACAATTTCAGGTTTTATGTGTCTGTTGAAGTTACGCAAACTTCAAAGTTTAATTTAGAAATTTCTCTGATGGGCAACTTTTAAAAAAAATGTGATTAGGAAAAAAATTACAGAATATCCCAGGATAATCCTTAAAACATTTCATTTCAATATTAAAATTTTTAGAAGTAATGCCAAAACCTTCTGAAAAACTATTCTTAATATCTCTATATTTTTGTGTGTATTATTAAAACAGGCGATATGTTTATTTAAATATTACATGAGTTTGAAAGAAGATATTTTCTGGTTGATATAGAATTAGTTGAATTAAGTGCAATTGTCTATCAAATTAATATTATTAAGAATTGGTGTTGACATTAAAAATAAGCCAAGATACAACCGATTTATCGTAGATTCTAAGTGTCTTCCTACCTTTTAGCTGTTGTATAAAAAAACAAAACAAGAATTATTTATCTTGATTTAACTGTTTTAATTCTTTAAATTACATGACCATAACATTCATATTAGGCAACAACTATATAATTCCGACTAGAACCTTCCAATACCATGTTGAAATTAGGTATAGAGGTTGATTTCGGTACTCCATGCGCCATTTTTGAAAAGCATTTTTTGTATACCTCTGATTATTTATACGATAATTGACAAATGTGCGACTACAGATTCACCGTAAGCAGAAATATAATAAACATATTGTATAACTAGCCCTGAAGACTGGAATGTGGTTCGAAACTTAGGCTTTCAAATAAATAAGAGATTTTGATCTGACCACCCGCACTATTTTCTTCCACATATATTCCAAGGTCAACTAATATTATTCAAAATATCTTATAAAAATAATTGCTGAGGTTCATTTCACCTCGGGTGTTTTCTGCAGTTCTTTAATAGGATCTCTACCTTTTATTCATATTATGTTGCGTTAATATATGTTGATATAATATGATTTTTAATTAGAAATATGTACTTTTGTTTTAATATTTTTATTTTGAAGAGAAAAGACTTTTCGTGGCCGGGATTCGAACCCGGGTCTTCCGGATCTATAACTGCCAACTAAGCTACCAGGCTCGTAACCAGGCCTCTTCCCCGATCCTGTATCCCCAATACTCCCAATTTTTGCGATGCTTATAGGGAAGAATGTTCATTGAACATTACTTGAATTAGGACAAATCCTTTCTATTGGAAATAAAAATATCTAAATAATCACAGTAAAATAAAAATAATAAATATAAAATTGACTTACGTCACCCAGATTCTAATTAAAGTAATGTTCAATGAACATTCTTCCATGTATACATCGCAAAAATTGAGAGTACTGGTGATACAGAATCAGTGAAGAGAATGGATATGTCTGGCCTGGTTACGAGCCAGGTAGCTTAGATCGAATAGTACCGCGCTACAGATGCGGAACACCCGGGTTCGAATCCCGGACAAATCCTTTCTCTTCAAAATAAAAATGTTTAAGTATTCACAATAAAATAAAAATAATAAATTAATTTTGTTTTACTTGCTTTTCCAGCAGTAAACTCCAAATTCCGACTACGGTTGCTTATATACTTCGGATTAAAGGATAAGGATATGTTTACAAGAAGCGGGCTGATACAGAAGAGAGGAGACCGGTTTAAAGAGAACGAAATAAGTGGATTGTGTAGGGTCATCGCAAGAGGTACCGTACAGATTTCTGTATCCCGTTAGCTCTGGTCCCGCTTCTGCCTCTAACGGTGAGTCCAATGACTAGGCTATGCGATTCAACTTCACCTCTCTACTCCATCCTCTTCGTCGTGTACGCCGCGGACGCGGGTCTCCTGGGCCGGGGATATCGATCGCCGGGGTCATTGACTAGAGCTCTATGGACGTCACCGGGATCTGACGCGCTCTATTTGCAGTCCCGCCGGCTTACTTACACTTCACCGTCCTCTAACATATATTCCAGTTGTCAATAATATATCATATATAATTCTGTATTATACAAATATAGAATAATTTAATTAGAGGAAAAAGAAAAGTATTTATTTATCATGAGATTATTTGATAATTATTACTAAGCTGTTAGATCAGAATTAACTTCAAAATTCTTTATGAAGCGTCACCTTAATAAATTTTATTCATGAAAAGTATTTAATTTATTTGTTTTTTAATGAACCATAATTACTTTTTTTTAATTTATTTTGTTGAAGACAAGTAGAGAAACTACACACTGGCAGTTCTCAAATAACAAATTCAACTTAGAAGGCCACGAGGCCATCTTCTTTCAGACGCTTCCGAGGAAATAATTATATTCGTTCATCTCGAGACTCTTTGGTTTTTTATTTCAGCAGATATATATTTAGCACCGGTGAATAAGTGGTTAAGTCGGATTTTGTCCAGAGAGAGTTAACTGTTCAGATGGAGTGGAATCGTATCATTCTCGTAGTTTTTGGCTTGAAATGGAGTTGTAATAAAGCAATAACTCCTTTTCAAACCAATGCCTTACTTAGCCCCTTATTCACTACGAAATTAACTCAATTCCTGCTTACTTAAGTACAAGAAACTCATTTTGGAGAAAAGTAAACTTTACCAATTATTTACCGGGTTTGTAGATATAATGTATCAATAAACAAGACAATTATAAATTCTGAATTAGTTCGTGCTGGTTGGTCAACTTGCTTAGCCTACTTTCTTAACTAATGTAATTAGAGATGCATTAATCAGAATTTCCCTAAGTATATTTTCCATTTATATAAAAAAATCTGTTCATTCTTTTGTTAAATCAATTTCAATTATAAATTTAAATTAGCATAGTTAACAACATGTACTAAATCCTAGTAATTGTGAAGGGAGATGATTGGTTGAAAAATCACTCACCCGCCAGCTTTTCTCTCAATTAAGGTACACTTCCAATTTAAGCTATACTCTATACTTAAATATAGAGTATACCTGAAACTATATAAAGGATAGATGAACCACAGTGTTGTCTCTCAATACGGTGTCAATTCATCGCTGACACAGTAAAATATTATCTTCTACAGCTGGTTAGAAGGTATATGATGTTTTCAAATATACTATAAATTATTTTAAATATTTAAAAAAAACCTTATCCACTACAGGTTCTTAAAAAATTCTCTTCTGAGGTGGATTACACCTTCTTATGCATGGGTGTCGGTCATAATTAATTTTAATTACTGTTAACATGCGTGGGAGACCCTTCATAAAATTTTGACGACACCTAATGACACAGAGAAGAAGGTACTAAATCTATTATAAAAAAATCAATAATTACTCCTTTTGGACAGAAACCGACTTCACCCTCTCTCGCAATAAGCAGCATTAAATCATTTAATAGATTAATTAATATTGTAACTTGGGTACTGCCAATGAGTCGAAAGCGTTGCGTCAGAAACGACCACAATTCATTGACACGTTCGGGCTCCGAAAAAAATTATTGACTCGTGTCTCTGGAATAATTGACTAGCCACCTAATCATTAAAGTAGCAGGTATCAGAATTAAGGGCTTATGAGAATTTTATTAGCTCTAACTAATTATTAGGTAATAAAACTATTAAAAAGAAAAAGTACATCGATTGGTTGAGAAATAAATAGCACAAAAAAAAAGTTAAAATCTGTTTCGAAGGCTGTCACTTCATTCGTTCATTTTTAATGTTTCCCATAAATACATGTTATCCTAAGCTTTAGTATGGAAAAGAGATTGTAATTATGGTATTTTATGGTATGGTTATCATTTCATCAAGAAATAAAAGTTTCAACCAACATTTCGAAGTTGAGATGATATATGTTTGTCGAAACGTTCATTTCTAGAAGAAATTATTAGCGAAATATACACCTTTCCCATAATTACATTCTCTTTTACATACTATAATGATGTATTAGGTCTAAGCGACAACTTGTGGAATAATTACCCAAAACATGTATTAAGACTTGTGTGTTATATTTTTCTAACGTTCTTGTGTATATGCAATAAATAGGTATAAATCCAGCTATTGCAGATAAATTATTTAATCTGTTAATAGGACTCTGTGCTATATGAAGACCCTCCTGGGGTTAATCCGGCCTCTATGAAGTGGGTTCTCTTAATTGGGGGAAAACCTTACGACTAAACGTAGTATCACCGCCATGAGCAAACCTTGTCTTAGGAAAGGTTTAGTCCCTACCGATGTTCTGAACCCAGACATAAAGACGATTAGTCTTTCTGTGTTGGAGGTTTTTTTTTTTTATTCTTATCAATTGTTGATATTTGGTGCAAGAAACAATAATTAAAGTAATTAATAAAATAATTAAAGTAGAATTAATCTGCAAATAAAAACATTGTATAACTTTTTTAATCCATCCAGTAAGTGTTTCTAATGGTTTCGACCGTGTAGTCAAATACTGTGGACTCCTAGCGGCTCTAGGCCTAAGGCTACACCTAGATTGGATCCGATTCGGTGCGACGTGATTCTATCGCATACGATGCTGGGGTGTATACATTATACATATTTTACTATACATTATAGTAAAATATAAATGTATTAAAAACAATTAATAAATAACCTTAATTTTATAAATTTAAAGAACCAAATGTTATAACCCTCGATATATTTCAGTCATTTGGTTTGCTAGCGACGTCTCATCGTATCACACCGGATCCAATGTAGGTGGAGCCTAAGTCATCCTTCGCAGAACCTGACTTATTTTTCTGTCAGTGGTATAGCTTGTCCTTATTTTGTAATTCTTTAGGATTTTCACTATTTTCTCCGTAGTGCCCTTAACAAATGGAATCACCGCTGTCTTAATTTCTTCTCTGTCTTTTTCTGTTTCCTGTAGTTTTGTTTTTTGGTTTTTTTTTTAAATTCCCTTTTAATAGTTTCTTCCTGGAAACCATTTATGAACAGCTTCCATTGAAACGTCGGCATAGAATTTGACCACACGGTCGAAACCAGAAGAAGCACCAGCTGAATTCATTAAAAATATTGGCCGTGGCAACTAAAGTATTTATTATATAACATGTTTCTGATCAAACTCCATTTTTAGTCTGGAGTGGGAGTATGACATATACAACAAATAGTTAATATATAATGATTAATTATTAACGTATTAATGAACAAATAAATTATCTGAAACTTAAATAACTCAACTTTGCTGTAATCGAAGGGAAAAAAAAGGAAAGAATTACGAACAAAAATCCTTCCTGGGATTGAAGGTTACAGACTGGGATAGTTTGAAATGTGGATGAGGTTGCACAATCTCTGCTTGCTATAAATGATTCATAACAGTTTTCAGCATTCATTTTCAGTTTCCTGTCGATCCTTGTCCGAGGCTAGGGCTCGAAAATATTTTCTCTTTTCAAAAATAAAAAACATTTTTCCGTTGAAATATTTGTTTTCTCCAACAATGGAATGATTTGAGATTTCAACCCCGACGGATTGAGAATGTGAAGACAGAGTAGACCTATCGGGCTATTGATTGAGGCGAAGGCAACCACATTCTAAAAGGTCAGCCTCCATTCCGAGCTCTAGCAATATTTTCAATATTTTCATGCAAAGATCAAGAATACTATGGATTCATGTTTATAATTATATATCTTTTATTTCGTTTGGTTTTAAAACTAGTAAAAATAAATGAGAATTCCTTGACGAATGCTATACATATTTTTCGGAGGCTAAATATCAAATTCCTTCTCTAGGATCTACTTCAAATCGCGCCTTAAAAAGAACAACGGCATGACTCAAATTGACATTTTTGAGCTAAGCCCTCAGTAGAATTTTACATATCTAATATTCCCAAAATGTTTTTGTATTTTTAATAAATTCATATTTTGAGCTTTTAAATTTTTTCGGATTGTTAATAAAATAATTTCAATACCATCATAACAATAGGAATGCTTTACTTTATCAATACCCCTAAGTTTTCATTTTTTTAAACTCAAATAGCTCTATTGAGTTAGAACATTATTCTTTTCAGGCTGTAACTACTTTGAAGGTTAAAATAAATACAAAAATATCTCGCAGAAATAATCCATCAATAATGGATCAGTAGGATACGCTTTTCTTTAAAATTTATTGAAAATATATGTTTTTCTTGCCCGTCAATAGAAGATTATTTTAATAAAACTCTAGAAAAATAGAGTACGTAATGAAAAACAAGTAAAGATAAAATTCGAAATAAAAAGAGCAATCTGCGTTGAATAAATTACAATGTATTTCAGAAGACGAATTCTAATGATATAGTTTCGGTAAATTAAATGGAGATTTTTGGTGGGCTTTGAACAAAAAAAACACAGCAATAACAAATCATTGATAGTGTTTGATTAATTCTATTTTGACCGGAGAGTAGACCGAAACGTAGGAGAGGCGGTTTTTTAGGCTTGTAAATATCTTGTACGGCGTTTCGTCCAAAAGTGTTAACAGCAATTCTTTTCTCTTCCCAAGCGACTTGTAGGGTGATAGCAAGTTTTGGCCGAAACGTCTCCCTACATAAAAAAAAATTTATTCTTTTAAATAGCACAGGAATTATGAGTTATTTAAGACTTAAATATAGCCTTTTCTGGGTATGTCAAAAGGAAGAAAATCGGTATTTAATTGGCTAATAATAACTTTTTCTATTGTCAACTCATTGAAAGCCCGCATCCTATTGGCTGCGAGATAAGCTGTATCGTTTTCGATTCTATATTGGTTGCTAATTCTTTTGATATCACTTTCCCATTGGCTGTTACAAGACGCGATACGTTGGACCACCTGGCCTTTGTTTTTCCTCGATGGTTGTGCTCAGAGGACCCCCTATGGCCGCCTCTACAATGGAATATTGTAGTATAATAAACGCTTTAAATAATATCGTCCAGTTGTTGTTTACAACTAGGCGGGGTTTCAGTGGCGGTATCAGATGTCTCGGTACTCGAGAGGTTTCTGCCTCCGCTGCTTACATAAAGCAAGAATCGATATTTCCAAGCTCTTGTCTCGATCTTTCTTAAACACGTTTTTCAACCTCAAACGTCTCAGGTTCAATTCTCGCGTCATAAATCTTCCTTTCCTGACAAATAAAGGTTCGCATTCACCTCGAAATGAAGCGAAATTCCTTTCCACTCCACGGTTACGACGACAGAGTGCGTTACTCGACCATTAATTTGTTTCGTAAGGTGAAAGGTGGAGCGGCGGAGAGAACTAGAAAGTAGCCAAGATTCTTTCGATGATGGCGTCTTCTTTCCTCGCAGGTTTTTCCAACTCGATCTATAAACAGATGCTGGAACAGCCGATTTCCAGGATCCAAGGAGGAACCTTCATTTCAATATGCAAGGCTTCGAAGAATGTTTCTTAAATTGTAGAACAAATTTGGATATTGGACGTGTTTATGGCCAAATCATCTTGCTCTAAAAACCACTTGACTTGAAAACTGTAGAGTTCTTAGAAGAGAACCCAATACCCAAACATATACCATCATTTAAGATAATAGATTTAATATTTTTTCTGCCACAACCGATCTAGGACTAGAGTTCAGATTTCATGAAATTGAAGAATAGATGTTTGCATTCATCCGAACAAATTTTTACCGAATAATGTATCACAAGTTTTGCCCGAAACGTTAGATTTAAGATTTTTAAAGAAATTACACAAACCTTAATATTTATCCCATCATGTAGATCGTATTCAATCCATAAACATGCTGCAAAAACATAATATTTATGTAATATTATTAAGCTAATCTCGCTGTTAAACATATGTCATATTGATAAGAACATTACTTTTACTACTAATTATAATTAGCAAAGCCGTAATACTCTAAAATACTGTGAACAACTGTCAGTCACCGTTTCGCCAGTTCAGGAATCATCACGAAAACTACCATAAGAAAAATCACACCATAGATAACAAAGTACAGTGCATCTCACATCAGCAGTCCAGATATCCAATAAAGACGCACTACAAATAAACAACTTGGATTTTTGAGATTTTTCTTAATTCACATTGAGTTTTATCTTTTTGAGTTTTTGCTCATTTTTATTGATATAGTAAAGAAATGAAATAATATGAAATGTGCTTTCCAGAACTTTGTTTTGCTCCCTTGATGTTGAAAGTATGATTTATAGGCGACACTAAATGGAAAACTTCCACAAACCGACGAAACCAATAAACGTATGCTAATCGGAACGCAGTGAATAAATAAAAACCATCCCAGACCACGGGGGATTTATGTAGCCTTCAAGGACTGTCAGGTGGAAAACATCTGTGGAATTTTTTGTATTTATCCTACAGGACGTATCGAAAAATAAATTTTTGTCTTCATATTTATTATTTACAGTTCCATAAAGTTTCACCGACTTGTAGTCCTAACAATCGGTTAGAATTGTGTCTTTCATACCTTTTTCTTGGTTTGCTTCAACAATTCAAGGTGTCACATTGATATAGTATTCATATAACTTTTAGATTGCTTAAAAGTAAAACTAATCAAAGAATACTTGATTTTCATTTCGTATAAAAAAAAGAGTCAGTATAAAACAAAGTATTTGTATCTTCTTTTTATTAATATCGATATTCTAAATGTTTCATATTCATATTTAAATGTAAATGGTAAGTGGATAATTATAATTCTAAGAGGAGTTTAATATGTTCATGGGGTGTTATCAATTAATAACACAAATTAAGATATACTTATTATATTTGTGGCTACATTTCTTCCGATCAACTCGAGTTGCAGAACCAGTTACAGTTGGATTCTTCATCCCTCAGTTCTGAACATGGCCTAAGTTTTAGGGGCAATAAATGGACTAAGTCGTAGGTACCATAAGATAAGTCTTTCTTATTTTGTGTAATTCATTGACTGCATTGACTCCCTGACAATTTCACTCTCTTCTGGTAAATAAGTAATGTTATTGCACTCTGTCCAAAGAGTAACAATAAGAAAATTTGTTGTGACTCAGCAAAAACTTTTCCAGATTTTGAATAGGAACTTGGTGCAGGAGATCTCTCTTACATTCGCCTTCTCCGAATACCAGGCGCTCATGAAGATGGTTATTAAAACGGGAATAAAAGGGAGGGGTGGATTTAATTTAAGAGATTTAGTCCAAACAGTCTCATTAATTAATCAAAGCAACCTCACTCCAAAGTTTTCATTAAAATACTCAAGTATTTTTGAAATTTTCCAATTGCATTCTTATTATATATGTGTGTTTGTACTATTAAAGGAAAAAGTATGTGCGCCTTAATATTAATACGAATAAATTGCTTTGGGGGAACGCAGAAGGTGAAGTTAAAAGCCGAGAATTAAATTGGGTGTGAAATGGAAGTTTGCTGCCAAGCAAAGCAAATAACTTAAATATGAGAAAAATAAATTAAATCTCTTCCAACACGCGCCTAACTAATATCCAGAAAAAACGGTTCCTACCTTGACCATACTAAAAATACCAGCGCACTAGCTCTCTTGGCTCTATGTACCAAACAAACAAATTTTTTCGCTTCTAGGACAGTTTAATGTTGTACATTCTTTTTCTTTTCGTGGTTAGAAAATCCCAAAATCAGTTATAATTCATAGTAGTATAAAACTATAATATAAATAATGCATCGCCTGATTGCCAAAGAATGTGGCAAAGTCAATACATGGATGTTATCTTAGAAAATAGATCGAATGAATTGAATATTTTTGTACATGGAAATCGACATTATACAGGAAGTAAATGGTCCAGTTGAAGGTCAGAAAAAATTCTCATGAAGGGTATCTTGTATATTAAGCCCTGAAGAAGACCTGCAATGTCGTTCGAAACGTCACCTTTAAAATAAATAGTTCTCCTTATTTAAGTGAATTCTTTCTTTCCAGCCGGACCATTTTCTTCCTCATATAAACTGCGCCAAAACGAATCTGGATACCACTGATTTTGTTGTATTTACTTTCCCTCATATTTTAATATTATTTTTTATTATAAAAACCATTAATATTTATTAGCAATTATATTAACGTAGTTGCTACAAATATAATAATATAAATGATAGGTAATGTTTATACTACAAAGTTATCAATTTCCTTATTCATGCAGTATATATATATATATATATATATATATATATATATATATATATATATATATATATATATATATATAAAGCTCAAGTTATATTGCTCAAGACAAATTTTAGCAAATGGCTTATAATAATCTGAGATTTCTTATATTTTAAAAAGAAGTAAACGATCTATAGCTGTACATTTCTGAGTAAAGATTTCATTAGATGTTTACATGTCAGCATGTTGCCACATCTTTCCTAAAAACTGTCAACTTTTTTATCTACCTTACGCTACATCGATTATTATTATCGATAGAATCGATGGTTAAGACATTGCTGACCCACCGTTGCACCATCGACTTCGCTCTCCCCTGAACCCAGGTTCTTCTGGAGCGACCCGAGAACCCGATTTCTTGAGACTCCGTCCTTGACTCCTTGGTGTTTGCACTGTCGGTGTTTGGAAACCCTTGCCTCACTCTAGGTCAATATTGCAGAACCACTTTCTAGCTTAGCTCGCAAGATTTTGGATCCGAAAGGTTGCCTAACTCTTCAAGTAGATTCACTTTCAGTTTGGTTCATTTCAGATTACTGTTACGAAGTATCAATACTATTGCATTCTGGGTATAGTAGGAAAACTGCCACCAATGCACTCAGAAAAATTCATATGGGAAGAAATTGGACTAAAACTTAATTAAATATGTATTTATTTCGTATTTGGATACACTGTTCTTATCAAAAACTCTCCCAAAAAGACCGTTATTGGACCATCATTAAGATTTTTAAATTTATCCAATGGTTAGGATTTCATTCCTAGTAACTTTCAAAAATACAGAATCTAGTTTCAATATAAGCTTCACTATCTTATTTACAAATATTCTAAAACCAAAGTTCAAATATAATATTTATTATATATAATATAATAAAATTTATAATATAACACACATACTTTCGATTTTAACAAACCAAAAATTTTACATAAAGAAAGTAACACAATAAAAAGAAAATTCCTAGAAGCACTATATATTAATGATGAAATAAATAATGTAGTGAATGAGAGAAAAGAAGCAGGAGAAATAAGTAAGCTATATTCTTCTATTATGTTCAAATTGAAAAAACAATAACACATAAGATTCAGCTTTGTAAACAAAACTGGTAGGGCAATGTACCCTGACCCTATAACCTACAAATAGTTTTCTTATTATCTTAATTTCTCCATATAATTCTTATTACAAAAGATCATATTTTGATTAAGTCGATTAAATAAAAAGTTAACAAAAAAATTTAATACAGTAAAATAATTGTTCATACAACTAATTTAGTACTTCAAAGATCAAAGTTTATATCAGTTTAATAGCAATAATTGACCATGGATGATAAATATTCCCCAAGAAAATATATTACAAAAAGTTTTTTAAAATGAATATGCATTGTTGAGGTCTATACTTAATTTTACTAGTTATTAGGATAATTTTATTGAAATTATGTATTTTTTCTTATTGCAATTGTTATTATTTTGCAGATTCCTAGACTTTAAAAAAGTTATATATAATTTGATATCGATGGTGAAAACTCATTTTGAAAAGATTGATAATGACAGATAGTTGTCGATACGTTTTAAAAGAAATATATTGATTAAGAAGTTAAGATGACTGGAAAATATTTTTTTCCCAATTTAATAAAATCCAATAATATTTATTTTAATTTAAACGAAAATAATCGACTGTAAATATGTTAGTCGGTTTCTATCTCACTAAATTAATGGAGAGTTGCCAAAATATGATAACACTTTTCCTCATGAGATAAGGATCATAAACACTGGCGCATTGATGGCGTCGAAATATTATTTTTATCTTCCATTTACGTTTTAGAAATCATTAAAAATGATATTTAACAAGGCTCAAAAGTTTTTCATGTGGCCTTGGATTATATTTATTGAACTGATTTAATTCTATGATAAAACAAATCAAAATGACTGTAAACTTAACTATTTTATAATTATAATTTAATTCATTATTGCAATTTAGGAGTTGATTGAATACGAATTAATTCGCTTGGGAACTTTGTTGAGCCGGCAATCTGGATTACAGCTCACTTCAGGAATAACGAGACTAAAAATAATCCAACGTAAAAAAGAGTTGGCTGCAGTCGGACTTTCCCAGTTTTCAACAGAACTAGCTAAATAATATCATCCCGTTTAACAATCTTTTAGTAACATTGTATAATTATATAATATAATAATTCGTATAATGATAGAGTATATGTTAGGTAATATTATCGATTTTCATGAAGTGTTCGTGGTGCAATTATCTCAAGTAAAATACCTTACCTATAAAATCATTATTTACTGTAATTTAATATCAGAATTATTAATACGTTTTAAAATGTAGAATTATCCTGTTTGCACTCATGTATTAAAAGACTGGGGAGTGCAAATGTGTACCGCGGACGATCAACTACCGCACCTCTGCACAACGTGTAATTTTTTTTAAACGCTCGAAGAACGAGTATAGCGGAGACATTATAAATTCATAAGGACTTTCGAAATTCCAACAGACAGGATTATCAAGAAGTGAATTCATTGGAGCTATTCTGGTTGATTCGTAACAAGTAAAATGCTCGAGATCTGAAGATCATCGCTCGCTGACTCAGCGGAGGTTTTGGGCGCGGTTCTGTTCCCACTTCCTACGGTCTGTATCCTCTCTCTTCAATGTCGAGGATCTGCTTTGAATACCAAGTGTCCTCTGCTTCCAGATTGTCTTCTTGCTCTTCTTCGGAAGGATCACTGTAGTAAATAAATTGGCCACTCTGAGAATCATGATATTGAGTTGGTAGTAATCAGTAAAATTAAAATCCTCCTAAACAAAGAGTTATATATATAAATAAGCGATAGCAAAGCAAAATTTTAAACTAGATTTCCACATTTTAGTCTGTGTTAGATAAGTTAGAACCTTGTGAGGTATCAGTTCCGCAGGTTGTCGCTTCGAGTTAAATCACAGGTCTTAACTTTTCACTGATTTCCGCTTTAATATTCTCGAAAATAAAAATAACCGTGAATTTTTAGTATGAAAAAAAGAGTGTAGTTACGGGAAGTGTGCATATTTCGCTAATCATTTCATTAATAAATAAACGTTTTATATTTATAAATGTATTTTTTTGGAAGGAGTTCACTAAACTGTTGAAGACGAAATGACTAAAAGGGAAAAGATTCAAGTTCACCCGCTCTCATTTTCGAGTTTGGCAGGTTTCCTTTTTTCGACTTTTTTTTTGTCTTGTGTCCCTGCTTTGTTGACAGTCTCCCGCCCCAAAGATTTCCGCTCAAAAGATCTCAATTAACTCCGAATTGATATTAATTAATAATTCCTCGCTATATCTTCGACGATGATTTATCGAGAAGGATTTAGACAAATTAGACCTTCGTAAGAATGCCGTGGCTTTTATATAAGGACTTGAGCGTTATTGTCAATGCGTTACATAACTGCTTTCTGGTTTGGCAACATTCTACAGCAATCCATTCTCGATTCGATAGTTAACTTTCATTTTTTGCCAGTTAACTGGTTCATCCGTCCATATTTCACCAGTTCTTTTCATATATATATTTTTCAATATATATTTTTAATCTTGTGCAGCAAAAATTTGTCATCAAAACAATTTTCCGTTCCCTAAAAATGTAACAAAAGCTTAATCTAATGGTAAACGTCCTAGGAGTTGGACGAGGCGTAGATGGGTGAATTGCGGAAAGGTGAATGTTAATGAGCCAGTGCGACACGTTTGCGTGGCTAAGTGGGATATGTCAAATTCCCTAAATATATGAAAAAAATATTTGAATTCTTGAATTATTGATTCATGTGAATTCCGAATCAAGTGGATCGAAAAATCTAAAAGACAAATGTATTGGGCGTATATTAATACTGGTGATCTCAAAGGCAAATGATATATTTTATATATACAATATAGGATAATATATAATACGAAATAATATATATATATATATATATATATATATATATACAATTAAGCATACCTAAAAACAAAACAATTTTCTAAGAGTCCTTTGTAAACTAGACTATTTTATACTGCCACTTATAATGAATTACAAATGACAATCGATCATCTGGTAATAAAACACATGTTTACATGCGTACATTTCTCTTCAACTGTTCTAAATAGTTAAACTTGACTATTAATGTCAAAGGATGGACTGCCCTTTAAGGGGTTGAAAAATTAGTTGTTGAGTAGAATACTCGGTTAGACAAAAGATGAATCTGCTGGAAAATTTAGGGAGTTAAACAAAGCGAAATTGCGGTATAGCTATCATGTTGAAGTACGTAATAAAGATAAGCAATCAAGTAACATTGAGAGAGGGTCTTGTAAAGTTGTTAGTGTTAGTATCGAATTCCTAAATAGTTAATTAGCGCCGATCCGACTGGTAAACGTCCGAGTGGTAGACCGAAATGTGGGTGGGAGCATTACGTTAAGTGACCATCTTGTGGGTTTGTAACAGCGATTGGTGATCGGTATCCACCCTTCGAGTTTCATAAGCTTTTTCGTATTATTATTGCTTTAACATTGTATGTACATAATTAATAATTTCTTTTATTAATAATATAAGCTTGACTCTGAGAACAACCCTATCGAAGGCAGAACAGAAGTCGGCCGATATGCTAATGGGAGGATAAGAAGCGCCAACAAACACGGCGAAGTTAATCCTCGACCCGTGCAGTTGGTTTAGAAGTAGCTCGTGTGTATATTTACACGGGGAGGGAAGCATTTAGTCGATAATATTGTCGGAGGGAACGGTATGGCGGGGGGGTGCCATGGCTATGGCTATGGTTATGGTAGAGCACAATGGGTCACAACCCTTCCTTCACTTCTCCATTGTGTTCCACTCAGCTGTTCGTCATAACGGACCGGCTGTCCTCAGCCTCCATTATCATCTTGTACAGCACAATATTAGTGTATTATCGCTTCAATTATATCATGTTTTACTAATTTATAAGCAGAATATTTTCAGTAATTTTATTTACCCTTAAATTAGTTGAGGTTACGGGGATATCCCCCCACCATCAGGACCTTATTCTGAAATTCAAACAACGATAAAAAAAAAAATTATAATATTATAGATATTAATCAATTAATTACTTACTTACCTGTACGGATACAACTTACAAGAGTCTTGTGTTGAGTAAGCCGTAGGCTGTACTGTTTTTTGAACAACAGTGATTCGTCTTAGATCACGCTCAGTTGCCAGGTTTTCCATGGAATTATGGGTACCCACTTTAGGCTGGATCAGATCCCGGCCTGTTAACAGATTAAATAATCTATTTGCCAGAGCCGGATTTGAAATGAGCGCCTTCGGCAGAGCAACTAGTAATTCACAGGCTCAGTTATCCTCGTAATAGAACGAGAAAAAAAATATAAATGTTAAACTGAGATGACACACCTCACATCAACAAGACTTCTCAACTAGAGGCTGTATTGAGCATTTGCAAAGGTCTTAGTTCACTGGTTAATTTTCCAATGCTATACATTCGTTTTTGTATGATTATTACCATACATATTTTATAAATCTAAGCCTGCATATTTATTTGTAGCAGGAGGAAATATTTTTAGAAGGATTCATTCAGTGTGTCCTGCAGTGTAAATGATTTCTTATACGTTCCAGTATATCCTAAAGAGGCGATGTAATCAGTTATAATTTCTAATTTTATATAAAGATTTTTATCTCGAACTACTGAGTAAATATTTTGTGGCAGTTGCGTGCCACATCCTGGAATTATTAACAGGAATAGATGCGACGCCTCCTCCGGAATGTGAGGTTAGAATGTTGAACTTTAGGAGAAGAATATTATCTGTGGTGTCTAGTCTCTAGGGGAATATTATCTTTCCTGTCTATTGGATTCACTTTCTATATATCATTCTATTCATCTATATATAGAGTATATATCTACAGCTCCAGTGAATAAGTGGCTAAGTCTAATTTTATCCAAAATGAGTTCCTTGTACTTAAGTAACCGGAATCGAGTTATGTTCGTAGTGAATAAGGGGCTAGGTAAGGCATTGGCCTGAAAAGGAGTAATTACTTATATTAAAACTCGATTTAAAGCCAAAAAATAAGACAATGATAGGATTCCACTCCATCAGAAAGCAGTTAACTCCCTCTGGAGAAAATCCGATTTAACCACTTATTCACCGGGGCTGGAGATATATGGGGAAGAAAATAGTTCGGGTGGAGGTCAGATAATCATGAATAGCCCCACCATCACCCTCTTTTTCAAATATTATTCATTAAATTAATTTATATTACTTTCTTTATTACTTCTTCGATAATGATCAGTAATTATTCACTCTATTTTCAAGTTAATCTAAATGGTTCCTCATCATTATTGTTATTCACTCATTTCCCATGATACGTGTTTTTATTCTTTACCATGTACCATATTTAATTGTCTGGATCTTGTACATCTAGCCCTGAAGACCTGCCGTATGGTTTTTTTCCCTCATGTATATGAAGTATTTTATTAGAGTTAAATAGGCTGGCATGTTTTATGGAATACAACATTATCTCCTGTTATATCTCTGCTTAAATTAATACCTGGAAGTTGTGTTAAGCCGTCGACCGGGTCCCATCGACGAATTCCATTCTTCAGTTTGTCGTTTCCATCCCCTTGTCCATTGTGAGGGGGGCCTTTGTTGGCTTCCTGGGGTCCTGTGTAACCGCTTTGTCGTCCCCAACTTTCCCACTACCATTTCATAATTATATCGTTTATCTTATTATTTATTAGTACTTTTTAAAGCAAGGGATGGATTTAAATTTAGTTCCTTGAGTCAATTCGGAAATAAAACAAAGCCAGTCTTTATAATTGGTTCAGACTCTAAATTTCTGGAAGTATCTCGTCATATGTAGCTAAATAGAAAATTTTTAACAAACATTTAATATTAACGTACACTATGCTTTATCTTGAATTTTCTACTCACATTACAGGTCTTTATCAAGCATTGATAGTTTAAAGTTTTGGTGTTATTAAAGTTTCTTTCTATTTTCGTGTATTAAAGTTTTGACTATTAAACCTTGATGAAGACCTGGAAAGTGGGCCGAAACGTTAGATCAATGTAAATAGTTTCTTATCTTACCGTTTAATCATTTATTTTGACCAAACCCTCACCATTCTCTCCTCTAGTAATTTTTTTTATGTCTTAAAAATATGATTGACTTATCAAACTTATTACAAACTTCAGAGATTCGACCCCGCTTAAGCAATTCGGTTCTCCAGATAGTTCACCAATTTAGGCCCAAACAAATGGTTTAATAACACAATATATTGTACTCTTTGCATCCTGATTATTCGTACAATAATATGAACCCTAGGATATAAAATAGATCATAAGAGCGGAGGAGCTCAGTGGTAGAGCGATGTATTGCTGTGACGAATACCCTAGGTTCAAATCTCTCACACTGGCAGACTTTTATTTAGTCTGTTGAAATGCAACCAATGGGATCTAGGACCCTCCTGGGGCTCAACCAGCATCTATTAACTGGCCGGTCAAAATAAAATGGAACAATCTGTGTTTGAGCGTGATGTAGATGATGTGACAAATCACCTCCATCTACTAACCTAAGATACTCCATGGGCTGGAATGGTACAGTTTTTTTTTTGAGATATGGATCAAGGTCCACCTTCAAACATTAATATTTTATTTAATTTATTCTATTATCAACGAATCGATGATGATGCCAGCAAAACCATCTTGTGGTTCTAAGTATCTGATGAATACTTGTTTATTTTGAACGGATTCATCCGAACTATGCAGCCTGGAAGATGGCAAAGACGGGTCTCTTGCAGCGACCTAGAAGTATCCATCGAGAGCTCTGGAGAACTTTGATAAGATCTGGATCGTATTAATCCTCCAGCTTGCTGGAACGGTTCTCGGTATTCTAAGATATAAATAAACATGGCGCGACCCGATCGTGGACAGTCCTCTCTCTGTTCGAGATCACTTCCAGATAGGAGCCTCTGTTCGGGAGATCTTTCGGCGGGAAGGAATTCCTCCATCTGTCATTTAGCGGTTGTCATTGGGTATCAGATCAGTAGAGCTATAGAGAATTAATTTAGAAAAATTTACACTAGATTTCCATTTAGTAAACCTCACCTTACACAACACATTAATGTTGAAAAACATCGCTCCAATGGGAAACTCCAAAAAAGAAAGACTTGGTCTTTAACACTCTAGAAAATTAATGAATATTGATCGTTTCGTCAATTGAGCCATCTTTTGATATACTTCAAAAATTAAGTTCGAAACCAGTACATCTTACATAAACAGTCCAAACAGACTCATTGCTCTGAAACAGCGACCTCACTCCAAGACGTTCAGATGTCTTTGATCATTCCATTTCATGTGATTTTCTTTAAAGAAGTATTAACTGGCAAGGCGTTGATTGGCTAGTTTTCCCCAGTATTTTGTAGATTTAAGGCTCTGTTGTTTTAGAGCGTTCCATCTGCATTCTGATAATTATTTAGTCTCTTTTTTAATTTTAGCTATTTTTTTATTAAAATAACTTACAGCTTATTTCATTCAAATTATATTAATGACTGGATAATTGACAGCCGACTAATGTTCTGATATTGCCTAACGTAAAATGGAATTTATTAATATAATTAATTACACGTGGAAATTGATTGGTTGTAGTTGTAGCTTATTTTTATTTATTTTTTTTTTATTTTTTTTTTACTTGATATCATATTCAATATTTCGCTCTTCTACTTGTGTACAACAATTATGTTACGTACAGCTACTTCTTGAAGTATTTCTGAACCCTTGTCACTGCTAATTCCTCCTTGGACATCATTCCACTATATCCGATCCTCCCAATGACGCCCTCGATCGGCCGGGATAACTTCCCGGGATAACCTCCCAGATCTCCTCCCTCCCACTCTTCAGGTCGGGGTGAAAGAACCAGACGCAGCGTCCTTGGACCCGCTAGGGCGGGCCATCCCCCGTAAAAACAATGATCCCGGTGCACGACCCCGTTATCCGCTAGCGGTCCTCCGGCCTGCTCCTTCAGCTTCTGGGCAGCCTCTCGATCTGGCCCGCTCTGGAGTATCGCTTCTATCGTCGTACTTGAGGAAGGTACCAATGCGCCCATACTCTAGACCCTGGGCTAATCGGTCGCTGCCTTAGTTCCTGAGCATAATACCCAGAATATTATAGCACATTATACTACATTTCCCTCAACGTATTTCATCCGGATTAGTGACTGCCTCATCATAATAATAACGTGTCTTCCGTCGATCCTGTTCTATTCTAGGCCCAATCAACACGATAGGCACGTGTTGTTTCGTGACGAGTCGATCCATAGATCTGATTGGATGGGAACTCCACGCACTCGAACACCCTTGCACGTCATTGGTCAGCCTTGTTCAATTTATATAGCTTCTTAACCGTAATATCTTGGATATAAAACATTAAAATACTTTAAGTCCTGACTAACAAGTTACAAAGGTAAATATTAATAAATAAGAATTGCAGTCTATACAATTTTGACAACTACAATAAATATTATATATTATAAAATTAGCTATCGAAAACATATGTAGCTACTAATTTACTTATATCGCAATTTATTAATCAATCCATTTAATGTATTGCCCTGCCTGGAGAATTTATTTATTTAATATTCCACATTCTGTCCTCGATTCTCTCTTGGTATAAAAAATATTTTTTTTAAAAAGGTTTATTTTGATTTTTTATGAACTTGAGAAGTATAAATCGCTATTTGACTCGGTTACTAGAAACCTAATTTTACCCTTATATGTCTACAGGCCCCGTGAATAAGTCGGATTTTGTCCAGAGAGATTTAACTGCTTTCAGATAACCGGAATCGTATCATTCTCGTAGTTTTTGCCTTGAAATGGTGTTATAATATAAGCAATAACTCCTTTTCAAGCCAATGCCTTACTTAGCCCCTTATTCACTAAGAAAATAACACGATTCCGCTTCCTAAAGTACAAGAAACTCATTTTAGAGTAAATAAAACTTAGCCACTTATTCACCGGGGCTGTAAATATGTTCATATAAATACAATGACATCAAGAAAAATGATTTCACAGCTTCTTCCTTTAAAGGGGGCTGTTCCCTTAAGTGTTATTCTGTTCATGTTAGTCAGCCAATAAAAGACAGGAATAAGACAAAAAAAAAATTAAATTAGTAAACAATACAGAGGTATAAATAGAAAATAAACAAAATTAAAGAAAAAAAATTAATAACGCACACACAAATAACTCAAATGAAACGAATTTTAAGAAGAAGTTAGACGCGGTAAGGAGGTAGGTATTATGTAGATCGGCTAATACACAAGTACCATTATATGGATTAATATATATATTTCTTGAATTATTATAGTTGACCTTGTATATATTAGAGGATAGAAACGGTTTGTGTATCATACCCCTGATTGCTCGAGATAGAGGCGGGGGGGGGGGGGATGAGATATCAATGATTGCCAGAGAGGTCATCCGGTATCATGTCGGGACTCAGCTCGGACTCGGACCTCATCCTCGACCAGTTCTTGCGTCCTCCGAGGAAAGTCCTTCTTCCTGCCCTACTTCTTTCGCTCCATCTTCCGATTCAAAGTGTTCCACTTTCCAGTCCGGCCTCCTGCTTCGTCCCTAAGCCCATAATCATAGCGTATTCCTGAGCCGATGGCTGGAATCTGTGCAGGATTTGATGGCTCGTGTCCCAGATAGGATGTAACGACGACCGAATTGTTCTCTTCAAGTTGTGTTTCAACAAGTTTCAAATTTTGAGTTCGTTCCTTTTTAATAATGTCAAAAAATACCAGTAATAGTGAGCTTTGGTAGTGAAAAAAATAATGTTGTAACATTTTCGAAAATATTTTTTTTAAAACTAACGAAAAGTTAAGTATTGTTGTAACAACTCGAAGCGACAACCTGAGGAACTGATACCTGAATAAAAAAAATTGATACAATTAAATAGTGAAATAGTTAATTGTTCAAACCATATTTTAGTGACGTTTCGAGATATTATTATTCTTATTGGTATAAGAGGTTTTTAATAAATTACACTTAACAGATATATAAATATAATATTAAAGACAAATATTAAAATGATATAACATAGATTGCATTTACTATTTCATGTCGAATATGTTTTATTACATCTGTATTATATTGGCATATAACTTGCATTTTGCTGCAAGAGAATTATTGTACACATAATTTGGTTTTATTGTTGTTTAATCGAATGTTTGTAATATAACTTTGTTTTATGAGGTTTTTAAGGTTTAGTCAATCAATATAAAATATAAAAGAATATAAAATAATCTTCTCTAAACCAAACCCTAACAGTAAAAAAAAACAGGCTTTTAGTAAATTTACAGCGAATAATTGTTGGGAAAACTTATCAGAAAAATATATTATTATTTATTGTTCACATAGTCAATGAATTAAATCCTCATTATTTATTCTATTATATAATATGATATATGAGAAGCGAGGGGATGGTTGACTCGAAGATAGACGTAAGGAAGAAAATAGTTGGGGGTGCAGTCAAATATAATATGATACTGTGTTTTCATTTTCATTGATGCAGAATGTTATTTGTTTCTGATTGGCTTATATTTTTTTAAATAAATATATAATAATGTATATAATATATAATATTTTTATTTATTGTTCTTCTGATGGTGATCATATTTTTATTTTGAAGAGAAAAGATTTGTCCTGGCCGGGATTCGACCCCGCGTCGTCTGCATCTCTAGTGCAATGCTCTAAACTAGTGAGTATGACCCCTGGTAGCTCAGTGGTTTAGAGCACTCCACTAGAGATGCAGACGACCCGGGTTCGAATCCCAGCCAGGACAAATTTTTTCTCTTAAATATAAAAATATATTATATATAATATTATAATTACCGAAGTATGCTTTCACGTGTTCACTCATCTATATCTACAGAAGAAGCCTTGAAAACCACTCTCTTGTTATCGTTAAAGTCAATACATCACGAACTTTCACAGGCTCGAAGCTGTCATTAAGAATCTTCTACGTTCTCTTAGAGAAAGTGGGTAGTAGATATATAATAATATATAAGTAAATAAATAAATATTTGAAATAAATGTATTAAGTTAATGAGAGAAGCTGGGGTGAACTGTGAACTTTGGCGGACGAGGTAGAGCAGAACCGGTTGTAGAGGGCGCATTGCGATCCTTCCAGGACATCTTCTGCCTCCTTCGTCCTTACTTCGCATTCCTTATTCTTTATCCTTCCTCTTCCACTTATCCTTTTATAGTATCGAAATATATATCGAAACCAGGATTATTGCTCTCATTCTTTCAGATAATAATCATCAATTCGTTCCAAATCCATTAATAATATTATTATTAACCATTTACTTTTTATTCGAGAGATTTTTCATAGATATACAATTTTAAAAATACATATTTCAGTATAATAAACTTCACATTTACTCAATGTATTGATGTGACTTCCATGATCACCATACACAAAATGACAGGATATCACTTGCAAATTACATCGCTCCTTCAAAAGAACAATGTCATAACTCAAAAACCTAATTTTGCAATAGAGGTATTTGTAAGTTCCATGTGAGTTAAAAAAATAGCCATTGATAAATTGAGGAGGTAAAACAGAGCATTAATGATGGTATGGAAATCCTTTTACTAACGATTAGATACTTTTTAAAAATTTGAAACTTTTTCGATTTTAACTCATGTCATTATTCCCATAAAACTTCAAATTCGAACATGATAAAACTAAAAATGACTATTAAAAAAACAAAAATAAAACATTTTGGAATTGGTATATCAGATATATCGTTCCTTAATTAAAAAGCTTCAAACTAAACAATCGCTACTGAAGGGTTAACTCAAAAATGCCAAACTTTTAGTTATGTCATTGTCCTTTTTGAGTTGCAATATGACATTTAATTGTAGTCTATGATTTGATAAATATTATTTCGACAGAATTTTCAGAAAGGACTGAACCACCCATGTTTCATAGGTTTAGAGTAAATTCAATTAAAAATAAAAGTTTTTTTATGAACATTAGTTCTTTTTCTAATGAAAATACTAAGGAGTTTGTACATTTTCATGAAATAGATGTGTCGTTTTCTATTTCCAATATTTTTTACAAATTTATTTTTTTATTTAAGACGCCCGACTAAATTTAAATAAATATTAAGGAACTAATTCTATTCGAAACCTCGTCCAACTTATTTATGTTTATGTGGGATATAATTAGTTTGGGGTGTCAACATAACACTAAATAAGGCAAACTTATTTATTTTAAGTGCCGACGTTTCGACCTCCGTTGTAGGCCATCCTCAGGGCTAATAGAAGCCGGAGCCGACCCCGACATTGGCTATCAGCCCTACAACGTAGGTCGAAACGTCGGCACGTATAATAAATAAATTGGTTTTATTTAGTGTTTTTTTGACTGGACCCCCAGACTATCTATATCCCACATTAGATCTTACAGTCAACAATTTTCCTCTCTATTTTTATTTATGTTTAGTTTGCCGGTTGATTCCTGGCAGGAAAAAACTGATCTGCGTAGAATTCGTTATTTATAGAAGATGAAAAAATAAAAACAAAAAGACGAAATGAAAATAACGATCAAGGAATCGAAAGAAAGAGGAAAAAATAAAATCTAGGAACAAACACTGTAAATAAGGCTGAGAGCAATATGGCGCTAAGATTCGGATATTTATTTCCTTAGGTGTTGAAAATAACAGGAATTATTTACCGGCGCGGTTGGTATTTTGGGTCAAATAATTCCAATAACATAAATATTGTATTTTTGAACCTTTCCGAAGGCCCCACACACGAGTAATACTATTTATATGTTTGTATCGATTCTATTTTACCCGCGTATTTTTAGCTGTGAGCAAGTTTGTCCAACAGTTAGGGATGTTAGGCCAATTTTTATTTTAGTAACTATCTGAATATCCGGAAACAAAGTTTTAATATTCCTTATGTTCGAATAAAAGTTACAATGGGGAGGAGGAAGGCTTTTTTCATTGGTGACATAAACGATTTATTTGTTTGTTACATTAAAAAAAAAAAAGTAAGAACATTTAAAAAAACAAACTTAAATGGTAATACTAGAAACAACGAATTGTGTAATAAAAACTTAAAAACACAAGAAAGGCAGAATAACATAAATATAAATACAACCAATGCAGATTTCAACAAGACTCGTTGGTATTTGTCTTGTTTTGTGTATTTGGTATTTATCACCAAGCCTTCCTCTTTATTTACCTATTCAAATTAATTTTTGCTTGCATTTTCAATGATTAACAACAATCCAACAATAATTCTGCTCACAGGATAATACATTTCAAGTTTTCAAATAATATGGAATATCATCTTTTTTTAATAAAAAGAACAGAAAAAATAGTGTACCATGGTATCTATCCATGGACGCAGTACATGGTAATGTTTCTCAGCCAACTCTAGTGCAAGGAGAGTGTTTGGCCGAGATCATACTTAAGTATGATTCACGCTGAGCTAGGATATCACTGATTTTAATAGTATCAATAAATTTATCTGGCATAACCCAGTAACAAATTTGGGAAACTTTAGTACAAACTTTGAATTACATATACAAATTTTCAATAATTAAATACATTCTAATAAATTAAGTTTTTTATTTATAATTTATCTATCATTATTAAATTCAATCACTACATTTTTGTTGAAATAAATATTATTCTACAAGAGCGATGTAAAATTGTATTTAGTCACTATCAACTTTCAAAATGCTTAGTGTTCTTGTTGTTGAACTGTCTTTGTTTAAAATTTTATTGAACAAATAAGTAATGAGAATATTATAAGAAAAATAGTTTATATAATTCCATATTACAAACTAACAAAATATTGCTATCTATTGAAGTTATGGTCAGACGAAAAAACTGGTAATTTATTTTTAAAAAATGGTAGAAATGCTGTAATAGAATGTTGTATTACAAACTAATAAATTAAGGGTTAATATTAAAAGAGAAATAAATAAAAAAGTAAAACTTGTGTTGTGATTTAGTGACATTCTGCGGAACTGATACCACATTATTATATGCCATTGTTTTGAAAAATGCCATTTTTCCATTGTTAACTAATCACATATCTGATTCAATTGTAATAAACAGAATTATTATAATACTAATCAGACTGCTAACGATGAGGAAAGGATGCTAAGAGGATGAATGGATTATAAGGACGAAGGATAAAGGATTGGAGGGGGGAGTAGCAAGGACCCTAAGGACAGAGGGGGGGGGAGGGGGCGAGGCAATGACCGGACCCACAACTATGACTGCCCACTACCGCCTCATCTACCTCTTCTCTTGTCTTCTTAATATATCACTCCTCTGTGTATGTATATTTATGTATGTGTGTATGCATACTTTATTCAGAGGCTGATTCCCTGTAGAATAACATACATGAGCAGAAAAAGAAACATAATATACATCTGACCAGGAGGCTACATAATGCACATCATAAATTATTTATAAAAATGTCAAAAGTTAATTTAAAAAAAAATTACGACTCTTAACAAAATACTAAAGAGAGCAAACAACATCAAATAAGACGTTATAACTAATTTACATAATGTATATCTTCTTTAAAAAAAAATTGCTAAAGAACAAAATTCAGTATTTAATACTGATTCGTTTAAGCAAATGACTAACTTGCTTAGAGAGCATCGGTTTTGGAAGTGACATGTTGGAAAAGCAAAGATTTAATTGAGGGTAGGGAGGAAGCATGACGGATAATCGGACGGTTTAATAGAATTACGAGTAATTATTATCTCAAACATTATGAAAAAACTTTTTTTCATAAATTTTCTTTAAAATTAATCAGAGATTTTATATTGTGAAGTAACTCAATATTTTATATGTTTTCTGTTAGACTGTGATATGGTGGGATGGATAATCAGAAAGCAGTAAAGTGTAATATATTTTAATTGTTAAAATCAATCTTTTGGTACAAATGCTAGCGTTTTCATCAGGTCTAAAACTTAACCAGTGGATTGAAATAATTTCATCTTCATCTCTTATCACTGATTTCAATTCGTTCTTATCACTGACATCCACCATCAAAGTCGACCTTCGAATGTAATTCAGTTCGCATTTGCTTTTAGGTTGTAATTATAAATATGGTATCTGAAAGATTTGTTATTCTTTCTTAAGTAGCATTTAGTTTTAGCTTCCATGATTTGGACAAAAGGGAAGTATTTCAGTGTTTTACCTAAATTTAACTTAAACTTTGAAAATATTTATTAACTAAGGAGAATAAAATAAATAGCTATTTATTAGAAATCTTGAGGGCTCAATAGATAAGATACCGATATATTTAAAACTAAAAAAAATCTGTTAAAAAAATTGTAATAATAATGTGCTTTTGAACTCTATCCGGACCATTTTTACGGTCGACTAATAATTATTCAAGAGATTTTTTAAGTAACGAGATAATTGTTGGTTGTATGAGTTATTAAATTATATAAAAACTCACAGATATATGATATCCAGAGCCTAGCAAACTTTAGTGAAGTACAGTACCCTTCCAAGCTACTAAGGACCAAGGATAACCTCCCAGAATGCTATGAGATCCTGATCCCGACAGCCATCTTGTTTCCTGACCTGTGCCTTTGTCTTCCGTCCTCAGTGATTGGATAACGGCTATGTGATGGGATTTCTTCTTCTGGAATGCGACTGCTTACTTCTTGGCTATAAGGATACTCGTCCATTAGGTTGTGAAAAGTAACTGGTCTCAGGACTATATGGAAAATCGAAATATTTTCTTTTAATATTGTAATTAACATTTATTTTATTATTTGTAATAAAATAATTTATAGAATAAGAAATAAAACTGTTCGTAAAAAAAACATTGAACTTTATTAAGATTTGATTATAATTTTTATGATTTAAATTATATATCAAATTCGACATTCTGATTATGTGGCTTGCCATATCGCTCCTTCAAAAGAACAATGTCATAACTCAAAAAAACCCAATTTTTTAATAAAGGTATTTGAAAGTTCCCAGTGAATTAAAAAAAATTGGTTTTTGGCAAAACAGAACATTACTATTGTAATGATGTTATTGAAATCCTTTTATTAACCTTCAGAAAATATTTAAAAGTTTGAATCTTTTTTTATTTTGACTGATATCATTATTCCCATAAAACTTCAAACTCAAACTTGATACAACTCAAAATGTGGCTATATTAAAAAAAAAATTTTTTAGAAATGGGTTATCAGAGATGTCGATTTAAGTCCGCTTTATCTTTTTTATTAAAAAATAAATATTTATAAAGTATTTCTTTTAAAATAATTAAATCATTATGTATTATTTTTATTAATAATATTAGTGAATAACCCCAAAATGCAGGCGATTTAAATTTTTCTTAGAGTTCTTCTTGATTTTTATCTTCATCCTCGCCCAGAAGGCCTTCCTTCTATCTTTGGTCTACTTTGTGTGGTGTCAATTCAATTTATTCTTATATCTGAATCTACCTTTTGAAATTGAGTACTACCAGTGGGTAGTTTCTCTACTTGCCATTAACTCAAGTCATTACGTATCACATAGCCCATTTACTTGATGTATTGTTGTAATACAGTTGTAAATATCAATAAAAAAAAAAAAAAAAACCTTTTGAAATATCAATTTTTACTTTGGGCAAATCTTTCTTAAGTTTTGTTACCCAGGAAACAAAAATGTTGTAAGAGAAATCGGATAGTCCAATAAACGTTTAGTTAGTCTGTTTTTAGGTAGCCTATCTATGTGTCCATTTACCTCTTTCTATTATCAATTTCGATTTTTGTATTTTACTTTTGTTTCGATAGTTTGTATTCCGTACCTTTCTAGTTATTTTGTTTTTTTAACACTATAATACGGTTTTTACGTTTTGTATCATCATGTCTATTCTTTAATGTTATCATCTTCATTCCGGATACCCTCGCTGATCGGCAGACACGCCTCCATATCCTGCTCATCCACTTACCAGACTGCTCTTCCTAGGTGGAGGTGAAACCCGACGTTACACCTCAGCTCTAGACGATGCAGAGAAATGCTGACTTTCTATTGGTTGCACAATGGTGGGGGGGGGACATTGTTACCTAACCTGGTGTACGCCCCCGCAGTGTTGTCACGCGGATGCGCTACCTCGACGACTGGGAAATGAAATGGTCAGCATTCGTAATCTTAAGCGGTTTGTACATTTTTATGTCATCTTGAGCAATAATCGTAACGAAAGACCAAAACGAACAAGTTAATTTAAAAACAATAAAAATAATTTGAATTAAAATTTAATAGTATATAATTTTTTAGAGGAGCGGGGTAGAATCAGCACAGTTTATTAGCAAAGTACTGAAACCAAGGCTCTTAATGGTTGTAGTGGTGCAGCTGATTAATGTTATTACTGATTAACAAAATATTTTATGGTAATATTGTAAAGCTTTGAATTTCAGCGCTAACTAATGCCCAATGATTTATAATTCAGATATTCCTCTTAGAGTTTACAACTATTATTGTTTATATCATAACTCAACGATTGCTTGACACGCAATGCGGTGTTGTCATCATCTTCAAAATATCACATAATTTTTTTTTTTTAGAATTTCGTCAAGATACGGTCGATTAAGAACTAACACACCTTTAGTTAAATAGTATTTTTTATTGTGCCGACAATTTTATTTAAAGTTGGAAACTGAGAAAAAAATAATAATATCAACATTCCAGTGCTATTAAAAATGATATAATATATTATTAAGAGACTTGTCTATTGTGATAAAAAGTGAGTTATAAAGAAATGTATTTACTCACGCAAAAGTTACTTTTTCCGCATGAATTGCAATAGATTTGAACGTTTGTTTTTTTTAATGTTAAAAAACCTAATATTTATATTAAAACCTCTTTATTGACGTAGCTTTATAATTTTTCATACAAATATATGTATACTTAAGCTCCTCTGACTGGATACACGGTTTTGCAAACATTTTTCTCGCTGTATTATTTTTTCTTTATTAATTCTCCTATTCGCGTAAATAAGATTTTAAAAAACTTAATTACTTATTTAATCTAAGAAATATGTCAGGCAGTATCCGTCTGAAACAGGTCGTATCAACCCATACGTTTATAAATAGTTTGCCTGCAGCTGATAAGCAATTAAATACGTTGCTACTACTAAAAGGAAGCTGGATGAGAGTACATACACATTATTATGTTATTATTATTGTGAACTAGCATTAGATGGGACAGAATGAAAATATGTGAAAGCGTGCATCATGGTCTACAGATCTAATTGCAGTTACGAAAGGCCATCCTTTCCAATTTGGTTCTTTATCACAAACGAGGGAAATGCTGAAAAGAAATCTTCATGTACATTTTACAGTAATGTGGGAAAAAACTATTATAAAATTAGCCAATTAATTGAATTATTTTGGATCAGTAACTTCGCTTAAAACGGGGTAGAATTAATAAAAAAATTGTTTGTATAATAGAAAACTTTTCATTTTGCATTCGTATAATGAATTATAACTGAGTTCCTTCATCTATATCTGAAATAAAATAGAATATATATCTAGAAATTTATTTTCGTTTTGAGGTAGTGGCGTAGCTGAGTAGGTACTGAGTTGCGGCTATGATAGATATATTATTGAATAAGCAGCCGTAATATGACTCTGAGATCTAGAGACCCTCCTCGGGCTCACCCAAAACCTACCAATTAATTGGGTAATGTTAATTGAGGATTAAGTGTGATTGCTAGATTGACTTTAAATGTGTTCAGTCCAAAACATGTAATGAGCCAAAATCCTACCTGTGTTATAGTAGTCCAATTTTTTTATTTTTAGCTTTTTTTTCTACTCTAAATGAATTCTGGTACGTAGGGACAGGCTTTATGACTGGGGTTGTATTAGCAGCCATATTGATATACGGAATTTCCATATAAGACAAAAATCAAAAATTTAATCTTTTCATCCAAACTCTTTGTTATTATGTTGTGAATCCAGAAGAGAGAATACAGAAAAGCAAGAACCTAGATAGACGCATGAGATGGTAGCGCAGTTAACGCCATCGACATCCGCTGAGAAAGCCTGCTAGATGTCCTCGAGACACGTGGGAACAGATCTAGCTGGCAATGCTTCTCGGGTTCCATTTCCTCATCCTTCCGTCCGACACAGGACACTGTCTTCAAGGACCTCAAGGCAACACTATACCGTCCTCTGTCCAAGCTCCCAGCTTTAAGGATCTTCTGTGTCCATTTTATAACATTGTTTTCTTAAAGGAGAGGAAGCGAGGTACATCAGTAAGGTTCTGAGCTGAAGTTTCTGGATTCGAATCTGGCTGTAGCAGATAATTTATTTATTATGTTAACAGCCTGTGCTAGTTGAAGACCTTACGGGGCATACCCAGCCTCTATAAAATTACTAAAAAAATTCCTCGCGGATCTCAGTCAAGTCGTCTCCCATTGCCATAAAACAGTAGTTTCGAACCTGGGGGGCTTGTAGACAAGTCAGGGGGGGCGCGAGTTGAAAATAAAAAAATTCTCACTTAGTTTTGGTTATTTTACTCTTTATATCTTTAATTACTTTATATCTGAAACTTATAATGTTGTACCTTGCGATATTAAAACTAAATGTTTTACATTCTATGTAATATATGTTGTTTCTTTTCATATGGCTTGGCAAATTTTGTGCAAGAGGGCTGGGGGGCTTTCATTTGACCAAGGGGGGGGGAGTGGAATGTTTCATTTGAACTAAGAGGGCGTGGTACAAAAAAGGTTGGGAACCACTAGATTCGAACGTTAGTATAGTCTCTATTATGTACTCAATAGTCTTCATGCCTTATAGCGGTAGAGGGTATTTAAAATTAAAATTGAAGATAATGCATAACGCGATGTTTTAGCGAATTCTATCTACGTTTTTCTTGTTGAACCGATCTTAAACGGGTTTTTTTTTCAAACTTTTTAATTTTGGTGGGATCGTTAGCAACTCCCGCCGGCGATAGACCCCGGATCAGCTGACAATGGTTAGAGAAAGGATACGCTAGAACGTGGAACGTGGTCCACAATGGACACATCCTTACCTTATGTAAACACTTCTTACGTTCCCTTCGAGGAAGTGCCGCTGCTTAAGGAATGACACTCAAAAGAAAAATTATCGCAAATTAGCGAAAGCTATCGCTATCTTCTGTTATTCAAATTTATTCCGGTCCCTTTTTACTTCATTTTTTTTTTATAATATTCTTCTCGTTTTCTATATTTATTATTCAAACTATAATGTTATCAACTACTTTTTTTTTATTTAAGAAAGCATAACTAATACTTATTTTACGTGAACTACAAATGGAAATATTATTTCTAGCTTTATAGTAATATAATATAGTTTTTTTACACTCAATTTGTTAATACTATCATTTACGACCTCATCCATTTCATAATTACTACTTTCATTATATCTACAGCCCCGGTGAATAAGTGGTCAAGTCAAATTTCGTCTAAAGAAAGCTAACGGTATTGAGGAAAGCGAAATCGTGTTATTTCATTGGCTTCTAAAGGAGTTATTGTTTATATTAAAACTCCATTTCAAGTCTAAAACTACGATTCCGCTTTCCCCAATACAGTTTTACTTTAGACGAAATTCGACTTAACCACTTATTCGCTTAGGCTGCAGTTATATAAAGAAAAGTAATGAAAAGGTTATATAAATGAAATGGCAGTTGAGTCTCATCAAGGAAGTTCCATTTACTTCGATTTTAGAGTTGTTAATTTATTATATTAACGGAATGGGGTTATGACGACACTGATTTTATTTACTTCATGTTACTATTGTGAACATATTATTATTTAAATACCTTTTAAAAAACTTCTAATGGTTTGAATAGAATTTTGTCTGTAATTTTTTTTTTTTTTTATTGAATGCCAATAACACCCAACAGATCTCTGTCAAAATGGCTTCATTGCGAAACAGGTGATGAAACCTACAATTAGGTCGCACTCGTTGAGCTGTAAGGTTACAGCCACTGTCGACGTCACTGTAACAAACCGTATACTAGGTATGTTGGGTCGCGTGTTTATATATGTATATGAGATAACTACTAGAAAATTGAAGTGTACCCCTCATATAAAAAATAATAATTAGTTATTTCAATATTCTTATCGTTTCGGACTTTTTCAAGTTTCTCGATTATTTAAAACGTACTTTTTTGATTTTTTTCATATTCTTGATAACCTCTACAATTAATAGATATTTTTAATCTCCAATACCTCCTGTATCGATTAATCTATACAGTTATCATGCTTAATTCCAACTCTAACTCCTCCTTACGTACTCGTACAATAGATTGTGCAAGTTCGTTGAACCCAGAGCCGAGCAGAAGATACCCTAACCTACACTAGTGAGTTTTATCGCATCGCTTCCTTCACTGGCTAATCTCTCCTGCTATCCTACATAGCTTTCTCCTATAGTCTTCAGCGAGAAGTTACTGTGTACGAAATCGTTTAATATGGAGAAGTTACATTTTGTTATTTCGAAAACTAAACTACACATTTAATATAAATTATTATTAACTTAAGTTCATGTTTCTTAATTGAAAGTAATTAGACCTTATATTAAAAAAAATTAATGGACGAGGAAAATCACGTTAGAATTTTCTCATCTTATAAAAACCAATACACGCAATCCTACAATAGTTTCTTCTTAAACGATCTATTAATTTACTTAATATGAAATTGTATATGTTGTAGGAATATGTAAAAATTAAAATAAAGGGGAGATAATTTAAGTGATAAAATTGCGAAGTGGGCTTGTAAAGTTTTAAGTTAAGTTACTAATGAATTCATAAAAAGTTAATAAAAGCAGAATTGAATGGTTCAGGGCTGAGGCGTAGGTGGGGGGATTGTTTTAAGTGCAATCTTAAACAATTTATTGTTCAAAGGTTCAAGGCGAGACTAATAACGTATTATAGTACTTCTTTTGCACCAGATTGTATAATAAGAGAATTTATTTTCAAGTATCAATAATCTATTAGTAAAATGTATATTGCTACAATATAAAAATAAGAAAAAAGATCTGGAATGCCTTCGTAGCTATTTAGGGTCTCGGCCTATTACGAAAAATATATCAATAATACGTACCATAATATTAATTTAAAATATCAGGACATTTTAGTTAATTTCAAATCTTTAATATTTTGACTTTTTTTTCTATAAAACTGATTGTTTCATAATCTATCTTTTTTTTAATGCCGCAGCTAAAGATAGATTTATATGCTCCTCATAAAGTTATATATAATATTTTAATCATAATTTCATGTATATAATTGACACTCATTGTGGCCACCGATTACTTTTTCCAGGAGACATATATCCAACCATAGCACTTTAAGAGCTAAGGCACATCTGTCTCTGTTTTTTTTATAAAATTAGAATCACGATTACTTCCCAAATAAACATACGTTATATTATTATGTTAGATTACTATTCCTCAACCTCTAACGATAATCCATCAATTTCCTTGTTGATAATTTTGTAATAACTCCCCTAAGCTTGTTGTTTCCTCTCATACCAGATCCTCCTCTCTACGGACACCCCTACAATACGGACAGCTCCTAGATATAGCGGCCCCTCTCGATCTGCTACAGGGGGTTGCCTTGGGGACGGCGCCCCCTCCTGACAAATATTGTTCCAACCCCTCTTATCTTCTTAACATCCTTCATTCCTGGCTGTAGTCAACACAACCTTCCGATCCGCAGTCACAGGGAATGTTCAATGAGTTCGCTCCAGTCTGTTTTGATGAATGAAGATCGTATGAAAAATACCTTGTCATGGTAACACTCATAAAAACAAAGGTAATGATGTCAGAAAACCCTATGCATAGAACTTCTTCAGTAACTAAGTTTACTTTAAAATAAAATGATTAACGATTTCGAAGGCATTTTTGACGGATTAAAACCACAAATATTTAAAATAATTTTACAAAAAAAAACATGCTATTTCAAGAGGTTTTTGAGATTCTAGAATTGCGAAAATTGCATAAAACGCCTTTAGTAGAAGGAAAAAATTAATGAAACCCTACAGAGGGAGTTTCTAAACTCGACCAACCCAACCCAATAGGTATTGTAGTTCTCATCCCCGCAAAACCCATTGGTGGAGCTGTAAATGTGTACTGACATTTCAGGCAAATATATCCAAATTTTAATAAAGTTTCTCAAAAATTTGATAGAATTTTCTGCCATGAAAACATCCCTACATAACTGAATGTAAGTTAATTTTAAATAAACACGACTAATTGGAATTCCCTTCAGTTATAAAAAAATCTATGTAAAGTCATATCCAAATCTTCTATAATTGTATTCTAGTCTTAGCAGTATCCCGATGTTCTTCTCTCCCTCTATGTTTTTAAATTAAAATAATAATTTCCGAGGACTGTTGCCTTTAAAAACATTATCTAAGTATTAATAAAAAAAAAAAAGTCTTTATTTCATTAGAAGATTCCAAAACAAAGCCTATGGTTCCTCAAATAGCATTTAATCAATCAATTATTAACAATTTAAAACTGCTATAATACCTTCAGAGTTGCGTTCCTTTATTATTGCTAAATCGGGGAAGTGAGTGGACGAGCTCGGGAGATGTCGAAGCCGCTATTGATCGCGATATCGGGGTCGACTCTAGGGGTGACCCTCTCGTTTCCTCATCGGGATGTTTGTTCCTGAAGGATAGGTCTCCGGGGGAGGACGGGCTTCAGGAATATCCTTTCAGGTCGTCGTAAAGGCTAATATTAACTCCGATAATTCAGGGTATATTTATCCAAGATATAAAAGGATTTGTTTTTCCGATTCTGTTACGATGGGATGGGTAAGATTTTATAAGAATAAAATACAATACAATGCGGTAAGATGATTCACTTGACCTGATTCAATAAAATTGGCTAATAAAACGGTTTCCCCAGAGGAGTGTGTAGAGAGTTGCTGTGGAGGTTAAATCCTACTGTTGTAGATACATTATTGTATTTAATCTGTTGAAATTATTGTCCCGTTTGGACTTTCTGTTTCAGATTACTTCAACATTCAGTAGACAGTCGCTCTAAGCTCCCAATTAATTACAAAAGGCTCATATACATGACTAATATAAGACCTAATCGGAATTTGGGGCTGTACTAAGGTATTGAATTCCGCAGTATACAATCCTTACAATCCAAAATCCTCAATGCTCCTTAACTTTGTTAGGAATAAAGTCACCCATAATGACCTGAACGTCCCATCCGTTGCTGATTTGGCCCGAACTTGATCAAGTCCTTTCATGACAAACTTCATTCTCATTCAAACCCACTAGTTTCAAACTTCTTCAGTTCCCGATGATCCTAATTCTATCAATTATGTATTATTCATTCTATTTACTCGTTGTATTATAAGACAGTCAATTTTAATAAATACTTTAAATATAAAATAAAAATCTGTCGATAGCCATTGGTCCTGTGGTATCTGCAGACCATACTGTGGCTTTAGTGGTAAAGAAGAAACCCTTAACGTTTGTTCGTGATCTCGGTTGAATTTTCCCTTAGAAGCAGTTCAATCTAAGCCATGTACTGAACCCGAAGGCTTTCTTACAGGATTTTATTTACACGCATATACATTTATATGTACTCATATTTATATATCAAAGAGGTGATATTACCCTCCGGAGACGGCCGACAGGGGGCCCCCGGCAGTCGTGGAAAGAAAGCGTGGCGGCACCCCCCCGCGTCATAACCCCTATTTCAATAACGGCGGCCATCTTATTAGCGGCCGCTCTCGAGTCTCGTCCTCATTAGCGGGGCTCGAACCCGATCCTCCCCCACCTCGGCCCTCCCTAGGCTCTCTATTTGCGCAGCTGAGCGTCTGCCCCATCTGTCCTCCGCCCTTCGAGCCAATCGATGTCAGAGTCACATGGGTGGCTTTGGAGTGCGCGCGTATTGTTAATTGTATGTGTTGAGATATTAAGGAAGGCGACTCTTACAAAATCAACAAATGAGGATAAAGATTAATTACTGTTATATAGTTATTAGCGTAGCGAAGAGGAAGATGGGCTTTAAAAGTTCTTGGGCTCAAGTAGGAATTCCTAAAAAAATTTAAAAAAACGTTTTGCTACTGGTAAACCTCTGAGGGATAGACCTCTGAGGGATAGACCGAGAAGGTGGGTGGGAAGATTGTGTTAAGAGATACCTGGATGATTTGGGTTTGGGTAGTGCTCCGTGGACGGAAGTTTGTAAACAGAAATTGGTGGGATCGCTATCGAGCCTTCGGGTTCGTTAAGCACTGCACTGTTCATATACGAACAGTTGTGTAAGGAGGTGGTTTGGCATCAATTACACTCTATTCTTCATACTTGTTTTGACGCTATTCCTGCACCATCCATTAACATATATAATTTGAAAATCCAATTTTCATGACAATAACACTCAGAGATGTCCAGGGGTTAAGTGTCCCTTTTTTAGGTTCTTCGCCTCTGTCTCAGTAGGGGTTAGTCCTACAATGAAACACTTGTATGCAACATTAAGCTGATAAAATTCTCTTCATTTTGTATTCTTATATTTGTTTTGCTACCAGTAACTGTTAGTGAGATATCCGCTCTAGAAGATCAATAATTTTCTAAAAAAACAATTTTTCACCAACTTATATATCCAGCACCTTTTAGTTCTAATTCGCTCTGATAGCAATGAAAAATTGGCTACGATCCACAAACGGAAGATCATTTGGCAGACACAATCGAAGGCTCATTACCTCGCACGTTGAACCAGAGATCCTGCCACTCCTGGCGATCCAAGATATCGCATGTTGAGGCAGAGATCCTGCCACTCCTGGCGATATCGCATGTTGAGGCAGCTTCGCTTCTGCTTATTCCCACCTCCTTCGTTACCAACAATTCCTTAATGACTAGGGAGTCGTAAATACAATATCCTAAACTTTCCAACATATTTATTTGGAGTTTCAACTAAATTATGAATAAGTGTGTTGAAAAAGAATTCTTTTAAAAGATTTGAGCGAAATTCGAAACTGAATTTGATACACGAAAGAAGAAAGAAAGTTTAGAAGAATCGATTGATTTCAAAGAATTCCAGAAACTTAAATTCTACCGTTTATAATTTATCATTAGTATATTTTTTCTATTAAATTACTTGTATGATATAATTTTTTTTAAATCTCCTAATGATATCTTTCCAATGATGACCTTCCTAAGACCTCTAATCACTCTCTCACAATTGGGAGCTACAGTCCTTGCAAGACCCTGGGCCTTTCCCTCCATTCTTCGCGGTCTCCTGCGAGGCTTCTCCGATTTCTTATTCCAATCCTTCTCCGATCATCCTCCAAGTCATCCATCCAAGGCCCCTGAGTCTGCCTCTTTTTCTTTTCTTTTTCTAGGTGTCCTAACCAGCTCAGTCTGCTCTTCCTGATAGTATAGAGGATATCAGGCTCTCTTTCAGTTCCATTAGTTAGGCATTGCTTCTGATCCTCCACCTGTGCTCTTCTTTGACAGGTGCAAACATGTTTCTCAGGATTCTTCTCTCCCAATCCAGAAGAGCTCTTCTGTTTTCCTTGAACAAAGTCCACGTCTTACTCACCCAACTATTCTTTTTATTTAATTACATGCCTGTATATAATGTTTTAAATTTTATTTATGTATTTACTTATGTACTGATATATATGTGGTGTTGCAGGGTTGGCTCCTATGGCGTGATGAACAGCGGGGGTGGCGCGGGCGGCGGCGAGGGCTACGGCGGGGCGGCGCTTTCGGCTGCGGCCATGGTCGCCGCCGCCACTGCCACCGCCACCGCCACCGCCAGTGTCGTCGCCCTCCAGGACCGCCATGACATGAGCAGTCAGTACGGCCAGGTCAGTAACCAGAACAATAATAATAGTATCATAACGAGCCATCCTACACGAGGATAAACCATGGTATCCATCATCATCATCCAATCCTGGATCATGATCCAGGTATCCAAAGTCAATCCTCCGAATTCCGATTGCTTTAGGGTTGGACCTATCCTCTCCATCTCCTTTATTCCGACTCAAATTATCGGACTGATGGTCGGAAACGATGACCTCTTCAGGTCCTATCATGGGAACATCTGAAGCATCCATCTACGTTCTTGCTGTAACCAAGTCATAAGGTTCTTCTTGGTTTTAACTTCCTCTTATGCCATTGCTAACTCAAGGAGCCTCGACCCAATGCAGCCAAGCCTTGGGCTGCCTCATTTCCTGGAGGGTCTTGCCTCTCTCCTCTCTGATGCGCTGAATGCATTCCTGATAGGAAACTCTGGGACGGCCTCTCGGTCTCCTCTCAGTGGGTCTAGCTTCCATGACCTTCCTCGGCTCTCTCTCTACATCCATCCGACAAAAGTGGCCAGACGACAATTGCTTTCGGAATTCTATTGAAACCCTTAGTCCGTTACTTCAAGCCCTTCTCTTAAGCTTCCATTCCTTATGCGGTCCCTCCTCGTCTTTCCAACGACTCTCCCCAGGAGTATCATCTCAGCAGCTGTCACGCGATTGTCTTGCTTGTCCAGCATAACCTAGTGATAGGGTTGCTAATCATTATTTATGGTAATTCCATAAATAGTTTTTGCCTTAAGGTAATCCGAAGTTGAAAGATTAACTTTAAGTATATGGTTCAGAACTCTCTTTTACTCCTGGTACAAAGGCGGAATCTATTCCTCCAGTGACCTGATTGGCTGCTTTCTGATTGGGCGGGCCTCGACTGGCTGGCTTCAAATTGTTTTATCTTTTCTTTAAGGATTTTTAGTTACTACTTTGCAACTGTTGTGTTAGGAAGCTATAATTCCGTTGAAATTTAGGGGTGCCCCACTTCTAATATCTTTCTTTCTGTCGTCTTATTGCATTTCTTTACCACTGTAAAGTCAGGCATACCCAATTCTCTTCTAGTGTTAACTAATATAAAGATTATCTAAGATCAATCTAACATCTAATCCTACTCGGTTTTTTTTTTTTATCTTTTGCCTACAATTTTCTTAAATTATTTCCAACAAGATACGTGAGTAACAGTTCAGTCGACCGTCTACATTTTTAAATTTTTTATTTCTTCTAATAACTAACATATATTTTCGTATCTTACGAGAAGTCTTGTCAAGTTTTTTGCTGCATCACAACTCGATATTGTTTCTACCGATTCAATCCAAACGCGTGTACAATATTGGTTTGTCTTTTCTGACTCTGCTGTGAAAATTACTTTTTCTTTATTCACTATAAAACACTTTTCTTGATAAATAACAAATCACACAATTTTAATAATCTATTTAATTATTTTAATACATCAATTTGAGGTTTTTCAATTGCTTTTATTTATGATAAGAATAAGGTCTAGGGTTGACCCGAATTTTGTAAAAGGCAATGATACTGAGGTATTATTGTCTAATATAATTCATACAATGAAATCATTATTTTTTTAATATCAATTGATAGCACTTTCTGTAGAGTTAATTTGATTTTAAACTTTGTGTAAAAAGTAAAGGAGGAATTGGAACACGATGTACCTCATATGGTCTAAGTATTTATTATGACTTTCATTTGCCCCTAATCCCTGCTAATTTGCTAACTATAAATATTGATATAATATTTTGGCCTGTCGGCGAGGAATTAAATATCTCTTTGGTGTTGATTAATTTTCAGGATTATAACCTGAGAGCCACTTTTCCTTATCAACTTAATTTACATAATGTGATAAGAACATTTCTTGACAAGTTTCCTCTCAGCAGTTCTAGAGTTTGTATTTTATTATTTGATAACAGAATATTCCATTAATCCTACAAATTTAGTTATACATTTGCCTAATTATACTAAACTATTAGATAAATGTTTTCATTTATTCAAGTGGGAAAATAAAAAATAATGAAACTGACTTATAGGTTTTATTGAATACAAGGATGAGATTGAAGGTTAAATGAAAATAACAGAAGCTAGAGTACGGAAGCAACAGGTAGCTGCATACTAACACCTACAAACATTTTTTTCTCTTTCTCTTTTGCTTTTAAAGCTGTTTTTATTAATATAGATATAACACTACGTCAGCTTATAAATATTTATTTATTTTTTAATATTATTTGATACAATTATAACATTATAACGAAGGAATATCCAACTTTTTGTTTTGGCTCCAGTTTCATTATCAAGATCGCAGGGCCTTTAGAAAAAAAGAAAACAGGCTTCAAATTAGACTATACCGATAACATTGCGTGCATATTAATTTTTTTTTAACGTAATGGTATCAGTTTTTATTTGCATTTTTGCTAAAATTAGCATAATTAATTAATATTTAATTAAAAGTTACTCTATATATATGAGTAATTAAACAATTAATCAGGCTGAGTTTCGCCTTTTTTATTAATCTTATCAATTAAAATCGATTTTAATCCATAACACAAGTGTAATAAAATAAAATCTCTTTATGTGTTTATAATTTGTTTGTGGTATTGAGAAATCAGCAGAATATATTAGCCACAAACCCACGGCGAATATATTTTGTTTACTTGATGGTTTTAATTCAAATCGTATTAAATCAACTTGACGTCACTTGAAAGTTTTAGATTGCTTTAAAGGTTGCTGTGAAATAAATACGATGGTTCTCAATATTTGTTTAAGGAAAGAAAAACTTTTATAAGTGTTTTAATGAAAATTTCAGACAAAATTTTAGATCTCCATATAAGGCAGAATATAGTTTCTATGAAATATCGCCCCATCTTCTGGAGCGCTTAAGTCGCAGCAACCTTTGGCGCCCGAACAATTGAGCGAAGGTTGAAGAATTGTAGCCATCAAAATGCTAATGGGCCTCAACAATCAAGTGACGTGGTAATTTGTAAGTGTCGATAAACTGTTTTGGAAAGTCTGAGTTCAAGGATTCCGGGGCGCCTCTGGTAACTTAAACAAATAATAATGCAGAGTAGACATTATTTTTGACATGAAAATATTATTTTAGTTTTTATTATTAGAAAATATGAAATTAAATAAAAGATGAGTTGCTGTGCTGAAAGCTCGGGTTCAAATCCGTCTGTTGAAGATAAATATTCTGTTCATGGCCAAATATCATTTCTGGGATCCGGATAAACTCCCAGGGCTCACTCGAACTATAAAAGAGGGTACCCTGAATCAGGGAAAAACCTGAATGTCGAGCGCGATCACCTCCCTGCACAACCGTTATTCTAGAACCCAATACTCTCAAAGTTTTGTAGTGGTACACTATTTTTTAATACCGACAAAACGTAGATGGACGAATGAATTAGGTATACAGTTATGATTTATTTGATGGGGGCTCAGTACTAACGTATATGAGCTATATACTATATATGCTATGTATGATATATGATATATATATTGAATGGAAGGATGCAGCTATAATTTGCTCTATATTTAAGGATTAGAAAGCGTTTCATGTCCTTAAGCTCTCTCTGGACCGACGATTAAGTGATTGTTCTACTGCATATAGGTTGCATCATTATCTTCCCCTATCAGCTCTCACATTACTCTATATATATCGGTATATACTTTTCTGTAATTTATTTCTGTACTTACTGTTAGAAATAATGCTTGCTTATGGTTCTCGAGGTTCAGTGCTAATTTTTTATAACATCCTTTTGGCGAAATAAACTAACTAGAAAAACGTTCCGAGACTAAGTTGGTCTCACAATCACGCACTAACAGTGGAAAAATCAAGTTTTAGTGAAATATATTAGATAACACTCTAGTCTAAATATAAAATTGATGTTAATACATAAGTAGTTCTTACAAATTGATGGTGAATATATTAACACAGCAATGTAACAAATACCTTTTCAATACTTGCATGTATATATAAATATTCTTAAAGAGTTACGATCAATGAAATGAGTAATGTTGGAGGAGTTTGATTTTAATTGTTGAATCATTATTATCATTATTAGCATATCTATTATTATTTTTATTAAGAATTGATTAAATTTGCATAAACTTTCTTTCTCTTGGTTTATTATTTTATATTGTTATGTACAATTTATATCTACAGCTATAAGTTATCTATTGTTATGATCATTTTAATAAAGTCAGAAATCGAAGACTGATCCTGTTCCCTGATCCCACCAAGTTACTCAACACTGTTGGAACAAGCTGGTCTTATGTTCACGTTTCGTTATGTTCTAGTTTTTTCATCACCTCTTGGAAAGTATTTTAAAAATCCATCTGTATTATCTTCATTACGTAACGCTCTAAAGAATTCAGGGCAGTTCGGTTACCTATCGATGGAAGCATCTGCTTGTTTCACCCTTCCCCGTGAAAACAACACTCAAGGAACACCTTATGCATTTTGTATATATATATAACATATAGGTTATACGTATTATCAATACTTTAAAAGTTATACAAATCAAAGTAAAAAAAATATATAGGCAGAAGGTGTTTTGAAATTTGATATTTATATAATTTTTGACATATTGAAATTTGTCAAGGAAATTATAGCTATTATAAAAACATGGCATCATTAAAGAATGCAAAAAAACAACCTTTTTTTTTTGAAAACCGCAAGTTTCTTGTATCACGAACCGAATATCAAGTGTCTTTAACGGAATAAATCCATTGAATAGCACTCCAAATTTGAACTCTAGCTCAGTTCTCTTGGAGACTACAAATATATGTTTACACGTAGTTATTACGAAAAATTAAAATACAATATAATTTTTTTTTTTTTTTATGCCCATAACTTTCGAAATGTGCTGTTAAAAATGGCAACTCTTTTATTCCGACCTAGTTTATTAAAATAGAAGATTCATGAAAAATAGTTGAAGATTATTGTAGGATTTTATGTCGGTTAATTTATTACAATCAAATCTGATTAATTAAAAGTTGTCGTAATAAATAATGAGATAGATAAAGTAAGAATTGAGAATTGTTTTAAAGGTTTGTCCATTTACAATTCCGAAGGTTACGTTCGAATGACGTACTTTGGTTTATTCCCACGAAACAAAAGATAATAGCTAATAAACTATAATTTATCTTAGGCGGGTTTAAAATTAAACAACAGATGCTTTCCAATTACAAGTAAAATATTTATTCAATATTACAGTCATAGACAATATTTTCAGTATTGATACTGGCAATATATTCAATATGAATGTAGTTGACAACAAGAAAATTGTTACAAAAAACTTCAGTTGTTTCTTCTGGTTTAGACCGTGTCGGTGAATTCTCTGCCAACGTTTCGCCAGACATGCAGCTGACTTCCTCATGGCTTAATTGAGTCTCAGAAGAAACAACTGAAGTTTTTTGTATAAATAGTGGCCGTGGAAACTTGAAAGAGTATTTAAGAAAATTGATATTTACAATCTTAAATTTCAACTTAAGAAGGTAGGTTTTTTGCAACAGTTATTTTCCATTTACGCCAGTTATTTCCCCCAAATTTATATTTGTTGTACCCCCAAAGCGGTACTTGTTTGTTATGGTTTCACCACTTTTGAATTTAATATAATTGATTTAATTTTAAATAAATAATAAGCTTATGTTTGTATTAAACTTAATTAAAATTTTAATTGTTCACATTAATCCAAAAATCTCTAATATAAACCATATCACCACCATAATATATAGCCATATCATGATTTGTGTTAGGTAACAGTCTTAATATACCTTGGAGGAATGATATGGCAGTCTTTTCGTCTTGAACCTCGCGAAATATCCTTTTTAAAGTGTAAGCTTCAGAAGACGATCTTCCGGAGAGCGACCGATTCGGACACTTGGACTCGCCCGGCGGAAGAGCGTGTCCCTACCCTCCCCCTCCTGAGGTGGCATATCGATTCCATCACGTGACCCCGTGCCTCTGTCACGTGACTACTGAACGTGATCTCGTCCGTTGCTGGAGGTCGGGGCTAGTAACGTAATGTTAGCGGGTGAAAAATCATTTAGTGATACTACCTTATAGTAATTTTTATTATATCATGATATCAATACTGTCACGAACAATGACTGTTTGAAAATAAGGTCTAATGTTGATTCATAATTATCTAGAACAAAAAACATGCTTTTAGGCATAGGTATTCGAACCCAGGTCGTCTGCATCTCCGGAGCATTGCTCTAAACCACTGAGCTACCAGGGGTCGTATCCAAGTCAGACAAATCCGTTCTGTTCACCGATCCAATATCCACGTGTTCTCGCAATTTTTGCGATCTATAAGAGTAAATATTGATGATGATTAAGACTGCATTATTCTAAATAAGCATACACTGCAGTGAAAGATATGTTGTAGTATCTATGCATTTATGCACCCGGTTGATATCATTCAAGTGATACCGTCGCGAAGATCAAGATGGGCTTGTAAAGTTGTGTGGCTGAGTAATGAACGAATTAGTTAATAGCGCCGTCCCCGACTGGAATACGTCTGTGGGATAGACCGAGGCGTAGATGGGAGGATTGCGTTGAGAGTGGTCTGAAGGATCTGGTTTTGGACAGTGGTCCGTGGGCAGAGGTTTGCAAGCAGAGATTGTTGGTATCGGCATCGAGCCTTCGGGTACGTTAAGCCTTTTATTTATTTATACATTTACGATCATATTTATGTTTAGGAAAGAATATAATATTAATTTAATTGCAAATCTTATATATTTTTAAAGTCATCACATTTTATTAAATCATCAAACTATTTCTGTCGTAATAATATTATAACACTCATCACTGTTCCACACTCATTGTGGAACAATTTCCTCCTCCAGTCTCCAGTGGAAGGAAGACGTCACGGTTGCCTTAGTAACCTCTGTTATCTCCCTTATCTCTGCCCCCTGCTTCATTAAATGTAAATTTTTGGGTCAATACGGGGCCCTTAATAAACTATTTCACGGCGCCCCCAACTCAAATTGCATTCCGAGTCGCTTAGTCATCTTGAGTACACTTCCGTAAGTGGTAGCTTCCGTTCATCGAATATATTTAAAGAGGAAATGATACGCAAAAAAGGAATAGGTTAATTATGGGAAATGTTTACATTTCGGTAAACATTTCAGATATAAATATATAATAGCGTACGGGTGGTATAAAAAAAAAGTTAATTTTTAAAAAATAATTTGTGGAAATTATGAATCTGTCCATTTTGACGAAACTTGCCTAAAAAGTCATCTCCAAGTATTAAATATTACTTTATTAAACGTTTTATTTTGAGGAGAAAAGATTTGTCTTAGGCCGGGATTCGAGCCCAGGTCGCCCACGTCTCCGTCGTGGTGCTGTAACCAACTGAGCTAACCTGGCTCTCAACACGCCCAGACAAATTCATTATATATCGTGGTTATAGCACCACGACGGAGACGTGGGGAACCCGGGTTCGAATACCGCCCCTGGACCAATCTTTTCTTTTCAAAATAAAACATTTAAATAAGTAATAAAAAAATAAAATCAAATAAATTATTAATTACAACATTTGTCTTTGAAAACTCTTACTTATTGTACCGAGAACAGAGAGATGCTCGATTTGTAAATGAATATCTGATTAGTATAATTACCTATTTAAACTTAAATTTATGAAAAGAGTGTAAAGCTATCATTATTTGTTGGTATTTACTAAATATTTACTTTAGTATAGTCATCATTTTAGTATTCATTAAACTTCCTTATATTATATTATTTAGGATGTATTAGTTACTGTAAAATCTTGATTAAATTAAAAAATACATTACTCGATTAATCTCATAAAAGAGAGTGGTTTGCGTGACACGTTTCATTTCATAGGAACCTTCAGAAAATAATGAGATCTACATCAAGATAGTGGCTATTATGTAATATATAATAATATTATTAATATGTGATGGGATTCGAAACAATAAAATGTTATAAATACATAAACAATAAGGATACGAGGCAGCGGAGGACGAGATCATATCCAGCGCTTCTGAGCCTCAAGACCGGTTTGACCGCTCCTTGCAATACTTTAGGTCACCTACGTGTGTGTAGGTAAGTACAAATACCTTTTATACACGCACACGATCGTATGTAAATATATTTACCTTTATGAAAACTATTGCCTCATTGTTACAATATTGACTAAATTTATATAGTTTTTGTATTTGTTAAAATCGATACATATCAAAAAGTTTTTTATTTTAATACGACGAGAAGAATTTTCAAAGCGCAAATATATTGGTTGCTAAGTGAGTTTAAAACCAGGACCTAATGGAGAACTATATTTATCTTAAGAGATTGGACAATGATCTTAGGGTGCAGTCAACAGATTATACAAAATAAGTTGGACGTATTTTATTTATACCTACGTTTCGACCTAATTTTTCAGGGCTGAGGGATGAAGAGTCCAATCACAACTGACAACAATAAACTCAGTAATAATAACAATATACTTTAAGTTTGAATTAACCCTGAAGATGGCCTGAACATTAGGTCGTAGCGTAGGCTCAAAAAAATAAGTCTAACTTATTTTGTGTAATTAATTACACTTGTCATTTTACACTGTTCTAAGATATATCGAGGCTGCTAGACTGCACGATCCAGTGTTAGTAGGTGCTATCGTATCTTGTTAAGTAAATCTTGGAAAATAGATGGAGTTCAAAGTCAAAAAGAACTCATCAATTCGTTACAAGCACACGAAAGAAAAATAATTTTAATATTAACAAATAAAATATATTTAGACAATTAATAGTTAGAAGTTATTTAGGCATATTTATATTTTATATTTAAAACCTAAACAAACATGAGTAATAATGTCCGAAACTTTAACAATTTACTAATGAAGAAAAAAAAGGATGTTTAGGAATAAAATGTATGCCTATACGGTTTCTTGAAAAAATAGTATTAAAATAAATTAACTTATCCCTGAATTGCGGAAGCTGAATGACTCGCTGTCAGATTTTCTATTTAATCTGTTGTACTCGGTGATGGAGCCTATGGGATCCTGAAGCCTCCTGGGGTTCACCCAGCCTCTATGAAGTGGGTACCCCAAAAAGGAGAGCGTGATTTATAACAAACATCTTTCCTCTACAACTGCTGCCCAAGAAACTGTACAGTCTCTACCATGTACTGAACCCAACACCCTCCAGGGGTTGTAGTGGTATATTTACTCAACCTCAAACCTTTTGGATCGTTTCTGCAAAACTCAAAATGTAATGATCTAACTTCAACTGTCTATATGGTAAAGAATTTTAAGACATATTCCTAATCACTGACGAAAGGTGAGACGCAATAAATTAGGAATATCTCATTGGATTCTTGAGCGTCAAGCGTTGTCTCATTAAATGACACTTGAGAAGAGAAGAATTTCCAAGTTAATTGCCGAGTCTTGGAAGCCGCCGCAGATGGCGAAGAATTTCGAGGCCATCGAGAACTGGATCTCGCAACTGCGAGTGGGTCAGAGCAAAGGCTTTGCAATCTCGGCTTTGAACTTTAGCTTTCCTTCGATTCATTTAGAGCTTGCTCAATCTTCAAGATGGAGGTTCGAGACGGGATAGATCCTCCTCCATAAAGGATAATAAGGACACGCCTTTAGGATTTTAGCAGGATTATTCTGACCGAGCCGGGGACGGATTTAGCCGAGATGGACGAAAATAGACTGGACATGACTCAGGGCAGTGATGGACGACTTTTATTTGTAAACTGAAATTTGTTTGGATCTATTTGGCATTTGCGATGCCGCCATCTTTATAAATAGTCCGTAACAGTCCCGAAGCTAAGAAAAGCCCGCTTCAGGGACGATAATGATAACTGCTCCAGTTCGCGCCATTTTGGAGCAGCTGCCCTCACTAAATCGATCCATCGCTTGTTTTTTCACTATCGATTTTCTCTCCTATCTGCCCTATCTATTGTCCGCCTATCCACCACCAGGTGCTACGGCCAATTGTCACTGTGTCAGTTGATTCACCCGCAAGCATCGATCTTGAAGGCTTGCTTAACGACTTTTGCCTAACTTATTACTATAATTATAAATATAACATCAAAAATAATTATATAATACTAATTTATCAATAATACAGGTATAATATGATATAGAATTGTTATGGTATGTCCTAGCACCCTGGCCTTTAACTGCCATTTAAATCTCCCCTTGCGCTGTCTGTCTAGGCCCAATCGTAGGCATTTAAAATAAAAAGGCTTTAGAATCATTGGTAACTCCATTGACAGAACTTTGATCCCCTGAATTGCTATGCTTTAAATCTATGGCGTCGCAGATTTTTGCTTTGAGTTTCCTTTAAAATAGTGTAATTATGAAAACAATGTATAACAATGTCTAAGTCGGATCTTTAATCTATATACAGTTAGTAACACAATTATTTTTACTTTCGAGAATATTAAAAACGAATGAAAATTTTGTGATGACTTAAATCAAAGCGGCAACCTGCAGAACTTATATTAATTTTGTTTAACCCTTTGATTTAAAGGAGTAAAAAATACATGTTTTCATTTAGTAAAACTATTTTTGAGAATAGGATTATTCCCAGATCGTGAATAAAAAGATTCTTTTTTTAATACCATTAACCAAAAGAATTTATATTAACAATTCTTTCTTATCAACAACCCTTAATGATGATAACAGAATAATAGAGTCAGTCAAATTTTTCAAACCCAGCAATCTATTATCATGTTTGGAACCTTAAAATAGAGAGAACAATACTCGTGAATGGTTTTGTTTTTGTATTTTAGAAAAGTAATAATGAATTAGAAATATAAATGAAAAGTAATAATGAATTAAAGTGTATGAAAAAAAAATATTTTCGACCATTATAATTGTTCTAATGATAGACCTGAAAAATAATATATTTCATCATTGATAGAAACCTTGGTTCTATAGATACGAAGTCATCAACAAGAATTGCTTCTGGTTCGTGCGTTATCTCAACAAAAAAAATATGTACTCTCAAAAAAGCTGACTATTTTAAAACTTTATTCGGAGGAAAATTTATTATTTTTTCAGATACTTTTAATAGAATAAAATTTTCATTTGACTGGAATGAGTTTGCTGCATTTTATTATATCATTCGTTTGTAGGCCGCAGTTGCCAATCTAAATAGTATTGTTATTTTTCTCATTTTAATGAAATTACATATTTCAAAGCGTTATTACAACCTTTAAATGAAATATGTTAATTATTTTTATTTTGAAGAGAAAAGATCTAAATAATCACAATATCTTAATAATTTATGGGAGAACCAACAATTATTTTCTCTCTGGACTTCTCTAAGTTGTGAGCTTTTTAATATTTAACTTTGCAAATATAGTGCGGATAATTATAAAAGCAATGGAATTATTAAACAGGATTTTTCACAACCTATCCTTAATCGTGGTGATGACGATGTACCGATATAGACATTTATCTATCGTCTTGTCAGTGACATTTCTTCGTGGAAACATTGAGATTAAGAAGCTGTTTTTTTCACATTGATAAATTCAAATCGTAGTTTACCACCATCACCGTATCTAAATAGAAACTATTAATGATAGTTAATTTACATAACTTTTGTTTGTACCTAATTAACCTTATGTTTTTTAAGATTTAAATTTGCATATATAACTGCTTCAAAAGAACAAGGTTATAATTCAAAAAACCTAACAGAGGTATAAGAAAGTTCCATGTCCTTAAAAAATTAAAAATTGGAGTATTGGTAAAGCAAAAAATTTCTATTGTATTGATGATATTGAAATTCATTTACTGAACATTAGACTTTTTTTTAAAACGTTAAACTTTTTTTATTTTAACATAGGCTATTGTTCTCATAAAACTTCAAGTTCTAACATGATACAACTCAAAATATGACCTTATTAAAAAAACATGTTCGAATTTCAGATATGGCGTTCAGAATTAAAAAGCTTCAACCAACACAATTGCTATTGAAGGCTTAACTCGAAAATTGTCAAATTTTGGGTTATGTCGTTGTTCGTTTGAAGGAGCGATATGTCTCTCATTATTAATGAAAGAATGAAACTTTAGTTACCTAAAAATGGTAAAGATCTATTTTTTAACTATCGATGTACATTATATATATATTATATATATGTGTGTGTGTGATTCGAATAATTCTATATCCTATATAGAATTATAACAAAATAAAAATAAAACATAAGACAATAAATAAAACATGTTACAGAAAGCCTGTACTTCATTAGTAAGTGTAGGTTACATTATTACTTCTACATAGCCTACCTATATATATATATATACATGGACATTTGATGAATTCCTCTTGACAACTCAATAGAATAGAACTTTAAAGCGTACAGACGCACGTGTAGCTAGATTGCAGATGACCCTTGGGACTAACCTTGATTGTGATTGGTCACAGCTATTGTTCTCTTAGCCATTAAGTGATTGAGCCGGCTTCTGATTGGCCAACCCGGGGCGATGACTTGTCAAGTCACCAATGGTATGCGCTCTCTCATCTCATCTCGTTTCAACACTGGTAGGAAAAATAACGAATCCAGTCCTTCAAAATTAATACTGTCCATGCTCTTTGGAAGTTAGAATGCTACAATAAGAATGGTTTTTAACGAAGTGATAAATTTAATTATTAGTGAGGTACAATTGAAAAAATAAATAATAAAATATTGCAGAGCGCAGCACTAACTAAATGGTAACTAAATCCTTACTTCTTTGCTCAAATTATTTATATATTGCCAGTTACCATAGCTTTTCCGTTGAGATCGAGCTTTACTGTATTTAAATTACTTCTTTAAGTACAACTTACAATACGAATAATTTTAAATAATATCAAATTAGAGCATTAATAATCATAGTAAACAAATTTCACGGATGGATTCAGAGCAATTAGTTACCACGGATTCCGCTAGATGTCACTAGTGCGCATCATTTCATTAGTGATAATGCAGCCGTATTTTTGGGATACGGTTTTGAAATAATTCTTACATCAGTTGAAATATTCGTATTTTTTTAAAACATCGAATTTTCAATTTTATTTTGGCCTTAAATGTATTTATTCCAATGAATACAACTGGAAGTTGAGTACATAGCATTTAGTTAGCAATTATTCCGCTAGATTTCGCTAATCCGGAGAGTTGACAACAAAGCAGTACTTTTCCCCTTTTTATATTTGATACGGAAGGATTCTTTTTTAAAATAATATTAAATATGTATAAAAATATTCGATTTATTCTACCTTTTTCTTCTAAAATAGCTGTTATCTATTCCGCAGGTTGTCGCTTCCATTTGAGTTTGTTTTAACTGTTTATTCGTATCATTTTTAATATTTTCCAAAGATACAAGTTATCGTGAGCATTAGGATGGAAAAGAAAAATTTAGTTATGGGAAGTGAGAAGATTTTGGTAATCATTTCAACAAGAAACGAAAGTTTCAACCCACATTTCGAAGTATAAGTGATATATATTTATTGAAACGTTCATTTCTAGATGAAATGATTACCGAATTATACAGATTTCCTATAATTATATTGTACTTTCCACACTAAAGTTCTTGATAACTTGTATTTTTGGAAAATATTTAAAGTGAAACGGATGAAAAGTTAAAACTCGAAGCGACAACTTGCAGAATAATAACCAAATATTTTTTGTATTTTTTAAATTAGCTTATACTTATTCCCTGATAATTATATTTTGAAAGACACTTCATCTGGTTGAAGGATTTCGTCATTAAATCCTCTCTAATTCAAGGCCTGTGTTGTTGTTTTGGATTTACGATGTTTGTTTCAGTTATATCAATGTTGACACAACAAAAGGCAACGTCCACGAAACGCCTCGAGACCTCTCTCATAAAGTTAAAAGGATACCTTTACCTTCTTCAGGAGTAGCTTGCAAATCCAAGAAGTAGCCTAGCGTGACCCGGGCAAGTTATGATAGGCGTAAAGAAAGTACGGGCGATTTAATGACGAGCCATAACGTTGACAAATTAGATAAAGACTGTTATTTATCGGCCAGTTTTGTTTCAGTGTTTATTCAGAAGTGAAAGATGGGCGGCTAGGCTGATGTCGCATGCCGCATATCTCAACACCATCTCGATTCTTTTCGCGTAATGCAGAGTTATGGTGAGATGATGGTGATATTGTAGAGGCTGATAACACTCTCATTGTCATCATATTCATCATAATTATATACACTAAGTTCCTATAAACAATACAAATGATATTATCACAAATGATAACTTACTAATTTCATTCATATATACTAGTTGCTTGTTTGTTATTTTTTATTTAACACCACATTTATTCTTCTATGGCTAATTATACGATGCTTCAATGGGAGTTATAAATTTTGTTTAATTAAGATGTAGATTTTTAATGAGTACTAGCAACGCACTGGTTCGGCTCGGACATTTTACGTCCCTTCCGAAGGACGGGGGACGTAAATCTATATATTTTTTTTAAAATTTATTTATTGATATTTACAACTGTATTAAAAAATACATCCAGTAAATAGGCTATGTGATACATAATGGCATGAGTTAATGGCAAGTAGAGAAACTACCCACTGGTAGTACTCAAATCACTAGTTCAACTAAGAAGGTCACGTGGCCATCTTCTTTTCAGACGCCTCGGAGGATTATCGGGAATCGAAGAGGAAGCTAGGTTTGAAACTAGAGGGTTTGAGTGGGAACGAAGTTTGTTATGAAAGGATAGATAGCGGGTTCGGGCCAAATAAAATCTATAATTATTCCGCATTTTGTCGCTTGGAATTGAGTCACAAAGAGTTGCAATAATACATACATTTCTATAAAAACTGTATCATCTATACTTGGAAATCTTAATTGAAATTGTTTTTTCTTGATGAAATGTTACCGAAATCTATTGATTACTCTTAATTACATTCTGTTTTTCATACTAAAGCTTAAGGATAACTTGTATTTTTGGAAAATATTAAAAATGCATAGAACAAACAGTTAAAACTCAACTGGACAAAGCGACAACCTGCGGAATAGATACCCGTAAAGCGCGCAACTAGCAAGATGTTACTCCCTTTGTAGATTCCTAAGGCCACTTGCAGGGCTGCAAGTCTGCAATCTCTCGCATCGTACGTTGTTGTCCTAACAACTACACCACAGATGACCCAAGTAAATATTTTAATCCTTGATTTTTCTTCCGATTCCTAAGATAGTTTTATACACCAATTTTTAAATATTTGGTCTAAATATTAAGTTAGTTATCGATCTGAAGGTTGTTCTTGGCTACAATTTCTTCCACAATTAATTAATATTTATAAACTACAATATGTATACAAAATAAAAATTTATATAATATATATAAGAAATATTTTAGCGGTGATGTAAAAGCGACTAAAAAAGGAAGAGTAACGAAGTGTGGGCGTGAAACAATAGCAACAATTTAATGTCCTTCTTCGGTCGACACGTGTTAACCCAATTCCACCTTCATGGCCGCGCTGTCCTTATTCCTTAGTCGATATAATATATATTTCATAAGTATATTAAATATATATATATCTATAAATGACAGCGTCACAAATATTAAGATGGGCTTACTAACGAATAAACGGTGTACTGACTGGAATTGTCTGAGGGGTAGACGAAGGCGTAGGTGGGAGGATTGCGCTAAGAGTGATCTGGAATATTTGGGTTTGGATAGTGGTCCATGGATGATCGATTGTTGGTGGTGTCGGCAACGAGCCTTCCGGTTCGCTAAGCCTTATTTTTTATTTATATTAAATATACTGATACTGACACATAACCAAACTTGGGCTGCCCATAACCAGTCCCTTTCGAACTGATTTACCAGAGGCCTTACCACCGAAGTCCACATGATTTCCAAACCAGAGACGAATTGGACTAGATCCATGGATTATGGCTGTTATGATCAGCAGGTACACGAGGATCTGTATTTCTTTCTTCGAAAAAGACAGTATCTGGACTTAATCTCGAGGAAGCTAATTATAAATAGGATACAGTTCAATCTCTTCTTTTGTTCCAAGATCCCTGAACTTTTAGAATGTTTGCCTCTGAACTTGTTAAAATAATGGCTTCAATTTATTTTTGTACTACGACCTTCCTATTTCTAACATTAATAGACTGGGAACTTTAACCATTACCTCACATCTCTTGATCTACTGCTAAGATATTCATAGCGCCTATCCTTCTTGTGTTTTCGTATTTGTTATTCCATCCGAATCATAAAATGTTGGTCCTTGGCATTTCTGTGTAGAACACTATCATGACGCGTTCTGAATCGGAAAGTTCAATGTATTCACTAGAACTGATTAGAGTTCCAACTCACCCTAATATCCTTGGAATGCACCCTCAGGATCTGAAGGAGGGTCTTTCGATGATTCCTGTGTCCTTGGTGATCTGAAGGAGGGTCCTTCAATGATTCCTGTGTCCTTGGTGATCAGGATGCAGGATGCGCCTCGCCCAATTCTAGTTCTTATTTCTCTTTTAGTGTTTTCGTCCGTTCAGGGCGAAGGGTGAATAGTAAGCATGTAAATCTTTGTCTCTGAAACTATAACCCATCAATTGGAAGATTGTAACTAAAAAATCTAACTTATTAACTGAGTAGTTTGGTGATTTTGAAAACTCTCAAGGAACATCCAGTTTTGAATATATATTTCGAATGTGTGAGGAATTTCGAATTATATGAAAATTAATGTAAAATTATATGAAGTGTACCAAATCAGAATAAATAATATGTACATGTTCTATTATTTTCTGTAATAGAAATATATGTTTAAGTTCGAAAAGTAACAATTTTGGTTTTACTGTTTGTTCGGTTTTGTTTTCTGTTTTCATTCACATACGAGCTGTATATCTGCTTTTTGTGATAAGTGATTTTCCATGCTTTATCACAGTTTTAAACGTAACCTTAATTATCTGAGAGGTTCAATTCGGAACTCCCCCCCCCCCACCTTGTGTAACATTCCAAACATATATTTGAGATCGCGACAAATTAATGAATGAATAAAAAAAATATATATTTGATGTTGTAGAGAAGCATACTGTGACAAACAGGTAAAAACAATAGAAATTATTATCGCACATTCTTGCTCATAAATAAAAATGAGTTCATATTTTAGCATTATCGTTTTTTAACGGAACAATAAACTTTACATTTAGTTTTTACATAATAATGCAGATATCTTAAATGATCCAATGTTTACTATAATATAATATAATATATTACTATAATTATAGGATGTGATGTTTCAATGCTAATTAAATCTCTACAAATATATTTTATTATTCTTCCAATTATTTGTAATATTTAAATTCACAAATAGTATCAGGAGACTTTTTGGTTTATTATTTTCTAAATAGTAGTATACAAGTCACCTTCTTGCAGAACCGTTGTCCATGAAACAGTACAGTCTCTACCATGTACTGAACCCCAGACCCTTCACGGGTTGTAGTGCTACAGGTTTTTTTTCATAGTAGCATATTTAATTTTTTTTATGGATGGTTATCAATTACCTGGGATCGGTAGGTTTGTGTGAATAAATGGTTTATAGTTAGAAATGAAACATGGCCCACGCAATACATACTTATTGTAATAAAAATCATGATTAAATATCAATCTCTGATAATATATAGGAAATACCTTTTTTATAGCCTTATTTACACTTGTTGAGCCTTGAAGCCCACATAGAAATAGAGAAGCGTAGGTGGTGTAAGTGTATTGCTTTAACAAAATAAAAGATGTTTAAAAAAAATTTGTATTAAAAAAGTGAATGTAAAATTAAATAATATTTAATACCACTAGGTAAAATTCTCACTGAAATAATCTGCAAGGTTTAAATGCCGTATTTTCAATAAATACTTTTAATTTTCTTTATCTAAGAATATAAACCATCGCTTATTGTTGATAGTAATAAAATGGACGTATGGATACATTTGATAATCAGCTATAAAAGTTCTAGGTGGAGTTCCGGAAATTCTGAAGTTTCTATATAAAAAAAAATCATTGACTTTTAAAGAAATGAGGTGATCGGGGTATAGCGTGGTTTACTACTGAGCTCTCGGTTTCAAGTTCAATAAAGGCTGTGGCAGATAAATTATTGATTTTGTTAACAGTCATGAATCGACTCTGTGAGATCTGTGAGTACCTCCTGTGGCTCAATAACAGTGGTTCCCAACATTTTTTATACCACGGTCACCTGTTGAAATGAAAGCCTCGCGTATCCATATGAAAAAACAAAACAATTACCTCAACATAAACAAAACTTTCACAAGATTTAAGATTACAGCTTTAAATTTAAGATAAAGGAGTGCTGGTAAGAGAAAAATAACCAAAACTAAATCATAATTTTTTTTTCAATTGGACTCGCCCCCCCCCCCCCCTAAGTTGTCTTCACGCCCCCGCAGGTTGGTAACCACTGCTATATAAAGCGAGTGCCTTTAATCGGGGGAATACATGGTTGATGAGCCTGATATATTTTGCTAATTATTACATAAATAGGGTTGAACTATTTATTTCAAATCAAGGTTTCGACCCACATTCCAGTTCTACTTTCTTTTCACTATTTGAACTAAATAGTTGAGCACTATTTAAGAAATTCTTTCTTTGTCTTCCATCCCGAAATTATTACATGTTTAATTGTTTGAATTTAGTGTGAAGGTGAATATATTGAATATCATTAGGTATTATTAATATTAATGACTATCGTAGACGACTAGCTGATCCCTTACTGATTGCTCTACGACATTAGAGTGTACCTATATGAGGTAGGACGAGATGGCATCGGTCGGGACACTTGAAGGACGATCGCAGGGCATCCCGGTTATCCTTAAGCACTCGACAATCCTTAAACAGGATAACGATATTAACTTTCTTCAATGAGCCTCTCCACGCTCCGCTGGTTTCGTCCTTCCTACATTGTCTGCTACGAAACTCCTTTGTAATGCAATGCGTAGATTGCGAAATAATGAAGGATTAATTGAATTCAACTAAGCAGATATTCAGAATCCCTGCACAGAAGCCTGTAAGAAAAAAAAACCTGTACCACTAAAACCCGTGAAGGGTCTGGGGCTCAGTACATGGTAGAGACAGTACTGTTTCATGGACAACGGTTGTGCAGGGAGGTAATGTCCTAGATCTAGCTCAACCGCTAGATTTCCCCCCCTTATTTTGGTTACCTTATTTTTATAACACTTTATAGAGGCTGGGTGAGCCCCAGGAGGGTCCTAGATCCTATATGAACCATCTCCGACTGCAAACAGACTAAATAAAAGTCTTGCCTGCAGCGGGATTTGGACCAGGATTTTCAGCATGCCAACCCAGTGCTCGTAAATCAGTGCCACTCCGCTCGTATTAACACCTAAATTTAATTTTTAGTAAACCTAAATGCTTCTTGAGGGAATGGAGTAGCTGCTAATTGTGTAAAGCACTGAGTTGGAGAGCTGAAGCTACCGTTTTCCAGACTTGCTAAGGCAGGTATATTATATTTTAACTGCCATCCGGTTAATATTATTGAAGATTAATATGGTCTTGTTAAGTTGTTGGGCTTAGTAACGATCGAATTCCGTTATTAAGCGCTGTACCGACTGGGAAGCGTCTGAGGGATAGTTGGTATGGTTGCGTTAAGAGTGATACAAAAAAAACTCGCAATTGAGTCCGATGTATGCAAAATCATAACTCTGCACAACAGCCGTCCTTAAAATGAATACCTTTTTTACCATGTTTTGAAAACCGCCATGCATTTTATTGCTCCGGTTTGTAATTTTAATTTTTAAGATCTTGGAATACGGGTGTTAAGGTATATAGATCTCCCGATACCTCTTGTACGCTCGCCTGAACTTGAGGCCACGTGTACTCCGCAGTTCCTGCCAGGACGACACCCTCAGACAGGAGACGATCTGGATCATGGCTCACCGATTAGTTACGGTTCTAGGATATCGACCTTTACAATCCTATTCCTCTTACACAAATATTATATTTAGTACATGCTATATACTTACTGCATCAATTCAATGTTTTATTTTTTTACTTACAAGAGATTAATGATGTGTCCGATTTTTTGTAAGAAACAAATCCTTATAAGAATCGATTTATTTATTATCTCTATTGAAGAAAAAATTAAGACAAGTTGGTAAATCTTCTCCCCTAGCTTTTTAAGAAGTGCTTCTAGATTACAATCGCTTAGTCTAGATTTGGTCATCGCAGCCGCAAGGACACGCATTGTTCAAAAGTCTTGTGTTAGCATTCTTCTCTTATCTTCCAGAGTAACCACTACAGCAATATTAGCTCTTCCAAGAAAAATCAGGAACCTCCTGGAAGGACAATACGACCAAAGCACTTCTGATACCAGTAATAAAGAACTGATCTATTAGAGAAAAAATACTGAAAGAAGTATAATATTCCTAATATATAAAATAAGTTAGTATGTTTATTCAAACATACATAAATAAACTTTATTATATTATTACATAAAATTTATTTATTTTAAATCGCTGATTTGCAGTGCCGAAGATCCCGGATTCAAATCCGGTCGTGAATGATTTTATACTGCCTGTTAACAGCTGGGAAGGGATCCTTTGGGATTTTTTTTGCAATTTCTTCGTTGTTTTCAATATCAACATCCCTAGTTCGAATATTTACTTCAAGCGTCGTTTCTCACGCATGTTCCATCAGTATTAAATAAATAAGGCATTTTCTCGTAAATTGTATATTTACATTTTTTATCGAATTTTATAAAGTAAATAAAAAAAAATTCTTAAAAAGTAATGGCTATAAGGTGCATCAAATGCAAGAGAAGTGAATGAGGGAAGGTCTCTATTTAAACAGTTGTGTTTAAAATGATTTGGGATTGATTATGTTACTCGAGAGAAGCAACAGGTGCCAGCTTTGTGCCTTTTCAAAAGAGAACTCTCTCTCTCTCTCTCTCTCTCTCTCTCTCTCTCTCTCTCTCTCTCTCTCTCTCTCTCTCTATCTATCTATCTATCTTTTTATATTTTGTGGTACTTATTTATTAGTCGGTATCCATGAAATCTACCTCGTTATCTCGTGTAACCCCTTCTTATTACTCGACTCATTTGAGTTTGTTTTGTGTGCGTTATTATTTCTTTTTCTATACTGTTCATTTTGTTTATTGTATTTTTAAATTTCTGTATTCATTATTAAATTTAATTTTGTTTTATTCCTCTTGTTATTGCCCATTAAATATAACACTTTGGGAATAGCCGTCTTTAAAAGGAGAAGCTGTGAAATACTTCCAGTTATTCCAGTTCGGAATTATTCCAGAAATGAAGTTCGGAATAATTCCAAAGATTTATATGACAAGAGGCTATAGGGGTCTAGAATTAGCATTTAATTATCACATTTTGGACATTTCCTTTTATATTAAGACGAATAAGAGGTTGTTATCAGCATCAGAATTATTAGTGTTGAGGTTATAAATATGGTGGATAACAGTTTCTGGAGACCGGCTAAAACATGAGTGCCCATTTAAAAAAATAATTTATATTTAGTTTATAGTTATTAATAGAGTGAAATAATTTTATTTTATCCGTTTGGGCAAAACTGGAGTTATGCTACTTCGTCCGTAGCGTGTCGCTGTTAAGTGCTCTCATCGTGATACTCTCCGTCGACTTGGCGGACCACCGCGATATAGAATAGAATGTCAACTGTTCACTGACTGTTCCCCCGCACAAAAGGACACCTGTTGGCGACTTGAGGATCACCGCGAGGTGAACGTTCTGCCATGTCCTCGATCCCTCGCTCTTCCCCTAGGACTAGATCTGACGGAGAGCGGGGTGTCGGGCGTCCCGGACAGCCCGAGGATGCAGTGGCGAGTATTTGCAGAACAATCTTCTTCTATTGAACCGAGTTTAGTTATAGTTGTTATTGTTTGCGGTTTCAGTTGGACGGTTTAGCCTGGCCTTGGCCATTCCCATTGTCTGGTGCCATTGTTACGAGTGAGAATTACCAAAGCTTAGTTTTTCTCTTAAACAGAATATTATGGCAATAGAGTAGTTAAATTTAACTCGCTATATTAAATCGACTTTAGCCTAACTGAATAAATTGAATAATGTTTTAGTTAATTCAATTTAAGTATATTTTAGATAAAAAATATTGTATATAATTTTTAGCACAGTTCTCAAATACTATTAATCTTTATATTTAGACTAGAAGACATAATATTTAAGATACAGATGCAAAACATGGGACAGTAAGAACATGTCACAAGACCACATGATACTTGCAGTTACCTTGCTCAAACTAACCTTTGGACAGGGCAATGAAGTTAGTCTCCTGTAGGACTAGCTTCTTCCAACTGAAAAGGAAAATTTTACACAGAAGTTCCTATTGAAGATTTATATTGTTTTACTTGTTTTTAAGTTGAGGGGTAAATCCTGTTGGTCATCAACACCTGATTTTATGTTTAATAATTTTTTATTTATTTATGAATATGAAAACCCCTGGAGTGCCAATAACTCAAGGACTTCTGGTGTCTTTTTTTCTTCTCCTCTTTCCAGTACTTCTCTATTTTCTTACCAACTGCTCACTCTCTTCGAACAAGACATTGACTTGTCTTCTTCTTAGGTTGCATTTACAATCAGTAGCTTGAAGCGGTTCCTGTCACGTATTAGTTCTTCTGTAAGACCTATTTTGTTGGCATCTTCCTTCACTGCTTCTATCCATCTTACTGCTTTCTTCAGTTTATCAACATAATTAAAAATCTTTGTAATCAGTTTTTATTACTTTCTTTTTAAATGTCCTTACAGTTTTAGCCGTCTCTTCCTCATAGTATATGTGATTTTTTTCTATGTTTTACAAATACAATTCTTCATTTCTCCTTTTAATCCATAAATGTTCATTGTTTTTCTCGGGCCCTCGAATTTTCCTTAGTATTTTTTCTCTATATTTTTTTAGTCGCCTTTTTTCTTCAGTGTTGTCTGATCCACATGTTGCTCGTGTCCTAATAACTGAATTGTAGTGTCTAATCTTCGCTTGGACGGATATCGATTTCTTATTGTAGTAATTTATTTATATTATTTTTCAGATTTTATTAATTTATTACTTTTTATAATACCGAGAAAGTAAGATAATGGTTAAAGAAAACATATAAGAAAACAGTATGTAGATTTAAATTAAAAATAAAATAAAATAGAAAATATATATAAAGGTATAAAAAAAAAAATATAGAAATAAAACTTAGAGAAAATTAAAAAAGAGGAGATAGATATTATTCAATTTGTAAATATTTTCTATCTTATTTATTTTTATTTTAAATCCACATACTGTTTTCTTATAAGTTTTATTTATTTTTCTATCTTACTTTATCAGTATTAAAGAAACGAATAAAAATAAGATATATAATTATGTCAACATAAAATCCAGCGTTGATGACGAGCAGGTTTTTGCATCAACGTACAAACTACCAACGAAACATGTAAAGCAATACTTGCCTCCAATAGGAACTTTTGTGTAAAATTTTCCTGTTCAGTTGGAAGAATCTAGTCCTACTGGCGACTCATTTTATTGCCCTGCCCAAAGGATAGTTTGAGGTAGCTTGTGCAGGCATCAGGTCCTATTGTGACTGCCCATGTTTTCCATCTGCATGTTAAATATTATGTCTCCTAGTTTAAATATAAAGTTTAATACAATTTGAGAGCTGTGATTAAAAATTTACACAAATAATTTTTTTCAACTAAAATATACCTAAATTGAATTTAATGGTAAATTTTTCAACTAATTTAGTTTGGTTAAATTTAATGTAACTTAGCAGGTGTCAATTTGTCCTATGAGGCATCGAAAAATACCCAAAATATAAATGTTTAGATATTTTTAATTCTAATTAAAAACACCTTCTTTCGATAGAAAAACAATGTTTTTTTAAAAATATGTTTTTCTTAATTTTCCCAAAACTGTTGTTTTACTTCCTTGAACGCAATAACGAACAGCTTTGAATTCATTTTGACTAATTTTCTCTCGACGTCTGTACATGTTCCTTCCTAACTGGCCTAATTCAGATGCGATCAGCTGTAAAAGGTCGAAATTTAGTATTGTTGTATAATCTAAATGTTTGTCTCCTTATTCAGTCCCTAAATCTACACTGAAGATAAGCTCTTATCAAATTTTGGCTTTTGTTTTTTAAATATTATAAAATTCCTTCAAAATTTGTATGTTATGCTAGAAATAACGTATTCAATTTTGGCTAAGATCAAAAACTATATTTGGTACTTTTTCTTAAAACTCAAAACTGCAACATGGTAAAAGTGAATGGAGGTAAATTTAAATTTATTTAAAAATATGAAAAATAAAGAAGAAAATAGTGTACCATTACATAATATGAAACTTCTTGGGTTGTGCTAGGTAATTTGTCCGAGATCAGGCTCACAAGGTTTCCCCCCAATTAACGGTACCTATTTAAAGAGGATGGGTGAGCCCCACGAGGATCTGAAAATCCTCCAAATCAAATAATTTATCGGCTACAGCCACAGGGTTTGAACTCCGGAACCTGGAACCATTTAAAAACTTAGCACTTAGTAGATTGATATTTTTAGCACTATACTTATTATGAATTGTATTATGAAATATTGGTCATAAAATTTTTAGATCCGAATGGGCTAATGCCATTTTCAAAAATAACAGCTGATTTGATGTATAAGAGTACTTGTTCAATTTTATTATGGGTAATTTTCTGAGTTATCCCCCATTATTCAATGTCCTTCAAATGGGAAAAAAATGTGATATGGACAAATGGATTTTTTTTAAATATTTAGACAGTCTACAACTTTAATTGAATTGTACATTTGGGTTTCAATTTAATCATAGAATAGAGGGTACACGAATTGTAAATATAATTTTATAAATAGAGTTGGATGGTGGCCCTTTGATGTGACCGCCCAAAAGCTTTTAGTTTTGCACATTGCCGCCTAATTTTGACCCAATGGTTCACTTCCGAGCAAACAGTCCAGTCCAGGTCAATAGTGTGTACCCTCTTCTTGGCTACTGTTGTCTTCTCAGTGACAGTCTCTTGAAGAATTGCCAAGTGCTCTGCAACGTGGTGAGTTTTATCTCTCGTTTCTTGCAAGTTTTAGGTTCTATATTTCTTCTCAAATAATTAACATAATGTCAGTAACTTACATATTATTTCTAACAGCAATTGATACTCTAGTCCAGGATACATGGTCCATTTTTGCACTTGATTAGTATCAAGCTTCGTTTCGATGAGACTCCCAACAATTTCCTGTGCGAAAATTCTCGATCGGTTAGCTAACAGGGGTAGCAAGGATAAAACATGTCGATTTGATGATTCTCAAAAATGTATTACTAACTGGATTTTTTTTGTTAAATTTCAAGATAATTATCTAAATTATTTGAAAAAAATATTTGTCCTACAAAATGTATGGTTTGATCAAAGAGTCCCCTCCTTCCAATGTGTATCGATAAGGAAGTCATCAAAAATGATTACTAACCAGCTGTTTTTTTTTACTTCTTCTTTTTTGACTTCGTTGTCGATACATATTGGAAGGAGGGGACTCTTTGATCAAAGAAAATATTTAAGTTTTTTAAAGATTATCATACTATAGTATGTTGATAGGAGTTGTATTTATTGTTTTTTAATGATTTAAACCAGAGTAAGCGGCCGAAATGTTGACAGTTGTATGAAAATAAATATAAGTTGGTTGTTTTCATATGACTTATTTGGATAATATACAAGATTATGAATTTTTTTTTGTCAATAATTATGTCTTGAAATTATTTTTAATACATTTTGCACTATGCTCCATATAGGTGAGATGAATGTTCTGTAACCTTCCAAAACACTAACAGTTAAAACAAATCTAGTGATTGTGGAAATAAAAATGTAGAAAATAAGCACGAAGAAAGTGTTATTAATATTTATATAGTTAAATATACATTAAGAGCGATTTCAAATTATCAGTAAACAAATCGCCATGATAACTAACTTTATCTTCAGAACCCTTTTTAAACTACAACTGCTGTTGTAATTTACTTCAGTCTATTATTTCTAACATTTATGCTGTTGGCATGTAGATTAACTGTTTAAATGTAAATAAATACATTTAAACAGTTATAATAATTTTTAATTAGTTGCAATTAAATTGAATTTTAAATCTTTACTCTAAAATAACTTTACATCAATGTGGTAAGGGTAAATATGACGTCACTACTTTAAGTAACGTCAGAACTCAATAATAATAGTAACCTATTTTATCTCACTATTTAATTTGTTTATAGTAATTTTACTAATGGCAGCATGGTTTTAAAAAATATATTTAAACTTCAAATTACATTTTCTAAATTTTATTTCGTTAGATTCTGGGGTACGTTAATTTATCACTTTTGAATGATATTTTTTTTTTGTTGTTTCTGATCTTCCTTTCTTAGTGAATGATTCATATACAATTAAATTTTAATCTTGTGTTTTTACAATGTGTATATTTCATTTTCCAGTGATTTAAATTACATTTTTTGGGGCCTAAACGAGGAAGCTGTTTAAAGAACACGTAGTTCATAAAATATCCCGAATATGTATAAGTGCTCGAATCATATGGAGGCGATTCAATACAAGATAGAGACCGTTCCCGTTACAGCTCACAGCTTTCCCCAGTCAATATTCCCGTGAGGATGACAGCTGTCAAGGGCGACATCTATAAGAGCATTCCATAAGCTTCTTCCATTCTACCTTTTTTACCTCCCTCCTCACCGCTTCCAAGACAAGCCGTGAAATCTCGAGATGGACAACATTGAAAAACTGATCATTGGTTTTCTCCGTTGAGTTCGCTACGTCAAAAAACAACCAACACTACAAAGAACAGTAAATGTTAGTTTACTAAGCGGTTTCTCTTTGCTCCTAATTTTCTTGTTTCGACGACGTTTTCAAATCGGACCCGATAATCCTCCGAGGCGTCTGAAAAGAAGATGGGCACGTGACCTTCTTAGTTGAACTTGCGATTTGAGTTTCTCTACTTGTCATTATGTATCACTTAGCCTATTTACTTGTTATATTATTGTAATATAGTTGTAAATATCAAACAAAACAAAACAAAAAAAAACCTTTGTTGCAGTGATATTTGAAAAATGCCAACCCAGGACATTGTTGTGCATATAACAAATTGTTATATTTAGTCAATTCATCTTTAACCATTACTTAAATAAAACCTATTTAAATCAGTTTTAAGAGTATATTATTTTTATAAATTTATGTTACTACAATTTACGAATTTCGAATATATAATTTCGTATAATGGCTAAAGACAATAATATCAATACAATCAAATACAAAGGGCATATTACACGGTGGCCTCAACTACCAGGAGTAGCTAGTGTGAGAGTTATTTCCGCCTGTAAACAAACACTACCACAGCCCCCACAGTTACAACCAGCCCAGTGACTATCGCGTGCCTCGTGTCCTCCAGATGATTTCGGACAATTAAGTGACTGGATAGTGTTCAAGGATCGCTGGAAGGAATATTATAGGAACCTTTCGAATGACAATGCGATGGCCTTCTCCTAATCATTTTCCTTATCGTCTTTAACTTTTCCTCTACCGGGAAATTCGCTTCTATTTTGTAACCCCTCGTTGCGTTTCCTCCCTTTCGTTTTGAGGTTTTAGTCATGTAACGAAATGACTGTAGCGGAAGCGATGGGGTAATTTTTGTTTTTGCATTTGTTGTGAAAAAAAAGATAAAAAATAGTTTAGGATAATATGTCTTAATAAACAATAAACAATAATTGTATTTCCATGCCAGACTTAAAATGTTATGTTTAAAAAAAAATATGGTAATTTTTCCGCTGGTTGTCGCTTCGAGTTCAGTCACAACTTGTTCAATCGTATCTCTTTTAATATTTTTGCAGAATGCAGGTCCTCCTGGGTTCACCCAGTCCCAGTACAGTCCTTACCAATTACAAAATTAAAATATAATGATAGATCGATGATTGTTTTCTGAGTTCAGCCAACTTAAAAAAATAATATGCAAAATGTAGCCTGCGTATTTCTTCTTAAAGCTTATTCAGCGTTTTTTATTCAGAAATGTTATTATTAATTTCATATTACTGATTATAATCGACCACAGATATTAATTATTAATACAAATTATAACAAAATGCTTTACATCAGAACTTAAAAACATTTTGTACCACGTGGCATTAAATCAGCTGTAAAATGACTTTTTTTGTTTTAACTACTCTTCCTAATATCACTACTTCATAAGAACGGCATATGTCAATCTATTATTTGATTTCGAACATTATTTTCTTTTAATAAAGTCAAATTTTGAGTTGTATCATGTATCATTTTGACTTGAAGTTTTATGGGTATAATGACATTAGTTAAAATAAGAAAATTGCAAGCTTTTAAAAAGCTTATAATGGTTAAGAAAATATCTGTTTTCCCCACGTGGAACTTTCAAAAACCTCTATCGAAAAATTAAATTTTTATAGTTATGACATTGTTCTTTAGAAGAAGTGAAATATAAATAATTATAATAAAATAAATTAAACGAATTATACCTAAATGTAAATTCCGAAAATATTAACAAGGGGTTAGTAATGGAGGAACAGTTTTACATTGATCGGACGTTGTCGTAATAGCGAAAATAGGTCAATCAATTTTCATTAAATTAACGATGTATGAATTCGATAAAACGAAATTAATTGATCATTAAATGTTTAATTGTTAATTTTCCAGTCATTGAACCCTTAGCTATGTTTACAAATTTATTTAAGTCTATTTAATTCACTAACACATAATTTAATTCATCCTCACAGATGTAACCAATACATCATCATATATTTAATGGTTATCCGTGTTTCATTATATTTTTAAATATTGATATAGTTGACCAAAATAAAAATAGAAAAATATTTATCAAAGAGATGTTTGTTATTAGCGCGTTATTCTATTGTTGATAGTTCCGGATCTAAATGTTGTCTTTAAGACTAAGAAAAGACTGAATATTCATTGAATGAACATATTTATTTACATTTGAACGAAATTATAATCCTTAATTGTAGTACATTATTATTTTTATTTTGGATTATTATTAAATCAGCTGTAATTCTGATGAAAATTAAAAACAATTTTAGAGACAAAGCTATTTGTAATTTTTCCACTCACATCCTTACAAATATTAAACATCTCTTTTCACTTTTTTAATGCATTTCTATATTGCTTTAAAAGCAACAATACGGTAAAAATAGGGATTATACTTTTTTTTTTTTAAATATAAAAAGATAACTTTAAAAACGTTCTGTATTTTGTCAATACTAGCCCAACTTAAAATTGAAATTTGCTCGAAATTCGCTACCTGGGGTGTAAGTAGTTTATACTGGGATCATGTCATACAATTTTTTTTTATTTTAGTGGAAAATAGTTGACTGGATAATTCATCTGGATAAATGTTGTCATTGACTGCACCCCCTGAACAATTCAATCCATCAATTTTTTTAAATGTTTATATGATGTATTTTTTGATGCACAAACCATTTTCAATTTACAAATCACATTATAAGTGAACATTAGAAGGATGATGATTGCCATTTTATATATATATTGAGAGAGAGAGAGAGAGAGAGAGAGAGAGAGAGAGAGAGAGAGAGAGAGAGAGAGAGAGAGAGAGAGAGAGAGAGAAAGAGAGAGAGAGAGTGCGATAATAAAAATAAATAATTTTTAAGTTTTCTTCAGGGTTAAAAAATAATTAAACTGTAGGAGAATAATAGACTTCTTTATTTAAATTATTAAAAGATTTAATTATAATTGACAATTATATGCATGCACGTTAGACTTCTCACAAAATGGGCCAAGGCTGTGACCCTCCTAGCTAATAGAGAATAATTTGTCTCAATTATTCATTAGTTTCGGTAGGTACATTTATAATTAGTTAGAATTATAGGTTAGAATTTCCCTGATTTCACCTCATTTGGCCCGCCACTTCTCTGTGCTCGGCATATTTTCATATAGAAATATATATATTTGTTATACAGAGAGTGAACTAAGAGACCTAAGTTGAGTTACTTGCTGAGAAATATTTGGCCAAGGTTAAGGGGAGATATCTATAGCGGTACTTGGCAGGTACTTGGGGGGTTACTGTCACACGTTGGTACGTAAGGTACACTTCAGGTATAATTTGACCTGGCTTTGACACAAAGAAAAACAGAGGTTCATGTCGTTTTAAGATGGCTCACTTACTTTCAAGCTCAGTATTACTTGCACTTGCAATTTTTTTTTAACTTTTAATATAGAGATAGTTAATTTTATGAGCATTTAGGAGTATTTTGATGTGTTAAAATGTATATGTATTGATCAGCCTTTACCTCGTTTTTTAAAATCAATATTTTAAACTGAATAGTGAAAGGTTTTCACGATGGGGTTCCTCCTAAGGTTGGTGTCAAAAAAAAATCTTGAAAACGGTTAACTATTTCATTTATTTGGTAATTATTCCGCAGGTTGTCGCTTTTAGTTGAGTCACAAGTTTTAACGTTCATTACTTTCCCTTTTAATAATTTCCAAAAATACAAGTTGTCCGCTTATTATTAATTTAATGACAATATTAAATTTAAATATGGGAAATGTGTATACTTCGGTATTCATTTCATCTAGAAATAAACGTTTCAACAAATTTATATCATGTTATGTTAGTTCAAACTTTTATTTCTTGATGAAATGATTACCGATATCTACACTATACCAGAAATTACATTCTCTTCCTCATACATATAACTTGTATTTTTGGACAATATTAAAGATGAAACGAATGAACTGTTAAAACTTGCAACTCGACTCGAAGCGACAACCTGCGGAATAATAACAAAAAAGATACGAAATAAAGATTATACTTTGAATTGTTTGAAGAAATCGGAAGTTCAAACGAATCCCGCCAAAAATCTTTGGCATGGCCAGAGCATCAGTAATTTTTATATTTATTTAAATGTACGTATTTCTGGATGGATCGAATTAATAAATTCTGATTATAATTATGCTATGAGTCAAATGTTGATACGTAATGGTTTCATTATCATATAATGAGTTGTTTTACCACCAATGTGGTAATTTTTATTCTCCCGCCAAAATGGCCATATTTTTTTTTAATTTCCCGCCGGCGTCATTTCTTGTTGAAGCAAGGTCTGGAATAGGCTAGTCAAAAGGTCAGTCCTTCCAAAAGATCCGGCGACTTTTCGGTTCCTCCCTCCCACCCGATCTTCGGGGTTCAGGTACACAGGCCGGTACCTCAGGTAATCCCTGTCCAAACACTTCAGTGCAGTGGCAGCCAGTTGAGGGTGAAGTCCTGTAGTGTCTTGTGTTCTATCATGGAAGGGAAATGTTTTCATCCAAAGTATGAGGCCCATCAAGAGAATGGGGTTTACAGGGAAGAAGTTTATCAATTTTTGAATCGTGATCTGCAGATGAGAGTAGAAGCAAGAATTATAGTTCAGGTAAGTCTAAAATAGCAGAAACGAATCCACATAATTCTCTATAACAAGGGCAAACTGTCAAAATCTCAAGTTCTTTATTGTATAAATACACTGTTGAAATGATTTCCAAAACGATGAGTATTAATTCCAATGATTTATTATTTATTAAAATTTAACGATGAGTATGATTCCAAAATGAAAAGTATTAAATTCATTTTTAATCATCAACAATCCATGTCTCTTACAAGTTACATGTTACATCTGATAAAGTACATTATAGCACAAATACTGTATATTATGAAAAATGTTACAACTTCAAAAGTGATATAAATAAAGTTACTAAAAATTTTAAAGTTTAATTTGTATCACAACGTGGATCTTAATCAAAAGAACTTAAATCTAAAGTGGTATTAATCATAATAATGAGTTAATTGGGAATTGTAAATATTTTTTTAAACAATCCTCTCACACACTGCTGACGGATCAAAATGTCAGACATTCTATTGACTATTATCAGATTTGATTTTAATATTGGAAAATTCAGTTAGTTTGTTTGAAACTCAAACATATCATTAATGCAGTATTTACCCCTTTCAAAAAAACAAAATGTTAGTTGTTCAATTGATTTAAATAACTGTAAACTTATTGGGCAATAATCAATATATTGTAGTCTAGAATAAACAACTTACTGGTGATTCCATTTCAGAAATCACTAAAAGTTTTCTAATATCATACTCAATTGAAAACTTGACAATTCGTCATTTGCTGTGCCTAGTTTGCAGGACAGTCGTTTGATATTAATTTTTCTTTTCCAAGGATTGTCAAATGTCGAAACAACAGTTTTCAGTTTTAAATATGGACATTACAACCTGTAACTTACTTGATTTCCATAATTATTTGGAATTTTGCATTGTTAGTAAGTGTAATTGCTTGTTTAAGATTTTAAAAACCCAAGTCAATTATGAAGTATAACATATTTATTTTTCTTAACAGTCCAATGAAAAAAGTAACTTCTAAACATGGTTCTCCGATTTCGGAATTTTCTTTTCATCAATGTACAGAAGAAGCTTGTGAAATATTAATTGATAAATGTTGATCTTTATCCTGTTTTCTTTTGTTGATTATCAACAGAAGGAACTAAATCTGCTGTTATCATCATTGAGGTTATATGTATGTGATTCTTTTAAATTACACTGAAGTGATTAGAAATGTACATCTTTTTCCACTCCTATAAAATTGAGCTTTTAAATTTGAGTAGTTCTTATTGAGCTGGCTTTACATCAATCTATACTTACCCTAAAATATATAGTAACTAAAAAAGTTAAGCATTATATAAAATTTTGTTTTTAAATAATATTTGTGAAAGAAAAATAAAGGCAATTATTCCACAGGTTGTCGCTTCGAGTTGAATCTCAGTAAGTTTTAACTTTTCATTTGTTCCCCTTTTAATATTTCCAAAAATCAAGTTATTATGAGCTTAGTATGGATAAGAGAATGTAATCATGAGAAATATGAATACTTCGGTAATCATTTCATCTTGAAATAAAGGTTCCAACAAACATATATAATCTAAACTTCAAAATGTTAGTTAAAACTTTAATTTCTCGATGAAATGATTACCGAAATCTACTAATTACCCATAATTACATTCCCTTTTTCATAATAAAGGTCACAATATTTTTTATTCTTGGAAAATATGAAAAATAAACAGATAAAACTTGTAATTCAACCTGAAGCGACAACAAAATAAAAAAATAACGATTCTATTTCATTCTGATTGCCGAGAACACTTTATAAAACTTTTCTTATTAAATCTAAAAATTCTTGTATTTAAAAAAGTACACCTACAGAAAGCCGTAGAACATTTATTTGGATGTAGGCTCCATTGAATTTAGGTTTAGATGTGATTTTTAGATTAAACTACAAAATATATGTAAAAAACTTATTTGAAGTTCTAACCTTTAGGCTTATCTGGGATGCCTAATAGTATTGTTATACAAAAATATTGAACTCTAGTTTATTTATATTGCATGTTTATTATTAATTTAACATTGACATACTCATTCAAATTTTATATATACATATATATATATATATATATATATATATATATATATATATATATATATATATATATATATATATATATATATATATATATATATATATATATATATATATATACATATAGTTAATACATTCTTTGTAGACTTATGTAGGATATGGAAATTTTATTTATGATTTTTGTACAACTTAGTTGTTTACGTTTCTACAAGATTTTGCCACAGATCTCGGTTCAGCCAGCCTGCTTCTCTAAGACTCCTCGCTTCCATGCTCTCCTCCACATCCTGCCACCATCTTTTTTTTTGTCGTCCTCTTTTCATCCTTTCCACTGGGCAATTGTCGGAAATTGTTTCTGGCCTTGTTCCTCTGCCATTCTTTTTAAGTGAAAATGGAAATGAATGAAAAAAGTCATTATGTTTGGGTCGAAACAAAATAAAAAATATAGTGCTGACATTCTGATTTCAGGTCTTGTGTATCGAAACGTTGGCTTCCAAATAAATACTTCTTATTTAAAAGAATTTTTGTCTGTCGTCCACCCAAACCATTTTCTTCCCCATATATATGGTCAACTAATATTATTCAAAAAGAAAAAAACTTTTAAATTTAATATAATAAACATTTTTTATTATTTATCTGCATATTTATAACAAGTTCTATTTTAGAAATAATTTCGACTTATGCTATGTGACTTATCATTTTATCCTTTGGTTACAGATGCAGGGTGTTGGTGGCCAGTACACTACAGGCGGTTACGCTCAAAGAGGCCCTCCTGCTAACATGCCGATGAACGGAATGGGCGGAATGGGGCAGATGGGAATGGGAATGATGCAGTCCGGACCGATGCATGGTGGCATGATGCCGGGGGGAGCAATGCAACCTGGCGGAGGACCCATGAAAGGAATGCCAATGCAGGTAAGTTAAAATAGTGCAAGTTTGCTCTAGATTTTCTTCCTAAAATACTATCAAAAATATACAATTACAAAAATACTGTATATAAAATATAATATTTTATATTTCGTATCAAGACCTCTTTAACTATTATTTCTTATAAAGTAATTCCGTTCCATCATTTACAGGGAGGAAACGGAGGACAGGTGTACCACAGGCGACTAGCGCCGTACCCGAGCCCGGCGATGCACATGAACCAGAAGCGAGGGCAGTATCCAAGCCCAGGGCCTGCTCCAAACATGCAGCAACCTTTCCCTCCCAACAACACCCCCCAAGTATGTATTATTCAGTCCTGTTTAGACACATGATTTATTTTATTTTTTCACATTTTCTCAAATTATAAAAAATTATTTCCCTAAAATTTTTATTATTGTTTTAAAAAAGAAAATTGATTAGCTTTATTAAGAAACCAAGTGATACAAGTGATAATTTATTGATTTTGTGAAAATTCATATCAAAGTTAAACTATTTCGATCAGCTCTAAAACAAATAAGTTTTGATCATACTTACATTGTAGCATCACCTTATATCCTCTAAATATTTTTCTATAAAACACTATCACAAACATATTTTGTATCCTTAACTAATCATTATAATTTATTTTATTGTCATGGTAAAATTAATGTGTTTTTTACTTTGTTCCAGTATGGTGCTGGTTATGGTGCAAGGGGCCCTGCATTCCAAGCAACATATCAGCAACAAGCAATGTTCCCCGGGAACGGAGCCGTAAGGGGCGGTGGAATGAGGCAAGCGACCCCTCCCTACCAGTACCCGTACCAGGGAGGTGGCTTCCAGGAGCGAGCTTCCTACCAGCACAGCCCGATACCAGGGAACCCGACGCCGCCCCTCACCCCAGCGAACAGCATGCCACCGTACCCAGATATCAAACCCAACTTCAACGACCTCAAGCAACCCATCTTACCGCCAAGTAAGTCCACAAGTCTTTGTATCCAAAATCTAATGTAAAGTTATGTTGTTTTTTTTATTTGAATTTATTCGAAACGTCGCTTCGACTGCTGGCGCTATTAATGACTGCTTTTCTTAAATTACCTTAATTAACTTAGTGGCTTTTAAATACATCTGCTTCTTATGTATTTTATTATTTTCTTCTTACGTAGATTTTCTTCTTCTTAAGTAGATGCTTCACTTTAAGTATTGGTTGATAAATTGATTGTATTAAGTACTGGTTGATACAGCCCCCAGCAGTAGATGGAGACGAGTCAATTTTGTATGTCCGATTCTTAGTCAAATTGTTATACTGTATTCTTGTAATGTTGGACCATTTGGAGGGATCTAAGTAATGTTTTTATCTTTTATTGGACAAATATGTCTATGTCTTAAAATGTAATTAACAATTTGAATTGAAAACTAATGAAGTGGTTTTATTTATTTTAGTTTCTCAATAATTTTGAGATGAACTTACACTTTTATTATTTGCCCACTTCTTGACCTTTTTTTAGTACTTTAACTTGAGGACATGGGCAAAATTAGAATTTAGTTGAAAATTTTTACTGAAATAGATTTTATAACAATGAGGTATAAATGACAATTTTCGTGGTTTTTTCTCTTAGTAATATATTTTGAGATTGAAAATGTTAACAATTATTGCTCTGTCTGTTCCTATTTGAATTATTGATAGATACTGTATTTGTGTACTTTTTTTATAAAAAACCAACCTTGCATCGGCAATTTCACCTCATTGTATCCACAGTCGACATCGTTCAGACAACTTTTTGTTGTATTGAAGTATAATTTTGTATTATTTGAAGTATGCCTATGTCATTTCACAATACTTGTAGTGTTGTGACTTTATATTAAATAAACAGAAAAATGAACAAGATTGTGTAAAACTAAAAGTTTTAACTTCAGTAGATAAAAACTTAAACTACATTTATTCCTAATTTGAACTGTATCAAATCTTAACTGTATTATTTTCAATATTCAAAATAATAGCCAAAGTGGCCAATACTCAAGCAGTAGTCCATTAGCTATGAATTTACTTTAGTCTCTTCAATTCAGCATTATGCAAAAAAAAAAAAAACTTCATGAAGTAGATCTGTTTTTAAATGCCAGAATTAATTCCAAAGCATTGGATTATAATAGATTCCAATCTATTTATTAAATATTTGTCATATCGTAGATATTTTGCTAATATATATTTGTATATATATTATTGTTTAGATTACTGAAATATGTGAAAGCTAATGATAAATTCTTGTATGATTACAGAGGATGATGAGCTGAGGTTGACGTTTCCTGTGCGAGACGGAATAATCCTACCCCCGTTCAGGTTGGAGCACAACCTAGCTGTTAGCAACCACGTCTTCCAGCTGAAGCCTACTGTTCACCAAACACTAATGTGGAGGTAAGTCAACTAATTCTCTGCTTTAAAAAAAAAATCTTCTCATATTCTGTGGTAAATGAAGTCATTACTATGATTGTTTGTGCAGGTCTGACTTAGAACTTCAATTAAAGTGTTTTCATCACGAAGATCGTGCTATGAACACTAACTGGCCCGCGAGCGTCCAGGTCTCTGTAAACGCAACGCCTCTGTCCATCGACAGGGGAGAGAACAAAACGTCTCACAAACCCCTCTATTTGAAAGAAGTTTGCCAAGCAGGAAGAAATACGATTCAAATAACCGTATCTGCCTGTTGTTGCGTAAGTTCAAGTTGAAATATAATTGAAAATTGTATTTAACATAGAGAAACTGTTATATCTTGACATGACCATTTGGTGGTTATTTCTTGACATCAATATTCGGTGGTTAAGTTGAAAAATCAATGTGCTCTTTTATGGAAGGAGGAGAATAGAAATAATATATTTTTGCTTGAAATTTTGCAACTTATGATTTTACTATTTCTTTTTTTTTGACAGTTGTGTTCTGTATTCCTATATTTTACATAACCTACTGATTAATAGCGAGTAATTTACCTTTCTTATTTCAATTTTAAGCCTAACATAAAAAGTTAGGGAATTTAGTTATGGAAAATCCATCTACAAGTTTGTGAAATAATGTTACATAATATTTTATGTGGTGGAAAATATTGTGTACAACTCCGACACGTCAATTGAAATTAATATCGTAACTTCTTGTGCTAAAATAAAAATTAGTTTATACTTAAGTACAGTCTTGTTTCACTCTGAAATAAAATGTACATTTATGTACAAAATATATAAAAGTAAATTGATATTCAAGTTACTACAGCCTTCTCTTTTTGAGTTCTCAATGTTTCCTCGATATCGAATGATTCATTCATTAAGCATGTGGTTTCTCTTTTTTTCAGTCGCACCTTTTCGTCCTTCAACTGGTCCATAGGCCCAGCGTAAGGAGTGTACTTCAAGGTCTTCTTAGGAAGAGGCTTCTCACTGCCGATCATTGTATAGCTAAGATTAAAAGGAATTTCAGTAACACGTCGTCCACTAACTCGTACAACAATTGTGTCGAAAAAGATGGAGTAGAGCAGACAGCTCTTAAGGTACATTGATTTTAATAGCCTTCACTTACTGAACTTACTGATAAATATCTTAAGGTATTGTCTCTAATACCGTGTCATTTACCTGTGCAGGTATCTTTGAAGTGCCCGATAACGTTTAAGAAGATTACGTTACCAGCGAGGGGACATGACTGCAAGCATATTCAGTGTTTTGACCTCGAATCTTACCTACAGCTCAATTGTGAAAGGGGTGCCTGGCGGTGTCCTGTTTGCAAGTAAGTTTAAACACTACTTCAACCTGTTGCTAGATATTTGAGAAAAATAGTTACCTAATGCTATACGATATCAGAGAATAATAGTTACTTAATACTCATGAAAAAAATATCATCTTTAACTATAAACATCATGCTTAAAATATGGATCATTGGGCAATTTTTTTTAAAACAATAAATAGTTATATTTTTTTTTATCTTAGACCATCTTCTTGATATCACATTTGATTAATTCTAATAAACAGAAATAATTTATATAAGTAAGTTTCTTCACATTTTCATACTCGGCAAATTAGTGCGCTAAACTACAAATAACTTGCTCGGTTTTAGTCAAAATTGGCAAACCAGAAGTGGTACTTCCCTTTTAGCTCTTGGTAAATGTATAAATACAGTTCAGGATCACATTTGTAGGCAATTATATTAAAGTTAAAACAAAAAAAACTGTTTACTGATCCAGTGTTATTACAGTTGTTGTTTTTTTTACTGTTCCTTGTTCAGGAAGTAAAACTTTGAGGTAGAACTTTTCTTGTTCAGGAACTTTCTTACTTAATGATAAAAAGTTTTATAAAATTTAAATCTGAAATAATAAAAGAAATTAAAAGAAAACAGGATCGTTATAAAGTTGATAGTAATTTTACACAATTTTAAGTTTTATTTTAACCACTTCTACCGTCACTATCTTCTCAGACTATAGTCACCCATTTAGTGCATAATTAATGGTTCAACATTGAGAGTGCTGAAAATCGAAATGAATAATTTAAATGTCTTCAATTAATTGTTGCACATTGTTAAGTGCTTACATAGAAGTGCCCATATTTTAAAATTCTATGTTATAACTTACAATTTTTTTTCCAGCAAACCAGCTCAACTGGAAGGGCTTGAAGTGGACCAGTACATGTGGGGCATCCTCAACACGCTCAACACGTCCGAAGTGGAAGAAGTGACGATAGACGCCGCGGCCAACTGGAAGCCCTCGAGAGGATTCCAAGGGATCAAGGTAACTACATTTTGAATTACAGCAGAATCCCGATAATTCATATGGTCAAGGGACTGAAGATTTGGTACGAATTATCGGGAGTACAAAATAAAAAAAATTAAAAAACGTATTAATACAATTTTTTGAATTTATCGAACCATCCATCACCTGCACGAAAGTCTTCAATTCCCATTTTTCTGTGAAAACTCGGGCTTTTTCCCTTCAAATATTACCTCCATCTGGTACAATTGAATTCCTTGCTTGTACGAACCACTTATTTAAGTTCTCTACAAGTCTGGGAAGAGATTTTGTCCTTGTTCTTCAAAATTGATGTGATCGTGGAACCAGGGACGATGAAATGCTTGATACGTCAATTAGCTTACAGCCAATGGTCACAGCGTTTATAATTTGTTGTTTCTCTTCAATAGAGAGGCTAACGTATTTTGGAGGCATGATTACGTGTCAAAACGGTAACAAAAACGAGACTGAATTGTAAATAAAAGTGTTATTGTAAGAAAAGCTTAATAAAATTCCTAGAACTCCCCTTTGAGGGAAAACAGTACGAATTACTTATGAGATTTCTTAGAAAACTTGTATCTCTCACTCCCTCTCCCGTAAAAAACAATAGGATCTACTGTGCCTCTAAACAATACAAACATACTTGTGTATAAAAACAATACAAATTGAGTGATATCCTAGAAAGCATTTATTCTCATTCTGCTCCCTGGCATATCTGCTTCACTGTTATCTCCCTCCCTTTCGAAAACAGTACTAAGTAACGAGATTTTAAAGCTGGAAATACGAATTATATGACGTTATAAGTGACCTCGAGCATAAAAATAATACGAATTACCGAGGGGTCTGAAATGCATTGATTTTATACCGTTTATCGGGATTTTCTCTGGGGACCGGCAAATTTGTATGAATTATCCGGAAATACGAATAATCGGGATACGAAATATCGGGATTCCACTGTATAAATAAAATTCTAGTCTCATTTGTTGATTGACCAAATAATGAAGTAACATTAAAAAACTAAGTATTTTGGATTTAACAAGGCATTTGTTTTGTTCATCAAGTTAACTTAGTTCCTTGCCTTATGTTTTCTGTTATTCCAAAATTAATAAATTATCATCTTGTTTTAGACGGAAGATGAAGGCACGGAATCCTGCAGTAGTAAAAGGATGAACAAAGCCATGTCACCCGGCAGCATGACCTTACCTACGATGAACAACTGGGACATGAGCCAGTCGATGTCACCATACATTCCACCTGACATGAACAGTTAGTATTCATATTTTTTTTTAATTTTCAATATCAGTAATTTAATATAGGTTTTTAATTATTCCAGAATATTTTGAAGTAGTAGATGAATAATATTTTGTGAAATTATAATTTGTTTATCTTATTTAGGCATTGCGAGTGGCTCTATGATGAATTCGAACGGACCTCCGCCATATCCAGCCGGCTCTATGGGTCGTAGTTACGAGTTCAATCCCGCGACAACCAGCAGTTCTGACTTTTCTACTACGCCTCTTTCTCACCTAAATGACAGCCAACCAACCCTAGATCCTCTTAATGCTATGGAGAAATCTCTGAATGAACAGGTAAATTCTTAGTACAATATGAAAAAACTCATAAAGTAAAAATATATATAAAAATCTGAAATTATTATGATAGTCTTGTTTTTTATTTTGAAAATTAATAGCTTGTTTGTTTTACTTTCCAGATGCCTCACACACCCCATACCCCGCACACGCCGCATACACCTCACACCCCAGCCGGTGCTGGAAGTGGGCCTCCGAGTGTGCCTCCTCCTCCGGAACCGAACCCGTCAGATGACATCCCTTCAGATCTCAACTTCGACCCTGCGGCGGTTATTGATGGGGAAGGTCAAGGCCAAGAGGGACTTAATGTAAGTAGCAGAAGCATATACTTGCCTACAATAATAAAAACCCTTATCTATACAGCACAATTTTAGAAAATTATAATCTGATGGACTTTCACTAATTTGACGACCAGGTTATCTTAAAAAATAAAAAATAAATAAAAATGAAGATTTAATTTGAAGAGTGTATACATACAGAATAAATCCAATTTTATTTAAATTATAAACACCTTATTTTTGCTGACAGGCTTCAAAAGTCTTGTCAAAAATATTCTTTGATATAAAAATTTATTTTTTTATTCTATTTTCTCAATTTCTTGATTAGTGGATAATAATTGACCTTTTCATAAAATTAATTTTAATATGATCAGAACATGTTGGTTTATAAAATTTCATTTGGCAGCGCAACGTGAGGCTACTAAAAGTACTCAACTGTCAATGGTCAGGCTATATAGTATGGTACTTCTCTGTTAAAGGAGTGTTTAGGAGTTTTGATGTAAAAAAATATATAACTTTTATTTATTAAAATAACATTAAATTTCAATAATAATAACTTTTTATTAATACTAATAACACGTAACAAGCTAATTAATCACTATAAAATCTAATATTTCTTTTGATAAGTCCTTCTTTTTGTACCTTTCTCGAAACTTAAATTAAATAAGATTCTTAATAGTCTCAGTTAGTTCTTTATTTTCTTATTTCGCCACTTGTCACATTCCCACATTGTTTCAATAGTTTAAGTAAGCACGTCGTTTTTTGGGCTAACAAAATCGTATGAGTGGTTAACAATTATATTATTTAATGTTTCATAAATGAAAAACAACAAAGATGGCAATTTGAAAACATATTAAAACCCGAACAAGCCTTCCTTCCCATATTTAACAGTTTTATTACTTAACTAATTTATAAATTTTATGAATGAAAAACAACAAAGGTGGCTAACAGAAAACACTAACAAACCTTCCCTCACATTTTCAATGATTCTATAACTTAACGTCCAAAAATTAATTATTTTTATTATAAAGTTAATGAAAAAAAAAATACAAAATACGGCAAACAGATAATGTATACAAACATTAAGGAGCATAAAAAGGTGACAACATTGCTCTATCCTCTACCATTATCAGTAGTGGAGCTCCTCTAGCAGAAGAGTACTGATTGTATTTATGAAATATCAGAGAACGCGATATTATTTTAAATTTAATAAATTTTTATAACTTAATTAGATTTGTATACTAGTAATACAGATATTTAAAAAAAAATGTACTGCTTCATTACTAATTATCGTTTTAATTACAGCTGCTACCGGACAATGTAGTGGACCCTATGGAGCTGCTGTCGTACCTGGACCCCCCCGACCTAGCGACACCTCCTAGCAGCGGGGCTTCCAGTAATGGCAACATCGGCACTCCGACTGCAAACACCAGCGACGACATACTTGCTCTCTTCGAGTGAAGACATCTTTAGTCTCGCCTCAATGTTCCTTTCTTTAACAATTCTAGAGTTGCCATTTTGACAAAAGACGCTGAATGTATGCATCAATGTTTATGTATATATTTCTATATATAAAAGTGCGCAATGTTCCTCTTCTCCCACCTCTTCCCTATTTTGAGGTTTAATGCCCTCGCATGAGCAGACTTTGCCGATGGGTGAAATCAAGTATTTTCAGTTCCTTTCCATCAATTGTCAATTTTTATGTAGTTATAGGCAAATTTTATATTTTGCCCCCTCTCACCTACCGAAAAGTCGACTTGTCCCATCAGGCTAAGGTAAAACGGAAGTGTCTCTGTGAAGTGTGATGGATTTAAACCACGAGGTGTAATTCTCGCCGAAAATATTTTATGCCTCAGGTACGTGAGTCGATTGTACCATAGAGATGGCTATTGTATGAAGGAAAAAGTCCTCTTTACCTGACCAATATTCCTATTAAAAGAAATAAGATATGTAATAGTGGAAACCACAATTTTGTAAATGAAAACCGTGGTTTGTGGTTTACTGCTAATTGTAGATATATATGATGCCAGGTCGCTCGTAGGAGCACGAATGGAGCGACCTTATTGTATTTAAAACTGTGTAAATATTAATACTAATAATACTATCTATTGTATTGGCACACAAGTATATAAAGTTATTTAAGTGGCGGCCAGTTTTTTCTTCTATTAGTTATAATTGAATAGTTACAATAGTAAAGAGTAAAATTAAAAAGTTAAAATAATCGATGATTATCGAAATATTATATTTTAAATCCTGTTGGAACCAAATGTAGTCAAAAGATGGTAGAAAATATACTTTGAATATAGGGTGTCAAGATGTTGTGTTTTGCGATTGTGCGTGACTGAAATTCTAAAAGTGACAAAAAACTGTTCTTCATTTATCTCTGTGTACTAACCGCTTTTACCATCGTTTTATTAGACTATTAGAATTGTCACTACAGTGTAGTTGCGACTCGTACGCACACAAAACAGTATTTCAATACGATTTGTTGGTGCGCAGGACTTGGGCATTAGTTGAACTGTTGACAGTTTGATTTTATAGATATATTTTAACTGTATAAACGAACCTAAACAAAATCCAACAAACGTATCAGGTCACTTTAAATCTAGATTTTTATATAGTATTTGACAAAAACTTGAATCAAAATTAATATTAGTCTTTAAAGTGATCGAGAGGAAGTGTTTTCTGTGCGTATCGGGATCGATAGATATGTGAGGGGGAGGTTGATGTATTATATAAATGAATAAATAAAGACCTACACTCTTTAGAGCCTGTCAAATTGTTATATTTATCTTAATGTTAAAACTGTGTCAACTCCTATTATAGTGTTATATAGATCAGAAAATCTCAAATAATTTAATCTAAATGTGTCTTGGACGGAGAATTTTCTAGATTTTTGGAGAACAAAATAAAGAAACCCAGTGCCTTTTGCAAGATTGTGTCTGTTTTGTTTTTATAACGACATAATGATCTCATCTAATTTGAGGAGACGATATAATGGAAGTTGACCTAACCTTACTAAAATTGTATATTCTAAAATATGTGTGTGTTACCTGCTCGTAATAAGAGTGTAGGTGTCTCTTTGTACATTTAATTTATCAAGTATTATCGGCGATGCATTAGATTTAATACCCGTAGCTGTATTGTGTGCTCCGTTGCAAAAATGGATCATTAGGCAAAAGCTGTCGCCTGACGAAACAATCACAGTACAAAAAAATTTTTGAAAATATTTTTTAATTGTCTGTTCTCTCTAGTTTATATGAAAGTTAGTACAATCAATAACTTGTAAATTGTTCTCATCTTGTGTTAATTTTATTTTTTTTTGTTTAATGTCGAATGAAAGGGGGAAAACATTTTTGATTTTTGTCATTATTATTCTTTTAAATGCTCTATGTTAGAAATTTGAATCTAGATTAATTATATTTGACAGAACTCAATACAAGGGGGTATTAATTTCTTTCCATCTCATGTTGAAATATTAATTTATAGTGAAAAAATAAAAAACAGAAGAAAATATTGTGTCGAGGGAACATAATTTGTACAAGTCGTAGGTATTTTGTTTTTGATGTAACAGAATGGAATAAATTGAGCGAGGTGGTTAGGGTCGATGCTCTTTTTCATTCTGGCACATTGTATAAATAAACAATAAGAATTAGTACCTACTTTTAAATTACGAGTTAACATAATATCGTCTAGAATGCTGTTTTGTTTAATTACAAGTTAACATAATATCGTCTAGAATGCAGTTCTGTTTAATTACAAGTTAACATAATATCGAATAGAGTACAGTTCTGTTAAAAAAAAAAAAAATTAGCTGTTGTATTATTGCATAAATGAGCAGAGATATATTTTTCTTTTATATAAGTTGCAAGGCGATCGTTTGTATATGTCTAGTTGTGATTGGAAATTATGATAAAGTTCTCTATTTATTTCAGATTTTTTCCATCCGTTAGAGCAAAACAGATATTTAAAGAAATAATAATGTGTAAAATAAAACATTATCCTATTTTGGACCAAATTATTGTACGCCTAATTATAATTTATGTTACAATTCTGAAATAAGGTATTATATTTATTATATTCTATAATTTTGGGTTCACTTAAATAAATATATATATATATATATAAATATATAAATATATTATGCCGGATGCTGAAACATCTGGCGAACAAATATAACACTGAACAATGCAATCAATTATGCTTTTGTTTTATCATCCCTTCTCCTAATTGCACTAACAAAATTATAAATCAATTAATATGTTTACTTAGTATTAAACTGGTTGTTTAAAGACAAATTTAGCATATTCAACATACATCTTTGAGGACACGAGGAACTTTTAGAACTGAGATTTAAAGATTACCTAAAATATCTGAGAAGGCTAGACCCATGGGCCTCTTTAGGCCGAAGTGCTTTGTTGAAGAGTCACTTACAAATACTAACTTATTTTAATTTTTTGTTTTGATATTCAATAGTTTCATGAAATAATAATCATTAAAATTTAGAAAAAAATATTAATTAACACAATATTGTAAGTACAATTTTATTTTATTATTACAATAGTTTAATGAAAATATTTGAATATATAAACTAAACTCCATATACTAAATAATATTTTCTCCTTTGTGTTGAAAATCACAATTTTAGTAAGTTAACAAAATTTCAATCCTTTCCATGCGGTAAAATAAAAAATGTATGATTGAAACTTCAAATTTCAAAGAAATTCTTAAATTTCTGCTACTGCAAGTTATTACGTTACTGGTTAAGTTCTATTAATTACCCGTTGGTTCCTCCACTATCTGTTCTCCAGGAAGAAGAAAAAAAAAAACCCTGTACCACTACAACCCATGAAGGGTCCTGGGGTTCAGTGCATGGTAGAGACTGTACTGTTTCATGGAGAAAGGTTCTGCAAGGTGACTTGTCCTAGCTCACGCTCAACCACCAGTATTCCCCCTTATTTTGGGTATGATTTTTATAATATTTTATGGAGGCTAGGTGGGCCCCAGGAGGTTCCTAGATCCTATATGATCCATTTCCGGCTGCAAACAGACTAAATAAAAGTCTTGCCCGCAGCGGGATTTTAACCAGGATTTCCGGCATGGCAACTCAGTGCTCTACCACTGAGCCACTCCGCTCCTAAGAAAAAACAAAAGTTAAGTAAAATTTTTATAAAAATCTCAAAAAATAAAAGACAAAGAAAGTTATGTTGTGAAGTGTTTTTTTTTTTTCAGTGTGCATTATATGGATTGAACATGAGTAGTGTACTCATTCATAGTCATACATAGATGTGGAATTAAGGAGTATTCCCCTTAGACATTTTTGAAAAAGATATTTTTATATCAATCAGTATAAATTTGGTATTTCAAGTAATACTTCTACAATTAAGTAACAATTACAAAAATAAATTAATTGAAATAATAAAGCACTAAGATTCATTGGTAGTTGTGGACTCTTCTTATCAAACGTAATAACATGCCTTCTTATCAGTTTCACACCCCCCCCCAAAAAAAAAGTCTATGTATGCTATCATTGGACATTACATAAATTACTGACAAAAAATGATTTGATATTGTTTACACAAAATGAATGATGGAATAAATAGCCTGTGTAATACTTTTTATACTTAAAGCCGATATTTGGTACTTTTGAGCAATTAGCCATGATGTTGGCTCACAAGTTTGCACAAATTTATTATTAATAAAAATTAAATGAGAATAAATCTGAAAACTAAAAAGAAATGAAGTAGAATTGTGATAGGAAAATAACTAAATAAAGTTAATTAATAAAATAGTTTGTAATAATAAATATTTATTTGAGAAAAATACAAATATCGTTTGGTGTAAATTTTTTTTGGTGATTTCATTTTGAAAAGGGATCCAAATGGAAGCTTGGAAAGAGAAACCTCCATTTTAATAAAATATATCAGCAATGACTTTTGTGATTGTCACAAAAAAATTGTGGAATAAAATAATTATATAAAATAATCAGAAGAAATTAAATATAGTTAATCGGCATTACCAGATATTATTGGTAATCAATGTTTTGGTTGTTAATCAGAGAATGAAAAAAAACATGAAAGAATTAAGAAAATAGACTTGAAAATAGCTTTAGTTGTTTAAAATTTAACTGAAAACTGGGGAACTGGCAATGGCTATATTTTAATTTTTTTTAAATATGACTAACATTTAACAATAAACTTTTGATATCTAAATATAATTGCATTTAATTCAATTTTAAACAATTATAAGATTGAAAATGTGATAAGATCTCTATGATGAAATGAAAATATGATATATTTGCTAAAGAACCTTTTAATAAAACAGGTATCAGATTTTATCCATCTTTTTTTTATATAATTGAATAAACTTATCAACTATTTGTTCAAACTTCTACTTCTTCTTTATTTCCCTCCTTAGCTCCTCTCAGCGTGGGGGTGCCCCAATCCAGGACATCCAAGGCCCTCGATCTCAGCGTGGGGGTGCCCCAATCCAGGACAGCCAAGGCCCTCGATCTCAGCGTGGGGGTGCCCCAATCCAGGACAGCCAAGGCCCTCGATCTCAGCGTGGGGGTGCCCCAATCCCGGACAGCCAAGGCCCTCGATCTCCAGCCAGCGCTTTTATCTCATTCGTATTCCTTCCCTTTCTTTCACCAATCCTTGAGATGTGGTCCATCCATTGCAGTCTAGGTCTTCCTCGAGGACAGGGACCGGTAGGCCTGGCTTCAAAAAACTCCTTTGGATCCCGGTCCTCATTCATTCTACACAGATGACCAAACCATACCAACCGTCTTCTCTCCACTGTTTCCCTCAGTGCAGGCACTCCCAGGTCTGGGATAAGAGGTTATTCTCTCATTTCTAAATCTGTCCCTCCTTGTTTTGCCTGCCATTCTCCAGAGGTATTCCATTTCAGCAGCGGTAACCCTACTCCAGTGCTTGTCCATCGGGACCAGCTCTCACTTTCATAAATAAGGGTAGGTAGGTATATGGACTTAATGATGTGTAACTTTAAAACTTTTAATGCTGAAATTGGATTCAAACAAGAAAGAATAAAAAACTTATTTTAGAAGACATGCAGACATTTAAGAGAATCAGAATCAGATCTAGGAACTTTTATTTGTCATATACATATAAAGTATCTGCCCAATTGGAACATCGAACTTCCGGAGTATTTCGTATTACAGCGTCAAATACACCTCTCCACTCCACTTCTCCTGTTTATGCAACGGTCCTCTACAATAGTGAAAGCATTAAATAAAGCTTATCTTTCAAAAAATGGACATTGATTTTACTTTAATGTTTATTTCCATTTAATCAATAATTTTAACATGACTAATAGTAGAAAAATAGACTATAACTTATTCGATAATAACTCAACAGTTGATAATAACTTACTGATCACTTGGAACACTGCTACTATTATCGAATTGGTGCAAGGGTGAGGCAGGGCAGTATGTTAAGGCCCAGTTCTGCCCTCTATGTACAATTAATTAAAGAGTAACTCCACATACAGCAGTACTATACTCATAACCCACATGGACGACGTAATACTTCTGGGAAATTCTAATTGAAAGAAATTTTCAGAACTATAGTATTTAAATTTACTACTAATTGTCTAAACAATGGTGTATAAAAATTAATATACAAAAATCAAATCATATAACACTTACTCTTAGGCACTCATACTGTCCCTTAAAAACTTTACAATAACCTATTTCTCAGACAAACTAAATGTGGCAAACAATGGGTAGAAAACTGACTTAGAAATTAGATATTAGAAAGATGTAACAACTTTAAGAAAAAATCACCAAAAAATGTAGATTCTTCTTAATATTTTTTTTCTATGTCCTTCGTCATCATGTAACTGCCTGTAGTTGTGAATTAATTAATTATATTTGTTCTAATGTATAGTTTAAGGATATTCATACTTCTTCATCAAGGCTTGTGTAGTTTGTAGCAGCTATCACGAGAACTGTATCATCTAATGCATTACTGTTCATTACATATGACATACTGACTTGACTGTAATAAACTGTGTGAAATTGAATAGGGATATAACTAATTTTGAGATATTCTAACACCTCAAACTTGGCAGCATTTTTATCATAAATTGCATTAATATTTATTTAAAATCATTGTTTTTTTTTACTGAAAGAAAATTTGATCAAAGAAATCAATTATTTTGAAAATAACTAAATAAGAGGTTTTTGTTGCATGTATATATTTTTTTAAATCAATAGTTTTAGGAAACAATACCTTGTATAATGCCCTATGGAAGTTAGAACATTTGTGCACCTATTAGGCATACTCTTAATAACGTCACTAGTTTCACAAGAAATACTAGAGGAATTTCAATGCATAGGTGATGCAATACCGTATTCAGATGTTGAAGGACTACGGATGGTGATTGAAAAAACCATCTCTGCAACATATTCCACTTGTGCTAAACAAAATACAGCAGCTACTCCATACAACACTGAAGGGAGTACGAACCGAAGCACTGTAGGCATCCCAAGTTCTCTATGGGCTCTTTAGTGCCTTCTATCGCTATGCCGGTAGGAACAAGACTCATCCCTAAACATGAAAGAATTCCAGTTAGTGTCCTATTGTAGGTGCTCACTGCGCCACATTCTTTTGAACTAATGGTGGCAGTTTATACTTCTTTAAAATGATCAGTTGGTAATATTTTTAAAAATTGGAAAGTCAGTTGAACATAATTAATTTCAAATAGTTTTCATACTAAATATGCCAGTAAAAACTAAAATAATTAAGATAGGGCCTTTAACAAGTATACTGTAAAATTGATATAACTTGTGTTAAACAATTCGGCATACAACATTGGTTTGGTAATCCAGGGGGTTCTTCATAACTCTGTCGATTTACCCTTTGAAGAATTTCTTGTTCACATCTCACCATAATTTTGAAATGAGAATAGATTCCTAACAAAAGTAAATAAACAAATGAATAAAGCTAAGGTAATGTTGTACAAATGGAATGAGCACGACCTGTTATATACTTTACTCATCATAGATGCTCTAGATTTAAGATCTCTTTTTCTTTCTTTCTTCCTAAGAATATTATTATAAAATTGCAATTATTTTTAAATAATTTTTTTAAATTAAAATACTCTGACTGGGAAAAAATTCCACCCAATTGATTTTTTCATGTTTTCATATAAAAATATTTCTGCTTTGGATTGGTCTATTTTTTTTTTTTTTCAATTAGGAATGTCAATATAGAGGATAATAATCCTTAATCCTTAATTCAATGAAAGGACTGTAGATTCCATTGTTCACTTTCTATGGAATTAAAATGTTTATTCAGTGTCATTTGTTCAGTGCCGTTTCTTGCAGCAAATTTCGTAGTTTCCGGCTTTTAATTTTTTTCAATTTTAAGTTTAAAAATGCCTCTTCATGCTGAGGATGTTGCGCGTGGTGTGGCACTTATGATGATGGACGTTCTGTTAGATATGCAGCTAATGCCATCAGAGTTCCCTATGAAACTTTACGAGACGTCCGGCCCTAGAAGGCCCGGTTCTGGACAGCCTAGGGTAACAGAACCACAGGGTGACAGTTTTTTTACTTTAAGAATTTTACAAAACCGGCATATTACCTTTGTTCAAGCGATTCATCAGCTCAAAGAAGTTTGAGGTGTGCAAATTTCTGAACATACTGCTAGGAAAAGATTAAATGAGCATGGATTAATGATTTTTTGCCCAGTTACACTGAATAAACATATTAATTCCTTAGAAAGTGAACATTGGAATCTACAGTCCTTTCATCGAATTAAGGATTAAGGGTTGTTATCCTCTATTTTGACATTCCTAATTGAAAAAAAAAAATATATACATATTTATTCATTTAAAAAAAAATAGACCAATCCAAAGCAGAAATATTTGTAGATGAAAACATGAAAAAATCAAGTGTGTGGAATTTTTGGCTGTCAGTGTACATAAGATTGTAAATTATATCTATTTATTTTCTAAGTCATGGATATACTTAGGATTTTAGTTATAGTCAAAGTGTTATTAAATGTTAATCCTAAATCCGTATCATTTAAGGTTTGTATCTAGTGACCAAGCAAATTTTTGACATTAAATGTTAGTGTTTCTCTAGAAAAATAATTAAAAATAGAGTGATACATAAATAAAACATAAAAAATATGCTTATTTCTTTTGAAAATTTGAAGTTTAAAATTATTTTATCTGTCTCAAGATGAATCAGATTTAAAAAAAAACATCATAATGAAAATTATTCTTTTAGCATTTATTTATTTCTTGCAGCTTCAATTAAAATTGAATCTATTTATCTTGAACAATATTAGTTGACCTAAAATATATATGGGGAATAAAATGGCCCAGATGTAGGTCAAAGAAAGCATTCCTTAAATAGAGATAAATATTTATTAGTTAAGTAAAAGTACTGCATTGTTCGCTATTGAAGGGATTCCTTCTTTGACCTCAACTCACAACATTTTCTTTCCCTTTAACATATTTAGTTAAAATTCTTTATTTTGTATCGACTTTTTTGGGATGTCTGGTTCTCCTCTTCAGTACCTAAATAAAAAATAATTTGCAAATACAAGTTAATTTTAAAGATTAAATAGATTAATCAATTAAAGTATGATTTAACAAATATTAAATTATTTTTTACTAAAATGATTTCCAGCCAACCTATCGTAATGAAATCATTAAAATGACAATAATGGAGAAAGAAGTTATAATCCTCAATTTACTGTTGTTAAGTTCATTCCTATCGTTCGGGATAAGCCTAAGTGTTCTCTTTACATATAAAGTTCTTTGTAGGCCTTTCCTTTTATTTTTGTAGCATTTCTTTCTCTACTTAATATTTTGTTCTTACAAAATCTGATTTCATGTGATGGCGTGTTGATCAATACATTCCTGCTTAATTTTGTGGTTTGTTATTGGGAAACTTTATTAAAAAGGGGAAATCATTGCAGTGATAATTTTCAAAGGTTAGATTCTAAACGTGAAATATAGGCTATGAAAACACAATGCTTTTTTTTTTTTTTTTACGAAGAGAATTAAAATGAAGTAGACCTAGGATTCACACAGTATTTTGCATTTCAATCACAAAGAAATGGATGTAATAACTTAAATAACAAATGAATGGTGTTGTTTTTGTTGCCGTATGACAACCGACGTCATACAAGGCAAATTTGGAAAGAAGAAAATGCAGGATTGTAAAATAGGTTCTGCATGCGTTGTCATTCAGCTGCATAGAAGATCATGAGAATTAGTGTTGGAGGAGGTCAGAACTCGCTTGCGGTTTGTAGCACCAACATAAAAATAATGATTATAGTATTTTAAAAAATATAGACTTTAGCTACAAGAAGAGTATAATACAGTTATTTGGTTTTTTATTCTAAACTCAAAACAAAGAAAAAAACCCCACAAAATTAAGTTAGAGACAGCAAGCAATAGCCTTTTTGTTTTATTCTCAACAGAAATAAAGGAAACAGAATATTTTCAGTACCATTATAAATCTTAGTTATAAGAGTTTAAAAATTAGTACAATCAAGGACTGTACTGTTTATGCGCCAACAGTTGTGAACGGAAGTGATTTGACGAGACCATGCTCAACTCTCTATTTAGTCTCAATTAAGGTCCAATTTATTGAGGCTAGGTGAGCCACAGGAGGGTTTCTACACTCTGTAGAGTCGATTCATGGTTGAATAAATAAATGACGTAACTACCTCAGTTGCTCTGCTCCACTAAAGGTAGAAACTGCTTTTTATTTCTTACAGTGAATTGTTCAATCCACTTTGAAATTTTCCCTAGTAACCGTTATGATCGCCATGTCTCTGGAATTGCAGTAGCATCAAAAAGAGTTGAATGGCTTAGTCAAAAAATTAAAGTGGCTTCAAGATGAATAAGTTGTACTCCTAATTTAGTTTCCGGGTTCATCCTTTCGATTCCAATTCATAACATGAAATGCCTAGAATGTTCCGCCGCCATTACCTGCTCATCGAATTAATTCGACCACTCCCAGAGCGGATAAGATCGGACGACGGGAATCGAAGTTGTCGATGGCCGGAATCGCAACGAACCCAGAATGATGAGCTATATCTTCGTGACTTCGTGCGCGGCTAAATCACGATTTTGTCGTTTCGCCGACCGATACTGCACCCACTGGCACACCCAGCCTCAGGAATTATTTCATCTTTATTAATCCTAGTCCCTATTGTTTCTAGTTCTCTTCATTTTTTAAAATAAAAGTTATCTTAAGGTGCATTATATTCTTTTAAGATTGATGCAAAGGATATCTACAGGACCATATTATTACCAGGTGATTTATTGTGTTCATTCCATCCTAATTTTATTTTTATTATTATTATTTTATTTATTTTTTATGAAATGCAACTAGTTTTTGAATATCCATAAATTTCGTCTTCAAAATTCGAAGATAAATTAATCAAGTACGAGGTATTATTTACAGTAATATAACGATAGTCGCTAATTTTATTTCTAAATATAATAAGATTTGTTATGATATAGTTAAAAATAGTACGAAAGCCTCTGTAGCTAAAAGTTTCTATTCTTTGGAAATGAAATGCACCAAAGAAAGAAAACTTGTAAAATATTTACAAATACCTAGTAACAATTTAGCTACTAAGAGTCTTGGATTCAGTAAATGGTAGACTTCTTTTAGTATAATCCAAAGATTTTGCAGGCAGGTATTTGTCCAAGCCCACACTCAAACTAGGATTTTTCCATTTTGTAAATTTAACGTCACTTATGCTACAATGGCTTATCGGAAGATGCAACTGTGGTTTTCTTACATTTAGTCTAGCCCAAGATCGCGGGTTCGTAGCCCGGCAGGTGGCTCTAGGATTTTTCAAAGGGAGTAAAAAGTCCTTCATTATGCTGACTTTCGGAAAGGATGTTAAAGGGGTCCAGAGCGTGTACGATGTCAGTTACTCGTTAAAATCACCTATCCTAATTAAAAATGGATAGGCTAAATTTAGAGCTCCCACTATATTTAGATTTAATTTCACTTAAATGCAGCCATAGCAGGATAAAAGTGAAGTTAAATTAATAAAAAATCAAATACTTAGCCTCGTTAACTATAATTACTATCCTAATTTATTAGGACACAACCATGGAGTTATTACTACTTAAGGCCGCATGACTAATGTATCTGTGTGTAGAGCGCTGAGTCGCAGTGCTGATGGTCCCGAGTGAAAATTCGGCTGGGGTCGATAAATCATTCAATCTGTTAACAGTTACGGATGGGCACTGTGGGATCTAGATATCCTCCTTGGGCTCACCCAGCCTCTACAAAGTGGGTACCCTTAATTTGGAGAAAACCATGTTGTTGAGCATGATCTAAAAATATCCTACGTGGACAATAGTTGTACAGAATCCTAGAAACAGTACAGAATTGTAGTAATACAGTTTTTTTTAATTGGATCAAAACTGATCAACTGCATTTATTTTTTCCAATAATATAAGGACGATAAAATATACTAAATATTACAATTAAATTTATTATAGTTTTATCAAAAGAAATGGTTGAAACAATGCTAAAGAAATATTTAAAATAAAATTGAAGATGGTACATTAGAGGACACTGTCTACCTAAAGAATTGTTGTGGGACATATTTTATCTTTTTTAGTAATATCCCAATCTTTCTTCCTTAATTTTATATAAACACTTATGTATTTTTTATAAATATGCTTCTTTTTATTATTGTTTTATGCAATAAGGTAATAATAATTAAAGTTGATGAACTTGTACTTGACTTAGCTCATTCCTCTCCTCCATTGGCTAAATGAACATGACAGCCATAACATGCCCTGCACAGAACTTTCCATGTCATGTATTTGTAACATGATCGGCGATATGTTGAAGTTTAGAGGTAGCAGGTTCGTAGATGTTCATGTTCCTAGGCTGGTTAGACTCAACTACAACCACCATGTAATAATTATTATTAATAATTATATCTCTTTGGGTAAACAAGTTAAATTGAGCAGCTATATACCATGCTTCAGTTTTTGCGCAAATAATGCATCGTCTTTTCAAAGTCAAAACCACATATTTGTGTAGTTCGAATCAAACGCAGTCTTTGACTTATATTTATAGAAGAAAGGTATTACATACTCTTAATCATTAAATTAAGATATTCATTCAGCTGAGTATATTGAGTTTCGTGAAAAGATTTGACTTAACTTCTAATTTTAGATCATCATCATCTTCATAATCAATCCTCATAACTCCTAAGTAGTCTGCGGAGGAATTCTTCAAAGCTTTCTCCAGCTTCTGCTCCATTGGAGTCCCCTCTTCTCAAAGTCCTTCCTCACCTCTTCCTTCCACTTCTTCCTAGGTCGTCCTCTTCCTCGTTGTCACTCCACTTTTTAGGTTTCGCTAGCAGTTCTGCTAGGATCCATCCGCAGGAGGTGTCCAAGCCATCTCAGTATGTTTTCTTTTATTAACTCGTTGCTAACGAAGCATTCGGTCTCTTTTTGCTTTGCCCCATATCTTCCTGAGAAATCTCATTTCTGCTGCTTTATTCTGGATTGGTGTTCCTTTGTCAGTGTCCATGATTCTAATAAGGAGGATAGGGAGGAATGTTGACTTAAATACAGCCACTTTCTTTTCCTTTTCTACATCTCTTCGGTTAAGAAATGTACAATTACTAAACAACCTTTTAGTTAAATATAATTATTCTTATATGATTGGAATTGTAACCTAGTAAAACTACAAAAGATTGTAGAACTCATTCACTCATTCACTAGTCTCGAGCATGTTGCTGACGTGAAACCAAAAGTTTACCCCCTATCAAAATAGCTAAACATGGATAGAGAAGTTTTCACTTGACTAATTCAAACAAGACAGAATTGAAATCTCAAGTCACTGAACCGAATGTTAGAATTGTGCTGTTAGCTCACCCTACTCGAAAATAATATATGAGTTTAAATTAAAACGATTTAAAAAAAAAATAAAGTTTTCATTTAATATTTTTATTAACAATCCTTGCTGTGAAGTGATATGGAGAAATATGAATAAAATTGAACCAGCCCTGTGCCTTGACTGTTCGCAGCAGTTGTACACGCCAAGGCTTGCACGAACCTCCATATCTTTATGTTGCTATTGTGCAACGATAAGCCATTAACTGATTATTGGAACTTGATGGGGCAAATGGGCTGGGAACTGTTCCTCAAAACTCTGAATAAATTTAACTTATTCAATTGTATTAAATCCCCATCCGTTTGAAAATATATCAATCGTCCTGATGTTATTCTAAACTTAGTTTGGATTGTTGCTATTCTACGACGTCGTGCCAGTGCCATATAGATATATTATTGCTATAAAAACAATAATAAATAATGAAATATGTTACGTTTCTAGCGACACAGAAGACTGTTCTCCTCGTTGATAGACCAACTGGGTTTATAATTTCGCTGTAAAAACAAACACAGACGCCTCCCTATTTGTAATTAGAAATGGCTGCGAAGGGTTGTCTAAATAATGTTAATTGAGCGAAATCTATCGTCTATGTTTGTCTTCGCTGGTCTGCCTCCGGCCATTGCTAATTGTCTGTTTGTTTGGTGGCGCCACCAGCGCATTCGATCCCTTACGTACAGTTGCCTTATCAAGTTCTTGCTTCTCTCTCTTGACTTCGCATCTTTTATAATTGATACTTAATTAAGCAGAAACCGTTCCACAAGAGACAGCAATAACGGCATAATTCAATCGAACTCCATTACTTTGGAATGGAACAGTTAAATTTGTGAAATTTCTAGCAAAATTTGAGTTAAATACCTACTGGAAGCTATAAAGATGAAATAAATATAATTAGGCACCGTGCTATGTATCGTAAGTAAATAATTGATTCGCGATTTATGACTTAGGAGTATTTTAATAGTGGATTGAATTGGTCAGTGAGTGGAGTCAAAGATTACACAAAATAAGCCAAACTTATTTTAATGTGCCAACGTTTCGGCCTAAGGTGTAGGAAGTGGGTCCATAGAATTGAACCTAACGACTGCCTAAACAGGAGTATTCTAGATCGAAATGATTAAAACGCCTAGACTGTTCAAGAGTCGCTTAGATATGCAATATAGAATAGAATAGAATAGAATAGAAAACAAACTTTATTCTGGGACCAAGTCCCTTTAGAATAACAATAAAGAACAAGTAAAATAAACATAATATTCATCTGGCCAGGAGGCACATAATGATACAAATCATGAAGTAATCATGAGTGACAAAACATAATAGAAATAGAGAAAGAAAAAATAAATAAATAACTGATTAAAAAGTAAGAGACTTTACAGGATTTTAACTAATTTTCTAGAAAAATAAAAATAAAAATAAAACATATATATAAAGGTTTGATATTAACAAAATAATAATAAATAACATTAATATAATAGTTAATAACGGGATTGCTAAATAAAGCAAATAAATTGCATAGCATGCGATAAAGTATTTACAAAGTTTGTATCTTCTTTGTTGTTGGAGAAATAAACAAACACGTAGGAAACGAGATCGAGTATTCGACACACATTAATTCAAGCGGAAGATTGGCCTGCCTGGAGAGCATTTTTTTGGGATGCCAAGAGATGATGGAAAAGCAGGGATTTAAATGAGGCCAGTGAAGATGAATGGCGGATGAAAGGAGGGATTGAGTTCCACACAGTGGTGGAGCGGGCGAGGAAGGAACGCTCGAATGCCTTGGTTCTGTGGAATGGAATGTAGAGATCGGAAAGGCGGGATCTTGTTTTGTGGCGCTGGACAGAGGATTTGAATTGAAGGAGACTATAGATATATGAAGGGTGTTGCGAGTTAATGGATTGGTATAGAAAAGCAGTAAGGAAATATTGTCTACGAATGGGTGGGAAGAGCCATTTTAACTCATCATAGTGATGTGACACCCGGGAACGCCTCGGAGTACCAAGGACAAATCTTAAAGCGCAGTTCATAATTCTTTTTAAGTGATCCTCTAGCAATTTCGAGAGGCCCCCGTATACCACACAACAGTAGTCAAAGTGGGGGAAGATAAGGGAAGATACAAGAAGCTTCCGGGTAGATTGTGTAAGGAGATGCCGGGAGCGATGGAATAATTTCAGGGAACTAATTGAAATTATTACAATACATAATCTATTACAAATATAGAACACTTTGTATCCTTCCAATTCAATCGGAATATGTTTAGAACAAGCCATAACTCCGAAAACATCCTGAAACCTAAATCCTCAAATTTTTTTTTTATATTTTGTAGTAATGAATGTTCCATCTTTAGCCATCGCCAAACCTAATGCTTCATTTATAAATTCAATTAGTGGTAGATTTTTATATCTAAAAAGATATAAAATATTTAATTTCATAGTTTATTGTCAAATTCTTATAAACACACATAAGGCAAAATAGTTTTAATATATTTGTATGAATTTCACTATTAAACGAAATTATTATTAATATTATTATTCTGATAGCAATCAAATTCAAACCTTTAAACTAAAGCTGATTAAAAAAAATTGTGTAACTCTTACAGAGGGGCGTATCGAGCATGTCAAGCATGTTGCTGGCGCAAATTCATATGTTTCCCTATCGAAAATCGCTCAACGTGCCCTAAGAAAACCTTTACTTAAAAAAAAGAGTTAAAATGTGGAAATGGATGTTTTATAAACTTATATATTCAGATAAATATATATATATAGAGATATAGCTATATACTGGTACATATCCTTTGAAGAGAAGAGAGGCTAGAGAAAGCTAGCCTTTACAATAGCCTAATTACAAACCTGAATCAACACAATGGTCAATATTCTATAATAACACAAATAATATAATTTAACAAATGTTAACTTCAGCGAGTCTCTCAGTAAACCGATATCTATCATAACCTTCCTCACATCTGTGCCTAAGGTTATCTTCACATCTGTTAAGTTTGGCCTCAATATTCAAACTTACATATGTTATTATTTTCCACCCAAATGTGACTGAAAAGTATGTTTTTAAATAATTATTTTAATTTTAAATTGTTTATATATTGCATTATTTATTTATGTCATTATTATATTTATTGACATTATATACTTCATTATTTTATTATATGTTATATATCCAATTAAATTATTATTACTTGGATTTATTTATTTCCATTATGATTACAATCCATATTGTGTTTTGGGCAACAAGAATCTAAGTTTGGCCGAGGTCGGCTCCCTTTGGATATTTTGAAGAGAAAATATTTGACCCCGGCCCCGCCACAGGCCGCCGTCAATCTTTTCTCAATCCGTCAATCTCGCCTCTCAATATTTTCTCAATCCGTCAATCTCGCCTCTCAATATTTTCTCAATCCGTCAATCTCGCCTCTCAATCTTTCTCGCCGTCAATCTTTCCTCGCCTGCGGCGGGGCAGGGGTCAAATCTTTTCTTTTCAAAATATCCGAAGGGAGGTGATCTCGGCCAAACTTAGATCCCAATAAAAATATTTGAAAAGGTTATCCAATGTAACTGTTAGAAATGTAACTGTTATAAAATGTAACTCCTTGGGGATGCGTAGAACATTGGCCTATTTCGGGCGTGCATTATATACACAAGTACCCAAAAATATGATGTTTATGTAGGAGACATTTATGAGAAGTAGAGATAAAAATACTAGTACTTAAATGATGATAACTTATAAATAAATTTAAAAAATGGATGATATTACAACATGCGATGGATGCCATGAGGTGAAGGGAGAAATGGATGTGAAGAAAGAAAAAGGGAAGATATAAACATTAAAATGGATTCGAACCAAAAAAAGAAGGTGGCTGAGCGAACTGTCAACTAGATGTGGTAAACTGATTTAAAAGTACGTAAGAAAAGTATCGGAAGTCTCCCACCATTGCATACCAGGTGATCTCTGACGACCAAAAATATAACTAAATGAAGGCGGATTTACTTTTACGGATAATGGATTTCCAGTAACAGTAAACTAATATTAGTCCATTTTTTAAGAGACTACCAAAACTCAATGGTCAAGTGAAATTAGCCAACTTCTGAAAAAGGAATCTGACTGTGATTAATTAAAAGCTTGTGAGAAATTGAATGAAACAAAAGTTAATTGTCAAATAAACACAAGAATGATTATAACTATTCAGGTGCTTTGTATTTTAAATATAATTTAATAAGGTATATTAGGAAAAAAATAATACAAAATGAAAAATTAGCACTATCATTGACTTTAGTATACCAATTTATATTAGATTAATAAGTTTGCTATAACCACTTTCCTGAAAAAAATAAGGGTCTTTTTCGTTTAATGCACAATTCGGTTATTAAATAAAGTAACTGTTATTAAAAAGTAACACGTGATATAGTTACAACCTCCATATCAGTAGAACATATGACTGCATTTCTTAGTTTCGTTTAAAACCTAATAATGGCTATGTTAAGGTTATACGAAGATTTTAAAGATTTGGACCGAACCATCGCATTCTTACAAGAAAAAGGCCTCATCCATAAAGAAAAACTATGCCGGAATGGACATTCTATGAAGTTGCGCAAGAGAGATGGCCGGTACAGATGCCGGTGTCACAATGCAAGTTGTCTTTTGGAAGTAGGACTCAGGGAAGGTACGTGGTTCAACGGTTCAAAATATCCTCTGAATAATGCAATTCTTTTTATTTACTCATGGACCAAGAAATATACAAAAACGTTATTTTGTAAAGACGAATTGAGTATGTCTGCAGAAACAGTAACAAATTGGAAAAATTATTTGAGGGAGGTTTGTGCTGATTCGCTACTTAAAAATCCTATCAAAATAGGAGGATATGGTATGACCGTCGAAATTGACGAGTCTTGTTTTACAAGAAGGAAACATAATGTCGGACGAATATATCCCAACCAATGGGTTTTTGGTGGTATTTGCAGGGAGACGAAAAATCTTTCATATATTCAGTGCCCAACAGGAACAAAGATACTTTAATAGCGTGCATTAAAGAATGTATTCTTCCAGGAAGTGTTATAATATCAGATTTATGGAAAGCTTATTCCACTATAGAAAGAATAGAAGGGTATGATTTTAAGCATTATACAGTCGACCATTCTGAAAATTTCGTTGATCCTTCAACTGGAGCGCACACACAGTCGATAGAATCGTTATGGGCCGCGGCCAAAATAAGAAATAAAATAGAAGCTGGAACTAGAAGAACAATGTTGGATTCATATCTCTGTGAATTTATGTGGAGACAAAGGAATATGGGGAAAGACCTTTTTGAGGTTATATTGGAAGATATCTATCGCTTCATTTTGGAAATTAGAATAAACCATATCATTTGTGTTAACAATTATAGTTACTTTATATTAATCACGTGTTACTTTTTAATAACAGTTACTTTTTTTAATAACCGAATTGTGCATTAAACGAAAAAGACCCAAAAATAATAAACTAACACTAATCCATTTTTGAATAATCCACTAAAATTCAATGCTCAAGTGTATACGAGCAAAATTACCGAAAAAAAGGAACTGGTTGTGATTAAACAAAAGTTTGTTAGAAATTAAATGAAACGAAAAATAAATTACTTCAATTTGATTGTTAAAAACGTTTCCATTGATACCGATTATTGCGATACACTTTCCATCTTAAATCATAAAGCTCATTCTTCAAATTAAAATTGTATCGTTAGATGTTATTAGTTTATAGAGGAGATGTATTTTAGGAAGAACGACTTGAGAAAGGAAACGTACAAATGGCGGGTGGAAGAAATTTTGAACGCCCGTCGGTTAGCGTATACCAACAGGACGATGCTAGAGCAGCTTGTTCCTCAAGTGGAAGATGTGCAGGTGCAAGCAATACTTCCGGATTGGTCCCTCGTTCCATTCTGCAGGTGCATCCCCTCCCCCTCCATGGCACCAAAGGGTGCCGTTGAGTTCACCCGAGGTACCTTGGGACACCAGGTAATTATCCGCCAGTTATTTATTTATTTATCGTTGATGAGAACTATATTTATATCGGGCCGTTTCGTATGAAAACTCCGTCAAAGGAAAGGTTACATTATAAAAAAAACTTGATGAAATCATAACATTTTTTTTTTAAATATTTGCTCTCATTTTCTATACATTTTCCCACCCTTTTTTCAAATTTTAAATTTCATGACTGAAAAAATCAGGGTCTTTAGAATCATTGAGTATCAATTTCAAAACGTTTAACCTCGAGGAAGTTATCAAAATTTCTGAACAGATGAAAATCTATTGGTGGGTGTGGGAGGACTTCGTAACCGAGCTCGTCTAGTTTCTTCACTGCCTGTCCTAAAACATGATGTGAGGCTAGTTGGGCAGCTTCTTTAACCAATCATATGTCACCTAGCATGCCTTTCGGCCATTTCATTGGGAATGGCTTTTATGTCTTATCTTTGGTGTCAACAGCTAAAGTTATCAATATTGCCAATCAAAAGAAACATACGAAATGATGCAAAATAACCAATGTAAGGCCGTAATCAAGTCTACCGGGATATATACAGACCTCACTTTCTATATATTTTTCCTAAAGTGTTATACAATTTTTAATCATAGAACTGAAAAAAATTTGTATAGGTCCCTTCCGATTTAACCATGCAGGTTGTTTTTTTTATATGTTATATGTTTATATGTTGCATTATGTCTATTCCCCTACAGTACGGTGTGGATGTAATGGTTTATGGGTAAAAAGGAGAAATGAATTAATTATTTATTTATAAATTAGTCTGTACCACCAGCTGAAAATTTCTCAAACCAACAACGAATGATCCATTCGCGTTACATCAACCTTTACTCGAATGCGGTGGTTTCTCGCATATTCAGTTTCCGAGTATTCATTCAAGTTTGATATCTAAACTAAAATCGCGTCTTTCCTTGGTCATATTTGATGACATATTAAACAATATTCGCCCAATTGTAGTGAGAGTAATTATTATAAAAGAAGAAAATGATTAATAAATGTTTATCATGTTCATTCAAACGAACATTTCACATGAAACGACCCAAAAACTTTGTAAAAAAATAATAAGATACTCTGGATTCCACTCAATAATTGAACCACGCACATAAATACTGTTCCGTTATCAATCAACCCCTTTCTTGATCTATTTCAGATTTTGTGTAATTAGTTCAGTTACTTTCTAAATTATATTTTATAAACTGTTTTATCTTTTAAGATTTACTTGTGTTGGTTCTTTCCTCTTATACGGGCTCAATCACTGATAAAGGGAGCAGATATAACAATGTTGTAACATTTCCACGTTTGTTTAAGTTTTATATTTGTCGTCTTTTCAGTTTTTCATTTATAAACCATGATCCAAAAGTGGTGTCTTTCGAAAACATAAACCGAAGCGGTATCATTATTGCAAAAATGGGATTTAAATTTAACCTTTTTAATGCATGTTTCCTTGTTAACATTGCGTTTTGTTGAACGCAGAAAATGCATGTTATCTTTTCCGCACTGTCAGGAACTTTTTTTAACTTGGTTTTAACGGGTTTTGAAACTATTACCCATCGAAGATTGCATCTAAGAGAAACTTTAAAGAAAAAATTAAAAAATTTAAAGGGCTTCGCCGTAACAAGCCTCAATTATATTTAGTTTTCTGCTTAGGATTTTTAAAAAGACAATTCACCGGTTTTATTATTTTATTTAATGAACTGTTGGTTTTATCAACATCTTGTTGAAAATTCATATATGCTCATAATAGCTCAGCCTTCAACACGAGTCAAGCATAACTCGTATTAAGAGCGTTTAAAGATATGCGTTAATATACAGTTTGTTTTTTTGCGAACTGGCCAACAAAGGACGACGCACATATCATGTTTTCCAGTCATTCTTTCTTCTCTAATAACACAGGTCTGCAAAAAAAACTTTTTTAAAAATTGTTTTGATTTAGTTAACTGATCTTTATGTTGTTTTTTGCTCTGACTTCAAAAATTACATTGGTTTTTTTCTATCACGTAAGGCTTGCCTACAAATAAAGTTGAAGTTTTGGAGAAAAGTACAAACAAGGGAAATTTGTTTTTATTATTTTAACATGAAGTAAAAGCAAAAAAAAAACAAGGATACCAAAGCTGAAATGAGGATAAAAGTGATGCACATAAAATGTAAAGTTATTATAAGTCATTGTAAAAATGTTTTCTTCTTCCATCAAAGCCTCTTTTGGTACTTTTTCGGCTGTGCTCTTGTGAATTTTCCCTTTTTAACATCCAACAGTAGTCTGTCATCATGTTGACATTCCATCGACCTTGGTATCTGCACTCCATTTCTTTTATATCTTGAAGGAAACGTTCTCCTTGTTCCTCACTTACAGCCCCAAGATTTTCTGGAAAGTAGTCCAGTGAGTGAAGGAAATGAACTTTGACACTCATGTTGCAGCCCAACATTTTGTAGTTTTGTAAAAATTTGTTCCTCGGATGCTGGATCAATTGAAACTTAGGTATTTTTACACAAACAACACTTAGGGACCTTTAAAAATTTTTATTATATGACTCAGACGTGGAGTGAACATCACAACAAACTTATCACGCTTGGGTAACTACTCCAAACTGTAAACAACAGTACCCTTCTATGGAGGTAATAACAATCTTCGAACATGAGGATATATAATATTAAATGTGTTTGAATAATAATTAGTAAAAACATTAAATAATAATAATAAATGTCACACATTATATAAAAAATATCCAAAATAGTTTCAAGTCCATAGAGGCTACAAATGATCGGTGGAACAGCCACAAATTCAGCAACCAGAGTTTTGTAGTTTGGGTCTTTTATGTTTCCAAGAAAGCCTGTTACAAGTTTAAATGAATTCCAGGCATTTTTTTCTTCCATTTCCATTTTAGTGACAAAGCTTTCATCTTTTAAAAGTTTTCAGATGTCAGGCCCAACAAAGACTCCCTCTTTCAGCTTAGCATCCGATATACCAGGTACACTAAGATATAGTGTTCACAAAGATACTTGAAACACTCTCCTTATTTGGGTAATGCTTTCACAAATTGTTTCATTAGCCCCAATTCGAAGAGGTGGAAGTAAGATCTTTTTAGGATCCACTAAACTTTGTCTTTCAACATTTTTAACTCCAGGAATAAGAGCCTTTCTGATTGGCCACGTCTGTTTGACATAGTGTTGTTTCCTGTCACGGCTATTCCATTCACAGAGGAAACATGGAAACTTTGTGTAACAACTTTGTTGACCTAGTAACATGGAAATAACTTTCAAATCCCCACAAATGGTCCATTTATGGTCAGAGTAGCCGAGCTTATTAACAACAAACTTATCAAGATTTTCGTAGCATTCTTTCAAATTGACTGAGTATCCAACAGGCATATAAGCACATCGGTTACCTTTGTGAAGAAGTACAGCTTTCAAACTCCTTATTGACTATTCGATGAAAAGTCTCCATTCCTCTGGTTCATGCGTAATTTTGAACATTTCCATGATTCCAGGCACATTGTTGCAGAAAATTAGGTCACCCTCTTGTGTAAAAAAGGGACAAATTCCTTTTCTCTAAATCGGTACCATGAAAATGAAACACCAGAGGCTAGTTTATGTCTTTCTTTAAGTCTAGACCCTAAACCTTCCTATGAAATTTGTGACCTATCTAGGGGTGATGGAATTTTTCCGTAATCGGCACAAAAAATACTGTTAAACCCACTAGTTAAATATGCTACATTTTTTCCATCGCAGACCTGTGTAATCCTTCATTCTCTCCGAATTTCGCCTACTTCTCTCCTTCGTCTATTCCCCATGGCTAGACTTCGTACTCTCTCCACAAGAACCCTAATGTTTTTGAGTCGACACCTAAATCTCTATCTGTTCAGGCAGTCCTAATCAGCAATTCCAAGTCTTTTAAGTTCTTTAATATATAGTTTATATAGTGATTATTTTAACTTTTGAAAAAAAAGTTATTACTATCGAATTATTTTCACTTTTCAGGTTGCCCAGAAATCGCATACTTTCGAGCTAAGTGACCCCTACCTCTACTATATGAAATTGGAGTATGACTCGATACACGATCCATTATTGAAAGATTTTCTGTCTACTCCTCTTAACTTGAAGTACATCGATGCTTTGAGCAAGGCCACGGACAAAGGTAGAGTTAAATGTAGCCTCAGGAGTTACAATGCCTATCGCCATTACATGTGGGCATTGCAACGGCGATGTGTAAGGGAAGAGCTGATAGAGAAAGTAAGCTTCAAAAGAAAGAATTTTCAATTGAAAATAATAATGGTAGGAACATATAATGTAAATTCCTTGTATGTCAATTGATTCAATCTTTCATTTCTAGGAAGAAACACATGAATTAAAGCAAAAATTTTGTAAATTCGTTGCAATAGCTGGTCGAGTTCAAAACCAGGGTTTACTATCGTGCAGAGAGAAATATGGAACCGTAGAGAGAAAATTCTCAAGATGGTTAACCGCTGCATTATTGAATGTATTGTAAGTGAATATATTAATTAAATACTCAGAGTCTTATGTGCTATCACTACTAATGATCAAAATTTAATTTACTGTTTCAATTATATTTTTTTTGTATATAAATTTTGTGACCTGAATGAGTAAGTCACTCAAACCCCACTGGGAGTGTGTCAGTCTAGACTTAAAACAGTGAGGATCTCAGTGAAGGATTAGCTGAACGCGCCGGTTCCTTCTCGTCAGGGAGTACCTTATCATTATAATTATTTTATTTTATTTCCTTTCACTTACATACGTATATATATTCTTATATTTTATTATTATTAATTAAAGGCGGATAATAATTTTATTAAGTTGGAACCCAAACCACTTGACCCACCTTTAGATTTTAAACCCCCGAAAGGAAGATTCTCTAAAAAATTCTAGTGATGTCTATTTTGCTGAAAACAATGGTAATAAAATTTTTCTTGACTTCAGCCCATTTAAAATTTTCCGTTTTATTTTTTGTTAATTGCATAATTGTTAATTGTAACATTGCATTATTCAAAAGGTATAATTACCTGTAACGAATTCATTAACTGCTCAGAAGAAGAACTCAAACACGAACTAGCTGAACAACAAGTTGTAGACGTGAAAAGAATTTATAGAAATTCTAATAGTGGAAAAATGCCAACATCTTCTCGAATTATTAATTTCTGTAGGGCTGAATTACCCGAGAGACTTATATTAGAATTCACTAACGTTAAGGTCGTACCATATATTAAACCCATGATGTGCTTTAAATGTTACGATTAGCGTCATGGTTTTCGTAATTATAAAAATATCGAAGTATGTGGAAAATGTGGCGAGTCTCACCAAACTCAAGAAGAAAAGTCAAACTGTAAAAAATATAATTGTAAGCAGTGTGGCGGCCGTCATGCCGCCTGGAATACGCCATGTTCATTTTTTAAAAGGGAATGAAATACATTTCATTCTTATTCTGAAGCAACATCCTCCCCCACTACAAATTTAGTTTTAGAACAATTTGGAAAACTCACCTCAATGGTTGAGGTTCTTACCAATAAAATTAATAGTTTAGAAACGATTGTAAATAATCAAATTACAAACCAAGGTGCTCCACTCGATAACGAAAATATGTATGTCAAATAAAGTTAATGTACCTAATAACCATAACAATGTAACTAATGCCAAAACGTCAACACAACCCCCAATTAAAAAAATATACCGACAAGCTGAAATCCAAAGAATAGGAGATAAAGGAGAGACTTGTATCTCAAGGGTCGAGTATGTCACTTACCGATTCTAACTCGTCAGGACTTGCGTCGGGGGGCAAACCACTACGAGCCAAAAATAAAAACCTTAAAAAATGAATATGTACCTATTGAACTATAAATGGGTATTTCAGGATGATTCTTATAAGAGCGTACATTCTCTCTTAACCTAAGAAACTAACCCCATAGCGTTTAGAAATGAATACCTCAGGCTTTCCAATGATTTCCCATCAGCTACTCACATTTCCACAGATGGTTCAAAAGACAAAAACTGCGTGGGTGCTGCCTTTGGCTGTGGATCCAGGAAACAGCCAATTCTCTCCATTCAGAATATCTATTAATTTTTGTTTTGATATCAGCTCATATTTTAAGAATTTTTTTCTATACAATTTTAAGACGGGACACACTGCCAGGAAGTGAAAACTGTTTTCAATTTCATTCAGATTACATAGTGAGCATAGCTGTATATTTTGCGAATCAATTTCAAATGGTTTGTAATTTAGATTCAGAAGTTCCCCTCTGCATTTTATAACTACGCTAATTTTTTTTGTTGCTTTAAAATGTCTATGGTAATGTATTGTTTTATTTAATGAGCTATAGAGGCCGTGGTGTGTGCCCTCTGCTGCTTTTGCATGACAAACTTGGATAAAATAATCTTTGTACAGCTCTAACATTTTGAACATTTCTCCCTCCCAAGTACCCACGGAGTTTAAAGTTAAATCCAGTCTATAATTTATTTTTTTTGCAATTTCCCCCCACTCTTTAAACCAATATATGTTTTGTTTTATTATTTCTCTTGCTATAACTGTACATAGCCTATTTTCTTTATAATCTAGTATTTTTAAAATATAATTGGATTGCATTTTTAGTGTGTACATGTGTACTAATTTTCTATTCATTTCTAAGTACACCAAGTAATTTGGGGTATTAACCGGTAATTTAAATTTTTTTTTAATGAAATATCTTTCAACTTTTTTATTGAAATTATAATTAAACGATATTAAGATGATTTTTTCGGGGGGAGGGGTGATGGGGAGGGGGCGAATTTATTACTGTATATCAGGAATGAATTAGGAGGTCTGGGTCTCTCGTGGTTTAAAAGCATATTGATATAAATATTTTGATTGAAATAATAGCGTTACTTAGGGAGACGCATTATCCCAGACCATGCAGTTCGAGGCTGTTAGACAGTCCGTATGGGGCCATTTGCGAGTTAGAGCAGCAGAAGCGGAGCCTAATGTGGTCCCTAGCATCGAAGACATAGTGACGAAAGTTTTGGAGGCTCTCAGGGCCCGTAAGAAGGAGATACGCTGTTGGAGCTGCGGCCAACTTGGACACCCTAGAAGCAAGTGTCCATCGATGAAACAAGAAAATCCACAGGAAAACTAAGTAGGGTTGATGGGAAGGGGCAACTGTCAACCCGTAACGTCATAGGCCCCAGGAAGAACATCAGAATTGCGTCAATAGGAAGCAGAACGAATAGTTTCTACGTTGATGGGATGGTGAACGGGCAGCTGCGAAGTCTACTACTGGATACCGGCGCAACCATGACAATTTTGACTCCCCTCACTCCCCGCTGAGATCTTACCAACCACTTGGGCATTACGGACTGCCACGGGACAGCCAGCCAAGGTCTACGGGGAGACAGTTGCCACCTTCATCATCGGGGGTCAACATCTGATGCACCGCGCTCTCGTGGCAGAAATCGATGAAGATGTCATATTAGGCATGGACTTGATGATCGAATACGGGATTAAGTTGGACATGGCAAGAGGTGTGATGACGCTGGGAGACGAGGAAGTCATCCTTCGGCAAGGAAAGGACCTCTACGCACGAGTGCTCTTACTAGAAGACACCACATTACCTGCACGGAGCCAAATCCAGACGCATGGGACGGTCGAAGGACAGTTACCGGAGGGTCAATGTGTACGACTTGAACCCGGAAGGCACGAAGAACAAGAGATCGGACGCGGCGTACTTGTTGCTAGGTCTCTCATCAAGGTCGGACGTACCACTCCAATTCGGCTAATGAACCTGAACAGCTACCCGGTAACGCTGAAGAAAGGAACACCAGTCGGGGAGTGAACAACCGCTACCTCAGTGGTTCGTCAGCTGCAACGTCATCCCACCGATCTTCGAGGGCTCCCAGAGGAACTAAAAGGATTTGTGGACGAATCATGTCGCGACCATCATCATGTCTTCTCGTTACGACCATTCGCCTGAACAGAGCAAGGAAGTGAATCACATGATTACCCGATGGCATGACGTCTTCGAGATCGGCCCAGGACCACGAGGTAGAACGGATATCGTCCAGCACAGGATTGACACCGGGGATGCGAAGCCCATCCGACAGGTCCCGCGGAGGCTACCGTTAGCCAAACGGGAGGACGCCGAGGAGATTATTAAGGAGATGGTGGCTGACGGTGTCATTGAGCCTTCTAATAGCCCCTGGATGTCTCCTGTCGTATTGGTGAAAAAAAAAGACGGCACAACAAGGTTCTGCGTAGACTACCGTCTTCTAAACAACGTCACCAAGAAGGACAGCTATCCGCTTCCCAGGATTGACGATACGCTGGGCACCCTAGAGGGGTGTAAACTCTACTCTACCTTCGATCTCCGCAGTGGATATTGGCAGTTTGGATTGGCACTTGAAGACAAAGAGAAGACGGCGTTTTCAATTGGCACTGGGCTCTGGCAGTTTACAGTAATACCGTTCGGGCTTTGCAATGCTCCTGTCACATTCGAAAGGCTGATGGAAAGCGTGTTAAGAGGTCTCTCTTGGGAGGTATGCCTGGTATACCTTGACGACATCATTGTGCTGGGAAAGTCCTTCGCTCACCATCTGAAGAATCTGGAGAAGGTCTTCGAACGACTGCGGGCAGCGAACTTAAAGTTGAACCCTATCAACTGAAATCTCTTCCGAAGGAATGTCAACTACCTAGGGCATATTGTGTCAGACAACGGAGTTGCTGTCGACCCAGAGAAGATAGCGGCGATCACCAACTGGCCAGTACCTCGAGATAAGCACCAGGTGAGAAGTTTTCTCGGGCTCTGCACCTATTACCGGAGGTACGTGAAAAGATTTGCTAACATCGCAAAACCCCTACTAGGCTTAGTGAGGAGAAAAGGACTTTCCATTGGGATCACGAGTGCCAGGCATCTTTCGAGGAGCTGAAGAGCAAATTGAGTAGTGCTCCTATTCTGAGCTACCCACGTCCCAAGGGAAAGTTCACACTTGAAACAGATGCCAGCAACATCGCTATTGGAAGCATCCTCTCTCAGATCCAAGACGGAGAAGAAAGGGTGATTGGATATTTCAGCAAAGCACTCTCAGCTCCGGAACGCAACTACTATGTCACGAGGAAAGAGCTTCTGGCAGTAGTAAAGTCCATAGAGCATTTTCATAAATACCTATACGGACGAAGGTTCCCCCTGAGAACGGACCACGCGGCTCTAATGTGGCTGCTGCGATTCAAGTCACCAGAGGGACAAGTGGTGAGGTGGATCGAGCGCCTTCAAGAGTATGACTTTGATCATCGTTCTGGAACAAGTCACAGAAATGCGGATGCGCTGTCAAGAAGACCTTGTGATGACGGCTGCAAGCATTGTTCTCGACAAGAAGAAAAGCAGGCAAACTGTTGAGGACTACAGTTGTCATCGACAGTTGGGACGACGCAGAGGTGTCAAAGGAACAGGACGAGGACCCGGACTTAAAACAAATAAAGGAATGGAAAATATCGGAGCAAGGAAGACCGGCTTGGCAGGATGTTGCTCCAATGTCGAAGAAGGTGAAAACGTACTGGGCCCAATGGGACTCCATTTTAGTGGACAACGGGCTGCTGAAACGGGGATTGGAGAACGCGGAAGGAGATCAGCGCAGGCTACAGCTCATCGTTCCAAGGAATAAAGTGCCCGAAGTGCTTAGGGAACTACATGACGGTGTATCTGGCGGCCACCTACATTGGAAAAAGTTCGTGAACGCTTTTACTGGGCAAACCTTAAGGACGATGTGTTGGACTGGTGCAGGCGTTGTGCGACTTGTGCGGCTTCTAACGGACCCACAAGAAGAAAGAGGGCCCCCATGAAGAAGTACAACGTGAGAGCGCCGTTCGAGAGGATAGCGATCGACATCGCTGGCCCTGTTCCTGTGACGGACGAAGGTAACCGATATATTCTCGTGGCTATGGACTATTATCCTAAGTGGGTGGAAGCTTATGCCCTTCCGAATCAAGAGGCAGTCGCCGTTGCAGACGTACTTGTAAAGCACCTCGTCAGCCGGTTTGGAGTACCCATGGAACTTCACGCTGACCAGGGAAGAAACTTTGAGTCTGCAGTCTTCTCCGGGATATGTGAAGCACTGGGAATACGGAAAACCAGGACGTCACCTCTTCACCCTCAATCGAATGGCATGGTGGAGCGCTTGAACAGGACGATGGGTCGATATTTGTCTAAAGTTGTCTCCGACCATCAGCGAGACTGGGACCAGTATCTCCGCTTGTTCCTGTTAGCCTACCGCAGTTCAGTCCATGAAGCAACGGGGCAGACCCCCGCAAATGTGGTGTTCGGCCAAGAACTTCGTTTACCTTGTGATCTGAAATTCGGGTTCAAGCCCGATGAGGAAGTTGCCAGAGAGGAGTACGTCACGAATCTACGGATGCGGATGGATAATATCCACGTGAAGGTCCGTGCAAATATGCAGGGAGGAAGTGACAGAATGAAGGAGCGTTACGACATCAGGGCGGAGAAAGGTGGCTTCCAACCTGGAGATTTGGTCTGGCTACATGATCCTCGAAGAAGGCGAGGCTACTCACCTAAACTTTAGAATTCCTGGGATGGCCCGTTTGAGATCATCAATAGGATAAACGACGTCATCTATAGGATCAGGAAGCAGCCAAAAGGAAAACCCAGGGTAGTCTTTTAAAATGGACTGGCCCCTTACAAAGGAGACCATGGCCCGACAGAAGACCAGCAAGTCAGGTACCTCAACAACGTGGAGACCACTAAGGTTTCAGTTGCACAACCTAAGGTACCAGGTTCCTGTACAGTAACTCAGACAGTCTACAGAGATATCTTCTCGTTACCAGTGGACTATTCTCTGGCCCATTGTGTCGCCGAAGATCTGAGGACTTCCCGAGGGATTGCAACGGTCTTCAGGAAGAAGTTTGGTGGAACTAAGGAACTAGAACGCCAAGGATGAAGCGTCGGGAAAGCACTACACCATACCCACGAGGGACGACACCTGTTCTACTTAGTTACCAAGTGTTTCTGACCAGAAGCTCACATATGACGCATTGCGGCGAAGCCTCGACGACCTGCGGAGTAAGCTTCTGAGACTGCGTGTCACCAAGCTCGCGATCCCTAAGTTGGGCTGTGGATATGACGGCCTGGAGTGGAAGGTTGTCAGGAACATGCTTGAACAGACATTCGCCAACTCTGGAGTCGCCATATTGGTGTGCACGTTCAACCCCTGGAAAGGAGGTGCGTCTCCATCGAGGGAAGCTCGTAACCCCCCTATTTCTCCGGACTATGCTCTGGGGCAGAGCACTTTTAAGGAGGGAACAGTGTTACGGTCAGAGAGGGAAGAAGGACCGGCCTAGAGGATTAGACGAGCTGTGGGATTAAGCGGAAGGGATCAAAGAACATGTAGAGCTTTCTGGATCGGCCTGGACGGTTCTCGACCTTCTTCCGAGAAATGCCCCACCCCGACCTACCTTCCTATATAAAAAGGCCAGCTGTTTCGGCCGAGTAGTATCAGTATCAGTCAGTAATAAGCAGTAGTTAACTAGTGACAGTGCGTGTGAGTTACTGTGAGTTAGTGTCAGCCAGTGGCAGCGTGATAAGTAATTAGTGAGTGTAATAAACTGTGCTTCAGTTTGTCATATTTGCAGAGTCTTACGGTCGGTGGACTTTAATTACCGAACTGTAAGTGTTAATTTGTAGGTATAAACTATAGTGTAATTTTATTGTATTTGTACAAATTTAGGTAAATAGTTAAGTCATTTAGTATTAGCAATATCCTATTGTATTTGTATATTATTTTAGTAATTAGATAACAGTAAGGCCTAGGTTATAATCTATATATAATCTATATAATTAGTTTAAATTTATATAATATAGTTTAGATTAATTATAATCTATATAATAGAATATTGTTATTGTAAATTGATATTAGTTCAATAATTTAATTGTTTTTAATAATTTCCTTGTAATCTTTTTAATTTGTTAATAAATATTAGTATCTTGAATTAAGTAATAGTTTAGTCCATTTTACAGCCAGTAGCCAGTAGGACAAGAAACGGCTTGTCTTTTGAGGCTACTTGAACATTTACTAGACCAATGTTTATGTAGCCTCAAAGCTACTAATCTCTAAGCTCCCAATTAATTACAAAATATTCATATACATGCCTATTATAATACCCATTTAGGACTAACGGAGTAGAGTTTTGGGGCTCCGCTAAGCTATTGAATTCCTCATACAATCTAAAATCCTTTGTAAAATCTTCAATGTCGTTTACTTTGTTAAGAATAAAGTCAACCATAATGACCTCGATGTCCAATTCGTTGCTGAGTTGTCCATAACCCGATATCAATCCTTTCATGACAATCTTTATTCCCAACCAAACCCACTAGCTTCAAAAATAGGTTCCTCTTCGATTCCCAATAATCCTCCGAGGTGTCTGAAAAGAAAAGCCACATTCGTGACCTTCTTTGAAGTTGAATTTATTATTCGAGTACCATTTATCTCATGCCATTACGCATCATTCATTCTATTAACTTATTTAAATTGATTGTTGTAATGCAGTTATAAATTTCAATAATTTCTTTTTTAATTTCAAGATGTGTTATTAATATTAATTATTTTTTTTAAACATTTTTCTTTTCTTGATTCACTCTAGTACTGTTCCATGTTTTCATATCCCTTGTATTTAGTCACATATAATAGCTAAATTCATAACAGGTTATCTTTTTAATAATGGTTGAAATAATAATTTTTATTTTAGGGGAAGGTTACGTACATCGATCGGTGATCGCTGTACAGAGAGAGTAGATCTATGGAAGCATAGAAAGTGGGTACTTTTTACGATCTTACAGGAGCGGTATCCAATCCAGTTAGCTAAATACCACACTCGTGCTTATTGGATAGCTCACTTTAAAATACTCCCCTTAATTTTCAAATGGAGGAGACATAGGAGATGGCTATTAAAACGGGACGAGCTTATTGAACGATTAAGAAAGCTCAAACATGCGCTAGTAAGTAGAATAATTTAAGAACTAGCATGTCGACAGGTAGGAAGTAATATTCTTGCTTGCATTAATGTTATAATTAATAGTTGTAATTTTTTTATTGACTGGTATTGGTAAAAGTAGAGGCATTATGAAAATACCTTAAAAAGCACGTATTAAAGTGTGTTTTTTAAAACTATTATTTATACTTATTATGACGAGTGTTCCTTTTATTATATTGAATAACAATGTATTTTTTCTGTATTATTATTATTATGTTCTTATTTTGTCACAAATAAAACCATCCATAATGACCTTAACGGTTCATATAGTACCGATTTAGCCCATTCCAGATACCTATCATTCCATAATAAACTCCAGGCCCATCCAAACCCACTAGTTTCCATCCTTGCATCCATTTCCATCCCGGACAATCCTCCTAGGCGTCTGAAGAGAAGATGGCCTCGGGACCTTCCATTATAGAAATGTTATTAGAGTGCTGCCAGTGGGTAGTGCCCCTACATGCCCTATCATGTATTTATTTATTCATTTAGCCCTTGTACAAGATGTATTTATTACAGTTTTACAATTCAATAAAAAAATTAAAAAAAAGAAAGTATTATGTTGATTGACGTTACTTCAACTCTTCTGTCGCTTGTTGTTATTATCCTATTCTCTTTCCTTTCTTGGTATTCCATCTTATTCTTGGTCTACCGAACGGCCCACGCTCCAAGTAACAGCTTTGTCATCAGCATCTTTGGAGCGTTATTTATTTTCATTCAAGCGACATGACCTGCCCACCGAATAAGATTTTATTTTATAATTTTATAATTATATGAATGGGAGCGGAGTGTCTCAGTGGTTGAGCACTGAGTTGCCATGCCGAAAACCTTGGTTTAAATCCCGCTGCGGGCAGTTACTTCTGTTTAGTCTGTTTGCAGCCGGAGATGGATCATATAGGATCTAGGACCCTCCTGGGGCTCACCCAGCCTCTATAGAATATTATAAAAATAGGGTACCCATAATAAGGGGGAAAACCTGGCGGTTGAGCGTGACCTAGGACAAGTCTCCTCCTTGCAGAACCGTTGGCCATTAAACAGTACAGTCTCAACCATGTACTGAACCCCCAGACTCGTTCACGGGTCGTAGTGGTCAGGTTTTAGGTTTTATAATTATATGTATAAATAGGCCATAAAATTCTTCGTTTGACCTCCGTCGCCATTCCACTCTACTATTGACAGGACCGAACATTCGTGGGAACACTTTTCATTCGAAGATTTGAAGCTTTTTATCTTTCAACTTTGTGGTAGTCCAAGTTTCGGAGCCGTAGTTAAGCACAGGTAGTCCAAGTTTCGGAGCGGTAGTTAAGCACAGGTAGTCCAAGTTTCGGAGCCGTAGTTAAGCACAGGTAGTCCAAGTTTCGGAGCCGTAGTTAAGCACAGGTAGTCCAAGTTTCGGAGCCGTAGTTAAGCACAGGTAGTCCAAGTTTCGGAGCCGTAGTTAAGCACAGGGCGGATAAGGGACTTTTACAGAGCCAACTTAGTTCGCCTCGAGATCAATTTACTCGACATGATACTCCTCGCATCATGATGCATTTGTTGGCGGCCATAACTGTGTTTTTAATTTCTGTCCCTATCCTATTGCCATACCTTACCTGCGATCCAAGGTAAGTGAATTCGGGTGCTTGTTCAAAGTTATGTTTACTACAAAGTTATTTACAAGCCCTAACAAGCAAATAATGGTTTTACTCGCCGAAACAATCCAAACTATTCTTCATATTACTTGTATAAGTTTCTAATTTGTTAGATTTATGTTGTTTTTGTTTTTTATACAAGGTGGAAATCTCAATATACATCTGAGGCCAAAAATCTTCAGATAGTGTGGGACTCCAACCCACTAAAATCACCTTGTTGTGCAACAACTGAGCTATCTATGTGAGGAAGAAATTGCTCCGGATGATGGTCAAAGACTTAATTACTTAAATAACCTGTACCACTACAACCCATGAAGGGTCTGGGGTTCAGTACATGGTAGAGACTATACTGTTTCATGGACAACGGTTCTGCAAGGAGGTGACTTGTCCTAGGCCACGCTCGACCGCCAGATTTTTCCCCCTTATTTTGGGTACCCTATTTTTATAATATTTTATAGAGGCTGGGTGGGCCCCAGGAGGGTCCTAGATCCTATATGATCCATCTCCCGCTGCAAACAGGCTAAATAAAAATCATGGCCTGCAGCGGGAATTGAACCAGGATTTCCGGCATGGTAACTCAGTACTCTACCACTGAGCCACTCCTCTCCCCTAATTACTTAAATAGTGATACTATATTGATTATAAACCGACGTTTCGACAAAGGACATAATTGGAATATAAAAAATAAATAAAATAATGTTTAAAAATGAAACTATTAAGTACCAAATACAATTATAGGAATAATTTAAATCATGCAAGAAAATAAAAGTAATATTTAACTTGATGAATTAAAACAATGAGTTACATTAAAATTGTTCAATGGATGTATTACTATCATTCTTCTCTTCCAAATATTAATTATTATATTGTTCTCATTATTATATTTACTTATTATTCTTTTGGCTTACTTTTACTTACATATTTTCTCATCATCATTGCCTCTTGTTCATATCATATTGTTTTATTTCATCATTTAAAAAAATCTGGTTTACTCCATTAGTTTCTCTTTTATATGTTTATGCGTCCAATTATTTTATTTTAAATGTATCTGCATCTTGTCTATACTGCCCTGAAGAAGACTTGCAATTTGGGTCGAAAAGTCGGTTTATTTCTTAAATAGTTTATCGCTATTTAAGTAATTATTTCTTTCAACTCCACCCGGACCATTTTCTTCCACTTAATTTAATACTATACTGCCATGGTTAAAAATCAAATCAAGACTGCCACTATACTACATGGTTTATTCACGTCCTGTATATTACATTTTTTAATAATATTATTTTATACATATATTTTCGTGCAAAAAAACGAGCTATAAGCTCAGAATTTTCTTGGAAAGTCAATATTTCTTTTGTTTTATGTTTTGGTAAGAACAGGTTGGCATCTTCATGATAACCCTTTCTTCCTAGTATTGTAATATTATTTACGAAGGGCATTAGGCCATATACTAATAAGGAAAATTCATTTAATAATTGTTGATACTAATATCAAATTATAGGATCATCTGAAATGGAATAAGAAAATAATCTGGCAGGGCCTAGCGATGAAGAGAGATTTTATCATTATGAATGACTCCCATAACTACAGCATAAAGAGAATGAGAAACAGAGAGCGCTGGTACCGCCTGGATCGGCTTGCTATGATGAGTCAGTATCAAAGTGTTAATAATTAAAATTGTAATAGATCTAACAAATAAATACATCAAATCATTAATCGCTTTATACACACCCAGTAAAGGAGCTATTTCTTGGACTACGGTTGTGCTGGAAGGTGATTTGTCCTAGCTCACACTCAACCGCCAGATTTTTACCCCTTATTTTGGGTACCCACTTTAGGAGACTAGGTGAGCCCAAGGGGGGTCCTAGATCCCTTAGGATCCATCTTCGGCTGCCAACAGGTTAAATAAACGCCTTGCCAGCAACGGGATTTGAACCCAGGACCTTCGGCATTGCAATTCAGCGAAATTATAAATAAAATATAAGTTCAATATTACATACATTGAATAGGTATTTGGTTTATTGATCTAATAATAACACTTCTTCATCAATTTGTAAGTAATATTTATGAATCAACATCATACATGTGTCAATTTTATGTTTAGACTAGTGTGCTATTATATTTTCACTATTAAGTCATGATTATGAGAGCAATATAGTCTCGAAACGTTGACAAAAAGATGTTTAAAGAATAATAACAAGAGCGGAAAGCAAAACTTTTTCCAGTCAATGAAATTATTACTACATTAAAATTATCTTGTATAAAATAAATTATTAACTCTTAAAATGCAGACGACTCTCGGGCACTTACCATCGCTGAGTACTGAATACTTTTCACTCGTGCCAGCTCTATTGAATGATTAAAAGTTCCCGGCACGACTAATAACTTACTACAAGTAAGAGTATAGAGGCGGCTTGAGCAGAAAAATAAACGCCTTGACTTCGTGACCTTGAGGTAGGTCGGGGACAACCTTGCTTGACCTAGTAACGGGAGCGGCAGGGCGAGGGGTGTGTAAGCTAGGACGGGAGGGGTAGACCTTGAGTGATGTTCTGATAGGAAAAGTAAGATGTGGCACCGTCCCACAGCAGATGTGGCAACACCGCATTGTGGAGATCAGTAGTTGCACTAGGTCGCGTTTGACCAACTTTAGAAATTCATTCAGTCGCTTTGTTTACATTTGAGCTATGAGTGGGTGTGGAAATGAATGGGAAAGGGTAGCTGCAGGTGTCTTTCCTAGAACAATTGATCAGCTTGCAGGTTTCCTTCTTAGAACATTGTGGAGGTCAGTAGTTGAACTAGATCATGGTCTTTCGAATGGGAAAAGAGTCTAAAATGTTGAGATAGGGCTATAATCTTTGATGACGGAGACTAGCGGTAATACCGTCACGTCAGCAGCTGTACTAGGTCATGGTCTTAATGAATGGGAGAACTAGTGTTAGATCATTTTTGGCGCTTTGTTTACATTTCAGCTATTTGTTAGACCGGGGTCATGACCTGCTCGACATCGCGTTTGAGCAACTTTAGAAGTTCATTCATATATTTTCCTGCGTGGCTGAGTCTCTTTGTTTACATTTGAGCTATAGTAGGTGTGCAAATGAGCTTGTGACGTCACCGGGGGCATTGGCCCTGTGACGTCACCTCTGTTTAAGCCATCCTCTGATTATCAATTAGTTTAATATGGGAAAGCGAACAGGTTGGAGCCTAAGATATGAGGAAGATCGTTTGTCTACACCAGTGAGTGCCGTTGGGTTTGCATCGGCAGGATTTTATTATCTGAAGAAATCAGATCGGACAAGGTGTCCTTTTTGGGGAGTAATATTACATGAATGGATGGAACATGACGATCCTTTTGTAGATCACAAGAAATGGTCTAAATATTGTCCGTTTATCGAGTACTTGGAACAACTAGAGATGCTACCATTAATAGTAGATGAAGTTGGTAATAAAAAAGAACTGGAAAACAGCTGCAGATGTTGCTGATATGCGTCAAACGTTTAAACGTTTTATTTGACAACTTGAGAATTAAAAAAAAATAATTATTTTTTATGAAATAAGAAGAAACGAAATATATCAACTAATAAAAGAAAATAGAAAAACTTCATCTTTTCCCCCACCCCCGTGTTAAATCTTTTAGTCTCAACGTTGAAGCATAGTAAGATGGTTGAACTACGACGATTGGAACTAGTGACTGATTACCCCATCACTAGTAGTAAACTAGTCCGAGTCGGTCTTTGCGATCTTGTACCCACTGTAGCTGTTTCTTCGACAAGAAAACTACAGTGCATATGGATATGGAAGAATGGAAATTCGTCGCCGAACAGATTCCAAGGATGTTGTCTCTCTTGTAAAGCAGATCCAAGAAGGTTGAGGTCGAAGATCGAGTAAGATGTAAAAATGTATATTGCGTATTTTCCAAAATGGGGAGGAACAGAATGATGGCAATAGAACAGGCTGTTATTTGTTTCGCGATGTTTAACCAGAGTCCATCAACCCTTCAGCCAAGTCCACATTCGACATGTTTCAACGAGATGGAAACGGAAATGGTATAAATTCTCCCATTTTCTAGCTAATCTAGTGTTTTGTACACTGAAAATTGGTCAAGCTTATTCAATGTTTCGGCAATAGACATCTGTTTTTAATAAAAATAAACATGAAATTTAGGAATAGTCAAATTAAACTAAATTTATTCTGAGGAAATATTCATACTCACCGTCGGTATTGAGAAAGGATGATCACAGAGTAGAGGCAGTCAATGGATATAAAGAGGAGGGGGGCGATTAATAAGGAATGATTATGATTAACTAATTTCTAAGAAGGACACCTGCAAGTTGATCTATTGTTCTAGGAAAGACACCTGCAGCTAGCTTAAGTAACGTGATTCTATATATATAGATTACCCCGGTCTATAGTTGTGTTAAAAAATAAAAGTCTAGTGTAACAGAATGTTTTAACATTACATCCTTTTTGTCAATCCAGCTCCTTAAAAATTTCCTATATTTTACTGATTTAACAGTTGAGGAGGAAGGAGAGGGTACGTGAAGGTAAGTATAGCGCAAAAGTACGCAGAAGTAAATAATACGTGTATGTAGTGAAAGCCTCCCTTTTCGCTAGTCTACGTCATCCAAGGTCATACAGCTCATACGTCATACAGCTATCTCGCCCTGCCGCTCCCGTTACTAGGTCAAGCAAGGTCGTCCCCGACCTACCTCAAGGCCACTACAGCTCAAATGTAAACATAGCGACTCAGCCACGCAGGAAAATATAGAAAGAAATTCTAAAGTTGCTTAAACGCGATGTCGAGCAGTTCAGCGAGGGTCAATGACCAATTCCACACAAGGAAGTAGACCAAGGTTATTTACCCCGGTCTAGCAACAATGACCTAGTGCAACTACTGATCTCCACAATGCGTTGTTGCCACATCTGCTGTGCGACGTTGCCACATCTTACTTTTCGTATCAGAACAGCATTCAAGGTCTACCCCTCCCGCCATAGCTTACACACCCCTCGCCCAACCGCTCCTGTTACTAGGTCAAGCAAGGTCGTACCCGACCTACCTCAAGGTCACGAAGTCAGTTTTTCTGCTCAAGCCACTATACCCTACTACTATAGTATTTCTTTCGCAACTGATTGTATGATAACATAACGCTATTTTGAAGTATCAGTAATTTATTAACATTTATATGGTTACGGTATAAAAAGAAGAAAAAAGATCCGGAGTGCCTTCGCAGCTATTTAGGGTCTCGGGTTAATACGAAAAAATATCAATGATACCTATCATATGATTGATTCAAAAACTCAGGATATTTCAGCTAATTTCAACTCGTAATATTTTGACTTACTTTTAATTTTTTTTTTGTCTATAAACCTGATTGTTTCATAATTTGCCTTTCTTTAGTACCGTAGCAAAAGCTATTCGCATATATCTGCCCCTCCTAAAGTTATACATAATATTTTTATCATAATTAATGAAATTACTAACCCAGAAATAAGTACCCAGCGTTTGTTTTTTAGCGGGCACATAAGTGCCTCTATAGAACTTTAGTGGTCTTATCATCCACTTATTTTAATTATTTGTTTATAATATCATGAATGAACCATGATCAAAATAAATGTTTAATATTGTAGAAGTTAACAAATCCTTACACTAAGGGCTAATCAAAACTGTTTTAACGATATGAATTATTGTTTTACGTTTTATTTTGCAGAGAAATATGAAAGATTGCGTTGGGATAAAAATTTTAAAGCCCTATATAAAAAAATTCGGAGTAGGTTGAATTACTCGCTGGCCGCCGATTTTTTAATGAATACGAGGAAACACCCTCCAGTGGTATGTGAAGTTTTGCTTTTTTTTTTCTTAATTTTAAAAGTACTTAGTATTGTATAAGTAAAAAAACAAAATTAACAAAACTTATCGAACAAAAATGTAGGCTTTAATTGTTTTCCTAATCGTTTAATTTACATTAGATTATATCTTGGATAGGGGACTATCGTTTTTTTATTAAAACTGTTACGATAAAGGTTGAAAGTTTGTTTAGAGAAAAATAAGTATTCTTTTAATATAAACTGTGCAAAAATGAATAGGGACGTAGCTAATTTTGTGGTATATATTTTCAATAGCATTTTTATTTTATTTCTTATTATCAACTGCATTAATATTGATTAGAGATTATTTTTTACTGCATGTTTAGTAACGAGTCAGGTAACTGTCTGTATAGCAGACACCGAAGGGTTTAAATGCCCCGTACAATGACCCAGTTCATGCTCCTTTCAGAGCAGCTTCTTGGTCCCAAAAGATTAACTATGTCGACAATTATTTATTTTTAAAGTTAATAATAACCAAGCCATATAGATAGGAATAATTTTGTTAAAATTAAGCGGTTTTTTAATCCATAAAATATGGGATGGTTCTGGAGAGCTTATTTTACACGTAACAGTTTTGCACCATTCGTTTGCCTTTTTAGGAAACTTCCAGAAAAATGATTTTTAAAACTACTTTTAGTATTGGAAAGTATACGATAGGGCGTGGCACAGGGCTCAAGCATCTCTCCTCTTCTGTTCAACCGATATATCAATGATCTTCCTAAATATGTTCACCACTGTTCCCTGAGTTTTTTTTTTTAAATACAGTGGAATTCAGGTGAACGAAAAAAAATTGTGCCTCTGATTTCTGGTAGCAAGATTAAAGCTGTAATTAAGAAATAAATTGTTTTTTAATTACATCAACGTTTGGTACATAATTATAAACGTGAGGTAGGTTTTGAATTAGTAAAAGGGAAATCAGCTTAGACTGAATTTTACTTTGTTAATGTAGCATTAAATTTTAAGAACTTTGTTTGTTCGATTCATTCACCGGAAAATAAGTTAATTCGGATATTAGTGACAGTATTTCATCTTATATAAAATAGTTAGTCAGTGATGTTTTTAACTTCACCGCTCTTTTTTTAACTTATCAATATTCTTCATTATATTTGAGTTTTTTCCCAAGTTCTCGAAGTCAAAGCTTAAAATAAAATCACAAAAAAAAACAACACTTTTATGATTTTTAACACGGTTTCATTAGCTTCGCGTGTTCATGTGTATGTAACGGCGGAATCTTTGAACTTCGATTTTCGGATGCTTCAAAACATTGAATGAAATTGAAACTTTGTGACTTCTCAATGACCGATGACAATACAATAAAAAATGCCAAGATAAGGAACATTTTGGATACTTCTAGGCCAAATATTAAATGAACTGAAGGAAGGAAACCATACGTTACATATAACAACTATACAAGGGCGGATCCAGGTTTTTCTGGAAGGGGGGGGGGGCACAGCGAGCAGACGGGCAACAAATTCAACAATAACCTAAAAATAAACTTGTAGTATTTATATAAAGGTTTATTAAAATATCTAAACAATAGTTTCACTCATGTTATTTTATTCATATATTTTAACAACTAAGTTCATGTGATTTGCCTACAATATTCAAAAAACCGTCTGGAGGAGGGCACGTGCCCCCGTGCCCCCCCTAAATCCGCCCTTGTAACTATATATCCAAACGTAAGAACAGTTCTCCAGGAAATGTATTTAAAAATTGTGGGCTTCCAAATCCCTTAGGTCTACTCCCCGGTAGCAGCACCGAACGGGCGAGATAAGTGATTAAAAAAAGTCGTTACATCCAGTAGCCATTTAAGTTTTTCTTTTTTGTTTAATTTTTTCAACAGGGTGTATCATCTTCACTGTGAGACACTGTATAAATTATGATTATGTGTTTTATTTGTTCTTCATTTTGTAGTAATTAAAAATAAAAATAAAATGTTTTTTTAGTTCCTCAAATCCCGCGAGCTTGCGCCTAAGGAACGGGATGTCATGAAGCCCATTCCCAACCCCAAGGAGATCCGTCCCAAGGGGCTGTCCTGCAATATGATTTCGATAAGAGACCACACCCCAATAGGTAAGTTATTAACGACTAAAGGAGTATGATATTTAAAAGACTTAATGAAGCTCAGAATCATAGCTAGATGAACTCAATTTATAGGATTAGGAGAAATATGAGTATAGTTTATGATGTTATTAATTTTCATATCTCTCGTTTATTAGGCCATTAAAAAAAAAAGGTAATAACTCCGCAGGGTAGTCCCCCCACCATTTCTTCTTAGTATATAAGTAAAAAACAATTACCTATGATATTTAACCTATCCACTTTGATATTATAATCTGGAACAATTTCCTCTTTTTTTGTAGATAGAAGGAAGGTTATATTATCCATCTTATAACAGGAGATTATGCCAGTTGAAATTACTCATCTTGAACTACCCATTAATGGGCATGTTAGGCATTCTCAAATAAGCCATCACTTTGTTTTAGTGAGGTTATTTTATTGTTTTTTAAATCAATTTTTGTCTAACCTTTCTAATTTTTTAGATTAAAAAACGTAAAAGAACGTTACTTGAAAGTCATGTAACGTGACCTTACTTCACGGGACATTAACTGCCCATACCACCATGCTAGTATTTAATTTTTAAGATATCAGGTGATACAAACATAATAAATATTTTATTTATATGGCAAAACCCTTTTTATCCGAAATGACTTGGTTTTATGTTATTTCCGATAAGGAGTGTATACTCAAAACCTGCGGAATAAGTACCAAAAAATCTCGAGGAATATAGGATCCATTTATAACTTTTTAGTTATTAAACAAAAAGGAATTTGGCATCTACCGTTTAGCGCCTCCAGCGGTATCAAATACCTTACCGCTTTTCTACCGTATTGCGTTTTTATCAGCCTTGTAAATGAAGGGGCATGAGTGATCAAGAAAATATAGGAACTAGTAGTGCACCGTTTATCGTTACATCAACTATCCGAAAGTTCAATTATCCAAACTAACTTTGCGAAAAATATACAAGGAGGAGTCGACGTTGGTATCCCTAAATAATGAATTTATCGACTATTATTGATAATTATTGAATAATATCGGTTGATATATAATAACCTATTATATAAAATAGTGATTCACTGAGTGGAATCTTTGGTCTTCTTCAGGGCTGGATGGACTAGAAACACAAATATTTAAAAATGGACTCATTGGAATAGAGAAAATTACAAAAATTATTTATTTTTTTTTTTTTGTAATTTTTATAAGTTTTTCAATTCTAATGATTTGATTTACTTTTTCTTCATTTCTTTTTTTTAATCGTATTTATTTTATTTTCTCTCTAATAACGACATTTTCTGTGAGGAACAACATTTTTCTCACAGTAACAGTGCGTTGGCAGTCATTTTCTGATATTAAAAAATAAATAGTTCCATATTCAAGATATTCCATTGCATGGCTAAACAACCATAACGACAGCTGTTGCTGAATCTCATAGATTATCTTTACGAAAATCCGACCTCAATGAATACTTGATAGCCTCCAAGTTAAAACAACTATTTCGGTATAAAAAAAAGGAAGGATATAAACTAAATCTAATTGTATTAATATTTAAATGGAAATGGTTGATTGGATTATTTTAAGAGCGGTGTTAAATGGTGAGGGCGTGATGTAAATGATCACACAAAAAATAATGAATTATTTTATTATGCCTACGTTTCGGCCTAAGAGGTAGAAGAAACAAACACAAAAAACAATTTTAAACATTGCAGTACCAAGGAGGAATAATAAGTTTAAATAAAGAGAAATGATAATAATGAAAAGAAATATAAAGAGTAAGATAAATTATGAAATAACTGAGTCATTCTTATTTTGTGTAATCATTAACTGGACTCCCTGAACATTTTACACCATTCTAATTGTATTAAAATGTGCCTCTGCTACTGTGGAACAACTGTAGCTATTTATCAGTAGTGTAGCTGTAGTTTATTTCAAAACCTCCTCTTTCCTGTCCTCCAAACAGATCTCGACACTAATATTAGGTAGACCTGGTTTCATGTGAAACATAAATACATCAAGTGAGCCTGAAGTTCTCTAAATTGTAATGTCACTCCTTCTAATCACACACACACAATGTATAATAATATTGGCGTTTTTATTTTCAGAAACTGGAAATGCAGTTCACACGCTTGATTTGAGAGGGAGATTATACGCTGGAAATGATGGGGTAAGTCTTATATTTCCACTCGATAACTTTTCTAAATGAAATTATTCTCTTTCTACCTTATAATATCCATTTTTTTTATTCCTTTAGAGTTACTTAAGTATTGATTGAACAGCTGTCCTTTCCGTTTCCGTTACATGTTACGGTCATTTTTCCATTTTTTAAATAAACCATTTATTTATTTTTAGAATGCCCAACATTTCTACCAAAGGTATTCGCTATGTGTATGTAGACAGCGAAACAAACTTATGTACTCAGAATTATAAATTTCTGCCCACATTTTCTATTAGAAACAAATTTTTTTCTGTACTTGATTCCCACACCTTTATTTGATACTTCGGTCAAACAGTGCTTTTGACTTTCTTTCGACTGCAGTGTGGTATCATAGATACCACGGAGTACCAAGCACGACATGACATCCTGCTATACCCAAGGTTGCGGTTTCGCAGCTTGGCAGGTGGCACTAGGATTTAAAAAAAAGTTTCAAAAATCCTTCTTTATGCCGTCCTTCGGAAAGGACGTGAAATGAGGGTTCCGCTCTTGAACGATGTCAGGTACTCGTTAAAGAACCCTATCCTAATTATACATGGATAGGCAAATTTTAGCAATCCCACTCTACTGTACCATCGTACAGCCATATATATATATATACGTATATCTTCTTCTTCCTGTTGGCTCTACAGACCTTGTAGATCTTTGGCCGCCTTAACCAGCCTTCTCCACCACTGTCTATCCTGGGCCCCTGTTTTCCAGTAGGCTATATCCAGCTCCGCAGCATCTTTGTTGACCCTGTCTATCCATCTGGTCTTTGGCCTCCCACGTGGTCTCTTTCCAACTATTGTGGCATTCATAGTTGTGTAGAGGCGTCCTGACGGATTACTTCGAGCTAAATGCGCCACCCATCTTAACCTTATTGCTTTCATATCCTGAGATATCGCCTGACTAGTTTCCGTGAGCAATTCGTTATTGGCCCTTCTCCTCCAAGAGTGTAAACTCTCATCCCATACAGCTCTGGTTATTGTGCAAAGCATTTTCCTTTCACATCTCTCTATGCTGCTTCCCAGGGTGCCGGTGAGAGCCCACGTCTCACAGCCGTATATCAGAATCGGGTTTATTACAGCATTATACACCCTTAATTTTAAATTTGTAGAGATGCTTCAGGATTTCAATACTCTTGAAAGTGCGAAGAATGCTCTGCGCTTGTTGTACGCTGGTCTATTTCAGTTAATTGGTCATTTGGGACTTTATGACTTACTATCATGTATTTGTTTTTTTCCTCATTTACCTGTAAACCGATTTGGTCTGCTTCTCTCATCGGCGTCTTAGCGAGTCTCTCGATATCCTTTTCATTACTTCCGAGGATTGGTATATCATCGGCGTATGCAACAATTTTATGCTCCACCCCGACGTGCACCCCACCATTTACTCTTGATGTTGTTTTTATTACCTTTTCAAGGGCTGTGTTGAACAGTAAAGGCGAGAGTCCGTTTCCCTGCCTTAGGCTGGTTCCAACTTCAAAAGCCTCAGACACATCTCCCTGTACCAGGACTTTGCATCGGGGGTCGTCTGCACCAATCTCACTAATTTTCTGGGATTACCCAGCTCAGTTACGATCTTCCATAGACAGTTTCTGTCGACGGAATCATATGCAGCTTTGAAATCGACAAATAACTAATTTATTGAGTTAGATTTCTTAAATAATTTAAATTTTCGTTATTAATCAATTATAACTATTAATTTACTTATACATATAAAACTATAAATTGTCTCATAATTTCAGAAGTTGTGTTCTCGGGCATTCATGGAGCAGGTTTCCATACGTTATGTGTTGGAGGCTACTACGGCGTATACTGGAATTGCCCTGTCGAGATGCATCCGGGAACTAAAATATGTATGTTGCATGTTTACTTTTAAAATTAAATTAATCTTCATTGAATAGTTATAAAATCACTAATATCTTATAGGAAATTAAATAATACCGAAACCAAAACTGGATGGCAAGTGTAGTTGGTATAAGGTATATAAGTGTGGTTGGACAAATTATTTTTATTCTTATGACCAGAGGCTGTGGAATGGCGCCTTCTCCCATTTGAAGTCATACCCAACAGGCAATGATTATAGAAAATGCATAATGTTTACTGTTTCTAGTACCCTTTAATTCCATTGACATAGAAGTGTGTTTTATGAAACATTGATTTTTTTACTTGATAAATAGATGTTTTCTTTTACTTCTACTGGAATTCACACTTCAAGAAACATCATTTTCCCTCATAATATTTTACTTTTTACTATGATTATTGCAGTCTAAAACTCCTTCTCGATTTTTGTTTTCGTTCACCATGAATGTTTTAAAAAAAATATTTGGAGCCGATTTTCCAATACGATATTATTGCTGTATATGGTGCAACCTTGATTTCAGCGAAACATAGAGGTTTCGTTGAAACTAAAACCTCTCGTTTTTACCATGACGATGTAGTCTGAAAATTTTAATGTCAATGATAAATCTTCTTTTTTCTTCCTACAATACATTCGAGTATGAACCTTAACCTCCCTTACAATCCGTCTCCAGCCGTCCCAATTCTTCGCTTACGTCCTCTACGCGGTCACTACAGTTTGGTAGAGATCATATTCTACATCCTTCATCCAGCGCGTTCTTGGGAGCCCTCTTCTGGTTTTCCTTGGGAAATTCCCCTTAATTACTTTCATAGTCAAATGTCCCTCTGTCAACCTTTCAATATGCCCAAGTCAACTTTATATTCTTTACCTCCCAAAATTACTACATCCTTATGCCCAACGAGCTGCTCCCCATTCTTACTGATTCGCCTGGTGGCTGTGGAGTACACTGGGCCGAAAATACGTCTTAATATTTTCTCTTAAAAACCCTTAGGGCTAACTGATCTGAGATTTTCAGCGTCCAGGTTTCTGCACCATAACACAATGATATGCCTTTTATAAATTCGATGCATTGTATATATGAGATACTGAGTTGGCAGCTATTAATGCAAATGGCAGCTATGTATCTCTCGGCCAAACCTCTCCCTTACCAGCAACCAACTCTTCATATCATGTTTTGGTATTTCGGCCGCATTCCGGGAAAGATGCGTCTATACCACGTCCGCGGAAGACGCGAATCTGGTTTCAGGGCTTCGGGTCTTTCCCGTTTACCCGTTGTTTTTTTAAATAATATCTACTAGCACAACAAATGAGCGAACATTGTTAAGAATGCTATCAAATATGGCCATGGAAACGCGATTTATGAGTTTAAACTTGGAGATTAAGATGCCCAAGCTGCAATAAACATTACTACCGCGTTGGGAGGAGGGTGTTGTAACGAACGGACCATTTGCTGTTGTTTTAGGAAATTTTCAGCAGGTGACACAGATTAATTTTTAAATAAATCATTAATTCATAAATAATTCATTTTTCCTCTCAACTTAGAGGTGAAAGAAACTAAATGCGCTGGGATAGTGAGTCCTCGCACACTGACATTCGCCAGATTTATCTCCAACACATTTTCAGAAATTTGAACAACTTCCTAAAGGTTAAAATGTATGAAAAATATTCTTAATTCAAAAACGCATTTTCAGACTTTATTTCATCACAAAAACCTGAATTTGTCAGTTCTGGGATTGAATATTTAATAAAACTTTGTGAAAAAGAATATAAAGTGAGCGTACTTATTTTAATTTATTTATTTATTTTGTTAGTATGTTAGAAAATGAAATATTATATAAATCAAAGGAATTATGATTTGGATAAACAATCATATTCATGTCACTTGGTCGGACATTCTCTGGCTATTCTCTCCATTGGTAGATCTGTTGTCAAGTATGGCGGAACTGAATTTATACAGAATAACGTTTTATATAAAACGTTGTAATGAGAACAAAGCACTCTATTTACATACTATATATTTTTTTGAATATATTTAATATTTACTTTTTATGCTTCAACACTTAATGAGGTGCTGAGCCCACAGGCAGCTACATCCTATGTAGTTAGATGTCTTAATTGACTGGCCAAGTTAAATTTGATTACATTGGCTCATGTACTGATAACATTTTATTAAAACAAATGTTAGGTAATCTATTGTTACGCATTGGTAAAAGTTTCAACCACCAATTGTTTGTAAGTTTCAAGACATGCATTTTCAGCATTGTTGGGCATGTTTCTAGTCTTTTTATGTATGCTGAGGTTTGAGTAGGCCAGTAAAAGAGCGATTTGTAAATTCTGACCCGAATATTCTCTATTTTCTCTAAGTACCTTAATGGTCATATTTCACAAGATTATAATAAAACTGAAAGAATTAAACTATTGAAAAGCGTAGTTTTTATGATCCAGGAAGGTGACCTGGAGGTGACTATAATCTTTTTAACCGTATTTATAGCGTTATCAGCTCTAGCCATCATATCTTATAAGTGAAAATTTTTCTGAAAGCCGAGCTAGAGAAAACTATACCAAGAAACTGGAAGGAACTTACTGTTTAAATTTTATTTTGATTATAGTATAGGGTTTTATATTTGAGTCTACCTTGTGTTCTCTTGAATACCAAGGCTTTAGTTTTATTGATATTTTCTTAGTAGATAGTAAAACTATATCGTATGCATAACATAAGCAGGAAAACCATCTACCACAGAACGAAAATATTCAATTCAAAATTAAGGCTTAATTACTTTCCCTCCGCTTGGAAAATTTCCAAAACAATCGCCATCCCAAAACCTAATAAAAACCCAAATAATTTTACAAGTTACAGACCAATTAGCCTGCTAAACGTTTTATCCAAAATCCTGGAACGCTTGCTTTTAAAACGAATTCTTAGGCATGTAAATCAGAACAAACTGAGTAGTTATAAACGACGGGTTGTAGCATTGGATACTGTGGACTTGACCTTGACAAGGCGAGGGGAAGGGTGCGGGGGGGAAGCCTTGGAGGTCTGAATGCCACATTTGGCAACGTCGCAAGGAATGTGCAAGATTTGGCAACATCGCTTTGTTTACATTAGTGTTATAGTAGAGGTGCAAATGACCTTGTGACGTCACGGGGGCATTGACCCTCTGACGTCATCGAGAGGCCGGGGGTTCCTTTATCAGATTTTTTTTTTTTTTTTTAATATTTTATCTATATAGTGTGTAAAACTGTGACGGGGGGGGGGGCATTGACCCTCTGACGTCATCGAGGGGCCCCGGGGTTCCTTTATCAGAATTGTTTTTTTATTAATATTTTATCTGTATAGTGTGTAAAACTGACCTTGCGACGTCAGTTCCATCAGAGCATGAGTCATTGATGGCCTAGCGCTGCCCGGGTATGCTTGATCGGCAGTTTATATTTTATCTCACGGACGAAAAGGTTGACATTGAACTATAGCAGACGACAGGACAAAATAAGATAAGTGAGATTGTCTTACGGATGCAATATAAACTTAAATAATCACCTTGTCTGTGAGTTACATTAACCAATTCATTCACAGTTCTCTATATTTCCATGTCCATATATGGGTCGTAATACCTCCTATTCCCAGTATGCCTAGCTCATCAGTTCATACACGATTAATATCTGGACCGTCAGTTAAATAGTCACATTCGCAGTTCTCTATATTCCCATGCCCATATATGGTCATGATACCTCCTATTCACACTTTGCCTAGCTCATCAGTCCATACTCCCTTTATAAACGTTCCCTCTTCGGCCCACTGGCACTCCGTCACTCCGTCTCGTCTGCGTGTTGTGCTGTCCACCGTCTCTAATCACTGCTTAAACGTAAGTTGTTATTGCTACTTGTTTTAACTAATCTTAACATAATTACAACAATCTGATTGTTATAAACATTGCAGATGTCCCTTTTGAATAGATTAAACGGTCTTACATCCTATAAAACCATAGGAGAGTTGCATGAGGGGGTATGCTATTCAATATTGGAGTTGCGGTTTAAAACAACTGAACACGGCCAAGGGGTGGAGGCTATTATAGAGGCTGAAAGAGGAGGAGAGCGCTTTAGGACCTTTCTTCCCAAGAGGTACAGTGAATGTTTCACTGATGCGGAGATCGAACATTATAATGGTGAGTTTTCATATTATCAATTGCTTCATTTCAAACAATGTTAATACCTGATTGTTAGAAAAAAAAGTAAGATTGTTTTCTTTATCGTAGGATCATTGAAGATGACATACAAGGGAAAGCAGAGAAATTCATATATAATAACTTTTAGCGAATAAATATATATTAGCAGCGAACATAATGGTCATAGGAAAATATTAATTTTAAAAAGGTATGGATGTTTTGTGTTCAAAATGTGGGCTTTTATTGAAAACATTAAACGCACATAAATGCAAATGGCAATTTCATGTGTGCACATATTGTAGACGTGAATTTAATTCGAAAGGTAGCTGTACACGACATATAATTACCTGTAAAAATAAAAAGCACATCAGTCCCCTTCAAGCATTAGTCGGTAATACTAGTCAATCGATAACAATGGAAAATTTCCAAACTCCGGCTGGACCCTCTTTAAAACAATCTGTTTCCAGTTCTCAATCGCATTTACCATTCAAAAAACGGATACATTCGAACATTCCACCTTTCTACAACACTAATATTGTAGAAAAAGGAATTAGTTCTCCAAAAAAATATAAACTTTATAATAAGGAACAACTTGATAGGTTAATCACATATGAACAAGGAATTAAAAAGGCTGCATTTGGTAATTCGGTGATAGACTTTTATTTTGAAAATCATAATAATAAAACTACTCCAAAAATTTTTTTAGAAATCAATAAAGAAAAACTTATTGAGATTTTAACTTCATATTTGACACAATGGAACATATTTAAAATTAATTTACACTTAGATTGTACATACAAAAAAATAAATCATAACAACGAGGAAAAGTCCAATATGAATTTTAAGACTAGTCAGAACATCATAGATTCATCAACCGATTTGCACAATTATTTGAAAGAGTCATACGAAAAATTAATTATGGAATTAGATTCCTTTGAAGCCAAAGGTTCTGGTTGGGCCTTTGTTTCTTGCAACTTTCTATGTTTGCATTTTACCAAATATACACCTCTGAGCGGAAAACAATTTATTAATTTGCCAAAAGGTATAAAAAACAAACATGCTGTTATTAATGTAAAAAATATAAACAACGACTGTTTTCGTTTAGCAATACTGAGCAAAACAGTTGGTTCGAACGATCCTACATTGTACGAAAATTTAGAAACCCATTATCAATTCGATTGTATTTCATATCCTACTTCATTTAAAGATATTAAAAAATTCGAGGAAGTAAACAATGTTTTAATTAATGTGTACGGTTTGGATGAAAAAAACAATATATTTCCCTTAAGAATAAGCAAAAAGGAAACATATAACGAGAGATTTGACCTTTTGTTTCTTCAAAATGAAATAAACTCACACTATTGTTATATCACAAATTTAAGCAGGCTTGTTGGTAGTCAAATATCAGGTGACAAATCCGCTAAAGAAATTTGCCACAGGTGTTTAACATCTATTTCCTGGAGATACAAAACAAAAAGTGGAAAAAACGCGGAAGAACGATTAAAGGAACATTTATTATTTTGCGGTGCGCATAAACCAGTTAGGACAGATTTTCCTGCAGATGATAAAATCAAATTTAAAAAATTCGAATCCACCCAAAAAATTAAAATTGTTGCTTACGCAGACTTTGAATCATATCTGGAACCAATTGCAGGTCCTTCCCAAAATCCATCAATTTCTTGGACCAAATCAGTTCAAAACCATAAAATTTTTTGTGCTTCACTTATGGTCAAAACGGATATACCTCAATTTAAATTACAACAGCCATTAATTTTTACCGGTGAAAAATGTATGCTAATGTTCATGGAAGGACTACATGATTTGGCTAAAAAAGCTGATGAAATATATGGTAAAGTTGAGCCTATGTCTGAAATGACGGAGGAAGAAAAGATAATTTATCAGTGTACCCATGTATGTGTTATCTGTCTGAAAACTTTAAATGAGGATGAGAAGGTGCATCATCATGGTCATGTGTCATCTAATCCATTGGAGCGGCTCATTCTAATTGCAATTTACAAGCAAAAACACCCAATTTCATTCCAGTATTTATGCATAACTTTCAGGGTTATGACTCGCACTTTATTGTTCCGTTTTTAGCAAACCATGAAGGAGATGTTTCCGTAGTTCCAAGTAATACAGAAAAATACATAAGTTTTACCAAAACATTTAAAGATTGCAAAACTAAAATAAGATTTGTAGATAGTTATAAATTTTTAGCTGCGGGGCTTGATACCCTAGTGCAAAACATGAAAAAAGGTTCTTCAAGTCTTTCAATTACATTCCCTCATTTGCATCAGTTAATTCCTGACGAAACGAAAGTTGAATTGTTAACGAGAAAGGGAATTTACCCTTACTCTTACATAGATTCATTACTGCGGTTAGAAGAAACTCAGTTGCCTGTAATAAGTAAATTTTACAACAACTTAACTGCAGAAAATATTTCCGAGTCTGATTATAAGCATGCGCAAAACATTTGGAATACTTTTAATATAAATAACTTAAAAGAATATACCGAAATGTATATACAAACAGACGTAATTTTATTATGTGAAATATTTGAAAAATTTCGTAATCTCTCTATGGATATATATTCACTAGATCCTGCCCATTTTATGTCTCTTCCAGGCCTCAGTTACGAAGCAATGTTAAAAACGACAAATATTGAATTGGACGTTATTAAAGACATGGATATGGTATTATTTATCGAAAAAGGCATTCGAGGAGGTATTACACAAGTTGTCAAACGTTATGCCAAAGCAAATAATTATTATGTAGATGATTACGATCCAAATCAGCCCATTAACTACTTAATTTACGCAGATGTAAATAATTTATACGGCTATGCAATGAACTGTTTCCTTCCATATTGTGACTTTGAATGGCATAATGAAGATTTAGATGTGTTAAAAGTTCCTGACAACTCTGAAGTTGGTTATATACTCGATGTAGACATTGATTACCCTGAAGCCATACACGATATGCACTGTCAACTACCTTTATTACCTGATAAATTAAAATCGCCTGACAGTGCTAAAACAACAGAAAAGTTACTTACTACACTCACACCAAAAACCCGTTATATTGTTCATTATGTCAATTTGAAACAAGCACTAAATCTTGGCGTTAAATTAACCAAAATTCATAGGATTTTAAAATTTAAGCAAAAAAATTGGTTGTCACCATACATAAATTTAAATACCCAACATAGAGCTAAGTCAACCAATCCTTTTGAATCGGATTTTTTTAAACTCATGAACAACTCCTGTTTTGGTAAATTTATGGAAAACGTTAGAAAACGAATAGATTTAAAACTTGTTACAAATAAAAAATCATTGAACAAACTAGTTAAAAAGCCAAATTTCAAAGAAAGAATAATTTTCACTGAAAATGTAGTTTCCGTTCAGTTAGAGAAGAATAAAATTGTATTTGATAAACCTCTTTATGTTGGTTTTAGTATATTGGAACTATCAAAAGTTTTAATGTACGAATTACATTATAACATATTTTTAAAAAAATATGGTCCGAAAAATATAAACCTCTGTTATATGGATACTGATTCATTTTTATACCTAGTAAATACAAAAGATATATACGATGATATAAATTATGATTTAAAAGACTATTTTGATACCAGTAATTTTCCAACAAAACATCGCTGTTATTCTGAAGAAAACAAAAAAATAGTAGGAATGCTCAAAGATGAAACTGCTGGCGATCCAATCGTTGAATATGTTGGCCTAAGGCCAAAAATGTATTCATTTATAACCAAAAGTGGTTTATTGATAAAACGATCCAAAGGGGTTAAAAAATGTGCGGTTAAAGAATTCACGTTCCAAAATTACTTAGATACTTTAAGAAATTATGAGTCGATGTACAGCCAATTTCAGATCATTCAATCAAAAAGACATCAAGTGCAAACAGTTTTAATCAATAAAAAGTCTCTTTGTCCATATGATGATAAACGGCATACCTTAGATAACGCAAGAGATACACTTCCTTATGGCCATTATGCATTGTCGCTACATAAGTAAAGCAAATGTTTTGTAATGTAATTAAATTGTTTATTTTATGAACTAATTATATCTGAGATTAGAAAAGAAAAAATAAACAGAATAGTAGCAATCAAAAATGTTTTATTTGAAATATGATAATAAGTAATAAAAACTTAGTGTCTAATTTCATCAATGATATGTATAAATACATGTGTTATAAAGCTACAAATAAATACATTCATTACAAAAGTGCATTATTCTTTTCACACCACTATGCGATATCCTTCCTGTCAATCCAGCTGCTTTCTTTTAGCCCCCACCATTTCACATACAACTTATTTCCTTTCCTTTTCAAAATCTTTTCGATGAGATAAACATCTGGATGTTTTACTTTTTGAAGCTCTTCAGCATAAAAGGAGCCACTGATAGGTTGACTTTTGAGATCTTCAAGTAAATATGTATATGGATCCGTCTTCTGAATCTTGATTACTTTAAATATTTCGCTTGACCAATTTGGCTTGTAGCCTTTTGAAAATGCTGTTTTTTGCTTAGATATCCTCACAAAATCGTCCTCTTCAAACTTCTGCTTTCGCACTTTTGATTTGGAACGAACAGAAGAAGAAGAATACACTTTGTTTAGCAAGTAGTTTTCTGATTTTTTATTATGGGCATCAATTGGTCTCATACCTATTGTTGTATGGAATGATGAGTTATAATCATGTAGAATCTGAGGTAATATATCTAAAAACTTGTAATTTCCACCCAAGCTAAATGCTTTCCACATTTTCGCTTTTAAAGTTCTATTAAACCTTTCTACAATGGAAGCTTTCATATTAGAAAAGGTCGAATAATGATTAATATAGTACTGTTTTATTAGAGATTTAAACTTGGAATTATAAAATTCTTTTCCTTGATCGCTTTGAATATTTCTCGGTGTTTGTTTGCTCGAACGAAACACGCTCTCCATTGCCTTAGTTACATCATCAGCAGATTTCTTCTTTATTGGTACGGCCCATGCATATTTAGTAAAGCAGTCTATAACTGTTAATAAATATTTGTATCCTTTATTTTCTCGAGCATAAGGTATCATTTCTACTAGATCTATTTGCCACAAGTCATTTATCCCTTTCAAAACAGTCTTTCTTCTAGGGTATATCTTGCGAGCTGGCTTATGTAATTCATTTACGATTGTTGTTTTTATTATTGATGAATCCATCTATAATTTTCTTTTTTAAGTACTTTGTTAAGATAGCCGAGTGTGACTGAGTCAGATTCCTCTACGGGCTCACCGATGTTTGTTATTCTTTTCCCGAGACAATCATATATATTGTCAACTAGAGTCAAAGCAACTCTGTCGAAGAATTCTTTTGTAACAACATCATAGTTATTTATAGGTGGAGCGAAATTGACAAGTCTTTTTCTTTTTCCATCTATATAGCTACCCGGCCAATTCTTTAAATCAGTGTAGGTCAGTGCTAGTGTATCACAATATACTTTATTTGCAGCGTCATGAGCAGCGACTGGATTTGCAATATTGACGATCCTTAAATGATGTGCATCAATGTCCTTTTCAGACTTTAATAAGCTGAATGGAAAATAACGTTTTTTGTATTTTGTATGCTTTTTTGCTATGTGAGATCCGAACTTGTTTATTGTCATGTTTGTACTGAATCTAAATATAAAAATGTGGGCATTAATATATTATATTTTCTTCTCGTAGTTCTTCAATTATAGATTCTATTTCATTTTGATGTCCTTCATGCCCGGCATAAGTTGAAGACATTAGCAGCCTAAGGCGATCGACTAGTTCGTTTGGGTCATTCCAACGCTCGTACAGAGGTTTATCGACGCTCATAAGTCCAGTGCCCCGTTTGTAAGAGTGGGAACGGAGTGAAGTTAGCCTGCTCGAAGCTGCTGATGCTGAGGAAGGAGGGCGGGGTTTTAAAGATTGTGTTGGGAATAACTTCGATATTATATTTCTATACTTCTCAGATCTATTTCCGGACACTCCTTGTTCCTCACTATAGCCTTTTTTGTGAGCATTGGTCGAAAGTAAAATATTCTTATAATTATCCAAGTCTGACTCGGTATAATATTTAGGATTTTTCAAGTAGAGTAGCTGCAACAATCCAGGAGTTCCTTCATACACTATGTTGTTTATAGAAATATCATCACTGTTTTCAAAAAGCTGAACATCGGTCGAGTCACCAATAGCCAATCCTCCAGAAGGCATTACTCGAATGCCGTAACGAGAGTCATGTGCCTTATCACCTTTTAACAACTTATCCAAGTATTCTCTTTGCAGGTTTCCAAATGAGGCGAGATGTTCCTTAAATTCGGCTTCTCCTTGTGGAGTTTTAGCGTATTCTTTGACTTGTTCTGATAGTGGATCGCCTGTCACATACTCATCCATTTCTACTTCTGGTGACATGAACTCATGATGGGGATTTGATAAGTGAGATAATGGTGTTAGCGCAGTACTTGGAACGTCAGATGAAATTTGTGTAACTTTTTTGCGATGAAGTGATGTTTTCGGCATTAATGTTGATTTTCTGTAAATACTAGCAGACTCTAACTCGCTTTTATCAGGCGATTCGCCCCAAACATTAGTAGTGACAATTCTTTTTACTTTTCTAGACGTCAATGCGGGTTCCGATTTGGTCTCTTTATTACTTAATTGTACAGATTGTTTAATGTCCTCGAGAGGTTTTAGCACGGGTGTAAAAAACGCTTTTCGACCTTCCTCGATATCCTGGAGACCGCGTTTCAACGATTGAAATTTGTTTTTCAAAATTTCACTAGTTTTTATAATCTCGCGAGTGACTTTTGGGTCCATGATCGCTAATGCTCAATTATTGTCATGACTGTTCTTTATATATCTACAATGAACGTATCAATTCCTTTTCTAAAACGTCCATTATTCAGGTCTCTACTTTTGTCAATGACGAGGTAACTAAATGGTTCTTCCCAACATAAAGAACACATGTCTTTAAAAAGTGGAAAACTTAAATCTGGGGTGCTTACATGTTCCTCGTAAATATGTTTCAAATTTAATTCATCTTGAGGAAATACTATTAAAAAGTTAAAGTTACATCTGATAAGATGTCTCGGGATACAAACATAACTCTGTGTTAAATAGAAACAATCAAGATTCATATGACGACCATAACTAAAGTATCGTTTAATTATGTCCTGGTCTTCCATAGTGACGTCATCAAATATACAGACCGAATTGGATTCAACTTCTTGTGGCAATTCTTTCGCATCTTCAAATTCATATAACCCTATTTCAGGGACAAGATTTACGATACTTTTTAAATACTGGTATTTCCGTTGATGCAATGTTTTTCCGAAAAGATACACATTTTTAAATTTTAAACCATTCGGATTTAATAAAAGACCAATCATAATATTAGTCTTTCCACATCCGCTCGGTCCACAAATTGATGATCTTATAGTGCTCGGTAATAATGAACTGTGCCTCCCCTCTGAATCGCACTTGACAGGTGAAAAGTCTGTGGTAGAGAAACGTTGTACTTGTTTAACTAATTTCATCCTGAATGCGAACAACATCATTATTCCTCCGTATATATATATATCTCAGTTCTTCATTTTCCAAGTGCAGTATGACTCGCAGGGTTCGAAAAGGAAGAGGTTTGGTGAACAGGCTTATAAACAAGTTACCAATTGAATTACACATACCAGGATATCAGTATTGCGGACCGGGCACGAAATTAGAAAAACGATTAATTGCGGGCGATAGAGGAATAAACCAGCTTGACAGAGCTTGTAAGGAACACGATATAGCTTATAGCCAAAATACGGATATGGATAGTCGTAAACAAGCGGACAAGATCCTAGCTGATAATGCTTGGAAACGAGTTAAAGCTTCAGATTCAACATGGGGAGAAAAAGCCGCTGCTTGGTTAGTTACAAATGTCATGAAAGCGAAAGGAAAAATTGGTTCGGGTATCAATAATAAGAAAAAAAAGAAAAAGAAGATTAGTTTTATTAACTTGGTTAAATCGTCAAAGGTAGATGATGTATCATCGATTCTGAGCGCATCAAAAGCGGCATACAAGAAGGCTAAAATGCATTTGCGCGGTAAGACGAAACCTTCACTGCCTAGAGTTCTCCCGCTGCCAAAGGAGGGAGGCTTCCTCCAATTTCTTGTACCGTTGATGGCAGGACTTTCCGCTGTGGGATCTTTAGCAGGAGGAGCTTCGAGTGTGGCGAAAGCGATTAACGAGGTGAAACAGGCCAAACTAAAATTAGAAGAGCAAAAGAGGCATAATTTGGCAATGGAAGGTCGAAAAGTTGGCGAAGGGCTTTATTTGAAACCACATAGGAACGGTTACGCTCTGTTTATAAACCGAGAAAAAAGACTTGGAAAAATATGACTACCAAATAAACCATTGACCGATATTGAATTAAATTATATGTCTAAACTTTTAAATATTAAAAATTTTCGTGGAGTATTTATGATTGATAGTCTTCCTATATACCCAAAAAAAAATGAGGCCGCTATTGTAAATTTGCATACGAGTTCAGAACCCGGTTCTCATTGGGTGTGCTATGTAAAAAAAGATAGTCTAGTGAAATACTTTGATTCCTTTGGAAATTTAAAACCACCTCCACAGTTACTTGAGTACTTTAAGGGTTCAGAAATAATTTACAACAGACGTCGTTATCAAAAGTGGGATACACCGATTTGTGGACATCTCTGCTTAGCGTATTTAGCAGATGTTTCTAGCAAATTTTGATCATTCATAATCATGAGCTACACAGTAACGTTGACGGGGAATTCTAGTGTTCTCCATGCGAACTTTTTACCTCCGCTGGAATTAGGCTCAAGTTATACCGTTGGGTTATTATCTTTTGACTCATATAATACTATACCTAATATCAGGAAAGATGTTAACGATAAGTTTTACTTTGGAAATCTGACGATTCAGATACCTGAAGGATCGTATGATATCGATGCACTAAATTCTTTTCTTCGCGAAGAAATTGCTCACCAGGAACCTAGTGGTGGGTTTATGCTTCGAGGAAATGAGAGTACTTTAAAGGCCGAACTTAGAACAACGAAACCGGTCTACTTCAACTTCCCCGACAAGCCCCATTCTATTGGCCCACTGTTGGGTTTTCATCGTCCTAATCAAGTCATTGACCCATTGCATCGGTACAGCGAATCCGATGGCATTGTGAAAATTCTTTCTGTAAACACTATTTCGATTCATTGTAACATCGCATCAGGGTCTTATCTGAATGGGGATCCGGATCATAGCATACATCAATTCTTTCCGGCTGTAGAACCAGGATATAAAATAATAGAAACCCCGAATCCTGTCATTTACTTTCCAACTAACGCGAGGACTGTTGACAATATTACCGTTCGTTTAGTGGATCAAGACGGTGCGCTTATTGACTTTAGGGGGGAAACTGTTACATTGAGAATACATTTGAAGAACAATGGGGATTGATTTTTGTACCGGTGAGAATCGTGGTACTCATCACGCTTTTTTTTATAAAAGGGGATGTCATGCCATGGTAAGAATTAGTAAACCTAAGTCGACGAGACGGCTAACAACTGCAAACGTCAACTTTTTAAAACAGTGTGGGTTTCGATTAAAAAAAAAAAAAGAACAAAATGCATAACATACTAAACGTTACATCAGATGTAAAATTTGATGATTCTCTTACACAATTCCAATATCATTCACATCAGCCGTATGCGGGGAACACTCTTAACAATTCTGACGAAATCAGAATACCAATCCATCAACAAGATGCTTATACGTTTCCTTCTTTAAGTTTTGTTTATCTGGAAGGACGAATTTCTAAAAAGGATGGGACTGACGGAACAACTTCAAAATTCACTAATAACGCGTTTGCGTTTTTGTTTGATGAGATAAGATATGAATTGAATGGTATTGAAGTCGATAGAGTGAGAAACCCCGGAATAACTACAACGCTTAAAGGTCATACATCGTTTTCACCCAATCAAGTCAAAGGACTAGAAAATGCCGGGTGGATAATCCCAGGTGTTGATAAAACAGTTTCAATAGATAAAAACGGTTTTTTTAGCGTATGTCTGCCATTGGATATTCTCTTAGGGATATGTGAAGACTATCGAAAAATTTTAATTAATCTTAAGCAAGAACTCGTTTTGATCAGATCGAGTACTGACTTGAACTGTGTAAAGGGTAGTGATGATGTACAAATAAAATTAGATAAAGTGGTTTGGAGGATGCCTCATATTCGTGTTTCTGATCAAGAACGTCTAAAGTTGTTAAAAATGGTGGATAAAAACAAGGTCATTTCTATTCCATTCAGATCGTGGGATCTTTACGAATACCCTAATTTACCAGCATCACAGCAAGAAAATTGGACTGTAAAAACATCCACAAATTTAGAAAAGCCTCGCTATGTTATTATAGCATTTCAAACTGATAGAATGAGAAATGCTACCAAAGATATAAGTCAATTCGATAGTTGTAAAATAAAAAATTTGAAACTCTATCTGAATAGCGAACAATATCCTTATGACGATTTGAATCTAGATTTTGCACTAGGAAAAGTAGCTCTCCTATATGAAATGTATAACGAGTTTCAAACGAGTTATTATGGTAATAGACATTCACAACCCCTGTTGTCACGATCCGATTTTGAGACCTTCGCACCTATAGTCGTCATAGATTGTTCTAAACAATCCGAGGCAATAAAAAGTACGACTATCGATATTCGCGTACAGCTAGAGGCGAGTGAGAACTTCCCGCCTAATACTAGGGCATACTGTCTTATCCTTCACGATAAAGTAGTAGAATACGAAGTAGGAACTGGTTTGGTTCGTAAAATGTACTGATGATGCATATATAAAGCTGCTGTAGCGGCTATAATAATATCACTTCTCCGTTGTTCACCGACTAAAACATACGATGCGTTCAGCGGCAATTGATTTTCAGGGGTATCGCACGGCTTCTAACTCATTGATTGTTAAAGAATTATCTGTAGTCTCTATTAGTCACGGCTCATCGTGGCATTGGTGTTTCAATCCACCTCGAGATGCTGAAGATGTTGTTCATTCAAAGACAAACCTTTGGGTTAAGAAACATATTCATGGAATGGGATGGGACTATGGTGATGTATTATATGAGGATATGAGATATTTATTACAACACGCCACTGAGAACTTTGACATATTATGGGGGAAAGGAATGGAAAAGTGCAAGTTTATTGAAGATCTTATTGGTAAACCGGTCTATGATCTACATGAATTCGGTTGTCCTAACTTAAAACAATTAGAAAATTGCAAGATGGTATGTCATTTTCATTTAAACTCGTCTTTTGTCTGTTCACTAAATCAGGCACACCGTTTAGCATCATGGGTCAGAAAAAATGATGAAGCAGTAAACTTTAAAAAAGAAGACGTTCGTAAGCATACATTTGTAAATATTATCTCTCCTCCTCATAATCTGCTCTCATTCGCCGGATTTGTAAGAGGAGTAAAAGATACGGTCAAATGCATATATTGTGGACTGTTATATGACAAACAATCGCTCATCAATCCAATCAAGTACCATAAAGCGAATAGTCCTCAATGTTCATGGTTTAAGGAAGAAGAGTACTTTTGAATCTACTCGGAAACATGCGGTATCAGCATGGAGTCAGTTATACAACGTTTAGGAGAGGAAGGCATTGAAACCACTGAGCACTGAAGAATTGAGTATTTTACCTCGGTCTTTGGTCTATACCTTTTTGACTACTCATTAGACTACATCTGGAACAATTACACCTGAAGGAGAAATGGGTTGCAAGAAGACGAGGAACATGTATCCAGAAACGAAGACTTTGCTACTAAATGAATATATTAACTATTAATTATATTATTATGCTTGAAATGTTTGTCAATCTTTGTTTTTTTAAATAAACTATACATATTTTACATCTTGTTTTTTTTTTTTCCTCCTTCTTTTTATTTAGGGAAAGGTTCATTAAATAAAATTCACAGACATAAAATATAAAAAGTATTTATTGAATATAGTTCAAATTACAAGTTGCGTGGCTATTATTACATATTGTTGAGTTCATTTAAATTGTTAAAGAGAGTATTAGTATTAATATTGAACTCTAACGGTACACATTCCACAGGTTGTGTGAGTTCATTTTCTGTTTCTTTCTTGTAAATGTCGACCATCTTGGTTAGCAAGTCCAGAGAGTCGTTTATTTTTTCAATACTGGAACAAAGCTTCACCGTTTCATTCCTGCTGAAACATGTCGATGGAGATTTCATCTCAAGGGTTAGCGGACTTTGATTGAACATTGCAAAACAATGGTACACTTGTTCTATCTTCATTACCCTGTTTCTACCCCTCATAGAAAATAAACAGAGCACATTTTTACACCTCACCCGGTCTTCAACGCCCACCACGCTCTTGCCGCGTTTGCACTGCAAAAGAGACAGCAACCTAGGAATCTGGTCTGTGAGGAATCTCCACTCCTCCATGTCCATATAGATGCTCGTCTTCTTGGCGATGATGGCGATAGTCGGCTCATAATCGCAAAGACCAACTCGAACTAGTTTGCTACTTGTGATGGGGTGATCAGTAACTAGTTCCAATCGTCTCGGAGCGACCATCTCACAAGGATTCAACGTGGACACTGTAAGATTTCCGCAGAGTGGAGGGGGAAAGATGAAGTTTTTCTAGATTCTTTATTAGTTGATTTATTTCATTTCTTTTTATTTCATACAAGGATATATGAGTTTTCAAAACCTGGAGTTGATTAATAAAGATTCCAAGTCTTCTGCACATATCACAGCAACATACATACCTTTTGTTTTCACATTTATTTTTTTTCCCCCTCTTCGCAATCAACTTCATTCTCAACATCTATTTTTATTGGCAAACTCCACTATCAATCTCATCCACAACACCTATTTTTATCGGTAAACTCTCCAGTTGATCCAAATATTTGATAAATGGACAATTTTTAGACCATTTCTTGTGTTCTAAAAAAGGATCGTCATATAATTCCCATTGATTCAATATTATTCCGCAAAATGGACACCTTGTATGGTCAGAGACTTTCAAGTAATACAATCCTGCTGCGGCCAACTTCACAACACTCACTGGCGATGTCCACCCGACAAATGTCGACAGGCGGTCTTTCTCATACCTCAGGTTCCTACTTGTCTGCCGTACCATTGTAGTGGACTGGTTAACAATGACCTGCAGTTACTCAGACACACAGGCGAGGAACGTATTCAAAAATGTAAAACAACACAGAGTTTATATACAGGTAGAACACGGAATAACTGTGTGCCAGGGGCTGGAGAGGAAAAGCTTATAAAGGAGTATGAACTGCTGAGGTATATAGGAGTGATAAGACCTGCTCGTACGGAACTGACGTCACAAGGTCAGTTTTACACACACACACACACACAATGTCAACCTTTTCGTCCGTGAGATAAAATATAAACTGCCGATCAAGCATACCCGGGAGCAGCGCTAGCCCCCTCAATGACTCATGCTCTGATGGAACTGACGTCACAAGGTCAGTTTTACACACTATACAGATAAAATATTAAAAAAAAAATTTGATAAAGGAACCCCGTATTCGTCCGTGAGATAAAATATAAACTGCCGATCAAGCATACCCGGGCAGCGCTAGGCCATCAATGACTCATGCTCTGATGGAACTGACGTCGCAAGGTCAGTTTTACACACTATACAGATAAAATATTAATAAAAAAACAATTCTGATAAAGGAACCCCGGGGCCCCTCGATGACGTCAGAGGGTCAATGCCCCCCCCCCCCGTCACAGTTTTACACACTATATAGATAAAATATTAAAAAAAAAAAAAAAAATCTGATAAAGGAACCCCCGGCCTCTCGATGACGTCAGAGGGTCAATGCCCCCGTGACGTCACAAGGTCATTTGCACCTCTACTATAACACTAATGTAAACAAAGCGATGTTGCCAAATCTTGCACATTCCTTGCGACGTTGCCAAATGTGGCATTCAGACCTCCAAGGCTTCCCCCCCGCACCCTTCCCCTCGCCTTGTCAAGGTCAAGTCCACAGTATCCAATGCTACAACCCGTCGTTTATAACTACTAAACTGATCAAAGATGAACAGCTCGGTTTTAGAGAACACCACTCCACTGTCGACCAACTAGCTCGTCTTACCGACTTCATAACACAAGGATTCAACGATAAAAAACATACAGGCATGCTCACGTTAGATCTCGAAAAAGCTTTCGATATAGTTTGGCATTACGGTCTTATTTACAAATTAATCTTGCACAAATTCCCTCCATACCTAATACATATCATATATTACATCTTTTCTAATAGACAATTCTATGTTCAAATAAACACTTCTCACTCCAAAGCACTTCCCCTACCCGCTGGACTTCCTCAAGGCTCCTGCCTATCCCCAATCCTATTCAACCTGTTCATATCCGATCTCCCAAAACATAATAAAGTAACCACATCGCTTTACGCAGACAACACCGCTTTGTACACAGCATCATACCGAATCGATACAATAGTAAACCGATTACAACAATCTTTAAAAAAAAATCCAATAATTCTGTCAAAAGTGGAAACTAAAAATCAATCCGATAAAATCGGCCGCCATAATCTTCACAAAGCGCAGACCTAACAATAATCCGCTCATTGATAACCTATGCCTCACCTGTCTGGAGTTTAACCTGCGCCACAAATTATAGAAAGTTTGAAAGGGTACAAAACCTATGCATGAGGATTATCAATAATTATCCCCGCTACACGAAAATATCGACTATGCTTAGAGATCTCCCACTATTAAACAATATGTTTCAGCCCAAACAAAAACATACTTCGAAAAAACTCCAGCTTCCGAAAACCCATTAATCCGAGAAATCGGTAACTATGATAAGATTCGCAACGACGCTACACGCACAAAAGAACAAAGCATATACTTCTTTCTTAATAAATCACTATTTGCAGGAATTGTAATCTAGTTATCTGTATTTATTTTATAGTTATTTCTAATTGTTTATTTATTTTTTATTTAATTATTATTATAATATTTATTTACTTTGTTATTATCATTTTTATTTATTTATTATATTTTTTTTAAGCGGGTTTTTTCTACATTTTTCCTGCTATTGTAAAACTTATTTATAAAAGGTAACTGTAATTAATTAAAATCACTGTTCTTTAAACATGTAAAGGTAATCCGGAACATGTATTCACACTTATGGTGCTTGTATATGTAAAATTGCAAATAAAGTTGGGTTTTTTTTTGTTTTTTTTTATCGTATGCATACATGAGGATCATTCTACTATTTTCATGGTCAACACCGAAACTAGAACAGCCTTCATTCAACAGGTATTCCTCTAAATCTTTCACAAATATTGAAAAGAGCATGGGTGTCCCCCTGTAGAACCCCCTGCGATACTGGGAATTTCTTAGAAAATTCATCCTGAAATTTAACCCTAAATGAAGCCTGACTGTACAAGGCATGATGGAAATTGGGAGTAAATATTTTGAATTGAACTGTTTTGATTTTATAAGTTGTTTTACTAAATAACTTTTCTTTTAAATGCGGACATATCATGTGAAACGACCCAATATATAGTCTTCAGATGAGGTAGACTCGACTACTGACTTACCTTTGTTATTGTACATCATTTCGTTTGATTGATAAATTTTATAATTTCAACAGTTGGCAGCAAAGATAAGACATAACAAGTCATACGAAACGAAAAAACTGGAAGACATGGCATACCGATATAATTGGTCTAAGAAGCTACCCTTCAAAGTAGTCTCTGAAAATTGGGATCCCAAGATCATCATAAAAAGAAAGCTCGCCTTCGCCGTGAGAAGATATATGGTAAGTTCAATTTGAATTATCCTTAGATTTAAATATGAATTATTTAAATAGCCAACAAAGACTTTAATGTATTGTTTATTTGCTGTTTCTTAATAGTAATTAATATTATTAAAAAGATGCAATTGGAAAATCCCAAATACAAAGCCTTAAGTTTCCAAAATACAGGAACAAAACCAACCAGTCGACGTTTCGCCTATTATGGCATCTTCAGGACACACATCACTAGAAAATCACACCAAAGAAGACAAAGCACATCTCACACAAACAATCCAAACAGACTCATTATAAGCAACCTTGGTCCAAGACGCTCAATAAACAGTTTTCAGAGACTTAAGGCTATGTGGGATTTTTCCTATTGCATCCTATTTTTATAATTGTGTCTCTTTTTGATTTTTTTTTCACTCTTATTAATATTATTAAGCTGTTGTTTTTTTTATCCACCTTATATTTATCGAATTCAAGATACCGTCTTCATAACGTATAACTAACGAATTGAAGATACCGTCTTCATAACGTATAACTAACGAATTCAAGATACCGTCTTCATAACGTATAACTAACGAATTCAAGATACCGTCTTCATAACGTATAACTAACGAATTCAAGATACCGTCTTCATAACGTATAACTAACGAATTGAAGATACCGTCTTCATAACGTATAACTAACGAATGATAGAAATACTTTAGTTATATTAGTCACATTTGTTAAATACACATTGTAATGACGATACATTCTAAAATAGATAGTTTTTTTTCAAATCAAGGTATTTTTTTAGTTATGTGAACCAAGGTATATGGGGGTGCGTTTTCCAAGTCATCCTCCTCAACATACTTGATCATATTTTTTTTTAAAATTTATTTATTGATATTTACATAATGACTTGGATAAAGGCAAGTAGTATTCAAATAACAAATTTGACTTTTATTTCTTCAACATATCGGCCACTGTTCTTATTTCCCTCCTAATGAGAGCCCACTGTAATTCCATAATCTCTGACGGGATTCCCGTCAAACTGTTAAAAATATGCTTCCCCGAAATTCTACCAGTTCTTCTCTACATGTTCAATTTTTCTCTAAAAAACTGCAGTTTCCCCTTCCTCTTCGAACAAAAGTAATATTCCATTCCATAAACATAACAATTTAAATCCTCTATCCAATCCCAAGGAATATGATTTCGTCTTTCCGACCTTGATACCCTTTCCCACAGAACCAAAACATTTCAGCGTTCCTTAATCGCCCGTTTCACCACACTTAGGAACTCACTCCCACTTGATATCCGTCAAGATCTTCCTTATCCACATTCAAATCCAACCATTTCCTGCATCTCCTAAATTCCCGAACAGATTCCCTCTGATCACCAATAATTAATAGCTCATATTCATCAGAAGTGGTAGACGAATTACTGTAAATATTCTCCGCTCCTAACGACATTATTTTTTATACTGTTAAGTTCTTTCATTTATTTACTTTTTCTTCACTCAGCTTAATTCTTTTTATTTTAAATTTGTATGTTTTTTTTTTTTTTTATAAATCAGAACATACCTTTTAGTTTATTTATTTTCATGTTATTATTTAATATTGTATAATTCTAACAATATTGTAATATGCGCTTAGGCCACATATATGTTTAATAAATTTTGTTTACATCTTAAGGGACATGGTCCCAAAATAAAATTATTTTTCTTTTCTATTTATATGTAAATCTGTATAATATTATAAATACAATCTTCTTATATAATTATTATTTGAGTATGACTCTTATTCGTTATATGCAATTCGGCCTAAAAAGGCCCATTGTGCTCGAGTCTTAAAAAATCCCTAACCTACGTCTAGACTTCTTAGAAATTTTCGATAGTCTTTGAATCTCAGTTCTTGAAGTTCCTTGTGTCCTCCAAAGTTAAATATTCGCTTTCGACTTAGTGCTTTCCATTCAAAGAGAACGTGCCAGGGGGTTTCATTCTCCTCTGTGCACCATCTGCACCGAGGTTCTTGTTCAATGCCCAAGCGATGCATATGTTTCCTGAGTTTACAGTGCCCGGTGATGGTTTCAACCATACTTTTGAAGTCGATTCTCGACATGTGAGCACCTTCTTTCTTGATTTTCTCTGAAAGATTGTCGCTGGGATTCTTTATAAAAAGTTTAGTATGCCTTATATTGGCCCTATCCCAACGCTGTTTTATCTTCCTCTTGGCTAGTTTATTAATTGTATCCTTAGCCAGGGAGAGGGGAACCCCGCACCATGGTTCTGGTCCTATTGGAGCAATTTCTGCTCCTTTCTTTGCCAATTTGTCGGCCCTTTGATTTCCTGGTATATTACTGTGTCCAGCGATCCAAAATATGTTAACTTTGTTATGTACAGCTACAGTTATGTTCATCAAGTCTTATGACCCGTACCGGTTGTAATGCCAGTGATGATGATGATGATGATTCTGGTTCTAGATCTTGACTTCTCTAACTGCGAATTCCACCAGGGTGCATTGCAGTTTGACCCTTTGGTGGTTATTCTACAGTTATCCTTGAATGCAGTGATAAGTGCTTTAGTCAGTAGTTCGTTTAAGAACTCCAGCTGATAAGTCCTAGGAGCCGAAAGGGGGCATTCTTTAATTAAATATTTAAGGTTCATCCTAAAGCCTTCTCAGTTTGTGTTTCTGAGATTTGTATAGGTAGCCGACCTTGGGGTTGTAACTGTTAAACTACATTTTGATGTATTAGGACCAGACACAAGACACACTATAGTATGAAACTTAAGCTATATTTCAGATTATCTACAAAAACGTGACAGAGAATAACATAACATAACATGGGAGGTTACACACACACTATATCTCAGGCTTGAGCGGATGGTTGTCATGGATACACAAATCGATTATCCAACACCCTCCTTATTTGTGGAGTCCTTGGCACTTGATACACTCTTTGAACTTATCCACATCAAGCGCCTTAGTCAAGGATTTAGTGAAAATCAGTGTTTTCGTTTCGTGTATCCGTTATGTCTCAGTGTCAGTTGCCGGTCCAACGTCTAAAAGGACGTGAAAATTTTGACACATGGAAATTCGCAGTGCAGGCCTATCTGGAAGATTTGGAGCTGTGGGAATGTATAACTGAAACTGATCCCGACAAGAAAAAAGACATGAAATGCCGATCCAAGTTGATTCTATTAGTTGAACCGGTGACTTATGTCACAACCACATTCAACACACAACCACCGCCAAAGAAGCATGGGAAAATCTAACCAAAGCTTTTCAGGACGACGGATTGACGAGATGAGTTAGTCTTCTCCGTATTCTTGATATTACATTGAGTAACTACGAAATTTGAAGGCTGTAGTTCGGTAGAAGAATACGTGAACCGGATTATTACCACTGCACATAAATTAACCTCAATTGGTCTAAGTGTGAGTGATGAATGGGTCGGAACGATTCTTCTCGCTGGATTACCAAGCCGTTTCGACCCATGATTATGGGCATTGAGAGTTCGGGTTTGAAAGTAACCGCGGATTTAGTCAAAACAAAGTTATTGTAGGATCTTTCCATGGAAAAATCGAGCTCAGAAACGTATTATGGCAGCTCAAATTCTGCTTTGTACGGTCACAGTTCAAAAGGAGGTTCTGTTCAGTGGAAGAAAGTTAAGAAATACAGGAACTATGATGAAAACAATGCTTATAAAAATCTTCTTAGGGGTCCTCGATGTTTTCAGTGTAACGGTTACGGGCACATCGCCAAGAACTCTCCATCACCTGCAAATGATAAGAGGAGCGTAAACAGCCCAGGCAAAGGTACGTCGCTGTTTGCAGCATTTTCAACGCGGTCATCTGATATTTCCGAATTTTATCTGGACAGTGGTGCGTCCTGTCACCTCTGTAAGAGTCAAGAAATGTTAGAAGATGCTAGAGTAGCTGAAAAAAATATCTATCACTGGCGCTAATAATGAGAGAATGACGTCAGATACTGTCGGCAATATTTCATTACCAGGGACGATTTCAGGTTAGCCCTCAGAAGTAAATATTAATAACGTATATTATGTTCCAGAATTAGAGGTTAACTTGTTATCAGTGAGCCATTGTCAGTAAAGGACATCGTGTTGTCTTCAATAGCAAAGGAGCTAATGTTTTTAATAGCCAGAGACAGTTGATCGCCTCTGCTAGCTTAGTGAACAATTTATTCAAATTGGACGTTCCTCCCAGTGCTACATGTGCGCTATCAGCGAAATGTGAAATGAAAATCTGGCATCAGCGCATGGGGCATTTAAACTACGATAGCCTACGTAAGTTGAATATTGTTTCAAAATCTTTCAATCTATCTAGCCAAAAACCTAATACAGCATGTGATATCTGCATATTGGGAAAAAGCCACCGTTTATCTTTCCCCAGGAGTGACTCCACTACTGAACACTGTTTACAATGGGTGCACTCAGACCCCGTAGGACCGATGGAGGTAAACAGTTTAGGAGGGTCCAGATATGTACTGACATTTCTGGATGACTTCAGTCATAAGTCATTCATATATTTCTTAAAATGTAAGGATCGAGTCACTGATTATTTTAAAATTTTCAAATCTCATGTTGAAAATCAGACTGAAAGAAAAATTAAAATCCTGCCTACTGACAATGGAGGAGAGTGCTCTAATAAAATATTAAGGGAATTTTTGAAGTCGTCAGGTATTGTGCATCAGACCTCCTGTTTTTACTCTCCACACAGAATGGATAGGCTGGCCGTCTTAACTGCTCTCTTTTAGATCGTGCAAGATGTCTGCTGAGGAGATAGCCAGGACTCCCGACCGTTTTTGGGCAAAAGCAGTAAACTGTGCAACATATCTTTTGAACAGGTCGCCGTGCAAGTCTGTAGTCACAACTCCAGAAGAAATGTGGACAGCTAAGAAGCCTTCTCTTCAACATCTTCGAATTTTTGGCTGTAAGGCATATGCACACATCCCTGGACCGAAGCGAACTAAACTCAGCCCGAGGTCTACTCCTTGCATATTTGTGGGATATTGCCAAGACACAAAAGGGTAAAGGTTGTATGATCCTCAGAAGAACATTACCTTCATATTAAGAGATGTAACATTTTCTGAATTTCAGTGGGGCAGTTCATTGTTAGAAAACATTTCCGAAAGTTCTGATGCAAACTTCTATGTGTTACCCAACAAGTCTAATATAGAAAAAGTAAATGTTGAGGACAACTCTGGCCCTGACTCCGACGACACAACAGAATCACGGACATCTACTGATGATGATTCTTCGGAGAGTGATGTACAGTCTGACAACGGTCCTCACATCACTAGCTCAAGCATGGAATATCTCTCCACAGCTACAGAAACCAACCATGATGACGACCCAGATTATGTTCCACCAACGACCGTTCTGACATCAACATCGCACCCAACAGTGACTAGACCGGTAAGAGACAGAAGACCGCCTGCTACACTGGACGACTTTGTGACGTATTCAGCTTACTCTACCGGCTCCGAGCTGTCAGACCCAGGGTCCTATGATGATGCGTTACTTCGTCAGGACAATGAGTTGTGGGTCGGTGCCATGGAGCGTGAATTGAAGGCTCAAATGGACAACAGTACCTGGGAATTGGTCGAACTCCCAGCTTCAAAAGAACCCCTTGCATGCAAGTGGGTCTTCAGGACGGAGAGGGATGGCTGTGGTAAAATAACCGGTCATAAAGCGAGACTTGTTGTCAAGGGATTCGCCCAAAGGAGGGGTGTGGATTATGAAGAAACGTTCTCACCAGTTGTAAGGTACAGTTCCATCAGGTACCTTATATCGCTGGCTGCAGAGTACAATCTAGATATTGATCAGATGGACGCCATATCCGCATTTCTTCAGGGAGATCTGGAAGAGGAAATTTACATGTCTCAGCCACCTGGTTTCAGCGATGGAACTTCAAGAGTATGTCGACTTCGAAAGAGCTTGTACGGACTCAAGCAAGCTAGCCGAATATGGAATCAAAAATTGGATGGAGTTTTGCAGGAATTTGGCTTGACACAGTCAAAATTTGACTCTTGTGTTTATTTCAAAATAACAGAAAAGTGTATGATAATAGTGGCTGTTTGGGTAGACGACCTGTTGATTTTTTCAAACAATAAAAAATTGAAAAATCAGGTCAAATTGCAACTTTCAAGATCATTCAAGATGACTGACCTTGGTGAGGCCAATTCATTTTTAGGCCTTGAGCTAACCCGTGATCGTCAATCAAAGAAAATTTGGCTTAGCCAACAAAATTATATTGAGCAGATTCTCAAACGGTTCAAGATGGATGAAGCAAATCCAGTATCAACTCCGATGCCCAACGGTGAGAAGTTTTCTAAAACTCAGTAGCCGCAAACAGAAATAGAAAGGGAAAATATGAGAAAAATTCCTTATCAAGAAGCTATTGGCAGCCTCTTGTTCGCAGCCCAAGCCTCAAGACCAGATATAGCGTTTGCTGTTAGTAGCCTGAGCAGATTCAATAACAATCCAGGCGTGTTGCACTGGGCAGGTGTAAAACGGGTATTGAGATACCTCCGTGGAACTTCCTCATACAAGCTAAAATTTTATGGATCAAATGTTGGACCCATTCATGGATACTGTGATGCCGATTGGGCTAGTGACCCAGATGAAAGAAGATCAGTGACAGGTTATTTGTTTATCAAGTGCGGCGCCCCGATATCCTGGTGCACTAAACGACAGCCCACTGTAGCTCTCTCGACAACAGAGGCTGAATACATGTCAATGTCTTCTGCAGCGCAGGAAGCTTTATGGTTAAGGGGCCTCTCTGAAGAGATTGAACAGCCTTTAAAGAATCCTACTCAGATCTTCTGAGACAACCAGGGAGCAAGGAATCTGGCACTGAATGGTGCTTATCAGTCAAGGACCAAGCATATTGACGTACGGCACCATTTTATGAGAGAAAAGGTGCAGGACAAGCTTCTGGCCTTCACGTACATACCAACCAATAACATGGTAGGTTACACACACACTATATCTCAGGCTTGAGCGGATGGTTGCCATGGATACACAAATCGATTATCCAACAGTAACCTCAAGTTCCCACCTGATATATTTATGATCGCAACTGGAAAAATCTTTAGAGACACGCCAGTTTGTGATATTTATCATTCTAGTTGATCTGTAACTCAGAGTGGGGTCTATGACCTCCTGTCTGTTAAAGATTTCAAAAGTCGGTGTATTACCTTTGTTTACTATATCTGGATTATTTACTAGCAAAAATTCCAGAAGGGACTCACCTCTACTGTTAGTATTACTGCTGCCCCAGATGTTATGATGGGCATTGGCATCCGCCCCGATAATTCCCATCGTTTCCTGTCTCTTGAGATAGTCAACTATTCTCTCGAGACAGGTCGATGGGACTTGTTCCTCATAGGGTAAGTACACTGAAGCTAGGACAACCTCCTGTCCCCCGTTCTTGTTATTACTAAGACAAATCCCGAAGTTCTATGCTCCATCCAGTCGGCTAGAAGGTCCGTCATGAATGCCGATATTACAATGTTAAAATAAAAAAAAAACATTTTAAGTGCTCCTTAAATGGAAACACGAAATTACGCACAAGTATTTTTAATTTAAAGTTTCATAAGTGTATTTTTTTTTAATTATACGACTTTTTTTCAGAAACACGAACGGAGAAGACTGAGGGTAACGAGTAAGTTGTAAGTATTAAATTAATCAATAGGACCTAGCGCAGTTTATCTATTCTAATTTAGTCAGTAGGTATCCTTTTCCAAATATAATTCAAAGGGATCGATTCAGAATAAGAAGTATTTAAGTTACCTTAGCCAAAATTAATATCCAGGGAGTGTTTTTATTTCGCCATTTTATTTCGCCTTCCAGTTTATTTTTTCGGCTTTCTCCTTTGTTTCTCCTTGCTTATGGTTGGATCCAATTAGAATCGTAGCCTCATCCGATGTATGCAACTCATTCCTCGATCCATGTTCTTTTGCCACACTTGTTTAAGCTAACTGTTATTCGTAGTTTATCTACCAAGATCTCTCTAACGCTCTAATTTTACTTTACTTTACCACTTAGCTATGAAAGCCGAATACGAATTTTATTTGTATGCCTTACATTATCCCGCGTTAAACATTTTTGCAGACTTCGCACTTAATTAGATAAGAACATACCTTATTCCTCATAAAATCATGTTTATGTAATGGATTTGTTTGAAATAGGACAATTTTTTTTTTAGTTGATGCTCTTCTCTGTCCCTTTGGTAATTCAGACAGTTAGTATACTGTCTACCACAGTATACCACAAATCAGATGATCTTAAAAGGAAAGATAGATTGGATGTGCTTAGGAAATATTTCAGACATCTACTTTCCCTGTTTTTCTTTTCCTTAATTCTAAGTTTTCCTAATCTTAGGCGAAACGTACATTGCAATGCAAGGTTTCAAGATTGGCTCTTGGCGACACTTCTCCAAATGATTACTTGTATGAGGGACAGTCCATTTACTTCCGAACCAAAACCCGCCTATTGAAAAAAACAAAGCAAAAACTTTCTCCAAACTCCTCTTTCAATTTTTCTTGTTAGTATAGAATAGTTTATATCGCAGCTTCTTAATCCTCATCATTAATTTCAAATCCTATTCTTGACTCTATAATCGGAGCTCATTTTTCTGTTTTTGACTATTTGCTGCGGTGCTACTAAAAAGCTTGTTGTATTTAGGCATTAAATATCTTTTAAACCCATATATTTATTCTTCTACAGTAGGCTATCCCCAACTTTATCTTTCTGCGCCGGGGAACAGTATAACCAAATAACTGTGATCATGGAAAAAAAAATCTTTAGCCACTAGCTATTTTCAAATAAATGTTTCTATTTTATGTAAGCTACAAATAAAGTTACGGTGGCACACATACAAGCACACACACACATACACATATATAAATGTGTATATAAACCTCAGTCTACAAATTTTCGAAGCCGCTTCAGTTTTTTTCAATACAGGTACGACAATATTTAATCAAAACAATAATATTTTTTTACGATTATAAATCACATATTAATTAATTAACGTAAATATATTATTAAAAATTAGATATAAAAACATCAACATTTAAATTTCTGTCCGTAATTCGTTACACTGTGCGGCGGGTTACTAAGATCATGTGTTGTAGAAATTTATAAATACATAAAATATGTATTTGTAGTAATCATCCTGAAGCTGTTTTAGTAATAATTAATCAGATAAACGTTACGTTTTTAAGACATTTCTATTGCTTTACTTATTTCGTTGCCTTAGAATATTTACCAAATATTTTGACTTGGATTATTAATACTGTTGCGATTATTACACTATTTCAACCTGTTTAAATTCGTTTCAGCCCTGAATGGTCATACTATGACAAGCGAAGTGCGAAGCACAGAAACAAGGAGCTGGGTACTTTATCCAGTTGGATCGAATGCAAACTTTACTTCCCTCTGATTTCTGAACAATACCAGACACCTAATTGGAACAAAAACAGCAGGGTAAATAATAGATGAGTGAATTAAAATCGTTGACAAATCGTCTTCTAAGAATGAAACATTGCAAAAATATTGTTAATATTATTTTAATTTAAAAAAGAAAAGAAAAATCTGTCTCACTGCCGAGCTGTCTGATCATACGCTCTGAATGTCGTGATCCTTCCTGCGTAAATCATCGCTATGATGGATTGTTTTTTCAAATATATTTCAACAATATATATTTTTGGCACAGCATCCTCTACCCAAAGTCAAGCTTCTGCTCTTAACCAAGCACTTGCTCCATAATCTGATTCGGTCCTGCTGCAGATAAAAATTGTCCATTATAATCTTTCCGACCTTTAGAAGCGTGAGATCTTTTATGGACGATATCAGATTGGCCATATCGATAAGGCACTTGTGAAGATTTTGGAAGCAGTGGTGCAGGCCTCAGTAATAATTTCCTCACGTTCCATTCCCATCTTTCGTCCTTAACCTTTCTTGAAATGTTCTAGTCCCGTTCTTCATCCGTTTCAATTTTATTAAAGTTTATCAATGCTCACTATTTGATTAATGAAAATCCATCTGAAAATTTATATTTTTTTAAATTCGCTGTGATACTCTTGTCGTACATCGCGAAACGTGTATTAAGCGGTGTTTCTCTAGTCAGTATTTCTGGATATTTTTTCATTGCAGCTCCAGCCTTCCCTGTTAAACGTATGAAGTTATAATCATAAAACAAGTGAACAAGGTTGTTTTTTTTTTAAATTTGCAATGATGAACGCATGTTTGAACATATTTTTGGACTAACTAATCTCTACCTGCGTCGACAACAGGCGGTAGTGGGTTGAGTGGAGGATTTCTAGCATTTTAGTCATCACAAAACCTAAAGGATTGTACTCACTATTTACCTTTCCTTATAATATGGCCGTTTAAAAACCGTTTCTTTTTATCCATTATAACAATGGAAGCAAAGTTAATTAATAGTGCAATGTAAAATTCTGAAGACATCAGTCCCCGAACAAAGTTGAAATCAAATATATTAAATATTCATACAAAGCTAATGTTTGTGTATTTTTTTTTTCAGTCTTTAGGAAGATACCTACTTTACATCTTATTAAACAATGAGTCATTCAGTGATAAGAAAAAAAAAATAACCAGTAATTTCACTCGTATTAAAGCTATAATTTGGAAATTAAAAACCAAAATACGCATTGTCCTAGATATAATAAGGAGACTCGCCGTCAAAAAAATAAGGTTTTATTATCCGAACGAAATACAAAATCACATTGGCACGACTGTTAGGCGTCACGTTAAAGATTTATTACCTGAGGATCCATCAGGTAAGTTTAATAATATTATCATTATCCAGTTCACTAACCATTTCCCACTTCCCTCATTGGCCAAGTTCTTGCTCAACATGTTTTTTTTTGTCCTTATATAAATGAATTTAATACTGCTTTTTTTAACTTAAAACTTCTTTAGCCGCTTTTAGCGACTTTTGGTTGGGTAAAAATTTTATAGTTCGCGTCTTCAGCATGCTCGTGATCTATTGCGCGAGACTGGTGACATCTAGCGGCCTGTGCATGAGGTATACAATTTGTTTTAATGTACTTAAGTTTAAAGGTTAGAATTCCATTGATATACGAATAATAATATTTAACTGAAAGGTCGTTTAGTAGTTGTGCAATTGATAATAATAATATTCATGTGGAAATGATTGACTGGGTAGTTCTTAGAAGAGTTTAAAATGGTCAGGGGGCGCAGTCAATAAATTACACAAAATAAGATGGACTAATAATAACTAAGAACATCAATAAATAGTTCAACTTTTCGTTTCCCCTAAAATATTTTATTTTTCAAATTAAATGATTGAAAGTTCAAATGATATTGCTAACTGTTGTTGAACCTAATGATGATAATAGTGCTAAATGAAAATAAAGATCATTAACATCTATGTAAATACAAATACAAAGCATAAATAATATAACTATATACTAATTATTATTTCAACTAAATTATTGATATTTTGTATTGAGCATGTGCAGCCCGTCATATATTTTGATTAATAAAGGAACTATTTGAAAATGTATATAATTATTTTTCGGAGTGTCAGTATATGTTAAAAGTAGATTAATGTTGATAATTACAAATTTGAAATTAAAATAATTCAGACTTCAATTCTAACCGTACAGATTATGGTAGAATCATATTCAACACTAGTAGTGTAATATAAGGCACACAAATCAAATTGGACATTGAAAACCGCGATTTGAACAAGTAATGCAGTACCTGTATTATTTTATATATATATATATATATATATAATTATACTTAACTATCCCAGATGCTCCTCACTATTTACACACTACTTGATCCAGTGTAAGTTATAATGGTTTTAGTTTCTTATATGCATACTATAAACCTTTACGGTTTCCCTTACAAGTATTTTAAAATATATATATATGTTCCACGACTACCCATGAAGGGTCTCGGGTTCGGTAGGGGTTAGAGACTGTACTGTTTTTAAGATAAGAACCGGCAGGTTTTCTACCTATTAAGGGTACCCACTTTATAGAAACTGGGTGAGTCCCAAGAGGGTCCCAGATCCCAAAGGATCCACCCCCGGCTTTTAACAGATTAAATAAATTATCTGCCAGGGGCGGGACCCGGGACCTTCGGCACGGCAGCCCAAAGCTCTACCACTGAGTCATCCCGCTCCCAAGTACAAGTATTTATTAATCTTAAATAATTAAACTATTTCAAGCTTATTCATAGTTTTTTGTCCTTTCAGATGGAGACGGATTCTTGAAAGGGCTCACAACATTGATTGGCCGTACGGAGTTGAAAGATATTACTTTTCAGTACATTGCCCCTTTGTCAGACAAACTTTTATTAAACGCTTGCTTTATGCAAAAATTTCCACTCCATTTAAAAAAATATAGAATTGATCTTTATAAAAGAAGTAAGTACCTTGATCTGGTTTACCCGTTCAGGCATCCAATAGCTAACCTCGAATTCCAAGAAAAGGTTAGGAAAGTGATAGAGTTTAGTAAAGATGAAAGCAATACAAGTTTCTTTGAGGAATCTTATGATCCAAGACTTGAAAAGTACACGAATTATATTAAAAGTATGACTTTTTCGAAATATTTCGACTTTAAATAAATCATCTTATTTTTATAAATGTGTTTTTATATTCCCATTACTTGTAATTCTTGTATCCTATATATACTGCTACCAATGCTTTATTTTAAAATATCTAATTTATTTTTACTATTCTTCGCAAACATTTTATCAATAATATATAAATTTCATCTATTGAAATTATTGTATAAACTGCGCAAAAATGAATAGGGATACCACTAAATTTGTTATTGAGAGGAAAATTGTTGACTGGAAGATCTAATGTGGGATATAGATAGTCTGGGGGTCCAGTCAAAAAAACACTAAATAAGAAAAACTTAGTTATTATAAGTGCCGACGTTTCGACCTACGTTGTAGGCCATCTTCAGGGGTATGAGAAAAAATCAAACAGAACGAAAATCAATATAAAAAACATTGCAATTCCCAGAAAGAATATAATAACATAGAAATTGAAAAGTAATGAAATTAGTGATGAATATAATATTAAGGGTATATATGAATAAAAGATTACAAGACTACAAGATTATAAGAGTACAAAAAGGTGGTAATGGCAAGTAAAGATAGAAAAAAAGGGGAGATGAACAATAAGATACAAAATGAACGTAAAGAGAAGATCAAATGCAAAAAGGTGAGATATAAAGCTATGGAAATCTAGGTTAAGTTGCAGGTGATACATATATAATAGATGTAAAATGTTAATTTACTAATAGAATGTGTTTATAAGTAAATATGTATGAAAATAAATACAAAATATGATGTCAAATGTAGGTAGTAAAAAGTATGGGATGTTATATAGATAAATATATATAATGATATGAATATATAGAATTTATAATAATACAAAGATATGATGTTAAAGGATGTTTAATGTTATAGGATGACTTTAGAAGAAATGTATAGAGAGTAAAGATATAAAATGAAGATAAATTATAAAATCGTGATGTTTTGTTACAACAAAAGATGGATGCCTTGAGATGAAGAGAGAATTGGGTATGAGTGATGGGGAAAGATAAGGACGAACGGAAGATATAAGAATTAAAGAGTGTACGAACCTGACAGAAGGCTGGAGCTACTGTGACAAACAGCCTTCGTAGGGTTAGCTAATAAAATAAAAAAATTTTAACGGTCAAAAGTCTAACTGAAGGAGTAGGGAATAGGAAAAATGGGGGGGGGGTGAATAAATTGGTGAAGTAATGGCACGTAAATAATGTAGACAAATATTATAGTAAATTAAAATTTAAAAAAATTAAAGTGAATTTAAAGTTAAAATATGTTGAAGAAAATGGTCCGGGTAGAGGTCAATAAATTTCTCTGAATATCAAGAAATATTTATTCAGTAGCCAACGTTTCGAACCTCTTTGTAGGTCTTCTTCAGGGCTAAATATGCAAAATACAGACAATTAAAAAATTGTTAAGCAAAGAAAAAAATAAAATAAATAGAAGCATAATAAAATCATGGTAAAGGTAGAAAATGAGCATTAAAAACTATAAAAAATGTTTTCTAAGCATGGTAAATACATTATAAAGGTTAAAATGAACGAGTGTATGATATTAATAACCAAGTGACAGGAAGGTAGTGAAATACATAATAGAGATTAAAATAATAATAAAAAAGAACAGGACATGTTAAAATTAAAGAATAATAAGGTATAGAGAATAAGTTAATAAAGATAAATACTAAAATGAAATGGGTAAATATTAAATTTGAAATAGAAGTATTGGTATAAAAGTATTGAAATACAAGTACTGATTGGTGGACAATAAATATGGGGAGGGAGAGAACAGGAGATGTTCGAAGTTGAAGGTGTGGTTAAGACTCAACGCATGTTCGGATAATTTGGAAGCAGACATGTTACGGGTTGAGGTGGAAGTCTTGTGTTGGGAGAGTCTTCTGTAAAAATGTTAAACTGTTAGACCCCCTTAAAAACCATGGTAATGTTATTTACCCCTCCTCTAATCCCACATTACCGACCCCCAGATATTTACAGATATTTTCCTTATATTCCTGTTCTTTCTGATAATATAAAAAAAAATGTAAGCCTTACTTTTCGCAATCTACGCCTTGGTTTAAGCCATACCATAAATTATCCCACCTTTTCACCAATTTAAAAGACCCAATCCCTACCAAAAACCTCTCCAACATTGTCTACCGTAATCCTTGCTCTGCCCCCAACTGTACCTCCTCCTACGTTGGTGAAACTAAAAACCATTTGTACAGAAGACTCTCCCAACACAAAACTTCCACCTCAACCCGTAACATGTCTGCTTCCAAATTATCCGAACATGCGTTGAGTCTTAACCACACCTTCAACTTCGAACATCTCCTGTTCTCTCCTTCCCCATCTTTATTGTCCACCAATCAGTACTTGTATTTCAATACTTTTATACCAATAATTGTATTTCAAATTTAATATTTTCCCATTTCATTTTAGTATTTATCTTTATTAACTTATTCTCTATACCTTATTATTCTTTAATTTTAACATGTCCTGTTCTGTTTTATTATTATTTTAATCTCTATTATGTATTTTACTATCTTCCTGTTACTTCGTTATTAATACTATACACTCATTCATTTTAACCATTATCATCCTTAGAAAAAAAAAATGTATATGTTTAATGTTCATTTTCTACATTTACCATGCTTTTATTATGCTTCTATTTATTTTTTATTGTTTTCTTTGCTTAACAATTTTTAAATTTACAATTGTCCGTATTTAGCATATTTAGCCCTGAAGAAGACCTACAAAGTAGCTCGAAACGTTGGCTACTGAATAAATATTTCTTGATATTCAGAGAAATTTATTGACCTCTACCCGGACCATTTTCTTCCACATATTTCATCAAGGTCAACTATTTTCGTTCAAAATAAAGTTAAAATAAGTGAATATTAAAATTAAAAAGTGATAAAATTAAAATTAAAAAGTGAAAAATTAGAATATTAAAGTTAAATATCTTGGGATATCTTGGGTTTTTAGAGTGATTTCAAGGGTTTCTAAAGCGTTATCTATGGGTTTTAGAGGGATATCTTGGGTTTTTAGAGTGATTTCAAGGGTTTCTAAAGCGTTATCTAGGGTTTTTAGAGGGATATCTAGGGTTTTTAGAGTGATTTCAAGGGTTTCTAAAGCGTTATCTGGGGTTTTGAGAGGGATATCTTGGGTTTTAAGAGTGATTCAAGGGTTTCTAAAGCGTTATCTGGGGTTTTGAGAGGAATATCTTGGTTTTTTAGAGGGATATCTAGGGTTATTACAGGGATTTCTAGGGTTTCTAAACCGATATCTGGGGTTTTGAGAGGGATATCTTGGGTTTTTAGAGTGATTTCAAGGGTTTCTAAACCGATATCTGGGGTTTTGAGAGGGATATCTTGGGTTTTTAGAGTGATTTCAAGGGTTTCTAAAGCGTTATCCGGGGTTTTGAGAGGGATATCTAGGGTTTTTGGAGTGATTTCAAGGGTTTCTAAAGCGTTATCTGGGGTTTTGAGAGGGATATCTTGATCTCTTAGAGAGAGAGGCTCACAAGTTTGCACAAATTTATTATTATAAATTGTGTGATAATTTTCAAAGGTTAGATTCTAAACGTGAAATATAGGCTATGAAAACACAATGCTTTTTTTTTTTTTTACGAATAGAATTAAGATGAAGTAGACCTAGTATTCACACAGTATTTAGCATTTCAATAACAAAGAAATGGATGTAATAACTTAAATAACAAATGAATGGTGTTGTTTTTGTTGCCGTATGACAACCGACGTCATACAAGGCAAATTTGGAAAGAAGAAAATGCAGGATTGTAAAATAGGTTCTGCATGCGTTGTCATTCAGCTGCATAGAAGATCATGAGGATTAGTGTTGGAGGAGGTCAGAACTCGCTTGCGGTTTGTAGCACCAACATAATCAACTCTCTATTTAGTCTTAATTGAGGTCCAATTTATTGAGGCTAGGTGAGCCACAGGAGGGTTTCCACACTCTGTAGAGTCGATTCATGGTTGAATAAATAAATGACGTAACTACCTCAGTTGCTCTGCTCCACTAAAGGTAGAAACTGCTTCTTATTTCTTACAGTGAATTGTTCAATCCACTTTGAAATTTTCCCCAGTAACCGTTATGATCGCCATGTCTCTGGAATTGCAGTAGCATCAAAAACAGTTGAATGACTTAGTCAAAAAATTAAAGTGGCTTCAAGATGAATAAGTTGTACTCCTAATTTAGTTTCCGGGTTTATCCTTTCGATTCCAATTCATAACATGAAATGCCTAGAATGTTCCGCCGCCATTACCTGCTCATCGAATTAATTCGACCACTCGCAGAGCGGATAAGATCGAACGACGGGAATCGAAGTTGTCGATGGCCGGAATCGCAACGAACCCAGAATGATGAGCTATATCTTCGTGACTTCGTGCGCGGCTAAATCACGATTTTGTCGTTTCGCCGACCGATACTGCACTGGCACACCCAGCCTCAGGAATTATTTCATCTTTATTAATCCTAGTCCCTATTGTTTCTAGTTCTCTTCATTTAAAAAAATAAAAGTTATCTTAAGGTGCATTGTGCTCTTTCAAGATTGATGCAAAGCGACTAAGTTAGGATATCTACAGAACCATATTACTACCGGGTGATTTATTATGTTCATTCCATCCTAATTTTATTTTTATTATTTATTTATTTTTTATGAAATGCAACTAGTTTTTGAATATCCATAAATTTCGTCTTCAAAATTCGAAGATAAATTAATCAAATACGAGGTATTATTTATAGTAATATAACGATAGTCACTAATTTTATTTCTAAATATAATAAGATTTGTTATGATATAGTTAAAAATAGTATGAAAGCCTCTGTAGCTAAAAGTTTCTATTCTTTGGAAATGAAATGCACCAAAGAAAGAAAACTTGTAAAATATTTACAAATACCTAGTAACAATTTAGCTACTAAGAGTCTTGGATTCAGTAAATGGTAGACTTCTTTTTGTCTAATCCAAAGATTTTGCAGGCAGGTATTTGTCCAAGCCCACACTCAAACTAGGATTTTTCCTTTTTGTAAATTTAACGTCACTTATGCTACAATGGCTTATCGGAAGATGCAACTGTGGTTTTCTTACATTAAGTCTAGCCCAAGATCGCGGGTTCGTAGCCCGGCAGGTGGCTCTAGGATTTTTCAAAGGGAGTAAAAAGTCCTTCATTATGCTGTCTTTCGGAAAGGATGTTAAAGGGGTCCAGAGCTTGTACGATGTCAGTTACTCGTTAAAAACACCTATCCTAATTAAAAATGGATAGGCTAAATTTAGAGCTCCCACTATATTTAGATTTAATGTCCCTTAAATGCAGCCATAGCAGGATAAAAGTGAAGTAAATTAATAAAAAATCAAATACTTAGCCTCGTTAACTATAATTACTATCCTAATTTATTAGGCCATACGTCTCCTCCGGAGGACGACACAACCGTGGAGTTATTACTACTTGAGGCCACATGACTAATGTATCTGTGTGTAGAGCGCTGAGTCGCAGTGCTGATGGTCCCGGGTGAAAATTCGGCTGGGGTCGATAAATCATTCAATCTGTTAACAGTTACGGATGGACACTGTGGGATCTACATATCCTCCTTGGGCTCACCCAGCCTCTACAAAGTGGGTACCCTTAATTGGGAGAAAACCATGTGGTTGAAGATGATCTAAAAATATCCTACGTGGACAACTATTGTCCAAGAAACAGTATAGAATTGTAGTTATACAGTTTTTTTTAATTGGATCAAAACTGATCAACTGCATTTATTTTTTCCAATAATATAAGGACGATAAAATATACTAAATATTAGCAATAAAATTTATTATAGTTTTATCAAAAGAAATGGTTGAAACAATGCTAAAGAAATATTTAAATTACAATGAATAAGTCTTATTGTATCTCAAATTAACCAAAAAAATAGTATATAGTCACATACACATATACACTTACATAAATACATATTATTTATTCAATATGCTGCCGGTAGTGATCGCCTAAAGTTAGCATCGACCGAACAGATTCGTGCAAGTCAAGATCACTCAAGCCTATTCCTAGTTAAGGGAACGGAGCAGGTCGTCGCCCTGTCGAATCCTTGCCTTATTTCAATATTATAATATCTTATTTACAAATCTAACATTGTGTTTCAGAGTAAAACCTACAGTATTATCGTAATTAGAAAACTGTACAAGAGCATTAAATTCAGCAATTATCATTTATATGTCATATAATTAAGACTACAATTACAGATTCACATGTGTACACTTGCCTTTAATAGTGTCTCGAAAATCCAGGGAATCGGCAAAAATACTTATATGTACTAATTTATTTTTACATTCATCATCCAACTCCGTAGATTCCTAACTCCGACATGCTATATCGATAAGACGAGAAACAGCTAGCTGTTTCAGGCTACATCAACAAATTTGCTTTTTATTTCATTATAATGCAGTTGTAAATATAAAAAAAAATTAGTATGCACAGCGAGGTTGGAATATGCTCCCGGAATCGAGACTGGTTGTGGTTGATAAATTATTTATACTGTTAATGGCCTTGGATCGATCTTGCGGGCTCGGGGGACATCAGATCCCCGATATAGAAGCTAAAAACATCAGTAAAGTGGGTAGCCTTAATTGGGGGAAAACCAAGTGCTTGTTCGTTGTTGTATCGGAAAAATTTCCTCCCTGCTCTCCCGTCATCATCATCATTCGTGGCGCTACAACTCCTGCAGAGTCAAGGCCTCCTGCAGCTTGGTTCGCCAGTCTTCTCTATTGGTTGCAGCTGCTCTCCAATTGCGAATTCCCAAGATGGACCTGGCATCCGCCGCCACTCCATCGATCCATCGGAGCCGAGGTCTTCCCACTCTTCTTGTCCCATAAATCCTTTCGTCTAGGACCATTTTAGGAATCTCATCCTGGGTCATTCTAATTATATGACCTGCCCATCGAAGCCGGCCTACTTTTATTATCCTTAAAATATCTGGGCTCTTGTAGAGTCTTGCTAGCTCAGCGTTCGTCCTTATCCTCCATATCCCATTGGTGCAAACTGGGCCATAAATTCTCCTCAAAATTTTCCTCTCGAACCTTAGGAGAAGGGCTTCCTGAGAACTGGGTAATGTCCAGCATTCGGAGGCAAAAGCGAGAACTGGTCTTATTAGGGTCTTATACAAATGCACCTTCGTGTTTTGGGAAATAGCCCTGCTTCTAAAATGCTTCAGTAACCCGAAATAGCATTTATTTGAGGACATAATTCTCCGATTGATTTCTGCTTTTATGTCATTATCCGCGTTCACCTGCGATCCAAGGTACACAAATTCCTCCACCCTTTCAAATTGAAACCCTCCAGCCATAAAATGCGATGGTTCATGCACATTCACTTGTGGGCCTGCATGCATATATTTGGTTTTTGATTCATTGACCTCTAAACCTAATCTAGCTGATGCTATCTGGAGACTGTTAAAAGCATTTTCTAAATCTGTAGGGGTTCTTGCCACAATATCTATGTCATCGGCGAAGGCCAAAATCATAGAAGATCTATTGAATATAGTTCCCCCAATTTGTATTCCAGATTTCCGCACTGCACTTTCAAGAGCCAAATTGAAGAGAAGGCATGCAAGGCAATCACCCTGTCTCAGCCCTTTGTGAGTTTCGAAGCTTTCAGTCAGGTCACCTTGAACACGCACTGTGCATTGTACCTTCTTCATCGTAGCCCTAATCAGTCGTATCAGCTTCGGTGGTATTCCCATTTCCAGCAGCTCCTTGTACAGCTCGTTCCTCTTTACACTATCATAGGCCATTCGGAAGTCAATGAACAGGTGGTGTGTGTGGATATTATACTCCCTGTACCTCTCCAGAATGCTTCTAATGCAGAATATCTGATCCATGGTAGACTTTCCTCTCATGAAGCCCGTCTGGTACTTTCCTGTATTCTGCTCGGCAAAAGGAAGCAATTTTTTATAAAGTATTCGAGAGAACACCTTATATGCACATGGTAAGAGGGATATACCACGATAATTATGGCAATCAAGCACATCCCCCTTCTTGTAAATCGGGCATATAACTGCTTTGCGCCACTCACAAGGGATTTCCTCCATCCTCCAGATATCCATTATTATATTATAGAGGACTTTGACTAATTCTTCTCCTCCATACTTAAAAAGTTCAGGGGAGAGTCCATCTGGTCCTGGTGCTTTATTATTTTTGAGCTCTTCCACAGCTTCATAAACATCATCCACATCAGGAGGCTCCAATTCCCCTGGGGGCATCTGCTCTCCCGTCGGCTTTGAATATATTGGATTTGGTGGTCTTTCCAGGATGAGAATATAAGTCCATGCTCATGTGAGTTAGAAAGGGTACTTGAGGTTATAAAAATGTATTTAAGACGTCTTTCATTCCGATAGGAATAGCCTCAAGACATATTTTCGCTTTTATATTATAGTCGATATGGATTGCTTTTTTTTTTTTTTTTTTTTTGGTTATCATTTCTTATTTTTAATCATTGCTTATCATTATAAGAATCCGCTAGATCACTGTTGATGTAAGAAATGGTTCACCTTTAGTATACTTTGCTAAGTACTATTCTATTAATCTGAGCTTTCATTCCGTTATCGGCATTTTTATTCTTATAGAAAATAATCAAATCCTATATTTTCTCATGTAGGAAATAGAGAAAAATACTTAATTTGATTGAAGTATCTCGGACAAATGAGATCCCTGCACAGCAGTTGTCTTATAAAGTTTTGTTTTAGCGCTGTCAAAGTTTATTTAACTTACATATTTTCTTTTCTACTCTTCCTTCTATATATTGAACCTAAGACTTTTCATGATTTTTCTTATAAGACTGTTACCTTGAATGTACACAGTAGCATTGACATCCCGACCTAGCCGACTACAGTGGATCCACAGGAGGCAGAGAAGAGCCTAAGTACACCGAGCATCGATGGCTATCTGGACATGGAGTAACGTGTGCCTGAAAGATGGGATCTGGAGAGCTACTGTTCCCGCGGGATAACCTCCTCGTGAGCTACCGGAGCTGGGAGGACTATGATATTATAATTCAGGTGGGAAGCGTGCCCTGGGAGGATAATGCGTGGAATATTGAAGAGGATAAATTTATGTGATCGTGTGATCGCAGCGATTGTTTGTTTGCATCACGCTGGCCACGACTCGGCAAGATGGCCGATACCGCCTCCTTCTCTTCTCTCCTTATATCTTCTCTCATTAAGTCTCTTCTTACATTCTGCAATAATATCACTTAGCCTTTAGTCTTAGACCGGTTCTTCAGCTATATATATATATTTGTAAAATGCCTTTGATACTATTACCCCTTTCCTCTCATAAGCTGGTGCAATATATCTACAATCCCAGTGAATACGTTTTGTCCAATTTTCTTCAGAGTTTTTTTCTTTAAATGTAGTTACGAGTATAATACAATTAAATATTCCATTTTAACTTATGCTTGACTTAGCTCAGGCATATTTTCAATTTATTATTTAAATTTTTACATAGTAACTTGCTTTCGTATTTTTTCCAAATTTCTGAAACTTATTTAGTGAAATATCTTGAAGAGAATAGAGGTGCCTTGGATACCTCAGGAATTTTCGATTTAAACTCATACCTGGCTTAACTTTTCTGATTGTATTATGAGATATTTTTTCGGTGAGATTTATTTCGTAGATATTGCTATAACCTCTGTCAAGGAACGCTGCCATATCTTTTTCCAAGCCGATGCACAATATTTCAATACTTCGAGGTCCAAGATATTATATCTCCAACGCCATCCTTATTGCAAATATCTGACCAATATACGAGTACAGCGTCCTGTAACCGATGGAAGGATTAATTATTTTAAAAAAAAATATGTTTGAAAGAACGGTCTGTGATTTGTATCATAGTTTTATGAAAAAAAAAGAAAAAAGACTGACGATTGTAGAGTTCCATTAAAAAAGTCGCAATTTCTATAATATGTAAATAATGAAAGTAATACAAAAGAAAAAATATCAAAATTTCACCTAATTTGGTTCAAAGGGTGCCCAAGAAGGCTGGAAAATATCTTGCGACACTTCAACTGAACTTGGAGAAGAAATTGCACCATCTCTATCTCTCTCTATAAATATTTCTAACTTACCCTAGTGAATAAGTGGTAAAGTAGAATTTTGTTTAAAATGATTAAATTAGATTAAAGGAAGAGGAGTCATGTCATTTTCGTAACGTTGAAGTCAGGCCTTGTCTTGAAATAGAGTTTATTGGTAATATCATAAGTCCATTTCAAACCAAAGCCTTCGAGAATGGAACGATTACGCATCCCTTAGTACAATTAAGCCATTATGTACAAACTTCGGCTTAACCACGTAATTTCAATAACCTTCTCATTCAGAAAATGATACCATCTTAAGGGATTTGCTGAATAAAAACAAATGTCCATTTTGGTTATGAAAGATCCGAGTATTCTATTTTGGAATTGGTCATTCTTTTATAAGTAAACACCAGAGGTAAACATTCATAAATCAAAACCAAACAACTTAAAACAACTGAACGAACAACCAGTTTATAGAAATAACTGCTCGCTTGTTTTTAATGCATTTGTTTGTGACACTTGAGGAAAACACAGATAGTCCAGTCTTCTGGGGAAAATGGAGATGTTTTTTAGCAAACTAGAAGCTATTGATTTCTTTATCTCCAATTTTTTTTTTTTTTTTTTACTTGAATCAGATAACCACAAACCGTGGACAGCCATGAGGTTTTTAAAAATTGTTTTTATTAGCATTTACCTAACGTTACTGCAGTACTTGTGCATTAGCTGGTCTCCATGAAACCTAAGTCTTTACCTTGTGTAACCTCTTCTTATCACACGTCTCATTTGCGTTATTTATGTGTGCGCTTTTAAATTGTTTTTAGTGTTAATTTTCCTTTATTATCCATTAAAATGTCTGTATGGTTAAATTTAATTTTGTGTATTTGCCTTATTCCTTATTTATTACCTACTTAAAATGAACAGAATAACATGTGGAAGAAAATGGTCCGGGTAGAGGTCAATAAATTTCTCTTAGATGTAGAGAAATGTTTAATAATTAGCCAACGTTTCGACCTACTTCGCAGGTCTTCTTCAGGGCTGTCGCAGGGGGGAGGGGTGCCGGGGGGGGGGCGATAGGTCCGTCCAAGCTGTAATCATATGAATAAGAAGGTAGGCGTTATCAGTATCAGAATTAGGAGTGTAAAGTTAAAAACAATGGTGGTTAACAGTCTTTGCAGACCGGCTAATACACAAGTACTACTACTTCCACTGCCTTATTTGCCCTTCATAGCTTTTAAGTGCATCTGAGTGTTTTGGATTTAACAAATAAAAGATTAAAATGATCAGTAATATTGCCTGTTTTGATACCTGTATCAGAAAAAGGGTTCCAAATAATAGATAAATTACAATTATGGTAGATATATAATGGTGATAAATAGTAGATACGAATACATACGCCATAGCTTGCATTTATATTCCTTGTGTAGCTCAGTTCAATAGACACTACTCTCTTTCGCGACTGAATTATTGAAGTGAGCAAGTATTTGAATGACCAATTCTCTTTGAACTGTCGTTCGTGCCACAATTCGGCCTAGTTGAAATCCCTCCGATCGAAGATAGTCTTGTCAACTTCACTCGTTTGAGTTGGATCATTGTTTCATCTTTAAAGACATATTACCCCAACTTGGTGAATAGTCTACGCAGGTCACGAAGTAACGTTCATAAATAAAAAATAACCAAAGGCACTCGGGAGTGATATTATCATTATCTTGTTTATTCCCACGTAGAGACCATTCAAATCTTTCAGTCGAAATTCCTTAGTTATATTACACATTGTCCTTTTTACAAAAAGATCTCAACACACCACTCGTGACTGACGCGATCAAGAAAAAACACAACCAAATTAATGACTTACTTCTTGGACACCCAAACTAACTTGTATAATCATTACTGGGAGATAAATTACCACAGAATCCGACAAGGAGACGCCTCTGGAGCAGGGATCTACGTCAGAGAGATGAACCACGCCAGAAGTGCCTTCAATGGGTGGTTTCTCCATACACTCTTCTACGAGAATCCCTCTGAGGGTTTTCAAAAGAAGATCGAAAATATAATATTTGCGGAAATCCATGTATTGTAGGAATTCTTAAATAAATGATTTTATTATTATCTTGTTTATTAACATTCGCATGTTTAAAGAAACCTATTTTCACCTATACTGGCGCTCCGAACAGTAATTTTATTGATTTTCAAGTAGATTATTTATTAATAAAAACATATGATGGACTAAACAAGTTCAATAATTCAATAATATCAATAATTTAATTGAAATAATAATTAGCTGTGTGAATATTATTTCTACCTTGTTTTGTGTATTAACATAGTTTTTTCATTTTGAGCATTATTATCACCGTTAAGTTTAACAATACTTAGGTCATTTGTACTTTGAATCATTTCGTAAAACAAAACATTTAACTATTAAAAATAAACTATTTTTATTCTATTAATTCTAATCAGTTATTGATGTTTTAAGTTATTACTATCGATTGCATAATTACTAAACAACCTTTTAGTTAAATATAATTATTCTTATATGATTGGAATTGTGACCTAGTAAAACTACAAAAGGTTGTAGAACTCATTCACTGGGAGCTAGTCTCGAGCATGTTGCTGACGTGAAACCAAAAGTTTACCCCCTATCGAAATAGCTAAACATGGCTAGAGAAGTTTTCACTTGACTAATTCAAACAAGACAGAATCGAAATCTCAAGTCACTGAACCGAATGTTAGAATTGTGCTGTTAGCTCACCCTACTCGAAAATAATATATAAGTTTAACTTAAAGCGATTTAAAAAAAAAATAAAGTTTTCATTTAATATTTTTATTAACAATCCTTGCTGTGAAGTGATATGGAGAAATATGAATAAAATTGAACCAGCCCTGTGCCTTGACTGTTCGCAGCAGTTGTACACGCCAAGGCTTGCACGAACCTCCATATCTTTATGTTGCTATTGTGCAACGATAAGCCATTAACTGATTATTGGAACTTAATGGGGCAAATGGGCTGGGAACTGTTCCTCAAAACTCTGAATAAATTTAACTTATTCAATTGTATTAAATCCCCATCCGCTTGAAAATATATCAATCGTCCTGATGTTATTCTAAACTCAGTTTGGATTGTTGCTATTCTACGACGTCGTGCCAGCGCCATATAGATATATTATTGCTATAAAAACAATAATAAATAATGAATAGTGTTAAATAGTGTACGTTTCTAGCGACACAGAAGACTGTTCTCCTCGTTGATAGACCAACTGGGTTTATAATTTCGCTGTAAAAACAAACATAGACGCCACCCTATTTGTAATTAGAAATGGCTACGAAGGGTTGTCTAAATAATGTTAATTGAGCGAAATCTATCGTCTATGTTTGTCTTCGCTGGTCTGCCTCCGGCCATTGCTAATTGTCTGTTTGTTTGGTGGCACCACCAGCGCATTCGATCCCTTACGTACAGTTGCCTTATCAAGTTCTTGCTTCTCTCTCTTGACTTCGCATCTTTTATAATTGATACTTAGTTAAGCAGAAACCGTTCCACAAGAGACAGCAATAACGGCATAATTCAATCGAACTTCATTACTTTGGAATGGAACAGTTAAATTTGTGAAATTTCTAGCAAAATTTGAGTTAAATACCTACTGGAAGCTATAAAGATGAAATAAATATAATTAGGCACCGTGCTATGTATCGTAAGTAAATAATTGATTCGCGATTTATGACTTAGGAGTATTTTAATAGTGGATTGAATTGGTCAGTGAGTGGAGTCAAAGATTACACAAAATAAGCAAAACTTATTTTAATGTGCCAACGTTTCGGTCTAAGTTGTAGGAAGAGGGCCATGGGGGTCCATAGAATTGAACCTAACGACTGCCTAAACAGGAGTATTCTAGATCGAAATGATTAAAAGGCCTAGACTGTTCAAGAGTCACTTAGATATGCAATATATACATAATCTATTACAAATATAGAACACTTTGTATCCTTCCAATTCAATCGGAATATGTTTAGAACAGGCCATAACTCCGAAAACATCCTGAAACCTAAATCCTCAAATTTCAAGAAAGCGTTAGAATTTGTTCCCCTTGGCCTATTGCAAAGATCCAATTTTGGAAATAATAAACCAGAATCTTCTATCGGAAGTCTAAAAGTACACAAAAATGAAATACGCAGTATAGAAAATTTAAACCTAAAAATTTTAAAATAACCGTGTTCTTTTTCTCATGTATAAATCAATTACAGTCTGAATTATTTAAATTTCATAAAAACTAATATGTTTGAGAAGAATTTGTGTAAGTATCGTTCAAAAACTGGATCGATCATCATTTTATATTTTGTAGTAATGAATGTTCCATCTTTAGCCATCGCCAAACCTAATGCTTCATTTATAAATTCAATTAGTGGTAGATTTTTATGTCTAAAAAGATATAAAATATTTAATTTCATAGTTTATCGTCAAATTCTTATAAACACACATAAGGCAAAATAGTTTTAATATATTTGTATGAATTTCACTATTAAACGAAATTTTAGTACAATATTATTATTCTGATAGCAATCAAATTCAAACCATTAAACTAAAGCTGATTAAAAAAAATTGTGTAACTCTTAAACAGGGGCGTATCGAGCATGTTCCTGCCGCGAATTCATACGTTTTCCCTATCGAAAATCCCTCAACGTGCCCTAAGAAAACTTTTACTTAAAAAAAGAGTTAAAATGTGGAAATGGATGTTTTATAAACTTATACATTCAGATAAATATATATATATATAGAGATATAGCTATATACTGGTACATATCCTTTGAAGAGAAGAGAGGCTAGAGAAAGAGCTGACTACGACAGAGGAGACAGGAGTGACCTAATTTTCTTCTTCCAGGTCTTCCTCAACTTCACTCTCTGTATTTTTCTAATTTTTTTTTATCCTGAACTTATTGATCAACTTGTCTCTAATTACTTAATTATAATAATAATTAGCGCTAATCATCATTCAATAATAGGCTGTTAGATTCTCAACATAATTCCAGGCAATTTGGTCATAATTATATGCCCTAAGCCTCACTCATTTTCTGCTTCAATTATTTTTTAATTATAGATAATAATCTTATTTACCTAAATTTTTATATCCCCCTATTAGTTCTTGTGAAAGGAACATCCATTTATTAAATTTTAATTTTTTGAAATGCAATAGAATGTATATTTACATTTCCTTATTATATTTGTAAGAATTGCTATTAATTGTTGTAAATTGATTTATGGTATACTATTTTTAAGCCTACTCTCTTCAGTGCAATAGCCTGTAGTAAGCAACGTTTTCGATATAGTACTTTTTAACAAAAGTATATATATACAAAAAATGTAGAACAACCTACTCTGTCCAAGATTGCAAATTTGTAGGTACTAGTGCTCGGTAGGCCCTAGGATTTTTGAAAGGGAGCAAAAAATCCTTGTTTATGCCGTCCTTCGAAAGGGACGTAAATTGAGGATCCCGAGCCTGTGTGATGCCAGGTACTCGTTAAAGATCTCCCAATTAAACCTAGATAGACAGAATTTAGAGCTCCCAAATGTAGCATCGCCCGATTGCCATAGCAGCATAAAGTGACGATATATGAACAAACAAACTAAAAAGAAACGAGTAGCAGAGCAAAAACACTGAAAACACTGAAAATAATTATATATATTTATACGAGCCCCATTAAAATGTTCTGATTTTTAACGTATAATATGATATCCCAAGCTTCACCCATGACCTTCAATAAAGTCTAATATTTTTTTAAATTCGAAGAAAATGTATGACAAAATAAAATATCAAGCCATATTATAACATTAATAGTTCGACATATGTCCATAGACACTAAAAGGTGTTACATAGGCAGACAAAAAAAAAATGATGATAATCTGTGGTTGGGTGCGAAAAAATATTTAGGTTTAAAAGATTCTCTCCTGATACCACCCAAAATTTTCAAACCTTTCCATAGAATTGTGCGACATTATAGAACCAAAAATGTTTTAAATACATATTTAGGTTTTTTTCTAAATCATCATCGCATTTATTGTTTTATTCTACACATGAGACAACGCCAAACGAACTCATTTCACTAAATGATGGGCGCAGAACGTGGAATCATTTAGTTAAAATTTCTTTCAGCCATGAACACAGAAATAAATAGAAAACCTGTACGGACTGGTGGTTTTATTTTAAAACCTTTACTTCTTAGAACCATAACCCCTACTCTCTTTCCTTAATATAATAAAACTTTTCAAGCAATATATATATATATATATATATATATATATATATATATATATATATATATATGTCCTTGATGAATTAAGACGTCACCCCAACAAGCGATTTATCAAGCCCTTGGCAGGTATATAATTATATAATTTTAGATCAACCTTTTCCGTTACTAAGTACTGCTAAATAATAACATATATATGATCCGATAATTTAATTAGATGTACGGGTTTGACCTGAAATTGAAATTATCTCTCAATTGGAACTGAAAGCTTTAAATAGAATGTAATGATTGAAGTAGCCATCAATGACTCGCCATTTCGTGCATTTGATTAACGATTTAAGTAATGTACTGTGATATAAATATATATATGTATATAGATACATTATTCTGTTTAATAGATCACTTAACTTCTATATCACTTGATTTATGAAATTTATTCCACTTACTTACCGCTCCTCTATATAATCGCATACTATATGTTATATGATTAATTAAGACAACCATTAAACAATAAAGTTCAATTGATTGATTGTAATGTATCAGGTTAAATAGCACTTATTGCCGAATATGTTTTGCATAGAGTATGAAGCATGCCACTCTGCTTCGTTAAGGTATGACCTTATCTAAATATACTGAACGATATTAATATAATTAAATTTGAATTGTAAGATGGGCATTCAAAGTCAAACTTGCGTATTCTATTCTTTTTATTATAAAGTGTATATATATTTTTTTATAGGATAGGCATTTGCAGTGTTGCAAATGTTTATCGATAAAAGAGCCACTCATCAGAACCTGAAGTATAGTACATTTCAAATAATTTGTAATGCGTTCATGTAAATAATTAAGTCATCATAATGCAATTGGAAAAATCCCAAAAATGAAGTGTCTATAATAACCAGTCAACGTTTCGCCAATTTAGGCATCAGCGGTACATACATCAGCGGTACATACATCAGCGGTACATACATCAGCGGTACATACATCAGCAGTACATACATCAGCGGTACATACATTAGAGGTACATACATCAGAGGTACGTACATCAGCGGTACATACATCAGCGGTACATTTTATACATACTGTAAGTTTCTAAAATACTTTAAAAAGCAAAGTATCAATGTTTCCCCACTTCATTCAATTCATCAGGACATTTACCAAAAGAAAAATTACACCACACAAGATAAAGTGTATGACATCTCACATCGATAGTCAAAGAACTTTCTTTAGCTTATTTCAAATATATGAGTTGTTTGTCAAACACCTTGGGGTGAAGTTGCTGTCTGTATTTGATGAATCTGATTGTTCTGTTTATATCAAATGTGCTACACTTTGCAGAGCATTGGCATAGAAAACCTGAAAGAGGAGACAAACCACTCAGAAATCATCCAGTCTCAGATTAAGCCCAGAGGAAGCTAGTTGAATGTCTATGGAAAGGTTGGCAAAGAATTGGACGATAAGGTCGAAACCAAAAGCAATATCTGATGAATGAATTCAAAATATTTGTAATCATTAAAGAGAGTTTAGTGTGGTAGAGTGCTGAGTCGTAGAGCCGAAAGTCTTGGGATCAAATCCCGCTGCTTAGGAGACTTGTACTTGACCTATTAGCAGTCGGGGATGTATCCTGTGGGATCTAGTACCCTCGTGGTGCTCATCCAGCCTATATAAAGTGGGGAATCTAGTAGTCGAGCGTGATGTAGGACAAATGAGCTCTCTGCTCAACTGTTGTCTATGGTATAGTACAGTCTCTACAACGTAGTGAAACCTAGACTCTTCATGGGTTTCAGTGGTAAAGGTTTCCCACCAAAATATTGGCCGTGGAGAGTATTTAAGAATTGATCAATAATAGATTTAAAAATGATAATTAATGTGATTTATTTTTTTAATGTATCAAATCTAAGAAAGACGAATATCAAACGATTCTTCCTGACTTGCTACCAAATACTCTCCATAATAACCGATCCACACTGTTGTTCCCCTAAAGTTCCCTTAGATCGTAGAGGACCTGGAAGGCCCGGACTTAAAGGGAAGTGGAAGGGACCTTGGATCGATAGGGCCTTGAAGAGTGGACTTCAAGGTTGCCCGCTGAATTGTTTTATCGCTAGCTTCAGCTCTCTCTTCCTTATTTCTTATTTTTTACATTGTCTCCTTTACTTACTCATCTTGTATAGGAAATCTTTATTCAATCTATAATATAGAAATCGGGATAATGTTACATTACAACAAAAAAATCCATACTGATTGATCCTTCAGAGCCCAAGTCCTTGTAAAATGCATTGTAGGACTCCTTAATGCAAAAACTTGCTCGCAATGAAACCTAAAATATCTTAATTTGCATTTTCATCCTTATATATCTTCAATTATCATTTGGTAAGATGGATTATATTATTTGAGGCAGTAAAAAATACAATACCTAGCTGTCATATCTATAAAAAAATTTCAATAAAGGTATTTGATAGTTAATAGGTATTTGAAAGTTCCATGTTTTAAAAGAATATGAGTATTGGTAAAGCAAAGCATTGCTATTGTAATGATGGCATTGAAATTATTTTATTAACCATATAATCAAATAATATTTAAATAATTAAAAAAAATGTTGGAAATGTAATATCAGATATGTCGTTCCTGCATTAAAACGCTTCAACCAAGACAATCACTACTAATTTATGTACACGAATGAATCTCAAGACCGGAAAGTACAATATATATTATCCATCTTTATTACTATATGTGAGTTTGAATACAATATACTCACAAAGCTTTCCGATGTCATTCGACCCAGTACAACACTCTCTTATTTTTCGGGAAATCGAAACAAAAATTAATTGTCTTATTCTCAGAATAGAACTCTGAAGAAAACTAGGTCATCGTTTTTTCTGCATTTTTTTTTTACTTTAATATTTTTAATAAAAACGTTTTCCTGTTAAATATATAAAATGCGAAAATCTTTGAATAAGGAGACGTTTCTCAGAGCGGACAAATCTAGCTGAAGGGTTTATAAAAATTTCTCTCTTACCTTTTATTTTTCAAAATAAAAATCAACGAAAAAAGGTAGAAATTCTGTCAGAGTGAGTCTGGCCCGAGGCTTTCACTTTGTTAATTAAAAAAAAAAAGAAACAATCAAAACTGGAAGAACAAAACAGCTCGCCTTTTTCGCTTAATAGCGCGTTTCGTATTTTCTTTTTTTTTTTGAGAGAGAATTTTTCAATGTTTATGCTCCTCTTTGTGCCCTTCACTATCAAGCACGTTTGCTTAACTTGGTCACATGTCGCTGCATACAGAAGTGACTTAATGTGGCCGGCAAGTAATATCAGTTAGCTTAATAAGGAGAAAAACATCTATGCATATAATACATAGTCCTCGCCCGCGTTTGTTCGCGGTGAACTCAATAATTACTGCAAGAATTTTCATGCGGTTTTCGCCAATAGATAGAGTGATTCAGGTAGGTTTAGGTATGTAATTTGTCGAGGTTTTGTGTAAATGGTTTGTAATATCGATGGGTTTCACCGAAAGACGCTGATTGCCTAATCCCGTGCAATCATCTAACGTGCAAGATAATAAATTCGTATATAAAGAAATGTTTGGTTTTGTTTTTATTTTTATAATTTCTATATAATAAAGTACATTAGCTGAGATCAAGACTCCCAAAGAAGCCTAACCAATGATATTCGCGTGGTCCTCAGTGGCCGGTACGTGATAAAAAAAAATACATTACACAGACATATTATGTAGGCATAATATACCTTATTAACCGAGCAAAGCTGGGGTGGGTCGCTAGTAAGTAATATAATGAAAGGAAAATTATTTATATTAAAAAAAATTATCTTCTGAATATAAATACCTAAAATCTTTCATTCGGGGAACTTCATCAGGGGAACCTGAAGAATTCTCAACAAAAGGGGGAGTGAGGGCGGACGATGCTCTAGCGTGCCTCCTCTTCCCAATAGTACTGCAAAAGGCTGTTCGAGACTACAACATTCAAACGTCGGGCATGATATTTAACAGGATGATCCAGATTCTCGCTTTTGCTGACGACATGGATATAATTGGACGCTTTCGGCAAGCGGTTACTGAATCCTTCTTGAAACTGGAGGCTGCAGCAAGAAATCTGGGTTTGATCGTCAATGAGAAAAAAACAAAATACATGGTAACCCAGGAGGTAACTCAGCAGGATTGTGATAGAGTAGATTTTGGCCCATACAAGTTTGAGCAGGTTCAAGAATTCCCTTACCTAGGTTCGCAGATAACCGGATGGAGGTAGAGGTAAGGAAAAGGATTTTGATGGCAAACCGTTGTTACTATCGGTTGGAACAGCACTTGAAAAGTCACCCAGCGTACCAAGTTCATCCTGTATTAGACTTTCATCTGACCGGTTCTGAGTTATGGATTTGAGACATGGACAACAACAAAGGCTGTGGAACACGATCTTCTAATATTGGACCGCAAGATACTAAGAGGAATTTGTGGTCCAGTACTTGCAGATGGAGAATGGAAACGGAGGAAGAATCAAGATATCTACAAGAAGTCTGATGCCCCTGATGTCGTTGAATTTATAAAAGCAGTCCGACTCAAATGGGCTCTGACTGAGATCCTTCATGGTGGACGATGCGTCGGAAGACCCAAGTTGCAATGGATGCGAAGAAGTTTGGAGTGAGAGACTGGATGGTAGCAGCAATAAAAGGGATGCCTTGCGGTTGCTGTTGGCTCAGGCCATGACTCACTAGCGGGTTGTAGTGCCAAGAACGAAGAAAATCTTTCATTACTTATTTTTAAATAATGTAAGCAAGTCGTGATACTTGTGTATTAGCCGGTACCCAGAGAATGTTATCTACCATTGTTGATAACCTGAAAACTGATAATGGTGATCCTGGCTATCAGTATGGCGCTAGCCTACCTTGATATTTATATTTATGGAAAGAGAAATTAACAAGATATAAATAAAATGATAATTCTAAACCCTGCTAGACTTGATATTTTTGTTACATAAATGTTTTCTCTATACTTTCTACAAAAACCTCCATATATATCCTTGGCAAAATCCATTTTTCATATAATTTCATCATAGGAATTAATCCAAAAATAATAAAATGAGAAAAAAAATTATATACTTCAGGAAGTATTTCACAGCTGCTTATTTTAAAGACAACTATTGCCAAAGTGTTATTCTGTTAATTTTAAATAAACAGCACTAAAAGGAAAAAGAAAAATACAGAAAATTAACTTTGATAAACAAAACAGAAATTGAAATTTACAATAAACAAAATTAACAAGACAAAAATAATATAGAAAATAATTTACTAATGCACACAAACAACCCAAATGAGACAAGTGATAGGAAGAGGTTATGAGATAAACCTCTATAGGTTTCATGGGTACCGGCTAATACACAAGTACTCAAGCTTTTAACTTTTTCTTTATTTCTTTGTCGTTTGGGCCACTGAGGCTAATGAGGACCACGGGGCTCGTATCTACTCTTTGGTAAAGTTGTAGCCTTCATACTCCTGGCTATGAGCCAGTTTTCTCTCTTCTGTCCACTTCGTTCCTTTGGTCTTCTTACTGGTAAGGGACAATGGGAAAACTCCTTGTTGGATGGCTTGTCGGAAAAGCGGTCGGTTGTGAACTTGTTCCAGTGGGATATTTAGTTGTTCCATATCTGACTTAACTGACGTCATCCATTTGTTCTTAGAAGCCTTGCCTCTACCTGTCACTGTGAATATCCTGTTGGTGAGTCTTTCAGGATCCAGGCGGGCCATGTGTCCTTAAAAGGTCAGGCGCCTTTTCCTCATAGATGTGATGATGTCCTCTTGGTGTTCATATAGTTCGTCATTATGACGAATCCTGTAAATGCCTCCTTCATCTCTGATTGGTCTTAATATCCTCTTCAGGGTCTTTCTCTCTTTTAACTCTAGCTTTCCGAGTGGGCCCTTCCTAGTCATTACAAGGTATTCGGAAGCAGAACAGAGCAGATGCTTTGATGACCGTGCAGTAGGGTCTAAGTTTGAGGTTTTTGGAGAGGCACTTAGATGAATAGATACCATGACAGGAGCGATAAGCCCTTTCAAACTTGGTACATCTGGTCTCCATGGTTGGGCTCTCACTCTGATTCACAGAGATCCATTCTCCCAAGTACTTAACTGCAGGAAATTTTTGTATGGTAGCATCTGTGAGAGGAATTGTAGAAGGGGCCTCCTTGATATTGCACATAAATTCAGTTTTCTGTATTCTGATCTTCAGACTGGTCTTAACAGCTACACTATAATGACTATGTAAGTTGTAGGCGGCCTCCTCTATATTGTTCACCGGTAGAATGAGATCATTGGAAAAGGCTAGACATGGGACAATGAGGTTGTCTTTCATCTACCCAAGCTTTAGTCCAGCTTCTGGTGGTAGCATCGTTCCCTAATGGTTTTTTCCAGAACACAATTGAAGAGAATGCAGGAGAGACCATCACCATGTCTAACACCTGTTGTGATTGCAAAACATTCAGATAGTTCACCTCTGAACCTGACCTTGGATGTCGTGTTTCTTAGAGTGGCTTGGACCAGTCGTAGGTTCTTCTCATCCGGACCGAGTTCCCATGGTATGGAGAAAAGGGTGTGTCTGTCCACAGAATCATAAGCTTTCTGAAAATCTACTAGGAATGATGTCCACCTCAACTTTTGTAAGCGAGGATTGTCTTAAGTTTGTGTATCTGTTCTGGCCAAGATCTAGTCATACGGAAACCAGCTTGGTATTCTCCTAATTGTGAGTCTAACTGGGTGGTTACTCTATTGCGAAGGGGTACAGAGAGGATCTTGTAAGTAATTTGTAATAAGGAAATACCTCAGTAATTGTTGAGGTCTGTCTTAATTCCTTTTCTGTGGAAGGGATGATTCACAGCAGACCTCCATCCTTTGGGTAGGGACTCTGTTGTCCATATGTCCTTTATGGTTTGATAGATACTCTGCAAGGACTGGTCATCTGCGTGCTTCCACTTTTCAGCTTCTATGCGGTCTTCACCTGAAGCTTCGATGTTCTTGAGACCTCTAATAATGAACATTATTTCTTCTCTCGTAGGTGGTTGTGAATCAGGATTCCTGTGCGAAGGCTCATTGAAAGTAGGTTTTTCTGTAGGTTCATCTGCGATTAGTAGCTTCTGGAAAATTATATTGGGTACATAATATATTGGGTTCAGCAAGAGAACCCAACTTAGCCTCATTCACTCCAACTCCAGCATGTAACCTACAAGAGGTTCTCCCTGTTAAGCCGAGCAACCCAGTGAAAAGTTGGGTAACCAATCCCAGCGGGAAACTGGGTCGACGAGCCGATCAGTGCTGGAGGCTTCAAGGCTTACTACATCGACAGTTAAAAGCCCGTTACCTTCAAGGTAACCACCGTTACGACTCTCGTATTACTCGAAACATGGAGACAACGAATATTCTGAAATGGACCCCAGGCGGTAAACAATCCACCCCCATACAGGTTGGGGCAAGCGGGTCATTGGATTCTGCGGAACCTGCACCTTCATGTTTTCCAATTCCAATACTATTCAACTCTATTAAACGAAAACCAAAGATAAATATACAATAGTTTGCTACAATCAAGCCTTTAACTAATTATTACAATAATTCCTAATGTGCATCATATACCGCAACTACAACTTAATCGGATAAAAATAAGTATTTAAGTTTAAAACTTAATTAGTTTTAGATATTTAGTTTTATTCTATTTTTATATTTTATAATATTACAAATTAAGAGTTATTATACACAGTACACAGTATAATACTGCATTCATTGAAATCGAGAGCACGGCGCTAAGACCTACACTACCCGCACGACAATGCGTTCAGCCTAAAGGCCTCCTGTCCCGGCTTGTGCCGTTTTTTTTTATTCTAACGTATAATTTTGATTTCACTTTTCAATTTATGTTACTTACTTTTATTTTATTTACAGGTTTATAGCATACTCTTTTATACATTATGCTGTATAGTGTTGCTGAGCTGATCTCTATTTAATTAAGGTACAATTTTTAGAAATAAGGTGTAAGAGATCAGTAGATAGAGCAGAGCTACTCAACTCAAGATATCTAGTTGTAAAAAGGCCATATTTATGTTAGATATTGTTCAAATATATTTCTAAAATTATTTATTAATGCATTTTAAATTATTAATCCATATTTGTTAATTGAGAATAACGGATGTACAGTTAATTATTCTTACACATCGCATTATAAATGATTTCATCCGCTATCTATTATTATCTACAGGAGTGAGCAAGTGCAGAATTTGAGACCGGGTGAGTTAGACAACTTATTTTGTTAACAGCAATGAATCGACTGTGAAAGACCCTTCTGGTGCTCACATAGCCTTTATAAAATGGGTACCCTTAATTATGATGAAAACATCTCAGCAATATCTGAGCGTAAATATTTCTGAATGCTCAGTAATATCTCGTCTATATTACCTCCCTGCACAACTGTCGACTTTGAGGCAGTATAGTCTCTGCCATGTTGTGAACCCAATGCCCTTCATGAGTTGTGGTGGTACAATTATTTTTTTTAATATACGACTAAGGACAAATAAACAGACACTAAACTCATTTTTGACTTAATGGCCTGTAAAATTTATACAATTAAATCGAAATTGTACAATTGAATTTTTTTTTAATATTCCGAAATTCAATAAAACCAGATGAAGTTTAGACAGTGGGTCGAGACGACATGTACTAGCTGTGCTGCTCCTCTCTATAGGTCGTAGCCTGGTATTAAAAGGTCTATGGCCTCTCTCATCGCAAGGCCAATTCAATCTAATAATAATTTGTCAAAGAATCTGGTAGCTCACAAAATATGAGATTTTGCTCTATTTAAAAGTAAAAGCTGTGCTCTGCGGTTTCACCCAAAATAAATTTAAATTTAGTCCCGACAAACAAAATAACTTTTAAATAATAACCTGTAATACATTGTCCAATTTCGTTTGTTACATTTTCACGGAGCAGGATCGAAATTAATTAAACAATTAAATATTTTTTTAGTTTTTAAATTTTTCATTATACCACTTTTTTATCATAATTACAACACATTTCTAAATGACTATGACTTTCCCCGATTCTGGTTTCAACATTCCTGCCTAATGTGATGGAAAATACCCTCTTATTGGGAATCTGTGAGAAACTAAATTATAATACAAGGAAGACAATGGTCTGGGTGGAGGTACCTTGGCGTCGCTCTAGATAGGCATTTCACCTCCTCGAGTCACGTCAGGGGGAGGCTGGAGCTGGACCAACAGAAGTCCAATGGCTCTATCATCTGCTCACCTCGCCAAAACTTTCGTTACGGCTTAAATGCCAAATTTATAAATCTATTATCAGACCTACGCTGCTCCATGGCGCACCATGTCAATAAATCCATTTTAAAAAGTCTACAGCAATTCCAGAACTCCATCCTTAGGCGTATAGTTAAAGGCACGTCGCTCCAAAGGGCGCGCAGTAATAAAATCTATGAGGAGCTGAATATAGCGTCTATACCGGACTACATTAGCTGGAGGCACATCAAATTTTTTTGATGGTCTGAAGGCGTGTAGTAACCTACTCTTTAGAGACATTGTTCCCCCTCCCAGACCTGGGAGGTGGCAAGGCAGTGTCCTCTCGGTCGACGTGCTCTCATTGGCCTAGGGATGGAGTGAGGACTCTCTTGTCCTAACCCTTCTTCCTTCCTCTCCCCTCTTTCTTCTTTCCTATCACCAAATCTCGTAAAGCGTTATCTCCCTGAATTGCTTATGTAAAATCAGCGGCCATGTGCCGGTTTAGAAAACCCGCCTTTAGCGGACTCATTTATTGTAAACACTTAAAATACCTATGGGTAGAAAATGATTGTTGTTATCTGTTATATATATGTATTATATTATTATTAGTATTATATATATATATTGTAATGTAATATTATTTTTGAATAAACGGAGATTTCGAAACAAAAAAAAAAAAAAAAAGGTGGAGGTAAAAAAATCATTAGTAAGGAGAACTGTTTATTTTAAAGCCAACGTTTCAACCCACATTTCAGGTCTTCTTCAGGGCTTACACTGAGGCAAAGGGGGGTCAGTCAACTCCCAGTTATTATAACCCAAACCTGAAGAAGACCTGGAATGTGGGTCGAAATGTTGGCCTTAAAATAAACTGTTCGCTTTCTAAAGAGAATTTTTTCTGATTTTTATGGACCATTTTCTTTCTCATATATAAGGTCAACTAATATTAATCAAGGTAAATTATTATGTAATTATGCATTTTTTTAAAACCGATGTTAAGTTATCTTCGAAGGAATTGTCTTAACACAAAAATTGGCTTTTTCAGTTAAGACAATTCTTTAGCCTTTAGTAGCAATTGTATTGGTTGGAGCTTTTCAATTCAGGAACGACATAACTGATATATCATTTCTAAAATGTATTTTATTTTTTATTTTAATAAAGTCATATTTTGAGTTGTATCCTGCTTGAACCTGAAGTTTTATGAAATAATGACGCGAGTTAAAATCAAAAAAGTTTCAAGCATTTAAACATTTTCTTATGGTTAATAAAATAATTTCAATACCATCATTAAATAGGAATACCCATACCCAATACCCGATTTAGAACTTTTAAATACCTCTATTGAAAAATTAGTTTTTTTGAGCTATGACATTGTTCTTTTTAAAGAGCGATATGTTATTATTAATAGCAATGTATTTCTTTTTTATGTTTTTATTTTCATTTCTATGCCAATGAAGTATTTATTGTATGTTATAGTTATCTCAATCGGTTAGATTTAAACTAAATACCATCCATTAGTAATGTTCATATAGTTTGTATAGCTCACAATTTGCATTGGGAAGTTGCAGCTAGTTGAGTTAACTACAGCCAGGGAGGGACAGGATCGGAAGCGGACCGATGTTGAATAAAGATCAGGCTCGCGACTCATCGAACCAGGGATCTGGATAATTGATCATTGTAAATTGATGATTGTAAATTGATTCAGGGCAGAGTTATTTGTTGTTAGATAAGAAGCAATAATTGACATTGGTGGGGGAAGTTAATTGACAATAGTTTGTGATATCACAAACACTAGTTCTCTAGCAATCATGTCACCATGGCGGTTTATGTAACCGAACTAATTTGGTTAAACTAAATTCGTTCAGTTTCAGTTTGCAATAATTATTATTGCATTATGATTGTTCCATGATTGCACCTTCCTCTCGCGCAAGTGCAGAAAAGGAATTTGATCATTCAAGTGACCGAATGTAGGATGTGTAAATTATTAAATTCCTACATCAAGTAAAATAGAATTACTCGTTCAAATCACGTTCAGAAACAGCTTGTGAATAAAAAAAGTACACAATTGTTTCTACGAATCTTGTATAGAAATGAATATATTCATTTCGTGTACCCCAGGTTGCTTAGTTATTTTTTTTAATGATGTCATATTTTAAGTTGCATCAGGTCGGAATATCAAGTTTTATGGGGATAATGAAATAAGTTAAGACCTAAAAAGTTTCAAGCGTCTAAAAATTTTCTAATGATTAATAAAAGAATTTCAATACCATCATTATTTAACTCACATAGAACTTTCAAATAGTTCTGTTGAAAAAATTAGGTATCTTGAATTAAGACGTTATTTTGAAGAAGCGATATGACAAGACACATAACCGGGATACAGAATTTGAAATATAATTTAAATAATAAAAATTATAGAATAAAATATATGAAGTAACTCTGGGTTGTTGATCGTCTGTAAATGAATGCCTAAAATCAAACTATAATAATTTTCATCGGTTTTATTATTGAAAGATTCGTTTTTCGAATTATGTAAATTGTTGGTAAAGTATAATCTTTTTTTTTTGAAGAAGTATTAAGATAAAATTAAACTCATCTGCTTTAATTGTGACAAGACATGACAAGACTTCCCAATAGCTCGATTGAAAATTTAGGTTTCTAGAGTTATGGCATTGTTCGTTTGAAGGAGCGATGTACGGATATGTAGATAATTAAATTGGTAAATGTAGCGTGGTACAGAGTTACATATAACCATGGTACAAGATGAGGGAGATGGTGCAAGGAATGTAGGTCGTACTGCGCCGTGGGGTAGGTCCCAGGTCGATATCCAGTCTAGACACCCCCACCATCCTCTGTCTTCTTTCATTTCCTCCTCACTGCCGCCTCCATCAACATATAGTATATCTGTTATACATAGTATATAGTATATAATATATAATATATTGTTAATGTGTTGAAAGAATTGAGAGCCGCAACAGAACAAAGCTTCACCTTTGACCTTCCCCAATAATCAATTAAATCATTTATCTCTGATTTTTTTTTTGTATATGTATGTATATATATATTCATACGAAATAATTAATATCGCATTACACTTCTCCCACGTATTACAAGTAATTAATGAACCTTTTTATTATTCAAAGAGGTTGGGTTTAAAGAATCATGTATCACTACCGCAGGTTTTCCTTTTTAATATTATCTTTTTTTTTTTCAGAACCACCTTTATTATATGAAAGTACACTTTACAAATAGTAAAAACTACAGCATCTATATGATAATATTATCTAAAAATTATCGTGAGCTTTATGGATCTTTATGGAAAAGATAATGTAATCATTGGGAATGTATATATTTCGACTATTATTTCTATATTGTATGTTTTGAAATGTTTATTTCTTGATTTAATGATTGCAGTCTGTTTTCCAGACTAAAGCTCACTCTGCTAACTTTTAACTCAACTCGAAGAGACAACCTGCGAAACTGATACAAAAAATCACTTGTAAAATTCCAAAAAATAATCAATTTTCTTTTTTCACTTTATCTATATTTTCGTATCTTTTGAGACCAGTAATTAGTAATTTATAAATAAAATCAATAGGAAGAGAGAATTTTGGGATATAGTCCTGGAAAATACGCTAGCGCATGCGTAACCGAAATTTTGAACAAATTTGAATTTGTAGTTAATTACATACCTTATTCAATGTCCCTATAAAATAAATCTGATTTTAATAATCAAATACTAACTATGAGTGAGTGAATGAAATAATCTATTATTTAGAAAAATATTTTTATCTCCGAGGTATAAGACGCCATCCCACATTTTTGTAACTATTGCATTTCTTCAGGAGAGGAAAATTTCCACAACTTTGAACTATGAAAATTTGTTTCTTTGCTACTTGTAGAAAATGGATCACATGGCATTGATAAGTAATTTGAAGTATTTATTTATGACAATTTACATAAAATATTACCTATTTGGCAAATGTGATGTCTTATCCCTTCGAGGAATAGATACAATTTAATGAAATAATTTAATCATTAAGACTAATGTCGAAGCAACCCAGTAATGTCGCAATAGGCTCATAGTCTTACTGTCATAAATTTAATCAAAACCATGGGTTTTATGGCTGTTGGATTTTTTAAAGCTGATATGTCTGAAAACTACTTATGAAGATATCTACCTAGGGATTTACTTTTAAAAAAAATTTAAATAAATTTAAAACGTACACATTTAAATTTACTTGATACTAATCAAATATTAGGGACGACCTGTGGTCTTGTGGTTAGCATAGGAACCTAATATGTCCAAGATTGCAGGTTCGTAGCCCGACAGGTGGCCCTAGGATTTTTTAAAGGGAGCAAAAATCCTTGGTTATGCCGTCCTTTGGAAGGGACGTTAAACGGGGGTTCCGAGCCTGTACGATGTCAGGCATTCGTTAAAAATCCCTATCCTAATTAAACCTGAATAGGCAAAATTTATAGCTCCCACTCTAGCATCGTCCGATTAGCCATAGCAGCATGAAGTGACCTAAAACAAACAAACAATAAAAGATTATTCCCATAATCCCCTGAGCGCTCGTACTCCAAAGGTTGAATCTCCTCGAAGCTCAGTTTTGTTTTATTAATGAACACTTTAATACTTTTATTATTAATCCTAAATCAATTAGTTTTTTATATTATTATTTATTATTTTATTAAGCTATTTATGGCCCACAGCTAAATAGGTAACGTTACAGTCCCTGCTGTAACCTCCACCCTACAGCACTCACCGCCTCCGCCATCCCCGCCCTACGCAGGCTGTCTTAAGTTAAGCACGTGCTTGACCTGGTTCCGCAGCCTCGCTTCCTCTCAACGACATGTCATATTCCTCTCCCGTTCTAATTAAATAAAATTTTCAATCATGTACGTAACAACATAGTTTTATTACAGCATAATACTAGTAAAACAAATAATGAATTAAAGAATCCTAAAAAAAAAATGTGCGTAAATTTGCTTTTTCTGACTTTTGGCCTCAGATTTAAATGTATTTAAACTTATTATTCATTTTTGAAGTAATCTATTAATATTTAAATTATCTATTAAAATACTTATGTTTTCTATTAAAGTAATGAGTAATTTCATGTGAGTTAATTTAAGCTTAAACTTTTGTGAATTGCTAAATCCAAACATCATCATCATAGTCCATCCTCTCTACCGCTCATGCATTGTGAGGTTTCCTTCTGTAGAGCCCGGACCCCACCGCACAATCCTCTAACATTTCTCTTCTTCTGTTTCATTGCAGACTTCTCTTTGTGAAGCTTTTCTTGACAACATCTTCCCAGGTATGTCGGGGTCTTCCTCTGGACCTCCTTCCTTCAACCTTAGCCTTGTATGTCATCTTGGCCAGCCTGTTATTTTCCATTCTTAAAACATGTCCAAACCATCTTACACTGTTTTCTTCAATGATTTTTTTTTGCAGGTTCCACTCCGAGGCTTGATTTAATGATCCAGTTGCGAATTCGGTCTCTTGTTTTCCCCTTTATCTTCCTAAGGAATCTCATTTCTGAAGTCTGGATTCTACTTTTATGCTTGGTGGTTAACGCCCCAAATTCCGAAGAGTCTGTTAATATGGAGAGAAAAGAAGATATATATATATATATATATATATATATATATATATATATATATATATATATATATATATATATATATATATATATATATATATACCCTCAACTTTGTGTCCTTGGATACTTGCCTTTTACTCAGGAACCTTTTATTTAGTGCATGGAACAATTTACCAGCTGAGTTAAATAGGAATTAGTTAGGAAAGCAAAACATTCCTATTGCAGTGATGGAATTGAAATTTGAATATTCACGATTAGAAAATTAAATTTTTTTTTTAAATTTAACTTATGTCTTTATTCGCTTACATTACAAAATATGAGTATTAAAAAAAGTTCCTGAAGTAAAAAGCTTCAACCAATATCATTTTTTTGTTTTTTTGTTTTAACCAAGTTTATTAAGGTTTAACTGAAAAAGCAATTTTTTGAGTTATGTCGTTGTTATTTTGAAGGAGCGATGTATTAATAAATAATTTAGAAATTTAATTTCAAAATCTAGTTTAATACAAACTAATTTAATGCCTACCTGATGATGAATATCACGACTACCTTGTAGAACTAATCTCCAAACTAAAGCCTACTTACATATCTCAAAATTATTACTAAATAGTAACTTTTACAGAATACTGCAATGTTAATAATATACTATTAACCGATACAAATCATGAAAAATTGTCTTCATGGACTGTAATGTTTATATGCTTAAACAGCTTGTGGAGGGACGTGATTTGTCCATGACCACGCTCAACCGCTAGGCTTTTATACCAATTAACGGTTCTAGTAGCAGAACAAATCATTATTTTCCACACTCGATGAAATTAACTTCTCAAAAACATGAATCCATAAATATGCAGCTGCAATAATGATTTTTAAATTACTAAGTTACTGAGTTTACTAAGTTACTAAGTTTACTAACTTAATACGCCTTTTAAAAACCCTTCAGCCAAAATAACCAAATCTCGTCATATTGTCTATGAGTGTGTTTGTAATTAGTTCGTGCTGTCTGGTACCAAAACTATTGTGAGATATTGTATTTAATAAATGTACAAAATAGGTGTGATGCATAATAAAACAAACAAAAATTGACATGCCACATTAACCACCAATCACCATGGAAATTTTTACGATTCTGATCTAACTTTTTATATTGATTTAAGATTAATTGGTCTTCAAATCCATTATCATTTAACAAGCGTTCCCACTGTCAGTTTTAATAAAAACGAATAAATCTTTAATAATAATAGTTGACCTTATATATATATATATATAGGTGGAAGAACCACACTGGAGGTCTTCATCAGGGAAAATCGAGTTATGTGAGTAGTTAATGACGAAACTATAGCGTCCCCCTAGCCCCCTCCCTCGACAGCCCTCAAGAAGACCTGCATTGTGGGCCGAAACGTTGGCTCTTTAATAAACCGTTCTCTCAATATAAGAGAGATTTTTGAACTACACCCGGACCATATTCTTCCACAAAAACGATTATATGTCAACAATGGAGGAATTTTGTAATTAACTGAAAGAGAAATTATAGTAAATGTCTTCCCATGTTGGAAACTGTTGTATGGAAATTAGAGTATTATTTGATGAAATTAAAACACCGATGAACAGATGTTTAAATATTTTGCGCAGATTCAGAAATTTACAGGAAGTTTTAGGTTACAAGGTGCAGTCTTTCCGATCTCTATACTCGTTCCCAAAACATTCAAGTGTTCCTTTCTCACCCGATCCACCACATTTTGGAACTCACTCCTACGTAATATCCGGCATGCTTCTTCTTCAACCACATTCCGACCCATGCCTTTCCTACATATAAATTCCCAAACAGATGGTCTCAAATCAGTTATAATTAATAGTTCCAGCTTACGCATTAAAATTAATGGATGACCTACTGTTAATTTTTCTTCACTTAAAGCGATATTATTAACAATAGGTTTTTATTATTTTATCTTTACCAGAAAATACATTTTAGTTTATAGAAATTTCCTAGTGCTAATAGTTAACATTTTCAGCAGTGTCCTATTTTATCGAACGGCCCTTCCTTAAAACCCTTGCCAGGAAAAAGGACCTCCCCACCCCCTATTACTATCCTGCAGGAACTACATCCTAAGGGCAGGACTAGAGCCCTTGGATCTGGGTCACTGGGTCGCCCAGGCATTCGAGCTAGTCGGCAAAGTCTAGCAGATTACGGTCTTGTCTCTCCAATTAGACCTCAGCTGTTGATAGCTTTGAAAGTTTAAACTCCAATTAATTATCTATTGCCTTTTATTTAAACATTATTCTTATTTTAATTTATTTTATTAAACTTATAGTTGCATATTTATAACCAATTATAACCATAATAAAATATAAAAGTAATACCTAAACCCATTATTATTACTAGGTATATAATAATAATAATAAGGCTTAGCGAACCCGAAGGATCGATGCCGATCCCACTAATCCTCCCACCTACGCCTCGGTCCACCCCTCAAACGCTTCCCAGTCGACGTAGCGTTTATTAACATCTTAAGAATTCGTTCGTTACTAAGCCCAGCTTAAACTTATTAAAGCTATCACTTGAATAATAATTTACCGGATACATGCTTCGTAATTCCGCGTTATGTAATCACCTATATTCTCCAGTACCTAGGAATATATATCTTTGTTTTCATGTTCCAGCCAACAAAGGACCAAGCAGATATCATGTTATTAGTTCTTTCTTTCAACTCCCCCAATAAAAACTCATTCTCTCCGCCGTCCATCCACCATGCCCCTGCTTCGTCCTCTCTTCCACAAGAAGACTAATGTTTTTGAGTCTGCTCCTAAAACTCTCCCTGTCCAGGCAGTCCTCATCGGTAATTCCAAGTCTTTTCAGTTCTTCTTTTATCCTCTTCGAATAACCACTTCGCATAACCACATCTCTTCAGACTGTATATCTTATTGAGTATTTGCTCATTCAACCTTGTAGGATCCATCCTGATAATGTTCCAATAGGATTTAAGTCCTCTTTTCCTTTAAGATGTTTCCAAGTCCTCTGTGCTTTCGTATTTTTCAATTCTGTCCTTTGAGCTCAATCTGTAGCTCCCCTGTAATATTCTTGGGCCATAAATTCTTCGTAATATTTATCTTTCGAATTTCAGGAGCTTTCCCAGGCCTGAGAGATTCGCTGTTTTCGTGCCACACAACATCACTGGCTTTATTACAGCATTGTAGTCACTTAATTTTGCAATTATTTACAGATTCTTTTTTATTGTAGGTGTCATTTTGTGAGGAAATGTAGTTTTTCTAATTTGAGGAAGTTGTATTCCATTTCTGAAGATGAGCTTTCCTGAATACTTGCAAATGTTTTTGACTTTTATCCGCCTGTATTTAGCTTCCCTGTTTTCCTTGTATAGGTTTTGTTGGTGGTCATTATTTTCCTTGTATATTCCCTGTTTTGTTGGTGGTCTTTATTTCTGTTTTCTGGAAAGAGATTTATAGCCCTGCCTTCTCCTTTATTTCTTTTAATTTATTAATTCGTAATATAGCTTCTTTTTTTGTTCCCAGTATGAAGATACTTTCTATACAGGCTCTGGAAGCTCTGATGAGGACCTGGAATCTGAGCCGAAACGCTCGTTTCTCATGGATTGTTACTGACTATTCAAGATTCTGTTTTCGATATCCACAGAGTCCATATTTTCCAGATGATATTTATATATTAAACTAATAATTATTCGATTTAAAAAATAGATAATAGAAATAATCGGATGATATATTTATGTATAAAGTTTACTGATACATACATCATGGATGAAGCCATTAATATGGAAGACGTAGACAAGGACATCATCTGTTATGTATGACAGAGTCCCCTTAGACCCGAGTAGTTCCTTTGATCTAGTTTCCGAGACTTGGAGGGCACACAAATGAAATTGGAACATTGTTATGTCCCGTGTCCTATATCCTCGATACGTTCGCGTTAAGTCCGCTGAAATAAAAAAGGACTGGGCCTTTGAAACCGTTTTGCAGAAGGACGACTCTTTGTGACTAACGGAGCGGATGTTTACTTCCACAGGATTCTCTTTTTTAGTTATCAAGAGCAAATGACTTTCTCGTTTCGCCCAAGGGTAGAAATCGAAAACTGGGAGAGGAAAAAGGACGTAAAGGATATTGTCGGTTTTGATCTGACTCTTTGACGGTATTTATTTGGAAAAATACTTTTAAAAAGTCCTCTCAGATCTTTGATTGTAACACACGCGTCTCTCTGGTTTGCCTTCTATATTGTTTATCATTGCTTGTCCGAATAGTACTGTTCAAACATTCGATATTAACAAATTTCTTAACTAACAGTCAAATCTGTACCTCCACGATTTGAGTGTAACGTTCCTAAACCAATGCCTCTATGGGGGGGGGGTGATTAAGCTGTGATCACGCTGAATAGTATAATACGAAGCCTGGATGAGCCCCAAGATGATCTGGAGGTCAAACAAATGATTTGTTTAACTGTTTATCGACATTCTCAATGCGCACCTCCCCCACTTACACAAATTTCATGAACTCGTTGCATTTTCTATTAATTAAAACATTCAACGTTTGCCTTCTGCATTCAAAGACACTTTTGAATATAAAAAATTGAGGAACGCATGAGGTGTATGGGCTTGTTTGATTATTTTTAGTAAATGTGAAAGCAAATATTAGTATGGGTGCACGTCAAGAACATTTGGCTGCCATTCACTCTAATTTGTTTTACATAATATAGATATGTTTGCTACAGTATCATAGTTATGTTCTTATCCTAACGAAACATTGGGTATCCATGCTAATTTTAAGGTCAGTTTTTTAATTGAAACCTGATTAACAGGTTCTCATTATATTTGAAAAGTGTCTGTTAAAGAAATGTTTCAATACAGATAAAGCTATTTTTCTCAAGCGATTTTGAATTTATAATCATAATTCAGTATAGTAACATTTTATTGCTAACTCGAGGGGAAATAGACTTTATTGAAAAACAAAAAACATTTGTTTAATTTAGATAATAGTTTCATTGAATGAGTCCGTTTTTGGTTTCGTTCATCCACGCTATGGAGGATTATTAATATTTTCAATTATATATCGTTAATATGTTAAAAAAGTAGAAAATTCCTTTAGTTTATAAGCAGTAAATTTAGGAAATTTATTGCCATAAAATAAGATCCTAATTATCACCATGAATAAAAAATCTCTCAGGCCCGAATCGATCTGAGATGATACCTGCAATTACATAACAAATTACATTGACAACACTTTCCCCATTCATAAAACAGTTGAGTTAAAACGTATCCATCAAATATTTCCTTATATTATTTTTCACATTCCGTTCTAACAATTCTGGGAAGTGTTTAAATCGCTCTCTAAAATAATGCAATTACAAATCTACAAAACCATAGTAAGACCGGTAGTCATTTATGGTTATAAATCAGAACTTATGGTCAACTCATGGGGAAGGAAAATATTAAGAAGTATATGGAGCGAAAATGGGTTTGGAGAAGAAGTTATGAGGAGCTTTATGGGGACAGCCTGACATGGTGGCGTTGGCAAAGAATGCCAGAATTATATGGAAGTTGGGGCTAGGGGAAAGAAGGTCAGACCACGGGGAAGAAGATGCTTTATAGGAAACCAGGCGGCTAACGAAGCAGAATGCGCCCTCTGATCAGAAGGTTGGACGATGTGGAAAGCTGCTGGATGCACGAGATTGGAGGAGAATGGCGCAAGATCGTGGAGATTGGTTGACTGTGGTGGAGGAGACCAGATCTTGCAGTACTGTAGAGCCACAATAATAATAATTATTCTAACAATTACAAATCATTATAATTATAATTAGTTTTCTTATAGTTAGGATACAATGTACCGAGACTGTATGATGATGTCAGATACTCGCTAAATATACCTAGCTTAAATGGGTTAGCCACAGCTGCATAAAGTGATGTTAAATCCTTTGACATTAAGATGAAGAATGTGGTCACGAAAGAAATGTTTCTTTATAAAATATGAAAAATTGTTTATTTTTAATAATAACCTGTACCACTACAACCCGTGTACGGGTCTGGGGTTCAGTACATGGTAGAGACTGTACTGTTTCATGGACATCGGTCGTGCAGGGGTTTTTAATTATAATGACTCAAAAAAATTAACTACCATCATTACGTAAGTTATAGCGACACAGAAATAGCACTTGCTTTCCCTTGGATACGAATATTGCTCTGGAGCCCAAGACTAAGTAGCAGGATAGCAGGGATAAATAACACAGTAACAGCAAGGCGACTCCTCATCCTCCTCCTTCAGGACCGAGCATTTCCCCAGGATCTAGGTCAGCTTTGTTATGTTAGTTCGTCGGGAAGGAAAACATCGCTTGGTTGTCGCGGGGAAATCCTAAAGTTCTGATTGGGCGTATGCAGTTAATGGAATCGGAAAAACAATATTATTTCTGACCTTTCCCAAATAGAAAAATTCCTTGAAATAATTTTAAAGGGCATACAACAGAAGATTGAAGTACAAACTGGTTCATGGTAAGGAGTCGAACAAGGAACAATATTATCTATAATCTATAACATTTTCATCATTAAATAACAAACCAGCAATCGAAAAACCCTGTAAATCTACAACCCATAAAGGATTTTGTGTTCAATACATGGTATAGTTCACGCTCAACCACTAAGTTTTTCCCCAAATAAGGGTACATATTTTACAGAAACTGGGTGAGCCTCAAGATGGTCTATAGATCCCACAGAGCACATCCGTGCCTGGCAACACATTAAATAATTTATCTAGAATGACCAGAGTCGAACCCGTGCTCTCTAATACACACGCCAATAAATACAATGAGCTCTCCAATACGACTGTCTGTTAAGTAACAAGGAACACGGGTACTTATCTCGCAGGTGGCAGGCTGGTGTTAGGGGTCCCGTCAAGCTACGCCACTTCACGTCGTTTCTGCGTAAGAATACTAAATTTCAAATTTCACGAATTTCAAAAATGCACCGATTAGGAGATACAGGCCGAAAACTGAAATAACTCCAAAAATTAGGTGGTTTTTTGCTCTCCAAAAGTTTTCCCATCCGTTTTTTCTGTTGCGAATTTGGATTTACACTACTCAGACATGCCCTTACAAAATATCAAAAATGCAGCTCTCTTCAATTAATTGCGACGTATAGCCCTTTTTTGGTATCTGGCCACTGGCCTACTAAGAAAGAGAAAGAATAAATTAATTTCGGTAATTATGTATTGATGACTGGAATGCCGCGTGCTTGCTATGACTATATGATTTTTCTCATGGTGTAATTCAAAATAGACAAAGGAAGATTACAAATTTTTCTCAGAATTTAGGACTTTGTTGTTTGTATCTTGTTATTATGGATTTGCTTTGCGGAACCCCTAAGTTCTGCTTTACATGCCCACATAAGCCTTAGTATAATTTATTGTTCTTTTGATGATGATTAGTTTTAAATTTCTTTATTTTGAAGAGAAAAGATTTGTCCTGACCGGGATTCGAACCATTCGGCATCTCTAGTGAAGTGCTCTAAACCACTGAGCTACCAGGGGTCCTATCCAAGCCAGGGAAACCTATTCTCTTCATTGATCCTATATCCCCGTGTTCTCGCAATTTTTGGGATGTATACACGAGGAAGAATGTTCATTGAACATTACTTTAATTGGGATCTTGTTGCATACGTCAATTTTATATTTATAATCTATTGTTCTTTTGATGGTGATTATTTTTAAATATTTTTATTTGGTAGAGAAAAGATTTGTCCTGGCCGGGATTTTAAGTTCTCTAAAGTCTAGCTTGGATACGACCTCTGGTAGGTCAGTGGTTTAGAGCACTGCACTAGAGATCCCGAATGGTTCGAATCCCAGCCAGGACAAATCTTTTCTCTTCAAAATAAAAATATTACAAAAAAAAAATTCTTACTATAGTTTAGTAGATTATTCGTTTGTTTCCTAAGATCTGTAGTCCAAAAGTTGTAATCATTTGTTCAACTGGCATAATTTCTTGTTATACCTTCATTAATATAAAGGGACGGAAAATCATGCCAGATTGAAGTAACGAAATAATTAAATATCGGCCAGGTTAAATATCTTTAGTTACTGGTTTTTACTTGTTTATTAGAAAGAAATGGTGTAGGATACGTAAGATTGATTTATTGCATTACGAGATAAGATGATGGCGAAGAAATTACGTAACGTGACGCCACATCTAACTACCCCTACCTGGCTTACTGTTACAAGCAAAACTGACCTACTTTAATAAGACTTCATGCGCTACACGCAGATTTAATTTTAGTTTGATTATAAATTCATTTAAGGCTATAGATGTATAGGTTAGTGTGTGTGTAAGGAAGTGACATGTCATCATCATCTTCATCATGTGTAGCACACTTCTGATATTGTTTTATCGATTTTATTATTAAAGAAAATAGTGAGCAGTGCTTCTAAGAAAGAAGGAAGAGTCAGGTAGCTATAAAGTTAAGTACCAGGAGCAGAGCCTACTTGAGAGGAGCTCGAGTATCCGCTGATAGCGTGTCAGCCTCAGGATAGAGGGCGTTCTGCTTCAAGGCTTCGGTCTAACGAACTTAATACGCGGCTTAAAATTAAGTTCTGCGCTTAAGTAGTACATTAAGTGGTAAATAATTAATAAGAATAATTATAAATGTACTATGTGTAGCTACAAGTAAATAGCCAACGCTACTTTAAACATAAAAACAAGATGCTGCAATATCCTGTCCATAAGCAATGTTTTTCAATTTTATAAATAATAATAAACATTTATTTGTTAACATTAAAGATGCTATTTGGGACACATTGTGTCTGTGGCCTTCTTTTGAAAACCTCCCCATAGTGATTCACGTGAAATTGTGGATGGAGCAATCTCATATTGAAGACACTTCTACCGGGTTTCATTTCTATGTAGTGGATTATCCGGTGATATATCTGTCAGTAATGTTTGTTCTCCTAAGTTAGAGATTCCTGCATGTGAAGCATGCAATTTTTTGTATTATTTCTTCATTGGGTGAGTCACTAGTACTATGTCAAAGATCTTTTTGTAATGATTTATTAGTAGTGTAAAAGGGGCAAAAAGTAATATACGAAGAATTTGGACTGAAGATTTGAATTGAAGATGTCTGAGAAAAGGTCAAGTGAGTAAGCTGTGTCCATTTTCTTCTATGCCCCTCCTATCTGAATACAGATACTTTTACATAAATATATATATTTACACAAAATAAATAGATTAATGAACTAATAAAATTAATATTTACAAAAACAATACATAAAGAAACTCTCTACCATCGTGCAGCGTGAGGTCGAGTCCAGTGGATTGAAATAATTTCCAATCCTCACGTGAAATTTCGAATGGGATTGTGAAACTGAGATAATCATTAGGGAGCCAAAAAAACAAAAAAAAAACAACGAAATTTTAGCACATGTATCCAATGGGATAATTAAAAAAGAATATTGTTACAAACTCTTTTTATTACTTGACTTTTTTCATTTTTCATTTGTGATAACTATGTGAGATAGAATACAGTGGGCATTTTCACAATTTTCAGTTAAAATGAGAAAATATGCTATTTTTACTGCAAATTCTAATCAGGCTGAGCATTCGAAGCATAATTTGATGTTTCTTAATTTAGGCAACAGTAATTTTGTTGTTGTCTTGAACACAGATTATACAAAGCTAAAGGCATAAAAAATGATATTTCTCCAGGACTTGTCTTCTCTTAATAAATTATTTCAGTAGTAGATTAATTAATTGTAATTATCATATAACGGTTTATTATAATAAACTACTAGCAGCTATGTGGTATTATTTATCTGTGGCGATTTTTCGTGATTATAAAATCGCCCCTATCTGATTATTGTAGAGTCATAATTGAATAATTAGTAAATATTACCCCAATATTAAGTACAAGTAGTATTTCAGTACATACCTGCCCTAAGATGTAAGTGAAAAGTGAAAAATATTTGCTTTCATAAGGTTTACAATACTGATTGAGTTATTGGAAATAATTAAACAATTTTCAAGACTTCCCTTTCGTGAGAGTCAAGAAGATGGAATATGAAACATAATTGAATAAATTGAGAAAAACAAATAGCAACATTTCAGTGTCGGGACTTGGGTCATCCTGCCAAAGCATGTTTGTAGCGGTTAAGTTTATACGACATGCACTAGTCCCGCAACAGAGGTCTGCACTTATCCCGACTGTCATATTTAGCTTAGGCTTGTGCGAACTGGTACTTGGAATATAGTTTCTGTCAATTACCATCATAAAAAGCGTAATAAAAAAACTGTCTGGAAGTTCCAGATAGGACAAAAATAAAGAAATATAGAGAGATGTACATACATATTCACTATAGAAGACAGTGATCAGACCAACAGAGACCTATGTGAGCCCTGGGGACTAAGAAAGATGTTACGGCTGACTAAATATATACAGCACGGATACAATATGGAGTTGGTAATATCAAAAATCCACTGGCGGTAGCTTAAGCTTTATTGATTATTATTATTTGTAGCGGCAAAGTTAGCCTAAATCGGCTTAAAAAGCACAAAATTAATATTTTACCCTTCCTATCGCCGTAAGTACTTCCTAGCTTCCTTTCTTTAGCAAGTTATCCAATCCCGCCGACAATCGTACATCTCCCATCTCCTTAAAATCAGAACCTCGGTCCACTCCCGTAACACTCGTTCTCGGGTCTCAGACCTACATACAGCGGATAGATACATAGCGGATTTGGATGGTACGTAGATGTAAGTTTGTAAGGAGAGATTGGTGGTATCGGAATCGAACCTTGGCGTTCGCTAAGTAGCTTTCTTATTTCTGATCAATGACCATTTGGCAAAAAACTGGTTTGACTTTGTCGAAATACAATGCAAATAAGATTTCCCACCCCACCTAAATTCCTTTAAGATGTAATCGTTACTGACGAAGTATCGATACTGGTGCTTCTTTCGGGCTTGGATTTGAGGAAAATCTGTGAACGGAAGTTTGTAAGTATCGATTAGTGGTTAGGGTGAAACCTTCGGGTCCGCTAAGCCTTTTATTATGATTTCAATAAATGTTATTTCAGGATTTCCTTTCAATGGGATCAAACATTATTTATTAATTTTAATCAATATATTCCAATGTTATCATTATTGAAAAAAAACACTGTTTATAGACTTCGGTCTTCCAGAAATGCAGTTCTTACAATTTCTAAATTTGGGTTCAAAGAAATGGTTACGATATGCCCTATTTATTATTTTTTTTACTGCAGTTACTGAACTGAAGCTCTCTCGCTTCTACAAAGTGGGAAAACTGGCCAAGCCAACCGTTAGCCATCAAACCGGTGGCTTTACAGTACTGCATGGTCGCTAATGTACTGAGCCAATTACTGTTCGTAGATTGTTTGTTGTGGAAGAAGTTCTTTTGTCTTTTTAGTGACTATTAGCTTCTGGGGTCACCTCCCATTTTATCATATGTTAATCTGAGTTGTAAAAATTTATCATAGCAGATGAATATTCCAGCAGCGATGAAATACAGCCATGTAAATATATGCGGAGACTATTCACTTAAGCAGCAGTTCTCAACGGACCATTACCTAGTTAGCTCTGATAATAGTTTCCTTTACGCCACAATAAATATTGCGACTGTCTCACAACGTCGCATAGTATTTGATCACCCCAGGGTGTGGAGAATGCGGTGTAAATTTCTGCCTGAACTGTCTACTGTATCCGATTAGAGCTTCCAAATTTACCTAAAATTTTTAATTTGTAACTATTTTAACTACTTATATTTTTATAATAAAGTTCATTTTTTCCATTAAGATCACATTGCACATTATTCAAATTTAAATTTGCAACGAATAATAATAATAATAACAATAAGACTTAGTGAACCCGAAGGCTCGATGCCGACACCATCAATATCTGCTTACGAGTACAGACTCGTATTGTATTCAGTGGTTTAAGTAATGTTCTTCATTTAAGTTGTCGGTTGTAATTACAGTGTCGTTAACAAAGTGTAGGTTGTTCTTCAACCTAATACCGTGTTGTGCTTTGTCGAATACTCGTACATCCGCGGTGCACAGATCGAACAGAAGAGGTCCTGGCACCCAGCCTTGCCTTTATCCAAATCTGGTTTATGACTATATATTTTCATTTTGCTATAAAACTTCTGCTTCATTATATAGTTTTCAGAGGAGCCGAGTTGTACATTATTTGGAGTGCTCAGTTGGTATGAGGAAGGTTTCAGGTGCAAATCCAGTTGTGGCAGATCGATCATTTAATCTGTTAATAGCCACGGATGGATCATATAGAATGCTGAGTTTGTTAAAATCCTCTAGTACAAGAAGTCTCAGGAAAATCAACTCGCTGCACAACATTTGTCTTAGAAACACTGTCTCAAGCATGTACTGAACCAAATCCCCTTCATGAGATGTAGTGATATAGGTTTTATATGAAGCTAATCGATTAAGGTTTTATAATAATAAACATAATTAAATATTAACGGCTTTTTTTTTTTGTTTTGACCTTGGAAGGAGAAGTCCAATCAAAATCGATGTTTGCCTCACGCAACATGTCACCCAGAAGGAAGGTTGTCAAGGCGACATTACTCAAGTGGTTATCTCAATCCTGTGATAAATAATGAACCGATCGTTGAGTAGGCGAAGTTACTGCACTTTTATCGTTCAATATTTGCAATATCAGGGCCACAAAATTTATAAAAAAATGTGTATTCACATTCATTCGTATAATAATTATACACAAATATATCACACAAGTATATAGATATATACTTTTAATATTAGCTGTGATAGTCATCCAATGATTAGCATAGAGATTAGTGGCCAACTCTCCGTTATTAGTTAGTTGTCAGTTGGATGGCTACAAGGATCCTCTTAGTGATTAGGCGTTATTACTGGGAGTGTAGTCCTGCATCTACACCAGCGGTCCTGGATTGAGAATTTGTAAATAGCTACTGTTTGTAAAGGAAGAAACGAAAATGATTTTTTGAAACGTCACGAAATTCCAATGAATGCCTAAAATCGTTATTCTGCACAGTTAAAAAAAATATTGAAGGCGTAATCACATAATGGTGTAATGCTGGAAATAACAACATTTCCTTTTCAACATATAGATTCGTGTATAATAAAAAGAAAGAACATTTCCCCTAGAGACCATGAAGGATCTTGGGGTCAGGATGGAAGTAGTCTCTAGGACGACGGTTTGCAGGGAGGTTATTGGTCCAAGATTAACCGCCAAGTTTTGTCATAGGGTTGGTTGAACCCCAGGAAGGTCTGTATATCCCACAGGGTCCACCCAGCCCCTCCCCCCCATCTGGATTTGGTATAGGAGTTTGTTACGGTAACCCCTACACCACAGGTGACTCACTTGCACGTTTACATAATGATAATTAGTGTTTGCATACTAAAAATGTAGAGATAATTTAGCTAAACAGTATTAGTGCTAATAATAATACACAACATTCTAAATCACTGCAGATATATACAATACGGTTTTTAAAACCATATCTAAACGAAAAGTAGTAAATTAATAACAATAATAAACGGCAACATATCATAATAAACGTTAACAGTTATAAATCTTATTGTGGCCCTGATATTGCGCAATAAAACTGTATATATTGAACGTATAAAAGTGCAGTAACTTCACCTACTCAACGATCGGTTAATTATTTATGACAGGATTGAGATAACCACTTGAGTAAAGTCGCCTTGGCCATCTTCCTTCTGGCTGACATGTTGCGTGAGGCAAACATCGATTTTGCTCGGACGTCCCCTTCCAAGGTCAAACCTTAAGAAAATAAGGCGTTAATATTTAATTATATTATTTATTATAAAACAATAATCGATTTGCTTCATTATAAAGCATGTTTCTGATCATTGGTTAATTATGTTTTTTATAAGTATTTATCGCAGTTGTATAATTCTATATATATAACTCTTTAAGTGAAGTACAATAAATACGATACCTCATATGAGCTGTCTGGATTGAAACGGAGCTCCTGATTGGTCGATCTATGCAGAATCGATTAGTTCAACAAGCGGAAGACGCTGAAGAGCCAATCAGAGGTCGTGTTTAAGTTAGCCACTGCTAGCAAGTTATAATAACCGATCAGTCAGGCGGCGGCTTACTTGCATTGCCAACTCAAACAGCGATATCGTCAGCTGTCCCCTATGTGACTATGTAAGTTAATGTCGATATGTTGTGTTTGTGTTGTCAACTGGAGTAATTAATGTATACCCAATTCCTTGGCAACGTCCGCCTGTTCAATAATACCAGTTCATTAGCGATAATAATATATTTGCCTCGTCTTGTTTATCTTTGTAAATTTTATAAATAATAATGTCTGAAATCTTTGGATATACCTTATTGAATAATTTCTAAACCTTTAAGCCGAAAAACTTCCTTGATCTACATTTAACTTATCAAATTATATACCATCTATGAAATCGAGCCGATACAAAAAAAAAAATTGATATCTTTATATCTTTTTCTCCTTCTCAGGATTGGTGGATGATTTGGCCTATCGCGGTCATGGTGAAGCCCACTTGTTATTTTTTTAATATTTAAAAATATTCGTACTATACTCGCGGTTCCTGATAACACTTTTTTTTAAGTTCTTGAACTTCCTTGACAAGTCCAAGGATCTTCAATGATTCCATTGTCTCCTCAGGATTAAGGCTACTGGTAGTGAGTGCTATGTACCTTAACGGGTGTTATTATAAAAATAATATGTATTCCAATATGAGCAAATGACAGTTATAAGAACAAGCTCACTCACAACAAGACTCCACTTTTGGAAAAAGGGGACTTTTATTATTTAAAATATATTTAGTACCTCAAAACATAGCAGCAACTACAATTATTAGAACTTCAACTTCTATGAGCCTGTATAGATGTTACAGTTCCTCGATTTGATCTTGATATTTCCAATCTTTTTCACCTACTGTTCACATCACCTGAAACCTCTATCCTAACGTTATGAGCTTTCTTTACTGCCTTGTCAATAAGAAAGATGTCAGGTCTATTGCGATAATTTAACATTAGCACTATAGATTCTATTGTATATAGATGTAGTATATAGTATATAGATTCTAACAATGCTTTAGGGTGATACCGATAGAAAGGTCGGTGATCTTTAATTAGTTGACAGTAACATATCTTCGAGGATTGCCCAAGGTACAGTAGAGCAATGGAATGGTGTTGCGTGCCTCGGCAGATGCTTAAGGCGTTGGGCGATAACGAACAATGTATAAATAATACCTACCTTAGAATTGATTAAAAACGTCAATATATTTCAGACAATTTGACATATACGAATACGTATATGTGTATATGTGTATATGAGTTTATGTATATATCCAATATACGTATGTGTGTATGTAATACTTTGCTTTACAACTATACTTCGGTTGTTCGTTGAGGACGCAAGCATGCAAGTGTGTGCGGGCTATGTATATGTATAAGAGGAATGCCTATTAATATGTATAATGTTTTAAACTATGTTTAAATTATTAATATGTATAACGTTTATATAAATAATATAAATTTTATATTCTATTATATTTTAAAGTTTTTATAAATATGTTTTGTTTTAATATGAACAACTTTATATAAGTATTCATCTTTCTATTATATGTTTAATGTGCTAATGTGTTTCTATTATATGTTTGACATAGCATGGTATGTTAATGTTTTAATATGTAACAATATTTTTACTAAGTGCTAATGTAACAAGAATATGCATATACGTAATTATGTAGGTAATGTAAATATGTATGTATGTAATATGTAAAAATGTAAATAAGTATATTCTATAGTGGTGAGGGCAATAATAACCATTTGCAGATGTTTGCCCTTAAAAATAAAACAACAACAACTTTCAGTAACTGCTCGATGAATGAACTTTGAAGGTATTCTTTCCCGCTAGTAAATGGCCTCCGGAGGTCACATGTCGTGTTCTTAAAATCTTTAGGAATTTTCTGAAGATCCTGGCTATGTCTTTATGAACTGCCTGTTGAGCCTCCTTTAAAACCTCAAACGGAAATTGCCTATAGTGTGGATTTCGGAACCAATTATAATTGGTTCATTGGTGGAAATTAATATAGTGTTACCACGACAGCTTCCATTCGGTAGAGCTCTATTATTTCACCAGCTAGTTCCTGATATTTGTGAAATTTATTCTTCTTCTTATTATTATTAAAAAAAACAAAAAAACTGTACCATCATGGGCAACATGGACAACAGTTGTTCAGGGAGGTGATTTGTCCCAGATCACGCTCATCCGCCAGATTTACCCCCCCCCCCCTATTTTGGACATTCACTCTATAGAGGCTGGGCGAGGGTATAAAAGTATTGTCTCCAGTGTGGTTTGAACTGGGACTTTCCGCATGGCGACTCAGTGCTCTACCACTCCGCTCTCACTCAATATTATTTACTTCATCATTTTTATTATTTTACTCATCCATATCAACAAATTTGGAATTATTTCCTTTTTTAGAAATCCGATTTTTCCTGATAAGGTTAGGTCCGGAGGATTACTGTTTTGACGTGAACGTCCAATCAAAACACCCCTTTGCTACAGCAGGACCAATTAGAGCACCCCTGCACCCACTGCCGGACCAATGAGAAGAGCCCTACAGACCCTAGACAACCGCCGGCTCCCGGAGACGGTTAGTTATGTCCGAGGCGGGGGTGGCTGAACCCTCGGCGCCACCCCCACTGCCAACGACCTGCCTCAACGCTTCCAGCCTTGGCTCTCGACTAACCTTGTAAACAACTTGGTCCACATCCAGATATACATTGCTCCCTATCTTCTCCATATATATTCCTTCCTTTCGTTATATTTTTCACTTTATCCTCTTCGACATCTAATACATATTCCTCCCTATCCTCTTCCCTTATCTAGCTCTGTTTTCTTCCAACCTTCTCTCTCCTACATATCCTAATCGATGACAATATTTTTATCTCTGTTTTGATCGAGTACTTTATCCAATCTTCATTGGTTGCAGCTATACTGGTTCTGCATCTAATGTTGCAATATTAAATTGAAATAATAAAAATCATTTTCATAATTTTTTCATTTAGATTTGATAAGAAGAAAGCGTATCGATTAAAGTATTTTTTTACCGCTGTGTACATTTTAATGCTGTGCTGTTTTTATCCAAGTAATTATTATTCGTTACCTGTTATTTCATTGACGACGTGGGGAAGGTAAGTGCGTTGCCATGGAGATGGACCCAGGTTCAAATCCGGCTGTGGCAAATAAAATATTTAATTTCTTAAAGGCGCTGATGCACTCTGCTGCTCTGTGGTAAAGTACAGACCCTCCACGGGTTCACACAGCCATTATAAAGTGGGTGAACTTGATTGGGGGGGGGGGAATCTCGTGGTTCCGCGTGATCTAGAACAAATTACAACTATTGTCCTGGAAACAGTGAAGTATCTACCGTTAACTGAACTCGAGGCAATTCATGGGTTGTTATGGTACGGGTTTTTTTTTTCTGAAATCATTATTTTAAGTAAAATGTTGATATTTTGTATTGAGCTTGTTCAGCCCACAAGAAAATAAATTACATGAAAATGTAATTGATTATTGTTCGGAGAGTCAGTATATTTGGAAACCAGGCTAATGTTAATAATAATAATACAAAAAAATTTTAAAAAACCTGTACCACTACAACACGTGAACGGGTCTGGGGTTCAGTACATGGTAGAGACTGTGTTTCATGGACAACGGTTCTGCATGGAGGTGACTTGTCCTAGGTCACGCTCAACCGCCAGATTTTGTCCCCTTATTTCGGGTACCGTATTTTTATAATATTTTATAGAGGCTGGGTGGGACCCAGGAGGGTCCTAGATCATATATGATCCATCTCCGGCTGCAAACAGACTAAATAAAAGTCATGACCTGCAGCGGGATTTGAAGGATGGCAACTCTGTGCTCTACCACTGAGCCACTCTGCTCCTTAATGTTAATAATTGAACTTTAAAAATTTGAAATTTCAATAATTCACCCTATAATTAATTTAGAAATTTAAATCATAAATATGTCATGATTGTGACTCTAGCTTTCTCCCTTCTGCCGCAGGTTGTTTACTAAATTCTCAGACTGTAAACTAGTTCACTTTCAGATCATACCGAAATAATGAAAATATTTTAATGTTATCACATGTATATTTGGATCAACTACGCCATAACAGTGGACCTCGGATTGAGCGGGAATGGATCCTGACCAGGCTTGAGCTTGCCTTCGGCCCAGAGCCTCTTGCGCTCCATCTCAAACCTTTCAACATCCCATTCCGACGCGAAGAGGACGCAGGTGCAGCAGTCTTCGCCGCAGATACAGACTTTCGGTTGGATCGGGTAGTTCGTACGTATCGCGAGCGCTGTAGCGTCCACTCCGCGTTCCATGAGCGACTTCAGAAGCTTCAGCGCCGGAGGATCCGTCTCGTTGACCGTGACCTCTGCGCTTTTGAACGTACTGTACCTAGTGCTGGAAGGAGCGATCCGGGTGCTGCTCGTTCTTGGAGGGCGGCTGAGGATGCTAGATGGTCGCGTCTTAGAGCTCGAAGTTCTTTTACTTCCACGTTTCTTGTTTCTTGTTCTTCTTATACCTTGAACGGAGGGTATAAAATATGTGATATAGGAAGGTGTCGAAGAACAATATCTATTAGTTATAAGTTACTTATTCGTTTATACCAAACAAGCTAATAGCTCGAGTATGAAAAATAAGATTACCTCAAGGCTTCCAAAGGCAGAACTTTCATTGCATGTCTAGTAATGGCTAGTTTCTTCAAAATCTTATGTCATTTGATTTTTTTACTATAGAATGAATGTACTTTATGTTCCGCTATGACCCATGAAGGATATTGCGTTCAGTACATGATAGCGGCTGCACAGATTCTATGGGAGGGGGCGATTTGAACAACACCATGTTCAACCCACAAATGAGTGAATTCACTGCAAAGATCAAAACATCCAAAGCCTTACATGATTTTTCAGCTGCTATTTCAAAAGCTATTTACACACAAATAAAATCATATTTAGCATATCATATCGACAACATGCCTATTTGTTACAAAAGGAACTAAATACACTTTTTCACAGAACTTCAATTATAGCTTATGAGATTGATTTTTTTATAAGATCGCGATCATGTAGCTATAATATTTTCGTCTAAATTTTCATTAACCGACACCACTTGGCATGATTTTAATATCTTCCTCGGGAATAAATATGAATTTCAGAATGAAAATATATCCAGAGATCAAACATTTTAAAGATCATATCTTTCAATCATCAATGTGCCAATATTTCATTCATCAAACAAAATTAAATGAATGCAAAATAATTATAAAATCTGTTTTTTCTTGAGAACAGTGAGATACTATAGTCAACAATCCTAGAGCTCAAAACAAAATATTAAATATAGTATCGCCTCGAAAACGAACTAAAATCTTCAGTTTAAACGATATAACCGTTCCTGAGTTCTTTCGAACATTGATATAACATATTGTAACTTATGGTTGTGCTTTGAGCCCACTATAAAAAAACAAATGTCCGTTTCAACTCGGGGACAACTAATGCAAAATGTGTCCTGTTTATTAAAAAAGACTTGCTGGTACGAGAGTGTAATTTTAACCTTTGACTGACTAGGCATGGCATGGCATTGCCACGGGTGGCCAAACTACTAAGTAGCAAAGAGAAATTTATTTTTCAAGATCCAAATTGGCTGAGATTAACGTGTGATGTTTAATCTGTTTATTTATATAATACCAGCAAATCGAGCGTGAATTTGGACTTTGTAAGTAATAGCCTCCCTCCACAAACATGTTCTTTGAAACAGAACAGTTTCTACCATACACTGAATCCATGCGTGTTAGTCATACAGATTTTTTTTTACAGTTACGTGATTGGAGGTTACTCAACTATGATGTTATAAAGACTTATTTTAGATCTTTCAGATCGGCGGAAGTAATGAAGTTTATTATAATAGAGTTGAAAGATAGAGTATCTTATTGTAATTATTGGTATTGTGATTGCTTATTATCTTGGAACCCTACATGGGCTCCTCCTCAAGTTGCAGTTACTTAGGCCGTGTGGGCTGGATATGAATATATACCTCCCTAAGGAGTTGGTTTGTATTCCTCGCCGGGGACCAAGGTATTATCAAGGTGGCATAGAAAAGTGCTCCTCGAGATTTCTTGAAAGGGATTTATTTATGAGATGAGGCGGGGTAATCCAGACGAGGTCTATATAAACCGAGGCAGCGGAGCGGAAGGCACAGTCCCACTGGATCAGCAACATGTACAGAGCACTCCTCGTCCTTACTGCCTTGTCCCTCGTGGAGGGTTGCCTCATCACCAACTGCCCCCGGGGCGGCAAGAGGTCGCTGCGGCCGCTCCAGCGGGACCCGGAATGCCACCGCTGCGGGCCCAACCTGGAAGGGAGGTGCGTCGGGAAGACAGTGTGCTGCGGACCGAGGATCGGGTGCCTGGTGGGCACGCCGGCGGTGCTGGGGCAGTGCGCAGCGGAGCCACAGCAACTGCAGCAGATCAGGGGAGGACAGCGGTGCGCCGTTGGGTTCTGCCTCGCCGACGGGGTCTGTTGCTCCCCGGACGGCTGCAAGATGGACATGAGCTGCGAGCTGGAGCAGTCAGTCGATGTCTGCTCTCTCCCCGACCAGCAAGTCTACTGAACACTCAAAATCTGTAGATCTGTATAGATTATTCTCTATATTCGATACGAAATGAAATAAACTATTTACTAATAACAGGATCTTTTTCTTTCTTATCCTTTACCATCCCTTATCATTAAAGATCACTTTTATTTTACTTTCTATCAGGTCTTTGTTATTGACCAAATTAGAGGGATGGAAACTGCTTCCTTTATGAAAAATTGATTCTGTTTAAAAAAAAATAAACATTTAAACATCTTGTAAAAAAATCTGCACAGTATAGAGGCTGAATGAGCCCCAGTAGATAATTTATCTACTACATAATTGATCTACCAGAGTCACCCTCGAAATCGAGATCAATAGATCATGACCATCGCCACGGTCCAATAGATTGTATAGCCTTGTTAAATAATCAGTTAAATTCATGTTGCGCGGTATACTTATTACATTTTTTATCAGGCTTTTGTTAGTGGTCCTATTTAAGAGACCCACTGTTACTTTTATCAGGATAAATGGTTTTTGTATCAAGTATATATGCCTTTATGTTTCATAATAACTTGTAAAAACTGTAAGAATTACTGCTATAGCTCACTCCTTCAAAAGAACTAAGACATAACTCAAAACTTGGCAATTAAGAGTTAAGTCTTTAGGAACAATTGTATTAGTTAAAACTTTTTAATTCAGGTCCATTTTTAGGACATTTAAAAAAAAAAATCATATTTTTACTTGTATCATGTTTAAACATGAGGTTACAGTGACTAAGAACATTTTTCTAATAGCTAATAAAAGAATTTCAATGCCATCTTACAATAGGAATTCTTTACTTTACAAATGCCCAATTTTTTTTAACTCTCTTGGAACTCTGGATGGGTTTAGTAAATGGTAAAAGCTCTAAATTATGTAATAACAACTGACGGTTGTGGAGGGAGCTGATCTGGACAAGGTCTTCAAATAGAGGATTGCTGGAATTATGGATGCCCCATAAATTGGGCAACCTTAATCCCAGAAAAGATTTTCAGATATTTGATCTATTTCTATTCTCTTATATACTTTTCTATATAAACAATAAGTGTCAACACGTTGATTTTAATTTGATTCATAGTCAGTATTTTAAATAGTTTAATAAGTGTACAAGGAAGTCTTGTGGTGTGCGAGTTATGAAACCTGGCTTCGATCACTATCAAATAATTCCTCTCAATTAGTTAGCAATATACGGCTCCGAAACTTGGACTAGGACAAATAAGCTTCAAATTTTCGAAATAAAAGTACTCCAATGAATCTTCGGTTCCGTTAATATTAGAGGGGGATGGCAACGCACAGCGAATGAAGAAATTTGTTAGGGTACGTCTTGTCGCTGGAATGGAAATAATTGCCACTCCTAGGATGGTGCTGACAAGACAGTTGCAGGGACATCGAGCAGTCTATAGGCCAAGACCAAGATGGACTGGTTGTATAGCGAATCATGCGAAGAAAGCTGGAGTTAACTGTGGGATGACAACGGTCAGCGATAGAAGAGCATGTCGATTGGTGTTAGAGGAGGCCATGACGCGCTTGCGAGTTGTAGCTCCAACATAATAATAATAATTCCTTCCAATCATCACATAAACCTATCAAGTGCTAAAATCACTTACTCTCGTCAGGCTCCGCGAGATACAGACTCTCATCGAACTTCTGCCAGAACTCCCTGACCTTCTCCTTCGGGTAGGCCATCTCCCCGTCGTGCGAGAACTCGAGGTACAGCTGGTGGTCTTGTCCTCCGCAGGAGTCGGGCGTTTTCTTCGAATTGTAGTACCTGAAGCAGACCGAAGGCATGTTTTCGTCGATATTCGAGGCCTTAATGATTTGCAATTCACTCCGCGAAGAAGCCAGTGACAGTAAGGAAGGGGTAGACAACCATCGATTTGTCAACTTGCACTGGCTCATGTCCTGTTATGGTGAAATATGGATATATTTTCAAGAATATAACTTGCACAAATCCAAGATAGTCAGTCAATAGACTGTCGTCGTTAAGTAACATATGTGATTCAATTGTTTTATTACAGTATATATTAATTTTATAAAAGTTAATTATGTCATTATTACAATACTCTAGCAACATATTATGCATTATTTCTTCTTTGTTTGTTTACAACATTAACATTTTTTGGAGAGGAGATTAATCCACTTGTACCATAACAAATCTGTTTTAAATATTTAGCATTCATGATAATGACTTTCCATTCCAGGCTTAATTAATTAATAAAAAAATAATAGGTGTAAATTCAAAACATGTCGGAATTGCGAGGAATGAGATAATAAAAAAAAAAGGAAATTTCTTGTAAATCTTTTTAAGTTATGTTAAAAATTTCCTTGGAGGCAACTCCGGGTATGGAGTCAGCCACCCTAGCTATCAACAACTTATTTCTCCTTGGATTGTTTTGAGAACCATGCCCTCAAGTTTTGTAGCCACGAAATCTGTATTCCAGATTTTCTGTTCCCAAACACTTTTCTTTGGTGAATGGATTTTAAACATGTTTCTTGTAATTTATCATTATTAGCTAATTTCTTCTTACCTAGTCTAGTTTGAGACTTTGGCATTTTGTTGAAGGCGTCTATTCCTTTTTTTAATTCCACAGTTGATTTCACTTCCAATGTTCCTTTATAAAGGTTCTCAGTTAGAAAAAAAATGGATACTACTGCTTCGATTTCAACTATTGGCTATTACTTTGTTGTTTGCTTGTTTCTTTGTTGTTGTTGTAGTGTATTCTTCAAACGTATCTGGAGCAGGGATCTACTGCAGTGAGATGAATCACGCTAGGAGTGCCTTCAATGGGAGGTTTCTCCATCCGAACTTCCAGGTGACTTCCGAACTTCCTTAGGGGAGGTTAGCAAAAGAAGATCGAAAATACACGTGACAAATGGCATTTGCATAATTGTTTTCAATAAATATGTTATTATTGTTGTATGATATTATATTGTATTCTTTCTGCACTGATATAAGTTGCCTTTCGGCCTGGTAGATTATTGCTTTTTCAATTAAAAACTTTGGCCTTAGAAATATAATAAAAGTCAAATCTTTACTAAGAAATACAAATAATAACAGATACTATTCCAAATAAAATATTGGACAAATCATGAAACTGAACGTGAACTAGCTTTTAGAGCGAAGAACAATATAAAAGAATCCATGGAGAGTTGTTATTGTCTCAAACCATTTGGCGAAGTGTTGCAGAAGAAGGCAGTTAGCTTCAGCTTCGAGACTCCATTAAGTTCAGCCCTCACCTCCTGGCTCTTTCAAAAGGTATTTCCTACCTTTAGAAATTTCACCTTTTTAAAAGTTTGAAAAGTCTAATGCTCTGCACCATCTCACTTTTTTTTATAAGCTAAACGTTTATTTTTTTTTTTTCCCTAAAAATATTTTGAGATGCTTAACAATAAACACTCCTGTGCAGCTTTTCGAATAATATCTCGTCATCATTGGATTATTGTTAATAATAAAATTGTTATTCCTATAAAAAATAAGTATATTTCATTTTTATGGAATCATAGAACTATTCCTGAGGTTAATGTTATGGCTCCAATGGATTCAGTTAGAGGTCATGGTCTATAATCTACTAAACGACATGGATGATTCATGTGTATTTTCATATTTAATGAACAACTTCTCTAGAATATAAAGTGGTTGATACTGAAAATACGCAAGAATCATCCATATCATTCAGTAGATTAAAGACCATGACCTCTATCTGGATCCATTGGAGCCATAACATTAACCTCAGGAATAGTTCTATGATTCCATAAAAATGAAATATACTTATTTGTTATAGGAATATATATATATATTTTTTTCAAAACCTCCTTTATTATATGAAATTACAATTACAAATAGTAAAAGCTACGGCTTCTATATAAATAAAAACCTTCTGTTACCTTTCGGTATCTTAAGGCGTTACATCGGGCTGAGTCCGCTGAAGGCGGTTTTTACTCGAACCGGCACGAGGCCGCTGACATTATACAATACAAAACGGTGAGGGACCGTTTAGCGGGATCAAGTGACAGTAAAATTCAATGTTTCATTCATCCTTCAATGCTATTTAGTCACCCAAGGATTATATTATATAGGAATAACAATTTTATTATTAACAATAATCCAATATATTATTCGACGAGATATTATTCGAGAAGCTACACTTCAAGGGCATCATACTATTAAAGTTACTAATGGATTAAAAATAGGAATATTTCTATTCATTATTTCAGAATTTTTTTTCTTCATTTCCTTCTTTTGAGGATTCTTTCACAGAAGATTAGCCCCTACAGTAGAAATTGTAATGTTATGACATCCAAAGAGGATTATAGTATTTAATCCTATAGAAATTCCATTATTGAATACTATAATTCTATTATGTTCAGGAATAACAGTAGTATGAGCTCTTCACAGATTAATAAATAATAATTATTCAGAAATAAGAAAAAGCGTTTCCTTAACAGTAATATTAGGGTTGTATTTCACAGTATTACAAGCTTTCCGTTATAGGGCCTAATTTTCATTGAGGGGATATTATTTCTTGCGCTTCTGTATATACAATAAAATTTGTACCACGATGGAGTAATTAAAATTAAATATCTGATGCCTCAACACAGTACGCAAATAAAATCGGATTAATGGAATGGAATTAAAGTCTATCTCTACAACATCAAGATTTACTATATAATTTTTTTTCACGACCGGCCAGCAAGGACCACGCCACTATGTATCACTTAATAATCTTCTTCACACTCACCGCATTCCTTCTAATGTTCCTGGACTGTTCCTCTTGCTCTTCCTTAGTCCACTTTCTCCCTCGTCTCTCCTTCCTTCCTGCAAGAACCCCAACTTCTTTCAGTTTTTTTTCCAAAAAGCTCTCCATTCAAGCAGTCCTTATCCTTGATTTTTAGCCTATCCAGTTCCTCTTTTATTGGTTTCACATATCCACCTATACTCTTATAGCTTGAGACTTTGTCGAAAAATTTTTTGTACATCCTCTTATTGTTCATGCTGACCATGTAGAACTTCAGTCGTCAGGACTTTCTCCAGACTCGGAAGGCTGACTGTTTCCATTTCATACAGTATTGCTGATCTTACTACTGTACAATAGTGCCTTATTTTCGCATTGGAGGACCAATTTTTCTTGCTGTACATGCTTCCAGTGGCCAAGTTCATTCTTTCCAGTTTGGCTATTCTTTCTTCCATGGATGCCTTATCTGTTCCGTTGTTACATATTATATCCCCTAGGTATTTAAACTTTTTTGTGACTTTTATTTGCCCATATTTTGTGTTGCATGTTTCCTTGCTAAATCGTTGTCATAATCTCTGTCTTTTCGTACGAAATCTGTAGTCCCGTTTTCTCAGCTATTTCTTTCAGGATGTTTATCTGTTTTACAGCTTCCTCCACTGTTTCTGCTATCAGCGCTGGATCGTCTGCAAAGCCCAAACACTTCACTTTCACATTGTTCCTATTACTGCACCCGCATCCTCATTTTGACAGAAAATTCTCATGATCTTGTCCAGCACAACATTAACAGAATCGGTGACAGGCCGTCGCCTTGTCTTTACTTGGAACGGTTTACTTATTAGTCCCTGGAATTTTATCTTTGAAATGGAATTCTTCAGAGTCAGTTTTATCAGGCTTATTGTCTTTTTGTCCATTCCGTATTTCTCGGAATTTCCAGTAATACCACCCTGTCTATTGAATCATAGGCCTACTGTATTATTATTAATTAGAGATATTATGTAAAAAGTAATATTTAATAGATCACTTGTATTGGATTATAATTTATTATAATAATTAATAATAAAATTAATAAATAATATAGTTAATAATAATAATATAATTATAATAGAAGAACATGGATTACTTATATTGGATTATTAGAAAACTGGTATAGTCAATATAGTCAATGTGGATTCAAGAATGGTCGAGATTGATGAACCTCTGAAAGGTCAATATTTCAGCGACTTCAATACTCCCTTAATTTCGTACTGTCTTCCATGCTTTTTCCCCATCACCATTAGCTCCTTAATTTCCAATTAGATGCTCAAAGCAGTTATAATTATTTACTCAAACAATCATATGTAACTTACGAGTTATTGTTATTTTTTTTCTCTTTATGTTAACTTTATTGTTATTTATATATTTTATTTGTGTTTATATTTTTTCTACATATGAAATGAATATTTCAATATGTCCATCACACTGTTATAAATGACACTACTTAGAATGCTAGGAATATGCACTCGTATGTATCTCGTGCCAAAGGATCTTTATTTAGTAAACAACTGCCAATCAATCAATAATGATACAGAACTATTTTATCTCAGTTGTAACGATCTTGGAATGGCATCCCATATTATTATTTAAATATTGTTCGTCTGCTGGTGTTCCTCAAGGTAGCATCCTCGGTCCTATCCTCTACACAGTATATACAGCTGACATCACAACCCATCCTAACACCTTCATCTCCACCTATGCTGATGACACATGTGTGTTATCAGTTAATAACGACCCATATATTGCATCCCAATCCCTTCAATCACATTTATCAAGCTTCGAAGAATGGTGTCGGAATTGGAGAATTAAAATCAATTCCAAAAAGTCCCATCAAATTACCTTTACCCTTCGCCGAAAACCCATGACTTCCTGTCCTACTGTATCCTTTAATAGTACTCCACTTATCCCTGTTGAACAGATCCGCTACTTAGGACTCAACTTAGACAAATGTCTTGGAACCCTCACACAAGACTGAAAAGACAAGAAACAGCTAGACGCTTCCAACCACTTCAACACATACTAGACAAACGCTCAAAGCTTCAGATCAATTACAAAAGACTTATTTATGTTACTGTTATAAGACCTATATGGACTTACGGAATTGAACTATGGAGCTCCACCAAACCATCAAATTCCTCTCGTATTCAATCCTTGCAATCCAAAATCCTTCGCAAACTCCTTATTTTGTCACAAATAAAACCATCCATAATGACCTGAACGTTCCATATGTTACCGATTTAGCCCATTCCAGATACCTATCATTCCATAATAAACTCCAGGCCCATCCAAACCCACTAGTTTCCATCCTTGGATCCAATTCCATCCCGGACAATCCTCCTAAGCGTGAGAAGAGATGATGGCCTCTGGACCTTCTCTAATAGAAATGTAATTAGAGTGCTGCCAATGGGCAGTGCCTCTACATGTCCTTTCATGTATTTATTTATTCATACAGCCCTTGTACTAGATGTATATATTACAGTTGTACAATTCAATAAAATAATTATAAAAAAATAAAAAATATTGTTCAGATCAAAGAATCAAATGTTTCCATAAGATAATCTGTGCAGTGCAGCCAACATAGCAGCACTATTTTTCTACTCTCTCAACTTGCCACGGCCAATTTATTCCATTCAGAAAGCGTTTCAAATTCTTTGCCAACATTTCGCTGCCCATACTGCAAGCTTCCTCAGGATTTAATCTGAGACTGAAAACGTTCTTATATACTTCGATATATATAGCATCTGGGTACATGGGCGGAGCCTATTCCTCCAATCATCTGATTGGCTGGTTTCTGACCGAGTGGTCCCTGATCTGGTGGGTCTCAATTGGCTGACTTCTGATTGCCTTTTCTTTCAGGTATTTTGGTTTCTTTTTGGCCACTGGTATGTTTGGGAGTCACAGTTTGTAGCCATATTGTCTGTTGAAATTTCCGAGATGCTTTTCTATATCGATTGTTTCTAATATATTTCTTTCAGTCCGTGCTATTGCACTTTTTGACAACTCTAATCTTGTCCAACTCGATAGGATGGTCAGGTCCAGCTCGATAGGATGGTTAGGTCCAACTCGATAGGATGGTCAGGTCCAACTCGATAGGATGGTTAGGATTCACAAAGTGTCCTGCCAAGGCTGATGACTTGCTATCCTTCTTCTTTACGCTTCTAAAATGTTCTTCAAGCCTTGTACATATTAGTCTTCCGGTTTGCCCAATGTGCTCCTTTCCACAGGAACATGGAATCCTGTAGACTCCTTTAGTTAGTTAGTCTTTAGGCCTAAGTCATCTTTTGCACTACGCAGGACCTGACTTATTTTTCTGTCAGTGGTATAGCTTGTTCTTATTTTGTAATTCTTCAAGATTTTCGCCCTTCCTCAGGACTTAATCTGAGATCGAAAATGTGGAAATATGGAATCACCACTGTCTTTATTTCTGTTTCGTGTTGTTTTATTTTGTGGGCTTTTTTGAATTCTCTTTTAATAGTTTCTTCTTAGAAATGTATCTCTTCTTTTTCGAATTGAGCCGGTACAGAAATCCTCATGGCTCTTTTCATTAATATTGTTATGTTGGTTAATATCGAAATAAATCAAAATAGTGTTTCAACTGCATGACTCCAAAAGGAGCAATAAAATGCTTTATAGAAACAAATCCGGGTTTGATATAAAGTAGTGTGAAGGAACAAGATCGAATTAGATGGATAATGACATTAACACGACTATTGTGTACTTCTGTGTAAATGAAATAATTCAATTGGTTTTTTATGTTAAACATTTCATTTTAATTGCTGCCATTGCAGTTGATCGCCCACCGCTATCCACTAAGGCGGACCTCTTTAGAGGAAGATGACGCTCCCACGGCCGAGGTGTCCGAGGTTTGTTAATTACTCCCGCCTCTGACAATTGTCAATTAGCAGCCATTTCTTGTTCGTCAATTAACTGCATCCGCGGCGGAGTAGCGACTCATCGTTGAGAAGGCGGTGCAGTTCACTGGTTGCTGCGGTTCATACAAACAGTTCTCGGCAAAATTAACAGTGGATTGTTAGTTCGTTTGTTCATTTAAGGTCACTTTATGCTGTTATGGCTAATCGGACGATGCTACAGTGGGAGCTCTAAATTTTGCCTAACCAGGTTTAATTAGGATAGGGATTATTAACGAGTACCTTACATCGTAAAGGCTCGGGATACCCGATTAAAGTCCCTTCCGAAGGACGGCGTAAATAAGGATTTTTTACTTCCTTAAAAAAATCCTAGGGCCACCTGCCGGGCTACGAACCCGCGACTTAGTTTGTTACGCTAACCACTAGACCATAGGTGACCGTATTAACAGTGGATCTTGAAGAATTGAAGGAGAAATTACTCAAATTTCGCCTTTTTTTCCAAATTCCATTCCAGTAACAAAAACCACACACTTAATTCTCGCACTACTTGCAATTGGACATCTGCATTTGACAAACCTTTCATTTGTCTTCTGATTGAGGGAGCAGTATACCTCAGTGCGCAGTGCGCTGCGTCGCTTATTTCTAATCCTGATTAGGTAGATAGCCACTATAAATTGGGTAACATTATTTTATAACTTAGTATGTTTGAGGGGAACCTGGCGGTTGGCCGTGATCTCTGCCCAATCACCTCCTAGTACAATCTTATACTTTTAATGGTACAGTTTCTTTCTTCTAAATGATTGTTCATGAAGTATAAAAGAAAACATTGTAAGTGTAAAGATCGAAAAAATTGACAACAAATGGTTTTATCTATTTAAAATTTACGTTGTTTATTAATTAATTTAACGTAACTTTATATCAACATGGCTATTAGGACGATGCTACTCTGGAACTCCTAAATTTTGCCAATCCAGGTAAAATATCTAAAGAGGATGCTAATGTCTAAAAATAGCAGCATAAAGATACGTTAAATGAATAACTAAACCAAAAACTTAATAATTTTTAAGGAATCGCAAAAAACTGCGCCATCGTGAGTTTGTGTCCTACCCACATCCTTATTTTACATTGCCTTAAAAAATATTTATTTCGATACTAAGATTAAGTTTTCTACGTATTAACTCTGTTAAGGCCAGATGAAGTAGTAACCTTATAAAGTATTATCAGTTTTAGTAATCAAAATTTAATAATTTTTTCTTAAAAGAAAGAACATTATCTTTTCTCATTTTTCACATTTTTTATTTAATATAATAATTTAAACGTTTATTTCATTGTTGTTTAGAATAATTTAATTTAAAAAGTATTTAAACAAAAAGTTTTATTTGGTTTAGATATAAGTGTAATATTTGTAGTGTGAAAACATATGTTATTAAAGTGAAGAGAGAAAACAAAAGAGAGTCGATCGGCTTTTGTTCGCTCCGGCGAGACCGAGCCAGACAGTGTTGACGCGAGCCCTTAGCCGTGCACATCGTATGCTCTATAGGAGCCCAAACTTGTGTTTTGTTAATTTGAAGAAGATACTAATTTGCTGCCCACCTGCAGGTGTAATTAGTTTAAACTTCGTCATAGATTCGACCAATTCGAATTGACCCAGTCGATCATCTCAACCTCTATTGTTTCACCATCTTCGCTCGCCCTGCCGACGAAAATCCTCTGTCGTCTCAACATCCAGCTCGCCCTGCCGAGAATCTACCATCTACTGAAAACTACTTCGACAGACAGATAACAGTTTTCATTATTATATCATTGCAATCAGAAAACCGCATAAACATTAATTATTTTGTAATAGATTTTATTTGTAATTTAATAGAGTTAAATTTAATATCGTAAGATTAAATAATATTTGTTTTCTTTTTTGTTATTAATTAGTTGTTGATAATTTAGTTAATATTAGTAACTTCATTTCTCATTATAAAAGCGTTTAAATTGTTCTTTAATTTAATTAATTGTTTTTCATTCTCAAAATTATTAGTTATTTAATTTATGAAAATTCATTTATGTTATTAGTTTAATAAAAGGTTACAATCAAAATGACATGCGATCTGGTATAATTGAATCAGAAATTTATTTTCCTCATCCATTTCGGAGCTCTCATCGAAAGGTCCAATAACTATTTCGAGGTTGCTCAAACAAAATCATTAATTTTTATTTACCATCAGTCAATGTAAACTTCTTAATTCTTAATTTATTGTATTACATTACATTGCATCCTCACATTTATGGATCGCAAATCCCTATTTTATGTACACGTTATAAAGAAATATCAAAAGTATTTCAGTGCTAAATGTTTTTAAACCCTAATTTTCAACAATCTCTAAATAATCATTTCACCCAAGACTTCTATGGTTATGAAAAATTGTACGAAACCCAAATTGCGTCTTGTAAGTTAACGTATCTCCGGAACGTCACAGCAACTTTTGCCATAAAACCTTAAAGACCTCAAACGAAACTTTACATTCTTCCTCGTGATGTTCCCGCAAATAAAACTTTTATTACTTGATTGCTGAAAAGTTAAATGTCTTTGATGAGAAGACTTTTTAAGAAAAAACAGTAAGTTAACATCAGAAGAAATACGCGATGAATTGATTAAAAATATTGGCCGTGGCAATTTAAGGGAGTATTTAAGTTAACAAATCATCGCTCCTTCAAAAGAACAATGCCATTACTCAAAAAACCTAATTTTGCATTTTTAAAATTAGGTTTTAAAGCTATTTGAAGGTTACATGTCCTGTCAAACGTAAACTAAATAATTTATTTTTAAAATTTTTATTTTACGTGTAATTTTTTCATGTATACATCGCGAAAATTGCGCGCGCGGGGATATACGATCGCTGAAGAGAACGGATTTGTCTGACTTGGATACGACCCCTGGTAGTACAGTGGCTACTGAGAAGCAGACGACCCGGGTTCGAATCCCGCCCAGGGCAAATCTTTTCTCTTCAAAACAAAAATATTTAAAAGTACACTAAATAAGTTAGAATATTTAAGTATTGGTAAAGCATAGCATTCCTATCGTATTGAAATTATTTTATTAACCACTAGACAATTTTTAAAACCTGGAAACTTTTTTGATTTTAACTTATGGTATTATTCCATTAAAACATTAGACTCAAATATGATCTAACTCAAAACATGACTATGTAAAAAAAATTAAAATAAACCATCTTGGAAATTAAAAATGAGATATATCGTTACTGAATAAGGAAGCTGCAACCAATACAATTGGTACTATGCATAACCCCCCCAAAAATTCCAATTTTTGAGTTCTGATGTTGATCTTTTGAAGGAGCGATATATATGTTTAATATTTCCTTAATGTATGTCCCAGTGTTTCGACATTTATCAGATTATCACCAGGCCAAATATGATACAGGAGTTCAAACATGATACAACTCAAAATATGATTTTATTAAAAAAAAATTAATATTGGAAATGGATATCAGATATATCGTTCCTGAATTAAAAAGCTTCAACCAATACAATTGCTACTAAAGGCTTATTAAAAAATGTTATTTATCGGTTTTTTTAAGAAGCAATATAGCGATTCTTGTAAACTAAAACTCTAGGATCTGTAAGAAATAATAATTCAACATGAAGAGCTGACGAAGACAGCTAATGGAAAGCAGCGGAGAAGGGACAGAAGACAATTAGTAAAGGCTGAGAGAGCCCGGAAGGAGATCGTGCCTAGCCAGCTGCCTTCGCAATTAGCTACGAACAATTCCTGAAACAGTTTGGCGCATCTAACGACTGCCATGCGTGGCATGTCACTCAGTAATGGTAGCTCTTCTTGTTGTCATGTCATCATGTCTCAGGTTTCATCTTGATTTAAGGATTATTAATGGTAAATATAAAAAAAAAATACTTGTAAAGAAATATTGACTAATAATAAGAACACAATTTGAAAGCTCTAAAAATAAATAAATCTTAAAATTTAAAGAATCGTAAAAATAACTTAGAAATATGCCTCCTCCTCCTAGGTTCTACTGCTTACTGCCTACGTCACTCTTTGGTCACGCCTGGTTTGTTAACGGCGTTTTCCTTTATTTTTAAATTAATATTTATTTTTATAAAAATAATGACCGATATGACTTATACGATACATCGCAATATTCCCGATTTGTTTTTCTCGAAAACATAAATATATCAAAATATTTGACATGTTCCTCCACCAATCCATGACATCCAGTTATGCCATTTAACTTGAATTCAATAACAATAAACTGGAATTACATTTTTTAGATACACTATTTAACATTTCTGGATTCAAATTCCTATTAAGACAAAAAAACCTGCACCCATGAAGGTTCTTGGTTTCAGTAATAGTAAAGACATTGCTGTACTGTTGTGAGGCGATATTTCGCCCTTCTTTTGTATTCACATTAAAGAGGCTGGGTGAACCCCAGGAGGTTCCTAGATTCCATAGAATCCATCTCCAGCTGCTAACAGATTTAATAAAAGTCTACTAAGGATCGAGATTTGTACCCAGACCCTCGGAATGGCAATGCTCTTCTACTGATCCACTCTACCACTATAAGCTAATATAAATATTAGATAAAAATCCACAGGTATTCTTATCCACATAGAATACTGTCAATCCTGTCACAGTTTCCTTAATAAATGTATAGACAGAGATGGGATAATTATTGAGGAGCAGGAAGTTGGATAGAAAGAGCGAGATATTAGGAGACAACTTGGCCAGCCCAAGTTAGCCAACAGTCCCTTCAAGTGAAGAGCACAACATGGCTCCGAGTCGTATTAGCCCAACTTCCTCTCCTTCAAGAGTTTATTTTTGTTGGAAACTAGTCGAAGAGTCCACGAGACCTGGAGACCAAGAGACCAAGCCGGAAAGTGGGAACAGGGTCAACAAAAACCAGGATCGGACTATCTTCCCGAGGATATAGCGCTCCAGTTGCCCAACAACGTTCAACTTTCCTGAAGTTAAAATTCGATCAATACTTGAAACAGTTTGCTTGAACGGATAAGATGTTTCTTTTTATGTTCTATCGTTAAAATTCTTTTTTCATCATATTATTATTATTTTTAATTACCTTTTTGTTATCTGAGAGCGAGGAGTGGCTCAGTGGTAGAGCGCTGAGTTGCCATTCCGAAGGTCCAGGGTCCATATCCCGCTGATTGACAGACTTTTGTATATTCTGTTAGCAGCCAGAGATGGATCTTATGGGATCTAGGATCCTCAAGGAGCTCACCCAGTCTTTAAAAACTGGGTACTGAAAATAGGGGGAAGTATCGAGTGGTTGAGCGTGATCTAGGACTAATCCCTCCTTAACCATTGTCTAAGAAACAGTACAGTCTCTACCTCGTACTGAACCAAAGACCCTTTATGGGCTGCAGTGGTACAGGTTTTTATTTATTGTCTCTTTCAATTGTATAATATTGTGTTTCTTATTGTTTATGTATAGGAAGCGGGCTAGTGTACTGTGTAGAGCTTAATTGTCTCGGTTCTTTACGGCTGTGGAACCATGTGGAAACTCCGTACACACGCATCCTCTCTGGAGGCAAATGGTTACCAATAGTTGATGAGAAAACTTGGTGTTCGAGCGTGATTAGAGTGAATAGCGAAAAAACAAACAAACAATTATAATGATATATTAGTAGAATAGATTCGGGGAATTAAATAATTTGGCCAGATACTGAAACATTTTTTATTAATTCTAAATACAAACATGAAAATGAATTAGTTTACAATTAAATAAAGAAAGAAACAAACAAAAGATCAATTATATCTATGTACAAAAAAAAAAGGAGATAATGCAGTCTTTACTGAAGGAATTATTCTTGACTGATGATGAAAGAAATATTAATATAAGTTTCGAACCGAAAGGAATAGTCAGAACAGCACACTGACACTGGGCGATCTAGGCCACATGGTGTTTGATTCTGGAGTTCTTTATCTCGAACGTTGAATGGAATGATATAGTCTTTGCGGTTAATTGATTTAATGAGAAAAGGCGGACTTACGGTGGTAGAGTTAATTTCGTCACCTTAATTCTGATTGCATCTGGTATTAGGCGATCTGATGGTATCGAGGGTGTACTTCTTGTCTCTTCTGGTGGTGCTAGGCGATCTGGGGCCTTGGGCGAATATCATCAATGCCCTCCATGCGGTGAACGGCGAGGTTAGTTTTTGTCGAGGAGAGCGGAGAGATGTGGTTTGCTTGGAGTCTGGATGCGAAGAGAAGTGAAGTGCAAGGTGACGGAGTGGGGGAACCAGTCCCTTTTATCTGTCGCCAAGGTAACAAATGTGAACAAACGAGACCCGCTAGATTTTAATTTAAATTTATTAGACGATTCGCGACTGAACACTTGGTATCGAGTATGATGTTGGCGAAATAATTTGTCTGCACGACCATAGGCTTAGAAATAGTACTTTCTCTTTACTCCAAGGAATCTAATAGCTTCATGCACCGTAGGATTCTTAATTTTTCTTTCTTTTTGTCAACAATTTCTTCTGATTGTTTTTTCGGCCAACATTTAAGAAAACAAGCTAAATGGATACAGTTGATTACAAGTGAAACAATTAAATAGACAGTCATGAGGATTGCCGACAGAAAAGATAACTCCAAGTTTAAATTTACAAATTATTAACATTACACTAGTTTTTACATTTATTGCCACTCCGGGAAATAATTATGTCCCGCAGCTATCAGTGAGGCTGAAGCTACAGATATACAAGGCCATAATACGACCCGCCATGCTCTATGGTGCACCACTCCAGCAACAATTCTACAAGACTACCCTTAAAAATCTGCAGAGCTACCAGAACTCCGTACTTCGCCAGATTGTCAGAGGAACCAAACTCCAAAGGGTCAATAGTATGAAGATCTATATGAAACTAAGGCTCGCGACGGTATCATATTTCATCAGCCGCGGAGGAACATAAAATTCTTTGATGGGCTAAAGGCCAGTACCAATCCACTCTTTAAACACATTGCCCCACCACCCAGGCCTGGGAGGTGGCAAGGCTCTGTCCCCTTGGTGGATGAATTCACCGAGGGAAGGGGTCTGGTCCCTCCCCAGTCCGTACAGGCCAAGGCGACGGCTAGGCCGTAAATTATGAATTAAGTAGCGCTTACAGCGGCAAGAGCAAAGGGGCCTTAAAGTATGTACATATATATACATATGTAATCTGTAATTTTGTAAATATAGGAGAGTCAGAAAAAAAAATGTATGTACCTTTTCAAGCAGTTTATTTATTAATAACAACATACGATGGGGTGATGAAGCTCAATTAAAAATATTAATCACTTATAAATATATTAATTAGTATACAGTTATTTATTTATACCTGGCAATTGTATTGATGTTAGTTAACTGATTATTTTAGCATCATCATCATCGCTAAGCACAACTGTACTTTGATCATTTCAATCGTTTCATAAAATAACACTTTTAACTATGACAAATCAAAGCTTAAGGGAAAACGTTCAATTAGTTATTGTTCTTTTATGTTATTATATTAATATGAATTATTATACGATCTTTTATTTCTAAGTTATTATTATTATTATATCAATGTAATTCTAACCTTTAAATTAAAGTGGATTAAACCAAATGGTATAATCCATTCATAGGCAGCTTTACGTCACTGGTCTCGTTGGGGGCATGTCGGTGACGCGAATCCAAAAGTTTTGGGAAGCAAAAACGCTACTAAAGAAGTTTTCACTTCAAAATTGAAAAAAGTATTGTTGTTTTGAAGAGAAAAGTTTGTCCTGGCCGGAATTCGAACCCGCGTCGTCTGCCTCTCCGGTGCAGTGCTCTAAACCACTGATCTACCAGGGGTCGTATCCAAGTCCGACAAATCCGTTCTCTTCACCGATCTTATATCGTAATAACTTAGTATACGCGTAGCCAGATATAGTTGTACACCTAACACGCACTCCATTCCAACTAAGAAACTGGTGTGTTATTTAATTACTACTTGGACTAATGAAGACATCTTGTTCTTGGCAGTAATTGTTTTAATTTAGCTGAACATTCAATCTTACCCTCTCCCTTCAGTCTTGGCGGAACAAAGCACTAAATTGGATCGAGATTTACTGAACAACGCCTTTGTACAATCTCATATTAGTCTCACTCGTTCTTCTCCACGCTCCGATTACCCGCACTTTTTTCCCCGAATGAAAGAAAAATAAAGTTTTTCCGTTCTCTGTTTACTTCTAATTTTATCTCTCTTATATTGCCATAGGTTTTTTTTTTTAAAGATAAAATATCGGCCCTGCTTTAGGAAAGAAAAGCTTCAGAACAACTGATACAATACAATTTAGCCCTTACCTTTATTTCTTTTTTAGTCGAATTTACTTAGAAAATCGTCATTGGACTCGATCAAAAGCCGTCGAAGAGTTTAGTATCCGTTTCATGACACCTGGAATACGTTCAAAGAATAATATAAAATTCCAGTTGATCTCAGAAAAGCTTAGGAGTGCTTCGGACTTTTCTTATTCGCGCTTTGTTTTTTAAAGTATTTGTACATCTCAATAAGCTCTCCATAGTCAGTTGGGAAGGTTGAAATCTGAATATTAAAGACAATGAAATAATCAATAATAGTCATGAATATTCTTCAAAACCTGACCAATATAAGAAACTTGCAGATTGAAGAACTTTCATTAAAATGTTGTGACCAGGTTGTGGGGTTTTCGGTCCAAGGTCCAAATTGATTAAATAAAAAGAAGTCCAAAGAAAAATGTTGTATTCATATTCTTTACATCAAACGGTAACACCAACGACATAACCATAATATAACATAACACCAACTAAAAATCATAGATAAATAATTAATAAAAGCAAAGATTATATACAATCTTATTTGCAAATTTTAATAGGATGCTTACCGCTGAGCCGCAAAGATACGATAAGAAAAAATAGTAAAATTTGGCAATTACATGGCCATATAAACCACTGATATACAACCGTACTCAACGACAGTCCACAGTAGAGTGAGGTCAGATAGGTAAAAACACCTGATGGACGTATTTAGCGACAAAAAAAAAAGAAAAGAAACTCGTTAAAACGTATTAGTTTTATTTTCTCTAATAATATAGCCTAATGGATAAAAAATCCGCTTTGTAACACTTAGAATAGGACGGTGGAATGTGTGTAATGAATTCGGAGAGATAAGAAATGAATATATAACACTACCTACATTTTTGGCTACAACAACCTAGTTTATGATTGGTATGATTCGGTATATAAGGTTGTTTCCTAAGCTGAACAATGCCATTAAAGTGTGTACAATTCCTATTTTTTTTATGAAATTTGTGATTTTGGTAATAATGGAAACCCTCAAAACGTAGTTAAACTCTAAAAAAATTGCGGTACTTGTAGGTACGAATCGGCTGAAAATTTGGAAAAATGTATACCTTTTCTGCGATTTTGATATTAACAAGTTTTATTTTTTGTGAAAATACGAGCTCTGTTCCTCAATTTTTTTGGTAATTTTAATGAAATTTTAAAATATTGCTGATGGAATTGACAAGCTGTTAAATATCTGTTAGTGCAGGTGGTTTTTATGATAGTAAATGAAATATATTACAATCTTCAGCACGCAATATGAAATTTAATTATTAGAAAGAGTATATTATTGGTATAATAATTTCTTTACAAGGATCGTCAATATTATAATATGACTATTTTTTTAAATAATAAAACTTTCCGGTGAACTGCATTGAAGAAGCTGTAACGGAACTATGTGCTAATATTAATTCGTCTAAATTTGTAAATTACCCATCATGCACTAACATTATGTACTAACATTATGCACTAACATTATGCACTAACATTATGTACTAACATTATGCACTAACATTATGTACTAACATTATGTACTAACATCATGCACTAACAGTATGTACTAACATCATGTAATAACATTATGTACTAACATCTTACACGAGTAAATTTTATATTTAAACTAGTGTGCTATTTAATATAATTCACTGTTGTATCTGTTAAGCGCGGTTATGAGACCAATATAGTCTCTGAATGTCGTCAAAATTAAGTTAAATAAATAGACTGAATCGAAAAGTACAAGCAACTCAAGGACGAAAAGCAAAATGTTTATGTAACGGTCACATATTGGCTGAAAAGCGAAAATAGAAAATTTTCTAGATTGGAAGGTTTTCTTTACTGCGAACAAGGAAGTAAAAATAATCCAAAAATTAAGTTAAATTTCCCATAAAAAGGTCCTCGGATATTGAAAAGTGTTATTGAATTGTCTAGAAACTAAATTAAAAATTGAATCCGACCATCACTAAGCTCGGAAGAGGAGGGGTAAGAAAGCTCAAAGCGCGATTATGCAGATGAGGGTGAAACACGGAATCTGATTGGATATTCGCGCGCTGACCTCACAAATCCAACCAATCACGGCCTTCCTTTGATAATTGCATTAGCTGCCCCGAGGTTGGTCCGATCAGAATCAGCCATCGCCTGCAATCGAGCTGACACGGGCTGCCTCCGGGTGTCTGCGTCTCATCACATCAGGGAGAGAATATGGATATCTTTATTGATGGCAGAACTGTTTCCAGGCCAACGCTTGAGCAGGGAGGCCAATCGCCCATGTTAGGGAGAGAATAGGGATGGCTCAGCTGTTTCTAGGTCAGCAGTTTTGCAAGGAGGGCACTTGCCTATGTCAATAAGAAAATATCAATATCTTTGTTGAGATTATTTCCATCACTTCCAGGCTAACTAAAATATATTACGCCAGTCAGTAATATGCTAATATTCGTAATCAGTTAGGCAAAAGTTTTGATGGAACTGATGCTTTTTAATAGGCAAGCATAATAGTGCCTTGCCTAGTACCAACAGTTCTTGGTTATGACTACTGTTTCTAGGCCAAAGACTGTACACAGATATAATAGTAACGCACTTGCAATGTTCTGACTGGCAAATGCTCTACAAAAGTGGTTTGAAAAACTTTCTAAAGCACTTTTATAACCCAAAATTTTCCTAGGGAATCAAGAAAAATATTTCAGGCACTTTGTTTCGTCCGAAGGATATTCCATATTCCCAGACCCTCCCCAATATAAAGAATGTTCGCTCCCTCCCAACTTCCACTTAAACGGGCTCATATTTTTACACATATTTTAATTTCTCTATTACTAATTCAGAGAATTTTACGGATCAAAAAACCGCTGATCTGTAACTGGGGAGTGGAATTTAAAAGCAAACATGGGAAAATTATAAAACGTTCTCACGAAATGAACGATAAAACGAAACGGCTCAGTGGGTGAAACAGTTGCACGAGACATGCAAATATATCGTCGGGTTGAAATAAATAAAAATACACACACATTAATATTCATATCCTGCTCCATTCGTCGAAATAATAATTAAATTTAACGAAAAAATAAATAAATAAATCTCCTCGCAATGTTAATACTTCAATTTACATTTGGATTTGTTCGTTCAAGAAGAAATATTACGCTTATTGGCTTTACAGCACATATTTCAGTTTAAATGTTTGCATATTGCATTGTAGATAGCTCTGGTGTATTCCGATATTGTTTACTGTACCCTATATTTATTTGTATATATTTATCATTATGCATGTTATTAAATATGCCATCACAATTATTATAGTTTTTATTATTATTGTACATGGTCTTTAGAGTAGATTATTCGCCTTGTGCTGATACAGGATGATAAATACAAAATTCCAATATTACTTTAACTAAGTTGTTAGTAATAAATAAATTTGATAATAAAAAAATGGGCATACAACTAAAAAACGCTCCCTAAACAAGCGTTTCCAAGAAACAGTCCAGTCTCTACCACCTACTGAACCCAATTCTCTTCATTGATTGTAGTGGTATAGGTTTTCATTTTTTTTAGAGTATATACCTGACATCGTACAGACTCACCAACATTATATTACGTCCCCTCCAAAGGATGGTATAACCGAGGATTTTAAATACTGATTCCACCTGTGGGGCAGCGAACCCACGATCTATATAATTGATATTTTTTATTATCACTATTATCATAGAAATTGGCTGAAAAGATTAGTTGAAATTTTAGCTAGTCTATTGAAAAAAAATAATCATTTTTATGTTGTATTTTTATTACTGGGATTTTAAATGTTAATGATACCCGGCTAATTATTTATAAGAAATGAATGATGAGATGAAACAAAATATCAGAATAATGAAATTTTTTTGTTTATCATTTTAATGGTGAAGACATAACATTGTTTTGCTTAATGATGCAGGCTATGGAGTTACAGAGGGTTTATTCCTTTGAACTCGCGAAGAGCTTAACCCTTAGCCAGGATGAGAAGACTTGGCAGGACTTTAAGGCCCTAAAGGAAACCCTTCCTTTGCAGATGGAAATATATGTCGCAGGGGGAGGGTGTTTATCCTGCGCCCCCCCTCGAAGAAATATCCTTCACGGCCCTAGAGCTCTCACCTATCCTCACCTCACCGATTTATTACAGGCGACAAATAATCACGATAAATCTCTATGTGGAGGTCGACTCTTTAACGAACAAATTCACTGCGACCTCTCGAAGTTCTTTTAAACATTTCCTATTTCCTGCTTTTTGGGTCCTGATATCTCTATCTGTCAGGATCGGAATTCGTTAACATAGCCATTAGCTGTAGATTATTAAAATAATTAAGGTTATTCATTAACTTGGGATGTCAAAAATAAAAACAATTAGCGTAGAAGTATGCTATTTAATGGGGAAATACGTTTCTGCTTGTAGTGCTGGTCAGGACTTAAGAAAATAATTATTTTTAAATTAATTTATTACAACTTGTGTCTGTATTATAGCAATAAAACAAGTAAATATAATGACAGCAATGATACGTAATGTAAAGAGTAAAGGCAAGCAGAGAAAGTACTCAGTGATAGCACTAAAATAACAAATTCAACATAGAAGTTCACGAGGCCATCTTCTATTCATACATCTCGGAGGATAATCAGGGATTTCAGAGGTTGCTAGGTTTGAAACTAGTGAGTTTAAGTGGGGATAAAGTTTGTCCTTAAAAGACAGGTATCGCTTTCGGGCCAAATAAGCAACAAATGGGACATTAAGGTCGTTAGAGATGACTTTATTCTTAACAAAATAAGGAGCGTTGAGGATTTTACGAAGGATTTTGGATTGTAGGGATTGGATACGAGAGGAATTCAATGGCTTAGTGGAGCCCCAAAGCTCTACTCCTTAAATCCAAATAGGTCGTATGATGGCCATTTAGATGAGTCTTTTGTAATTAATTGGGAGCTTAGAGCGTTTATCTAGTAAGTGTTGAAGTAGCCTGAAACGTCGAGCGGTTTCTTGTCTTTTCAATCTCGTATGAGGATTCCAGGTTAATCGTTTGTCAAGTGGGACATTGAGGTCATTATGGATGACTGTATTCGTCACAGAGTAATGAGTATTGAGGATTTTACGAAGGATTTCGGATTGTAAGTTACTAATCAGGTGAGTCATGGCTTAAAAGTTATGATCAACTAAGAATCTTATTGTAGATTGGAAATTACTAAAGCCGTTGGCAATTATATGATAAGATATGAATGAGAGAAACATGAATGTTCTATTCATAGCTTCGTTATTACCGTCTCTACGACCATAACGATTTGAAATGGTCCATGACGTAACTGATTTTTAATATCACATAGATAAAACATTTATTAAACCATTATACATGTAATATATATATATATATATATATATATATATATATATGTATATATATATTCTTTATTGTGAAGAGAAAAGATTACGTCTTGGCCGGGATTTGAACCCGGGTCGCCCGGGTCTCTAACCACTGAGCTACCAAGGCTCGCATCTAAGCCAGACCAATCCATCCTCTTCACTGATCCTATATCCCTGTGATCTTGCAATTTTTGCGAGGTATACACGGGGAAGAATGTCTATTGAACATTACTTTAATCGGGATCTCGTTGACTTACGTCAATTTTCTATTCATAATTTTATACATATATACATACATAAATAAATAATTATTCAATTAGCATTCATTTTTATTACCACAGGAGTAACCGTAATCACAACACCTATGATCATTTACTCTTTTTCTACAATTGTATTATTTAAAACATTAAAACAAAAGCGTAAGCCAGTCAACCATAACAAAAATTATTTAAATAATAGCAAAGCCATGATTTACTTCCTGCGGAAACAGCCCTAGGTAGAAAACGGTCCTGATTACGACACCAAATTCTGTCATGCACCCTCATATTAAGGAAAAACTTCCTTCCTTCCAAAACTTCCATTTCCCTCATGGCAATACTGTAATGCCCGTATTACAGTTAAAAATATTATAGAGGAATGTATTTGTAGTATTTACTAAATTTTTATACAGTAAGCCATAGGCGGTTTTTACGCCTTAAAACACAAACAATTGTAATTTTACAGTATTTTAATATCGTAGTGAAATATAACTACATGCACATACAGACATACACATACGTAAATATAAATATACATCTATAACCTGTGGGTATATCCTTCTAATTATAAATTAAATTAGCTTTTAAAAATGTGGGTTTTGTAGACCTTCATTTAAACTCATCAAATCTTCATACAATAAAAAAAAAAAAAACCTGTAACACCGCAACCCTTGGAAAGGTCTGGAGTTCAGTGCATGACAGAGACTGTACTTTTTCTTGGACAACAGTTTTGCATGGAGGTGATTTGTCCTAGGCCACGCTCAACCGCCAGATCGCCCCCTATTTTGGGTATATAATTTTATAGAGTCTGGGTGAGCCCCATGAGGGTCCTAGATCCCATGGGATCCATCTCCGGCCGCTAAGATCAAACTAATGTCTTACAAGCAGCGGGATTTGGACCCAGGACCTTCGGCGTTGCCAATGATTGCTCTACCACTCAGCCATTCCGCTCCATTACCATGACAACTCATCCGCTTCTTATAAAACTAAAGGTATCCTTAATTGGGTAAATCCTTCTGCCACTTGGCTTAGAAATAAATCAGTCTCTACAATGTATTGGATTCCGGTACTCTTCATTACACTATTACTATTAGTACGATTATTTATATTATTTTGTTAAGAAAGCAAGGTATAATAAAGAAACAGAAAACTGGAAATATATAGTAGACCGTCATAGGAATGATATTATAAGACCAGAATAAGGAGGATACTCATAAGATAAAAGATACAAGGATACGTTAGATCGTGGCGCCTGTCATCGATAAGTCGACTGAGCCCGGAACAGCTCAAGCGGCTCTACGTTGGGTGTGGCCTCTGCGTCAGTGTCTGTTCTCCCCATCCTCTGCTCCGTAGCCTAGCCCTGGCGGCTAGGGGTGGTCATCGGGATACCAGGGTATCCTGAAGTCGTCTTGGGTTTGTCTGCAGGGCACGGCGAGGGGTTGTAAATATTACATTGAACAGAAAATATAAAAACAACATAATATTAAAAAAATAATTGTGATGAACGAATCTATACAAAAATATCAATATCTCTTCATCCAATGTAAATAATGTAAGGTGATTTTATTATAGTTGGTTTATTCAAGACACGGGACGTCGCAGTATTCCTTACCTAATTTAGATGTATATTTTTGAATAAAAGTATTGAGCTAGGTTACGGCTTGGTTACGACCACTGGTAGCTCAAGTGGTTAGATCACTGCACTAGAGATGCGGACGACCCGGGTTCGAATCCTGGCCAGTCTTTTCTCTTCAATATAAAAATATTTAAATGTAACTATTATTATACTATAAAGAATAGTAAGATATTTGTAATAAATTAATGTAAAATATTATAATAATTCATTTCTTTCAGGACTGTAAAAGTATAATTTAGCATAATCGACATAAGATTAGCTGGAAATTGTAAAATAAACTCTTTTGAGACAGGTAAGTGATAACATTCACTGCTAACAGACAGACAAACAAGGTACATCACTCACTATAGAGAGGCTCCTCACTGACAGGAGGTATACACTCGTCACGGACAGACAGGGTAGAGATGTACACTCGTTATAGACAAACAGACAGACACGACGTACACTCGTTTCAGAAAGACAGCCGATACAGTCACTATAGACAGACCGAGAGGAGATATACACTCGTTACAGACATACACACTGAAAATGTGCATACGTTTGGACAGACAGACTAGAGATGTGGATTCGATATAGACGAACAAAGACACTCGCTATAGACAGACATACAGGAGTAACCTTCTTAACAAAAATACAAGCGATACACTTATTAAAGATAGACAGGTTATATACCCTCCCAGATAATCTTTACTGATTTATGATATAGACAGAGTAGCGATGTACACTCGTCTGGACAGACATAAATGAGATACCCTCAAAAATTCTACACAACACAGACACAAAGTTCATATATATATTATTAACGAACTCATTATAGGGAGAAAGGATTTATCCACGGAATGAGAGAAGATATCCACACTCGTTATGTACAGACAGACATATAGTAGATATACACAACACAAACAGAACAATAGAATACTAGTATATTATACAACAGCAGTAGACATACAGACAGAGAAGCGACTGACTATTGACAAGAGACAAGCGACAGACAGTTCCGGGTCGCGTCCTTGAGGGGCTCGCGATATATTTCGGTGAGCTCGACCAATCAATAACCCAGTCTGGCCCCCACCACCTCAGCTGATCCGCCTGTTGTTAGGGGCGAGTCTCTGCTCTCTTCTCTCCAAAGGGAGGAGTTTAGGATATAGTAATATATATCATCTGCAACAGTAATTAATATACCATAGTTATATATCATTTGGAACAATACATAATAATTAGGTCAGAATGGAAAACTTTCTTACCAAAACATTTGATTGAGGATTGACACCCCTGATTGTCCTACATATATAATACTAATGCTAAGATTATACACATATTTACAACTCACACGAAGGAAATACTTAAATTTAGAAAAAGTAAAAGAATATTTCTAAAAGTTACCTGCTTAAAAACTTTCAAAAACAGACCACTACCCAAACCCAAATCCGCTAGATCACTCTTAACGCAATCCTCCCAACTACGCCTCGGTCTGCCCCTCAGACGCGCCCCAATCAGCACAAAGCTTATTAACATCTTAAGAATTCGTTCGTTACTAAGCTCAACAACTTTACAGGCCCATCTTAATCTTCGTGGCGCTATCATTTGAAGAATGTTTACCGGATCCATGCTTCGCAATTCCGCGTTATGTAACCAATATCCTATATTCCCCAGTGGTTTCGTCCTTTTTTTGACCGAATATTCTACGTACATTAACTATGAGAGATAAATTATTTATCCTCCTCCCCCCGTCTCCTCCCTGTGTGACCTGGAGACCCTCTTGCAGCTGACAGCCTTTTTTTAGCTGGGTTCCCTGAATTGGCGAAAATTTAGGGGGGTTGATGTTGAAACAAGTATTGAGTACCATGTGTTTATACCATGTCCTCAACGCTTTATGGATTTTGAGAGGTACAGGTATTTTTTCAATGATTACTACATTCTTAATTTGCTTGCTATGTACCATTACGTAACGATTGTGCCAAGCTTGAAATGTCTTTCTTTCAAATATTAATATTTTGGGGTGATAAATGATGCAACAACTCTTCATCAAATCAAATGAATATTCTTCGCCAGTCTATCTTGCGCAGCTTTGGTCCAGCCTCGGACTCTGAACAGGGTTCTTGCATCCTCCGCCACAACATCTTGCAACTATTCTAGTACCATGGAATTCGGGAGGCTCTCCCTGGGAATCTTCTATAAGTGCCACGTGACCTGCCCAACCTCGGAGTTCTAGTTTCGCTATCTTGACAACACCTTGGCATTTCAAAAGGTTGCTCCCTATTCTTGCGTCATCACGATTAATGTTTATAATTTGTATGGGTCCATTCCATATTTTTCCAATATAAATCTCCATTAGTGTCCCGATTTCTAAAAACCGTCCTTTCGAATGTTCGAAGTTGTCATTTCTCTTCAGTCTTTGTCCAAAGCCCACGCCTCAGAGCTACAGGTTATCACAGGGCACTGTAACTAAAATCATAAGCATTTCCATTTGTTAGTACTTTTGAGGTACTTGCTTATCTTCTACTCTAGAAACTCATAAATAAGCTACTTAGTTTCCAGGCCATAAGGCCATATTTTTTGTTTTATTATCCCAAGTGATTTTTTAATATACGATAGCTTCTTCTAGACCATTTTCGCATATTGGTTCTGCGATCCTAAACAGGATTTACCTCATTCTATTTTGATGTAAGTGTTTCTCGTCATTAAAATATCAAAATTTATCACAAGTTTAAAATATCTCAGCCGTCCTAGAGGACTTGATTTATTTGGATTAGGAAGGTTCCGTATTCATTTTTACAACCGGATATCTTGGGCTTGAACGTGGAATTGAAAATATACAATTTCATATTTTTTTTAATTCAAACTTATTCATTCTTCTCCCCATCCTGTTCATTCGGCCCGTGTTGGAGATTATCCTCCGGAATAGCTATGAAGAAATAGAAGCAATGAACATAAGATTCAAACAAGATTTATATGATGCATATAGTATCAATAGGGAGTTCCTTCCCAACTTCTTTCTGAGCCCTTCCATACGTCGTGTCTCTGAATTATATGTCAAATACAGCCTGTTTTAAGTTAAAAAATAATAGAAGCACTTAGTCGATAAATGTGTAACATTAAGTAAATGAGGTGTAATGCACCACAAGCTCTACTTGTGTGGTAATTAGAATGGCAGTAAATAACATTGATGTTATGTAAATGTCAAAAAGTCATTGATGTTATTGATATGAACGGGGATCAGTATTGTTATCATTAGCACTTGATGTAGCAAATAAAATACCTATACAAGTTTTTAAAAACACCAAATTTTAAATAATGTTATTTGGAAGACTTTTGTCAGGTAATTTAATTAATTAATTTTAAGAAATATGCCAAGGATTCTAATCGCTTTTATTTCTCACAGAGCAAAATGTATTGAATTCAGTCAACCAGCTTTTATTTTATGTCAATTTAACATAAAATATAGCGTAATTTTTTTTTAATATTTTAAGTTTAAGTTTAGTTTAGTGGGACTCCACTAAGTTTTAGTTTGGTGGGACTCCACTAAGTAATTTGAGCCATCGTACTTAAATATCTAGTTAATTTTTTTTGTACGTTGCATTGAATCATTGCAATTAATACAACTTTGTTTGTAACGAACAGTTTGAATGAAATTACAAAATTTGGAATTACAAAATTGGCCCACCAAATTTCAAAATCGACTGAGCTGTTCATTAAACTTTAAAGCATACCTATACCTACCTTTAAAATTGATCTTATATACATACAAATGACAAAAATTAACGAAAAAAGGGTTTATTTGATTTTTATCTTTGAAAAAATATGTTGTTTTTGCCTCATAAATTTAATGAAAGTATTTTAATTATTTCTGAAGTCGATCTTTGATTTTTTCCGAAGTGGATAATTGATCATTATCTTTGAAAAAATATATTGTTTTTACCTCATAAATTTAATGATAGGAATTTAATTATTTAATTAATTGAAGTTGATCTTGTCATGATGTTCGTGATGGGTATAAGATTAGTATATGAGAAGGCAGAACCGGTTTTAAAAAGTTCCTTAGTAGAAAAAAAGACTATTGTGTAGCGTTCCAGGCAACTTTCGAAAAATATAAAAAAGTTATAATAATGTAAAAAATAAGCTGAGAATAATAAAAATAGAGGAAGTTATAGTGTGTCATAGGCGCACAGCTTCCTTTCCCCATTTTTTGGACGGAGAGATGTTTTTATATGCCTTTGTAGTTGAGATTGAAGAGGCACTGGAAGAGGCAAGGAGATGAAAGCGAATAGCAAAAAGGTTACAGGTAATACAAAAAGGTTACAGTTGACACATAACCTGACAAAACACTATCATATTTTCTTTCCTCACTTTTCGTCATCATCTTTTTATAATACGGATATTTGTCGACTCTCGGCCATCAAACCAATGTCGCATTGCGCCTACTATCTCATCTCATATATTGTATTACAAGTTTTTATATATCCTTAAAGGAATATAAAAGCCTCAAACTACAAAATTTTGGATGGATAACTTCAATTGCGACATCTTCATTACGATAATGACATTCACCATAATTATGAGTCGGTAACTTATTATTATCAATAATGCAAATGTAGAAGCACTGCCTACCATTATATCGACCTATATTATATACTATATCCGGATGTTTAATATATCCTAACCTATATTATATATTATATCCTATTTCCTATATGATTTCCTATATTATATCCTAACCTATATTATATCGACCTACCATTATATACCATATATCGTCGCTGTCAAGATAATACCGCCTATCTACAACTTTTGATGAATATGAGTTAGTAACGGTAACGCATTCTACAGGTCTAATTATACAATATTAAAAAAGTTTTCAAGGTTGAACGCAAGGCAGCGCTGTAATTAGCAAATAAAAGATAACCGATATACATAAGATGATATAACATATGGCGCTGTTTTTTCTCTATCCTGTAAAATCGCCCCAAGTGTAGATAGGCGGTATTGTTTTGACAGCGACGATATAAAGATTTTACTAAGAGTACTTTTAGTCGCATTATTTCTAAAAAATATTCCACTGTTTCGAAAGTAAAAAAATCCAAAAATATTATGGAGGTTTAGGAAATAGCTGATATGTGTTTATATTATTTATATTGTCCCCTCATGCTTTTTTTCATGATTTTAATGGGTTTTCGGACCTATCAATTCAAATTTAGCTGCACTTTTAGAAATGTTAAAACCTTCTCTTTTTTACCATTTATGTCCAGTTAGAAGAAACTGTTATTTCTTGTTAAATAGACTTTTGGATTATTACATTTATATCTGAACATTGTCTTACTTGAATCCATGAATCGAAAATTCATAGAGGTTACTTAAAATTGAATATTCAATATTTGACTGACTTCCATGTTCTTGTTATAAACATGTGTTTCAAGAACTAAACAGTTATAGGCAAAATAAAACTGAATTTGGTATAAAAACATATATATTATTTTATCAATATAATTTAATAATCAATATTCAATATATTAAAGTTCCACTATGAACAGGGTAAACCGGGAGTGGTACTTTAATAGAAGCAAATCGTAGTCACCAAATGTAAATAGTAAATTTAGTAGTAAAATAAATCATTTAACGATATTACATCAAGATAAAAAAATATTCAATTTTCAATATATTTTTTATACATGAAGTGATACATAACTTGAAAATCTGAATTTTTTCCACCTCCTGCCAAATAGTAATTCAGAACTAAAAATCAGATATTCAGGTATTTTTATTTCTTCATTCTGGAGTAAATCTCGAGGAACATATAGGTTTTAATTTTAATTTGATTCTGTAAAATTTCCTGAATCATCGAATTGTTTTATTGATGTTTAATATCATTGGTGAGGCGTTCAGGATCAAACATAGGATAGCTCTAAATTTCAAAAATAGATATTTTCGTATCTTTCGCTCAGGTAAGTTTAGTCAAGTATTTTTATATTCTGGAAATTTCAGGTTCAGAACCGGACTAAAACCATGAGAAAGTGTCCAGTTAGACAAAATTGCTCGACTAAACTATCGAAAAATGAAGTCAATTTTTGAAAGTTTTGGAGTTATCCGTTTTGAACCCGAACACCTCATGTTTGACGTATAAGGTAAATTATAAAGATTATCGAAACATATAGCAAATCGATTAACTATATTATTGACGAATTCGATCAGATCCGAAAGGAGTTAAAAGTGACGAGGAAGCGAGAGCTAAGAACTGGTGAGGGGCCGTGCCAGGCTACACATTCATCTCCGGGTCGGCTTTGATTAATTTCTCCCAGGCCTAAGGCTGCCATTTTACACAAGTTCATTCCCTTCGGGTCTAATCCTAAAGCATCAGTCTATCCCTGTTCGGTTTAATACTACTTGTGCATTTTAAAATATATCCAGTGAGGGCAAAACAAGAATTCCTTTAAAGCCATGAATAGGTGGCTCCAAGAGTGGATCTGAATCGAATTAAAATTAGTGTGTGTCACTCCAAGTATAATAAACAATATATTATATATTATTTATATATATATATATATATATATATATATATATATATATATATATATATATATATATAAATTTATATATTGTATTGATATATTTATTGAAAAAAGAGAACGTTCAACAGAGACATCAAATAAATGTTAATACATTAGTGGAAAAAATTCCACTAAGTAACGGTAATTACTAACAGTAATTAATTACGGTAATTACTACAGGTATTTTTAATTTCCTGTTTGTATTCAACATATCTAGTTTTCCCGAATGGCCTTAGATTAGTTTTGTTGCAGTGATCGCTAATCTTCAGTCATGCTTTGCAGAATCGCTCTGCGGGCTTAGTCTGCACGTCAGCCTGTGTTTGATGAGTAGGGAAGTGTGTAGTAAATGTAGATAATTTCAGATTGGTAAATAATCGATGATTAATCAGTTTAGGCGAATTTGTGCAAAATTAATTTATTCTTCTTTGGGGAAGTGGAACCAGGAGTTATAACTAAAGTTCAAGCAAAAGACAATGAGAACGACACGATTCCTCTTCCCTCTACACAAAAACACTGGACATAATTCGACTTAACCTCCTATCCAACAGGGCTGTATTTAGTATCGTGAGAGCGCGCTAGTTCGATGAGTTGCTTTGCTGAAGATTCCCGGTCTAAATCTTCGGGCAAGATTTGACTTCCAGCAAAGTCCCAAAAGGAATTACAGATCGTCCTTTGGCTCGCCCAACATCTGTAATTCTAAGAATGATAAAATATTTATGTAAATATTGTAGATTTTATTTTAATACTTTATTGAATTATAACAATCTACCAGTTGGAGGCAATAAATAATAGTGCTAAGTAGCTATACAATCATTCCATAAAAGCAATACAAAAATTACATAAACAATAATAAAATAAATAAATTTAATAAAAATAATGTGTGGAAAAATATATACATGCGGTATAAGAAATAAAATAAATGCTAAAATGTAATAAAAATAAAATAATTACTTATAATTGTAGAATTCTTATGATTTGGCCCTTTGGGCAGATGCATAATCATTAATCATTTTACACATTTGTTATTCATAAGGGACCAATTGGAGGAAAAGTGGCGATGGGTCATGATACTTAAAATATTGGGTTCAGCGTAGTCTCAGCTATGTACTGAACCCAATAAGCTTCATTGGTTGTAATATTAGACGTTTTTCTTATCATATATCGGTTTAAAAATTTGGACAGAAGACCATCTCAGTATTGAACTTCATAAATATTTTTTGAGATGTTGCTATGTTCGTACTACGAAAACGAAAAGGCGAAATATTTCTCAATCAATACCGATGAAGTTATCAAAAGGCTTGCAATGAAATGGAGATAGCTATCACTATAAAGCGATGAGGGATCAGCACAAACCATTCCACGCACATGGTGATTGTAACGACGTGATCTGTAACTAGATGCCAGCCATTTTGGTTCAAACATAATCCATTTTCGTTCCGTATTGGTCTAGAATATTTTGAACATTGTATATATGTTTCTATGTTTAGACAGGCAGAAGTGTCTTGAAAGAAGATGCCGTAGTTGACAAGTGAAAGGTTTGATTTGTAAAAAAGCATTTAAAAAGGTTGGAAGAAAATCCATAATGACCTTAATGTCCTATTTTTGCTTATTTGGACCGAATCCGATATCAATCTTTTCATGACAAACTTCATTCCCACTCAAACTCACTAGTTTCAAACCTAGCTACTTCCTCAATTCCTGATAATCCTCCGAGATGTATGAATAGAAGATGGCCTCGTGAACTTCTATGTTGAATTTGTTATTTTAGTGATATCACTGAGTACTTTCTCTGATTGCCTTTACTCTTTACATTACGTATCATTGCTGTCATTATATTTACTTGTTTTATTGCTATAATACAGACACAAGTTGTAATAAATAAATTTAAAAAAATATATATTTTCTTAAGTCCTGACCAGCACTACAAGCAGAAACGTATTTCCCCATTAAATAGTATACTTCTACGCTACTTGTTTTTATTTTTGACATCCCAAGTTAATGAAAAGAAGATGGCTTCGTGGCCTTCTAATTTGAACTTTTTATTTAAGTACTACCACTGGGTAGTTCCTCTACTTGCCTTTTATCGGGATATTATTCATCTTTTGATATATTCAATATACAGTTGTAAATTTAAATAAATTCATTAAGAAAAAAAATAGGTTGGTAAATGTACAAACACTTCATAATTTTAAATAAATTGGCTTAAAGTTCGATCTCATATATAAGAGAAAAATAATTAAATAACAGAATAGAAAATAAAATAAAACAACATTAATTTATAATTACAATTAATTTACACTCGAATAGATGATTTTGTGAAATTTGGTCGGTTTTTTCAAGAAATACGGATTTAAAAAAAATAAAATTATGCAAATTTTTAATTGTTCACTTAAACATAAAATATAGCATCCTTATAAGTTTCAAATGTAATTATTTTGGCACTGCCATATTTTATTAAAAATGAAACTTAAACAAGTTACAAAAAAATGTTTTCCTAAATGGGCTATGATTTCATAATTTTGGATAACGATTATAAAATTAAAATAACAAATATAAATTACAATGACGAGAAGAGATATTTATTTTAATCATCCAATGCTATTGACACTGCTGCCTTTTTCTTTCTAATCGTAAAATCGAGCAAAAAAAATCTAAAAAGATCTAAGGTTATTTATTACTGGAATTCAATTGGAAAACTGGAAAAAAAAAAGCATTAAGACCCAAAATACTGGAAATAATTCAAAGTTTCGGAAATTCAGGTGTCAGTAGTGCATATACTAAAAATTTATATCAATGCAGGTAAGAATACAGCACATATAATGTCAATTAGTCAGATGCAACACTCCAAAACGTTAGATCAAATAATAACTAGTAATTTCTACTTATAATATTAGGATTTAACTGAGTGTCTTAAAGTGATACAACTGCTTCCAAAGGTGCATCAAATCGATGTGACGTATCGCTTCTGCAAAAGTACAAACAACGTCAAATCTCAAAAGAGCTCATTTTTCAATAGCGGTATTTAAAAGTGTCACGTGTGTTTTAAAAAAATTAAAATTTGGGTATCAGTAAAGCAGAGTATTCCTATTGTAATGATGGAATTGAAATACTTTTATTAACCACTATACATTTTTTTTTTAACTCATAACATATTCCCATAAAACTTCAAGTTCAAACATGATACAACTCAAAATATATTGTTAAAAAAATGTTGGAATTCGAATATCAAATATGTCGGTACTGAATTTAAAAGCTTCAACCAATACAATTATTACCATAGGCTTAACTCAAAAATTATTTTGAAGGAGCCAAATATTTCAAAGCACTATTGAATCTTCATGGGTTTTACATTTTTTGTTGTATACGATTCTTCTGTTGGCTTTTGGGTCGGACAAATGTTGAAAGTTAAGACTTCTAAGAGCCTACCAGTTTTTTATTAGCAATAAAAAAGTCCAGTTTAAGTACGATTATTCTTCCTCATCAGGTTGATTCATCCTAAATAACTCAATTCTTCCTATAACCTCAATAGAACCCTTATATACGATGATATTATCATCGAGTAAATACACGTGTATATGATGACGCCACTAGGAGATGGACTGACTACTTCAAAGGATAGAGGATGCCATTAAGGGCCAGTCTGAGTGGGCGTATCCGATCAATCCACTCCTCTGTTCTACTCTGTCTGTCAGCGACCAGCTCTACTTCATATATATATATATATATGTATATAATAAATAAGAGTAATGATCTGATTTATCCCTATAATTAAATGTGCATGACCCAAATTCCCAATAATGAAGACTTACAGGAGAAAAATGAAGTAACTCAATATTTGTTTTCAATTTTTTTTTACAGCGTTTTCTGAAAGATTTTTCGATGGCGAGGAGTACAAGTTCAAGTACAAGTACAAGTACAAGTTCAACCATCTCCAAACGGCTGAAATAGTATGTCCGTAAATGTGAAAAACTAGTTCATCCTGACAGTTCTTGGGGGAAGATCGAGGTGAGGCGGCTTCCACCAGTTCGGGTTCGAGCCCCTCAAACATACCCTTTATTAAAAGATTGACAGGACCAGCAATCCAGGCGGACTTAAATAAAAATAAAGTACCGATTCCGAGGTAAGGTTGCTTTCCTAAACATTTAGAAAAATGTTCCAATTCTTGCAGACTTCAATGTTTAAAATTTATTCTGCAAGCATTCATAAAGTTTCTCAATATTTTTCAACCGTGGACAGTAACCAAGCGTGGTTTGGCTGCCTTTGTTACCAGCGAAAAAAAAAAAAAATCATGATGTCTCTTGGACTCATTAAATGGTAGATACTGTAATGTTTCTCGGTCAACGGTTGTACAGGGATGAGATTTCTTCCAGATCACGCCCACCCGCCATATTATCCTTCCTATTTTGAGTACTTACTTTATAGAAGCTGGATGAGCTTCAGGAGGATCTCAGATTCCAAAGGATGCATCCTCGGCTGTTAACAGTTAAACAATGTTAAAATAAAATCAACCACAGGCGGATTTGAACCCAGCACGTTTTCACGGCAAGCCGTCAGGGTCTATAACTGAGCCATACTTCTCCAAGCCTTGGAGTTGGCAAAGAGTTGTTTTAAAACTTTGACAATAGTAGTTTTGGATCCCTGAACTTTATTAGGGTTTCGCTTTGCCTGAACCTAAGTACCTAAAGTGCCTAATTACGTAACAGCCATCGATGACATCCTTCCAGCGATTGCATTGTGTGTCAATTGAACTGTCCAATAGCCGTTGATCGCTTTATGGCAGGATTCAATTGAAACCTGACAGTTGGGATGCTCGTAATAGGGCACCTGGCCAGCGAGTCAAGTGCTGTTTCCCATCTCCACTTCAATTTCAATCCAAATTGGGCTTTGATCGTTTGGTGAAAGCCTCTCAATGTCAGCATCCAATATAATATTTAATGAAAAATCAAAAACAGGCACCAAAATTCGAACATTATTTTTTCTTTTGCACTGACCCTAAGATGATGGATGGCAACATATCACTATTGGATGTTTTGTACAGGCAAAAAGCGATGTCTCTTAAACTCCTATATAAATAAGGCAGTTATGATCATGAGTTTTTATACTTCTGAATAAAGTCACAGGATAATCTCAAAGTCAAATCACACGAAGTCTATTGATTTAAAACTGTTTCTCTTAACTGAATATTGAAATTTTTAAAGCCATTAGATTCGAACTTAGGTTTGACCAATAGAAGCCTATTCCTGCTTGTGGAAGGCATTGGAGAGTTACTATAATTATCTATCTAGCTGTTCTCCATAACATGCTAAAAGAACCTTTTATGTGTAGAAAATCCAGGCAGCAGATATTTATAATCCTTAAATTGGTATTTGCATTTATTACACAGAACCAGAAAATCAGATCTGAATACATGCCATAATGTTTATTCAATTGTTGTTATTATTTTATATAGATAAGTGCAATTATTTAATTGTTACAATAGGTTCTTTTAATGAGCAGAATTGTAGAAGAAAAAAAAACTTTAATGGAAGCTCAGACTCAACTTTCGAATTTGTTATAAATACCTGTTGAGTAAGACCTGACAAGACAAAAATATCCAGTGATGAGAATAATAAACAGCAGAGGAGCCTACACCTTCCCCGATTCCTTTTAACATGACAACTCGACTACACCACTCTATTAAATTCCAAAAAAGATCGTTGGAACTTGTAATGTTGTAGCAACTGAAATTTTATAAGAAGGGCCTTTTCTAGATCCCATTTATAACAATTATTTTACTCTCATATGAAACAAATTCATTCGATCTGCATTTAGGATCGTTACGTTATATGTATATATATATATATATATATATATATATATATATATATATATAAATTCTTTATTGGCTTTAATGTACAACATGTAGCCATTGAGTCTGGCCCACTTAATGTTAATTTGGTTAGTAATTACTTGAAATAAAACAACAACCATAATTATTATAGTCCGACCTCTATAATATAAGTAAGATAGTATATAGCATATTGTCATTTCATTACAGTTTTTTATTTTTTATTATTTTATTTTTTATTTACAGTTATATAATACAATATGTAAAACTTCTTTTTTTTTTCTTTTTTTTTTAAATTACCACTGGTTTAATAAATAAATGAACAAACTTTAAATTAGGACAGAATAGTATTAATTGTAACAACAGAATAATAATCCTCTAAATAAATAATCCTCCAAACAAATAATCCTCCAAACAAATAATCCTCGATTCACATTAATATACCATAATTATAGCCTGGATTCCGAATTTTTACATATAAACTGCAGATAGAAAAAAATGTTGTTTAATTTTTCTACGCTGTCCATAGTGAGTACATTTTGCAATGATAATTCATCATCATCCTGAACAACATATTTTTGCAGAAATTGTTTCCTTGTGTTAACAAAAAATTTACAGTGCAATGTTATATGTTTTAAACTATTGATTATGGTTTCATAGCACCACTGACATTTTTCATCAGTTCTGAGAATATAGGTGTTGTTCCTATAAAATATTTTCAAGCATTCAGGATTTGAAATTCTTAATTGACTCACAGTTCTTAATTTTTCTATGTTTATCTTGAGTTTTAAATAGCTTTCAGGTTCAGGGTTGGTGTAGGTACAAATAGTTCTGTAGATTAGATTGTAATTTGAGTTAAGAGCTCTATCAATATCCTTCGACAGTAAATGATTTGTTTTTTTTTATATATATATATATATATATATATATATATATATATATATATATATATATAATATATATTATTTTTTGGTTCTTGAGTTTCAGTCAGTGCTTTTAACTTGTTTAGGGGACGTTTCTAGACTAGGTTAGTCTCATACTCGTGCCCTAACAGTGAAAAATGATCTTTTAGTAAAAACATTAAATAGCACACTAAAATTTTTTTTTTTTTTTTTATTATTTAATTCAATGATATTTACAACTATAATGGTATTATATCAAGTAAATGTGCAAAAATGTATAATATGACATGAAAACAGTTGTGGAGAAACTACCCATCGATAGCACTCCAATAAAGTTCTATAGTAGATGATCTCGAGGCCATCTTCTTTTCAGGCGCCTCGGAGGGTTATCAGGAATAGTATGGGAAGCAAGCTGAGAGACTAGCGGATTCAAGTGCGTATGGAGCTTGTTATGGAAGGATAGGTATCTAGTTTGGGCCAAATCAGTAACATATGGGATATTAAGATCATGATGGATGAGTTTGTTTGTGACATAATAAGGAGCATTGAGGATTTTACGAAGGATTTTGGATTGCAAGGATTGGATACGAGATGCATTGGATGGTTTAGTAGAGCCCCAAAGCTCAACTCCGTATGCCCAAATAGGTCTGATGACTGTCATGTAAATAAGTCTTTTGTAATTAATTGGTAGCTTAGAGCGTTTGTCCAGTAAGTGTTGAAGTTGGCGAAAACGTCGAGCAGTTTCTTGTCTTTTCAGTCTTGTATGAGGATTCCAAGTGAGACGTTTATCCAGATGGAGTCCTAGGTAACGTATCTGTTCGACCGGGTTCAGTGGTGTATTATTAAACGATACAGTAGGACAGGAATTCGTAGGTTTACGACGAAGGGTGAAGGTAATTTGATGGGATTTGTTAGGATTTATTTTAATCCTCCAATTTTGACACCATTCTTGTAGGTGTGAGATATGGGATTGAAGAGATTGGGATGCAACAAATGGATCCTTATTAACTGATAACACACATGTGTCATCAGCGTAAGTAGTGAGGACAGTGCTTGGATGGGTTGGGATGTCAGCTGTATATATCGTGTATAGGATGGGCCCCAGGATACTACCTTGAGGAACACCGGCAGACTGGGTGAAGAGGGAAGAGTAGGAACAATTATGGTTTACTTTAAAGGTTCTATTACTGAGGTAGGAACTGATAATAAGGAAGTAAGTTGAAGGTAAGAATTTACGGAGTTTGTACAGCAGTCCTGGATGCCAGACTCGATCAAAAGCCTGCTCTACATCGAGAAAAGCTCCCGTGCAGTACATTCCGCGCTCTAATGCAGATGAGACAACGTCCACCACACGATGGCATTGCTGGATGGTGGAGTGTGATGTTCGGAAACCAAATTGGTGATCTGGGATTATTTGATTGGATTCTATGATAGGATGAAGACGTTTCAGAATGAGTTTTTCAAGTATTTTCCCCATTATGGGCAAGAGAGATATAGGACGATAAGAGGATGGGAGTTCTGGTGGTTTTTTAGGTTTTGGAATCATCTTAATTATGGATAATTTCCAGGAATCAGGAAAATATGTGGTGCGGAGTACGGCATTGTATATATATGTAAGGAGTAGGATCGCTTTCCGAGGAAGGCGTTTTAGAATCTGGGATGTGATTAGGTCGTGTCCAGGGGCTTTGTTGGCGGGTAATCTATGAATAATGTTTGATATTTCGGAAGGATGGAATGCTTTAGGAGGAGGGGACAACTGAAGAGGAATACTTAATTCTGCTCCAATGCATTCAGAGTGGGTTTGATTAAGGATATCTGGATGAGGGTTAAAAGTTTTGAATAGGTGCTGGCCGAAAATTTGTGATTTTTCTTCATCAGATCTTGACCAGGTTTGGGATTCGGTTAAAAGTGGATGGTTGAATTTTTTATAGTTTAGGAGTTTTCTAGTGGTATTCCATAAGGATTTGTCAGTAGTACTGAGATTTTCTGTACGGTAATACAAATTTTGAATTTTGAATGTTCTGATCTCTGATTTTAATTTGTTGGTCAGTTTGGTATAATGGCTCTTGTCCGATGGATATCTCGTGCGGTGCCACTTTGCTCTTGCCCGTCGTTTTTCTTTTAATAACTCGCGAATATGAAGTGGCCAGTTATTCTGTTGATAATGATTTTTACTTGGTAAAGTGTTATATTTTATATTGACTTGTATTGCTTCTGTTAGTTTGTCTATTGCAGAATTAATGTCTCCTTTTGTTTTAAGCGGAATTTTGAGGTCTAAATTATTTTCTAGATTTGATCGGAATTTATCCCAGTCTACACGTCCTGTAATCAGTCGGGGAAGAGAGGGCTTAGGAATGGGAATCGAATGCACTTGAAGCAGAACTGGACTGTGATCAGAGGAAAGGTCATCCAGGGATTTTATAGCAGTTTGATTGCAGGAAATCTGTGAGGAAACAAATATATCTAGAATATCTGGACGTTTTTTGAGGGATGTAGGCCAATAAGTAGGGTTTATGGGTGCGAGGATAGAGAAACTATTAGAGGTTGAAATTTGGGATAAGATGCTACCACGGGAATTGGATGTTCGACAACCCCATCGTTGATGTTTGGCGTTGTAATCTCCTCCGGCAATAAACCGCGGTCCGAAGGATTGGAATAAGGATTCGAGGATGTTATAAGAAAGGGGGATACCAGGAGGACAGTATACAGCTGAGAATGTTATATGGAAAGGACTAGTTGAAATGGTTACTGATGTTGATTGAATGGCGTCAGTTGGAGTAGAAGGAATAAGAGAATGTGGTATAGATTTATGGATAAGGATACAAGAACCGGCATGTGCTGTATCGTCAGGATGATCTGATCTGTAAGTGATATAGTCTCGTATGTAGAAATGCGTGCGGTGAGTGAAGTGTGTTTCAGTAAGTAAAGCAATGTCTATTTGGTTGTCGTGTAGAAATAAGTCAAGTTCGTCACGGTGAGTATGCAGTCCATTAGCATTCCACAGAACGATAGCCAGGGGCTTCATGCTCATCGTGGGTAATTAAATGGAACTTCGGTAAGGATTCTCGTGAGTAGGTTGATGAGAGGCTTGATTGTTTCTTGAAGGTCTTTCAGGAAAGATGACAGGATAGTGTTTAAGTCGATTGGGTTTTGGATTTGGAATGGATATGAGACTTGAGTTTGATAGGGATAATTAACGGGTAATGGATGGTTGGCTGGGGGTTGTACCCGAGGTGCTGAGTTTTCATTCGATGTTTGATGAACTACAGCTTTTGTTTGATTGTTGTGATTGGAAGGTTGTTGAGGTGGTAATTTGACCCGTAAGGGTGTATGGTAGGGAGGAATTTGTTGACGTGGAGGTTGAGGATTGGGATTGGCTGCCTTGGGCTTGGATATGGGTTCCCGAGGCTTGGGTTGGGAGGTCTGGGATTTGGTAAAGGAATGCTGAGATTTGATTTGGGAGGTATGAGGCGTCTGAGCTCGAGGCTGCTGCTGAATGCTTGAGGTTCCCAAGGTTTTGTTGTCCGGAAGTCTATCTGTAGGGTTTACGGTGGTATACGGTAGTACTACGGTTGGTCTAGGCAATTCAGGAAAGGTGGCAGTATTGTCAACTTCAGGAGCCAGCATTGTGCTTTTCTCTTGACTTTTTATTTGATGGTTTCTGGTTCTAAGATGTTGAAAGTTCTTATGGACTGAACAGCCTCTGTAGTTCGCTGGGTGACCCTCACCACAAAGAGCACATTTTGCAGGCTCGTTTCTCGATTTCTGACAAGTGTGAGATGAGTGTTGTCCAGCGCATTTGACGCACATAGCTTGGTGATGGCAATACGTCTTGGTATGACCTAAGGCTTGACAGTTAGTACACTGGACTATGGTATTTTTACGCCTAGGTTCTTCAAATTTTACTATTGAATATACCAGTCTTAAAACTTGAAATATCTCTGGGTTATTAGGAGCTGGTTCAAGTTCGACAAAAAATAATGGAAGGGGGTACTTTTCGGTGGGATGAAACACTGGCGAAATATTTCTTACTTTGTGACCTATTTCTTCGAGGTCACTTTTGATTGCTGTTGTGGGCGTTGAAGAGTGTAGTCCTCTTAAAACCACTCTGTACGATTTATCCTGTTTTAGTTGGTAACAGTGAAAATCATAGTTCTTCACTGTAAGATGATCAATTAATTTTTTGTATGTATCTTTATTGGATGTATTTATTTTAATGTCTTTTACTCTAGAAAAACATTTAAAATTAGTTTGTCCTATAAGCTCAGATATTTCTTGAGCGAAGTTATAAAAATTTGTAATATTTGTGACAAAAATAGGAGGAGGGTTAGGGTCAATGAACCCTTGGTGTTGCTGGTTCTCGTCACGATCGCTTTCTGTAGGTCCAGGGTTGCTGCTAGTTGAGGCGATTGGAGATTTGCTAGAATTGACTGCAGTAGTTTTGCTGCGGGTTATGGGAGGCTCCGGTGTTTTGTTATTTTTTGTCACTGGCTTTTTTGTCACAGCCGATTTATTTTTTTTCGTGTTGGGTGAGTTGCCCGCTGAGCCAGGGGTTGCCTTTCTCTGACGTTTTTGGAGTGTCCTTCGTTTTAAGTATTGCGAATCGGTCTCACTTATTTCCGAAAATGGAGTCTCTGCCTCCGAACCTTCACTACCCGAATTGTCTATTTGCATGTTAAACATTGGATAATTATACGATTAAAATAATTTGAAATAAATTATTAAATCTAACAGTCACTAAAAAATAAAGAAATAAATTTTAAAAAAACTTTTCATATTTAAATAATAATAATAAAAAATATATATACATATGTTTAAAAAAAAAAAAAAGTTGATGAATGCGGGATTCGATCGAGAGGCTGGTTGCCAAGCCTTGACCGTGAACTAGAGAAGGTAAATATTGTAAGTCACCTGTAGGGATTATTGGCCACGTTGCTAGCTTCAGCAGCCAGTCACCAATTTATTTGCTGAATTTTATTGTTTAATACAGTCACTCACCTCACTGATCTTGAATAAATGTCTTAAAGTACTTATGGATTCTTCTGACACAGTTTGGAGATATTATTTTGAGAACTATTGTTGTAATAATGTAACAAGCACAGAGCGATTTAACGAGTGAACATTAGTTGCGGCCATGACACTTGGTACTCCACACTAAAATAAATATAAAAAGACACGTGTAAGTTGTAATTACATAAGGTGTACTTACAAGTTCCAAAGAATTGATCAGTTTTTATCAATCAGTTACTTCGCAATATATCATGAAATGTTTATATTGCAATAGCTATGATCAAGGAATAAGTAATCTATTTTCAGTTTACATCAGTTTTATTTAATTGTTGAATCATATTAGACTATTTATTATTAATTATAAGAATTAATTAAATTCGCATAACACGAGCTTAGACCTTGAACATTCGATTTTTTGTTTATAGCACGATTTTTATATTTCTCTATAGTTATCATTTCATTTAAATTCCGTTTGAAGCTATTTTTTTCTTGGTGTATCACCTTAGGTTCATCAAATTTAAATGTATGTTGAGTATTTCTAAAATGTGTAGTGAGCGCTGTTTGATCTGGTTTATTAGGGTTTTTTATTATTGAATCACAACTATATTTGTGTTGGTACACTCTTCGTTTTAAGTATTGTTCCGATGTTCCGAAATAGGATTTGATGCATTTATCTTGACATTTTATTTCGTACACGACATTTGATTTTAACTCTAATTTATCTGAATCCTTAGTTTTAGTAAATAGTCTTGGACACATACATCATATATATATATATATATATATATATATATATATATATATATATATATATATATATATATATATACCAACAAGTCCGATTATTAATAATATATATTCCCACGTTAAATGAGCGTGGATCGCCCTCTTTAACACTGAGAAGAATTCACTACCCAAGATGTTTTGGGACTTCTATGCACACAGGCTGTGTCCTTGCTGATATATCCTATATACAGTAGCCTGTATACTGTACCCTATATCCTGTATCCTATATACTGTATCCTATTTACTATATCCTGACCCACAACAGTGATCCTATTTTAGGCGGGTATAGACCTATTTACTTCTTCTATCTTCTACAATATCTCCTCTCCACTACTTCTTCGAATTTATCTACTGTCTCAGAACATCATCTCTTTCAAACCATTTTCACTAATTTTGAATTATGTATTGTGAAATTATATATGTATGGTATTATTTAAATTTATTTAATTAGACATTGTTCAATGGGAAACGGTGAATTCAATATATCTTTTACTCGCTGTATCTCAGACTAATTACAATATTTCATATTTGAAAAATGAGGGTTCCGTATCAAAATAAAACCATTTACCTCGCTATCTTGTAGGGAGTCACGAGCCTGTACCGCTACAATCCATTGAAGATATTTTATTGGGCTAAGTATATGAAATGAACTGTACTGTTTCTAGGACCATTGGGGCGTAGGGAGGTGATTTAGATAGGACCATGGTCAACCGCCATGCTTTTCCTCAATTACTAGTAACCACTTTGTAGCGGCTGGGTGGGCCCAGAATGGTCTCCAGACTCAAGTCGACGCATGGCTTTGAACAGAATATTTAGCTACCCTCTCTACCCTCTCGTGTTCAAGGAAATCTTATTACTTTGATTTGGAACTCTGAGTTTCGTTAATAATACCACAATATAAAATATAATCTACAGCAATCATTTCAGCACTTGTTTGCTGTTTAATGTTTTTAAAAATTATTTTCCTATTGTATATTATAAGTATTATCGAAAGTATTCAATATAAAAATATTTTTGAAAGTAGCATATTTAATAAATACAAAATTATTAAAATACAAGTACCACCATGAACCATATAGCCTTGGATTCTGTGTCTGTTAAGAATCGCACTCTTGTTAAATCAATGGTTGTGATTCGCCCCAGATCCCAGTTGTATTTTCTCCTAATTAAATGGTACTTACAATAAAGCCATGCTAAGGCCTAAGAGAGTTTCTCAACCTCAGTATTGATCGACGGCCTCATAACTGAATAAACAATTCTTTGTTGTACCTGGTCTCTAAACCATGTACCAGTGGAATATTATATTATTATATCTATAATTGTTTATGTATAATCAACATAGTATTATTTCATCTTAATCACCTCCCTTCACATCCTATAAATAGTACAGTCTCTTCCATGTACTGAAAATCCCTTCACCCTTCCTCATCCTTTTCCTACCTTTCCTTTTCCCTTCCCTTTCCTCTCCTTATGCCTTAAGCGAAGCCCGCAAATGGTCCCTCCCCATTGTAGAAGCCAAAGCAAAGGCAAAGCGACAATATAAAAGCCCCCCCCCCACGCAGCGGTGAGAGCAGGATCTAACTAAGGTAACTACTTTATAGAGACTGAGAGGGACTCTGGATCCCAAAGATTAACAGATTAAATAATTTATATGTCTCAGCCGGATTCGAACCCGGGACCTTCAGGAGTGCAACTAAGCGCCCTACTATTCAGCTAGCCCCCTCTAAAGATTGTTTTGAATTAATTCAGAGATAAAGATTAATTAAATGCTGTTAAATTTGTATTACTCAACTTTTATGAGATGAGACATAATGCCAGAACATTCCAATCGACTTCTGATAAATTAATTCTAATCTTAGTAGCATATATAATTAAGTATAGAATCTCACCACAATTTATCCCAAAGAATATATTTATATCTTTTAAATTTATCTCACAGTTTCCTTCTTCCTTGCAGGTAGTAAAGAAAGTACTGATTAGTATATATTAGTTTAGATTTCAATGGGATTATCAACTATCACCGCCTCAGAATCCGTTTTGGTAGCTTTGTCGCTACATTTTATATATTTAATTCCGTTCTTATCTCATATAAAATATAAATGACAACATTTAGGTATCACTGTATGCAGGCACTGGGGTATATCGATTTATTAAAACTAATAAATATTTGTTTGATTATTAAAGGAGCTTTGTAATATACTTCCTTGAAATATATTGATTTGATCCTATAATGAAACTATGAAAGGTAGAGAATAGAAGAGACTGCTCTAGGCAGAATTGTAATTAATAGACGACGTGAATTGAGAACCCGCTTCCTCGATCCCTTTGATCATTATTTGAAGCAATAGATCTAAAGCCCAACAGGCCCGCTATCAAAGCTAGCATCTGCTCAAAGTCAAATGAAATTTTTGCTGTTTTTTACCTCCTCTCACTTTGTTATAAAATGGCTTTGTTCTCATAATAGCGTCAATTAATTCCTTTAAGTTTTCTGATCAACTCATAACAAATCAACAAAATTGATTGAAAATATTATAAAAGTATATGAATTTGTAAATATTTTTATTATTTTTTGAATTATTATTTAAGGGTCTTGAGTCTAGAACGTGGTAGAGACTGTACTGTTACTGGAGCAACTATTGTGTAGGGAGGTGATTCGTCTGTATCACGCTCCACCGTCAGAGCAGGTCGTCCCTCAATTTAGGGTTCCCACATTACAGAGGCTGGGTGTGCCCCAGGACGGTCTCCAGATCCCGCGAGACCCATCCCCAGATGTTAATTTATTAAATTATTTACCTACATCCGGATTTGAACACAGGACCTTCAGCACAGCAACTCAACGGTCTACCACAGATCTGCCCAAATCTTTAAACACAGATTATTTTTATAAATATATCCGTGATTCTCGAGTTCCAGTCAGTTCTTAAACTATTTTTGGCGACGTTTCGAGACTAGTTTGGTCTCATACTCATGCCCTAACATTTAAAAAATGAGCTTTTATTGAATAAATTAAATAGCAAACTAAAATAAATTTATAATTTATTTTATATTTATTATTCTTATGATGGTGATAATTTTTATTTTGAAGAGAAAATATTTGTCCAGGCCGGTATTCAAATCCGGGTCTTCTGCATTCTCTAGCGCAGAGCTCTAACCAACTGAGCTAACCTGGCTCGTAACACGGACCCGAAAAATCCATTCTCTTCACCGATCCTATATCCCCGTGATCTCCCAATTTTTGAGATGTATACACGGGGAAGAATGTTAATTGAATTTTACTTTAATTAGGATCTCGTTGACTTACGTCAATTTTATATTATGATTTATTTTATATTTATTATTCTTATGATGGTGATCATTTTTAAATAGTTTTATACGCTACAGAATCCAGAAGACCCGGGTTCGAATCCCGGCCTGCACAAATCTTTTCTCTTTAAAATAAAAATATTTAAAATAAATATAAATTGACACGTGTATGATGGTAATTAGATATTATATTTATTTTAGTGTGCTATTTAAAGTTTTTACTGAAAGCTCATTTTTTTGTCACTGTCAGGAAAAGAGTATGAGACCAAACTAGTCTCGAAACGTCGCCAAAAGAAATTTGAGAACGGAAAATCAGGAATAAATATTTTCTATAACAGCCAAGAAACGTAGAAACCGATATACATATATACATACATATATATATATATATATTTGTATATATAAAAACTAATTATTGTTTAGTCTTTTGTCGTACTCGCTCTGTTTAATTATAAATATTTTTTTAAATTGTATATTAGCCACTGTTACTGATTTTTTCTACACAAAATATAACGTTGTATATCAATTAAAATATAAAAATGGAATTCATAGATTTAAAAAATAATGGAAGCTACATCTTATTCTAATATTTCGATTTTAAGATCGTTATTTCAATACAGAGAATGGAGTGAAATAATGTTAAGACATTTACCAAATAAAGTATAAATTAATTTTGTATCTTTAAAAGAAACCTAAAACAGAGATAATATATTTCATTATTTTTAAAAAGTAAAATATTCAAACAAATAACATCAATGGGTAACCATATCTTTATAGGCTCTCTTAGGGGGTTGTAAATTAAGAACCAAACTGAACAATGTATTATAATATCAGGGTACCTCAACTAAAGCATTGAGTAGCTATATTACTATATATATTACTACATATATTACTACATTACAATTATTTCAACAGCTATATAGTTTGTGAGATATATAGTTCGTATCTTTTCTGGTGATTGATATAATTTGAATATTTGCATTGCATTTTTCCGTTCGTGATGAAGTGTTTGATTTTATCTTTAATTTCAGAGATAAGCTTCCCCCAATATAATGTCGAATATTATTCTTTGTAATAACCGGTAATTTAATAATATAATAATGATTTATATTTAGTTCTTGGCAATATTGTTAAGTAACGCAAGTTACAACATTACCATGTAAAACTAAATTTCTGCAGTGTTATAGCCTGTCGATAGTGCAGTTGTTTGTTAATGTTATAAAGTTTAACGATTTATTTTTTTAATTTGATAAAATTGATAATTAGATTTAGCCTAATGGATCTAATTATCAGGTATTTTAATTGATAGATTTAGTTATTCAGTTCATTAGATCGGTGTGTAATTTATTATAATATGCTATATAATTGCCTGTTGTTTGAAATAATTACCATAACTAGATGTCGCTTGTGTTGTCATAAAAAAGAAAGTCAGGATTTAAAGGTGATAACATATTTTCCTTTGGGGGGACGGAGTGGTTCAGTGGTAGAGCGCTGCGTTGCCGTTAATCTGTTAGCGGCCGGAGATGGATCCAATTGAATTGAATCTAGGACCCTCCAGGGGCTCACCCAGCCTCTGTAAAGCGGGTAACCAAAGTAGGGGGATAAATCTGAACGGGTCTGGAGTTCAGTACATGGTAGAGACTGTACAGTTTCATGGACAACGGATCTGCAAGGAGGTGACTTTGTTCTAGGTCACGCTCAACCGCCAGATTTTTCCCCCTTATTTTGGATACTCTATTTTTATAATATTTTATAGAGGCTGGGTGGACCCAGGAGGATCCTAGATCCTTTAGGGTCCATCTCCGGCTGCAAACAGAATGAATAAAAGTCTTGCCCGCAGCGGGATTCGAACCAGGATTTCCGGCATGGCAACTCTGTGCTCTACCACTGAGCCACTCCGCTCCTATTTTATAATAATACTGTAACAAAATTCATTTTTTTTTTTAAGCACTGGTGTTGAAAAAGTGTGTTAAGGTAGTTTTGTTTGGTCAAAAAGTTACAAGGATTCTAAAATGCATGAAATGTCTTTCAGTTTGTTTTTAAATATCTTTAGTTTTACTATTCTCCCCCTGTCCCGATGAGCTCTGAATTGGTTTAATATAGACAGTTTTTTTATACTTTGTTTCTTGTTTTGAACTTGTCTGTTTATATTCTAACCATTATTTTATCCATCTTTTTTTTTAATGGACAACCAATATTTACTTTTTAAATTAAAAAAAAACGAATTTTTAGATTCACCATAAATGTAACTTTCACGAAAATATTTATTTTATTTTTAAAAGATCGCTTCATAGAAAAAATCGCTTTCGGATTATGAAAAAATTCACGAGGGAAATGAAAACTTTTAAACGCTTCATTTTGGTTTGGTGACGTCATCAGGCTTGTTTACATTTTTGTGATAAGTAATTCATACGATGTTTTTGCATTTTCATATAGAATATTGTGTTCATCTTGAGAAATGAAACAATTGCTTATTAATTAAATTAACTTATTTCATGTAAAGAGTCAATTTTTGTTATTAATGACACCTTTTTATTCAATAACTAGTTTTATAAACATAAGCTATATATAACAAAGGTTTCTTTATGATATTTTTTGAGTGTTCACCCATCACTTGGTCAACTCAAAGACAACTTAGAAAAATCTTTGTCTGTTTTATCATCAACATATGATGTTTCTGACATGAACTTTTTTAGTATTGTGTTTTTCTGATTCCATGATAATTGTGTTTCTGGATTAACTTTTGAAGAACATGTAGGAATTCCCATTACTGGTTCTGAGACATTCAATCTGTGTTTTCTATGTTTCATTATTCAATATTGATGGTTGCAAAACATCACTGATTAGTGATTGTCTCATTCTTTTAACACCTAGAGGTCTTGGTTGAGATGAGTGTGCTAAGATCCTCTTTGTTTGGGAATTGAATTTGGTTGGTATCCACTGCTTCTTTTTTCAAAACTATTGGACCCCCAACTTATCTAAGTTTAATGATATTTTCTACCTGGAACAGAAGAGGAAAAGATAAAATTCACTGCATCTGAAAATGGTGTTTGTTTATGAGAGAGTTTACATGGACTATACACTAACTAGTTATTGCTGAACCTATTCTAACTTTACACTATATTAAATGTAGAAGATCTATAATAAGAACCCATAACAATCTTTTAAGGATGATTTGTACATATAATTTGAATGATAACATTACCATGACAATCAGCTTATTTAAACATAGGGAAAGACACATTTAGAGTGCAAAAGTGAAGAGAACAAAGCTTAAACTTACATTAAAATGAATTTCATTGGATAAGAGTTTGTAGAAGGAGCCAGGCTATCTTTTCTTCTCATCAGAGAAAACCACTTTTTTCTTCTTATTGGATCCATGGGAACTTTAAGGAACAGTTTATCTGGGGTTGATTTTGTGGTGCTTTCACACATTGGCACACAACAGTATTTGTAAGAAATTATAAGTGATTTATTTATTTAATAGGCAATGTAAAATTGATTCAACTTTATTAGAGATTTTTTAATAACAAGCTAAAAATGTTATAAAAATAATTTTGTTACAAGGAAAAGTAGCGAAATAATTTGACTACAAGCCTGATCCAGTCATATTACATATATCTTATCAAAACTAACCGTTTTGGCGCGAAATTAAAATAAAAAAATTTTCGAAGTAAAAAATTTTATGTTTAAAAAGATATTTTTCCATTAAAATTAGCAGTAGCCTATTATTTAAGGTTAATAGATTTCATTAAAACGATTGTTGAAAATCACCTTGGCTGTCCATTACGCTTTTCTATTTTATTTTATTTTTTTTATTTTTCAATCAAATCCATCCTTTTCTATGTGGTCAGAAATAAATAAAGTTACTTTATAAGTAATAATAAAATAATTACCCAAAATAATAGAATCTTTTCAATTCTGGATGTTCACTTCTCATAAATGTCTCCTACATTGATGAATGGATATCCTGCCGAAATTACGACTCTAGGAAATATGCCGACCGCGCTGAAATAAATTTTGGGGTTTTAATATCGGCCGACAGGCGAGGTGTGGTACACCTAAAGAACACCTGTGGTACATCCGAGGTACACCTTGGGCAGCAGAACCTGTGTGTAATTTAGGCGGTTACCTAAGTGCGTTAAAGCGAACAAATTCTTCAAGGAGGATATTCCTTTGACCAGTCATGGAATTTTAATATCACGTCAGGTGAGGGCTCCAGTTCAAAGTCGGCTAGAACACATTTTATGCAATATTGCGTTTTAGAATAAAATAGAATTATATAAAACTTTACACTTATATAAAACATTGCCACATACATTTATTTCACGTTTACGATATTGAGCTGATTTTTTTTTTCGAATAGTATTTGTACGTCAAATTAGTGTCGATTTGTCATTTTTTAGGGTAGTTTTCGTTTTAGGTATTTTTCGTTTGTGAATTCCTGCATCATTATGATATCAAAAATAACAATTTTAATTTTAAATCGTTTTCCTATATGAAATAGAATCCATTTTTTTTCTTATAAAACGCCAGTCACGTCTGTAGTGTTAATGTTGAAAATTCACATGAATCACAAAGAACAGATGTGACCTTAGCAGCTTTAGCGAAAATATTTAATTCAGGGAGAAATGAAATAGATATAATGTTCAATATATGAACATGTAATTTTTATCCAAAATTCATTAAATTTGATTTTTTTTTAATTTTTGAGGGAAAATCGCCCTAAGAAGGAATTTAATCTCAGCATTATAATTTATGTTTTGAGAGTGTGGTGCCTGTATTTTACAAAAAAAAAAGTATATAAATCCTTAATTTAGCTATTTTATTTACGTAATAATGTTTTAAAAGTTTATAATAGTCCAAAATTATACGTCATTTGTAATAAAATGTAAACATACACATTTTTTACTGATAAACCCTCTCTAATTTTAATATTATTGTTTAATGCATTGGTAATTTTAAACATTTCCATTATTTATTAAAAACTGAATCCTCCCCATATACTCAATATATGTAATCAGGCTATGACCCACTGGAGGTCAAGTAAAATTGTGATGAACTCTGACAAAAATATTTTTTGTCTAAGGGTGATTAAATGTTAAGGTCCATGTACAATACGATTAACACTAATGTTTGCCTCTGGTAATACTGTTAGGTTTTTTATACATCAATGATAAAAGGAAAACAAATAAATTTGGGAAAGATTTTTTTATAAACACACACACAATATATAAATGTGTGTTTGTATGTGCATGTGTGCCTACGTGCGCGCGTGTGTGTAATAAATTAAAAGAATAGAATGAATCACCAGAACAAAAAGTAAATAAGTATATATTTATATAATGCCATTTATGCAATTATATCATACACATTGCTATACATATATGTACATGTTGGCTATACATACAAGACACGTTGGGTTTTAGAAGGAATAACAAATTAGCAAATAAGGGAAACTAGAGTTACAAAATTCAGTTTAGGCAGGAAGGGGTGAGATAGCTGAAGAAAGGAGGGTTACTAAAAGAGACACCGAAGGAACTCTCGTAGTCTAGTGGTATAAAAAATGGAAATGGCAACAATATACGTAGGGCATCACAGTACTCATCCACTCCTACTAAATATGAAAAAAAAATCCTTAAAAAGGAGAACAACATTATTTCTTAAGAAGACAAAAGGAAAATCGGTTCGTAACCCCTCCTCGTCTGTTGAAAACAACGTCTGCACACATCGTAGCTTTTTGTTTTGGGTTTTTAGCAAATAGTTCGTAAAGTTCAACTCAAAGAGTTAGCAAGGCTATGATATAATTATGTTTAGTTGAACACTATTCTTATTAGCGGCAATATTATTAGAAATGAACTTCAAATAACAAATCCATATTCGCATAAGCAAAATAATAATCCATACCCGTTATGTTAACATTAATAAAAATAACATCTTCCATTATTTTTTTGTTGTTGCTGTTTGGTGATGTTATTTTGGGAATCTGCGTTTCGTTGACAATTTTTGGTTTGGAAAGGCAAGAGAGCTTAGTCTCTTAAGTAATCTTATTTCTTTCACTTAGTTTTCTTCCAGAAACTGATACGGACAAGAAACAGGATGGTTCAACATGAAACAAGAACGATCTCACAAATATAAGAGAAAAATAAAAACATCCTGTGTTTCGGAATTCAAAAGTGACTTTATTTTTATTACATATAAAAAAAATTATTACTCAGGTGTTAATAATGTGTAATTAAACAATTCATGGGACTTACATCAGAACAGAGTAATGATTAACAATTTGAAACATTAATTTGTTGGTAATTATACATCCTAAAATATAAGGCGCGTAGTCCAACATAGTACGATGGGCTCTAGAAACTGAGAAAGGATTTCAAATTCAGTAGTGCGAGAGAAAATGGGTGCTCATAATACCATACTCGAAAAAAAATCACAATAAAGCGTCTAGAGCAGTTTGGACACCTCATTGGGTATAGTATTCTTAGGAAGAAGAAGAAGAGGACGACCGCGAACTTCTTGGATTGACCAAGTCCAGGAAGACATGGCAGGATATGGCCCTAATGAAGAGAACGCATTTTACAGGAATACCTGGAAAAAAATGTTACTCTATAATTTGGTTGGAGAAAACCTCAACTTTGAGGAAACTTTCAATAAAAAAAATTATTAAAATTTACAACTTTATACTGAATAAATCAAGTAAATGTAATGAAAGATAAATCATGCCCCGAGATAAAGGCAATTAGAGAAATTACCCAGTGGTAGTACTCAAATAAAAAGTTCAACTTCGAAGGTGACGAGGCCATCTTCTTTTCAGACGCCTCGGAGGATTAGCAGGAATTGAAGAGGTTGCTAGAACTCCACTAAAAAATGTTGTTCAGTTTAATATTTCTAGTGAGCCTCTTCAAATATAAATTGATAGTAAGTATAGTTAAAATATTGAGTGTTTTGCAGTAACTATAATAATTTAAAGTTTTTTAATTTTAGTCATGCTTTATTGATAAAAAAAGGGGGCGGAGTGGATCAGTAGTAGAGAATTGAGTTGCCATGCCGGAAATCGTGGTTCAAATCCCACCTCGGGCAAGACTTTTATTTAGTCTGTTTGTAGCCGGAGATGGATCATGAAGGATCTAGGACCCACCTGGGGCTCACCCAGCCTCTATAAAATATTATAAAAGTAGGGTACCCTAATTAAGGGGGAAAATCTGGCGGTTGAACGTGACCTAGGACAAGTCACCTCCTTGCAGAACCGTTGTCCATGAAACAGTACAGTCTCTACCATGTACTGAACCCCAGTCCCGTTCACGGGTTGTAGTAGTACAGGTTTTTTTTCAATAGATAAAAAAAAATATGGTTTATAAAAAGATTATCTAATTTACCTGTATTCTCTGTATTTAAGTAATAGTCTTGAAATTTAAAATTTAAAATAAGAGGTAGATTTTTTAATCGATTCATCACGCATTTATTCTGGTTTCGACCATGTCGAATACTTTGCCAACGCTTCGCTGGCCAAACTGCAAGCATCCCCTTGGGGATCATCTGAGACTCTGTATTTACTACATCTGTGTTATACATATTCCGGGAGGAAGCTGGCAGTATGACCAACAAAACGTCGGAAGAATTTGACGACACGATAGAAACCTGACCGTGATTGGATTAGAAATATTAAGTAATTTAGGAGAGTATTTGAGATGTAGCTTTTTTTTTTTTTAAATCGTTGCATTCAATTTAAATCTAAAAACAGTGCTTTTCTTTGTGTAACGTCTTAAAAAAGTAAGGAACGGTGGCTTTATGCTTTGCCAAATTTTAAATAATAATATTTAACCGATGAAGTATGACTAAAAAACTAAACAAAAACCAGTTGCTGGACCCGTTGCTAGGCAATTCACTTCAAATATTACATAACTAAATAGTTTTTTATATTATAGAGAGACTTTTTACTTCTAAAAATATTTATACATTTGTAAAAATAAAAATAAAGATTCATTATTTTTTCATCTTTAATGCTTGAACGTTTTAATTAAACCGTTGTAAAAGAAGGGGTTCCTAATATTAATTCTATAACCTTCCATCCGAGCGACTTCGCCGGTTGTGAATTCAATAAAAAACCAGATAGTTTTGATTGGGTGGTAATTTCCCCAAATATATAGGATTGAAGCTAAAAAAGGAAAGACAAGAACTTCATCAAGTAATACAAATAAAAACATCCTAAATTGAGTAAATGATAAATATATAATGTAAAATTAGAAAAAGAACAGTTACAAAAATATTAATGTGTACAACTAAACCTAGCAAAATGCAAGAAAAGTTATTTAAAAATTAAAACAATAATTATGAAAAAGGAAATGCACTAAGCTAGTACCTAAAATTAATTATTTGCATAAAAAATTAAATGAACTTATTTACTAGAAGGTATGAGTCTTAAAATCAAAAATATTAATGCTCTGTGAATCAATAAGAAACTGAGAAATGAAATGAGTTCTTGAAAAGTGTTGAGTTCTTGATAGCGATGAGTTGATGCTTCGAAATGTTTATGAGTAGAAAATGTCTCCTCCAGTTAAGTCCAAAGTGAGATGAAAATAGCGAGAGGTTTTGACAAAATTTTGTACTGGTGAGATTTGACAAAATTCAAGGTGAAGAAGACGGAGAGATTGGCGGCAAAATCAAAATGTAGAGTAGCAAAATCAACCTTCTCACACGACAACTGTCTTGAGACCGATCTTGTTTTGTTTTTCAAACATCAGACTTAATATTAAAACATGTGTTTTGAAAATTACTCTCTGAATCATTTTTTTCCTTTAACTTAGTTTTATTATTGCAAGAATTATATAAAACAAAAATATCTGGATTTTAATTATAATTTAAAAATATTCCTTTGGAATAAAAAAATAAATAAAAAATCACTATCGATACCCGACACCCGTCAACTCATACAAATTAATGGTAACATTAAAATTGGATATTGTAATGTATTTCCAATTGCAGAGCTGCCCATAAAACCAATTGGCGCTATTGAAACATAATAATGGTTGACTGATGATCGCTTAACGAAATTATTCTGAATATATTGGCTAATGAAATTATTTAGTCGACTTGTCCAGAATGGTATTATTGTCGAATTAAACAACGTTTAGCGTTAAATGACGAGTGCATTCGGGTATCAACTAAACCAACGTTGATGGCAACTTGAATAATTTAATCTTTGAGGCATTATTCATAATGTTATCTGATATCGTATATTATTAATTTAGTTTTAACCCATTCTCTTTGTTGATGAATATGGAGCTGGGAATTGGCAGTGCTAATGTAATATTCTGTGTTGATTATGAGATAGGTTTTGAAATGAATATGAATAGCCTGCAGTTATGTGGCTACTTCTTTTGGTATTGATATGTCCCATCGATGAAGTGTAACAGCTCTAAAAACTGTCCATTACCTCTACAACCTATGAAGGTTCAGCACTTGGTAAGCTCTAAAGCTGTCCATTACCTCTACAACCTATGAAGGTTCAGCACTTGGTAAGCTCTAAAGCTGTCCATTACCTCTACAACCTATGAAGGTTCAGCACTTGGTAAGCTCTAAAGCTGTCCATTACCTCTACAACCTATGAAGGTTCAGCACTATGTAACCTCAACCAATTGTGCAGAGTTATGTTTTAGCCTAAGTTCAACCTTTATCTGTTCCAAAATAAGGATCTTCGAATCCCATAAGGTAGATTTTTAGTTGATTTTAGAAATAATTAATATAAATATACATTTTTGCACCACGGTGTGTTTCCAAATTATCACTCTCGCAAAGAAAAAAAAGAAATATGTTATAGACAGAGAAGTGAAAAAGTGAAAAGTATTTATTTAAAAAGAAAAAAAAAATATACATTTCCTAGAACTCTAGGCGATACAAACTAAACTTTCTTGTTATTAAAATATATGAATCAGGAGAGACCTATTTTTTTTTTTTTTTTAATTTGGATTCCACGAATCTTTCAAAGTAAAACTTGGAAGTATGAGAAATAAAATAAAAAGCAAAAATGTTGTTTTAAGGATTTGGAGTTCTTTAACTATTTAAGTTTTTTCTAAATATTCATAATTGGAATAATATAGGCGTATTAAATATTTCATCTGCACCTAGATGTTTCCTTTAAGTGGTTAACAAGCATAGGCTTGAGGTGTATATTGTTGAATGGAATTGAATTTTGATTGTATTGTATAATAAGACCTTTTACTATAAAACAATAAATATTATAAACGAACGTATTTATCTTCTCTCCCTATCTTTCTATATTAGAAAGTATCCATCAATACATATATACATATAAATATTTATTCTATTTGAAAAGACGAAATGTTGAGCAAGTTTTCACTTCAGACTATAAGGAAGCAATTTCAAAGCTTCCTGGGTTGTAAAGGAACTTCCTACATTATAAACTCAATCCCTTTGCTCATGCAGCCTATTTTTAATCGAACGATCAACATTTCACATTCATGTAGAAGTCGAATACTGTCATACTTCTTCTAAGCTATTGAGAAATATTCCCGAGATATTTCCCCCAAGCTCTACGACGAAGAGTTGAGGAGAACATCCTGACCAAACGCAGGCTCAATTAGCCCACCTTAACGACTCAGCTGACTAATCATTTAGGTCTCCTGTCCGCCCTCTCCATCTGGACTTGTCTAACATCTTAGGCTTCTCCTCTCTGTCTCTTCTATAATCCTCAACTGTGTGGCCATTATTGTTATTGTTATAGATAGCAAATAAGAAATATTTTAATAATATTAAGTCTAAGTTGGTTGCCGATACTCTCTGTTTACAAACATCCGTCTACGATTACACTATTTAAACCCAATTCCATTAGCTGTTTTGTTAGAGTTATCTAGGTATCTATTGCTCGTTATTATTATTTAAAAATAAGAAATGGTATGTTAATTTGAAATGGTATGTTTATCCCCGGCGACTTTTCTCTTTTTTTTTTGGGACCAAAATCAAATTGCACTAAATAATGTTCCTTAAAACTGGTAAATATTACCGTATTTTCAAAATTGTTGGCCAATTATGAGATTCACAACTACAAATATTGCTTATTTTTGAAGAAAGATATAAATTATTTCAGAATCATTACAACAATACTTTTAATTAATATCTATTTTTAATCCATCCATCACGTATCTCTTACGGTGTCGTCAAGTTCTTTGCCTTAAGCCAATCATAAAGCAGCCAACCAGATCACTGGAATAATAGACTCCGTCTCGGATCCCGAAAGCAATAAATACCGAAGTATAGAAAAAACATTTTCAGTCCTGAGGATGCTAGCAATATGACCTGCGAAACTTCGGCAAAGAAGTTGATGACACGGTCGAAACCAGAAGGAATACGTGATGAATGGATTAAAAATATTAGCCGTGGCAATGTAACAGAGTATTTAATATATACATATATTTTTTCTCACAAGTAACGAGACAAAAAGGACGTGCCCCAAGATATAAATTTGAATTTCCCACCTGATGGCGCCACTAGTCACGTGACACGGACGCCATCTTCCTCCTAGTGGGCAAGAACCCACTCTACTTTAGTCCCTTATGGTCAAGTAATCCCCTTATCCCTTCGGACCTTACCAATACCCTTAATGGTCCGAAGCGGTCAATAATCAGGCTAACAAACATGGCAACAAACCACGACAGCCCCAGCGCACAGAGTAGACCGGACAACAGCGATAAATCCCTGGAGGCAGCGTTGGCCGCGGCCCAAGATCCCGAGGTCACTGGAGCGTGCTACGGACCGCCGAACCAATATCTTCTATACGTGGCTCTTCCCTCCTCACCAGCAGTTAACCTTTCCCTCCATAAGCTAATCCATTACAATCTCCATAAATATCCAAATAACGGCATTCCTTATAAAGTTTTCAGTATATATTCGCTCACATGCCCAAATCCCCTTGGCTGTTCTCACTGGTTGCTATTTGATACTCAGTAGAAGGCACTTGGAATATTCTGATCTGAAAATTCTCCTGAGGCTCACTCAGCCTCTGTATAGTGAATAACTTTAATAGAAGAAAATCTGGTGGTTAAGCTGGATCACATCCAAATCACCTCCCTGCACGACCGTTACACTAGAAACAGTCCAGTCTCTATCACCTAATGAAGCCAAGACCCTAAAAAAAAAAGGTATTAACTCTCTTATGTACTGGAAATCAACATACCAGCGAACGTTTCTCCGATTCAGGCATAATCAGGCTATACGTAAATCTAGATTTAAGACTCAAGATATAATTGAAGAAAAATAGAATAATTGAACGGAACAATAAAAAGAGAAAAAATAATAAAATTCTAAGATACAATAGAAAAAAGACAAAGCTACATTGTAAAAATACAATGCCATGTAATGCAAGAATACAAACGAAATACACATTAGGAATATACAATAGAAAAATACAATAGGAATAACGATACGAAGATAGAACAAATAAATACCATAAAAAAATACAACATATAAGTACAATACAAAAATACACCGAAAAATACAACACAAAAATACAATGGAAAGACACTATGTAAAAAATACAGTGGAAAATATAAGGCGCCAATAAAATAGAAATATGCAATACTGTACTAAGATACAATAGAGAAATACAATAGAAAATACAACAGAAAAAAAATAGAAAGAAAAATCTTTTGCCGCCTTTACCAGCTTTCTCCACCTCTGTCTATCCTGCGCCGCTGTTTTCCAGTCTGCTACATGTAGCTCCGCAGCATCTTTGTTGACCCTGTCAATCCATCTGGTCTTTGGCCTCCCACGTGGTCTCTTGCCAACTATTGTGGCACACATAGTTGTGTCGAGCCGTCCTGATGGATTGCTTCGAGCTACATGCCGCGCCCATCTTAACCATCTTGCCTTCATGTCATCCGATATCTAAGTTCCGTGAGCAATTCCTTACTGGTTCTTCTCTTCAACGAGTTCTGTCTCTCATCCCGTACCGCTCCAGTTATCGTGCGGAGGATTTTCCTCTCGATTCTGCTTTCCAGGGTGTGGCGAGAGCCCACGCCTCACAGCCGTATATCAGAACCGGCTTTATTACATCATTTACACCCTAAATTTTAAATTTCTAGAGGTTGTTTGGGATTTCAATACTCTTGAAAGAGCGAAGAATGCTCTATTTGCACTTGTTATAAGCTGGTCTATCAGAGCTAATTAGTCATTCGTTGAGGTGTAGCCAAGGTATTTGAAGTTGCCTACATTCGGAGAGGACTTGCGATCCACGCTGATATCCTGTTGCTGGGGTGAACTTTACGTCATACTATCATGTGTTATGTTTTTTCATCATTTACCTCTAAGCCGATTTGTTCTGCATCTCTCATCAGCGCCTTAGCGATACTCACGATAATCCTTTCATTACTTCCAAGACTGCTTTATCATCGGCGTGTGCAAGAATTTTATGTTCAATTGCGACGTGGAACCTGCCATTCCCTCTTGATGTTGTCCTTATTACCTCCTCAAGTTAATAAGAACAACATCAACCTTTGAGTTAGCTCAGATATTTATTTAATTAATGGCTAAAATATTGTAGTAAAGGAGGGCAATATCAAGCACTGAAGGTCTCGAGATCGGCCGGGGGCAGGGGGGGGGGGATCACGTGACCGCGAGCGAACCACGCCAACTGATAAGGCCGCGTCGAAAATCTTATCAGCCCTTCCTCCCGCTCCTAGGCCTTAATATTGCCCGCCCTTGGTGGGTCGATAATCAAATTATATCCTTCGGAGAACTAATATCATTCAACTAATATTATTTATAATGTTTTTGCTAAAGTTTAGCAAAGAGTAAATGAAAAATAATCCTTACACTTAGGAATGCACTTGCTTGCTCCTATAATACTCTCTATTTGAGCCTTGCATTAATTATATTACATTTGACTATAGGGAACAAAATAGCAGGTACAAATAAAACTTCATGGCGCTTCTATTTTGATTAATTGAGATAATAATGATGATGGATGATGCCATATTTATATGAATAAAAAAGATAAATTATTTCAAAGCATTGGGCTGATAGATAAAAAGTTAAGAATGATGTCAATTTTATTTGTCTATTTAGGCAAAAGAATATAGACCAGTTATTGCGAGAAATAGGAACTTCCACTGTAGGACGAAGTGTTGATCTTCAAAAAGAATACTCCAGATACATAAAGTATTATGATAATAGGAAGCTTTCAGAACCACGTGACTCGAAGGTTCAATCCTACAATCCTGTTTTATGATTTAAAACAAAATCTATTAAGAAAAATATTACAGGTATTGAAATAATGCCTTAGAGTTAAATATAAACCACGGATGATTTAAGAAATAAAAATTATAATGAAAAATAAATATGAGGTAACTTCTAATATTACTCCGGTAGATTCATTGTAATGCACAGAGTTTTCGGACGACTAGAAGTGTTAAAGAGCTTGATTGTATGCAGGTGTATTTTGACCTGTTAAATATTTATTGCTTTCAACCTTCTACTTATTACTTAGTACTATAAATGGTTTTACCCAAAATTGGTATGAACGTAGAGGGGCAAAAAAATATTTAAAGCGCAAAAGTATGTAGGGTAAGTATGGAAGGTAGTACCCCTCGGGAGACAGAAGCATTCGTTTTTATCAATATTTTTTGAACCTCAAATAAACATTTTCAATTTTTTCTTAATACTTCATAGTAATTTATAAATCTAGGATTATATGCTCTAGTGAAAAAAAAATCTGATGAACCCTAAACCTACTAATTATATTATAACAATACCTGTATTAAACTTACCTAGAAGTGAACAAAGAAATGTAGGACATAAGATATTTATGTACTTAGTAGATACTATTCTGCTATTAGCAGATGGACTTCCTGGCGGAGAGCTAGATCGGGCGAGCCATCGGCTGTCCTCCGGTGCTATACCCGCTATTCCCGGCAGTTATCAGGACCGCTATCAGATATCCGAAGAACGGAGAACACGCTTGGACAATTAGCCTCTCTTTAGAAGTTGTTATTAGATTATCTTCTAACACTGGCTTCATATTGAACTTAGCATCAATCTCTAAACAGCTCACGAGTCGACCATCCTTCGTGTCCTAACACAGCTGCGTGATTCGAAATAAAATTATAGTCCTTCTGATAAGAAGTTTAAAAAAGGGATATGGAATCTACTCAATTATATATATTTATTGCTCATGATGGAATATAATTGTGTGAACGAAACTGAATCATGTTATTATTGATAGCAATAATTTCTTTATATACTGGAAATGTAGGAATGCCTTAAAATAAAATAAAATAATAAAATGTTTGAAAAATAAAAATTATAATTAAAATTAAATGATGTGGTAGTAATATTTACCATAATCACTAATTACCCCGGTGAATAAGTGATTATGTCGGTTTTGTCCAGAGAGAGAGTTAACTGCTTTCAGATAACCGGAATCGTGTCATTATCGTAGTTTTGGGCTTGAAATGGAGTTGTAATATAAGCAATAACTCCTTTTCAAGCCAATGCCTTACATAGGCCCTATCGAGGTATTTATTACGAAAATAACTCGATTCCGCTTACTTGAGCACAAGAAACTCACTTTGGATAAAATTAGACTTAACCACTTTTTCACCGGGACTGTAGATATAGTGACTGGGCCGGGCGAGCCTTCGGTTCTAAAACAATCTTGGGCCAGTTTTCTCTATTCTATTTCTATTTTTTTGCTCTGTTTCCATCCTACTGTTACTACTCTTAATACTTCAAGAAACTGAAGAATGCCTAAATGATTCATAACAGTGCAAATCTTTAGGTGTGTATATGGGCATTTCTCTACTAAATGGAAAATCGTTGTCCCAAGCAAATTTTATATAATAAATTTTAATATTTCTCAGTTTTTTGTATGAATAATGACAAAGTATTAGGTATTCTTGACACGCCACAGCTTATTTAATAATTTAATAATGTAATATTTATTTGAATCAACCTCAAACACCTCAAAACACAGTCCCCTGGTATCTTTTTCCAAATTACAAGTCTTGTGACCAATATTACTTGTTTTGCTGTTGATACTAAATAAAATGTATTAAAATATTTTTTTTTTAAACTGTCAGCATCTTTATAAATCACAATTATATACTTACTATAAACATTTAATCAAATAATCTCGACGTGAATGCTGTCCTCAAATTTTTTAAACAGTCCCCTGATAAAATTTGAAAACAGCGCTTAAGTCAAATTTTATAATGGCGCGAAACGTTAACGTGGAATGGACCGCGATCAGTTGAAGATCGTGCGGGTGTAAGATGGGCGGGCAGTTGCCATTTTGTTAGTGCCACCACTGAGTCTGCCACGTGCCTCGGCCGTTAGATAAAACAGTCCCCTGGTAAGCTATTTACCGTAAAGAGTTAATGAGATATTAATTTACACGAAACGTATCAGATGTTAACTGGAACTGTGTTATTCTAAAAAGAACGTTGGGGAATGCAAACATTGAACATTAAATTTGAATGAAGAAGAACGCCCAAAATGCGTTTTGTAAAAGAAAACGAACTGAAAGATGGTGACTGTACCGGGTACTCCATTAGTATGTGTGATTAATCAAAATATAAATAATGATGTTTTTATTTAGTACACACTACGGATGAGGCCTAAACGATGGTATGCCATTGTCTTGAGGTCCCGTTGTTTTCTTGAACCGAGCGACAAAAGCATGGCCTATTGATTACTCGGTACGCGAAGAGTATTGTGCTAATAGCTGCCATGCCATGTGGGAAACGCTAAGGCGAATGACACGTGTTATCGACAGCATTGACAGCAGGTCGCATCGACCTCTATTCTGTTATATTCTGTTATCAGTGCGTCTTATCAGCGTTCTTTTGTTCTTATCACGTTACTGGTCCTAGTTTCTTTCTTTTTGCCCCAGTCCTAATGCACTTTATTAGCTTAATGAATTCAAAACTCCTTTCTAATATTGTTTTTGAGTCCTGTCTCATCGAAATAAAATAAATAGTTACTGTGGTGAAACATTACAGTCTGTTTCAATCAAGGCATAAGCGAACTGATAACGAAATTTATCAAGAAAACATAATAATAATTATAAGAGACTTTGAAAACGTGAAGGTTCGACGCCGATACCATCACATTTTACTATAACCACCCACTCCCACACCCTTAATAAACTTAAACACACCCCAGTTAATAAAATTTGGAGTTATTTCGTTAGTTACAAAACTCAACTACTTTCCTATCCCATCTCGGCTGTCACCTGATTACTGTCTTTTCGTTTACATTAACACACTTTTTCAATTCCGAGTTGTGTAGGCTCATAATTTCTACATAGGACTAGTCCTTTTCGACCCGATATGTTAAGCAATATCTTATGTTTGAAGAAAAAAATATTTTTTCATTTAATGTTTTGGCCACGGTCTGATATAAAATTTAGTACTTATAAAACTATTAGGGATAATTTATAAAATCTGATTTTTATCGTTAGGATTAAAGATTGAAACTAAAAAATACCAAATAATTCCTTCCTTTAACCGGGCCTTTATACTGTGTTTAATCCCCAATTCATTAATTCATTGAATAAAGTCTCCTTTTCTTCTACTTCTAAAGAAATATCGATATTTTTAGTTGGTTTATCGAGCTGGTATTTCGATATATGTTAAATATTTACAAGTATATATATTGTTCTGTTCAAACCTAAACAAAAACATTTATGATTTCTCTTCTGTATTTAACATAAACGTATCAAAAGCGATGTAAGGATATTATCCAACATTGTTTGTATGTAAGATAATGCAGGTATAAGCGATTAGAGTTGATAGAGACATTCTGTTTACAAAATCATTTTCCATAAGTATTATTTACTATACACTATGAATGTTAGATAATAGCAAATATATTCAAATATATATCTTTGTAGGGAGAGCTCAGTGAGTATTAAGCTGGAATGCTCAATGTCCCGTTTTCGATTCCGGGGGGATAATCTATTTAATTTGCTAACATAGACCCTGTTAAGTGTAAAGTGGGTAACATTAATTTAGAGAAAACCTGGATGATAAATCACAACCGTAATCCTTTAACAGGACAGTCTCCACCATGTACTGGACCCAAGACCCTCCATGGGTTGTAGTCGTACAGATTTGCTTTCCTTATATTTATTTCTTTTCTATTTTTATCTTCGATATATCGTTTTATTTATATTAAAATTTGAAATGGTTGGCCAAAGAAAAAAAGAACCAAACAAACTCTTGATGCTATTGCTAGTTGATATTAATGACTATTTTCAAACTAACTGTCCCTGTTAAGGGATAGAAATATATGTTTAACATTGGTCGAAATTATATTGTTATTACTAATAATTTGATTGCCATATTTTCCTATTATTTATTCTTATACAATTTTTATCGAAGGTTATTATTCATAATTAATTGAGTGTGATATTGTGATTAGGAACGAGATAGAATACAAAATATTCCAAAACTCAGATTGCCAAAACCTGTTTCCGATAAAATCTCTTGGTGACGACACATGTCCTGTGAATTTGATATATAAGATAATTCATAACAGTTAATATTTGTATTCTGTTTTAAACTGTAATAATCAAGATGAGATGAGTCTGAAAAATGCAGATTTAATGCATAAATGTGTGAGCATTACATTTTTTATTAATACACTTACAAGGATTAATTTCATTGGTCGGATAAGGAAAGTAGTCGTGATTAATTAAAATGAGCTGACCAATCAAAGCTGAGGATTAAATCATTCGCCCATTTAATCCGGAGCCATTTATATTTTATTTTACATAAATTATTTCCATTTGTAAAATAATCGAGTTAAGTGGCCCCTTCTTTTTTTTAAATAATTAGTATATTGACAAAGATGAGTTTTTCAATGTTGTTGAGAGATTTTAAATTTCATACTAAAAGCTGCCATTAGTTTTAATAATTCGATCGAAGCTATGCGATAATATTTTTAATGTAGGCGTAATTTTACACCTTTCGGGATACCCTGACAAATCTCGAAATTCCTCTGAAGTTCATTCATTCTGCAATTCGAGATTGACTATAAAGGGGCCTCAATGAAATATTGTCAAAATTTTCATATTTTCTTTTTATAGAGAATATGACTTTACAATAAAACATAATATTTCTTGTGGGGTTTTATAATAAAGAACATTGTATATTTAAGAAAACGAACAAACAATTGCTAAGAAACTGTACAAGCAAATATAATATTTACCATTTCTCATGCCAAAAACATATAATACTATGTGCCAAAAACATATGTAAAAAATTGGCATTTTCGAGTTAAGCCTTCAACAGCAAATGTATTGGTTGAAGCTTTTTAATTCAGGAACGACAACTGATTTCAATTTCCAACATGTTTATTTTAATAAATTCATATTTTGAGTTGTATCATATTTGAACTTGAAGTTTTATGGGAATAATGACAAAAGTTAAAATAAAAAATTTATTTTATTTCTTTATTAATTGTTATAATTTTTATTTTGAAGAGAAAAGATTTGTCCAGGGCCCCCTTGTATACATCGCAAATTCCGAGAGTGCAGGGATGTGGGATCGGTGAAGAGAATGAATTTGTCTGACCGAGGTACGAGCCAGGCTAGCTCAGTTGCCAGAGCACCAGAATGGGAGACCCGGGTTCGAATCCCGGCCCTGGACAAATCTTTTCTCTTCAAAATAAAAATTTTTTAAATAAAAAAGTTTTAAGCGTTTGAAAATTTTCTAAACGTTAATAAAAGGATTTCAATACCATCATTACACCAGGAATTCTTTGTTTTAACAATACCCAATTTTTATTTAATTTTTTTTCACATAGAACTTACAAATACCTCTATTGAAAAATTAGGTTTTTTGAGTCATGACGTTGTTCTTTCTCGTGCACAATTAGAAACAGTAGTAACACTTCAAGACGTTCAAACAAGTACTAACATTATAACTAGAAATTACTTATAATTAGTTTTTGATTGAGCGTCTTGAAGAAACGTGTTTGTACAGTTGGTGTGAGGTGTGTTATATTGTTATCTACAATGATGTCAATTTTTAGTAAACTGTTATGATACATAAATCGGCGAAACCTTGAATTGTTTGGATTTAAGTGTTTTAGGGACTTCAGACTTTGTTTTTTGCAGTTTTGCAATTGAATTTCAGTAATAAGCTGTTTTATTTTTTTTATTAGTCACTCGATTTTATGATGACACAAAAACAGGTAGTAGTGACTATAAGGTTCGATGATAACACTCGAAAAATACCAATATTCGATTAATTGGCTTTAATATCCTATATTTTAAAAATAAATTCTGTATGAACATTGCATTAATATGGCTAATGGAGATTTATTTTTGTGGTAGGAAACTCGGGTACTTAGTAATTTCCCGTTACGATTACACGCAATTCTATTGTTAATTTTACAATGGATACGTCATTTTTCGCTGCGACTGATGAAATGACAATAATGACGACTCCGAAAGACCCAACTAACACTGCCCTGGTTAGGAAGAGTCGGTTACCTACTTGTGTTGCGATATCGATCGGTTTTATAGATCATCAATACACTATCATCTTCAACAACACAACTAGAACCCAAGATATCCTTGGAAGGACCCTTTTTTTTATTGAATTCCAGTAATAAGCCTACTACTATTTTTTATTGGTCGCTCGATTTTACCTGATTTTTGTTTCATCGTAAAAATCAATGAAACAATCGTAAAACACGATGAAACAAAATACAGGTAGTAGTGTTTTTAAGATTCGATGATATTACTCGAAAAGAACCCATATTCGATTAATTGGTGTTAATCTCCTTTATCTCTGTTTAAAAATAAATTCTGTATGGGCGTTGTATCGATATGGCTTATGGAGGATTATTTTCGTGGTTCTTGTGAACAGATTTAGATTTCCACAACACCAACAACACAGCTAGAGCCCCCAGATATCGAGAGAAGGACCCGGTGAAGAAGGAATCAGAAGGACACAGAAGGATACTGGAAGAGATCCAAAGAAGGTCGACGCCCCGGCCAGACGACTATATCGACCTACCCCAACTCATCTCGGCTTGTGCAGGTCCCGGGTCCTCGATTTAGACCGCCTCTGCGCACTTCTGTAGGGTGTTGTGCTCCCAACCTCCGTCTCTTGTAAACACCATAAACTATAACTTCTCTTCTTTTTATCTCTCTCTGAGCTCTTATCTGCGTCAATATTTTTGTTTGCTAGATCATGAATCTCTTCTCACTGGAGTCTCGCCGCATCACCTCCATTTATTTAATTCCTTTGATAGAGGTATGATAAAGTAGATCGTGTACACAAGGTAAAAATTAATAACATCTCAATATTTGATACTAAACCTATCAAACTCACAAGAACAATTTCTGTGAAAAAAAAATCATTTAAATCATATCAGTGGTAACCTCTACACAATTTACTAACGATTGAAATATTACAATAATTTGACATATCATATTATTACTGATTTTAATATTTAAAATTTTTCCAAAATCGATGGGTAACAAACCGTAAGATGTGGTAACTTTGGGACACATTTCGAACATTTAAGCTGGTTCTATCTTTATTTTAAAAGCTAAAATGCTGAATTATTAATTTATTAAAAATTATTAATAAGTAGGGTACGTCTTCTTCTAACAGAATATGGCAGAAAAATAATTCTAGAAAGAGGAGTATTTAACTAAAAAATTAAATTATCGCAATTCATTTCATCCTTACCCCATTGATTGGAGTTACAATGGGACACTGAATTATTCTATTAGAATTTTAGAAACATGACTTTGCACCAATGTCAGACCGAAATATTGCATAGGCTCATTATTTACATAATAAACAATCAGGAAAATGAGTGTGTATTTTTGTGAGTTATATTTTTTGGCATTCCGTGCTTATGATGTACTTAGGAGATGGGATGGTGTCATTTCTTATTGCTAGTAAGACTTCTTGTAAATTTTCTTCAATGCAAGTTTTGTATGGCCTTATGCTAAGATTTCTTTTAGGAATATTAGGTCCAAATAGACGAACCACAGATTAAGTTTGGTACTGTCTCAAAGTTACCCTTATATATATATATATATAAATATATAAATTGACAAAACTAAAGAGCCAACCTTTCTTTTATATTTAAAAAAAAAAAAAAAAGTAATTCCAATAAGATACTTGCTAGAGGTATACATATCAACAACACCATTATCCACTGGCGTTAAAGACCTAAGGTTGGCACGCCAAAAAAAAAAAAAAAAAAAAAAAAAGACTATCGACCCACTAAGCGTCATTGAACTTTTCTCATATTTAATTCAATTTTCATCGTATTAAAACTTGAATATCAGATATAATGTCAGATAAATATCTGACATCCCCAAATTCCCAAAAACGGTTTTTGAGAGATTTCAATTGTATCTCCACCCTTTAATGATTATCTTTGTTAAAAATGATTAAAATATGATGCGTGTCTTAATTGGAGGTCCCATTATCGGTGGTTTCGGAAACAACATGGGTGGTGGAAGATGGACTTATATTTATACAACCTGGTACGCCCATTACAGCTGTCTTTACAATAAGATATAAGATATAAATAAAACGAAATAGCATAAATATTATGTTACCCTGAACTGACGAAATATCTTTAAGTTGGCAATGATGACTAAAATCATAGTTGAAAAAAACACACCATAATAAAATGCAATACAAATAAATATATCATTATGAGTTTGTCGGATGTATAATTATTATTAATATTATAGTTAACTAGTCTGGGAGCGGAGTGGCCCAGTGGTAGAGCTCTGAGTTGCCGTGCGGGAAATCCTGGTTCAATTCCCGTTGCGGGCAAGACTTTTATTTAGTCTGTTTACAGCCGGACATGGATCTTATAGGATCTAGGCTGTACTACTACAGTCTAATACAAGATTCACGTACCCATCTGGTTAGTGATCTTATTAAAAAAAAAATATATCAAGAGAATGAAAAAAAAAATTGATAGGTTCTGACATCAAATGAAACCACCATCTTGCTACTCCTCTGAATATAGCCACACTGAAAAAAGAAAGATTCCCAGCTTCAGAGTTTTTATTTCTTCCGCGAAGATCAAAACAGATCTCGCCTGTGGTACCAGTCTCCGACTTTTGGTTTATTAGAAATATTTAAATTCCCTTAATATGTTAATAAACAGTTATGTGCGGTGCTGCGCTCTAGCGGAGCCATTCGACAGATTTCTTTCGATCGAGGGTTGATATTTTTCTCAAAACATGAAAAAAAAATTGTGGTTTTCTTATTCACTATATCACTTTTACTTCATTCCATGTTCTTGTCGTAATCCGAGCCATAACCAATGGAAATAATCTTCAACATGCTAAACCATTAGATTTTAAAATAAAATTAACGAAAATAACGCATGATGTATCATATATATATGTATATTCCTAATTCTTCTTAATAGCCTAGAATTAATAGAGCCATCATTCAGGAAACATTATCGGGTACAACTTCAAAAGTGAAATTCATGGGAGAAATCTCAAAATCCTTTGAAATTAACTCAGCAGTCCGACAAGGGGGTGGTCTATCACCACTCTTGTTTAATATCATATTTGAAAAAGTCATCAAATAATGGGGAAAGTATGTTAAAGGTATCCCAATTGCAAAGGAGAAAACAAAGAGAGTCACTGTGAAATGCTTGGCCTTTGTAGAAGATGTAGCTATATTAATACACAACAAATATGAGGCCAAACAAGCACTAGAAAAACTGCATGAAATCTCCCGTAAAACTGGACGTGAAATTTCCTATGAAAAAACACAGTATATGGATACTAAATCAACAGAAAAATCAACATTACAAACGCGCTTTGGGAAAATATCATAGGTCTTTCACTTCAAGTACTTAGGAGAAACCATCCAATCCACAGGACTGAACACGATCCAACACAGAAAGAGTGCTCAAATCAAAGGCATACGAGTTGACCTGGAATCATTACAATAAAAAAACATTATCTTTTAAAGCCAAATTACGGCATTACAACACAGTTGTTTTACCTGAAGCCCTGTATGCGGCAGAAACTACAGTAATTAAAGGTATGACAAAAATCCATGACATCGAGAAACGGAAAATTCTTTAAAAAATTGATGGCGCGGTTCTCCGGGATTGAATCTGGATCAAAAAACCCTTCTACGGAACTCTATGAAAATACAGAAAACATCACAGATAAATTTAGAAAAATACGGCTATAATTCTACGAACACCTATGTTGGGTGTATGAGAGTAGACTCACTAAGAAAATTTTCAATATTGCAAATGCTAGTAAATCAAAGTCTACTTGGATGAAAGAAACACAAAAAGATATGGAATTATTTAAAAGCTCCCCATATGAAATTCAGAATCGACAACAATTCAGGAATAAGATCAGGAACAAGAAAATTGAACAAGACTCAAGTAAAGAAAAAGCATCAAAAAAGTGGACAGAGGAAAGGAAGAAAAAACACAGTGAATTAATAAAGAGGCGTTGGGAAGAAAGGAAGAGAGGAAAAGCAGGGAAGCTGTGAGTGATTCAAGTTCTAGCGCTCTCCTAATCGGCAATAATTGACAATAATAATAATATACACCCCCCCCCCCAAGGAAGAAGTCCCTAATTGAAAAGGCGGTGGCCGAGAAGACCCTCCTGGGACCAACCCTCCCTGGGAGCAGGTCGTGATTCGATCCTCGGATGTTTGAATTGCTAATCCTCTGCTGTAGGATCTTCTGCTCTAACGAGCCCTTCATCGTGGTATAATTTTTGTAATATTAATCTTAAATAATAATTATATCACGATTATGCGTAGACTTTTGTAAAAGATTGCGCGACTTCAAAATGAAAATTTATCTTCTAGCTTCAATCTTATAACTCATTGTTGCCCTAATGACTACTATTCCAATAGGAATAATGGATAAAAATATTACGTAGCGTGACTTTATTGCTTGTAGAGTGAACACCATTTCTAAAACAATCAATCCACACAACCCAAAACCATTCGTAAAATCCTTAATGCTCCTTATTTTGCTAAAAATAAAGTCACCCATAAAGACCTTTGCCATTTGTAGCTGATTTGGCCTGAACCCAATACCAATCTCTTAATGACAAACTTTATTCCCACTCAAACCCACTAGTTTCAAACCTAGCAACCTCTTCAATTCCCGATAATCCTCCGGGGCGTCTGAAGAGAGGAGAGCTTGGGACCTTCTTAGGAAGAAGAAGAAGAGGACGACCGCGAACTTCTTGGATGAACAAAGTCCAGGAAGACATGGCAGGATATGTTCTTAATGAAGAGGTCGCATTTGACAGGAAAAGCTGAAAAAAAATGTTACTCTATAATTTGGTTGGAGAAAACCTCAACCTTGGGGAAGCTCTCAATAAAAAATATTATTAAAATTTACAACAGAATTATACAGAATACATCAGGTCAATATAAAGAATGATAAATCATGTCCAGAGGCAAAGGCAATTAGAGAAACTACCCAGTGGTAGAACTCAAATAAAAAGTTCAGCTTAGAAAGTCACGAGGCCATCTTCTTTTCAGACGCCTCGGAGGATTATCAGGAATTGAAGAGCTTGCTAGGTTTGAAACTAGTGGGTTTGAGTGGGAATGAAGTTTGTCATGAAAACATTGATATCGGATTCGGGCCAAATCAGCAACAAACGGGACATTAAGGTCATTATCAATTACTTTGTTCGTAATAAAGTGAGGAGCATTGAGGATTTTGGATTGTAAAGATTGAATACGAGAAGGATTCGATGGCTTAGTGGAGCCCCAAAGCTCTACTCCGTAAATCCAATTTGGTCTAATGATTGTCATGTATATGAGTCTATTGTAATTAATTGGGAGCTTAGAGCGTTTGTCAAGTAAATGTTGAAGTAGCCTGAAACGGCGAGCTGTTTCTAATCGTTTCAGTCTAGTCTGAGGATTCCAAGTTAAGCGTAAGCGACCTTCGAATTTGAATTTGTTATTCGAGTAATACACAAGAAACACAAGATATAAATTTACATTTTAAATTTGTTTGTATATCTAGCCCTTTAAAAGACCTGCAATGTGAGTCGAAACATTGGCTTTCAAACAAGTAGTTCAACCCTATTTAATAGAATATCATTATCTGGCAACAAAAGCGAAAAAACAAATTATATTTTTGTGGATTAAAGGACATGTGGGGATCCCAGATAACGAAACAGTGGGCAAAATGGCTAAATTAGCAGTGACAACTGGCCAACAAGTAAACACTAAAATACCGTATACAGATTATTATAAAATCATTAAATTGGATGAGTTAGAAAGTTGGCAGAGACAATATCGGGACAACTCCACCGGGCAGTTCTATAAATCGATATTTCCGAAAATTTTTAGAAAACCGTGGTTCACAAATATAAACATAGGAAAAGATGCAATAAAAACTTACATTAGGCTGAGAACAAATCATGGAATTTGCAACAGTTATTTATGTAAGATAGGCCTAAAACAAAGTCCTAAATGTGAAAAGTGTAATCATAACGAGACCCTTAAGCATATTATACTTGAATGTCCAGCGTACGTTCAACAAAGAGTAATAATGCTCAAGAATTTAAATTTGAAAACAAATTTTGTTTACGATGAAATATTAAAAATTATCTGACCTTAAAAAAATGTGTGACCTTCATGAATATTTGAAAACAATTAACAAAAATACATAATACATTTATTTTTATAATTTGTTATACATTTATGAGTTTTTGTATTATGTATGTGGGTGTGTGTGTATGTAATATGCATATGTGTGGTGCAAAAATTTATATAATAACAAATACACTAAAAATAATAAGTAAAAGCAGTAATAATCCAATAACCAATAAAGTAATTGGGCTTACTGAGAATATAATTTTCATATAATTCAGATGTGGCTGTATGGAATATACGAATGCCACCCCTATTGGGGAAAAACGAAAAAAAAAAAAAAAAACCTATTTAAGAAATTATTTCTCTGACCTCCAACCAATGTGTAGAACGGAAATCAACTTTTAGAACTGCGTAAGTTGTAGTCTACAGATACATCAAACCAAAAATTTTGCAGAAGTTTAATGTTCAACAGGAGGATTTTCGGAGGCATTTCAGGAGCTCATTTGGACAGGGGGGGGGGGGCGAGGTGAAAACAGCGCCGCTACCGAATTTCCTCCTAATCTTCTCCTGGACACAATTTCCAAAGCTGATGGGTTTTCCGTCCTGAAGGATAATCGAGTTGCAGGGTAGTTAGTAGCTTGGTCCGCCCAGTTAGTTATAGACCTCGAGCGTTTATTCGGCAAGGTCCGTGGTTGAGGGCCAATGGTTGAGTAGGTAAGTTCCTTACTGAACCAGTTTACATGGGTCGAAGGGTGACAACCTACTGGTTCGGTGGTCCTTTCTTTTAGGGTTTCTTGAAATTTGATTGTATTAAGACCTTCCTCTTCGAATATCTCTTACATTACGTCTGTACGTGCTACGAGTTTGTTTCAAATATACTAATAAGTAGACATTTTGTGCAATTATTGAAGACAATGTGCTCTTCGATAGGTACAAAGGTGTCATCATAGTAGAATACAAAAAAAAAACCTGTACTACTATAACCGATGAAGGGACTCGGGTTCAACACGTGGTAGAGACTGTAGTGTTTCTTTGACAACGGTCGTGCAGGGAGGTGATTTGTCATTGATCAGGCTAAGCCAATTCCCCTCTATTTGTGAACCCACTTTATAGAGGCTGGGTGAGCCCCAGGAGGGTCCTAGCTCCCGTAGGATCCATCTCCTGCAGCTAACTTTTTCTTTTTTTAAAATTTATTTATTGAAATTTACAACTGTTTACAAAATACATCTAGTAAATATAATTAGTGAATACATTGACATGAGAAGACAAGTAGAGAAACTACCCAGTGGTAGTACTCAAATTAAAAAGTTCACTTTAGAAGGTCACGAGGCCATTTTCTTTTCAGACGCCTCGGAGGATTATCGGGGATCGAAGAGGAAGCTAGGTTTGAAAATAGAGGGTTTGAGTGGGAATCAAGTTTGTTATGAAAGGATAGATACCGGGTTCGGGCCAAATCAGCAACAAATGGGACATGAAGGTCGTTATGGATGACTTTATTCTTAACAAAATAATGAGCGTTGAGGATTTTACGAAGGATTTTGGATTGTAGGGATTGGATACGAGAGGAATTCGATGGCTTAGTGGAGCCCCAAAGCTCTATTCCGTAAGTCCAGATGGGTCTAATGATAGTCATGTAAATGAGTCTCTTGTAGTTAATTGCAGCTAACTTATTTAATAAACTCTGCTAGTAGCAACATTTGAACCCAGGACCTTCGGCACGGCAACTCAGATTTCTATCACTGTGCCAGTCCTCTTCCTATCTAAATTGGAATTATTATAACTGATGAGGATACTAATGACCTGAGAGAGAAGCACTCGTATAATAAAAAAATATAGGATTATCTGTAATGATCATAATTCAATATCAGAAGCAGACCACGCACTTTCTTTGATAAAAAGGATCAAGGAGGGCTAAATAAAACAGGTACATACTTTTCGCCTTGAAAGAATTTTGGAGTTAACATACTCCTGATTCCTAAATAGTCGGAGAGCGGAGTGCCTCAGCGGTGGAGCGCAATGCTGAAGGTCCTGCGTTCAAATCCCGCTTAGTGGAAGACTTTAATTTAATCTAATAGTGGCTAGGGATTGAACTTATGGGATCTAGAAATCTCGAGTGGCTAACCCATCCTCTTCAAAGTGGGTATCCGGACTAAGAGGGAAGCATATGCATGAGGATGAGCATGATGTCACCTCGCTGCTTACCGTTGTTCAAGAAACAGTACAGTCTCTACCATGTACCGCTCACGGGCTGTAGTGGTAAGGTTTTTGATTCCTAAGTAATCCTGAGATTGATATTGGGTTCTGTGTATAAACATTTATGATATTCCACTCCAGAAATATGCAAATAGTTTTAAGTTTAATCGAGTTATTGCTTAATGTAAATTAAACATATAAGAAATTTAAAGTATAATAAATTTATTAAGAGTCAGGAACTTTTTTCAATAATATACCGAGTTCGTTGTGTAAAAAATTCAAACTGAAATAACAACTTGGGCCAATGTCACACTCAACCACTTGGTTTTGAATTTAATTTAGGGTACCCACTTTATTGAGGCTGGGTGAACTCTGTGGGGGCGGTTCAGGATATCTTATTGGGTTGATTACGGCTAGTAGCATATTAAATGACAGTGATAGTTTGGTATTCAGGATCTACAGTTCAGTAACCAGGACTCTATATATTTCACAAGTCGATTCACCAATTCTCTCGGACCTTTTTGATTGGTCTCATTTAGAACTGAAACATTAAAAAAAAAAAATCTATTTCTTTATATATAGTATAGGGTTTTTAGATTTCATAAAATATACATGAAGGGTATTAAGGTATGCTGGTACAATGTGATTTGTTCGGGTGCGTCTGATTTTAGTTTCAGATATATATATATATATATATATATATATATATATATATATATATATATATATATATATATATATATATATATATATATATGCAGCGGTCAGAATGGTGAGAGTTTGGTGAAACTCCAAAGTTCCACGACGAAGCAATGGTATTATACGAAGTCAAAGAAGATGATATTTATCACAAGTTCAGTCAAAAACGTTTTTGCTCCCGAAGCTTAAGGTTCTGGAAAAGGACTAACACCGTGAGAAGTAAGGTGACCAAGTGCCGTGTTAGACAAAATTGTTTAGACAAAAAAAGCGAAAACTTTGTAAACGATAATTTCGGAGTTTTTTGATCCTCTACGCATCATAAATTATATTATAATCGTAGATATTTCCAAAAGATTCCAGAACTGTTGATGAGCGACTTCGATAAATTGGCTCCAAGGTTATCAAGCAGTGCTAATCTCCTACCACGTGCCTTCCAGGAAGGGGACCATTAGTGTCATCTCCAGCCAGTTTTGGAGAGGAGTATTGTTAACTATTTTGAACTGAAAAAGGGTATGTCCAAAATATTATAATCATAGAAGATGTAATATAATAAAAATAAAAGCCTAAGGAAACCCGAAGGTTCGAAGCCGACACCACCAATCGTTGTCATATACCTCTATTCATGGACTGCCGCTCAAACCAAAATCCATAAGAAAACTCTCCCGTCTCGTTCGATCTCTTTGACGGTTACCAGTTGTCTCAGTGCTAATATACTTTGAGTAAAAATTTGCTATTATAAGTTGTAATATACTTGGAAAGCATCTCTGAGGGGTAGACCAAAGCGTAGGTGAAAATATAGTGTTAACAGTGATCTAGTGGATTTGGTTATGGGTAGTGATCAGTGGACAGGAGTGAATAAGCAGAGGTTGGTGGTGTCGGCATCGAACCTTCGGGTACGCTAAGCCTTATTATTATTACATTGTATTATATCCAATTATATAACTTAAGGTCACTTACATTATATAACTCATTAGTAAATGGCAGAAAAGGAAGAACTAACAGGTAATGATAGTGCAACACGGTTAGTAACTTTTAAAATAATTGATTTTATTTTACTCGTTTCACAAAGTTTGTTTGAGAATAATCACTCTCAAATATATAAACCCCTTGGATTATTAGAATATTCCAATAAAAAGGAATTTATTGACACCAGTAAAAATTTGAAAGAGAATTTTCATTTAAAAATTTAAATGCATTTTACCGATTAAAAGATGATAATCGAAATTTCAGTTATCGATTTGGCGGATTTTCAAGTTAGCTGTCAGCCTTATTGCATTAGTTCAGGCGATACATACCGTAAGGCATATATCGCGGCGATTTATAGCTAGGAAGGAATAACCGTAGCCGATAAATCGGTGCGACCTGGGCGATAAAATTACCGAATTATCTTCTTTTCTTCCTGTCATATTCACTGCTCAAAATATCGGACGTTACAAATCGTTGAGGAAACCAAATGGTACATCATGAGATATTTCACTTGCGATATGTTGCGCACTCGCTTAACCTTTTATTGTACCCTCCCATACGATTTCATGGAACTGTCCGTGCGTATCGCGTATTGAATATATCGAATATTGCTTACGACATATCTCTCATCTTAAATATCATTTGTATGGATATGACTTTGCACATATCTCTAAAACCTTTCATTATTAAATCTATTATGTTAATTTCTTTTTATAATATTTTAAACAGTCATATATTTCTTGTAGTATAGCTAATTGAGAAAATTGATGAGGTTGAATTACTTAATAATTTCTTTTCTGATTCAATCTTATAAAAAATCTGCGGCTAGAGTTGAAATATAAGAACAATATCTGATATCTTTTGTTTAAACGAGAATAGAGATTTAATTTAAACAAAGAATAATAATAATAACAATTTAGATATATTAAAATAATCTATAACGGATCTCATTTCTTTAAAAAATATCACCGCTCACAGAATCCTAATAAGTTTGCTCACCTAAAGGTCATAATAAAAAGTTACTAATATATGAGGCGTTGAGATGCAAAAGGGAATAAATCCAAATCTAAAATTTTTTCATGAAACACAAACATATGCATAATTCAGGTTATTATGAAATGATTATTTATTTGAGACAACTATTTTTAGAACAATTAGATTGTCTTTGACATGTTTAGAATGATGAACCATGTACCACCGCATAGAGGACGCTCAATTTCTGAAAAAAGCTTTAAAAAATTAAAAATGATAAAATATGAATTTATCCCTTTTTGGATCTCCACGCCTCATATGTAAAGAAATGTGAGTTTACTGAAAGTTGCCTGAGTTTTAATTTAAAAAAATAATATAATTTAAATTAAAAAGGGATGAAGACGAAATTAATTAAATTAAATTAAAAGGATTGGATGAAAATTTCCGTTATGCATTTGGCAGAAACTTAACTTAGCTGCCGCCCATATTACATTATACCTTTCTTTATAGTCTTTAAGTAATTATATATTTCTTTAAGTAAGTTTTTCTAATACAGCTAAGCAAAACAAAATTCAATAAAGTGAATTGTAGAAGAGATTCATTTCTTCAGATTGAATCTTGATGGTGAACAGCTAAAGCTGGAGTAGAAACAAAAGAAAATCTTCTAATTATTCAAATGAAATTTCAATAATTAAAGTAAAATATTCAAAAATGGATTTCAATCGAAAATTTTCATTATTACCACAATACTCAATAATCATAGTAAATTTTTAAGCAAATAGTAAGCATAGTCTATTGCATTAATTGTTAATAAATTTAATTTTATTTAAAATTTGATCAATGTTTAATGAGAGTAATTTGTTTAGCAAAGAATTACTGAATTAAAAAGAAAATATTTAATTTTTTAGAGTACTTCGTTATTTAAGAGAATGGTGTAGTAAAGTGTGTTCTGAAAGAAAAAAAAAAAAATGGTTACATTTACGATTTTTTCACTGACAATAGAAAGATCTAAGATGGCCGATCTTCTTGTTAGATTTCACTATCCTTCTTGTGTTCTTTAAAACAGGCAGATTCAGGAGACAATAAAAATGGCAAATTACCACAAAAGTAACCCTGATAATTAAACTTTAACGCATTAATAACTTTAAATCATTAACAACACTTTTCACTAAAATAAAACACTCTGATATTGACACAGAACCGATCCACAACGAATCTGCAACTGAGTTATAAATCTGTATGGTGAAGGCGCGAAAGATGCATGCTGACTTGATCGTAGAGATTGCTCGCTTCTGATTGGTCCCCAGTTACCGCCAAAACTGGGACCTTAACACTATTTCTGGAAAATGGCTAGTATTCAGTATGCTCCTGTTCAGATAACATCAGTAGTGTCCTACTCTCAGGTATTTAAAAATTATATATATTGATCTTATTTCTAAATAAATGGATGAATTTTAAATTATACACAGAAAGAGAATACACATATGAAATAATAATTGGAGATTTAATAAAAGCAGAGGTAGGTTTTTAATTTTAACATTACAAAATCGCTTTTAAACTAAATTCAATCTATAAAGGTGAATATATTATTATTATTTTATCATTAAGAGGTGTTGTAACTAAAAACTTATATTATTTTATGAAATAGTTTAAATAAATTATGCATTTATATTATAATAATTATATATTGAATGATTATTATTTCTTTACAGAACAACTAAAGTATTAAAAAATATTTGATCTTGAATAATTATTGCTCGACTCAAAAATTATAGGAAATATAATATAGGCCTTGTAACTAATTTCTTAAATAGTAATATATTTTTATACCTGTTATAAAAACCAAGGTATATGGTAAATAGTTATTAAATTTTACCTTTAATTTTTAAATAATTTTTTTTCATAATAAATATTAATGATCATATTTCAAATTATTATTAAAAGTCCTTAACATAAGCGCATTTGTATTTTAACCTAGTTTTATTTTTTAATTCACAATTTAATGATTATTTCAAACAAAATCTACATGAATGCCTCGGTAAAATATATTATACTTTCTGAAAATAATAAATACCGATTTTTTAAAATATGAATTGTCACTAAGAGATCGAATTATGTCATTATCTGAACTGTATAGATTTATAATAATGATTTGATTACAAATTACTTAGCCATATTTAAAAGATTATTTTTTGTTAGAACACATATTAAGGAACGAAAATGGCTACCGGGTACTAACCAGTGCCTTATAAATTATTAATTACTCAAAGAATAAAAACATTAAGCTCGAGATAATTACAAATTAAACTTTTGAAACGTGAAAGCTATTACTTTTAATAATAAATTCCTATAAGTGAAGAAAACATATAAATTTTAATATTCTGTAAGAAGTCGTTAGCTATTGAAATTAAATATTGAAATTATTACTATAACGTTTTGGGCTTTTTAGAGCTTTAAAATAATTTGTATTCAGGGAGTTGTACTATTTCAACTTATCGACTAAAATTTAAAATGTCTATTACATTGTATAAATTTCTAACTATCACACTCCGTTTTATTCATTGTTTAATATTACAATCCCTTAAATTTTCAGTTCTGATGTTGGAAATCTAAACACCAAATGGGGGAAATAATTATTCATTTATAGATGAAATAAGTCAATATATCTTTTTAGAACAAACAAACACTATCACATATATCACATAGACATAGATATAAATATAAATTAAAATTCTAAAATCTACAATAAATTTCACAGGTCTAAACTAACCGATCTCCACTAGAACAAGAACACAGACTAACTGATGTTAAGTGAGAAGTCAACATCCACCCGGGCACGTGGAGGCAGTCACATAATTTGATTGGGAGACTTGCAGCTGTGAGGAAATTCGATTTGAAGTAGTTGGACCCAGGTTTTTATTATATGGTTCAGGTTAGAAGCATTTATCAATACCTTACTTTATTGTCACATTTCTTTCGTTTTTTAAATTATATTATAACTAAAAATTAATATAAAATACAAGAATTATTCAGTAGCTTACACCGTGGACGGAAAGTCCCTCGAAATTTGAGATGAAATGGTAAATTGCATAACCCCTAAGGTTTGCATTTTGAGTTATATCTTTTTTTCCAATAAAATCAAGTAGAGTAAACCAGATTGATTGATTAGAAAAAACAATGTTTTCAAATTATATGTTTAGTGATTTTAAACAATTAATGATTTTTTTTATCGTATAAAATCTACCCCTAACTATAAACCTGCGTAGACTACTGCTTATCCTGAACAACGTACACACTTTGTTTTCCTATACTTTAAGTATATATAACATTATAATTAGTTTTTAAATAATTTTATATATACACTGTTTCCATATTCAATTTCCTATCGGGCAATCTAGTTTTTAAATTTGATATTGAGCCAAAATATATTAAATTTCAAAAGTTAAATTTTACAATTATAGATTTTCATTTAATAAGTGCATAATTGTTTTAATATTCTGTTTTAAATATTAAATATATATTTAATTTTAATATAGATTTAATATTATTACAGATATTGATAAATTCATGATAAATAAAGGTAGTGGAGGACTTATTTATTTTTATTTTATATAGGTAACATATGTCCATGAGCTTTTTGTTTAGAAATGTGTTGATAAATTTATCGTTCTATTTCATATAATTTCATTGGCACATTTAGTAGGTAGTACTTGCTTGAGCTTAAACCACAAGCATCGGTACTTAGATAATCAACATTTTGAAAACACAATTATCGGGTATATACTGAATAAAAAAAAATAGTTGATCTCCATTTTTTCGAATAAAATGGTTGTCAATAATTTTTTTTATTTAGGGTTTTTACAACCTTGGTCCCAATACTTTGTCAATACTAAGAATTTAATGACTCATAAACTGGTTAAAAAGTGTTTGTAATAAACATTTCATTAAATTTATGCACAGGCTCGTATAAAAGACTACCTTTTGCCCACTGCTTCGCTCGCGTGGAATTTGGTCTGCCACATAAAGTTTCATGACAGATCATTTTAAATAAATGATTTAATTTGTTTTAACTATAAGTTACTCGTACTTCCGAAATGTCAGATGTCTAACTTCAAAACTGACGGATTCCATACAATCTTTAAACCCCAATTATATTAAGGGGGAAATCCCTGGGAGTGGAATTGTCCAAATTCCTTTCTTAGTGTTCATTTAAGCTATACAAAGACCCTATCTCTGAATTTCAAGATGCTAAGTTCAGTGGTTTCTGCTGTGCGTTGACCGCTGGGTATTTTAGTCAATCAGGTTACAGTTTTATATAAACTTCGCCTGTGTGGTGTTGATAGAAAGTAGCCTATGTCCTTCCCCAGGCTTGAGATTATCCATATCAAATGTTCAAATGTCATCACAGACGGATCAGCACATCCGTGAAACATACATTGACACTGATTAACAAACGGGACGGACAGAAGTTTACTGTTGTTCGTGTCAGTAAAGGATTAGTATGTAATGTTATTGGATTTATTGAAAAGGATTTCATAGTTTCACTTACGGCAGCAGTGAGAAGTGAACTATGTTGCTTGATTTGTTTTGTTCAGCGAAAATATGTAGATTTTGCGAAACACGTGAGTAAGCATACAAACTTTGCCCCCCTTTTTCACCTCCTTAGGGGTAGAATTTCGGAAAATCCTTTCTTATCGGATGCCTACGTCATTCAAAGAGCACACCCTTCAAGTTTCAGGTCTCTACGATCAGCGGTTTAGGCTGTCCGTTGATCCGTCAGTCAGTCATTCAGGACAACGCATTTTATATGTATAGATCATATTGTCTAGTCATTTAACCTAACCTGTACCACTACAACCCATGACGGGTACTGAGTTCAGTTCGTGGTTTAAGGAACGCTAAAAAAAAAAAAAACGCTCAACCGATATTCCTTCAAACTAGATATTCCTCCCAATTATGGGTGTCCGGCTTATTGAGACCGGACTAGATCCCATACGATCCATCTCCGGTCGCTAACAGTCAACTCTACCACTGAGCCATTCCACTCTCTGACAAGTCATTTTGACAAAAAATTGAAAAATGTACATTTTGAAAACATAAACGCTTTCGGGTTCAGTACGCAGTAAAAAACGCTACTGTTGCGAAGCCAAACTGGGTGAAGTGTGAAAGTATGTTTTAAGATTGAAATGAAAATGACCAAGAAACATGCTGATAGATCATTAAAAGATAATCGGAATTCCTGAAAATCGAGGGAGGAAAGAAATCATATCAAATTAGATACAATGAAATCCTGTTGCGAATATATAACAAAATAGCAACAATGTATTTTAGATTCTATAGATCTAAGCAGCATTTGCATTACTAGAAATGTTCTGCTACAAGGAGTAGGTGTATATTGGCTACAGGTTTCGATATACCAGTATAGAGTTGATATCTATTTTGTATAGAGTTTATCACTCCAAGAATCTAAGAAAACTTAGCTGAAAAAATAGCACAATAAATCCAAAATGAATGACAAAAATACATATTGTATATAAGCTAGACAGGTAAAAAACAACAATATTCTTAAGAGTAATATATATTTTTTTAAACCTTTCATTAATTTACAATTACAACACATTACAACAATATAATATGTTGTATATCACAACAATAGTATATCAAGATACTACAGCGTTCTATTAACCGAAGGTATGCCAAGGAATTACATTGTCTGAGTCCGCTGAGGCCGCGCTCTACAAAACCGAAAAAAACCCGCTGGCTTTATACAATCATAATAATAATATAACATAATGAACACTAATGTTGAACATAAGTGAAATACAACCTTCTAGATGTAAAGGCACCATATTATAAGTATCAACCCAATAGACTACTACAAAAAGGTCCCCTTAAGCTATATTGGGATGAGTCCATTATAACGGACCACACTGTGCATCATAATAGGCCAGATATCCTCCTTATAAAGTCGAGTGAGAGGAAAGCAAGTATAATTGATATTGCGATCCCTAACGACAATAATGTGAACACAACTATTGGAGAGAAACTTCGGAAGTATCAGGAACTTGCGGCTGAGCTAAAAGAGCTATACGATATGGAAAGGGTGGTGGTAGCACCTATTGTAATCTCCACGAATGGATTGGTTCCTAAATCCACGGTGGAGGGTATTGAGAAGCTGGGAATTCCGGTCGAGGTTTTAAAGGAGGCTCAACAGGTAGTTCTCTTAGACACAGCCAGGATCGTCAGAAAATTTCTGAATATTTAGAGATGGAAAATATAAAAACCAAAAATAATAACTGCAGATGGTTGGACTTGTTCCCCATCTCTGTTTTGAACCCGCAAATGCGAGAAGAAAATATAGACCATAATAATAAAAATATTTATTTCAAAAATTATACAAATCCCATTTGCCACATGTTGTATTTTCGATCTTCTTTTGAAAGCCTCCACTGAGGTAAATCTCGTGGAAGCGAGTATAAAGAAACCTCCTATTGAAGGCACTCCTAGCGTTGTTCATCTTACTGTAGTAGATCCCTGTTCCAGAGACGTTTTATAGAATCGAAACGTATTTTTAAGAGTAAGATAAAATCTACGCTATTAATATTAATATTAAAATAAAATATTATTGGGAACATACGAAATTAAAATGCGTAAATAAGAATCCCGAAGGAACCCATCGGAAGGTGCAACGTCAGAACAAGTAGTGTTTTTTATTATAGTTAGTCATCATATTTTCAGAATTGCTTTGTCAATTTGAATCGACCTATGCTTCGTCGATAACTTGTTGACTCACTGATCTCTCTCACTCACTCTCTCTCTCTCTCCCTCTCTTCTTCTTCTTCTTCTCTTCTCCTCTCTTCCCCTACCTCCCTACCTCCTCCAGAAGACACGCGCACTAGACGCCTACGACCAGAAGAAGCAAACAGCCTATCCGAAGACTGGTCCCATTACGAGCTAGGTCAGTAAACTCGAAGAGAATGGGCCGTGCCACGTGGCAGCGGGCCATTTGTCTCAGCTGTGTGTGCTTGTGTGCGCCTGTAATTAGTGCACTATAATCTCTACGGCTCATTATTGTGCCTCTTCACAGTTCGGGGTGAAGGCACCTTCAAGTATTCCCCTCTCCTCTTGGCCGCCCCCAGGATTCGGCTAGTGTCCTAGGGCCAGGTGAAGGGAATGTCAACATGTTCTTGTTAGTACCTTGAGGATCCTGAAGGCTGGAATGTCTCTTTTAGGTGTGTATGTGGAGTCATAAATTAAGTAAAAAATAATGTCTTCTATTATTTTTTGACTTTAGACAAATCATTACAAGAACGATCATTACGAAAACCTGCGGTAGTATAACGAAACTAATTTTGACTACTAATTACATATAAAAAAGAAATAATCTCAAAAAGCAAAGTGAGAAGTCTCTAAAATCCTGGAAAACTGGGCAGTCAAGGTTTTGCCTATTGAGGCGTCATCAGGACTTACACCAAAAGAAAAATCTCATCAAAGAAAACAGAACAAATCACAGCTCACAAGCAACAATCTCATCCATTAATGATAACCTTGCTCCAAGACGTTCCACAAACCACTAAGGCAAAGGGAGGTAATACACAAGATGGTAAAATGGTGTTCGACTGTTGATGTGAGTTGTGCTGCAATTTGTGTTGTGATATTTCTTTTGCTACATGTCCTGATGATGTCCTCATGATACCTGCATTGTCGAAGCGTTAACTGGTTAGTTTTTCAAGTACTAGAGAGTTTTTCAAGTACTTCAGAGAGTTAGGGATTACCCTTTTGAGATTGTTCTTACGGTATCCCAATTTATAATTCATGCCTCTTTTCGACGTTTTGCTAATTTTTCTTGACTTAATATTCAAGTTCATGAATGTTCATTTAATAACCTATGGGGTCGAATGGATTACAAGTAAACCAGAAAACGATTGATAAAAACCTAACAACAAATCATCAAAACTATTAGTGGCACAAAGTAGTAAACGAATGAAATTAATATAATTTTCGAAAAGCAATGATTTTTGTTTAAATAATTTTCTTTTTTGAAGGAACACATTAAAAAAAAAAATAAAAACGCTGTAAACTGAGAAAGAAAAACTACGTAAACTGAAGTTATCAACAGTTTCTTTCTTCGATTTTGCAGGAATAAAAACTCATAGCAAAATTATCGCACTAATAAAAACTTCTTTGACCCTGAGGAGAAATGAGAGAAAAAAAATCAACTTTTTGTTTTGAATTGTTTTTTTAATTTTTTTGTAAACTAGAATATTATTATGTTTATTAATTTATTACCAAAACTATGAAGATACTAATGTTAAGTTCAGATTATATGGTTATATATATTTTTTTAAACTTTCTCAAACAAAAAATCATTTTTATTTGAAAAGAAAAGATATGCCCAGGACCGGGGCTCGAAACTGGGTCTTCCAGATCACTAGCCTGGGACTCTACCATTTGAGCTATCCTGGGCCCTAATGAAGTACGCTTCTCGGTCGTGGTCATATCTTTTCCTTTCGCTGATCCTAAGTTTAATTTTAATTTGGATCTAGTTGACTTACGTCATTATAATTATTATAATTTATTAATATTTATATTATTATTATTCAAAGAACACTTTCCCTTCGTATACTTCGCAAAAATGCGAGAACGCGGGGACTTAGGATCAGCGAAAGGAAAAGATATGACCACGACCGAGAAGCGTACTTCATTAGGGCCCAGGATAGCTCAAATGGTGGAGTCCCAGACTAGTGATCTGGAAGACCCGGGTTCGAGTCCCGGTCCTGGACATATATTTTCTTTTCAAATAAAAATATTTAAAAATTAGTAACAAATAAAATAAATTGAAAAAAATCATTTATTTATTTTTTAAATTATTTCCCTCATTTTTGTACTAACAAGAGTTGTGAAGAAAAAGGTTGTGATGATTTTATCCTGGCGAGTTCTGAGGCCCCTAAATTCGGCCATTCTCCAGTGCGTTAGTTTACCCAGGAGGTACTTCTACCATATTTAGTCCTATTAGTGACTTTGCAGTTTTTTATTATTATTTTTTTTTAAATACCAACTGTTACGTGTAAAGAAATGGGATAGCTTATTTAAATTATTAAATAAAACAAATTTATGTCCCGAGTTGGAAGCCATCATTAGGAGAAAAAACCCGTTAACAATTGGGAATCGACTCAGGGATCTGGAGACTGCTAGACCTCACCTGGGCTCTATGATAAGGACAACTTTACTTGATGGTAGAACCAGGCGGTTGAGTGTAATTTTGACCAAATTACCTCTTATAAAAATGTTGTTTTAGAAACTTGATTCTAATATTCTTCGTGGGTTAAAGTAACGCAGGTTCTTATATTCTTATAAACATTATAGTAATCACAATATTTCGGCCAAAGGTAGGCCATAAACGTGGAGCATCATTTTTAAGAAACAAGAAAATTGTAAACTCTGTTATTCATATCTACCTTCCAAAATTAAATAACCTGCATCCTCACATAATATTTCTTCTTGTTCCCTCTGAACATTCTCCCATTTGTCCTCAGCGTCTTTCTCGTCGAAGGCGGAAGAAACACTTATAACACTTAGGTTCTAGGGAGTGGGTTAAATTATTCTGGAATCTAGCCATATCTTGGGAACGAAGGTATTCTTGTGTCTTAAACAAGAGATTATGTGACGGAATATTAACATAGTCGGAATTTAAAATTAATCACACTTTCTCACACATTGTAAAATTATATTTATAATTTTTTTTATTGTGATTATTTAAATATTTTTATTTTGAAGAGAAAAGATTTGTCCTAGCCGGGGTTCGAACCCGGGCCCTCCGCATCTCTAGGTCGTTACTCTACCAACTAAGCTACCAGTGCTCGTAACCAGGCCAGACAAATCCAGCCTCTTCACCGATCCCACATCCTCAGCACTCGCAATTTTGTGATGTACGTATTGGGAAAAATGTTTGTAGAAAATTACTTCAATTGGGATCTGGTTGACGTACGTCAATTTTATATTTATAATTTTGTATTTTATTTTATTGTGATTTTTTAAATATTTTTATTTTGAAGAGAAAAAAATTTTCTGGCTGGGATTCGAACCCGGGTTGCGTGGTACTCTACCAGGACTCGTAACAGGCACAATAAAATAAAAACAAAAATTATAAATATAAAATTGACGAACGTCAACAATATCCCAATTAAAGTAACATTCTTCCCCATATGTACGTCGCAAAAATTGGTAGAATACTGGGCTAGAGATGCGGAGGATCCGGGTTCGAATCCCGGCCAGGACAAATCTTTTCTCTTCAAAATAAAAATAAGTAAAAATGATAGTTGTCCCTGAGTCGTAAAAAGTTCTCGCTACCAGAATCTCTTGTCTTCATAAAAAAAGCATGTCGACTTATTGCTGGTCAAGAAAGGGATGAAATTAGTCGTTATTCGTAAAATATTTAGTATCCATCTAATTTTATTTTACTGGGACATTCAATCTTTTTTTATGCTCTAGGGCTCCTATTAAGTAGATAATAACAGGATATAAAAAAATGGAATTGAAATTCCAGCCTCTATCTACAACTATACTCTGTTTTCATTCCTCGTCTACGTTTGTTTTTTTAGCTATATTTTAAATGAATTTAAATCGATTATTTTTATAGATTAAAATTTCAAGATAAGTAGTTATAAAAGTTCAAATATTTATTGAAAACCAACTCATTCGGACAAGATGTAGTTATTTTTAACGATAACGCCATTATCTTATCAATTATACGTCAAATAAACAGAAAGACATGGATAGGGTAAAAACGGTAAAATGGAATCGAATATTTAAAAATTTCAATTTGACTTTATAAAATTCAATAAATATATTAAATTTATTCAATATTCAATTCGCACTACAGCCGGAAAAATATAATATTTATATAATGAGCAGAACTAATTCCTAGGATTAAGTAATAACTAGAGTACCATTTATTTAAGGACAACAGGAACGGGAGGAATAGAAATAGTTAATTTTTTACTGAAACCGTTGGAGGTTTGAAGTCATTAATGTTGAGTTTTTATTACTATTCCATAAAATTCAGCTTTTTCTATTTTTATTCATTTTTTATTGTGATGATTGGTGAAGTTATAATATTGTTATAAATTACTAATAACTTAAGTAACTTATTAAGTTGTTATATTTATACTTTATATTAATACTTTGTTATGTTCTTTATATAGGTTCGCGTAATATTTTGTCCTTATCTTCGGTTTAAATACACTTCACCACTGGGTAGTTTCTCTACTTGCCTTTATACCTATAGCCTCGGTGAATATGTGGTTAAGTCGGATTTTGTCCAGATAGAGTTAACTGCTTTCAGATAACCGGAATCGTATCATTCTCGTAGTGTTTGGCTTGAAAAGGAGCTGTAATTTAAACAAAATTTCCTTTTCAAGCCAATGCCTTACATAGCCCCTTATTCACTACGAGAATAAATCGATTCCGCTCACTTAAGTACAAGAAACTCATTTTGGAAAAAATTAGACTCGCCCATTTTTTCACCGGGTCTGTAGATATGTGATATTAATTGTAATTACCTGTAGTATTGTTATGTAAATTTATAAATTTCAGAAAATATATTTTTCAAAACAGTTCGGTTTAATATTTTTTTTTACGAGGCAAATTGATGAAACTAATTACTAAATATGAAGGCAAATTATTCATCACCTTAAGAGACACAGTGACGATATTAATTGCAGAATTGACTTATTTTGTTAGCGAGATATTTTTAATTTTACCTTAAATTTTTAAGCTTCTAAAATAGATGATGATGTTCTATTTAAATAAGTTTCTCCTATTTATTGTTCCACTGAACCATGCGACTAAGCGAAATATCTAAGAAATAAAGACGGAAAATACTCACTAGCTTCAGTTATAGAAGAGACCTAATCTTGCTCTAGATAACCATTACCAGTACCTGAACCATAGACATGGTTACTAGTACCTGTACCAACTGCTTTAGATGGTAAAAGCTAATTGTCCGGTAGACTAAGGTCTTTTACTCTTGTACAGTAAGCATTGAGTACTCCATTACGCCATAACGGGAGCTAGTTTGTTCACGATATGAGGCTATAATATTCGTGGATCATTAACTTTAGGTGAACCAACTAAAGAGTATTATGGAAAATAGAATTGAACATTTTGTTTATTTCCATAGAAAATCAGAAACATTACAGTGCACTACCTTCAAAAATTATTTTTTAAATAGAAAATATATAGTTAAACAGAAAATGGACGTTGGTGAGGAAATTAAATCATGACTATTTATAAGTTGAAAATTATAATATAAAAATTAATAAAAATACGATTTTATCAATAATATTTGACAATTATGAAGAAACGAATTATTGCATCAAAAATCGTGTCGAAACAATTGCTCAAACCATAGTTAATTTGCTTACCAAGGGCGAACTTGTGTAACACTTAGCTGAGAACATTTTTATTAGTAATTTATCAATAGATTTTATTTAGAAATATAAAAAAAATATGTATTAAAATGATACATAATAAATATGTGTTTGTATGTATAAATAAAGCTTCTATGATTAAGTTTTGATATATGTTTAGATATCTACAATAGCAAATAAAAGAAATAAATAAATCAGTTTCTACTTATTGGCATCCAAATGTGGCCGAGCTTCCTTGAAACATTTAGCGATGATTAAAAACCAATATGTTGAATTGTTCAAACAAAAAGATCACTTGTCGTTATTATTAAATATTGCGTACATACATTTTCTACTCGTTCTTGAAGTGATTGAGTCCTTCTTTGTCTATCGTAAAAGATTTCAAAAAATATTTTTAAAACTTTTTCCTTTAAATTTCTTTGTATTTTTGGCGTAAACTGTAACGTAGCATGTGCTGAATTGTAGCTTCTAAAGGCAAAAAAAATTATTAGGTAGGTGTTACACTCCCAAAAAAGGCTGTACTTGGGTGGTACAATGTAAGTGCTTAGGTATATGGAATATTTGATGGTGTGGCTATAATAAAACATGAGTGGAACTACTTTCGGATTAGATGAAGTAAATGGTTAGTAGCAAACATTATTTCTTTGGTGATATTGAGATTGATATATTGGCATTGCAATGTTTGAGAAACATTTGACTAAATTCGATACTTTTGTCCCGATAAGTTAAAATAAGTATTTATTAAACTATTGTCCAACTTGTTTTAACGAGTGGACCAGGTTTTAAGTAACATCAAACATAGAAGTAAGAGAATTAGTAGAATATTCTGACCAAAAAAAGGCAAATCCACCGGGGAATTTGTTTTAAATAACAAGGAATTGCAGACCATACAAACTGTTGAAATAATTGAAGTGAAAACTTCGCCAAGATTGAGACGGGCGTGTGAAGTTGTTAGGGAGCGCGGTAGCTCATTAAGTAGAGCGCAGAGTTGCTATATTGAAGGTTATGGGTTTAAATCCGACTCTATCAGATATTTTATTTAATCTATTAACAGTCGGAGATGGATTCTATGGGATCTGAAAACCCTCACCCAGCCTCTAAAAAAAATTATTACTCTAAATTAGCCGGAAAACCAGGCGGTTAAGCGTGATCTCTGACAAGTCAATCGCTTGCACGATCGTTGTCCTAGAAACAGTACGGTCTCTACGAGGTACTGATTCCAATACCCTTCTTGGATTGTAGCGGTCCTTTTTTTTTGTTTGTTTATTTAACGTTACTTTAATGGTGATGTGGCTTAGCTGTCGACAGTGGGAGCTGTAAATGTTTCCTATCCAGATTTAATTAGGACAGGGATCTTTTTAAACGTTTAACGTCCCTTCCGAAGAACGGCATAACCAAAGATATTTTACACCCTAGGGCCACCTGCCGGGTTGGTAGGTGGGCTTAATAGGTTCTTGTGCTAACCAATAGACCACAGCTTGCCCCTGTGAAGATGTTAGACATTGTAACGAACTAAAACTCTAAAACGTTAATAAGTGCTGTACCGAATTGTAAACCTTGTCTTGTAGACCGAGACGTAGGTAAGGGGATTAAGTTTAAGGGATTTTTGTGGGAATAGGTCAGATACGACTTGAGGTATCGGGATTGAACCTTCGGGTCTGATATGACTGTTATGTACACATGCATGTGTGCGTGCGTGCCTGCATAAAGATAAATATTTACCCAGATATATTGATAAGGAAAGTACTCAAGAGTAGTTCGATGTTGAACCGAAGTGACGTAGCCTCGGTTATCTGCACTCGTGTGGCCTTGCCCTTGCCACGAGCCACTTCTGCAGCTGGGTCTCGGCCAACACACCGAGTTAGCTATGCGGCCAGGCCTATCTCTAGCTGTATTTATGTGTATATAGTGTTTATGTATATATAAACCTACATATATACATATACGGAGCAACGTCATATCTCAAAAAGCCTTATTTAAAAGTTCCATTTGAGTTAAAAAAATTAAAATTTAGGTATTGGTAAAGTATTCCTATAGTAATTATGGAATTGAAATTATTTTATGAACCATTAAAAACATTTTAAAAGCTTGAAACTTTTTCGATTTTAATTTATGTCATCATTCCCATAAAGCATCAAGTTCAAACATGGTAAAGAAACTGGGACAACTGGGAAACTAAAACTATGACTTTATAAAAAAAAAAGTTGGAAATGGAATATCAGATATGTCGTTTTTGAAAAGTTTCAAACAATACAATAGTGAAGGTTTCATTCAAAAATACTCTTTTATAGAGCGATTCTTGTATTTTACAATTGTGATCATATCTTTTGTGTTGAGTTTGTAACAGTTTCTTTCCTTGTGAATTTCCTATGCATGGATTGTTTGTAGTGAGAGCAGTTTGATCTGGTATATTTATTAACGATGCCGATAGATTTGCATTATGTTAATCAGTTGATACATTTTTTGTATTGGTATTACAATGTGTTATAATGTTAGATAGATAATGTTCTATTTCACCGGCGATTTTTCAACCTTGATTTATTATAAATACTACGTTTTAGAGTAGTTTTAATTATTCTCTAAATAAATCAGCTTGTGATTTGAATGCCCAATGAATATTTACTGCGAAACCATTAAGAAATGTTGTTTTTTATTTTTAGGGAATGTAAGTGAGAACCAGAAAGTCTCGAAACCTCACCGTTAAATTAAACATTAAAATCCTTAAGAAAAATCTGAATGTCTACATTGTTTAAAAATTGTAATTTATAGAAAAATATTATATTAAATATTTTTCTCTGGACCAAGTATCTTATACACCATTTAAAGCCGAATCTAACATCTGAGCACATTACGGTATGTATGATTATAAACTTAGTTTTAATAAATAATTTAAAAAAATTATACAACAATAAATTCCTACTTCATTTAGTCTTCTTTGATTAATTCCCTCTCGTTAGTTTGAAGAACAGACATTTTTTTTAACGCATATCTCAATAATAATTCTTTTAATAGTAAACGATGTTCACGTCAAATAAATCAAATCTTAACAAAATAAAAACATGATATCGTTCTACTTTCTCAGAATATGTCAAGTGCTTTAGGTACCTCTTTAGATTACTGATAATATTATCAATGAACATCTGCGGCTTTTAAAATGAAATTTCTTCAATAATAGCGATTCCAAAAAAAAAAAGAAAGATTTTTTTTTTGAGTGATTTCAAACGAGAAAATTTCTCAATATCTTGTTATCAATAATTATTTTCAACGCAATGCACTTTTAAATCTCTTATTGTGCAACTAGATATAATTTTTTAAGAGATACATTTCATCGCAAATGCGTTGTTTTTTTCCTCTTTGTAAAATATTAACGAGTTTATTTACTTTTGGGTGTTATAGAATGAAGAAAATATTAAGTATGTTCCCAATTCCTTCTTTTTCAGGCAGCTTCGGTTGCAGGAAAAGGCTGACATTTTTTTTTGCTAATAATATCGCTGACAAAAATTAAAACGTTATAAATTAAAATTTTATTATAATTAGTTAACCATAGTTAAAAGCTAAAGACTTTTTATTTCAATTGTGTTACCTATTTCCCTATTGTGTGGCAGATTTATTTTTTATTTCAATATTTTTAGATTGAAAAATTCTTTAGCTGCGTTTAGCGACTTTTCGTAGGGGGTAAACTTATGGGTTCGTATCAGCAACATACTCGACACTGGCGACACCTAGCGGCCTTTGCAAGAGTCATACAATTTCGTTTAATCAACTTTAGTTTGAAGGTTAGATTAATTCCATTGATATATTTAACTACCATGTCGTTTAATACTTAAAACATCAATAACTGGCTGAAATTTTCGTTCTAACTGGTATTATTAAGTGATTGAAAATACAAACGATGAAAGTGCAAAGTACAAATAACCACTCCTAACAAATATGTAAATACGAATACATGTTATAAATAATATAACTATATATTGATAATTATTTCAATTAAATTATTGATATTTTGTCTTGGACTTGTGCAGCCCTTCTTTATACGTCTTCATTAATAAATAAACTACTTCAAGATGTACATATATAATATAATTACTGTTCGAACCGTCAATATATGTAATAACCAGACTAATTTGAAATTGAAATATTTCAGACTGTAATTCTAGACATAGAATGTAAAATCTAAAACATAGAATTTATAAAACCATCGTCCTTCCAACTCGTCTTTACGGATGTGAAACTTGGCCGCTATCGCTGAAGGCTGAACAATGTTTTTAGGTATCTGTCCGTGGACGGAGGTTTGTAAGCAGAGGTTGGTGGTGTCGGCATCGAACCTTCCGGTTCGCTAAGCCTTATTATTGTAATTGTAATCGATTTAGAAATTCAAAAAATAAAGTTATTCCAAAGTCTTGAGTTTACACTTGCCCTGATGACTGCCGTTTTATTGTTTGCTTTTATATAACACCAGATGCTTATTTAAAAATCAACCATTTTTTCTAAAAATGAAAGTAAATCGTATCATTAATCGAACGTATTATTCAAATTTTAGCCCGAAAAAAATTAACTAAATTACTTATCAATTTTCAATTACTTAATTTAAATTAATATAATTATTTATTGCATTGTTTATATAAAAATTATATAAATCTATACAGTATAAGTAAAAGATGATATAAGTTGAGGATGCGCGCGGGACCAGGGTCAGATTCGACAGGCCTCGGGAAATATATTTGAGTATTCGCGAGTCAGTGACCTTCTGCCTCAATTCCCTCATCGATCACTTAAATGACCTCTTCTTGTTTTCGCTAATCGATCTCCGTCTTCTTAATCGATTATACTTACTGTAAGTCGGCGTTTTCATAGGTGCGTATCCATCCGTGGTTCAGAAGGAGGCGAATTGTTGGATTTATTTATGATAAAAATAAACAAGTTTTAAACATGCCAATTCGTAAATATATAAAAATCTTGAATGTTAACTATTTAGAAGAATCTGCAAGATTTTTAATTAATCGATCTTATCGTCAATAAAATTATTGAATGGCAATGAGATAAAATACGGCATTTATAAATAATTGAGGACAAAAGTTCTCTTTGTTTGCTCTGGTTTTAACAATAAATTTATAATATTATTTATATTTAAATATACCGTCGCAGGTTCGATTTATTTTTGGTTTGTTTAACGAAAATCTGATTCTTTATAGATGAATATGCATTTGTTAATGAATAAATTTCTATATCGAATATTACACGAAGATTGATGCATGGCTAGTTCTGAAAAGGCCTAAAAGTATAAGAAGTTGAGGACATCGACCAGATCTGGCGGTCCATCGATGTCTTGTTGACGACGAAGACATTATTACCAAACAAATGAGTGGAGTGACAATACCCGTGGAAGAACTCGAGATCGACGAACCGCCGAAGAAGTGCACCAGAACTGCACGTGCACCGAACCGCACGTGTCGCGTGACGTCACACGTGCCGTGCGGGCTGCCGGGGCACCGCCGTGCAGGGGCAGTTCTGCCTCTCAGTGAGCTCTCAGGTTCCGCAGGCTTCGGTCACTGTGACTTGTGTTGCCCTCGAGTCACCTTCTGGTCCGGTCACTGTGATTCGTCTCGATCACGTGCTTCTCCTCTTATCACACTTCACGTAGAGTGGTGGGGGTAATTGTTAAGACTGCGCTGCCCTCTATAATTGGTAATTACCTCTGCTTTAATCAATTCAAATTATACACTTTTTAATTTCCATATTTTTAATGAATACATCGAGGTTCCATAATGAGAAGGAACCTATATCCTGTCGCTACACCAACCCGTTGTGAATCTGCATTCGGTGACCATCCTCAATACGAATCAGCCTTGCTTTCGTCTTCTTTTCTTTTTTAGACAAAAAAAAAAATCTAATTTATTCACCTAGTTTTGATGAAAAAAACATCTTATAATATCTTGAATTTAAAATATCACTGGGATCGAGCACCATTTGTAGAATTATATTTGATTTTGTTCTAATCATGATAGTATTCGTTTCTGCTACTTTAATTTCTTTATCTGTTACGAACATAAACTTTATTTATTTTTTAATTTATTGATCTTTTCTACTAATTAGAAAATAGCATTTGTATAAACATTACTAACTATGGCCACTAAGTACCAATGTTGAAGCTCCAATATTGGATCTCAGACTTCATGTTATTCTCCCACCTTCGTCTTGGGCTGATCATGTTTACAATTATTAGGTAGTTATCTTCTACTAATTACTCTCCCTGCCTTGATTCTAAAATCGTTTCACATTTTCACTCTATGTTTAAATCTTTAAAGATAAATGACTATTCACCATTTTAAATATAACTGACATTTTTCAATGTTTTGAAAACTTTTTGGTACCATCGTTAATAGAAAGGATATTTATTTTGAAGAGAAGAGAGCTACCACGGAGAGGCGGGCGACCCGGGTTCGAATCCCGGCCAGGGCAGATCTTTACTCTTTAAAATAAAATATTTAAAAATTAAAACAATTAATAAAAAATTGTAAGATATTTATTTATGTTCTTTAGTTTGTTTAGTGAATTTTCAAGTTGGCTTTTAGTCATTTATTTCTCATTGAATGATACCGATTTCTTGCTTTTTTAATTTAGCAGGAGCTACGAACGATTAAAAATTTTATCAACAGCCTCTGAATATGAGCTTAACATCCGAGACAGGGAGAACTTAATGATAATTTAAAAATGAATAAAAAAACGCTAAAAATTAGAATACAAGATGTTCTACAAGTTAGATAAGAGTTATTTTTTAAATAATAATCTGTCATGAATTTCATTAATGTACCCATTCCGGTGGTAGTGACTTGAAAGGAAGTTGCACATCTTGATGTAAAACCAACCCCAAAACATCAAATTTTATGCGAAATAAGAACGAATGTACTTATACTTAATATGAAATTTCAAAATTTATTTGATCCTAATACTTTCTACATTCACTGGAGTATATTTTGGAGGTTACACAAATTTCTGAGCATGCTCCCTATTCATATAAACTTAAAAAGCGATTGGGCTTGGTAACGAAAGAATTTTAAAAAAGATAATTAGCACTAAGCAGTCTGCTAACAGCCAAATTATAATAACAGCTGATGAACGTTTGCCAGCCTCCATTAACTTGTGCGCTCTTCTAATCACCGTTGTCAAATTTGTTTTGAATTTAGCGGAAACTGGGATAGAGATTTAAGAGGCCAAGAAGTACACCCAAGACCTCTAGAACTTGCTGGACTTTTTTGTCTTATGATGGGGTCTTCAAGAAGTAAGCGAGCAAGAGAATGTTGACAGCAAAGATTAATCTTTATTTTTTGTAGTGGGAGATGGTTCGGTATCCATTTATACCAAAAAAAGTCTAGAAGGCTTAGGGTTTAACGCCTCGATCTGGGCCAGTATTTCGGCCTGTCAGGATTTGTCGTGTCTAATGAAAGATCGAATATGACAATATTCAAATCCTTTCCTCTTGGCTTGCTTAGCCGCAGACTGCAAGATTATTGTTTAAGTCACCTGCTCAATTGAATCACCATTCTAAACTTCGAAAAATATTGTAACACATCTAAAACGGCAGATGTCTTTTAGGAGAATGAAGTTATTGTGGATATCGATAATAACCCCTGCTTGTGATCATCATATAGCTATACCATACTGTGACATAGGGAGAACTGCATTTTGGAAAGCCATCGTTTCGGCCCACATTGTAGGCCTTCTTCAGGGCGTTTAATGGGCTCAAGTTTTGAGATTCAACTGGGTTAAACAGTTAAACTTCAACCCTTAACCCTATTATAAGCCCAGAAGAAAACCTGCAATGTGGGCCGAAACGTCGTCTTCACAATAAACAGTTACCCTATTTAAGAGATATTCTTTTACCTCCACCCGGACCATTTTCTTACTCATAAAATGTTCACAATTTTGTTTTTCCAATTTTCATTGAAGACAGAATTAAACTTTTTTGGGCAGCGAAACTCAAACCGCTCCTTCAAAAGAACAACGTCAAATCTCAAAAATCCTAATTTTTCAATAGAGGTATTTGAGAGTTCAGGGTGTGTTAAAAAAATTAATAAATAATTAGGTATTGGTAAAGCGAAGCATTCATATTGTAATACTGTTATTTAAAATCTTTCGGTAATCACTAGAAAATTTATAATTAGTTTGAAACTGTTTTGATTTTAACTTATGTCATTATTCATATAAAAGTTGAAGTTCAAACGTTATAAAACTCAAAAGATGACTTTATTAAAAAAAAAAATGTTGGAAGTGGAATACCAGATGTGTCGTTCCTGAATGAAAATCTTCGGCCAATTACAACTGAAGGCTTAACCCAAAGATGCCAAATTTTGAGTTATGTCGTTCTTTTGTAGGAGCAAAATGTGGTCTCTCTTTTTGGAGAAAGCTAATATTTTTCCCCTCGAAAACCCTCACTATTTTAGTGTTTTGTTTTCTGGTTGATATAGTTGGTATTATTATCAAGCTTTAATAATTGAATATTTATTTTTGTATTCCCCTCGAAACAATTTGGTACCAATTGTACCTATTTAAATGATCTATTCATTTTGAAACAGATATTCAGTTTCCTCAATCTTCCGCTCCATATTCCAGCGCTGGCAGCGGAAGATGCGCATTCCACAAGCCCTTTTGTGTGATTACATCTGTTAATGTGAGATGTGATTGACGTCCAGTAGCCTCCTGACATCTCTTCATCAACCGGACCGGAGTCGAACCCACTCCATCAGAACTTAGCTCTGTCAACTCAACGTCAGTACAACGCTCCTTCATTACGTTCGTTTAAATAGTAATATTATTTATTACTAATGGCAGAGATTGGATCATATTTCAATATCATGTAATTTTTAAATTTATATTGGTAGGACCTTGTAAATTTACAAATCTCAGAATTTTGTGAGACCTTTAGTATTTTTAATGTAACGGTTATATAACAAAGTAATTTGGCCAGGATGTTGTTCAAGAAACAGCATTTCATCCAATGAAGAGTAGTCATTTTATATAGGCTGAGGTAGCCCCAAGAGAGGATCTCCATAGAGTCGATTGATTATCTTGGTCACCTAATGAGACAGGACAGATACCGACTAATACAACTAACAGTCAAGGGGGAGTTACAACTTACGCCAGTGGTGTGATCTCATAAAAATAAACACCCCATAAGGTTCAGTACGTGGTAGAGACTGTACCGCTTCTTAAACAACGGTTCTGCAGGGAGGTGATTTGACCTAGATCATGCTCAACCACCAGATTTGCCCCCTATTTTGGGTATCCATTTTATAAAGACTGGGTAAGTCCCACGAGGGTCCTACATCTCATAGTATTCATCTTCAGCTTCTATCAGAGCTCGCTCGAAAACTAAGCGCTTTACTCTGTTTCCTGATCTGAGATCAGTCAAAGTATTTAGAAATGAAGCAAACTGAATTTAAATCGCTGTGAAGACAGCCAATGTTCGTAACGGATCTTCCAAATGTAACAGAAGAAAAATACAGAGTCTATTAACGGCTGTTAATATAAAAAATTTGATACTGCTGTTCTCGAACTCGGTATCTAGAGACAATTAACCAAGAATAAAGCGATGGGAAGATGTTCAGTCTATGGGGCTCACTTAGCCTCCATAAAGTAACTGTATTTAATTGGGGAGGGGAATCATCCTGACCAAATCACTTTCTTGCACAAGCGTTCGCAAACACTAAACTTACTTAATACTGAACTGAAAATGCTTACAAAATACCCTGATGAACCAAATACCCTTAACTTAATGCTTTGTTATTCCATCTCGTCCTTATTCGGGCCAAATATCCTACACAATATCTTATTTTCGAATACCTTAAGACGTTGTTCATCCTTCAGAGTTACCATCCACGTTTTACCCCAATATAGAACCGTTCTAGGGATCATAGTTTTATAAATTCTTATGTGCTAAAATTTCTGAACAAAAGGCGCGAGCAAAGTAATGCCAAGTCCGATTAAATCAAAGGATATATCGTAAAATAAAAATATATTTAGTAATTATGAGAAAGATAATAGTCCCGGTAGAGGTCAAGAAAATTATCTTGTATTGGGAGATCCTTTTATTGGTGAGCCAACGTTTCGACCTGCATTGCAGGTCTTCTTCAGAGCGTTTAATGAGGTCAAGGGTTGAGTCATTATAAGCCCTGCAGAAGAACTGCAATGTGGGCCTAAGCGTTGGCTTTCCAATAAAGAGTTATCCCTATTCAAGAGAATTTTTTTTGGGTTAGGGAACTCGAGGGAGAGCTAGTGTCAACTATCAACCTAACTATCAAACTAACCCTGAAGAAGACCTCCCATGTGGGTCGAAACGTTGGCTTACCAATAAACAGTTCTCCCTATATAAGAGAATTTCCTTGACCTCCACCCGGACCATTTTCTTCCTCATATATATATATATATATATATATATATATATATATATATATATATATATAAGGTCAACTAATATTATTTAATATTTAGTAATTAGTTGACTATAGCTACACACACACACACTATTGCCTATATTAACCACGTGCAGTTTTAATTCTTTTCCATTTACTAACAGTAATAAAATAAAGATTTAAAATTGCAAGCCTTCTCAATAAACTGCTAATGAAACCATAAATATGCTTTTATGGCCTTAAAACAAATAAAGTAACGAAATAAAATGAAAAGCTGAGCGTGTAATTAAACGGAATGCCTTTTATATTATTACTATACTTGATATGTTTTTTTACACGTTATATGTTTTATTTTATTATTTTTCTACTTAAAAGTACGCCAACCCCTCATTAACTCGACCAAATGGTTTCCTAAAAAAATATTTATTTACCGGAAATGATTTCGAATGAGGAGTTCTTTGTCGCCATAAACTGAGACTATTATCTTTATATCATAAGTGCAATTAACGTCAAAACGATCTAGGATGTAATTAAGTGCTTTCATTATATTCTTGTATGCTCTTGGTCGGTAAGGATTCCGTTAGATGTCCTTGCTTGGATACTCCAGATGTTGAACAGAACAACATTGTTGTGCCTGTGTCTGGTTAATTAATTGACTGTCATGATAGTAAATTTCAACGATTAATTGACTGGCAAAACAGTAAATATTTTCATGTAACATTATGTTTTATGTAATGAGAACTGATAGAGCGAACAATAGAAACAATGATCATAATTAGAAGAATGTAGATACGATCACGACCGCCTCTCATCAGGTTTAGGATGCAGAGGTAGTTTTTATGTTGGTCCATTATAGCATCCCCAGGACTAGACATTTGCTAGGGCTAAGTAAATGAACAAAAAAAATATATATACAACAAACTACAAAATCCTATCAATACACATATTAACATTTTTTTATATTAAAATCAATCTACCACTGCATGTTTTGTGTGAACTAACTTGTATCAACACAACCTGCGATGGGTTTTGGATTCATTACGTGGTCGAGACTGTACTGTTTCTAAGATATTGGTCGTGTAGGGAGAGAATTCGTCCTAGATCACGCTAAATCGCCAGATTTCCCCCCATTTTGGGTTGTAGAGGCTATGTGGACAACATCTTGCAGTTTTTAACATATACAGGATCAAAGTTCAATATTTGATCTCGATTAGCATGTATGGCTTTCTAATTTCGTCTGCTGTTAAACATTAATGCATACAATTATGTTAACATAGATTTATCTTTTACAAACTACTGAACATTCACTCAGGAATACGTTCGATTATTATTCGTTCTGAAGAATAATTATAATTTAATACCCTTATATATCAATTTTAAATTGATTTATATTAATTTCTCGTCCAGCATTTTTTCACAATTTTTTAATGTTTAAAAGTTGTAAATCCACCAGATGTTGATACGATCGAAAGGAGAGGAGTGGCTCAGTGGTAGAGTACTGAGTTACCATGCCGTAAATCCTGGTTCAATTCCCGCTGCAGGCCATGATTTTTATTTAGTCTGTTTGCAGCGGGAGATGGATCATATAGGATCTTGGACCCTCCTGGGGCCCACCCAGCCTCTATAAAATATTATAAAAATAGGGTACCCAAAATAAGGGGGAAAAATCTGGCGGTCGAGCGTGACCTAGGACAAGTCACCTCCTCGCAGAACCGTTGTCCATGAAACAGTTACTAACAGTCTCTACCATGTACTGAACCCCAGACCCTTCATGGGTTGTAGTGGTACAGGTTTTTTTTCTTTTATCGGACTTTATTTAATCCGTCAGTGACCGGAGACGGATCCCATGGGATCTAGGACGCTCCTTGGCACACTCAACCTCTATAAAGTGGCTACCCATAATAAGGGGATCTAGGACAAATCACCTCCCTGCTCAACCGTTGTCCATGAAACAGTACTGTCTCTAGCAAGTATTGAACCCCAGACCGTTCACGGGTTGTAGTGGTACAGGTTTTACAGGAGACGATAGAAACTTCTTTACGTCTCTTATGGAATATCTTTTATGGAAACCATGTTTCTTATCAGTGTCCAGATGTAAAATGTATCCTGATATTAGAGCAACAGTAGCCCAATAACAGGTTAATAAAACCAAACTGGACTCGTGAAAGCCAAACATCTTATCTTCCGGATCTTGATTCATCGCTATCATCAACATCATTATAGTGCCCTCATGAGTTAACATTTCAGATTATCACGTTTCCTTAATCTCTTAATTTAAAAAATATGATGATTTATTTTTGTTCACATTATCATAATGGATTTTAGCATTTTGCATAAATTGAATAAATTTCCTAAATTTCAGTTTTGTATTTAGCTAAACTATAAAGGATTTTAGCTTTGTTTTTATCTTGCTTATTTTATAAATCGACGTAAATTCAAAAGTTGTAATGGATTGTATTGAAGCAATAATAAATTCACATTGTTTCTCTTTTCACAGTGAATGATATTGTGAGCAGTTAATACAATAAAAACTAGTTAGATTAGAGGAATATAGTTATAATTTTTTTAACTAGACTTATATTATATATATTTTCGTCTATGCTAATTTTATTAAATTATATTAATAACTCTCTCTTAGGAGATTTACAAAATAAGTTATCTATTCATATTCTTTGATTCAATTCCCTGTAAGCTCAAATTTTCACATTTGGGCTTTATTTTAAATGCTCTATGGCCAAATATTGATTTATTTCGCGGTTGATTCACTGATAGACATGAATGATTTGATTGCCAAGAGATTCAAGATGTCAAGATGTATAGAAAAATTTTAGACTAGTTTAATGGTATGTATATTTGATGGTATATTGTCTTCGCTCATTTTAAAAAATAAATGTAATCCTAAGTTCTATAATGTACTTTTTTATAATTTTTAATAATGATTATTCTCAATCGACCAAGACATTTAAATGTATGACTAAGAATATTTAAATAAAATAGGAACTTGCCTACAGTATTGATAATTATAAAATTTCATGTAGATTCCTGTTTTACCTGACATTTATTAACTTGAAATATAATAATTCAATGTAAATTCAAATAAATTAATGTATGTTTATAACATGTCCAAATCAACAAGTACGAACAACAAAAGAAAAATTAAAGTTGATATATTTATATACACAACCACTCTTAAACGTAATCATTTTTGCCCTTTTTTTATACTTTATATAAACGAATCTTTGACGAAACTATAGAATATTTTCCTCCTCAAATCGTTTTTAAATAATATACTTTATACAATATCCATATTATAGCCTTTGTAAGTGTTGAGAAGATGATACATGACAATGTTCATTCGCAGCTTCAGGCCTGACGTCAGCATACGTTCGTGTTTCAGCCAATCACAGTGCGAGATCCTAAGGAGCGCATGCGCAGATGCTTTTGGTATTTCAATTGAGAAACCATTTAAATTATAACCTAAGAGATTATTAATTTAATAATCATCTAAGTAGAGAAAATGGGTTGTTAAATTGGGGGAGGATTTTCTGTTAAATTTCCAGAAGGCAAGGACAATCGTTTTCTTCTCCACAAATTATTATAGTTTGTATTAGTTTTAATACCACTATTATTCTTATATTTCAATATCTTATTTGACATTGTTTATGAAATATATAAGGTTGTGGGGAGCACAGAACGTTAGGTGCTGGGGTACTGGTCTGTAGCAGTTATATTCTCGGATGACTGATGTTAATCGAACCTGGATCTGGAGACCCACCTGTGGGTCTCCCAGCCTCTAAGAACCCTGAAGGTTAATAGTGATCTTGCCCTAATCATCTCTCTCCACAAGCGTTGACTTGGAACTTTTATAGTTTCTACCATTTACTAAATCCTAATCCCTTCATGGTTCTGTAGTGCATTTTTTTTTTAAATATGTAAAAAATAATATAATAAAGCTATATGTATAAGTGACTTTTTTTGTAAATAAGTAACTAATAACTTATTTACTGAAATGTAAAACCGTAATATGTTCTCGGCTAAACCAATTGTTTGCACAATTGTTGGCTAGGAAGCATTACAGTGCCCACAATGTCCTCAACTCGATACCCTTAGGTTATCTAACATTATTAGATATTAAATTTACATATAAAATTTTCATGAAGTCCTCACTTAAAGCAGCGATAGACTTTAAAGATTAAATTATTAAATGGAATAGCAAAAGCTAAAAGGAGAAGTAAAAAATGTGTTGGGGCATGAGAGGAAAAATGACAAATAATAAGCTGAAAGCCTATAAAATAGTAGAAATTTAGATTTTGTTGTGGTGGGATTTATTTTGTATGCATCTTTTATTTTATTATTCTGTATAATTCTCTTTCTGCCATGATGATGTTAGAATTGGTGAAACATCGGCATGCATCTTAGGGCAACCTGTGGTGTATTAGTTAGCAAAACAACCTACTCTGCCCAAGAGCTCGGGTTCACAGCCCTGCAGTTTCCCTAGGATTTTTCAAAGGAAGTAAAAATCCATGGATATGCCGTTTTTCAGAGGGTCGGAAGTACTCAGTCTGTGCGGTGACAGGTAATCGTTAAGAACCTGGTTATACCTGGATAGAAAAAAATTATGACATCCACAGGAGCATTAGGATTAGCCATAGCAGAATAAAAAAACGTTAAATGAAAAGACAAACGATCGGGGGTCACTTTTAATGTCTGCCAGCTCAGAGACTCGATGTTCTCTTTGACTGGTTTGTTGGTTACCTTTCCAATAGAAGTGTTAAAAATAAAAGATGACCCTGAGGTCTTTGCCTGAACCTGTTGCAAGGAACGCTTGCGAATATCCTGGCCGTCGTTAGGAAAACAATTATGATAATCGGGATATACAGTAGCTAGGATTTCGTTCCGCTTCGAATGGAACGAACTCCGGAGGGTTAGTTAATTAATTAACAAGTTGCGATGACTCGGAACTAGAGGACGTTCTTACGGAGCGAACAGCGATCCATTCCATTCAGCAGGTGCTGCTATCACTCGAATCCATCGGCAGCGTTAATTGATGCTTTTACGACTTTGTTATATCTTTATTATGCCGTAGCAGATCATTGGTGCCATGTGAATCCGTCTCGTCAGCAATTAGGGATACCCGAGGACTAATTATATTCTGCTAGATCTGATCCGCAGCTTAGGTTTCCTCTTTACTCTTGTTATAATAATAAGGAATTAGTGTGCATATTTTTCTTAATTTGTTTTATGTTTATTTATGAGCTCACACTATTCGCAGTCATGAAATGAGAATATGAATGACTAATGAAGAGAATGTACGTCCGTCAGAACCGAGGAAATAACAATATTATTTAATTAAAAAAAGAGCATTCTGAAAGGTTTATAGAAAATGATAGTCAGTCTGTAGATCATTGGCTGATTACAAAAATAAAGCCTAAGCCATTTAAATAGCTTCAATAGACGGTCAATTCTTCGCTTCATCCTTATTCTAACCTAAAATGAAGTATTATTTACTATAATAGCATTTTTTAGAACCAACGAAGTTGTAGTAGTGTAACAGTATTATTGAAATAAAAAATGCCCAGATGATTAGTGGTTTCCTACAGCCATGAATCGACCCTTTGGAATCCAAAGACAGTCCTGGGGATCATTCAACCTACGACCGCTATAAGTAGATGAAAATCTTACTCTTGAAAAGGCCTAAAAAACCTGTCTGCACAACCGTTGGTTTGTATAGACCATGCCGTGAACTCAATCCAATACCTTTCATGAATTGTAGTGGTGTAGGTCCGCAATATTACCTCAAACCACAATAGTTTTGGATTAAGTCATGAATTAGTCTTCTAAATCAAACAACCGATCATCAACCACGATGTGGGTTTTGCAGAACCTCCACCGGCTCGTCTAGCCTCCGTAAAGTAAGGGTACCCTTAATCTGTAGAGAATTTAGTATGTGCTAAATGACGGCTATGTTTTTAGTTGTTGAAGGAAACAAAAAACACACACATAAATTGGAAAATAACAGAATTTTTACTCGCAAAAGAGTTTATTATGAAATTTTTATTTACCAATTTGGTTTGTAATTAGATTAAGATGCAAATAAAAGTGTATACAATAACGCTATATTTAATAATAATAATACTCTATTTATTCATAGGTATAATGATTATTAATTATATTTAATGAATAGGGGAAATATTCTTTCACAGGTAGTTATTTCTGTAAAGTTAATGGCTTCAGATTACATCCATTGGGAATTGTAGATAATTACTCCGTATTTATAATAATATTAAATCTTTTATTCTTTTTTAATGAGCAAAAACTGCAAAAACATGATAAGGGAGGTGAGAAAGGTAAAGGAATCCGCTCAAGATTCTGCTAATATTTCGAAATTCAATTCTTATTCTCATATATAAATAAATAAATAAACATAAGGGACTTAATCCTTGCTTATGATACGATGTATGATGATTATATACTCCGCCTTTGGTCGTGATGATGATGATGATAGTGCGGCGAGGGAGCTCTGATGAAGGACCCGGTTTCCCACTTTATGAAGTTTATATGAGCTTCATCGAGGGGAGTGTCCTCTCACCGGTGGCAGTCACTACTGCTCATTTCTTATATTATTTACATGGCTAGGCTACGCTTCTGAACTCAACGCTAATTAATCGATAGAATTCAACAAAGAGTGTTTGTTGAATTCAGAGCAGACTTAATTGATTCAAGCGGGAGGTTATCACTAAAAGGAGATAACACAAACAGAAAATTAATACTGGCACATCACTTAGGAAAGCTTAGTATATACAAGTTGTTCGTGAAGAATTGATAGTATATTTTATTTCAACGATAGGGCGGCCAAATCGTTTACTGAGTGATTATAGGAAGAAGGTCTGGTGGATTTACGATCGATCAGCTTTCGGTGAATTTAGAAACTTAGCCCTGTAAGAAATAAGTATATTTTAGTATTCAGATACACTGCTGGAATAAAAAAAATATGTACCACTACAGCTCCTGAAGGGTCTGGGTTTCAGTATATGGTAGAGACTGTACTGTTTCTAGGACAACGGTTGGGCAGGGAGGTGATTTGTCCTAGATCACGTTCCAGCGCTCTACCACTGAGACACTCTGCCCCGCTGTTGAAATAAAAATAAAATCCTTTATCTGTACCAACCTTAAAATGTTACATTGTTATTATTTTTAGTCAAATCTAGAAAATAAACATAAATTAATAATTAAATGAAGTATTAATATTTCATCAAGAGCTTTCAAAATATATAAGGGATACAAACAAAATAATACAATACTAGAAACATAACATTTATATTCAATGCTTTGAGTGAATATCGCCCTAAAAAAGTGAATGCATTGAGTAATTTGAGTCATCGTAATATAAAAGCGATGCTTCTTGTCGCTAACAGCTTGTCACATACTTTCAGATCAAACTATATTAATACTATCGAATACTTATTTAGTGTTTTTGAATCCATTATTATATTATATTATATTTTTATATTATCATTATTATATTATTTTCTCCAAATGATAAAGTGATTTTAACTCAATAGACAGCTCTCAGTATTTCCTGATTTTTTCGGCTCTGGTGTTCATAACGTTTGTATCACATTCTATGAATCTACCAATTTTCTTTTCTTTATGGATCAACAAAATATCCGGACGGTTATGTATTACTCTGTGGTCCGTAATTATTTGTTCATAATTCACCTCCTCTCAGCCCAACAGTCCTAATAGAGTGCATATACTTTGGTGATATATATTCGCCACATTGTTATGCCTGATCATGCAGTCCGTCCCAGCCAGTCCTTCGCACCCATTCGCCACATTATTATTTTTATATTCTAATAATATTCTAAAGCATTCACGGCGTCTTAACAAATAATTTGAGATAACAAACTAAAAAATCGGTCGAGCCGATCGTCCAGATTTTAAATAAAGTGTAATCGGAAAGTGTAATGTGATTTATAATACTAAATGTCAGAAATTTATCTTGAATATAAATTTATTTAAAATGATCTAATGTTTACGATGAAATTGATTGTTATTACAATGAACTGTAGAGAGATTTAAACAAAAATATCTTATTAAAAATTCAAAGAATTTTAAAACTGGCAAAAAACTGTTCAACTGGCAAGGTTTCCCGCATCAGATTAGTCGTGAATTTATTGTTACGATAGGAATACATCTGATCAAAAAAAAGTAAAAATAAATAAAATAATAAGTATTACATAAATAAATAACAAATAAATACATAGGAAAGTGATCCATTTCTCCTTGTCAAATCAATCTTTGCAAAAAAAATCTTGGACGCGATAAGATTGGTCGTAATAAAAAAAAATGCAAATTTGCAAATTGGTTAATTATATCATAATATTCTTTTTATCGCTTACCCCTTATAAAGATAAACGATAATTGCTACTGCGCAAGAAAATAAATTCTGAATTTCAAATCATAATTAATTTATAATTTTTTAAATACTGTTATGAAGGAGTTACGTGACATATTTACAGATTTTTTCTAAGGAAGGAGAATGAATGTAATATTAATTACCATTTACTTACTTCTTATTCTTACTTTATTGAATTTACATTTAGCGGATAAATTTCTTCCTTTCATCAGATTCGAGTTATTGGAGAACTATTTCGCCAAAATATCAATTATTTAATATCCCCCATCCATCATAGGAACATGCACAAGTTCATTTTTCCTAGCTTACAATTTCGCAGTGACCTATTTACGGTATTTTTCTCCTTAATAGCTTAAATATTATTATTTAAAACTGCTTTATATCCCACCCATCCCACGTTCCAAAATGCCATTTTAAGTAAAGAAGTGTAGGAACAGGATAAGTTGTATAATATAATTTATAATTAATTATTATTTACAATTTTTTAATACATAATTTAATCACCTAATGTGATAAATAATCAGATATAATGAACAAAAGGATAACTACTATAATATTAATTGTTATTTATTAATTGTAATATGTATAACTTTAGGAGCGGAATGGCTCAGTGGTAGAGCACTGAGTTGACATACCGGAAATCATGGTTTAAATCCCGCTGCGGGCAAGACTTTTATTTAGTCTGTTTGCAGCCGAAGATGGATCATATAGGATCTAGCACCCTCCTGGGGCTCACCCAGTTATTAAATGTTATAAAAATAGGGCACCCAAAATAAGGGGGACAAATCTGGCTGTTGAGCGCGACCTGGGACAAGTCACCTCCTTGCAGAGCCGTTGTCCATGAAACAGTACAGTCTCTACCATGTACTGAACCCCAGACCTATTCACGGGTTTTAGCGGTACAGTTTTTTTTTCTCTATAATATAAATTATCCTACAGGAGGAACGGCCATTTCGAGTTCGAGGCAGGATGAATTTAGCAGGTTTAAAATTGAAATATTAGCAAGTGATCGTCAAAAAATATATACTAACACTACATGTGCCTGTGTTACATAAAATGTTAAATGAGAGTTAATTTTTATTGTTTGATTCTAAAGCTTCCTTATTGAAAATATTAAAGCAAAATATTACTTATTTTTGCGCGAAAGACGATATGTATACTTTTATATCAAATAATTAATTCGTAGCTATCGACAGGAAGGCGGCAATCTACAAATAGTGTTATCGCTTATGAACTAATAACATGTGGGGATGGATAAATACTCAGAAACACCTGTTCGTTGTCCTAAATTCGCTTACCTTTGTAAGTTAAGATCTCCCATCCAGCACATTTTCAGTCTCCTTCATACAGTAATAGGCATATCAAAGCCATTTCAACATTTTTCTAAACCGAAAGCAAACATACATAGCACGATAGACAGTTCAGATTTGCCAGCTGTTGGCAGAAATACTCGTAGGTTTTTGTTAGTTACGTACCAATAAACATTTTTTACGAATCGTGATATTTATGACAATATCATATTGCACGTATGAATTCTTCATCTTTGAGATTAATTGTGTAAACGTTTCTACTTTCTGTCTCAGTTTTATTTGCGAAGATTCGCAAAAAATTATCTAGACTATGTCATTTCTTACGAGTCTATCGTTTTAATATAAAATTTCATCTTTCTTTCTATTATTATTCGAAGATAAAAGTTGTTCAGCAATCTGGTTACTTCCAATATTTTCTAATAACCATTTTTTTCATAATATATAATATAATATAAAATATACTTTTTATTTTTCGATTTTTAATTATAAACTCGAACTTTTGAAGGTTTGTACCGGTCGTGTAATTTATATTAAGGCGTGTTTAGGATAGTATGCAAGTAGAAGAATATATTATATTGCATAGGCCCCAGTATTGAACCTTGGTGTACTTTCGCAGGTGGTATCCAAGAAATTTCCAGATGCCGATTATATCTCTCTCCTCCTCATAATGTTATTGTAGAATCATTTAAATGTTAACAATTACATATCATAATGATTAATAATAATCATATAATACAAGAATAGTTCGACAATGAGATGCAGACGACAACCTTGAGCGAATCACTCCGTACGGCCGCCCAACGAGGTAGCCATTAAATGGGAATAGTCATTACACTAACTCTACCTCCCTGCTTTCTCAATCAATCACTTATCAGCTGTCATATTTTCTTTAATAATACTTTATTATTATATATTTATTACTATTTAATGCAGTCAATGATTAAAAAGCTGACATAAATTAGTTATAACGTGCCACATAAAATTCCAAAGTTGAAAACATTAAAAATATACCTTTACGTGAATAAATTGAAAGTTCTTATAAATATTTGAAATTAGTAATTATATCGTATACTTCAAGCCATATTAAAGTTGGTCAAAAATTATAAAATTTGATTGAAAATAATCTAAAACTTTTTTTATTAATATTTTTATTTTGAAGAGAAAATATTTATCCTGGCCGTGAATCGAACTTGGGTCTTCCGCATCTCAAGTGCGGCCTCTTTCAACTGAGCTACCAGGATCGTATCCAGATCATGAAAATTCGTCCCTGTATATACATCGCAATAATTGCGAGTACTGGGGATAGAGGATCGGTGAAGAGAATGGATGTGTCTGGCCTGGTTACGAGCTTGGTACCTTACTTGGCAAAAGATGCGGAAGACCCGGGTTCGAATCCCGGCCAGGACAAATCTTTTCTCTTCGAAATAAAAATATTTAAATAATCACAATCGAATAAAAATAAATAAAATATAATTTATAAATATTTTTATTAATGCTTATTGGTGTATTTGGGCTAAAAGATAACTGACTTACTAGGTGTGAGCCTCCCCTAAAACTGAATAAAAAAATAAACTGTACCATTACTTGGTATTGGGTTCATTACGTGGTAGAGACTATGTGAGTTTCTAAGGCAAAGATTGCTTGCAGAGAGCCCATTTGTTGATCACACATAACCGCCTGATCTTACACCAAATGGAACTCACTTCATAAAGGCTGGGTGAGACGCAGGAGGGTCTGCGGATAAACTAATTTTATATATTTTATTTGTTCTTTTAAAATTGTTTTTAAAGCTGTTAGCTATCCCGTAAAACCTGATTCAACATATTTCTTTGTGCTTCATCATCGATTCAAGTAGCCATTGATACATGGAATATCATAATTAACTAGTTCTGAAATTAATCTGGTACTGAAATCCTAAACATTGCCTATAATACCGTTCTTTACAATAACGGCAACATTAAATATATCTACTTTCGGTTGTCTCTGTAGATCAGACGGATTCATATTCTGTTTAAAATTTACGACTTGAAAAGACAAAGTAAAACGAATTTACTTTATTGTTGAGAATGAGTGGAAATAAGAATAAAGGATTAGATCAGCGGCTATTGAATAGTTATTTTTAGCAACTCCTGCAATCCCTAATCTCTCCTCTGCAATCTCTTACTAAACTAAACTTGGGCGGCTAGTTCTCAAGAGAGATAATATCTCTTACAACTACAAAAACTAAGAAATAATTTTTTAAAATATTATAAAAAAGGAAACATAATTTCTATAATAATTACTCAAAGTTTGGCATTTTTGAGTTAAGCCTTCACTAGCAATTATATTCGATGAAACTTTTTAATTCAGGAACGACGTATCTGATATTACATTTCCAACATGTTTTTTTTTAACTGGCATAATTTGTGCTGTATCAAGTTTTATGGGAATAGTGATGTATGTTAAAGTGAAAAAAGTTTGAAGCTTTTAAAGAAGTTTCTGATATTTAGAGACTCGATACCATAATAACAATAGCCATGGTGTACATCACCAATAGCCTAATTTTTATTTTTTAAACTCAAATGGAACTTTCAAATAGCTCTGTTGAAAAATAAGGTTTTTTGATTTTTGAGATTGTTCTTTCGAAGGATCGATGTAAGAGAACACAAGAAATTAGTTTATGTACAATTGACAGTCGAATGGAATTCCAACAGAAAACGATCGATAAATTCCTAGATTAAATTACTCACAATGGGACCAGGTTGACTTGTCGGATGTTTTTACAGCTCAATCTGTAATCTTGGATAAAAGAGTTTTATTGGCCATTTTCGATAATGGAGGTGTGAATGGAGCAAATGTTTATAACCATTTCATTACCTGATATTACCTGGGCATTACCAAAAGTGCTCTAATGTTCAATCTTTATTCGATTCTTATCGCCAGCGCCAGTTTAGATAACCACTTTCCGAATAACCTGTTCCATTCAATCCTAAGTTTTATTGATTCACATAATCATTGATAGCTGATAGCATACCGAACAAGTAAGTCGAAGTAAATGAGTATATTTAGTTTCAGCAGGATCTTAACGGAGTAATTCTTTGCCCTTCAAAAGGACGTATGTTGATAATTGTCAAACCGTTTTAAGGATATGAGACTACATGACTTTGTAAATTGAAAACATGTACCATTTCCTGCACTGCAGTTGAACTACCGCTAAATTCTATTCTAAGAATATAAAAAAAAATTAATAATCTCCCTTCCAAATCATAGTTAGTATTTAAAAAAACAAAACACTGCCAGATGTATGATATATATTCAAAACTTATGTTACCGAATCTGGGATTCCAAAAATCTTATCAAACAATTATTCCTAACTAATGTGAGATTTGGTTATTAGAACTGATATGTATAAAATAATGCATTTTTTCTGCTAATTCGAAATATTGCCAAACAGCCAAAAGAATTTGACCACACCCTTCTGGATTTATCAGCCTCCTCTGCTTCTATTCAAAACTTATAGATAAGTGCAATTACTGAGAAAATCCTTGAGGATGAAAATAAAACCTAGGGAAAACATGATTGTAAAACATGGCTTTATAACAGCAAAATAATAATAATTATGCTAGTATCCATAAGGGGAGAGGCTATTAAAATTATATACTTAACTTTTTTCCTGATATATGTTAGATAATGATAATGATACAACATAGTTCTTTTTGTAACTACCTTAGTTACCAATAAAACAAATGCGGTTGTGGTATTTAAAATTGTAGACTGAAATCAAGGTTTTAATAATAAATAGAAAAAGAGATAATTTCATAAGAACGAGTTATTTCGGTTATTTGGTATTTGGATATTAAATCTTAAGTGTTTTTACTTTTTTAGTGTGTGTGTTATATGTTCCCTGGAGATAAAGAAACATGGCCGTTGTGGCCAAATGCGACTGCACTTCGCCGATACGATGCAATAAACCTAGAATAGATTGAAGATCATTTTAACTCTAGTTTGCGACCCGAATAATAAAATTGTACGGATCCATAGCGGGAAGGGAAATATACCTAATTTCGTATATCTTCATTTGGACCGAAGATATTTCATATTTAACTGTGATAAATTATTACTTAAATAATGCTCAATGGCTTATTTATTTATTTAACAACACTTTTATAGCTGATATGGCTAATTTTCGGTGCTACAATGGGATTCCTAAATTTTGCCTATCCATGAATAATGAGGAAAGTAATCCTTAATGAGCACAGTAGGGACTCGAGACCGCCACTTTACGTCCCCTCCGAAGGACGGCAAAACCAAGGATTTTTGCTCACTTTGAAAAATCCTTATTCCTGCCGGGCTGCGAACCCGTGATGTTGAGCGCACTTGGTTGTTTTGCTAACCACAACTCGAAGTTTTGATCCAGGACGAAATACTTGGAAAGTAAGTTACATATTTTTTGATGTAATCAAATGAATAATTTTTGCCTGTAATCTTTCAATTATATAAAAACTTTTACCACGTGTAATAAATTTATAAATAAAATAATAATGATAAAATAAAAATAGGGCGAGTGGTTTTTGCCTTGCCGAAGGTTCTCAGTTCAAATCCCGCTGCTTGGCAGACTTTTATTTAATCTGTTAGCAGGAGGATAAGGATCCTCTGGGACTTAGGACACTCCTGGGGGTCACCCAGCTTCTATAAAAGGGAAAACCTTTAGGTTGACAAATCACCTCCCTCCACAACCGTTGTCCAAGATAGAGTACAGGCTCTACCAGGTACTGAACCCAAGACCTTCTTCAGTTGTATTGGTATAGGTATAGGTTAAAAAAAAGTTAAAATAAAAATGGGTCCTAAAACAGTTGAATTTGATTGAAAAGAACGCGTTTTGAAAAAGAAAGACCAGGTGAAAAAATGAAAAGAATAACAACAATTGTTAAAAATTAAAGGAATCAGAGTCAGCTTTAAGCCCCGAAAAAATGGAAAAAAAAACGTCGAAAATAGTGATTGTTACAGTTATTTGATCAACTGTAGAATTGGAAGAGTTGGGGTTGGTCCGCCGTTAGGCTACCCCTCCCCCTCCCCCCGCCCCCCTCGTGTCTTATTATATGCTTAAATTACTTTTTAAAGAATAAGAAAAGTTGAAGAGTTAATCAGTTTCAATCAAAGTAGGACAGTAAATGTGTGGAAATAATATTACATTTGTAATACCAAAAGGTAGATCATCTTACGTACTTCACCTTAATAAGTACTAATTAAAATAAAACCGTTCCAGATTTTAAGAGTTATTAGCATTGATTACATAGTATAAACCAGTTTTATTAAACCCTGCATAAGTAAATTACGAATATAATTGCTGTAAATATACAGCAACAGCCAATGGCAAGGCCTCGCAGAGCAACTGAGATTTTAATTTAGTCATGAAAGATTTAATAGCCTCCAAAAGTAATAAAATTTGAAAAAAACAACAACATAATAAATCAGGAATTATGAGCCATTTATGACGACGCACATGAACTTTCTCTGAAAGTTTGACAATTAGTGTCAACTGATGGGGATCAAGATGTAACCAAATCGGCAATAAATTAACAAATTGATAATATGTAACTATTATTGAAAATTAAAATGTCAACCACCTGCATAATTTAACTTCGAAAACTCACTTCAGAGAAACTCACTGGACTACCAAGTTGTAGTTGAATTGCTTTTCATCAATCAAGTTTTCTTTTTAGATCATTAAAAATTAAAAGAAAAAATCTAATTAAAATATATCTAACATAATTTAAAAGAAAAACATATGTATTTTTCGATACTACATGCTCTGTTTTATCTGAATCAGTATACCAGTATCTGAACATGATCTATACAATACATTTCGACCCGAATTCACTAAATTTATTTACAGCATTGATTTCGAAAAGTTGACATCTATTTAAGAATAATCATAAAATGTAAAACATAGATAATCATTATATAACTATTGTAATTTTAATTTTGTAAATTTGTAACTGTATATAAGTAATAATATATTAAAATTATCACAATTGTTGTTAATCCTTATTGTACAAATGAATTTAAAAGGCACATAGTATACTACAGTGTGGAATGTGCCAATTATTAACGGTCCTTTCAAAGGGTTACTTTGACGGGGGAAAAAATGGTCTGTGTTATCGTCCATTCAAACGATAAGTTTGAAGAAGAAAAAATGGCGGGAAACCATTGTCGGATCGCATGCATTGAATATTTAATAATAATGCAATGAAAATATAATACTTAATATAACCTGACGTAATATCTTATCAAATAATGGTTCCTCTTGCATACTCCCTACTTTTACTAAAACTAGCTTGTTCTCTTCATTAGTTCGATCCATCCTTTCAGAATCTATTAACTACTAATTAATTACGGGTAATTAATCAGTTTATTGTTCGCTCATATTTCCATAGTAACGTAGAGCTGTTGTTCATTTAACGTCACTTTATGCTGCCATGGCTAATCGGACGGTGCTACAGTAGGAGCTCTAAATTTTGCCTATCCAGGTTAAATTAGGATAGGGATTTTTAACGAGTACCTGACATCGTACAGGATCGGTACCCCCGTTTAACGTTCCATCTGAAGGGCGGCATAACCAAGGATTTTTTACTTCCTTTAAAAAGTCCTAGGGTCACCTGCCCGGGCTACGAACCCACCATTTTGGGCTTTTGGAGGAGTTTGTTATGCTTATTACCACTAGACCACATGTCGCCCTAGAAACGAGAGTTTGTCATCTCAAGGTCATCAAAACCAACAAGCCAGCGGCCAGGTGTTTAAAGGTCGCATTAAATTGAAGATAGTTGCATTTTTGACATGTTGTAAGGGCATGTCTGAGTAGTGTAGAACTAAGTTTGCAACCGTAAAGTTATTTCAGTTTTTGGCCTGTATCTCCTAATCGTTGCATTTTTGAAAAAAATTGGTGACCATTTTTAAAGTAATATAAATTTGCTACAATTTGTATACAACCGCAGCTATGTAGGTCTAATAGATTCTTAGTTACGCCCCTTTGAAAATTGGTCATTTTTTCCAAAAAGTTTTGCCCACTTTCGTGAGCAATACCGGCCGAAGTAGTGATCCTACAATGAAACTCAAGGTAGTAAATTTCATTAGCTTTAATTTAAGCACAGATAGGCCTGTAGGTGTGAAAGATTCTGAGTTACGCCTTTTTGAAAATTGTTCATCTCTTCCAAAAAGTCCAAATTTTAAGTTTTGGCCGACTTTCGTGAGGAACACCGGCCGAAGGAGTGATCCTACGATGAAAGTCAAGTTAAATGGAGTTGTAATAAATTTAATTAGCTTTAATCTAAGCACAGAGCGAGGCCTGTAGGTGTCATACTTCTCATGTTAATTAAAAAAAAGGAAATTCGAGGAAAATGGGTGTTTTAATAAAATGACCTTTTACGCCAAGAATCGATCTAAACCATCTTGTTTATTGTAGACTATAAATATTCACTTGTAAATTACCTAGAACAAAAAATAATGGTAGTACTAGTTGGCAAGACTATGCAGGGGGGGCACCCAGTCTCCCCCAGGCTTTTCGGGCACCGAAAGTTTTCCCATCCGTTTTTTCGCTTGCACCCATGGATTTACACTACTCAGAGATGCCATAAAACATATAAAAAATGCAACTATCTTCAATTTTTTGCGTAACTCAAAACAGCGGCGGTTGGATTCAAACTGTAGCAAATTTATCTACATTAAAAATGGCCACTTTAAATTTTTTAGCAAAAACTCAACGATTTAGAGATAACGGCCAAAAACTGAATTAACTCAGAAAATTTCTAGTTTTATTCGGCCATCAAAAGTTTTCCCATCCGTTTTTTCGGTACCAAAATTTGGATTTACACTACTCAGACATCCCCATTCGATATATCAAAAATGCATCTCTCTACAAGTTATTGCGACCTAAAGCCTTTTTTTGGTACCTGGGCGCTGGCCTACAAAGGGATCGATTATATTTAATCTATATATATATATATATATATATATAATATTTTCTGATTCTTGAGTTCCTGTTAGTTCTTTATTTAAGAACTGACTGGAACTCAAGAATCAGTATATATTATTTTATAACAATTTTTTAAATTGTTAAAATTTTAAGAAAGAAAAATCGGCTGTAGCAGAACACTTTTACAACACCGACCACCACATACCCTTTGAAAACACTACCATCCTTACTAAAGATTCTAATTACCATCTCCGTAACATAAGAGAAGCTATCGAAATTGTCAAACAACCCAACAATTTCAATAGGGAAGATGGCTATAAGCTCAGTAAAAACTGGTATCCGGCCATCCAACGCAAGACCCATACACTACCTCACCATCCACATACAGATGAACCCCACCCCACCGAACACACACGAACACACCCGAACACAACACGACCGACACAAGCGAACCAATGGGAAGGCCGACTTCGATCCAGACCACGCCCCCCAGGTATAAATACCCCGACTCCAACCATCCGCTCTTCATTAACTGACTAACCCTGAAGAAGCTCACAGCACGATGAGCGAAAGCTTGGTTCATAACATCAACAAGACACGGTCCATCCCGGAAGTTGAATATAAGAAGAACAATATTTTATAACAGTCAAGATAAGTAAAAATCAGTATATATATATATATATATATATATATATATATATATATATATATATATATATATATATATAACCTGTAAAATTACAGCCCGTGAACCGGTCTGGGGATGAGTACATAGTAGAGACTGTACTGTTTCATGTATAACGGTGTTCTCCAAGGAGGTGACTTGTCCTAGGTCACGCTCAAACGGCAGATTTTTCCCCCTTATTTTGGATACTCTATTTTTATAATATTTTATAGAGACTGGGTGTGCCCCAGGAGGGTCCTAGATCCATATGATCCATCTCTAGCAGCTAATGGACTAAATAAAACTCTTGCCTGCAGCGGGATTTGAACCAGGATTTCCGGCATGGCGACTCAGTGTTATACCACTGAGCCACTCAACTACTAAATATATTAATTGAACAAAAATTGTATTATGTATAAAAAAAAAAACGTACAAAGGCATATTAGATTCGACTTATTTATCTAATTTTTTAGCAATGGCTAGGCAAATAAAGCTTTTATTAAAGTTTTAAACTGGAAAATGTAAGATTTATTTCATTTCTTACTTAACCCGAATTACGAAACTTGAGATATCGATTCCTAACTCTTTTTATTTGTATGGTTATGATATTTTCATTCTATGAAATTTGAAAAGAGATGCTAAGTAATAGAGTTTAATATTGTTTTGGAGAAAACATTGCCACCCTAAGAACGACTTTGTACTAAAACAATGATTTGTTTGCTTCAAGTCTAGAAAGTTCATCCAAACATTAATCTGAAACGCGAGCAACATATAAATATTAGCTATATGAAGGTAGAATATATCTATTCACCTTTATTTAATATATTTTATTTTGAAGAGAAAAGATTTGTCCATGTCCGGGATTGGAACCCGGGTCTCCCACATCACCCCCCGCACAGTGGAACGAGCGTTAGGAGCGTCTGGACATTCATTAATATCTCCACTTCTGGTTCTCCTAGAATAAGGCTATTGCTACGGTTTTAAAGCTTTTTGAAGGAACTATTTAATTATATGATAAACAGGATCAAACCTTTTAGGGTAAACAATTCTAGATTTGATATTTCGATGTTAGATTATTTAGTATCAAACATTGTACCATTTATTGCAACAACATGTACAACAATACAGTATTCTATGGAAAGACAGATACATAGGTATTAAATAAAGTTACACAAAGGAAAAAGTAACAAACCAAATAATTTAATTATTAAACAAAATTAATAAAATAAATGATTATTACTTTTGTTAGTTAATATACTAGGTATAATTGATACATCAAAATTATAATAAATGTAAGTGCCTATATAAAATTGTTTTATTTAAATAACGAAATAAAAATTAAATAAATCAAAAATTAAAAAATTGACGATTTGTTGTAGGGACTATTGCACCTATGTGAACCATTACACATATGTCGTTCAAATACCACACGCAAACTGAGTTTCATTGTTAATACTATTATGTTAGATGAGGGTTGTTCGGATAAATGAATGTAAACAAAAACTGGTAAAAAAAAGAAAACTTGCGAAATGTAGACGCCAATATCAACAGAAATTATTTTAAATTAATTCTCAAGGGCCATAAAATAAACATAAAAAATCATTTTCTCGGAAAATAGCACCTAGTAGCAAAATCCGACTATTGGAAAACAAACTTCAAACCTTCTAGTTATTTACTGGGAAGGTAGTTTTTTGGGCGATTTTGAGCGATTTTCGCAAATGATTATTTAATTTTATCACCCAATTTTCACCGAAAAATCCCAGACGTTTGAAATAATCCCAAGTTTTATTTGCCTAAAATATCTTATTATGGATGTGTTTTTTTCCAGTAGGTGCACGATTAATTTAATGCATTACCTCAAACAGTGGATTGCTTTAAAAATATGAGTTTTTAGCAAAATTTATATTTCAATTCAGAATTTTTTATGTAAGATTTGATTTCACAATAAATTTATCTATGGATTTTGTTGAGAAGAAGTATAAAGAATAATTTAAGATCAAAATGAAGGACAAATTTAGTTATTAGAGAATTGGTCCAATGTCCAACAAATGCGTTGGTTCGTTCCACTGTGCGTCGTGGTGCTCTCCCATCTGAGCTAGCCTGGCTCGTTCCGCGGCCAGAAAATTCCCTTCTCTTCACCGATCCCATATCACCGTGTTCTCGGAATTTCGCGATGTATACAAGGGGAAGAATGTTCATTGAACATTACTTCAATTAGGATTGTGGTGACTTGCGTCGTTACATTATTTGTAATTTATTTTATTATATATTTTTTTATTAATTGTTATAATTTTTAAATGTTTTATTTTTACGTATCCGCCGTGGTGCTCTCCCAACTGATCTAGGCTGCCTCGTACCACGACGACGAGACAATCCCTAATCCCGGCACTTGACAATTCTTTTCGCTTCAAAATAAAAAAATCAAAATTTATAACAATTAATACAAAAAAATTAAAATAAAATCATTTTATTTAATGTAGTTCATGATGACTTGATTGAAAATTAAAAAAAAAGTGTTAGACTTCCATCTTCTTGCTCAGAATGTAAGTCCAGATAATGATATAATATATCTCATGTTCAATAATATTAGCTGACCTCATGTATATATATATATATATATATATATATATATATATATATATATATATATATATATATATATATATATATATATATATATATAGAGAGAGAGAGAGAGAGAGAGAGAGTAAGAAAATGATCTGGGTTCCATGGATTCCAAATAAATAAACATTTCTCCCTACACAAGATAATTTGTTGACCTATGCCCGGACCTTTTTCTTCCTTAAATGTCTGATCTTTTTACATTTCATAATTATTATACTAAAGTGGTCAAGGATTTTAATGATGCTAAGGATTATTATTATTTAACGTGACAGCTGAGCTCAATAGGAAGGGGGCTAGGTTACTGAACGCGAATTCGAAACCAATTAATTGCATTAAGTGAGTCAATTATTATTTTAACAACCATGATAGTAGAGCTTTGGGGCTCCACTAAGCCATCGAATTCCTGTCGTATCCAATCCCTACAATCCAAAATCCTTCGTAAAATCCTCAACGCTCCTTATTTTGTTAAAAATACCGTCATCCATAACGACCTTAATGTCCCATTTGTTGCTGATTTGGCCCGAACCCGCTATCTTTCCTTTCATAACAAACTTCATTCCCACTCAAACCCTCTAGTTTCAAACCTAGCTTCCTCTTCGATTCCCGATAATCCTCCGAGGCGTCTGAAAAGAAGATGGCCACGTGACCTTCTTAGTTGAACTAGTGATTTTAGTACTACCAGTGGGTAGTTTCTCAACTTGCCATTACTCATGTCATTTTGTATCACATAGCCTATTTACTGGATGTATTTCTTTTTTTAATACAGTTGTAAATATCAAAAAATAAATTAAAAAAAACAATCATGATTCGACCTTTTGGATCCTACGGAACTTATTAGGCCTTACCCAGGTTGATTTCATTAAGTTAGAGAAAAATCTGGAAGTCAGTTTCGTCCAAATTACCTCCCTGCACAACAGTTAGCTCAAAAACAGTTTATTCCCGACCATCCTCGAATCCAATACCCTTAATGGCTTTATATTATGTATAGCTATTTCACTAATTCCAGCGCAAAGCCAAGATATTACCACTCAAATAAATTAAAAGTTCATGGGCTAATAAATAAATTACTTAAATAAATAAAACGAACAAACAAATTTTTTTGGTGTTTGGCTCATCTCATTTAAAATTAAGGTCTTAAATTACCATAATTTTTGTTATTTTAAAATTAAAAAAAAAGTTGAATACAATTTGTATATATGGTTACCTGTAATTAACTATTTTCTCCATTCTTATTATGTCTTACTAGTTATTACATAATTACCTTACAATTACCCTTTACAATATTTCATCAAAAATTTTTTATACATTGTATTTCTCCATCTCAATTAGATTTATTGAATTATTAATTCATCATGTCCCCTATTGTCTAATTGTATTCAGCCATCTCAATTAGATTTATTTGTATTATCTTCTTTATTCTCGTTACTTTATTTTTTTATTTCCTTAGGCTTTATTTTATTACTTATTTTATTCTTAATTACTTGTTTGTTTCACCTTCTTTATCACTTAGTTATTAATATTCTACATGTATTCTCCTTGCTTTGTATATATATATATATATATATATATATCTCAGGGTATCCCACCCCCCATCTCTATGTTTCATTCAGATACCTTGATGCTTATGTATTTTATGTTAGTATTTACCATATGTAATTTTAATTGTCTGTGTTTTACATATTTAGCCCTGAAGAATGCCTGCAATGTGGGTAGAAACGTTGGCTTTGCAATAAACAGTTCTCTCTACTTAAGAGCATTTTTTTTTACCTCCATTCATATATATATATATATATATATATATATATATATATATATAACCATTTTCTTCCTCATATATATATATATATATATATATATATATATATATATATATATATATATATATATATACATATACATATATAAGATCAACGAAACAAAAGATGTATCTTCATAAATAGCTTAGATGTATTAAACCTTTCAGCAACATTAAAGAGGGGAACTGAATAAGGATTGTTATATTATTTTAAGGGGGGGGGTATCGTAAATAAATTGCTTGTTTTTTCGATGAATACTTTCATTCTGACTCTTATTTGTTCTTCCTTTCTTCTGGCCATTTTCTAGCTCGGTTGAATTGTTAACATTTTATTTCCTCTACTGTAACTTTCGTAATTTATGAAAATCCATGATCGAAGATCTCATAAGCAATTGTCTTTTAGGTTCATTTTATTATTTATTTTTTGGGACCAAAATATATGAATATAAATTATGTTTAGTAAGTATAAAAACATAATTATTTTATATAAAATGCTATACACACACACGCGTAAAGATTACGCAAGGTTTCGATTTCACCCCACGCGCCTGCAAAGAAATGGTAAACTAAATCCAGACGTGTCCTAGTTTGCTGCGCGTGTGTGTGCCATTTTTCCAGTTCGAGAAACTACACGTGCGTACGACCGGTTCTGTACCCCAACATCCGAGTATCCTCATTTTTTCCTCGCTACTTTCACTAGTTTACCTTTCTCGTCCTGTTTCGTAACTTACCGTTAATCATGGTCATATAAATTTGGGTTCATCCCGCCTCGAAGTAAAAACCGGTGTAGAGTCGAAATGGACAATAAAAACCAAAAAACGACTGGAAAGGTCTATTGTTATTATTAATTTGTTTTACAGAATGAATGAGCTGATAATTCCCTCTTGTTGTTTAAGAATTAGTTAACATTGACATTGGGAACTCCTTCGTTTGCGGTTAGCATAACATCCTACTATGCCGTAGGTCACGGGTTCGCAGCTCGGCAGGTGGCCTTAGGAGTTAAAGGGAGTCAAAAATCCTTAGTTTATCCCCTTTCTTCGGAGGAGACGTAAAATGATTAAACCGAGCCTGTGCTGTGTCATGTACTCGTTAAAGATTCCTGTCTCTGGATATACAAATTTTAGAGCTCCCACTGTAGCATCGTCCATAGCAGCATAAAATGGCGTTAAATGTGGGAAAAAAACGACAAAAGAAATTGACAGTCAGTTTCCAGCTTGTTATCAAAACGTAGGATTACAACTTGGTGTTCCAGCGGCCCTGGTAGCGTTTTTCAATAAATTTAACGTCGTGGTGAAAACGCTCACCTTGCTTCTTCCAAATTGTCCGGGAAGTAATCAAGGTGGCCGAAAGTGAAATTTCAGTTCTTGATTCCCTCCATCTTATAGGAACAGCAAATTTAAAGGGTTTTTTTCTCCTTTTTCGACCATTTTCTTAGATCTTCAACACATACATAACATACCTTATGCGGGGCCCAAGATTTATCCTGATCGCCAACTTTAATTCCAAAGTATGAAAGATAAACCTTTTTGACAAAGTCTGTAATGTTTATTTGGTGTTATTTCATAAAAACTATAGGAATAAGATTTTTAGTACAAAATTTATTTAATCGTTGGCCAGTGTTACTGGTTAAATGCCGGTGAATAAATGTATTATTGGGCCATAGAGTAATGTTAAGACATATTCGATAAACCGAATCAGTCAGGAATTAAATTAGTTCTTACTGACAACAAAATTTTGATGATTTGAGAACTGATCCCTTCAGTGATTTTTGCGATTACGCACGAATAAAGGTTTGTCACTTTAACCAATGATGCTATATCTAATATAATTCTCTCTTTCTTTCATTCACATTAGTTTATTTTTCAATTTAATTCATTCTTAAATCTTTATTATTTGTATTAACATAATAAATTTATTTGTATGCATTTAATTGCGCCTGAAATATAATTAATGATCCTTCTTTTACTGTTTTCATAAGATCTTAAGTCTCAATATTTGATTCATCATTATGCTGGGGCTCCACCAAATCATCGAGTTCCTCTCGTATTCAATCCTTGGAATCCAAAATCCTTAACGCTCCTTATTTTGTCACAAATAAAACTATCCATAAAGCCCTTAACGTTCCATATGTTTAGCCCATTCCAGATACCTATCATTCCATAATAAACTCCAGGCCCATCCAAACTCACTAGTTTCCATCCTTGCATCCAATTCCATCCCAGACAATCCTCCTAGGTGTCTGAAGAAAAGATGGCCTCGGGACCTTATATTATAGAAATGTTATTAGAGTGCATATATTACAGTTGTACAATTCATATACTATTTTAATGTAGAATCTAGTGTATGATTCTAGTTCATATGTTATTGTTAGGGCTGTTATTGAGGGTGAATCTTATGTTAAATTAAAAGTTTTATTTGTCCTGTTGACTGGGAATTTCGGTTTAAATTGTAATTGTTAGTTTATGAATAACAATATATATTTCAGTTGTACAATTCAATATAATAATTAAAAATAAAAAAAATCATTATGGTATAGTTCTCGTAGATAAACAACTATTTCTTTGAGCTATCTTTCACTACTGTAGGCCCGATGATGGCTTCAACTACAGGCTGTTAAATTATAACTTTTCTTAATATTTACTGCATATTCCGCAATATTTCTTCTTCGCACTTGGCTATCGGGAAGGAAATGAAGTTGAGCGGAAAAATAAGTTGATTATTTTTGATATCTTTCTGCGGGGGCAGTCTCTTACATGCCTTTCACATGCCTTTCTCTGCGGGGGCAGTCTCTTACATGCCTTTCACAGCTCCTCCAATTCTTAATTGCAGCAATCTTTGACTTGAATCAAACTGGAAATATATTGATGGAAAACATCAGCCATAATAAGAATTACAATTCACTTCGTATTAAATAATCTTTTATTTTATTTTATATTTAGCCCAAATTAAGGGAGTTCGCTTGCGCCCCTGTCCGCCCAAGCCTGCCTCAAATTTAAAAATAATATATTATTGTTGAGCCATACTTCGAAATAAACCCATAAAAAAACTCACTTTTTTTCCAGACTTAAAAAAAGGTTTTCTATTTAGTTCGACTAGAAATATATTTAATTTTCATAAGGAAAATTATTCATCATTTAATAATATATCAATGATACTTACCAACTACAACAGTCACATTAATGTGTTGACTATATGAGCTTTTCGTCACTCTCCAGTATATTTAATAATTTTATATCTTAAAGATATTTTGCCCCTTAAGCCTATAGCTTACTTATACATATGTTGATTGATTCAAATACTCAATTTATTGTGAGTTGAAATAAAACTACACTGAGTTTCTCTCTATATAAAAAAAAAGTATATTTATTTTTTTATTATAACAATATTTCCTGTAATGGATTTACAAACTTATTATTCTATACAGTCTTGCCTGTAAAAAAAAAAGAAACATCATTTAATGTTTACATTTCAACACTATTTACAAAATTATTTTCTTTCAACTGATTATTTACACAAATATAACCTCCCCGGTTCTTCTCTCACAGCTGTTGCCACGGTAACCTTATCTGTCGTATTCAAATGAAAGACGTTTAGTATACGTCTTATATATATATATATATATATATATAGAGAGAGAGAGAGAGAGAGAGAGAGAGAGAGAGAGAGTGAGTGAGTGAGAAGGGTATATAATCCTACTTCCGGTATTTTTTTCTTTCAAAAATGAAAAATACTCTATTTAGTCTATATCCTTATAATGGAGTAATATAGATCCGCAAAATATAGATCTTGTGATGATATAAACTGTGACAAAAATAGAATAAATAAATAAATCTAAAAGTGATATAAAATCTCCTTGTTTATATTTCTGACCTTAAACTTCCCAATAGTGTGATATCTTAAAGCAACCTTGTTTATTAACATTGGGTTGGTCAATTTTTAAAGGTGAGGTGGTCGCATTATCTTTTTTCCATTCAGCTAATTATATTAAACTTCTTTACGGGCTTTCTTCAGGGATATTTTGTTTTGTAGTTTCCGATTCTTGGCCAAACTGAAGTCAAAAATTCACCATCTAGATTTTATAGATATAAAAATGTGATACACATTATTCTGCACATGTTTCTAGTGGGAGGATTCTAGAAAATATTAATAGAAATGGATAATAAAATTAGGCGGCTAGGAAAAACACGTCAATTTATAGAAACAAAACCATTTAAATATAAAGCTATGGGACAGGAGTTCGTAACGGTAAATTATACTAATAGAAAAATACAGGTTTCCAAAATGGCTGTAGATGATAAGTTATTCAAGAATTTGACTGTTGTGGATCCTCTTGGAATCAGGCACGGTATCGGCTAAATCCTCGCTGCACAAGCGTTGGCTTAGACATAATATGGTGCTTACTGTTTTCTGAACCAAATAGATCGTTAGAGTGGTCCAATTGATTATTGTTTTTTTACTTTATGACATGATTGCTTATGAAGTATATTATTTCGTAAAAAGAAAACAGACAAGAGAGATTTAAAATTACAGGACTGTAGCTCCAAGAGAAGAAAACTGAAGATGGTTTTAAGTCGAATGCGATAAAGATGATGATGACTCAATAATTCGTTTAATCTATTATTACGTTTAAATGTTTATTTCTTGATCTCGAAGAATGGTGACAGAACTGGTGGTTGAAAATAATTGTTCACAAATCATCTTCACCTTCGTTGCAAACCAATGACTTCCTGTCCTTCAAGAATCCATTAATATTATCCCACTGCCTCCTGTAGAGCAAAACCGATACTTAAGATTACCCCTTGACAGACTTTTAACTTGGTATACTAGACTGAAACATTCAGGATACTTCAACATTTACTAAACAAACGCACTAAGATCCCATTTAATTAAAAAAGACTCATATACATGACTCTTATAAGACCTATTTGGGCTTACGGAATGGAGCTTTGGGGGAACGCTAAACCTTAGAATTCGTCTCGTATCAAATCCTTACAATCCAAAATCCTTCGTAAAATCCTCAATGCTCCTTACTTTGTTACGAATGAAATCATTCATAATGATCTCAATATCCCATTAATATTAATATTCCTGACTTTGCCTGAACCCAATATCAATCTTTTCACGACAAACTTAATTCCCAATCAAACCCACTAGTTTCAATCCTAGCTACTTCTTCAATTCCCGATAATCCTCTGAGACTTCTGAAAAGAAAATGGCCTTTGGAAATTGAACTTGTTATTTAAGAACTGTCACTGGGTAGTTTCTCTACTTTTCTTTATTCCAGCCATTATATTTACCTTTTGTGTTGTTCTAATACAGTTGTAAATTTCAATTAATAATTTTTTAAAAACATGTTAATGGCAAAACTGAAAACCATTAATGATCTTCCAAACGTTATATACCTCTTTAGAATAATATTCTCAATAACGAACATGATAAGGACAAATCCGATGATTTGGAGATGAGGAAGTTGAAGGAAGTGTTCGGAAAGCTGGCGTGCCATGGAGCAATCCCTTGCTGAGACGGTAACTATTTGGCAATCTAGACCGCATCCTTTATAGAATGGATTACACGGGGCTTCGTAGGAACGCGAAAAGGGCATCACATCGGCCAACAACATGACAGCCGCTTATTGTTATATTAATATGTATATTCTCCAGGAGTAAATCCAAACTACAACGGTACAATAAATGAAAACATAAATAATATTAGTTTTAGTTGACCCTATATATATAAATATATGATGAAGTAAATGGTAAGGGTAGATACTCTTAAATAGAGAGAACTATTTGTTTGAAAGCCAACGTTTCGACGCAGATCTCACATCTTCTTCAGGTTTGGACAAGTTATACAAGATACAGACAAATTAAATATGATTAATTGTAAAAAATAAAAATATATACAGGCATTATGGGATATGAATGATAAAAATAATGAGGGGGGACGATTTAGATAAATATAAAAACATTGGGAATAATTTAATTTGATTATAATTATTTTCTCTATTTTTATATTTATCTAAATGGTTCCACATCATTATTTTTATCACTCATATTCCATGATTCTAATATATTCTTTACAATATATCATATTTAATTTGCCTGTATCTTTTATATCTAACCTTGAAGAAGACCTGCAGCGTGGGTCGAAATGTTGGCTTTCAAATAAATAGTTAAGAGGAACTTTTCTAACCTCCATTCGCACCATTTTCTTCCTAAAATGAAAACGTATGAGATCATCTTTGAATCTTTACAATGCCGGATTGATCATATGAGAAACTCTTTTAAAATTAAAATTAATCTGAATTTGTTTTGTAATTCAGATACTATCCTACTCACATCTAAGTTAGAGATCGGCTATAGTTAATTATTTCTTGTGCAATTCAATTTATTAAATAAAGAATTCGGTTTTAAATCAATTTAGATTCTCCAAATCGATACCAAGACTAGTTAAGTGACCAGTTTGTATTAAATCATTTTGAGGTGACGTAATTTATAGATGAGAATTATCTATAAATTGCAGAATCGTCTATTTTAGTATAATTATCTACTTAATTTGATTCTAGAGGCATTAAAGAAAATTTCAGGTTAGTAGGCAGTTGTTATTTTGTAAATAAAATCAAAGTATAACTTCAAAAAATTAAAAATTAAGTGTAACTTAATAATATTCTAAAAATCATCTTTTTTAATGCTTTTTTTATAAAACGCTTGTAACAGGTTAGGCACGACAGTATACTTTATAGGTATTTATTTAAATATTTTGTATATTAGGCGTCAATCTAAATTTATAGATTAATTAATGAAACACCGGCATAAATAGTATAAATTTTATTGTAAGTGGCAATAGTTACAAATACAATATTAGCCATGAGTAATGTCGTATTTATTAGAGACTGTTAGAGAAAAATAGTTTGGCAAATAGTTAATAAAGATTAGTAATGATTTTTGTGACAAAAAATGGGCATTAGTCGGAAAAAAATTATAGCTAACTCAGTAAATCACTTGTTTATTGAAGAACGGTTTTGATGAAATCTAAAAAGGAATGATCCAGGCATAGCTAAAGTAAAAAAACAATTAGTTAGGTTTAACTAAACTAACAGTTTATTAGTTTTCCGACTTTACCATCTTCGGGGGTAGAAACAGGGGGGGGGGATAAGGTCGAAACGTTGGGAACAAGTATTTTATTATTTTTAAATGTCATAAATAATTAAATATGCACGAAACTCGATATTTGTTCTAGAACTTTCCAGTTTAGATATATATCGATGCACGTGGAGCAGGCCGGTCTCACAAGAAAGTAAACCGTAGCTTGCATTTCAAACATGGCGCCGAATTTTAAAAACCTGGTTCTTTGGATTTTTATATATTGGGAAAAAAACCTTCTCCAGTCATCTTAACATGTTAATTTATATAATTCCTTTAAGCGTTTCGACAACTATATGTCATTATCAATCTATTAAAATAGGTACTGGTAGGGTAATGCAACCTGACCCTATAACCTACAAATAGTTTTTCTGATATCTCGATTTTTCCATATAATTCTTTTTACAAAAGATCATATTTTGATTAAATCAATTAAATAAAAAAATTAAAGATTCTTTTTTTGTGTTGTTTTTAATATATTTTAATACTTAAAAAAATTGTAAATACAGTAAAATAAATAGTCCATAATTACATACAACTAATTTAGTACTTCAAAGTTTATACCAGTTTGTTATTAATAATTTGACCATGTAGGATGGATAATCCCCAAGAAAATATATAATAAAAAAAATTTAGTAATAAATATGCATTTGCAAGGTCTATACTTTACTAGTTATTGGGACAATTTTATTGAAATTGTGTATTTTTTCTTATTATACTTAATTGTTTTTATTTTGCAGATGTTTAGACTTATAACTTTTTTAAAGTTATGCATAATTGTTATGTCGATGCAGAAAACTTATTTTAAAAGATTAATAATGACATATAGTTGTCGAAATGTTTTAAGGAATTATATAATTTATGAAGTTAAGATGACTGGAGAATGTTTTTTTCTCAAAATAAAAAAATCTAAAGATTTAAAGTCCATTTTTTTTCCTGATCGAAATGTTAATATCGGACCAATTGGACATCATCAATATTCCTCAACACTATGTAGAGTCTATTTCTTTTTTATGGTAAATACTCCATTATGTTCAAATATTGTTGGATGGGTGAAAAATTCATTGATATTTTCACTATGTAACTCCTCATCATGTTCACAACCCATTCTTGTTTTAGCTTCCATCTTAAGAACTAAGCTCCTCTTCCCACTCCTGTCGGACCTTCCCCTTTGCCCTATTCTACATATTCTAGTCCCTTCTATTTCCTAAAATCACTATTTATCTTCCCGTTTGGTTCTTGGCCCGTGTATCGAAAAGTAACCTGATAGGCCTAACTGATGACTCTTCAAGGCCCTATTCTTGGAAGTAGCCAAACCATGTCGGTCTATTACTAAGTATCTTTATTCTAAACAAGTTTTCCGAAATTCGCGAAAAAGGATATATATATATATATAACTGTACGAGTACAAAGCATGAAAGATCTTCATGGACCACGGTTGTGCAGGGAGGTAATTTGTCCAAGATCACGCTCAACCGCCAGATTTCCCCCCATATTTTGGGTACCCACTATATAGAAGCTAGTAGTACCCAGATCCATCTCCGGGTGCTAACTAATTAAATAGAAGCCTGCCGCGCAGTGGGATTTGAACCCAGGACCTTCGGCACGACAACTCGACGCTCTACCACACAGCTACTCCGCTCCTTCTGTGTTTATATGTTTAAATCTCTAAAACTAATTGACATTTACAGATTTTCTATTACTTTCTTTATTCCATACCTAAAAGATAAAGATGTTCTATATCTAAGCGGCATTAATTATTTCCTACTAATATATGAAGGATGATTATCGTAATGACCGAAGAGTAATGAAGGATAACAAATATCGCAGGACACAGTCCTCGACCAAGGATTGCTTCCGTAAGGATCTAAAATATTACATTCTTCTGCTTCAAGAGATATCTATCGCCATATTTCATTTCCTGTCATATCAGTTATATATTGGTCATTTAATGATGAGATATCTGCAATAGTTTATCGATAATAATGTTTTACGAGGAGGGTTGGAATGTTAGAATTAAGTAAGTTTATAGAAAGGAATAAATTCAATTTTCAAAAGAAAAAATAGATAATTTAATAATTAGAGAGGTTGTTGTAATTCAAGTGTCCATCAGATCAACTTTCAGTTACCTAAGGAACATCAATTAATGCCGTGTTGGCAAACTAAAGAGTGTAAATGTGCTGATGGTTTAACACTATTTTTTTAACTCGTGAATATTCAATTAAAATATCAACTCGTGGATATAAAATTTTAAAAAATATTAGTTTGTTTTACCTCTTAACGGTTAGGCTTTGTATTTTAATATACTTTGCAACAGAAGTATTGATGATTAATAAACTATTCGCAGTTTTCTACTTCTGTGTCATCCATAATCTAGAAAATTGAGAGCCTTGAACGATGATTTTCAACATCAACTATAGTTGAAATTTTAACAAAATTCGTGTATGAATGCCAAAAAAATAATATCTTATTAAGTACAACTCCACACCCTTCCCCCTAAAAATTATTTAAATTAAAATTTTAAACATTACAAAAAAGCTACTATATTTACATTATATTTCTATCAATGAAAAAAAAAATCAGAACCTTTTGCCCTCCATATCTATCTCTTAAAATGAACTAAGTACAGAAGAAGAGGACCCTACTACAGTCCTTCGTAGAACAAAAAATCCTAGGGACTAACAAAAAAAAACTATATTATAATTTGGATCAACGTATCATAACATTTATACTAAAATTCAATTTGGGGCGAGAATCGTTGATTAAATTTTTATAGTAATTTATTTTTCTGACAATTTTGTAGTCCTTTTGTTCAATAGCATTAATAGAAGAATTAGATTTATAAATTACTTTGCAACTTCATTAAAACTGTTAAAAGCACAATAATAATCAGTGCCACTACAATCCCGAAGGGTAATGGATTCAGTAATTGGCAGAGACTGTTCTGTTTCTAGGAAAAAGGTTGTGATTGGGCCGAGAATACAACCGCCTGGTTTTCACCCATATTTTGACATGAGCACCAGGAGGGTCTATCAGTCTCACAGGGTCCATCCGTGTTTGTTAACAGATTAAAAAAGTTATCTCCCTCCGCCGGATTCAAACCCGCACAGCAACTGATGCACTCTACACGCCGCTCCATATTAGAAGTACATAGCCGTTATATAAAACTGAATGACAATCCTTATTAGACCAGAATCATCATTAATTCCAGTTAATTTCATGAATATTCTGTTTTATCCTCGACGACCTGAAGGTTATTGAACCTCTCCTGATTACTAATCCGCGCTCATTCCTGCCTCCATTAAATTCCAATTATCGCTTTCTACAAAAATATTTCTTAAAATAAAATATTCATCCTCGTGACCGGAGGACCATTAGGCCAACATCGAAAATATTTTTCCAACTTCAAAAGGAGTCATGAGCGTCGATAGTTTACTTTCCTTTCCTTTACTTTGCCAAAACGTTAATGGGAAGATAATTCACATGCCGACAGTTTTTTGTCGAGAAGTTATTAGAGACTAAAACTTCCTTTTGGGGTCCAATTATAATCAAACTTAACAGAACGTGCCTGGGCCGTTTACCAAGTTGTCGGCAACCTTTTATAATTAATTCTATTTCTGAAATTCTGCGATTTTTCAAATATTTCAATTTATAGTCAATTCAAAAATTATTTGTATTAAAATTCACGAAAAAGAAAAACTGTCTCTAAAGACGAACACTAATCTCAAAATTGAACGTGGCAGAAAATTGGAGCAGAATTTGATCGTCCCTAAATTCCACCGATTAATAAAAAAACAATCGCTTCATGCTATCATAATTATAATAGTAATAAAAGTTATTGTTCTAAAAATAGAATTTTATTGCAGCTAATTAAATTAATAAATTAGAATAAGTTGAAAATAAGTGCCTTACTTGTAATAATATTAAACGGCTAATCAGTGATTAACTTAATTTAACTTAAAAATCGTGAGTCATTATTAAATTATGACCACTTACTAAAGAATAATCAAAGTATAGACAAAATAATGGTAATTTTACCATTATCATGGTAAGTATTATTACCAGCAAGAACGAAATTCATGAGGAAATAAAGGCGCGATTTAAGGTAGGAAACGCTTGTTATTATTCGGTCTCAACATTACTAAGCTCGCGTCTTTTGTCCCGAAATCTAAAAATCAGAATTTATAAAACCAACATCCTTCTAACTATTCTTTACGGATATGGAAACTGCCCGCTAACGCTGAAGGGTTAATAGCGTCTTCAGGTATTCGAAAATATGGTATTGCGTAGAATATTTGGTCCAAAAAAGATTGAGTGCACTAAAGAATTTAGGAGATAACATCGCGGAATCGCTAAGCATGCACCCGGTTAATATTATAGCGTTACGAAGATAAAGCTGGTCTTGTATCTGGGCTAAGCAACGAGCAAATTCCTAAAAAGTTAATAAGCACCGTGCCGACTGGAGAGCGTCTGAGGGGTAGACCGAAGCGTATGTGGGATGATTGCGTTAAGATTGATCCGGTTTGGGAAGTGGACAGAAATTTTTAAGTAGAGATTGGTGGTACATATTGGCATCGAGCCTTCGGGTTCGCTAAGCCTTATTATAATTATTATTATGAGGATTCCAAGTTTGTCAAGATGTTATCCAAACTATCGGATTTCTTTCAAAGGAGTCAGTGTGGCAATATTAAAGTGTGGAAGTCAAACTGTTTAATTTGTTAACAGCTATGTTCGGACTCTAATGAACCTCCCAGGGATCACTCAGGATCTATGAATTGGGGAGAAAATGGCGGTTGAGTACTGATCTGGGATAAATCACCTCTATTGTACTAGAACAGTATAGTCTCATGATTATTATTTTAAAATTGATGTTTTGTGATATATTTTATTCAATCTATTTGAACCAGTCCTTTTAAAGTTCTTACAATCGGACAGTACCGATAATAATTAACAATCGCCCATTTTTAAAAATTATTACAGCCAAATATTGGCTGTTCACCGGCAGTTTTATCCGATCTTGCATACGCTGCATTATATATTTAGAAGTCAATGGATGTTAAAATCAATAACTGACGATAAACAAATAAGTCAGTAAATATTGTAGAACGAATGTGAGATTTCGGACGTGAAACCTTTTGGTCAGGCAATGACCTGATCTCATTGTGATTCTGCACGTGTGTCGAGAGTCCTTCAGTCCTACCAGCTCAGCCAAATCCGTCGTAAATCATCTTCAGCTTTCTCAATGAGAAGGATATTGTTTTCATTTCTATTTAGTAAAATCAAATCCTTACGTCCTAACTTTGGTTGATGCACACTATGTAACATGGATTAATCGGCATTAATTTCGCACTTTTATTATTTTTTCCGGTACTTGTCTGTTAATGGAGCCGCAGTTATTTTTTTCCTACTTTTCGCATGCGCATGTTATCTTTTATAACAGTTATCTTCAATAACGTTTTTAGATCTATTTATTGGGGTTAGAATTTTAATTATTTTAAAATAATCATCAAGAATTAAGAATTGTAGTTTAATAAAGCTTCATTTAATGCGAATTGCTACATTTTCGTTTGTTTTTTTGTAAGATATTTCGCTCCTGAAAAAATACAATTGCTTCTTCTGTTTTTGGCTAATCTCAAATACGCATTTTCTTAGCAAGTTACAACAACAAATCTAATTATAATTAAATAAATAAACAAAATAATAACAACAAGAAATCTAGAATAAATCAGCAAACAAATAAGAAATCAGCAACCAAATCTAGAACAAATCAGCTGAAATATAACTGCTCGCGCATGCGGACAAGTAGGAAAAAATAACTGCAGCTGCGTTAACACACAAGCATCTTTTTTCCTTTGTAATTTTCTATTCATTAACTGGAAGATACGCTCGAAACCTTCAATGAATTTGGATTTGCTTTCTCTTTCCCGGGAGACAAAAAGCCATAGAGAGAGCCTCAGAATCGACTTCAATATGCGGGTTTAGCGAATGTTCTCAACAAACACTGGGACGTGCTACGTGGCTCCTTCAGAAGACCAATCGCATAACTCACAATTGGCATTTTTTAATGAAGCCTTTAATGGTTGAAGGTTTTAAATTCAGGAAGGACAAATGTTATATCCATTTCATATATTCCATAATATGATGATGCTTTTTTTCTTTCTTTTTTTTCCTAGCTCCTTGGCTTTTATTATTTTTTGACAACAAGATAGTAATCGGATTGGTGGAATCTCTTTTACTGCACCAGCTGCATTTTAAGAGAGGAATGTGAATAGCATCTTCTGGATTTCAATTAGCTGGTAGGAGTGGGGGGGGGGGTCTAGTCATGGGGGATTTTTTTTTAATTAAGTCATATTTTAAGATGTGTCATGTTTGAATCGCGAGTTTTATGGGAGTAATGAAACATGTTAAAATACCATGTTTCAAACTTTTAAACATTTTATAATAGTTAATGAAAAAAATTCATGTAAGGAAGAAAATAGTTGGGGGTGCAGTCAAATAAGACACTAAATAAGTGGTTACTTATTTTAATTACGTGCCGACGTTTCGACCCACTTTGTGGGTCATCTTCAGGGCTGACCAGCGGGAGGCTGACGCAAGAATTGATTCTTCATAGTTATAGCAAGAATTGATTCTTGCGTCAGCCTCCCGCTGGTCAGCCCTGAAGATGACCCACAAAGTGGGTCGAAACGTCGGCACGTAATTAAAATAAGTAACCACTTATTTAGTGTCTTATTTGACTGCACCCCCAACTATTTTCTTCCTTACATCTATCATCCAGTCAACTATCCCTCGCTTCTCATGAAAAAAAATCATCATTCCATTAGTAATACTTTGCCAATAACCTAATTTTAATTTTTTTTATATCGTCTGGTTTAATTTTGATAAGACATGGAATTTTCCCATATCTCTATTGAAAAATTAAGTTTTTTGAGTTATGATCGTATATATTACTATTATACTGTATTATATTTATATTGTATTGTAAACATTTTCTTGTAATTTGTAACGGCGTTTTGAAACAAATAAATCCAAAATGCGAAAAACACATCTTTAGTTAGGGGGTCATTTGTTGTTCGGCTCACAAAAAAACTGCTTCGCCCATCTTCCAACAACGTTTTAGTTTGCACTCAGCTCAGATTTCACTTATAAGAATCCCTTGTTTTCTCAACATCAACATTAAACTCTCTACAGATATTCTATAACTGATAATATTAACCTCCTACATGTTGTGCAATTCCTACACTCATATTTCTTCGAGCTAGGTTTTGCTTGCAGAAAATATTATAAACAATAATATATTTGGCTACATGTTAGATACAAACATGCAATAAATACAAATAATAGTTACAACATATAAAATATAAACTTAAAAAGGAGCGGGTAAGGAATACGCCTGATAATCTTAACTCCCCGGGATCGAGTCCAATAGCGAATTATTTTATAAGTGATTAATGAGCGACCAGGAGATAATATCTGGAGACTTTCGTTAGGCTCAGCCAGTCCCAATACGGAATGTTCGGTTGAACGCGATTTCGACAAAATAACATCCTTATTAACCTGTATAACCTTTTTAAGACTTTTAGTAGACCATAGAATGTTGTGGTGGACATTTTAAAAAATATATATAATTAACTTCAATAACATAAGCCGCCTTTTTGACAGGTACATAACGATATCATCGGTATGTATATTTGTGTATTTTTTTTTTTGACGCGCGGGTTCATTATACGATGAATGGAGCTGGACGCCCTTGGAGATTACACGCGCACACAAGAAGTGACTTTTCCTTTTAAGTTTCGCAGATCCACTAATCCACTTTCTACAACTCTCATGCATCCTGTAAAAATATAAATTTTTTTTTTTACACAGATGAGTCATTAATTAGAGTATTGTTCGGACATATTTAATTATTGTAATTGGTTTAGGTGATCTGTATTTAGTGAATACATAACATGATTGTTAAATTTAAAAAAAACAAACAGCCTGGACCACTAAAACCCATCTCTTGGAGTGGAGTACATTGTAGGGACTGTACTGTTTCTTGGATAACGGTTGTGCAGAGAGGTGGTTTGTACTAGATCACGCTGAACCACTAGATTCCTCCCCTATAATGGGTACCAAATTTATAGAGGTTGGTTGAGCCTCAAGAGGGTCCCATATTTCATAGGATCAGTCAATCCGGCTGCTAAAACGTTAAATAAATGTTTGAAATCAGCGGGATTTAAAACCAAGACTTTTGGCACGGGAACTCAGCGCTTATTGTTTAATAACTCAGCTGAATCTTTTAAAAGTTACGTAAAATTTCCAGTTACTTTTTCGATCGAATGTTCAGCTAAAGAAATGCCAATGTTTTTTATCTTATAATAGTAACAATTAATTCATTTTTTACACATATTTCATATTTATACGTACGATCGACATGCCATCTATAAACTTGGTATGGTCGATTTTAATACATGTATAAACCCCACATATCTTATCCTTTAGCAACTCTCCATGAGTTATACTTATATTTCTTGATACGCTGTGGCTCGGTGTTGGAGCGATGAGTTGCCGTGCCAGAAGGTCCCGGGTTCGAATCTGTCTGTGGCAGATAATTTATTTAATCTGTTACCAGCTGGGGAAGGGCCCCCCGGGATCTGGGTTTCCTCTATAACTTGGGGTGAAACCTAGCGGTTGAGCGTGATCTAAGGCAACTCACCTCCCCGCAGAACCTTTATCCACTCCAACAGTACTGTCTCCACTACGTACAGACCCTTCATAAGTTGTGGTAGCATATGTTTTTTTTTTGCACTCTCTTTGTTTAGATGTTTATAAACAGGATATTTGATTTTAATATTATCTATATTAATTATACAAAACATTATTAGGTACATACTACAATTTACGGATTCTATTACTGTATAATATTCAATATTTATTAAATGGTATTTTATATAATTTAATTATTTTACTATTAATTAATTATATATATATATATACATATATTATATATATTGACAGTTCGCTACCTTAGTTTTACAAGGTTGTATGTTACATGATTGAAAATCAGGGTTTTTTATATCAAATGGTTCTATGATATGAAAACTATAGATAGAACTTCAAAAAGTCCACAAATCGCGAACGAGTATCATCCATAGACAAGAAATACTATGGTGTGTGTCGTGAAGATTTTAAATCGGAGTCACGTAACCCAATGTTCCACATAGGACCTTGTTATTCTCAAAAATGTACCCTACGGGTTTATGGTGTAGCATGCACCTATGTAATCCATTAAAGTTCCGAATGTTTATGAAATTAGTTTTGCCAAAATGTGTAAAGGTTTGAAGAGAATGTAAACTTCTGCATAGACATGATAAGGTTCTATCTTACATTGCCACAATTATTGTTCTCATTATGTTACATTGTCATAATTATTGTTCCCATTATGGAGAAACAAAGTTCTATGTTATTTTATTTCTTCATTATATATTATCATGCTTTCACTTTTCATTTATAATTTTTATGGGATTCTTTTTCTGTTGTTCAATGTCACCCGACTGCATTGAAATAAAACTATAATATTCCATAACCTAAAGAATCAGTTGCTCAGAATCTTTGACACTGTTTTTCTCATTTTCATAAAAGTGCATCATAGAACTTTGTTGTACTAAGGTAGCGAGTTATTACATATTGGTAATAAATTGAGCAGTTTTAATTCTATTTAGTTCCATTCTTTATATATTTTTCTATTTAAGACTTTAATGTTAATGGAAATAGTGAATTAAATTTCGACTATAAACAATAAACCTTAATCAAAAACAAAAATGTTAGGTCATAAAATTTATATATATATATATATATATATATATATATATATATATATATATTTTTAATTAGTTAAAGTTTTGTATTAATTATGTTTTTTATACCCAATCAAATGCAAAGAGAGTTACATTACTTGAAAATCATAATTCGAATTGCTTTCTTTTATTACCGTATCTGTTTAAAAAATATATATTTCCTACCTTGTAATAAGTTATTAGCGATAATTTATCAACTCCTGGTGAGACAAACGTCGATTTTAATTAGATTTTGGACACTTTTTGAGCGACTTATTTATAGTTAAATTAATGAACATGGAATTGATATACAGATTTTTTTTAAAATTGCCTGGATGCGATAGGAATTTTAAAGAAATATTATTCGCTGAACAAGCGGATGAGTTCCTGGACCTTGACCGTGACTCCTCTTCACTAGCCTTCGCGAGCCGATCGATACGACAGGCTCTTAGGCCAGGTATCCCCTATGTTCGTGTAACACCGTTGATTCGCGAACGTAGTGGATACGCGGCCTTAGCTCTTTAAAGGAATCTTTACCGACTTCCACTTACTTCTTATGTTTTAATAAATTATTTAAAATCATTTTTATGGACGAGTTGCTAATAATAAATAATCATCAAAAGCTTAGAGCTAGGCCTTCCTGACCTGTCTCGACCAACTTTCACACCGTTCCAAGTACATTCCCCCCAGAGGCCCCTACACGTGCGTTCTCTTGCCAAATGTCATGGGACCCAATTCGCAACCAAACGCGCTTGTTTCTTGTTTTATTTAAAATATTAATAATAGCCAGACAGGCGGACTGCAGGCAGAAGTGAAACCTTAAAACTTAGAAATATCTGTGCTCTGAATTTCTGAACCAATTACAGTCTGAATTATTCAAATCGCATAATTCGTAAATTTAAATTATTAGCAATGAGGAAGAAAATGGTCCGGGTAGAGGTCAAGAAAATTCTCTTATATAAAGAGAACTTTTTATTCGTAAGCCAAAGTTTCGACCCATATTGCAGGTCTTCTTCAGGGCTAAATATACAAGCTATACAGATATTTTAAGTTATTGTTAGTATGAATTTCACTACTATTATTATAGAGCCTTTTAGTCAAATATTATTATTATATCAATCGAATTCTATTCTTTATACTAAAGTTGTTTAAAAACTAATTGCATAACTCATACACAGGCCGCTACGCGTCGCCAGTCTATTGCAACAAGTCACGAGCATGTTGAGTATGTTGGTGACGCGAACCTAAACGTTTTCCCCCAAATAAGTAGCTCAACGCAGCTGAAGAACCTTTGACATAAGAATAAAGAAACATTTTTAAACTGTTTTTTAGCCTTTAAAGGTTTTTAATAGTTCAGAAGCTCTCTGTAATTCGTAATATTAATTTTTAATGGAAATAAAGTCTGAATTTATTTGAAGCATTGAACATTTTTTTCGGCCAACGTTTATGAGGCTATTAAGTGATAATGTATAAATAACATCACTTTATATGTCATGAGAAAAAACCTAAACGTATTTTAATAGTAAATTAATATTAACCTGATTCTGGAAAAACAGATACTTGCCATATAATATTAATAATAGATTTTTTTTTACTGAAAAAGGGAAAGGTCAACAGAGACATTAATTAAATGTTAATACATTAGTGGAAAAATTCCAATTAAAAACCTTAAGTCTCTAAACTAAAACAGGAAATTTAAAATACCTGTCCCTTTTTTAGTTTTTATAATGCCCAGGTTTTTAGTTGGGATTTTTTTAAACTTTATCTATTGGCAATTAAAGATGCATTGCAATAATACAAGTAAAAATAATCAATGATATATAATGATACAGCAATAAGGCAAGTAGAGAAACCACCAACTTGTAGTACTCAAATATCATTTGATATTAAAGTTAGAAGGTCTCGAGGCCATTTTTCTTTCAAACGCCTCGGAAGATAATCGGGATTGAAGAAGCAGCTAGGTTTGAAGTTGGTCATGAAAGGACTGCAATCGGGTTCATTATCCATTATGGATGACATTAATCGTCGTAACAAATGAAAAAGTATTAAGGATTTTATGAAGGATTTTGGATTGTAAGGATTGGATACGAGAGGAATTCGATGGCTTAGCGGAGGCTCAAAGCTCTACTCCGTAAGTCCAAATAGGACTTATAATATTCATGTATGTGAGTTTTTTAAAAATATATTGGGGGACTGACTGTTAAAGTATCCTGCAACAGCGAACAACTTGTCGTTTCAGTCAGTATGGATTCCAGGTAGAACAATTGTCAAGATGTGGTTCTAATTTTCGGGTCCGTTCCACAGGAATCAGTGGGGTATAATTTAAGGATACGGAAAAGAGGATAATACATTTGAAATATGAAATAAGAAGCTAATAAAATAAAACTTACATCTTCAAATTTATTTATTAATGCCATTTTCAGCTAAAATCCTTTTTAAAGATGTTTCTGACAAGTGAGTAAAATGTGCTTAGTCATATAATTAGGTTGAATGTGTAACCTGTCATCATATTTAGTCTTACAATGTTATAATATGATATTAAATCTTTCAGTGTATTTTTTTACCAGTTTAATAGAGTGGGTGGTTTGATTATTCAACGTTTTTGCAATGTTATAATGAAGATGATGATAGATGTACACTAAGGTCGCCTGTTATTGGCCATAATAAGGCCCACGTGGAAGCCATCTTCCATCTTTTGCATGGAAGCTGGCTCAGTTGTTATCCTTGTAGCTGCTATCTTCTCGTGTCTTTTCAGTAGTTTTTATAATTAAAATATACTACTTCTTATTAACATTGTTGTCGGGAAAAGCTTTGCCTTTCCACAATGTAAGGCTAATATATAAGGCTATTAGTTTTTTATTAATGCACTAAAATGTCCATTTAAAGAATCTTTTATGGCATTCTCGTGCTGCAATACAAAGTGTATAATATGCTAAACAGTTGAGATATTTTAAATTGTAAAATGAAAATAATTATATCATTGGAATAGTTTTGTAATAACTAAAGCTTTCGCTTAGTGCGCTAAGTACCTCTAAAACTAGTAAAAATCTGGCAATCAAATTCAGATCCTGCTAATCATTTCTTATGTACCAAGAAAAAAATTACTAAACTTTGATATGTTATAATTATATTCTTAAAATTAGCATTGGTTGAGGAATGCTGAAGGTGTGATTTGCAATATAGTGAACATTAATTAGAGAATTTTTTGTTACTTTTCATACATTTTTTGACTAAACATTTTCTGCCTGAATGATATTGAATGGTAACGGATATTTTTCTGCACATACAAGTGGTACTGTAAGTAAAAGGAGCACTGAGGATTATTGGCTTTTTGAGAATTTAAAGAGAAAAAAACGAAATTAAAAATCGTTGGAAAATTAGCTAGAAAATTGGATTTACACCGTAATTTGTTAGTGTTGTGCGAATTGTAGGTTTATATCACTCTCATTTTCATTTTCCCTTTGGACTAAATCATATTGAAGGTAATACTATACAATCCTTTGTTTATTTCTTATTTATTTTATTTTTACAGACCAGCTGTACTTTTCGGTGTTATATTTATATAACTCACCTATTTTAGATAAGTAAAATATAAGAATGGTTAAAAGAATTAAAATTTTCAAAATTGTGCACCAACCTTCTACTCTGATCCCCACCTTCATGAAAACTGAATCCCAAGTTACTGCTAGGAGCATTGCTATCGACATAATAATAATAAAGCTTAGCGAACCCGAATGTTCGGTGCCTATACCAACAATCTCGGCTGACAAACTTGGTGTTTTTAGAATTTACTTAATAAAACCGCCCAAATTGTTATCAATATTAACCATCAATGAGTGTAATGATATTGAGTTTACATAACGTGAAATAAAATGAATTTTATAACTTCAGAACATCGGCCATAACCACGACACGCCATCTTGTTCAAGTGCTCAATGGTAGTGCAGACATCTTGGACGAGTGCACAACAATAGTGCAGACAAAGCAGTACAGATACAGTGTACAGTGTACACTTAGTGACGTCATGTTCTTCTGTTCTTCTGCATCTTTGCTTTTCCTTCTGTCATGCGATTCGTTAGTTTATTCATTTATGATTTTATTTATTTATTATTGCATTACCATTATCGTATTTTTATTTTCAAAATAACAAAATTAAATAACATTTTTGAAAAGTCAATATGTACTGTGATACTGTATCGATGAGGATTATACTGTTTTCATATGCTCAAGAAACAATACATGAGTATGTTTTTTATATAAAACTTACATGTGGAATAGCCAAACATTCAGACGGTCACACGGTTTTTTTAAACTACCTACTAAATTACTGATGAAAGATCGATTATATCCAATTTATGGATCCATAGATAGATCGACATAACAGCCTCGTTTTGCATGTGTTTTGAAACCATCAGCTGGATAACTAAATTATTGGTTCTGTAGCCTGGCAACAACGACAAGAAAGTATTACCTTTTATCCACCATTAAATTTTAGGGGTGACATGTGGGCCAGTGGTTAGCAAAATAACCTACAATGCCTAGATCGCGCGTTCGAAGCCCAGCAGGTGGCCTTAGGATTTAAAGGGAGAAAAAATCCTTAGTTGCCCGTCCACCAGAAGAGACGTGAAATGAGGGTCCCGTGTCTGAACGAGGTACTCGTTAAAGATCCATATCCTAATTGTTCTTAGATAGGCAGAATTTAGGACTCCTACTGTAGCATCGTCCGATTAGCCATAGCAGCATAAAGTGACGACCAATGAAAAAACAATAATAATAATTTTTGTTTGTGTCAACTATTATGAGTAAATATATGGGACCAGTGTTGAGCTTTTGTTTTTATTATTTTTTTAGCATTACTTTTTAAAGCAGGAATAATAAATAAACTCCGAGAAGTAACAGCCTCCTGCTTTAATCACATGTCGTCTCTTATTTCAACGTATATTAATCAATCCATCGCTGAATTCTATCGATAAGGTTAGTGTTGAGCTGAGAAATCTACCCCGTATATCATCAATCCACAGCCAAAGTAATCAATTCGCTAACTTTTGGGAAGATGTTGCATTTTATGTAACGGTATACGACTATAATGGGAGAAGAGTAGAAGCGGAGGGGTAGGGCGCCGAGTTGTCGTGCTAAAAGTCCTGGGTTTAAATCACGCTACTTGGAAGACTTTTATTTAATCGGTCAGCGGTCGGAGATGGGTCCTATGGGATCCAGGATCACCCAGCTTATAAAATCTGGTTACCCAAAACAGGGGTAAAAATTTGGCGATTGGGGACTAATGTCCTACCTCCAAAATATACAACATTCTCTACCATGTAGTGATCCCAGGACCCTTCATAAGTTGTAATGGTACAGCTTTTTTTATTTATTTTTTCGTATAGGTCGTTGAAAATGTTATATTGTGTCTCTAAAAAAATAATTCCAGTTTATATTTGATATCTTTTAGCTATATAAGTTGTTATATATTGCTATGTGTCGTACCGGGCATTATTATAAAAATGGATATGAATGTAGAAAGTAAGAGTTGTTAAAAATGGTCCTAGTTGCTGGAACTAGTTCGCGGTAAACCTATCGGAGAGACCTCCATGCACAACTTAACAGTTGCACATGCACAACAACAGGATAACTCCAGGAAACACAGTCTCTACCACGTAATACGTGGTACAAGTTTTTGTTTTGTATGACTGTAATATATTTTGAATAGAATAAAATTAAAGAATCTAAATTGTTTTTTAAATTTTGAATTAAGGAAGATCGCGCTGAGAGTCACATTTGCCGACTGTAGCAATCACTTCTGGACCATTTGCCCCAGCCCAGAAGAGAGCGCAGTTACCAGATATTGGACGGGAGGATGAGGTTGGAACAGACATTTCCTCTCTCCTGCTCTGGTAATAGAGACGCTACATCAGCTTCTGCTAGACTGCTCAACTGCTGGGCAGTACAGCACTGGTAGCACTAACCCTTATATCTGTGCTTCCATCTCTCCCTAACTGCTTCCCAGGGTATCCTGCCGGCTCAGAGGATCTCTTCAGTAATTAACAAGATATCCTTAATGAAATGAAAACAATTATCTTCTATCCTCCGGTGGAAATGATCTTAAGACCTTTACTATCATTTTAGATAGAAACAGTCTGAATAATCTCTATTAATACTTTCAGTATATCATCGTTAAAAATTGAATATGTATTAAATGAATAATAATTTTAAATTTATTTTATTTTTTTATTAATTGTTATTATCTTTAAATATTTTATTTTGAAGAGAAAATATTTGTAAAGTGCCGGGATTTGAACCCGGGTCACCCCCTTCTCCAGCGTAACCAACTGAGCTAACCTGACTCGTAACACCATTCTCTTCACCGATCCTATATCTCCGTATTCTCCCAATTTCGCGATGTATACACGGGGAAGAATGATTATTGAAAATTACTTTAATTTGGATCTTGTTGACTTACGTCATTGTATTATGTATAATTTATTTTATTTAATTTTTTTATTAATTGTTATAATTTTTAAATATTTTATTTTGAAGAGAAGAGATTTGTCCACGGCCGGGATTCGAATCCGGGTTGCCCATGTCTCCGTCATGGTGCTCTAATGTAGGATCGGTGAAAAGAATGGATTTGACTGGCTGTGTTGAGAGTCAGGTTAGCTCAGTTGGTTTGAGCACAACGACGGAGACGTGGGCGACCCGGGTTCGAATCCCGGCCCGGGGTTCGATAAATAAATAAAATCTTTTCTCTTTAAAATAAAATATTTAAAGGATAATAATTTTCATTTAGATTTGGAAATCGTTGACTGGATACATAATAAACGGGCTATGATGTTGATATTTTTTAATATTCCATATAACGGCATAAAAATAGCTCTACAACAATGTCTTGGTCGAGTTCACGTTGAGGGTACTCACTTTATGTAGGCTAGCTGTGCCCCAGGAGGGTCCCGTTATCCCACGCTGTCGGTTCACGTATTTTAACAGGATAAATGGAATATCTGTTGTAGCCGGATCAAATCAGTAATCTACAGCGGAGTAGCTCAACGCTCTGCACACTCAGCTGTCTATTAGTTAAAGTCGAACAACTTTTTTTTTTAATTTTTGCACACCTTAAATCATTCCCAAGATCGCGGGTTCGTAGCCCGGCAGGTGACCCTGAGATTTTTTAAGGGAGTAAAAAATCCTTAATTACGCCGTCCTTCGGAAGGGACGTTAAACGGGGGTCCCGAGCCTGTACGATGTCAGGTACTCGTTAAAGATCCCTATCCTAATTAAAGCTGGGTAGGCAAAATTTAGAGCTCCCACATCGTCCGATTAGCCACAGCAGCATAAAGTGACGTTAATTGAACAAACAAACAAACACCTTAAATCTTCTGATTAACATTTACAACATGAAAAATGCTCTATCTGCCACACCCGGTTTCGAATTCGGGTCCTGGGAATCTGTAGCTCTACACACCCGAGTTCTCCACTAAATTACATTTATTAAATTTTTACAAAGTTTATTATATTAACATTTTCAAAAAAAAAGTTTAAAATAGTGATTGAAAAATATTGACTTGAATATACGGTAAGATGTAAGGCTACTAAAAGGAACGAAGGAGTTAAGCCGACGACATGTCATGTCCTATAAATGTCCTCGGAGGACAAGTCTTAGCCTTCAGGAAGGGGATAGCTGCCTTCCAGGATTTCGATCTGACATGGGAGGTGGAGTTCCCGATCTAGAATTGGCAGGTCTGGAATGGTCTCTAAAGATACAGCGAAGGATTTGAGGCGAGTTGTAATCTTTACACGTCCAACATCCCCTTTAATAAAATAACAAATAAATATAATAATTAAAAACTGAATAAAACATTAAATAGTAAAAGTAATATAATAAGTTTAATTTTTCATATAGATTAATTATACCTTAATTTTTACTGCTTTTCAGTATAAAATTTAAAATTCAATCAATGCAGTTAATAAAATATAAACAATAAGAATAAGATATTAACATAACTTGGCCGGGAATCGAACCAGGGTCACCCGCATCTCTAGCGTGGTGCTCTAACCACTGAGCTACCAAGGCTCGTATTCAAGCCAGAACCTATATGCGGGTGACTCTGGTTCGAATCCCGGCCAAGACAAATCTTTTATCTTTAAAATAAAAATATTTAAAAATAATCACCATCAAAAGACAATAAATAAAAAATAATTAAAATGTATAAATGGAGTAAGATTAGAAGCATAGATTTCAATATGTTTATATTAATTATGTTTGTTAATTTAGTCTGAAATTCATTAAATAAACTGACATAAAAATTAATCAAATGCGTAGTATTAATTCTTAGTTGTTCATGCTCCAATAATAATTTATTTATTTTATTTAGTTATCTATTTCATTTTGACGTTCTTGTTTTCAAACCCTATAGAGTATATTTCAGTTTTCAAACCCTATAGAGTATATTTCAGTTTTCAAACCCTATAGAGTATATTTCAGTTTTCAAACCCTATAGAGTATATTTCAGTTTTCAAACCCTATAGAGTATATTTCAGTTTTCAAACCCTATAGAGTATATTTCAGTTTTCAAACCCTATAGAGTATATTTCAGTTTTAAAACCCTATCTATCATTGCAATTCCTCAATACTATGATGTATTTATTGCAACAAACTCTAGCCTTCCATGACGATCCTTATCTTGGACTCGTGGCTGATTATCCCATTAGAGAACGACAGTCTTGATATCAACTGATATATTCGTCTTAGTCTTTATATAGTAGAATAAGCGAGCATATATTTCAAATAAATAAAGACATTTTTAACAAGGTATATTAATATAGATTTATATGAATGATTTCGTAGATATGCTCAATTAAGACGAAATTTCGGTGATACTCGAAATGTTATTCCTTTGTTGGAAACATCTTAGCAAGACTGTAATATAATTAATAAAATATCAAAATTTAATGTAAAAACGTATCCATAGCTCTACAACTCACTAATGTCCTAAATTCAAGACAATATATTGTTTCTAAGCGAAAGGCTGTGCAGAGATTTGATTTGACCGAAAAAACGTTTTTCTTCCAATAATGACATTATAGAGGATGGGTGAGCCCCAGTAGAATCGCTAAAATCATCTCAATAAGTCAACCCTCGTCTGTTAACGGAATAAATAATTTTTCTGTCAGAGCAGGTCACTAAACGTGACATTAATATTCCTAACTGAGCCGCCTGCGTCTCACCTTCTCCGCTCCTTAGGAATAATATTGATTACAGAATATTATTAATCATTGATTGAATTTTTTTTTTCATTTACAGGTATTTAAAAAAAAATTGCTTATTAATGTTTTTTACATTACTTCACTTTTTTTCTTCTTCATTGTGCTGAAATACTTTTCCTAATGAATTATGTCATTTAATACCTACTCGACAAAATAAAATAAAAATTATTGTTTTTCTATGCAAATACAAAAATACAATTTGTGACACCAATAGCTGAAATATACTCATTAAAGATTTTATTTTTTAGAACTAAACAAAACAAAAATTAAATTTACTCGAACTTAATTTAATTGTAAAATATTCGAATATAATTTTATGCAATCATTTCTCCAAATAATTTTTATAACAAAGGGTTTTTCTTGGCATATTTCGAAATGTTTATTTTAGTGTCCATTTAGAAAAAAAACATTTTATACCTTGATCATTTATTATTTATTGGTTATTCATATTTATATATTTTTTGTATCTTGTCTATTGAGCCCTGTTCAATACCTGCTTGAAACATTTGTTACTATTTAAGAATTGATATTTGACCTCCACCCGGATTTTTTTTTATTTGTTGTTTTCTTGTAAAAAGAAACTTCCTTCTACCATATGTAACCTCCACAATTTTATCCTTTCATCTAACTGTTTTATTATTCCCATTTCAGTATGTGTGACTTAGCAGATCTCCATGAAACCTACCTTCTTATCTGGAGTAACCTCATCGTACTACTTGTCTCATTTCAGTTGCTTTATCTTGGAAATTTTGTTTATTTTCTATTAAATTTAATTTGGGTCTTTAAGAAGACCGAGTATATTGCCATTGATCCTTATACTAGCACGGTTCCGGTGGGCAGGGAAGCCTGTAAATGAATGTATTTAAGTATACTATTTGGATGCTAACAAGGCGTCTGAGCACGACGTCAGAAGAAAGGTGGAGCAAGCCTGAGAGGCTACCCGAATGGTTCATCCGGTCCTCTGGAATACAGAGATATCTACACAAAATAAAAGTACAATTTTCACAGCCATGGTGGAAACCACCCTGTCATATTCCTCGGAAACCTGTACTATGAGCCCCCTTATATACTCAAAGTTGCTATTGGAGGAGGTGTCTCGGAGTCACCAGGCATTAAGTAAGAAACGAAGAAATTCTACAAAGGATGAATGAGGATTTATCTACATGAAATGATTAGGACAAGTCGCCTAAGATGGTACGCTTATGTGAAGTGAATGGCGTTCGAATGTTGGCCAAACCGAGTCCTATGGACGTGGCTAGAGGGATCTATAACTAGCATTTTATTATTTTATTGTGTATATTTTAATTTCCAGGATGTAGTTGTTATCAGTATCAGAATTATCAGTGTTCGTGGCGGAATTATAAAAATGGCGGAGAGCTGTCCATGTCTACCTCCTTAATCACAACTACCACAATTTTCAATTACTATTTTAAGGATACGCTTCTTTAAAAAATTTAGTTCCGACGATTTACGTTTTTTCTTCTTCTTGAAAATAAAAACCGTTATTTCGCTGACCATACAGCCATCTCTTTATGAAGGACGGCGTAGAATAGCTAAGTGATACGAGAAGAGACTAGGTTTTATATCGATAGAGTGTGTTGGTGAATAAGGTGCAGTGGTGCGCTAAATAGGGCGACACCTTCCACCCCAGGGGGTTCGGTGCAGCCATCTTCAGGCGTGCTCTGGCGTCATCCCCTTCAATCTAATCTCCTTTAAGCTCTACACTCTAAATATGTTGTATTTCATATTTCTGTGTCTACGTGGCAATAAACTGAAGGGAGTGTTAAAGTAATTTATATGTTAGGATATGTTTAAGCCAATGTCATTAAGGCGTACATCTTATCAACCACGTACCTTATCAACCTGCTGCGACGTCAGTTCCAATCCGGCCAAGGAGAATCGAACTAATGTTCAGTATCCCCCGAACAGAAAGGTTCGGAATAACCTCATCTGTTCATTTGAACTCAAATAGAAATAAAAGGTAAAAGATTTTCAAAAAGATTCACTTAATTTTTGCTCTTATATCTCTATGGTTTGTTAATTAGAGAAGTAGAAAAGGAATCAAAATTGCCTCTTCGATTTAAACTATTAGTAATAATAATGATAATGACAGGGATGGTGAACTCGAAGTCGTCGCTCGTTCGAAATCGATACCAATCGATCTTACGAATGCTATTATTGCTGCTTACAAACCTCCATCCATGGATCGCAGTGAAATTCAAATTGCTCTAACGCTATTATCCCACATTTTTAGATTTAAACGTATACGTCCATTTTGACTAGTTTCGTCAAAACGACTGTGAGCAACCAGGTGTTTGAAGGTCGCAATAAATAGTAATAAAGGCCGCGAAAAATTTTTCCATCCGTTTATTCGGTTGCAAACTTGGATTTAAACTACTCAGACATGCCCTTACAACATATCAAAAATGCAACTCTTTTCGATTTTTTGCGACCTAAAGCCCTTTTTGGAACCTGGCCGCTCGCTGGACTATGCGTATATGCTCTTTACTTGGCTTTTATATTATTATGTGATTGTATTATACCTTAATTTGTAATTGTAAATGGTTGGCAATAAACAGTAAACAATCAAATAAAACTTGGTTCAATTAAATTTAAAAAATATAAAAATAAAATTATTGTTATACATTGAACTGTTACAGAGATATCAAGCAATCTTGAAGTGCCTTCAATAGGATTCTATGTAGGACTTTCCATGTGAATCGCAGTAGGGAAGCTTACAACAAAAAAGCACTTATGCAAGATATGCTAAGCTTTGTATGATATTCTTAAATAAATATTTTATCATTATCATTATCAATTGATGATAAACAATATTTAACCTCTGTAACCTGAACCGTTCTACTTGTACTTCAATTCAAGTTCTCGTGAATGGAAAGTACGAAAAAATACGAGAAGTTGTACAACTCATATCGACACCCTAAAAAAGACTGAAATATTCAAGTAGATCACTTACAAAGATTGCCAATAATATACCGAAGACTGCTGTCGGAGGAAGTAGTCATTGGAGTATCCTGATCCAGGATAATGAAGGATATAATAGCGAACTCCCCAGGACCTTGGGGTGTGGTGGTGACCTCCAAAAGGTACACCACTAACCACTCCACGTGGTATCTAGTCTGAGCTCTCGAGGATAGATGATTAAAGTTTATTAACTGTTGGGTGCTTCTCTAGTGCTGCATTCGTCCGTCTGGAGTCAAGTTTGCATCCAGGTAATGCAGTTCTGGGGCGTCTCTCTTCTGATCATCTGACAGCGAACTTCTGTAAATATGGAATTATTTATTATATGAATCTTTCTGGCATCTCGACCATATGTATTCATTATTGTTATAACTTGATTTTTTCAGTATAAAGAATACATATTTTTAATAACGCATAAAGAATTTAAAAAATACATATATTCGCACACACAGACAAATTTATATGTTTGATTGTTGAAAAAATTTAATACGTTTCGTATCGTCATCCCAAAGCCAAAATGGGATATCTAAAAATATTGCTATCTTGAGATTTGTTTAGTTTTTAAAGATATTTCTGCATGGGTATCTTTTTTCACCAGTTGTTGTGAACTATCTGTATATCTAAAGTCAATATAAAAAATCTGCAAATACATACATAAAGATTTGCCCTTAACAAGAAAAAAAATAACAATAACTAACGCGTTGGTCATTTTATTTGAAAGCGAACGCAATCTAGAATGGTGAATTGAATTTCAATTTAAAATACTTCAACTAACCTGGAATCCTCATACGAGACTGAAAAGACAAGAAACCGCTCGACGTTTCAGGCTACTTCAACACTTACTAGACAAACGCTCTAAGCTCCCAATTAATTACAAAAAACTCATCTACATGACCATCATACGACCTATTTGGACCTACGGAGTAGAGCTTTGGGGCTCCACTAAGCCATCGAATTCCTCTCGTATCCAATCCCTACAATCCAAAATCCTTCGTAAAATCCTTAATGCTCCTTATTTTGTTAAGAATAAAATCATCCATAACGACCTTAATGTCCCATTTGTTGCTGATTTGGCCCGAACCCGCTATCTATCCTTTCATAACAAACTTCATTTCCACTCAAACCCTCTAGTTTCAAACCTAGCTTCCTCTTCAATTCCCGATATTCCTCCGAGGCGTCTGAAAAGAATTGAGGCGGTTGAACTTGTGATTTGAGTACTACCAGTGGATAGTTTCTCTACTTGTCATTTTCACATGTCATTATGTATCGCTTAGCCCATTTACTTGATGTATTTTTTTGATACAGTTGTAAATATCAATAAATAATATTTAAAAAAACAACAACAAAAAAAACTCAAAACTTGCTAGATTATGTTTATTCTGTATTTTAACGAGTAATTTTACATCCTGTTTGTATTTCCGAACATACATAATGGAATACGTGACTAATTAATCAATTTTAAAGGCATCATTTGCTTAAAACAAATTTTAAAAAATCGTCTAACAAAAATTGTACGGTCGGAGAAGAAAAGCGAAAAGTGAAAATAACTAAATTTGAATGGCTAATCTTCGGGAGAAGCAATTTATATAAAAAAAGAGCCTGTGAAGAAACGCGAATATAAGACACTACAAGACGGCCGTCAAACCGGTTCGAGCCCAACGTTACCCAGGCAAACAATTTTAAGACAATCCATATTGGAATAAATACAATCATATTATGAATTTTATAATAAATTTCCCCCTGAATTATCTGCTGATACAAGAAGAGTTTTAAAGAATTTGTATTTTAGCAAGTTTCACCAAAATCGTGGAGTAGTTTTGAGCGGATAAATAAGGTAATAAAGTGATAAACTTCCCTGTTATTTACCTGAATTCAATAAGTTACCTGAAGTTAATATAGTCAAGGACATTTATGGTTGTACAACTCGTTTATTTATGTATTATGTAGCTCAGAGAGGAGAGGAACTATCTGCTACCTATGTACTGCTGAACATTTGGGGTCAAATCACGCTGTGACATATAAATTATTTGAACTGTTAACAACAACGCATGAATCCATTTAGCGGGTACACAAAATTGGGGGAAAACTTGACGGTTGATCGTGATCACGGACGAATCACTGAGAACACTCCCTACAATGTTCCGAACCCAAGACCTTTCATGGGTTGTAGTGTTACATGTTTTTTATAGCCATATGTTTTTTAATGCCTTATATAGTTCCAAAATATTGGCTCTATCGTGCTACTAACTAGCGATGTGCCGGATCGTTAATAAAGTAAGTGCCATAAAGCCTCATATTCTTTATTCGCGTGTTTCTTTGATCGATTGTCTCACTGTTGAAAATAACGAACTAATTTCATGAATAATTCTATTCAAATTTATCCATACTACTAATGCAACTTTTACAATCAGTGGTAAGGATAAGGTTATGGTGCAGGATCCATGGTCCATTTTTTCACTTGATTAGTATCAAGCTGAATCTTCATGAATAGCTTCGCTTCGATGAGACGCCCAACAATTTCCTGTGCGAAAATTCTCCATTGTGGTAGCTAAAAGAGGTAGCAGGGATAAAATATGTCAATTTGATGATTCTCAAAAATTTATTACCGACTGGGATTTTTTTTTTGTTAAATCTCAAGATAGTTGTCTAAATTATTTGAAAAAATATTAGTCCTACAAAATGTATGGTTTGATCAAAGAGTCCTCTCCTTCCAATATGTATCGATAACGAAGTCAAAAAAGAAGAAGTAAACAAAAATCAGCTGGTTAGTAATCATTTTTTATGACCTCGTTATCGATACACGTTGGAAGGAGGTGAATCTTTGATCAAACCAAACATTTTGTAGAACAAATATTTTTTTCAAATAATTTAGATAATTATCTTGAGATTTAACAAAAAAAAACAACCAGTTAGTAATAAATCTTTGAGAATTATCGAATCGACATATTTTATCCTTGCTACCTCTATTAGCTACCACATTCGAGAATTTTTGCTCAGGTAATTGTTGGGCGTCTTATCAAAACGAAGGTATTCACGAAGATTCAGCTTGATACTAATCAAGTGAAAAAAAAGGACCTTGGATCCTGGACTATTACGGTGGCTATTAGCTATCAAATCTAGCAATAAATAATGTGACAAGGTAGGTAATGTTCTTTTAACACAATGTTCTTTAAGAATTTAATTAATTAGTTATGCATTTTTCCGTATCTTAGATAACTACTTATAATGTTATTGTTACATGGCAACTAAGAGCCATTTTGGCCGATGATTGGAGTCAGCTGATGTTAATTGGCGCAGGTTAGGTTAAATTAACATTGGAACAAAGAGTGCCGGCGCCATTACCTCAGCAAGCGATGTAACATAATTGCTGTTGGGATTTTGTTAGCTCAGTTAACGGCTCGCTGTTAGTACATGCAAATTGTCAAGGAGCTCTTTGTACCTCCTGATGGTCTGCACTAGGACTGTTCGCCTGCCTAACAATCAAGGATCAATCCCATTCCCTTCCGAAGGATCAACCTTCTCTTCCGAACATTCTTCTCAATCCTGAGCAGTTGATACAAGAAAACTGAGTCTTAAATAATAGGTAAGGGTAGATGCACTTACGTCTTTGGTTCAGTACATGGTTGAAACTGTTCTTGTAGCAGTGCAAAGAGTTGATTTGTCCTTCATCGCGCTCAACCAGATTTTTAAAAATTAAGGGTATCTATCCTCTTTGTAAAGGCTGGATGAGCCCCGAGAGGGTTTTTTTGATTCCACTTAGTCTATCTGAGGTTGTTAACATCTTGAACAATTTATCTGAAAAAGGTGGATTTGAGATCAGAATCTGAATCGATTTTTTTCTGAAAAAGGATTTATTTTTTGAGGATTTTTGATTGAAAGAGAATTAATAAGAGTTTTCATTTATAACAGTTTACAATGCGAAGGAGTATTTTAAAGAAAAGATTCCTGGCATTATTTTCAGGAAAACCCAATAAAAGCTCGGATAAATTTAATTATTCCGATGAATGGATATAATTCAGTATAAAGCAAATGGATGGCATAAGTTTGTGAGGACGCAAAGTGAACATGGATAGACTATTTTTTTTTTTTTTTATTTCTTCAACGTCACTTCGACTCCTGAGGCCATTAGCGAAGACTACTTAAATTTTTTGAATTAGCTTCGTGACTTTTGAATACATCAGCGTCATCTGTATTTTGTAATTTTCTTTAAACAGTAGGAACGTTTCAATATCCAAATTCATTCTATTCGATACTATTACATTCAAATAGATATTTCGCAGTAAGTTTTGTACCATCACAACTTTGGCAGGTTGGTTGATACAGCCCTAAAAGTTGATGGAGATGAGCCAGCGTTTTATGTCATTGCGCCGCTTTCTTTGGAAGTTAGGCCGTTTGGATGGACCCAAGCAATCTTCCAAATATATACAATTTTTATATAATTTATATAGTTATATAACTAGAGCTGATAATTATATAGCCGATAAGACGAGAGAGATAGAACAAGGAGAGAGAAGAAGGCACGCACCCGAGCCGAGATCTCTAGGAGATTGTTTACTCACGCTTTATAATTTTTCGAATTCCTCGTTCCCGGATCGTGGGACCGCAGCTATCTGCACGCCTTCCGATCGTGCCAAATCGCACACCCTCCTTCGAGATCTTATGGGAATCCACGGCTTTCTCCTCCGTTTATCCAATTCTCCTGGTGGTCAATTGGTCACTACACACACACTGTTGAGGTGGAGTGAGTCGTTGAGCTATCTTCCCATCAACTCCTCGGGCGTTTCCTACTTAATCCGATCATGAGGGTTGTTCCTATCATTCTTCTTCCCGTGCCTTCGGTTTCGGTCGTCAGCCACTAACATGGCGATCTTAATTCTGTTTACGGCACTTCTAAACAATTGGACAGGTGGGAGACCAAACCGTTGCCTTAAATTATGCACCCTGGTCCCCCTTAAGTATCAACCCTTCTGTGCATTATCAGGGATTTACTTATAATTATAAAAGGATTGTTGAATTTGAAGTTCGCTTGATGTCACTTGACATTCGCAATTTACAAATGTTGGCCCTCAGATTACCGTTAGCCCAATCCTCTATATACCTCGTTCTACCGCCCTGGGCGCCAAGAAAGTATTTAAGGTTCTTCTTGGGGTTAGGTGATAGGAAAAATACAGGAGGATCCAAAGTGGGAAGAAATGAAACTTCCTTATATAAAAAAAAATTAAGACATAATTTAAAAAAAATATATATATATATATATATAATTTCTTTCAAAATCATGATAGTATATATGATTTTATATCAATATTTGCTACAGATAAATGATCATTCGTTTTGTTGGATGTAAAACAAGCCAAGACAGTTACAATTAAATTTTTGTATTTTTATTTAGAAGAGAAAAGATTTCTCCTGGCCAGAGAAATTTAAATATAGAAGATTCCAAATTAAATATTTGGTGTTATATATTTTCAATAACCATAAGAAAGCCATCGTTGGCTTGAATATTCTTGTTCAGCGCTGCAGTGATGTGAATAAAGACGCGTATTTGTGTTTTCTAGACTTCGCTAAAGCATTTGATAATGTCAATCATGTCTATTAAAAAATCTTTAGAAAGCAGAAATTCATAGCAAAGATGGTTGCTTTATTACCAGTCTATATTGTGTATAGACTGCCAAAGTAAAAATTAACGAATTATGGACTGAAATGTTACTATCGATAAAGGTGGATGGTTAGGCTGTGTATTGTCCCCTCTCCTCTTTAACATACATTCCGAGGAAATATTCAAAAAGGCATTAAACGAAGGGAATGATGGAATCAAGATTAATTGGGAATATATCAATAACTTCATGTGCAATGCTGATGGCACCGTTTTGATTGTTAGCGACATCGAAGAACTGCAACGTCTTGTTGAAAGAGTACAAAATGTTAGCGAAGAACATGGGCTGCATCTGAACATAGACAGTACGAAACGGATTTTTATAAGTGAATTTGTTATTCTGTAAGCTTTGTAAGGGCATTTCGGCGCAATCCTGTGAACCGGCACCATAACTGAAATTGAATCGGAGAAACAAAATAAATTGTATCAGGGGAAAATTTTAACAAAATAAATCAGAATTTCTACATTTAATTTATTATAACTAATAAACAAAAACAAAATTAAACCGATAATTTAGACCTTAATAGTTGAAATTTTACGATTTTAGAATGAATATAAAACAAAATTGGAATAAAAAACCTAAGAAAGGTATCGCAATTACTACGTTATTCGGAACAGAAGGACATCTACGGTCCAGGGATTTATTCGTTACGCAGATCTGTTCCGCAAGCTCTGTGCTCTATGTGGATTTCAGGGTGGTACTTCTTGTAGCAGGATCTACTGGGAATTGTCGAGGAATACAGGGAAGATATCATGGTCCGAGGGTAGAGATAGCGAAGTCCAATCTTCGATATCAAACAGCCCTTCGCTAGAGAGTAAATGTCCAATCGCCATCGCTTTATTAATTGAAGCAACATCCTTTACTGGCAATTAACTCAATTAATAGACCTGTTCATTCAGCTAATGAAGGAAACGGCGGCGCTCTTTGAAGAGGTGTTAATTGAAACTGACCACAGGTGAGTTAACAGCTACCTCTAAGAGCAATCAACTGATCATTGTGTTTATTTAAATAATTTATTTATTATCGTGAAAGTTGTATAATATATTTAGTAGTTTATAGTTGATAGCAGTAACTACAATTTGTGGTTATGACAGAGCAAGGAAAGTACAGCCCAGATCGTGAGAATTCAAGTGCCAGACTTCAATATCCACACGCCTCTCGGACCTTTATATATTCAATGTTCTTTTTTATTTAATTTTTAGAATTGTTCTGACGGTCAAGATTAACTTAAATAGTCAAATTTAACATTTAGCAAAATTATATATTATCGAAATGTCTTTTATTTCGATAAAAGTACACCATCAATGGTGTACGTGTTGTCGGAACGTTCATTTTTTGTTGAAATATTTACCAAAATATGCACATTCTCCATAATTACTCACTTTATTTCCTTACTAAAGCTTAGGATAATTTTCATTTTTAGAGGCTTTTAAAAAATATGAATGAATACTTGTGGCTTAACAGGAAGCGACACCCTGCGGAACTGATATCAAACGCTTCGTCGCATATGTAACAGCAAAAATTACTTCCAGGGAGTAAAAAATAAATAGTTTTATCAAGTAGTGGCTGAGAATAATTGTGATTTTAGTCTACTTTAGGATATTAAATTATAGGATATTGATACATTTAAAAGTATTTAATTGTGTTTCTATTGATGATCTTGAAAATTCTATTATTTATTGAAGCTGTTTTTTCTAGGCCGTTGCAGAAGGAATTTTTTAAACTCATACCTGCAGAACTGTAAGTAAACTTTTTTTGTTTGACTTGTATATCTAAAATTAAAAGTTTAAAAATATGTGATTCCACACACCAACCAACTAGTTTAAAAAAAAAAAAAAAATCATTTAAAAAATGTTAACCTCGCAGCCTTTGGGAGGTGAGTAAACGTCTTTTGAAGTCGAGACAAATGAGTTATTTTTTAAAGTTGTACAAGTCCATTTTTTTCATATTTGCGACATCTAAGGGTTTCCATTTGAATTACTACAAACATATGTACAAACGGCAAATGTTTTATCACTTGCACTTAGTTTTAAACTCTATACACCTTTTAATTTTTATTTTGAAATAACAATCATTAAAAGAATAAAACGATTTTTTTTTTTAGATCCAAATAGAATTATACCTCTTTCAAAAAATAACAACTCAAATGTTGGTTAGAAAATATTGATCTGGGCCGAAGTAACCTACAGGAGGTTGGAGGTAACCCACATTTAGAGATAAAATGGGTTTCACAGCTCCTCACACAAATATCGACATTTTAAACACGTATCGACCCAATATTTTGTTATATTAAAATATATATATATGCGTATATATATTTTTTTTCTCTTTTTCCCCACATGGTAACCCCTTGGAGGGACTGTTTATTAATATTGGGGCATGCTCCATGCTTAAATAAGCATATTACATGTCATTATATGTGATTTCAATAATTACAAATTAGTTTAGTATTTACAGAATACATTTTAGACAATATAAGAAATAAAATTTTAAAAAATACAGTTTGACTAAATTGATAATTTACATGTGAGAATCAAATTAAAATTAGTTTAGTAATCATAAATTATACAATTAAAAAAAATAAAATAAAATTTAACTAATACAATAAACAAAATGAGTATTTTAAGCGCAGCATGAGGGTTTTTTATAAATAAAAATTTTTGATAGTATAATTTATTTAACTAAAACAAATGAAAAACTATGTAACTAGTGAATTGCCCTTCTTATGTCTTAGAGTTGATCAAAATCAATGGCTTTTATAAATTATAGTAAGTCAGTCTTAAATTTAGAAAAAAATTATATGTTCTGTCTCAGGCCAAGTCCCACGTTTGAGTATTATATTTTTTATCAATTTAATTGTTTGTTGGTAGTATTGTGAACAGTCATACAGTATATGTCTGAAAGTGTGGGTCTGTCCATCTTCATCACACACACACACACACACACACACACACACAAATTTAATGTAATTTAATTAATCTTTTCAGGTTTGTATTGTTTAGTTGTGTTATGTAAATAGTGTGTTAATATGTTTTTGTATATCTTTTAAAACGTTATTGTAAAATATTTTCAGATTAATAAAAACAGTTACTATCCGACTTTATACACACACACACGCCGATACACCTCCACACGCTCAGGTAGCACATAGCTGATATCAGATAGCAGAGACCTTCCTCTACTCTCTGAGACTCGACACCTGAGCTCTGGGACAGGACACCGGGACAAATCGCCTGCCAACAAGACAGGTGTTCCTATGGACTCTATCTGGCTACTTACTAGACCTCTCTGTACTGTTTATTGTGACAAAGTAAGATAGAAAATTCATGGTAATTAGACAATGAGTCCATTTATTAAAATATATCAGCAGTTCACATATTAATATAAACACATTTACAAAAAAATTGTCCACATTCACCGTATCTCAGCAAGTGACCTTCATTTATAAGTTTATAGTCCTTATTATCAAAAAACTAAACTTGCTTAACAAACTACATATCACAGCCATAAAGAGCATTAGCTCAGATCGCTCGGAGCTGATAGGTGAGAAAAGTTTTAAAGCTGATGTCATAATTTTTCTTTAGTTACTGTCCAATTTTTAAACAGTGGTTTAGTAGTGAATAACATTCTTTTTAATTTTCCCATTTCCGTTTTGCGATATAAAGATATATATAGCATTTAAAAGGGGCGCCAAAGTCAAATATTTAGTTCTAAAAAAAAACATCTGTCCCCAGATTTGTCCCATTAGTTACATCACATTAGGCATTGATCCCTTGGCAACACTTGTACAGAGAAACGGTGGGAAAAGTTTTATCTTAGCAAGTTAGTGTAAGGTTCCTCTTATATTATTAATTAGAAGAAAACAGGTGCCTGCAGATGTGTCTTTGGACTAACCTTTAAAACATAATATATATTTTTTTTCGGCTACATTGTAACCATAAACCTTTTATTATACTTTACCTTATATTATAAGGCTAACCTAGTTGTTACTTGCTGATTAGCTGTTGTGTGTACTTGCGAAACTCCCATACTCCTAGCCTAAAAAATATTGGGGATAGAACGACATTTTATCTTAATTAAAAAAGAAACCGGTTAAAAGATACACGTTAGTTACCATAACATAGTTACCTGTTACTGGTGTAAAATTAAAAACAAATTTATGACTCATAAATTCCTCGCCTGGCGTGTGGTGGATGTAGCAATTTTCCGAGCCGTATTTACAACATTTATCCTAACCCAAACTGTTGTTTTGATTTTGATTAACAGGCATCCACATTCGCCCTGAATATGGCTTAAACGGTCGTAGGTCGAAACGTTGGCACAATTAAAAATTATTTTCATTTATTCTATGTTATCTTTTACTGCACCCCCTGACCAATTCAATCTATCATTAGAATTATCCAGTCAACTATTTCCTGTATATATATATATATATATATATACGTTTGCCACCTTATATAATTTAAAACATGAATGATTTTTGGTGAGGGTAAAATTTGTAAATAAAAATAATAATTGTACATCACAAACATACACAATGACGTAAATATAAAGGCATAGTGGAAAACATAACATATTTCGTTTTAACGATTAATCAGGAGATCCCTCGCCTGGTTCTTTTTCACCTCTCGATGTTGGTAATAACGCTGAATAACTTACCTCAAGTTAGATTAATAGCCCGGACATTGAGTTGCATTTAGCGGTGCATCTAATTACCGCTAGCATGCAGTTCTCATGATTACCTTTGACGGACTTCTTTGAAGACGCGTCGAGGGACGCCTGGCGCCCCGCGGGGAACCGAGCGCTCGATCCATTCACCTGATGAGTGCAACTCTTCATTGTGCCGATGCACTCGTGACAGGACTTGACTACACTTCATCTCTCTCAGTCCTTAGAGGATAGAAGTAAAGCCGCTTTGTCGTATTTCTTCTAAGAACAAGTATGTTGCGTCGAAGCATAATATTCTACATTCGCTAATATAATTCATGTTCCTGTGGTTACATATTATTTTATAGATAGATAGATATGTATTGGATGAAGATATCTTCGTAAGTTCTTACATGTTGAGGAGTGTTAATAACAAAACATATCCTTCAAGAATTATTACATCATCAACTGAAATAAAAAGTACCATTACATTCAATCAAATTAGATAATTCACACTTTAATATCAATGTGATAATAAAAACATATAGTGATAAAGATGTATATATATATATATATATATATATATATATATATATATATATATATAGATATAGAGGTTCATTCCAACAGTTGGGGACGACCTGTCGTGTAATGTTCAGGATAACAACCTACAAGGCTCAAGATCGCGGGTTCGTGCCCCGCCAAGTGGACCTATGTTTTATAAAAGGGAGCAAAAACTCCTAGGTAATACTGTCCTTCGGGGGGGGGGGGGGGACGTTAAACGAGGGTTCCGAACCTTTACGATGTCAGATACTCGTTAAAGATTTCTATCCTAATTTTACTCGGATGCATTACATCTAGGATTCCCAATGGAGCATCGTCCGATTAGCCATAGCAGCATAAAGTGAAGTTTAATGAACGAACAAGACTCCATAGTTCAGCTTATCTTTCTCACCCCTACCCTCATACTCTCTCTCTCTCTCTCTCTCTCTCTCTCTCTCTCTCTCTCTCTCTCTCTCTCTCTCTCTCTCTCTCTCTCTCTCTCTCTCTCTCTCTCTCTCTCTCTCTCTCTCTCTCTCTCTCTCTCTCTCTCTCTCTCTCTCTCTCTCTCTCTCTCTCTCTCTCCATCCTATCTATTAACATGAAGTCATGAACTAGGATCATAATAGTTCAGATGAATGAAGAGCAATTGCAGCACTTATCTCAGATCAACACACACATAAATATATGACCTATCAAACACAAATACCTTACTTAAAGACGCCTTAGATTGTGGTGGCTACCTCTCATTGATACATCTGTATTGAGTGATGTTTAAGATGTCCTGAAGTTCATGCTTATACGAAATCTTTGGTGTCTGTCCTGATTGGTGAAACGTGGACTGAGGCATTAGATATTTTCCAATTTTTTACAGATTTAAGGATTTGAATTTTTCCAAAGGAATATATATATATATATATATATATATATATAAAATAAATATATCCCTCCTTTTAAATAGAACGATAAAACTAAAAAATTAGCCCTTGGAAAGAGTTGTGTTGGCAGTAGCGATCGGTATCGGCATCCATCCTGACCTCTCAGTTTTCTCAGTCTTTTATTTCTATGTTAGTCGAAATCAATTCATTTCGACTCCATGAAATTTATCATATACTTAATGATATCCGGTTTGTTGTTGAGATCGCTCTTTTATATATATATGGTACCATTCAGACGTCTATATATACCTGAAGTACTTTTCATAACCAGATGTTATTTTTTATATATGGGTTGTAGAATAAGATACTCAATCTCAAGAGCTGCCGACAATTTATAGTGGACAAGAGCCCTGATGCGGCTGGAAGAAAATTACAGAAAGGTTGGAAGCGATTAGAGGCACTTTCACACCTCCGATGTAATTGTTACTATCATTTCTGCAATGACCATTCCGATAACAACCTGGAACAAAGAGAGAAAAGATTGGCGTCTTTGACGACCTGAGCCACGGCTTCCAAGAAGCACTTCTAAAAGACTTAGTGCCTAGATGGCTTTCCGCTGTAGGGTCTAATTATTGCAGAAGCTGGGAGTTATGGGATCGCGTTCGAAGCTTTTCCCCGCCGTTTGTTCTCTAATATGGTTGAGGGATATTAATATGAGGAGGTATATTTTAATGATCAACCAAATACTGCTAATATTGTTTTGCCAGGTCAAGATATCGTCCGAAAAGGAACAACAAAACATCACAATTTACGATTTTTTTTTTCTAAATCGTTTATATCATAACGACTTTGTACCATCCAGTAAACTCGATGTTTGTAATTTCTGGCCTCGTTTTGCAGGATCTTGAAGATTTATGGTAACTCACTAAATCCTAGACCAGCGGTTCCCAACCAATTGGCCACTGATATCACTGGCCCACGTAGAGTAGATAAAAAACATTGAGTACAAACAATTTGAGTCTTTAGAAACACCGAAATAAATTGAACTAAAAAATGATAAGAGACTGAAACTCTCCAGTTTTAATCCAGATGTCGACTCACTTTTGATGGGAACAACAAACAAAAATGTACAAAATCCTATTTATTAATTTTTATCATCAGTAAATAAAATATTTTTTTTGTTTTGTATACTACACATTGCAGTATGAAATTCAAAAATCGAACATTTTCTTCAAAAATGTACAGAAGTCAATTGGTGTTGTGTATTAATTGTATTTTTTTATTTAGTTAGTGGGCCTCGAAGTTTTCCTTTTAAAGTTAGTGGCCCGTACACCAAAAAAGGTTGGGAACCGCTGCTTTACAGGATTGTCTGAGGCAGTCAAAAGAGAAAGATGAGATTATGGCGATGTGTTGATGTGAGGCTAAAATGTGGGGGATTTGTCGCAAATGTAAGATTTTATCGTTTTTAATTATCATTTTCCTGTATATTAATTTTCATCTTAATATACAGGGAGCATTCCTGCCTTGTCAGATGGCTATATATAATAAATAATTGTTAATGCTCTATTTTTGTCAACAGTTTTGTTCATTTACCCCAAGTAGGCTTATAGATTTTGGTTTAATTTCAAACGTGACGGTGGAAACACGAGCCCTTTGAAAATTTTCCTCGTGGACGGCCTCCAAGATCAATGGAGGGTGAAGACCTTAAGGAAGCTGGGGTAGAAGACCCTCAAAAATAGTTACGGGAATTGCCCAAGGTCACAGAATAACGGATTTGAAATTAAAAATCGAGAATGTTCCTCAATCATGCAGTGGCCTTTGTTTTACTAATATTTTGACGATCCAACATCCTCCTATCAAAGTTAACAGAATGGATTATTACTACAGTATGCAAACCTTTATTAACGAGGATGGGAAGTTTCATTGCTTGGGTTCGCCAAAAAATATATTTTAACCTTACGGATTGCGAAGCCGCAATAGAACCAAAGTTGTTAAGCCTAGACGCCTTCCGCATCCTCAAGCATCTCACGCGAGCTGAACAAACGCCCATTATTAAAACCTCAAGAGATTTGAAATAAAGAAAGTTCATTCACGAAATTCTACCACATCCCTCTTTATTCTCCTCATCTATCCTCTCCAAATCTCCACACTTAGAAAAAGTTATATGAGAAAATTATTACTGATTGATTCAAATATTAAAAATACATTTTCTGTTCTGATCATGTAGCACGAATTTGCTTTAAATCTGGGCTAGAGAGGTTGGTTAGTTGTCACAAAAGATGTTATGTAATTAATAATCTTTCGAGTGAAATCTATTTTATTTTTTCTCAATTTACTATTTGTTTCTAAGAAAGGGAATCCTATGGGCGACGATCCAATATCATTTATGCCGCTTTCATTTCTACGCTTGCTCCAGCCCAAGATTGCGTGTGCTCACACCGGCATGAGGCCTTAAAGGGAGGAAAAAATCCTTAGTTATACGGTGGTTCGGAAGGTCCGTAAAATGGGGTCCCGAACCTATACTGTGTCAGGTACTCGTTAAATATCCCTATCCTAACTATACCTGGATAGGCAAAATTTAGGACTCTCCCTTTAGCATCGTCCGTAGCTTCATAAAGCGGTGTTAAATAAATACAAAGAGGTATACCTCAGCTGGGGAATTTCGAACAATTGTTGCAAATGTCTAAATATCATAATCCTCCTGACAGATACTGCATCCAAGCTAGTTGTCACTGCCCAGGACCTTCGGAACAGACAACCTTTCGGTTAAATGATGCGACCGCTGGCTGAGCCCTGAGAGGATACCTCAGTGTTCTGGACATCCAGCGCCCACTGGCCAGGTGACAGGGCACAGGACTAATTGTCACAGGACACGCTGAGAGGATCCTGCAAGGTAGATGTTGATATCGAACAGGACTCGCGTGCTTTGGTCAATCGTGCATTGACAGCTAGTGTCATTTCGCTTCACTGGACTCTTGTACTTTGTATCTGTTCCACGGTACAGTTGTGATGGCAGGTGATAATGCCCTGGTTCCTCCTTGGCAACAGCGAATGGTCGCAGGGAGGTCACGAGGCATGATGAGTAGAGATGCTGTAACTTACTTCATAGTATGAATAATAGAGATCAACAATATTGTACCCTTGCGAGAACTGTTATTCTGTTACGTATTGGAACTGTAAGAAATATTGGAGGGGCATGTTCTTTCGTTCAAACAATGCTATATTCCCTGTAAAATGTTTTTAAACACAGGCTTGGCGAAGCCAGATACTTTTTAATGCCAAGGTTGGACTTATGCCTTGCAAAGTGGTTAATTATGTTGTTTACTTGGTAATTTACATACACTTTGCGAAGTGTAACAATTGAAGCATAAATCGCAATAAAACAATGCATAATTTCGATATTATTCATATTTAACATTAATTATACACACACTAAAAAAGTTTTGTTTGCCAATCCACAAAACAGAGGCCGATGGTGGACTGTAATAACTATGCTAGAACAAAGTTATATAATATTCTCTGTATTGTTATGAATTGTGAATACCGAATCATTTTAATCTCGCACGGTTCACCTATCACAGTTCACTTACAGTTAGGCCGAGAATGAATCCACAAATTTTTTTTTTTAAACTCACAATGCTACTGTCGTATTCAGATTTACTTACTGCAATACCTTATAGAGACCTTTTCTATCATTATATACATATTACCATTATATCTAAAAGAAAATCTTTTTTTTTCAATGAACCTTGTACTTTTTAAGTTTCTAATAAAACTTAATTAGTATCACCAATTACATATAGGAAAGTAGTAATAATAAAGTTATAGGCCATTAAAAAAACTGCATAACACTCGATAAAAAATAAACATGACGAACTTTTATTGGATAGCGAAGGACGATGGAAGCAGTAAAGTGCTGCCATCTCATGGCTTGAAATATAATCTCTCAGCTATCTCTAGTCGATGCCTTATATTATCTAATTTTGGATCATCTTCTAAAAATTATCTCATAAAGCAAGTTAATCAGGTTAAGTATTTTATTTAAATGATGAGAATTGTGAAATATACTCGGATTTCATTTAGAATAAGATACAATTCATAACCAACGTAAACGTACGAATTTGATTGAACACCATTTAAATATACTTATAAAACATTATAATGGTGTGAAAGCTTGTAATAGTTAATTTTCCCGTTTCTATTAAACCCACCCAAAAATTTTTTTAATCAGTTCCGCAGGTTGTCAGTTGGCAGTTGTATCAGCTCCGAGTTATCCGAATAATCAACGAGTATTAACTTTTCATTTGTTTCCTTTTTAATATTCCCAAAAACAAAAACAATCGAAATATATCTTCGATACATATGACATCGATATATATGACTATGTATGTAATAAATAATAAGTGCTAGTTATTACTTATATTTTTGACAACGTTTCGACTCATTATAATTAAATAAGCGTTGAAGGAAATCGGTCATTTTTATTTTAAATTGTTTTTTTCACTCTTATAATGATTATAGTAATGGAAATAATGTTAATAAATTCAAAGGTATGGATTACTGTATAATCCAGTTGGATTGCCCTGTATAAACCTCGACAATTAAAGAGCAATATACCTAGATAGAAGAATCTACCTGCACAACATTAAGAGTTGATTAAAATAATACAATTTTAGTAGCGGTCACTAATTGGGGTTGGCTAGAAGCTTAGCCGTGTCTAATCTCCCACGATTAGATACATTCTGCCTCACTGTTATCTCCCTAGCTTAATCTAATGCTTATCGTCTTTATTTCTTAATTTAAATAACCTCAAATTGACCTAAATAAGTTTAATGTAATCGATGTATTGAAGTTTCATATGTTTTGCTCCTTTTGTACGAACACTGGATAAGTACCCTTTGATGGGGTTAGATCAATGTGCAGAGTGCTTGATCGCTATGCTAAAGGTCCCAGGTTCCAATCCATCTGTGGCAGATAAATTATTTAATATTTAACAGCCACGGATGGACCCCGTGGGATCTACAGATCCTCCTAGGGCTCATCTAGGCTCTATAAAGTGGGTACCCTTAATCAATCAAGTACAAACCACCTCCTTCCAGAACTGCTTGCTGCTTGCCTGTTGCCCAAGAAACCGTACAGTCTGTAACATTTACTGAAACCAAGACTCTTCATGAATTCATGGAGTCTACTAGTACGGGTGTTTTCTGTATGGATAGCATCCATGAAGAGGAGAAACAAGTAAATCTCCAGTGTAGTGGCGTGCTATCTGTTCAATGCACCAGATTAGTGGTAACTTGCGGAGTTCGTGGTAAATAACTGATTCGGGTACTTGTGTATATAATGCACGCCCGAAATAGGCCAATGTTCTACGCATGCCCAAGCAGTTACATTTTATAACAGTTACATTTCTAACAGTTACCTTGGATAACCTTACATTTTTGACAGACATTGTTTGTTTACTAGTTTGTTCGAGAGTTGTTTCTTGCTCATTTGTTGTTTGTTTGGCGATTTATTGTAAATTTTTTGTTGTTTGGTGATTTATAATTATACGATAATGCTTATCGTATGAATCGGATGTTTTTAAATAACTATTTTAATTTTAAATTGTTTATATATTGCATTATTTATTAATGTTATTATTATCCACCCAAATGCGATTGCATAGTAAGTTTTTAAATAATTATTTTAATTTTAAATTGTTTATATATTGCATTAATTATTTATTTCATTATTATATTTATTTACATTATACACTTCATTATTTTATTATATGTTATATATTCAATTATATTATTATTACTTCGATTTATTTATTTCCTTTATTATTACACTCCATGTTATGTTTTGGCCAAACTTAGACCCAAATAAAAATATTTGAAAAGGTTATCCAAGGTAACTGTTAGAAATGTAACTGTTATAAGATATAACTGCTTGGGCATGCGTAGAACATTGGCCTATTTCGGGCGTGCATTATATACACAAGTACCCTGATTTGTCTTCTACTGAAAAACTCATATTCGCTGAAATTTCCTCTAAAATATTTTTATGCGATAAGAAAGACTTTTGATTAGTTTTTAATGGTAACTTAATGTTTCATAGGGAACTAATCATAAACTGCAATATTGTTGTAGAAGTACATGCAGAATTGGTATATTGTAACAATAGAATAGGTTAATGGCTAAGTTGCTAACCTCTCCACGAGGAGCGATCGTTCTGATACGGAATGTATAATTGTCTCTATTAACTTCTAACTCCACGTGCTGCTATCTTATACGATCGAATAATGTTTTAGTAATACATTGCTTTACTGGACGAACATCTATGATCTGTTGTATCTAGCCATCTATGAAGAAGTATCGAGAAATTATTAATAATATTCCTAGTAAAATATAAAAACGTAGCTTGTGTAATACTTAAAATTAAGATTGAAAAAATGATTTCCGCAGATTTTCCATGGTTAATCGATACATTTATAAATACTTTATTTTAGAATCATAGCTGAATCAAAGTTGGTCGATTAAATATTTATTACGGTTTGATTTTTTATTTATTATTAATCTTTTAATACGTTTTAGATTAGTTTAACAAAAATATAAATAAAATATATAATTGCACTAATTGGTTGAGGCGGGAAACGGGTTTGGGGGCTAAACTGATGGAAAATCGATTCTTGACATCAAATATTAGCAAAATATCGATTCATGGCGTCTAGACCCCAAAGTATTTATGCAACAGCTCTTCCTAGTAAATAAAGCAAGCAGAGAATGTTTCATGAGGTCACACTATCTTTAACATTTAGCATTGAGCAGTCTATTCTTCTCATCCAATCTCAGGATTGTTATTTTGTTTTTTGCAAGAGAAGATACAAAATGTGAGTACCACATTACTTCCTGTGGTCAATTTATTTATCCTTTAGCATATCATTTACAGTTATGTAGGAGATGTTAACATATACTATAAATTATTTCCCAATATAAAAAAATACATTTAAAAATTATAGGTATTTCTAAAAGAAAACTCTGTAAATCTGATTTTAGAACAATTTCTACACAAGGATGCCGTAAGTAAAAAACAAATCTGATATAAACAGATTATATATCAAAGTCTACTTAAATTTAATATGCCTTAAATATTATTACCAACTTTGGGTGGGGCAACTTTGAGATACTTTTCAACGTTTGGTTCTATATTTATTATTAAAGTTAAAATGAGGGAAAAACTATTAATATTTAATATCAGTTTTCCTCTAGCAAAAATGGTAGAAAAATAATTATAGAAAAAAAGAATATTTAAATTTTAAAAAATGTAATGACCCCATTAATTATGGCGACTTTGGAACAGTGTAATATTCAATGAGAAACATGATTTCATAGGAAAGATGACTTTGCACAAAAGCTACCACTCAATATTGTATAGACTCAGTATTTACATAAGATAGCAACTTTGATTTTTTTTGGTATTCCGTACTTGGGAGTGGCATTTCGGATCGATAGTGTCATTTCTTATTGCTAGTAAGGCTTCTTGTAAATTTTCTTCAGTCTAAGCTTTGTATGCCGTTGTGATAAGAGTTCTTATAAGATTACTAGGCACCATTTTCCAATAAAATCCTGAAAAAATTAAGGATAGCATGCAAAACGTGAACATTTCCAATTTACAGGATATAAAACAAATATCGATTATAACATGATTAACAGGTCCCAAAATTAATCGTACGGCATATTAAGTCGGGATGAACAGAAATCTGGGAAATATTCATCTTTATTTTTTCACATAAGACTAATAAAGGCTATGAGGAATCTATTTGGTAGATACTCTATAACTACACCTTAGATCTTAATAAGCATCACATCTAGACAAGAGTTAGCAACATATAAATATATTATTAAGAAAAATGAATATTACTTGTCCTTTCCTCGAAAGACGTGTATGATTCATGTCCACGCGTATCTCAGCCAATTTCGAAACAGGAATATAGCAGAAACAAGGATTTATTCAAAACATCTTTTTTCCTCAAAAATGCTATTGTATTATGAAACCTGGGAATACCTCAATTCGTATTCAAGGAAATTCATAATACCATAATATTAATGCTCGTATATTGCAAGATGCAACTGAAAAATATGTGTGAAATTATTTATTTTCTTTTAACAATTTAATATTCATACTTATATAATCTATTATTAAAGCGTTTCGAGATCTCAATGTGATTTTTTTTAACCAGTATAATGTGAAATATAAAAATACAATTAGGATTAGATTGCAATAGCGATATTTGCAAGTGTACGAGGGTGGTATGAAAAGTTTCCGACCTAAAAAAAATACAAGACAATTTTTCTGAAATTTTTATTTTTCAACATAGTCTCCTTGTTACTCTACACACTTCTCCGAGGAAAAAGCAATCGGCGTTTTTCTCTGCAAAACGAAGGTGATTGCCTCTTCATTTGACGAAAATCTCTGTTCTCCGAGCACAATTTTTAGGGGAACAAAAAGAAAGTCGCTTGGGGCTAGATCTGGTGAGTAAGGCGGATGGTAAAGCAGTTCAAACCGTAAATCCTGGATTTTCCCCATGGCAACCGCTGGGGTCTGAGACGGTGCGTTGTCTTCGTGAAACATGATTTTCTTTTTCAGCAAATGTGGCCGTTTTCCCGCGAGTTCTGCCTTCAGCTTGTCGAGTAATGATGCCTAGTATGCTCCTGTAATGATAATTCTATGACTATCTCAAAAACCAGTCGCCATCACTTTCCCAGCCGAGAAAACAGTTTTTGGTTTTTTTGGAGCCGGTTCCTCCTTTGCAGTCCACTGTTTGGACTGTATTTTTGTTTCGGGCGTTTAATGGTGTAAACCTCGGATTTCTTGCGCCTAAACACCGCCAACAGAGCGTTGGAACTGATCATTCGAGCACATTTTGGTCTATCGTGAGCAAACGTGGCTCCCAAAGTGCGGACAGGTTTCTCATATATAAATGTTGATTTAATATGTAAAAAAAAGTTCTTTTGGCATGTTCATAACCTCTGCTATCTCTCTCACTTAAATTTGACGGTCGTCTAGCACCATTTGGTGAACTTTGGCGATGTTCGGCGGATACAATGCAGACCACCCTCGTATTATTTTGTTTTATTTCATTCAAATTAAATCGGAATTATTATTTACTAAATTTCTTAAACGCGTCTGAAAACTAAAAGTAATGTATCTAATAAATAAATATAACAACAATAAAAATGAAGGTACTCAGAACCACCATCTCCCGCCTAATATAAAATAATATGCTGAATATTGAACTATATATATATAGTTGAATGTAAATATACAACATATTTTAATTATATAAATATAAAGTTGCTCCAGAAGACAGAGCCTATTGCGTACAACTAACCCTCAATTCAGTTGTGTATTCCAGGTCTCAGTCTAAAGTAAAGAAGCAAATACAAATAGTCAAATATTTTTAAATATATGATTTAATTTTTAATATTTTTTTATTATATATGTTCAATGATGTTATTGAAATTTTTGTCATATGGGCACCATCCAACATAAATTTGGAAGATTTTTTATTTGTTCCGGGTAGAAAATGTATGTTCAAAACTCGACACTAATTTTATTGATGGAGTTTAACAATGGATTGGATTAATCTACTGATCCATGTCGCGATGGTTGTCTCGAACTGATTTGATCAACCTCGGTAGGTAATAAAAACAAAAATTTAACGACGGTAGATCACAAAGACAAGAACGTTCTCGTCAATATTGCCTTGCGATACCAACCAAAACATGGAGATTGTAATAACTATTTTACTTAATTAGCATAATACTGGCTTCTATGGCTACGTAATTCTTAATTAGTTTATAAAAACAAGTTAAGCGATAGCTATTGTATTCACATTCTAAAAAAAATACTAAATGTCAGTGAATGGGAAAAGAGAATATTTTTTCCCAAATTAAAATTCATGAGATGTAATTTTGTATTTTTTTTTGTTTATTTTATTTTAATTGTCGTGAATATGGTGCCAAGGAGATAGACAGCTCACAGTCCTTTGGAGTTGTTGATATAGTCTTCACACTGCGAAGAGCCAACATCAGCCTGTGAGTATCCTAGTGCAAGCTATCTCTACTTCAATTATAGTAATATGCATTTATATCATACATTAAATTGATTTGATATAATACAGTCGAATCTCCTTTGGGATCCTCTCTACGACAGACTTTTTGAACTCTTACTGAAAATATAGGAAGAAACCCCTTTAATACAGACACTCTCTAACTGGCGTGGGGATGATTTCGTGGCCTAGATATAACTTTTGGCTCATAGAAATTTTGAAAATAATAAACCTATACATAATTGTTTTACGGGTCAAAGTAATTTTGAGGGGTTATCTGGTAACTTCCTCTCGAATTCTCGCTATCCGTACCATGCCACCTTCCAAGCTATATCTCTAACCTTTTTCTTTGGGGGAGTAAAGGAAAAAAGTCCGGACGTATAGTTTTTATTTTATATTTGTTATATAATTGGCTACAAAATTTAATAAGACGTATTATTTAATGTAATTCTCATACATCAATTGAATGAATTGAAACAATAAATGAATTATAGATCGAATACTGATTTTTATAGTGACATTGAAAAAAACCATCACTTAATTTATTTCTTATAAATCTATTTCGGAACTAAAATATAAGCTATTATTATTGAAGGTGGTCTAAGTCCATTTAGATCTAAAACAAATCGTCTAGGCTTTAAATAATATGAATTATTATTATTTCATTATACTATTTAAAAGCTCTATACCTAATGTTAAAAACATCATTAGTCGCTAATGCAAAGATTTAAATATCGCGATACATGAAAAAATGGACTTATTCCACTTTAAAAAATTGCTGGCGCTCAGATAAGATGTTAAAAATGAACGATACATATTCTATTCCTATAAGTGGAAGCTTATAATTTTCTGGGGACAAAATGGACTAAAATTAATATTGGTATATCGAAAGTGATTGGTAGATCACAAAGTGAAACACTTGCTTGTAAATGTTAATAAGTAATCCTCACAATAATAGTTGGTAGTAATAAAACTATCAATTACATGTTGTAATGAGGCTGTACAAATAACTAAATATAAATATCAAGAAATGGTTTTTAGGGTTGACTTGCTCATAAGGTGAGTTAATAAAAATATCCAATGACTAACTTAATTCAATATCTCAGTAACATTATATTCTAATCCTTTAATATCTTATGAGTAATATGTTTATAGACTTTTTAACATTCATATTGTGTAAGAAGATCTTAAAATATTAAAAAAAAAAAATTAAATAGCTACCAATCGTCGCCATAAATTCGCTTCAACATCGTTACCGTATTTTTGTTAAAAATAATTTATTCAATAATATTTAAAACTGTATTATACTCCTAACAAGTAAATAGAATGAATGTTACATATTAGCATGAAAGACAAGTAGAGAGACTACCCAATGTTATTACTCTAATAACAAGTTCAAGAAGGTCACGAGGCCATTTTCTTTTCAAACAATCGTATTTTTAATTTTCTGATTTTATCAATCTGATGCCAGTCCAACGTTTCCACAAATTACATGTTTTGGTTTATAATGGTAATCCATTTTTCTCTTTCATCTTCATATATCTTTTTGTAGCAATCATATTGTTGATTATTGTTAAGGATTGTTGACCGTTTTATAAGACCCCTTCAAACAGAAATTAATGTAGCTTTGGTTTCTTCAAATCTTTATTTACATTATTTTTTTAATCGCTGTCCCATTTTTTCGTTCTCACATTTGTTATATTATTTCTCAATTTAGGGTTGTATTTCTTGTAATTATGTTAATTCTTGCTAACCGAAGAGGAATATTCTTGTTTAAAATATTCAATACTTTATTATTCCAAATTGTTTGCATTTCTTTCCAGTATTCATTAAGGGAATATTCACCTGATTAAGTTGAAGGATAAGCCAAGGATCAGCTTTGCGCAATATTTAAACACTTTTTTTTCAGAAGCTTACTCCTTTAAAATTATGACAGCTAATGCAGTTTGTTTAGTGAAATATTTTCCTGCTACTAATTATAGAAAATTATATGAAATTAATTATGAAAGCAGAGAATTTTTTATATTTATTCTTCTTTTATGAATTTCAAAATAACGAACTTCCTATTTCGACTAAGTTAAGGCTTTTAAAATGTCTTTAATAATTTCAAATCAAATTTACGAAACATTTATATCATATATCATGACACACTCGATTAATTGATTTCATTAATTTCAGATATAATTTTTAATTTTTAATATAACATTGTATATTAATATGGGAGCTTGAAAAAAATATTTCAACAAAATGAGGTTCGGCAGTATATCTTCAAAAATATACATTCCATTTCAAGTCCTGCTTTTAAAGCTGAATTTTAATGTAATCCTTTTTTGCTGGATAAATATATTCGATAATTTATCGCTCATAGGTTTAGTATATCATCTCATTTTCGGATTCCTTTAATCTGGTATTAACATTATGTAAGCTCGCTACAGTTCGTTTAATTCGTTGATAGGCAGATCGATGTAACGTTTAGATCAAAGGCAAGAGAGGAAGTTATGATAAAACATTAATATAGTCGTTAATAAATGTATCGATAATTAGACAGAGGAAGCTTTTCGAAACGGTCGAGACGGAAGCGCAATCTATAAGCTTTGATCTCGCCCGTGGAGATCGAACTATGTTAGCGAGCGGCACGTGCTAATAGAGTAGCAGCAGTGTCGGAGTGTGTAATTGAGGAGTGCCACGTGGGGTCCATATAATGGAGGTCAGCGTCACTAGCCAAGGTCCTGCCAATGCTGCTTCGTTGTTGTGTCCTGTCGTAGTCCTGCATCCTGCAACGTTAATTCGCAACGATTCTTGTTGTTGTTTAGCAATATCTTGTAGGCTGAGGTTGCCGAATTTTAGATGGATCTGATCAACACTTCTTGTTGTTCGTACTGTAACTTATCTGGTTCGGATATTAATATGGCGATGTTAATTTTGTTTGCGGCACTTCTAAATAATTTGGCAGTTGCGAGCCAGGCCATTGCCTTAAATAATGCAGCGAAAAGTGCCTCCTGGCTTTGATATACAAAGTTGTGCTAATATTGTATCTCGTATTATTTAACAAATAAAAATTGTACACCGATGAAGAATCTTGGGTTCAGTGCGTGGTAGGTAATGCAGTGTTTCTTGGACAACAGTTGTCCAGATAAGTCATTTACCCGAGATCACGCTCAACCGCCTGGTTTACTTTCAATTAAGGGTACCCACCTTATAAATTCTCTCAGATCTCACAGTATCCTTGGCTCTTAACAAGTTAAAGGATTTATCTGACACTGCAGGATTTGAATCCAGGACCTTCAACACAGCAATTCTGCGCTTTACTCACTCAGTAACCCTGTTCCCAGTCAGTTTGAAACATAATATATTACTTGAGCAGTTTTGCATAAAGTTGCTTTGGTGCTCAACCGCCTTGTTCTTTCTCTCACTTAAGGGCGACCACTTTCTAGATCTGCAGATCTCACAGCGTCCACCCGCGGCCGTAAGCAGGTTAAATAATTTTTCTGCCTCAGCCGGATTTAAATCTGTGACCCTCAGCATAGCCAAACATTATTCTACACCCCCCTCCCCAATTAACAAAAGACTTATTTGATAAAAATTTCATTCTACTACTTCATTTCGTTTTATAACAATTCCGTTTAATAACATAGCTTTTGTTATTGTTTCCTTAGTTTTAAGGACATGTCTAAAATAAAATAATCATTTTATAAATCCAGAGTTACGTTGTCACGGTGCTGCACTAATCCTATCTAGCGGGGTTCGTGATAACCCCCTACATACCGATTTTCAGATTTCTACGGATGTATACATTTTGGCCATCCATGAATCTATTTTGAATAGTTCCGATATGCTTTTACTGTATAAATATGATCGTACGTCCCGCGAAATTCACTTAGCTCTCTCGCAGGAAGAAAAATAGGTATAGATGTTGCATCTAGTTGTGCAGCTTTCCTTTTGGTGTACAAAAAGAACACTAGAAGTAGCATTTTAATTTAAGGCCTTAATAGAAATTAATCTAAAATTGTCTTTTCTCCAGAAACGAATTATTTTTATATAAATGCTAATAGTGTATTAAATGTTAGATAAACCGGTATTAGATAACTGAAAAACCGGAAATGAAACTTGGAAATCTAACCTGCCTTTTGCCCATCAGACGGTAAGATTGAGGTAGTTATAAGGATCGAGTTCAATTATATTGGTAGTTACGTCCTTTTAAATTTTACTTGGGAGTGGGTTGGCTCAGTGAATAGACTGCTGGGTTCCCGATTTCGAATCCGGGTGTAGGAGATAATAAATATTTAATCAGTTAACAGCCATTGGGCAATTTAATCAGCAATAAAATGGGTACCCTTAATTAGAGCTAAAGCGTGGCCTTTGAGCCTGTATTATCGACCAAATCACCTCCCTGCACAGTCGTTTTCATATAAACAGTCCAGTCTCTACCATATACTGAATCCAAGACCTATCGTATACCTTCGTGGGTTGTAATGGGACTGTTTGTTTTTTTTGTTTTGTTTTTTGTACAATGGATGAATGCACATTTTTCAGTAAGATTGACTTTGGTGTTTTATATATTTTGTGATAACGAACAAAAAATAATTTAGATAATTTAAACAAACTGCTGTTTTAGCATTTTCTGGATCTCTTATTTTCAGTTCTTAGATGAATCGGGGAGTTACGCTTTGGTGATATCAGATATGTTTTATTTTCAAAACCCCACTTGAGTCTTCTGGAATAACGGTTGTGCAAGACAGATACGAGTACGTCTTGAATCTACCGTAACCGCATTACATTTTAAAGACGTGCAATTATCAGGCAACGATGTATTTATATTATTGATGCCCGTCACTTGTTGAATAGTAATTAACGATAATCACCTCTAAGGTAGTCATCACCATTTAAATACCCGCGAGCTACATTCATTCGTGATTGTCTTTCACAACATCATGCGTTTACGGTTGAAGGAAGAGGCATTTATAATTAAATAAATTAGATATAATTATATAAATTATGACACTGGAAAATAGAAGAGGGTCCAGGAATAAAAACATTAATTTTTTAATACCTCTGATTTTTACTTGGTATTTTAGGAGGCTATTAATCAGTAAATTTAGAGGCATTGATATTTATCGGATTGTCATGCATAAATATAATTTAGTAGCAGAAATGGAATAAAAAATTGAGGAAGAAATCAATTATATATTATTAAAAATATTTGGAATATTTTTCAAAACGCTCTAAAAAAAAATACAACCTTTAAGCATTATACGAATTTCTAAAATCCAGAGTAAATATTGATTTTTAATAATTAAAGAGATTTATTACAATGTACTATAGAAAAAGCATTTGAAATACTTAACATTTTCTTTTGGCAACTTCTATTTTCTTTAGTCTTTTTTTTTTTTTTCATTAATAACATTTCTTATTTTAATAATATTGTACTTTTGTTTGGTTACCGACATAAGTTCGTTTGTGTTTTTTATTTTTTATATTGAAATAATCTTTTTTTATTTAAACTTTCACAACTATTGTGCGATATCCGTCATTACGCTTCTGTAATATCATCACACCATGGTATTACTTTTTCTTTTAAACAGTGCGTTTGGGTTGTTATTTATTATTTCCTTTTGGCTTTTCTTTAGTGTTATTCTTCTTCTTCTCTTTCCGTGATCCCTGAAGTGGCGAAATTTCGGAAGGTATTTTTGTTTTCTGTTATTTTTAAGAGTTATTCTTGTTAGAAACTTCAATTTTCATTACCCAAATTGTGAAAGTTGTGAACCAACCTTAAAAATATTTCCAAATGAGGATGTATACTTTTTATGTTAGCAAACTCTACATCGCCTACAATCGGACCCCCTTGCCAATTTCCAGGCTATCTTGCCTGAATTTCTTCCACCTGCTTTCTGTTTTGCATCGATGAGCCCTCATCGAAAAGTTATACTCTTCAACTTTCTATTACATAATGATAGAGATCATTTTTTTATTTTTTTTTTATTAAGACTTCATCACTAACGACGTAGTTTTCTAGCAGAAAACCACCTATATTATACAAGTGATTTACAAAAAATAATTGAATTATGTTTATTGAAGTAAGAAGTTTCCTCGACTTGGTTGCCTTGAGTACGAGTTGAAATGACAAACGATCTGGAAAATATTCGTTTTATTATTTTTTCTCAACGCACGTTATTACAATTTATAGATAGTGAAAAAACTTTAAACCTCCATACACTGGCACTATAATTCTGTATTTAAACGTTTACATGACATTTTACTAAACGTTTATTCTCTCTTTAGGTTTATTTAAATATAAATTATAATGCTTAATCATGATTAACATAATATATAATAATAGTTACGTAGTTACTTCCCTAAGTATCTCTTAAGTAGCAATTTGTTAATTAGTTATGTTCATCACAGAACTTCCCAAAAATTAGGTATATTTTTTATATATAGGCCATTTCAGGTATTATAGAATGAGCTCTCTTGATGTAGATTACAGGAACTTGGTAATTGATGCTGATGATAAATAAAAACAAGTTCATTTCCTCAAAGAAACTGAATTTCTTTGGAAATTCAGCCATGAAGTGAGGTTTAATTATTTGTTGTAGGTAGAAGGAGTCAGGTGAGAGGAATATGTTATGAATAGACCTCAGATGTTAGACCTGAGAATTAGATTTCGAAAAAAAAATCTGTAAACCACTACAACCCTTGATAGAGCCTCGGGTTTGATATATATAGACTTTATATATATATATATATATATAGACCGTACTGTTTGCATAGCAAAGATTTTTCTATCTGCAGATAAGTGTTTTGTCCGAGATCTCACTCAACCCCAATTAAGGTACCCACCTTTAAATTTATTCGCGTTGCTTTGTATCCACATCTCAGGTTCTCCCCAACCTCCAACATTATTTTTCATCAGTTAGATTAATTGATGCTTATGTATTTCATTTTTAATATTTACTATATGTAATTTTAATTGTCTGTATTTGGCATATCCAGCCCTAAGAAAACCTTCAGATTGGGTCGAAACGTTGGCTCTCCAATAAACAGATCTCAAACTATTTAAAAGCAATTTTTTTTACCTCCACCCGCACCATTTTCTTCCTGCTTGTTCTGAATAATTTTTTAAAAACATGTTTCCCCTTTTGGCTTTAAGGGCTATAAAATAAGGAATTCTCATTGTGTTGATGATAATTATCTAAAAACATACGAAGACAATTGAGGACTTAAAGCAGTAGACAACCAGTCACTCACCTCCAATACCCGCTGTACTAGCTTGGCCTAACTTAGCTGCAAGGTGCGTGGTCAGCTGTTGGAAGGAAGGTATCGCAGAGCTTTGTGCTGACTTTGGTGTCATCCCATTTCCATATCCTTCGATATCAGCTTTATATTCATTAAATTCACTAAATATTCATTAGATTTTGAATTAAATGCAGTCTGCCGAACCTAAAGCAATAATCATTAGGACCCTTCCTATGTAAAATCAAATATACAGTCACGAGGACTTCCGATAGAACTGAAAACTCAAAACTTTGGAGTAACTGTGTTCTTTTTTGATTTTCTAAATTAATTATAGTGTGGACTATTTGAATTTTATACTTTACCGAACAATAATTATATACATTTTCTAGTAGTTTATTTATTAATAAAAAAATAAGCTGGAAATGCTTAGTACAAACTATCAATAATATAATTGAAATAATACTTACTATACAGTTATATGCTTATGTACTTGCAACCATTAAAAAAAAAATAGACATTTAACTGTGACAAAAAATTTTTTTTTAGTCGAAACGAAAAGTTTGATTAATTATTGATGTTTTAAAATATTATTGGTATGAATTTTGCAATTATTAATCGACCTTTTAGATAAATATTATTTTTCTTATATCAATCGAATTTTAATCACCAGTCAAGGATCAAGAAGTATGTATTTTAACCAACCATAAAAGACATGTCATTCACAGGTGTCTCATCACCCATAATCAGTAATAAAAAAATAAAAAACCTGTACCACTACAACCCGTCAACATTTCTGACGTTCAGTAGATGGTAGAGACTGTACTGTTTCATGGACAATGGTTCTGCAGGGAAGTGATTTGTCCTAGATCATGTTCAATCCCAGATTTTTCCACCTTATTTTGGGTACCCTATTTTTATAACATTTTATAGAGGCTGGGTTCGCCCCATGAAGTTCCTAGATCCCATAAGATCCATTTGAACCTAGATTTCCGGCATGGCAACTCAGTCCTCTACCACTGAGCTACTCCGCTCCCTATAATCAGTAATTAACATCATCATATTTTAGTTATAATAAGGTGTAATGCATATTGCCTTTTATAATTATCAATATATCACCCAATATACACTCCGCAGTACTAGACGAGGAATGTACCATATCCCATAAGGTTGATGTGTTTTAACTAACCATGTAGTTCTTCTTATCGATTCGTTTCGATTCCTTGCCGGCATTCATCAATTACATTAATCTAGTTTTATAGAAGGGGACAGGGGAACTACACTCAGATTATCCATGTAGGTAGTTACGTAAGTGTGCCCTCCCCAGAACTAGCTTAATGGTGCTATATTCCTCCATCAGAGTGTGCTAAAAGCGATCGGATGTGCGTGCTGCGGCACAATCAGTTACGCGTCACGAAAATAGGTCAGGTTACTCCTGCCCATTTTCCCGAGTCCTCGCAACTCCTGGCCTTTAGCAATTATTATTATGATAATATATATTATTATTATTTTTTATAATTAACTTAATTAAGATAAAGTCTAAGCTTCGACGTTGAGGGCATGCTAATATCGGAAAAGTATCTTAAAGTATTGCTAAAGCAAAGCATTCCTCCTGTAATGATGGTATTGAAATTATTTTATTAACCAATCATTTTTTTAAAAGCTTAATTTTTTTTATTTTAACGTTTGTCATTATTCCTATAAAACTTCCATTTCAAAAATAATTCAACTCAAAATATGGCTTTATTAAAAATACCAAAAAAAAATGTTGGAAATGAAATATCAGTTATGTCGTTTCTGAATTAAAAACCTTCAACCAATGCGATTGCTCCTGAAGACTTAACTCAAAAATGCCGAATTTTGGGTCGTGTAGCTGTTCTTTTGAAGGAGCGATTTGTTAAACTAAACACAAATAGAAAATGTTACTTTTATTGTGTTTTGGTTTTGCTAGAGGCGTTCAAACGTACAAACTTAGAAATGGAAATGAGGTGGAGGGATGCTAATAATTGACAAATCCGTTGAAATTATGAAATATGATTGTGCGTTGTTACCTCTCTTGCTCCTGTATCAAATAAATCAGTTTGTTTTTGCGTGTCTAAATACGTACCTAGATATTAACATAAACAGACATTTCATATTAACATAAAAATGATACAGCTAATGATACAGATGTTAATAACAACAAGTATCATCGACCTTGCTGGTTTAATTATATTTAGCCGATATTGTTTACAGCTTCTTGTGTTGTCAATTTTAGCCAATTCTTCTCATGTTAATTCAGATCAAACATCAATAAACTTTACGTACGAAAGCGATAGTAGAGAAGACGTTAATCGTCATCCCATTATCCGTCACGTCATTACTTTAATGACGTGGTCATCCCGAAAAAAATATATTAGATCGTCAAAATGTAGATTCTTTTATTTTGGAACCACGCTCTGTATTGAGAGTCGTCTCGTCAGTTCCCGAGGTACTTCAGGTGCTAAAGGTAGCTCTAGCTTAATAAATCAAATATATTATTTTTATTAAATATTTTTTATTTCGATGTATACATCGCAAAAAACATTGCGAGAATACGGGGTTATAGGATCGGTGAAGAGAATGGATTTGTCTGGCCGTGTTACGAGCCAGCTTAGCTCAGTTGGTTAGAACACCGCGCAAAACACGCGGGCGGCCCGGGTTCGAAACCCGGCCTAGGCCAATCTTTTCTCTTCAAAATAAAAATATTTAAAAATTATACCATCATAAGAATAATAAATTTAAAACATATTATTTTTATTATTTGGTGGAAGAAAGTGATCCTGGTGTAGGTCAATAAATTTCTCTTAAATAGGGAGACATTTTTATTAAATAGCCAACGTTTCGACCCAGGTTGCAGGTCTTCCTGGGCGGTCGTGGGGGAGGGGGCGGGGGGGGGGGGGTCCGGTATAAGTCCGTCACAAGTTCTAATCACATCCCTATCTAACGTAAAACTGAGTTTTCGACCTCCACCCGGACAATTTTCTATCACATATATATACAAGGTCAACTATTATCATTCGAGATATTTTTATTATTCATTGAATATATTTTAACCCTCAGTATTTCCTTATTTGTAAATTAAAATCTGCTCATTATTGAAGATTTAAGAAAATAATTGGCATTAGAACTAGTGCTGCGGTTACCTCACACCATAATTTGGTCAAATATAAATCTCAATATTTATATATTTATGGTCTGTGTGGTGGTCAATAAATTTCTCTTAAGTAGGGAGCCAAACGTTAATATTAAATAGCCAACGTTTCGACCCATGTTGTAGGTCTTCATCAGGGCTGCCGAGGGAGGGGGTGGCGGGGGGCCCGGTGTTCGTAGCTAACTTTTCTATTATATATTTACTTTTTAATCAAAAACTACTAATAATATCCAACATTATTTTATTATCTAACACTATTTTATCATTTTTTTTATTATTTTCTATCCGTTTATCTGAATCACCAGCACAATTTAGGCTGAATACGAATGTGACTTTTAATAAGGCTAAGTTTATCTAAAAAGTAGTGATGGATTCTGTCTGTAAACTTATATATAATAGAAAAAAAATCAGTTACATTCCTTTCAGGAACATCAAAGAATGATTACAAATAATTAATTATACATTTGCGAAGCAGGTGGTCTTAGGATTTTTAAAGAAAGTAAAAAATCTTGGTTATGCCGTCCTTTAGAGGAATTCCGATCCTGTGCAGTGTCAGGTACTTGTACTCCCACTGTGGCATCGTTCGAATAACCTTGGCAGCATAAAGTGATGTTGAATGAAACAAACAAACAATTTTGAGATACATTTGGTAAATGTTTACATACACTCTGCAACACCTACAGCATTCCTGTGGATGGCTGTGTAGACAATTCTGCAAAATACGCCTGATCATTAAATTCGCTAATTATTAAGTTGGAATTATAATAGTTTAATTATTATTTTTAGCTTTCGTCTCTTAACATATTTTTGAATACTTTTCAAAAGAGTATGATTGTTTTCTTGGCTCTTGGCAGCCTCTTGAAACAAACAAAGCATAAACATTCAATTTTCTTGAGAGTAGAAACATAAAATAAATGTGTTACACCATTTTAGCATTGAATGGGTCCTCCTCCTCGTTTTGATTTGATTAGCCAAAAAATTCAAAAGTACACGTCGAATATTTACAAGCTTGCTTTATTTGTCTTACTCAAGGTTTTTGGCTGATTCAATCTATGAGGTTTATTTGTCTTTGTTTATTTTATTACTATTGTTAATAGGACCTGGATAATTAGGTAAATAGTAATTACAATTTTACAACCTTAAATCATCATATGAATAATTAGGAAACAGATTGTAGCACTACATCCCAAACAAAGAAAAGTGCTTGGTGCTCAGCGCTTATTAAAATCTACCAAGGCTTTCTCCTATAAAGGGTACCTATATTATAGAGTCTGAGTGTCCCCTGTAATCCTCTACACAAAAAAAGTTCCACAGAGCAAAACTTTTCCACAACCGGATTCCAACCCGGATATTGTAGTGTGCATTAGTCCGATACTCCCCTATTTATGAATAGAACTGAATAGTTTAAACATTATAATCATCTTTCTATTCAACCATGGAAATGAATAATAATTAATTATTTTTTGTTTTAATGTTTAACTGTTTTGGGTCTTTTTTAGATTAAGGCTGCCAGTTACTTTTTGTAACCAAATGGTTACTTTAAATGTAATCGCTTTAATTAAGATATGATTAGGTAAACAAGAATAGAGTTTGCAGTTGTCGTACGGTTTAATTTTTTTTTTGTTTAAAGATGAATTACTTTTAAAGCAATCATTTGGTTACAAAAAGTAACTGACAGGATTAATCTAAAAAAGACCCACTGTTTAAAAAAACAAAACATTATATTTAATTTTTAACATATTTGATAAGCCAAAAATAATATATTACTTACTTTCCCACAAATTGTTGAGAAAGATATTTAAAAAATATTTTTATCGAGGTTTTTAATTAATTTAACGATTTTAAAGAAGTATATTAATAGTGATATTATTATTTTCAATGAATAGATCGATTTGACGATTTATTTCAAAAAAATTTTTACAGGTCTCGTAACAATTATTTAAATTTTATTTTTCAGCAAAAAGTACTTAGTGGTTAATGTAGGTAATTCAAAAACACATGAAACTGTTCAGGTGTACATTGAGTTTACAATCACAGTGGTCATATTTGAGATGATTTATATTTCAATTTTATTTATATACAGACGGGCATTATCCTGTACAGACAAATTAAAATTATTAACATAACGACCTTATATTGTTAGCTAATATAATATATTAACTTTAAATGTAAATTTAAAAAAAAGAAAGATTGAATTATTTAGACCGTTTTAATAACCGATACATAGGGACATACACACGATGAGAAGAATTTTATATATAAAGAAATGGCGGACTCGACAGACATTGTCTTGTTCAAACGATTAGGAAGAAGATAAAGATTAATTTAAAAAATATAATCTATCGGATCGAATTGTGAGTTTAAGCCATTCACGAACCAACTTGAATATACAAAAATTTCATTAAAATGAGCCCTTCCGCTTGGGAGGACTTTAGTGACATACACACGAACAGAATAATTTTATATATAAAAGGATGCCTTGTGTCCTCCACATAAAACACTTATATTCAGCCTTTCTATCCCCACCAAATGGAAAATAATTAAAATTATATATTTTAAACAATAATTATAAATTTAATGGCGGCTATTCCGGTATCGGCTGAAACCAAACCGCAGACACCTGGAACGTGTTCCAATAAAGAAGTGACCACGATCCCGTTCGGGCAAATTTCCCCATCGATCGGACAGCTCCTTCATTTCCTGGATCCTGTAATCCTCCCGATTGCGTCCGGGCAACTGAGACGGTCCCTTTTCTCCGGCAATAATAAAATAAACGCCATTAGGATCGCGGGAATGAGGATGAGGAATCGAACCCGGACTGACCCCAGGACAGCGGACGTGAACCCCATCCTGGACGTGATGAGATCTCGGACGTTCTTGATGGACATCTCCTCCAGGGGTCACCGCCTGGATTAGAATCGTGGATCAGCTGCCCAAGGTCGTGAGAGCTGATGAAGCTGTTCTCTTCCGGGCCTCCTTTACTGTCTCGGGAACTCCTTTTGCAGTCGCCGATCGCACGCTTTTTAATATCAAAATTGAACGTGGCTTTGAAAAAGGTGGACTACGCCTAAAGCAGTACCCCCAACCTGGGGGGCGTGAAGAAAAGTCAGTGGTGGCGAGGCCAGTTGAAAATAATTTCATCTCAGTTAGTTTTGGTCATTTTCATTTACTAATATTTGACTATCTTAGATTGAAAATATGAAAATTAAATAACATTAAAATGTGATTATATTATGAATGTGAGCAGTTATTTTATTTTTATTACCGCGTGTATATATTTTTATTACATTTATTTATTTTATTTTATTTTTTGTTTTGTTTTAATGGAATGATTGTATTGTACTTAGCACTATTACTTAATGCATTACAGATTGTAATATTTCAATAAAGTATATTTAAAAAAAAAAGTGATACTAAAGCTAAACGTATTGTTTTCAATGTAACACTTGTTCAATTTTCAAATGCCCAAATTTTGTGCAACCAGCGTGGAAGACTTTCATTTGAACAAGGGGGCGTGGACAAAAAATTTAAATTAATTAAATTAAATGAAAAATTAGTGTACACCTTTGTAATTACTAAATTATTTCTTACTACTTACTGCAGAATAATTAATGTATTTAAAAAATAGTAGGAATGGGAAAAATCGAAAAGACGATATTTTGATGTGATAAAATCTACTTAAGACATTTATGAAATATACTAATTACTATCAACTATTTCGTATGCTAATGCCGTTGACATGAAATTATCAAATACAAAATTCAACAAGCCCACCGTAATCTGAAGATAAGTAAAATATGAAATAAGTTATGACATTACCTACCAATTTCCAAGTTGTTTGCTTGTTCATTTGTCACTTTCATTTTGAAGAATTGTAGCCTAATGAAGCAAATAACTAGCAGGTTCCTCTCTGGGCAGACAAAGCTGCTGATCTACAAAACACTGATTCGACCGGTACTCAAATATGGCTCAGAGGCCTGGGCTCTAACAAAAGCAGACCAGAAAAGGATCCTAATCTTCGAGAGGACAATCCTGAGGAAGATTTTCGGACCAGTAAAAGTAAAAGGTATACCGCCTTTACAAGACATCAGATGTTGTCAGGACAATTAAACTTGGCCGACTGCGATGGGCAGGTCACGTGGCACGGATGGAGGACACGCGGAGTCCCAAGAAGATTCTCAAAGAGGGAATCCATGGCACACGAGTTGGGAGTAGGGGTAACTGGGACAGTAGGGAGGCCAAATGTGAGGTGGATGGAGGCTGTAGCGGAGGATGCACGTACCCTTCTTAATGCTAGAAACTGGAGGGATGCTATGCAGGATAGAGCTGACTGGCGGAGGCGGCCCAGACTCGGCGACGAGTTGTTGCGCCAGATATTATTATTATTTGTCTCGTTAGGCTGCTTGGGCTAATCGGACGATGTCGGCTACAGTAGAGTCCTAAATATTGTCAATCGAGGTTTAATAGGGAAAGGGATTTTTAACGAGTTCCTGACATCCCACAGGCATGGGGGTCCCAATGTTACGTCCTTTCCGAGGGACAGTATAGCAAAGGATTTTTTACTCCCTTTTAAAAAATCTTAGGGCCACCTGCCGGGCTTTGAACCAACGAATTGTATCATTACTCCGTTTATCTACATGTTGACAATACTAAAAACTTTCAAGATATCATGTTACCTCTAAAAAGGAGTCGTTTTGATAATCACGTTGGTGTGTCAAAGGTTATTGTTGCTTGATGTCCACTATTCATTCGAAGATTAGACCCAACCGAATTGTATCAATTGCCTTCCTTCAATTCTTTATGTTCTCTCACATCGGCTGCGTGATGGGTCAGATGCTTCGTACTTGAAGAAATAAAGAAAAATAACATAATGAGGTGGTTTCTTCATAATTCTATTCGCTTATGAGTTTTTAGTAATAATTGGGTTTTCTAGTGTGGGTCTTGGAAGAGCCGACTTCTAGCACTGTAGTAGAGGGATTAAGAATTAAGAATGTTTTATAAAGACATTAGTCGAAAATTTCCAACCAAAAGCCTGAAGTCAGTAAAATAAAACAGGAAACCAAAATATCTGTTAATATTTCATCTATTCAGGTAGCCTCATGACCGAAAGAGGATAATAGCAAAGGAAACAAATATAAGAATAAAGCAGATCCTCAAGAAGAACAATTTAGTTTGGTGTAGGATATTAAGGGAGATCGCGGTAGGGCTGCGCTGCTGAAGGTCCTAGGTTCAAATCCCGCTGCTTGGAAGACATTTATTTAATGTGTAGCAGCCAGAGATATGGGCCCTTTGGAATCTAGGGGAGCTCGTCCGGCCTCTATAAAGTGGGTACCCTTAACTCGGGAAAAAGCATGGCTGTTTATCCTAGCATGATGTAGGACAAATCACCTACCGGACAACTATTGCCCTTAATACTGTGAAGTATCTACCTTGTACTGAACCTAATACCCTTCATGGGCTGTAGAGGTACAGTTTTTTTTAAATATAAGATATTAGGGACCGGGGTAGCTCCCTGCGTTGCGTATATTTCTATTTATTAATTTTATGCATTAATATTACAATTGCTAAGTTTAATTATTTAAGAGTCATAGATAGATATGATATATCTTCTGACCCTTCTGGCGCTCGCCCTGCCTCTCTAAAAGTTAGTTATCTAGATTTGAGGAAAACTTAATGCTTGAGTATGATCTCGGGTTCATTACTTTAATAAATTAATTAATTATAGATCCATGTATTAAACGCAAGTTGTTATCAACTAAATGATACTCGAACCTCGGCCAACCCACGACATCGCCGCCTCCACCCCCCCCCCCCCTCAAAGCAAGAAGGACCTTAATATTGAAGAGGCAGCGATCGATGGGGGCGGCTCGGCCCAACCTCATCCGCTGGTCCTGTCTCGGGATCTGGTTTAGAGTATCCGGTACCCACTTTATCATATAATATATAGTCACTATTACAAAAATATATTTATTTTATACAGTTTATTAATGAGATCATAAATCAAAATAAATTACGACTATATCCTATGAAGGGTCTAAAGTCTAGTACGTGTTAGGGACTGTACTGCTTATTGAAAAACGATTGTGCAGATTGTGCAGGTGATTTGTCCTAGATCACGCTCAACGCCCAGATTTCCCCTTATTTTGGGCACTCTTTTGATGGAGACTAAGTGAGCCCCGGGAGGATCCCAGATCCCAAAGGATCCACCCCCGGCTGTTAACAGCCAATAGCGGATTAGAACTCTGGATCTTCGGCACGACAACTCACTGCTCCACCACCGAGACGATGGATTCATTCTTTCAGCTAATAAATAACAGAGATTTCTAAACCAAACTCAGGGATCATCGGATATAAAAAAAATAAATAAATTGAGATCATCCTAATGCTTAACAGTCACAACACACACCAAGCCAGAAGTTTTAAAAACTCTTCACAAAGAGAGAGTGCGGGCAAAACGAAAACTGATACTGCGTATCTTCAAAACTGCCAGTGTTTTCCACGAAATTGCGCAATTTAAAAAAGCAAAAATAATTCTCTGCTTCTAATTTTTTTCTATGTTGTATCGACTCTTCTGTAAATTCCTTAATTTCAATACGAGTTATGGATTAGTATAAGGAAAGCGCTAGATTTGATCTTCTAGTGTTTCAAATATATATATATATATATATTTTTTTTTTTATCGATTTTAAAAATTGTATTCTTTTCTTTAAGAGTGTATTCCTTCACCACAGAATAATTTTTAATTTGTGTGGCATTCATTACAACAAATTCCTGCATTCTGTATCTGTACTTCCACCGTCCCGTTGACACTTTCTGCTGAGAGCAATTTCAGTTTTTTTTCGATTACATTTATATAAAAAATGTAGTATTAAAACATCGATTGGTATGATTAATATTAGTAACATAAGTATTTCTTAATACTTTTATGGGTAAAAAATATATAAATATAGTCGAATGTATAGCCAACAGTGGATCGAGGAAGTTAAAAACATACTGATGTGCCTGATCTGATCTGATACCGATGCTTCATATATCCTGAGGAAGGCAGCCGTCAACTTCAAACAGATAATAAGGCTGGATTGATATTAAGTTTTGTTTGTTTTGACAGAAGTAGGAAATTATGTTGCCTGGCCTTTTTGGTCTGGGATATTATTACCATATTGAAACTAACTTCCAGACGAAATTTTTAAATTTTCCTCAAGTAAAATATAGCTTTTTGAACGATAAGATTGTTTAGAATGTTGTAATTGGTATTAGGATGCAAAATCAATGATATTCTAATAAACACGCACCTTTTACAAGGCTTTCCGTAACATAAAAATTAAATTTTTCATTAAAAAAGGGATCGAAGGGACTGAAGAAAATAATGTGCCGGGCAGCGAAGCTTGAAGGGCGCGCCGCTACACTGCGCTGGTGAGGCTCACTCACAATGACGAAGTAGTCCAAGTGTGGAAAAGGTACAAACCGCAAGGTTTTTAAAAATATCTAGGAATAATAAAGTTCTTATCGTCAACGATGAATCCAAATATAGAGTGGACTGGAGCACTCCAAATGGAGCGATCAAAGTGAGTGTCTGGAGAACTTGGAGTCAATACTTTGGTATAGTGGTATAGCAAAGAAGTATCCCCTCATACGGATCATTATTTAAGCATAAATATCCACCACGAGGTTTCGTTTCGATAGATCTGAATATAATGAATTGCAAAAAATTTCTTGACTTGACTTGTCCAAAGCCGTCACATTTACAATACGGGCTGAAGGTATGACTTGCAGGACTCAAGTTTTTTTTCACGATCTGAGCAGGAATAGGAAAATGCGGGCATTCCCTAAGGGCCTTAATTCTTACTTCTTTACATTCCAATGTTTTTATTCATTGCGACATTTCTCTCATGGAGACACTCTTAACGTTCCAATGTATGTTTTCACAGCGGCTAATTATTAATTGTTAATGAAGTGTGAACTATTATTATATATTTTATTTTTTCTAATATCATATTTATAAATATCCAATTTATCCCTTGCTCCTGTGACCTGAATAATTATAACTTGAAATTGAAAAGAAATATTGATGGATGCCACAGTGTGAGGGAAATGCTCACGGGGACACCTCTCCCAGGTAATTATGCCCACTTACGCGTAAAGTCGTTTTTTATTAATAAAATGAGTGGAAATAAAATAAGTCGTGAAATGGCTGGTATCGGGTTCGGGTCAAATCAGCAACGTTTGTTCATTAACGTGATCATGACTATCCGTAAGAAAGTAAGGGACGTTGAAAATTTCTCGAAGGGTTTTGGATTGTAAGGATACGAGAGAGATTTGATGGCTTAAAGGAGCAACAAAGCTCTTTTGTAATTAATTGGGAGCTTAGAGCGTTGGTTAAGTGTTGAAGTAGCCTGAAATGGAGAGCAATTTTTTCAGCCAGGGGTTTAATACTGAATATATCTACATCCCCGGTGAATAAGTGGTTAAGTCGAATGCAGTCCAGAGAGAGTTAATTGTATAGGGTGAAGCGGAATCGTATCATTCTCCTAGTTTTGCCTTGAAATGGAGTTGTATTATAAGCAATAGCTCCTTTTTAAGCCAATCCCTGACTTAGCCCCTGATTGACTACGAAAATATCAGTTTACCGCTTCCCTAAATACAAGAAACTGATTTTGGAGAAAATTAGACTTAACCACTCATTCCTCGGGCTATAGAAATGAGTCTTGGGGTTTGCCGACTGTTATTAAAGTTATTATCCGATTACCCGACACAATGAGGAAACCAACACCACCGCCCTTGGTTCTAGAAGGGCCTAACTAAGAACAGAAGAGGCCGGAGAACGAACTAGGAGCGAGGGAGGGTAACGCACCCGTTCGTGACCGAGTCCTATCGACCCTAGTTCAAGCACGCTATTCTCTTCCTCGAATAAATAATATTCCTAAAATATTTGCGAGGGCCTTCGTCCTTGCACCGCCTGCCTCAACTCCCGCTGTCGGTCTTAGGCTTTCATGTGATAGTGGACTGCTAGGGGAGAGTCTTTGCAAACAATACTCTGTAGCAACCGCGTCAAAACGCACTAACAGAAATGGGTTCGAAATTGTAGCTTTAAAAATCCGTAAGTTGGGTAGGACAAAGGACACTAATTTCTAATGATCTCTTGTCTCTGTGGGATCTGAAGAATCTCTTGTGGCTTACAAAGATTATGTTAAGTAATTATTTTGCAGAAAATTATCTCTGTCAATTCACTCCGTTGCATAACCGTTGGGGACAAAACAATGCGATTCCTATGAAATAATGAACTCAAGGCCTTCCTTAGGAGTAGTATTACATTTGTTTACTATATGTATTGAAACGTATTACAAAAAGAATTCAAAAATAGTACAATTTTACGAGTAATTTTTGACCTTTAAGTTTTTTATATCCTTCTTAGTCTGTGATACACGAATTGATCATTATTATCATTATCCATGACTTAGGTTTGGTAATGGGAGTTTTCAAATAACCAGTGTGAATTCGAATCCTATTCTCCAATACCTCCTTCCCTAACACAGGACAGTGACTAACGAGGCAGATTAAGAAGTTGCGGAAGGCCAGCTGGCCATGACGGGAACGGCCCAGGTGAGCCGAAAGTAACCATAACAACAGTAACCATAGCAACACTAACCATGAACAGGTAGACCAGAACAACTCGAGGGAAACGAAATTCGTTGTTTTTTCTTCCTGAGACTGAGATAACAAGCTGGGAACCGATCCTGAAGAGATCTCTTCTCCGCTTTTTACAGTTCACTGCCACCGCGAAGTGTTAGGCTGTGCCGGGCTGGTCTCGTAGCAATTGGCTATGTCGTCTTGATTTAGTAAAGACAGGAGCAGCGCTAAAAATATGCAGAATACCAATTTAATTAAGAGAAACAGTGATTGAGCAATACATCAATATTCCGCCAATCCGCACACCTCACTTTAACAATCTTCCAAATCCAAATCCTCAATATAACTATAAATCAATAAGCACAGATTCCTTTCGGTCCTTAGTAATATAGAAGTAGAGAGACGAATTTACATTTAGGTTCTCCATTTCTTATTAGGATTTCAATAAAAGAAATGAAAAACCTAGCAAGTTGCAAGCATTTAGTAGTAGTTAGTTTATGAATCAAGCGTGACAGAATGTGTTTTATATTTAATGCACTTTGACAAGGGCATTAAGAAATCTATGCGGTTTAGTGTTTGGTAGTATGGTTGGGACTATGTGACATCTTACGTACGTGTCGTCATGAAAACTTGCTAAGTCTATGGAAGCTTGCAAATGGTCCATTATCATATTACTGTTCAATTGTATATTGAAAATGGCCGAAATTTAAAGAAACTCGGAGAATGGTGTTAAAATGGCCAGGTATCAATTCTATTGAAGCAGTTTAACAACTTCTGCTTACGCATGCGCACAGATGTATTTTTGTTTTAGAGGATGATATTTCAATTCGCCCGGTTGATTTAATTCTACAATTACAAATCATAAAATACTTTTAATTTACAATCTTCCACCAATAAGATCAATATTAATTTATTATATTTATTGCGTTTTTGGTAATCCTAAATGATTTTCGAATTAAATGTATAATGAAGTACTCTTGGAGCTAATTGCAGAACGTGTTTCGTTTACGAGGAAAATGGTTCGAAACCAACGTTACCTAATTTTTTCCACTGTCATATCCATGCTGCTCTTCGTCCACCTTATGCTATATATTGCGTATTATCATATTTGAAGGTGTTATTTACCGATAAATAAGTAAATTTCTAGGATAATATTCACCTTCACAACAAACAATTGCAAATCGTTCATCATTTTGTCCTTAGGCTAAATAAGTTTAATTTCAAGTCGGTGAGTGGAAATACTTCCATTGATTTATTGTTTAATCTGTTGAAACTTGCTAAAAGTTATATATTATTTCTTGTATGATTTTGCAGAAGTGTAATTACACCATTTCTTCGATTTCCAAAAATTGTTCCAGAAATCACCATGAATGTTGAAAAATTACCACTTCATCGATTATCTTAATAATATTGTATTGTATTGAATAATATTTTAAATATTTTTAATATAATTTATTTTATATCTTTGTCATTATTAATGTTTTATATGCCTATTCTCCCGCTTCTAAAAACAGGCATTTCACGCGGTGGTCCAAAATTGTATTTTTTTTTTCTAGTTCATACATTTATATTGCCTTATCATTGGAAAGCGTAATATGCAATGGTAACATTGAATTAGTTTGGAGACGGTTCGTTGGGACCCAGCTGTGCTGCGTGCTCTCATACACACTTCGCCTGGCTCAATTAATTCTCATAGTTTATCACATTTTTACTAAAAAGAAAAAGAAAAAAAAAAACAAGCTCCCTGCATTGCGGCCCTTCTTACTACAAAAGGGAGTCAACTCAAGATATTTAACTAACAAGGACATTGTGTTCATGTTAGGCAATGTAAAACACAGGCATATGTATACTTGAGTCAAAACACAAATAGATTCCAAGTGTGTTTAATATGCAATTGTAAAAGGCATATTAAACAACAGACAAAAACCATTAATATTTAGATATATTATTTCAGAAGTAAATACAAAAGAATATTGCACAAGAATTTTCAAAAAGATTACTCTACAAATAAAACGAATACTAAAACCATTAATGCTAAGCGAACCCGAAGGCTCGATGCCGACGCCACCGATCTCTGCTTACGAACTTCTGTCCACTGGCCACTGCCCAAACCCGACTCCGCAATATCATTCGTTCATTACTCAGCCCAAACCTTTACAAGCCCAACTTAATCTTCGTTACGCTATCACTTGATTAATATTAACCTGGTGCCTGCTTCGCAATACCGCTTTGTGTAATCCCCTAAATTCTTAAGTGGTCTCCTTTTTTTGGAAGAAATATTCTACACCACATCTTATTTTCGAATACCTTAAGAACTTGTTCACAGGATTTATGGCGCAAGTTGAAATAAAACAAATATTTGAAAAAAGACATATCAATATTTTCTAATTAAAATTATGATTGAGCTTATTAGTGGAGATGACTTTGTGCACTATATCCTAAACACGGGTTCAACTTAGCCGTAGGCGGATGATAATTTTTTCTGTTACATCAAACTGAATCGATTACCCATTTTGTTGAGGCTCTCTCAGCCGCTTACTTAGGAAAGAGGATACAAAATTTTAATACATTTTATTTTTTAATTGATGTTTAACATCCATTCCTAATCCTGTTGAGGAACAATAATTATAGGTTTGCAACCTTTCATAAAGTTGACCTCCAAATGACCTTGCCCACCGCAGCGTATGTCCTACACAGGGAACTATAGGAATTTTAATTTAACCATTTACATATCGATCATAAGTCTTCTGATTAAAACCGATTGTTATCGGTGATTCTCCAAAACTGCTAATCTAGAAAATGATAGCTCCCACTCAACTGAGAACTAACTACTTAGCAATTAGTGGCCATGTTAAATAATTTGTCGGAATTAATTGGGTCCTAATCTTGTAATCAATGAGAGCTAAGAATCTAATAGGCAGCTATAACCTGCTGTTGATGCGGCCTCCGACTCTGTTGTGAACTGCGATATGTTAATTTAGTTGTGTTAATATATCATTAGTAATTTGGTATTAATAATAGTGATACAGGATTTTACAACGTTCCTTCGATCAGGAGCATCTTAAAGCACTTCGTGAGAATGAGGATATATCATACCGAAATAGATGTTTATATATAATTATGGGAAAATAACCGCTTTATTAGTAAGTTTTGAAAACATTGAACACTGGTATTTGATAAAAATTGTGTATGATGCTACGGCAAATCGAATGATACTACAGTGGGAGCTGTAAATTTTTAATTTACATGTATAATTGCGATAGGGATTTTTAACGAGAACATCATAGCCTCGGGACTTCCATGTCTATGGATATTTTTACTCCCTTTCAAAATCCCAAGATCACAAGCCGGGCTGCAAACCCGCGATCTAACTATCTAAGACCCTATCTAATTTATCCACTATTAGCTCTTTACAGTTACCGTTGACCCTAAAGGGATACACAGTCGATCCAGGAAGGGAGAACGTGAGAAATAAAACAAACTGCAAGTATAATAATCCCCACAGTAGAGCCCAGTCCAAACTTATATATCAGTTCCATCTAAAAGTTTATACCTTGTACATTATTATTTATATTATAATAATGCATAAATAACTATTATATAAACACTTCCCGTTAAAAAAAAATATTACATTATTTATAATACAAAACTTTTGGTACTTTATTTTTGATAAAATATCTGATACATATAGTAGATCATATACATGAAAATCTTAAACTGGATTTGCCTCAGTAAACAGATAATATTCATGTCCCCCCCCCCAAAAAAAAAACTTGTCATCGAATTCGGACCAGTGTTTGATGAAACAGAGCGTTTTTACTGTGTTATGCTTTCGATTCCATCAATCCTCCACCCCCACCTCATTCTTGCTCTTCCCTTTCAATTTTCTTACTCTAACTCCAAAGGCTACTCTTCTAAATTTTTTGAGCGGTTTCTTTAACTTTAATTGTCACAAGAGGCGAAAATGTTGCCATGAACGGAATCCAATTGTATTCGCACTGCCCTCCCTTATCGATTTGTTAATTTCTTGCTAAAGATGGTAGATATGTTTCGTAAAGTATTCTGTATTTGTACTTTAAAAAACTGATTCGAAAGATAATTAACCTGAATTATATTGCAAAGGAACAAGGAAATTCATCTGAATTGTTCACAAGGCAGATATTTAGAATTATTATTATCTGCTAATAATAAGACTTTTAGAACAGAGTGACTTATTTTCTTCATAAATCAACTTACGCAGCTCTTACATGATCACGCCGTAAATCATAAAATTAGCACTACAGTAAAAATGAATTCTAAATTAATAATAATTTTAAAAACAAAGATAATATAACCTTTTTAGGTATATTTGATTATAATTACATGGAGGCATTTGGTTTTTGTGTTTTTTCACAGAACTAAAAATAATATCGATTTTACATTCGAGTTTTACGAAATACTTACCCGATATAAAAACCCGACATTTATTTATTTTGTGTTCGGAAAACTTTATTGGTTGTGTGACTACGTGAATTAAATATTAGTAACTGCCACTAAATATTTTTTGGAAATCAATGATTATATCACAATTTATATACTTAGACTTCCGTTTTACTACACACACATAAATACATTTTATATCGTGTTAACATGTTCTTCTTTTTAATTGTTATATATCATTTTGATTTTTGTATCCTGTTTCAAATTATGGTTTCTTTTTTATTTGTTTCCTTTTATTTTTGTTATCTATTATTATTATGTTACTATAAAACATTTTTTTCGTACTAATAAAACAATGAGATACTAACACACTGATGTACCTAGAATATTTAAGTTAATTTTCTTCTGCTAACATTTAAATTATTATTCACTTTTATTTTATTTTGTAATAATAAAGATTGCAATTATTAATAAGGCGTCAGTTTTCAACTAAAAATATGATCCTTCGTTTTTTATTACTCAAATAAAAAGGAAAATGTTTTACAAATATTTAAGTCTACCAGATTTAATTATTCTTTGATTACTTACATTTTACCCAGAACGCACTTTTATGTTAATTTCATTATTATAATTTGTTACCTTGCCAATAAAATTATTACACAAGTAAATATTTTCACTTCTTTCGGTGGTGCAGGGAGGTGATTTGTCCTAGATCACACTCAACCGCCAATTTCCCCCCTTATTTTGGGTACCCACTTTATAGACGCTAGGTGAGCTCCCCATGTAAACTCAGTGCTCTACCACTAAGCCACTCCGCCCACCCCAGCCTTAAAATACTTAGCCACAATTAGATTCTTTGTTCGCAAAAATTTTCAATACATAACTCAGCTGAAAGGGACAACTTGCGGAACTGATACCTCGTGTTCCATCGAGAAGCCCTCCTAGCGCACGGCGGGGAACATGCCATCTCATGGCGATGGCTTTAATTGGCGACGGACGATCCGCGGTGCTAGTTAGCCTGAAAATATTTATTGGACAGTTAGTGGAAGGTACCCTGGTTCAAGAGCCGGTACCTCGGTACTTTGGTATACCATGGTATATATTATAGTCCTGGACGGCTGCTAGGTCGTGAGCTAGGGACAATAGCTTCGGGTCACGATGGTCCGTGCCGTCCGGGTCCTTGGTGCTGCAGCACGATCTGCCGGCCCCTCGGGGAATCACTTCCAACGGCTCTGTCTCTAGATCTTGGGTGTCCCTTCCATCTAAATACAGATAATAGTCAACATTATTAGCAATCCCAGTCAATAGGATCAATTGGTTACTGGAAAGGTAAAAGTATGTTCATGTGGAAAAAGCCTGAACGTTGATCTAAAAATCACTTGTTTATCATGTAACAACATTTTGTCCTAATTTTAGGACATCATCTAGATGGAGAGATCTAATATCTAAGGACGATTCCAAATTTAACATCAAAAAGTTTCTCTAAGTCTGTTCTTCATCCCTCTGCCGTGTTGGTCGGCTATAACATGTTAGCTACAGAACATTCTCAATCGTACACTGCACTCAAGACCTTTGATGGGTTGTCTTGGTACAGGTGTTTTGAAGTGGAAACTTGTTTAGCCGCATTGAGTGATTTTGTAGGGGGGGGGGGACTTACGGGTTCGCGCTCATCGACATGAGGGACATGCTCCTGACTGTAACGCGAGACAAATGCCTAGCTGCCAATGTATGAGTTATACAATTGTTGTTGTTATCAACTTTATGGGTTAGAATTCGATTGATAGAATAATAACAGTTAACCAAAAAGTCATTTAATAATCGTCCAACTTATAATAGATATATTAGATTAAAGTAGTTAGCATAGTAACAATTTTCTTACTGCCGCCTTATTTAATAGATTTCACTCATCAGGTTGAGTACATTTGACATTTGATTGGACTAGCTTGCCTGAATTCCTATTTATTCAAAATTCTCCGATATTTTTTGTTATTCCAGGCACTTCATAAAAGATTTAGTACATATGTAGTACAGTTACTTGAATGTTTTTGAATGGATATAAAAATATATCCAAATTAGTTATAGCATTATATTGTTTTCCTTACCAGAACCCATTTTACTGCCAACAGCGAATATATTAGTCGTAGAGGTAATAAAGAGATTTTTTTCTCTTAGGATTTTCTCAGATTGAGGTTTCCTTCAACCAAAATTTCCATTAATTCATTTTTCCATTATTTTCTATCTTGTATATAGATATCTTGTATACTGCTCAATGTATCAATGTGCTTTCAATTCTGGGTTTATATATTATATGAGCATCTTGGTATCTTTTGTCGAATTATTGCTCCAAAGGATCGAGTTTATCATAGCAATGGCTTTGCGAATAATAGAAAGAGATAAATCCAATTTTTAAATTGTTTTCGAAAAACCTGTACAATTAATGTCTTAATAAATTCAGCCAAAACTGCGAATTCAATGTAGTTTGAATAGTTATGTAGTTAGATCCTGGTTTAAATCCCGCTGCAGGCAAGACTTTTATTTAGTCTGTTAGCTGCTGGAGATGGATCATATAGGATCTAGGACCCTCCTGTGGCTCACCCAGTCTCTATAAAATGTTATAAAAATAGGGTACCCAAAATAAGGTGTAAAAATCTTGGGGTTGAGTGTGATCTAGGACAAGTTACCTCCTTGCAGAACCTTTGTCCATGAAACAGTATAGTCTCTACCATGTATTGAGCCCTAGACCCGTTCACGGTTTGTAGTGGTATAGGTTTTTTTTTAATTGCAGGCGTTTTTGTATTTTATCATAAATTAAGATAAATAGTATGGAAAAAAAAACTTAGATATCGCAACGTGATGTAACGATTATTTCTTAAAACTTTTTTATTTTCTTAATTAGTCAATATATAATACTTTCTATTCCATCAACCTTTGTCTGGTGTAAGTAATTAATAGCAGTATTAATGGAGGGAGGGGGTAGGAATTAATTGGTATTACCATATTTCAGAAAAAAAAGCTATCGGCAACCAAAAGAAAACAATATGTATTATTTATTGTACATATTGCACCATCATAGAGCCGCTTATATGCTTTAGAGTTTATTTACCTCGGTCCCGATTCATGAATATTTGATGTCAGAATAATTCTTGATATTTTATTATTTCTCTGTTTTGTAAGAAAAACAAGATAATGTCAATTCCCGTCAAATTGGTTAATGATAACATTTAATAACTAAGTCGTTCCAAGCCCAAACATGACTGGTGTAATGAGATAATTGTTTTTTGGACGGCAACTAACCGCGATTAAATATTTTGGAACCGGTATTTTTAATATAGTCTATTGTATTATTTTTTTGAGCCATTAGTGACGATTGCGGTTCTAATATTTCTTGGATTAACTTTTTGAGTTTTAGGTACATCAGAGTCCTCTGTAGTACATCATTATTTTTGAAAGGTTGGCACGTTTCAATGTCCAAATTTGTTCTTTATATTTGATACTTCTTGCATTCAAATAGATTTATTACACGGATGGACACGGATGAAAGCCGTTAAAATGATAATAACAGGTGGGAAATAATTAAACACCTTACAGAAATTTCTTATCTAATATTCCTTATCACTGCCAGCCATTCGGACAAAAAGGTGGATCTTAAGAAGGGAACATGGCTCTTTGCAGCTGCTCTAGCCCCCGCATCAGCTCGTTCGTTGCCGCTTATGGCTGCATGCCAAGGGACCCATAATAGTGAAAATGTTTTATTATTTTCTCTTAAGGCCATATTCATGCTCTGAATTTTTTGTAAAACTGAATTTTCAGAAACTGAAATTTTCTGTTTGTTTTTTTTTTTACCTCATTTTTCTTTCTGTCTTATTCAATAATCTCTTCTACCTTTCGGTGTAGAGATTTTGGATAGGCCTCGTTTCACACTTACGGTTTGGTTCGGTTCGGTGGGTATTCTGTTCGTTTTCTGTAGCCGCCGGACAAGTGTGAAGCAGTGATACAGTATGTGTTCGGTAACTGACAGAACCGAAAGCCCCTTCGACACGAATCGGTTTCGTTCGGTTTCTATTCGTTCCAAGGTTCACAAAAATAATTTGTCGTTCACACATATCCGGTTTAGCTTCTGTTCGGTTACATTTTCGGTAATTTTCGCTTGATTTCATCAGTTCAATCGCGTGCATTGCTCAAGGGACAAAACAAGTGAAAAGTACTAAGATAAATTTAAGACGCTGGAAGCGTGGAAAGCAGTTTGTACGGAAATCATAGATCCCCCAAAAAATGATATCGGTACGTAAGTATTGGACATTTTATTTCCGTCGAACGTGGTGAAGATTATTAAGATGATACAAACCTGAAGCCAACCGAGTGTGTGTGAAGAGTTTTCATTCTTTTTCGGTGGTTACCGAAAACGAAACGAATCGAATACGCACCGAACCTTATAAGTGTGAAACGAGCCTAAGGCTACACCTACATTGGATCCGGTGTGATACGATGAGACGTCGCTAGCAAACCAAATCGCTGAAATATATCGAGACTTATAACATTTGGTTCTTTAAATTTATAAAATTAAGATTATTTATTAATTATTGTTAATACATTTATATTTTACTATAATGTATAGTAAAATATGTATAATGTATACACACCAGCATCGTATGTGATAGAATCACGTCGCACCGAATCGGATCCAATGTAGGTGTAGCCTAAGGACGCCACCTGTCTCAGTCAAGGGCTGACTGCTCTCCTGGAGCCTGCCCATCCAATCCCTTCTTACATTATTTTGTAGTATTAAACATGTTTTGTGGTATTAATAATTTAACAAATAAATTCTTGCAAACGTAGTCTATCACGAACATTCTATAAGATTTTGTTTTCTGATATTATCATAAAAGCATTTATTTGCATGGACAGCATGTCTACAAAATAGATAATATTTTAGGTAAATTGTCATAAAAAATACTAAAATCAATACTTCCAATTACTTATCAATACCAATAATGTGAACAATTTTCTTTAAGCAGTTTCTATAAGTAACGAAGAACCAAATTTTAATTGATAAAAAATATAAGAAATTGGCTCTCCTGGATAAATAAAAAATATTGACATAGTGTCCTTTTCCTCCTGAGTACAGATTTAATTTGACGTAAAGATTCAATTTATGTGGCCATTTTATTCTTTAATATTTATGATAACTTAAAAACAAGTTTTTTTAAAACAAACCTATAAGGACTGAACGAGCCTTAACTAGTAACACAGTTCAATTACACACTGAATTACCTCGCTGTCTAATACAACCATTTTACACTTTATAGAATTTAAAAAAAAATCTATCAAATAATATTTATATTTATTTTCAAACGTTTCATTTACCAGCTAAATATATTGTAGAGAACAGAGCCTTATTTAGTAATTAAGTACAACTGGACATGTTTTTACTTAGAAGTTACAAGTAATTATTGAAAAAATTAACGTTTCAACTAACATTTCCAAGTATAGATGATGTATGTTCTTGATGAAATGATTACAGAAATATACACATTTCCCATAATTATGTTATTTTTTTCCATACTAAAGTTCACGATTGATTTTATTGTCGAGAATATTAAAAAGAAACTGAATGAAAAGTTAAAACTTGTCGTGCCAAGACTCGAAGCGACAACTTGCCGAACTGATACCAAACAAATTAAAACGCCTCACATCAGAAGTAAAAAAACACTAATAATATAGAAATATAAAATCAACCTGAAGCATTTCATTAAATCTTAAATGTTACACGGTTAGTCATAGAATTATTTTATAAACCTTCACCAGGTGTGTTGTTCATTTGCTTCTAAAACTCGAAAAATTATTTTAAAATGTTTCAATAATAATATCATAGTAATTAATTAATTTTATTCGAATTTTCCCTAAAGTAGCCTCAAAGTCTGAAAGTCAGAGGAGAAGGATTGCAGGGAATTTTGTTTCTCTCATAACTTTTAGAAAGATAATTGTGGAAATTTCTAAGATGTCTGAGATAGCATATTTTCTTCTTATACAATTAGGAAACATAGTAAAAACATACGAAGAACATCATAAAAATAGTGATGAATTTCAGTCAAATATTTGGAGTAATAACTTAAAAATTTATGTCATTTGATATTTTTTCAAGCTCTTCAACTCCAATAAATTAAATTAGAGGGCTGCTATTTCATTTTGAGGTTTTAGAGTTTTAAAGGATTTAAGTAAATCTATAACCACTTCAGATTCAAGTATGGCCACTTCCTGGGGCACATTTTGTTTTAAATCGGCTGAAATCTGAGCACTTCTCTTCCTCCTCGACTATTTTTTTTTCACAACTAATTATATATATATATATATATACATATATATATATATATATATATATTTATATGTATTATATATTTATTTATATTTTTATTATAAATGAACGATACTGAATAGAGAAAGAGCTGAGACCTTGCTCGGTGTCACGTGCCGATGTTGAGTAGCTTCATAGATCGATGGCTACCACCTGAGCTCTATTTCATAATAAAGAACCAGAATAATTGGCAAAAGTGTGAGTAGAGAGGTTTCGATAGATCGATTGTAGGTTAACAGGTTTCAAGTACCAATCGTCACTAGATTAATTTTAATTTTCTAGTTTTTCGAAATAACTATCTAAAATCTGCTTCATCATTTCAGAGTGTAAGTGATCTAGATCTATCACTTACACTCTCTATCTAGATAGATCTAGTAACTGAAACACATACTATCTATCACTTACACACTCTATCTAGATAGATCTAGTAACTGAAACACATACTATCTATCACTTACACTCTCTATCTAGATAGATCTAGTAACTGAAACACATACTATCTATCACTTACACTCTCTATCTAGATAGATCTAGTAACTGAAACACATACTATCTATCACTTACACTCTCTATCTAGATAGATCTAGTAACTGAAACACATACTATCTATCACTTACACTCTCTATCTAGATAGATCTAGTAACTGAAACACATACTATCTATCACTTACACTCTCTATCTAGATAGATCTAGTAACTGAAACACATACTATCTATCACTTACACTCTCTATCTAGATAGATCTAGTAACTGAAACACATACTATCTATCACTTACACTCTCTATCTAGATAGATCTAGTAACTGAAACACATACTATCTATCACTTACACTCTCTATCTAGATAGGTCTAGTAACTGAAACACATACTATCTATCACTTACACTCTCTATCTAGATAGATCTAGTAACTGAAACACATACTATCTATCACTAACACTCTCTATCTAGATAGATCTAGTAACTGAAACACATACTATCTATCACTTACACTCTCTATCTAGATAGATCTAGTAACTGAAACACATACTATCTATCACTTACACTCTCTATCTAGATAGATCTAGTAACTGAAACACATACTATCTATCACTTACACTCTCTATCTAGATAGATCTAGTAACTGAAACACATACTATCTATCACTTACACTCTCTATCTAGATAGATCTAGTAACTGAAACACATACTATCTATCACTTACACTCTCTATCTAGATAGATCTAGTAACTGAAACACATACTATCTATCACTTACACTCTCTATCTAGATAGATCTAGTAACTGAAACACATACTATCTATCACTTACACTCTCTATCTAGATAGGTCTAGTAACTGAAACACATACTATCTATCACTTACACTCTCTATCTAGATAGGTCTAGTAACTGAAACACATACTATCTATCACTTACACTCTCTATCTAGATAGGTCTAGTAACTGAAACACATACTATCTATCACTTACACTCTCTATCTAGATAGGTCTAGTAACTGAAACACATACTATCTATCACTTACACTCTCTATCTAGATAGGTCTAGTAACTGAAACACATACTATCTATCACTTACACTCTCTATCTAGATAGGTCTAGTAACTGAAACACATACTATCTATCACTTACACTCTCTATCTAGATAGGTCTAGTAACTGAAACACATACTATCTATCACTTACATTCTCTATCTAGATAGGTCTAGTAACTGAAACACATACTATCTATCACTTACACTCTCTATCTAGATAGATCTAGTAACTGAAACACATACTATCTATCACTTACACTCTCTATCTAGACAGGTCTAGTAACTGAAACACATACTATCTATCACTTACACTCTCTATCTAGACAGGTCTAGTAACTGAAACACATACTATCTATCACTTACACTCTCTATCTAGACAGGTCTAGTAACTGAAACACATACTATCTATCACTTACATTCTCTATCTAGATAGATCTAGTAACTGAAACACATACTATCTATCACTTACACTCTCTATCTAGATAGATCTAGTAACTGAAACACATACTATCTATCTAGATAGATCTAGTAACTGAAACACATATTATCTATCACTTACACTCTCCATCTAGATAGATCTAGTAACTGAAACACATACTATCTATCACTTACACTCTCCATCTAGATAGATCTAGTAACTGAAACACATACTATCTATCACTTACACTCTCTATCTAGATAGATCTAGTAACTGAAACACATACTTATAATTCACCAAATTGCCCCCGTTGTTTAAGCTTATCCGTGAAAGGAATAAGCAATTAAAACTTGTTGTAACTCAACTAGAAGCGACAAGCCGCGGAACAGATTCCTATTTTTTTCTGGTCTGTTAGTTATTTTTAAGTTTTAAGTTTTGTTTTGTTCGGTTACTATCAGCTAACACTTAACGTGGAGCATTAAAATTATAACGTTGTTCTAACATTCACTAAGAACCTTCAATGCAAAGTCATTCTTTTAAAGCTCTAGAATAATTTAGAAACTTTTTTTTTTTACAAGCAACATGTATTTTTTATTTTTTTTTGTTGATTGAGGTTCACAGAAAACAAAACATAACATCTTACGTAGACACCATGTAACTTCCTTTTGTACAAATTGAATTGCAATAAATTTTAAAATAGATAAAAGGAATTGTAATATTATTTATACTGCAGCAATCAACAGTCTAAAAATATAAAAAAAATTTGTTTTTTAAATTCAATAATTGAAAAATGATGTCGCTGTGTCTTAATAATAGATAAGATAATGATCCAAGGAAGAAGGCGGTATAAATAAATAACAAAAGAGATTAGGATATTAAATTATAGCAACAATTTTTTATGAATGGTAGTTTGGCTAACAACTTTGATGTTAATGTTAGATCATATTAGTCAAACTTGTTGAGAAATATCTTAATTTTCATAGTTTAATCAACTTAATCTTGGAAAAATATTTAACAATGATATACAAGTATTTTAAGGTATTTGTATTTTATATATAAAATACAATATGAACTTTTGGGCCTGTCCACCCAACGGCGGAACAACCCCCTTATACAAATTATGTGTATGCGTTTCTCATCAGTAAACTCAATGCAAAAATTAAATATTACGCAATGAAGACTAAAAATTTTGTTAGTGTAAAACCAGTAGAGTCAAACGTACAAACTAAAGAGAAAATAATAATTCAATTTTGTATATTTAGTAATAAAAACAACGCCGAAAATTATTTTTCCTGCAACCATTGGGTAATGCTGTCCATTATTCAACTAAAAATAGTGTGGAAAGTCCCACTCTCCCCTACTAGTGAGGGAAAACCACTTTCCCTCACTAGTGCGGGAAAGTAACAGCCACCAAGATCGAATTTGACAATCAGCACTGTTATTTTAAATGTTAAATGTCGGAATTATAATATTATTCATTTTACATTTTTAAAATGTTAAAATAAATAAGTTTATTCTATTTTATATTTAATTCAAGATAGATTTTATTTATTTTATAGAAATATTTAATATAACCTTGAACGTATTAGAACCTTCACACATCATAAATTTGGAGATCTTGCATTAGCATTACCCTACTAGCGCTAGTGTAGTTTTAACAAATCTAAAGTTGCACATTTAATTTCTTAATTTTTAAATGGTTGGAAGAAAAATGTAATATTTAACACGTGAGAAAAGTGCTTGTAACACCCTCGTTTAATTACCAGAATCTCCTTCGGCTCCTGTGGTAAAATTCACTCGGGTGTAATAAAGTGGCACTTTCCTCACTTGTCAATTAAATAACTATTACTTGATATATATATATATATATATATATATATATATATATATATATATATATATATTTAATGTCAGACTATAGTATCTATGAAAAGTTGATTTATCAAACGGAGTAATTTAAGAAATTAATTATTACCTCATTTCCACTTTCAAGATAAAAACATATTAATTTTTACAATTTTTTTTTTTTATATTATTTATTAATTGATATTTACAACTATATTACAGTAATTTACAATAAGTAAATCATAAAATGAATAAACTCGATAAATAAGAACTAATTATAAAATAATTCCATAGGCAAAAGTTTAGAGAGCAGAAAATATAGTAGCTTCTAAAACGATATACAATACTTTGCTTTAAAAATTGTATTTTTATTAAAAATTGTATTTTATTTATGTTATTTTCAGGGAAATTGTTATAAACAGTACTAATCTTCTGTTGCCAATGTTGATTAATGTAACTGAAAATATTAATTATTTAAATAATGACCTGTTACCTCAATTCTACTTGATAGTTAGCTATTACAAGTAAATAATATATTGAATAAACTGGATATGTAACAAATGAATATTTGAATTACTTCGATATTAATCAGTTCAGAGCTCGACCAAGACTGATACATGTAAAGGTACTCGGTACGAACCTGCACAGACCTGTTGGGTACAATGCTCAAAGTAAGGCGAAAATAATGGCTTCTTAGAATATATTCTAATTTAAAAATTACACTTAATGTTATCATTTAAATTTATACCACGTATTAAAAAATATAGGAAAATCATTATATTTATACTACCCTTTATTTAATGTTGAATAATTAATCAGAAAATATTAATTATTTAAGATGAAAACTGCTGTGATTTCCTTGATTGTTAACTTCAATAACTACATAAATGATACGTTGAATAAACTCGAAATATTCTCAATAATTTTAAAAATTACTTCGATACGATTCTGCTGATAGCTCGACCAACACTGAGAACAAAGGACTGGTTACGAACATGCACAGTAGGGTACAATGTCCAAAGTAATGAAAATAAAATGGCTTTTTAAAATAAGTATAAAAATATACTTTTTCAAATTATCAATATAATTTATAATATGAGGTAATATAAACGTTAACAATCGTTATACATATATGTTTTATTGTATAGAAAATATTGATTAGTGTAACAGAAAATATCAATTATTTAAGAAGTAAATTATAATCTTAATTCTTTTTCAGAGATACCTAAAATTACATTCATTTCCTTAATTGTTTACTATAGTACTGCTACTATAAGAAACAGAGGGGAGTTTACAGATGAAAATTGAAGACAAACCATCCAAGTATCAATTAATTTTGGGAATAACAATTACATTGTCTCTGATACGGATGTTTAATATAACCATAAATACAGGATGACCTGTATTCCACTAATTTCCAGGTCATCCTGTATGATATATGTAAGTGTTGATTGTTTATGTCTCGTGTGACTAATAATAAGATCATGATCCATAGCTCTGAACAATTCCCGAAACGTTTCTTTTTTTAGAAATACAACTGTGAGGTTCAGAAATCAAAGGTTAGTCCTTTAAAATTCGGATATTTAAGTTTTATTTTTCCTATTAACTAAAAAACATTTTAATTCCAAAGGGGATTCGGAATCAAATTAAAAAAAATATTCTTCTACAGTATGAAATATTAGTAAAAATACGGTTCTATTTCATATTTGAGTAAGATATAAAGAAAGAATTCAATTATATTTTTTGAAACTGTGTACCATTTTCTGTTTTGATCTCCAAGTGAATTAACATTTCTAGCTTCCTTATCGCAACTAAAATGATTACAGCTATATTTACATTTATACTTCAGTATATGGTACTACTGTACTACGGACTACTGTCGCGGTGTACACTCAAGTGCAAGATTTTTCCTCCACTAAGGGTACACACTTTGTAAATGCTGGAAGAACCCCAGGAGGGTCTGTAGATCTCCACACGGTCACTGTTAAATAAATAAATAATTTTTCTGCCACAGGCGGAATAGAACCTGAACCTCTATCATAGCAACTCGGCATTCTAAACTCTGAGTTACACCTCACCATAATAACATCTGACTGAAATCTTAAATACAAAATTTTAATTGCATACATACAATCTATAAGAATTATGTGGGTTACGAACGAAGGAGTGTACGCTGAGTCAACTAGCCAAAAACAGTCGAAATGGACCATTCCTTTTTGTCTTTTCAGTAAATATTTGTTTATTACACTTTCTAATTTACTTTCTAATCCCTTACTAATTATATGAAAAACTATTTTCGCTTTAGTTCTTTGTTTTCTATTTGTATGTTATGTTATTTATCTGAGCTACCTTGTGGATCTACACATTTGTATATCTTCACAAATAGTATATCAACACACATACTAGTTGATCGAAATGGCATGTTTAGTTAACAAACTTTACCTTACAATAGAAGCCCGTCCGGTAGTAAATCGAGTCATCTTGAAGCGGTTCATTTATATTTCTATGCAATCATAAAATCTCTGATTCTCAAAAACTGACTTGACAGAGAATGCGATTGTTATATTTAAAGAACTCGGATTGCTCAGTAAACCTTTTAATTGTACTCCTTGAAAATATAGTATAGTATTCGCAACCCGATTATTACATCAAACCTTTGTATTCAGTAGAAAAAGTTATTGGGGAAAAGAATCTAAGATGGTTTGGATAACAGGCCAAGATACCATACGAGGTTAAGGTAGACGGAAGAAGGTACAGAGGAATACTCCCGACATACCTAGAAAGAAGGTATTAAAGAAAGCGTCTCAAAGAGGAAGAAGAAATCCGGAATGGAATAGTAAAAGATAATGACAGAGGATTATACGACATGGTCCGGGCTGTAAAGAAGGAAATCTCACATTGTGTGAGAGATGGAGAGGTTGGACTTGTACGATATGTTGTCGTAATTTATCATCTGGTTTTCGTATTTTCTGATTTTTAGAATTGGCAAAACATCTAACCAGGAACATACAATACTGATTATATAATTAGTACAATAATGTGTATTGGACTAGAAACGGCTTAATTGAAATGGTTTGATTGCAATTAATCTCCCAACATTAATCCCTTTAGTACAAACCCCATATAGATACATATGTTTATCGATTCCATTAAATAATCGATAGTGGTTCGATCGGCGGACATCAGCATCGAGTTAGCTGGAAACTATTACCTGCCTCACGCAAGGTGCGACACGCAGCCTTCTCGCTGATGACAGGGCACTATCTAGTTCCCAATCTACTTCTGCTTCCATTAACTTATTGAAGCGAAGTAAATTTTTAGGTCACTGTGTTTCTGATGTTATTATTATTATACAAAGAAATATCCTACTAAGCCCAAGATCGCGGGTTCGTAGCCCGGCAGGTTGCCCTAGGATTATTTAAAGGGAGTAAAAATCCTTGGTTATGGCGTCCTTCAGATGGGACGTTAAACAGGCGCCTCCAGCCTGCACGATTACAAGTACTCGTTGAAAATACATATCCTAATTAAACCTGGATAAGCAAAATTTAGTATTCCCACTATAGGCTCGTTGGCTATAGCAGTATGAAAGTGACGTTAAATGAACAACCAACTCGAAGGTTGCAGATTCCAGTTATTGAAGTAGTCGAATAATTTTTTGAGAAATGACACTAAGCATAATTTGCCTAATAAACTTATTGGCTACAATTCTTCAAATAGTTATATTAAAATGCTTTTAGTTACTTTCCGAAGCGATCAGTGCGGAAATCCCTGTTGTTACACGTGTCATTGTTTAAAACGTTAAGAATATTTAAATTCACCCGTAAGGTACCGAGCAGATGTCTACAGATCTACCTTTACTCAAAAGTTTCACAGGGTCTTTACCAGTTTATAAAGGAGAAATGACAGCTGTAGGCAAGATGGGAGCGAGACAAGATGCCAATAACATCGTGAAGCATTCGACAGATACTTTATAACGGAAAGGGGGACATTGTAAGTAGACAATTTTGTAACCATAAAACAACACATAATATAAGTAATGTTTTTTAAATCTCATGTAAAAGGTTCTTTATTCACTTAACAACTTCTAGTCAGTTAACCACGCTCACATTTGGAAAAGAGAGGGATAGGTTTTTTTAATCACTAATTATATATTATTACTCTACCTCAGTGGTAACGCTGTCAGGGTGACATCCCATTTTATTATTTTAAAATTATTCAGGTCAAAGGATCTTAGCTTTTCCTGAGATCATTGTTTGGGCAAAATAGCACTGTTTATAATCATTGGTTCAAGATGGGCTGTGGCAGATCCATTATTTGCGAAGCTAATCGAATCGATGAATGATTTCTTAAGGCACTCCTCACTCTTCATCTATAAACAAGGAACGGTTAATGTTCCGGCCAATCTATAGATAAAATAAACCATATTAAAAAGGTTAATATATTTTTGTTAATATGTACGTATTAAGATATAATAGATGACAAACCCGACTTGGATATTCAAACTACAAAGCAAGGCAGTAAGTAAACAAGCAAAGTCCTTGCAGGGCCAACTTCGCCTAATCCATCTTCTCTTTTTTCTCGAGATAAAACTTCACTTTACCAAGTTCCTTGAGATACCAGTCAGTTTTAGGAACCTTTCCTTCATTTTTAACTTATAAAAAGATTTTTAAAACATATATTTAATAGGTTATTATTGTTTTTATTAAGCGGTCACGTCGAATTTTGTCAAATATATTTATATATCATAACTCAAATTTTAAAGGCTCAATATACAATAGTATGATGAAGCCTTGTTATTGTTATTCATATATATAGCGTATTTTATATATATATATATATATATATATATATATATATGCTATATATATGAATAACAATAACAATATATATATATATATATATATATATATATATATGCTCTTTCAAAAGAACAACGACATAACTCAAAAATCGGGAGTTTTAAATTTCAGCCTTCAGTTGAAGCTTTTTAATTCAAGATATCTGATGTTCCATTTCCAACATGTTTTTTTTTCTTTCAAAAACTCATATTTTGAGTTGTATCATGTTTGAACTTGAAGTTTTACGGTAATAATAACACAGGTTAACATTTTTCTAGCTAGTTCAATCTTTTAAATTTTTTCTAATGGTTAATAGAATAATTTGAATACCATCATTGCAATAAGAATGCTATGGTTTACCTGTACACGAATTTTTATTTTCATAACTTACAGGGCATTTTGAAATATGTCTATTGAGCTCAAAAAGACTTTTACGACATTGTTTTTTAGCTACGACATTGTTCTAATGAAAGAGCGATACGTCTAGAAGTGCAAAGAAATAAAAAGGTGTAAGGCAAGCTGCTGTTGGTAGCAAGCGGTCGATAATGGATCTTGTCTCAGGAGGCTTAACACCTGTTTTCTTTATTTTCTTAAGAGAAGAATAAAATGAGGAGTAGAAAAAGAAAAGTGAGATAGAATTTGGCCCCGCGTCCGGTTTTAAGTTCCTCGCTTTGCTCGTTGGCTCTCGAGAGAGAAAATTAAAAAGTTTGAAAGCATCGAATTCAATAATTTACAATCGTCAAAGTGGCCTCTGCTTTGATATCCCCTTCCTCTTCGCTCTTCTTTCACTAAATTAGTTTTGTCATCTTCACCGGAGGAAAAATTAAAGTAACCTTTGAAATACGAGACATTTCTAATATCAAGGATGTTTGTTAAATTTAATAAAACAACTAGCTAATAGTACAGTTGTAAATATTGCAATATTGGCTTCGCTGCCCGAGCTATCATCTCAAGTCAATCCTGTGATCTGAATAATATTTGAATAATAAAATGGGATGCCACCCTGAGATTGTTATACTTAATATATAGTAATTATATATCATTAATAAATAAGATACATATCCCTCTCTTCTCCAAAGGTTGACTGACCAGGAGTTGTTTATTAAATAATAATTATTATTAATAGGATGTAAATAGTTGGGGGTGCTGCTTATTGGTTACAAAGAAAGCTCATAAAACTTCATACAGAGAAAGGGGGGCGGTATATGTGGCAGGCTACTTCCCGACCATTGCTTCTTCCAGTTCCTTGCATCTTGAGTTGACCGCTCCTTTCGAACAACTGCCGCTCTTATCTTAAGAGTAAAGGCAATTAACCCAAAGGGACACTACCTGTTGTATGTCCTTTAACCTATTTATCTATATGTTACCTATTTATATATATGTTACCTATTTATCTAGGTATTCTAGAAGTTCTAAGGAGCGTCACATATAGCAATAGCAATACCTTAATTTGAAAATATAGCTAACACCCGTTCCTTTTTTATTAAATATAGAGTGAGCTTTCTTTCCTTTCCTAAGTGACTATTTTCATCCTCAACGGACACTATTAGCGGCTAACGGTATATACTTATTGAAGAAATATAATAGTATATACGTTGTACATAATTCTGCATGAAGATGTATCAAGGCACCCGAGCACGTGTTAATTAGTTTTGCCGACAATAACTGCTATCACAGTTTCTAACATTTCTCAGACTGCTAGAAGAGAATCGCGGCAGTAACTGCTAGGAGCGAGATGAAGTTATGTGGCTCTCAGTGCAATATCTTCCGCTAACTAAATCCACAGATTGTCACAGTTTGTAGGGACACAAGATAGCAATAGGCACTATCGCTTGCAGTTCAGCTCATCTCTGATGAAAGTAGGTGTTACCCGTATCCCACGCACTGATATTATCTGATGTACCACTGCTCTCCCATTCCTTATCCCTCAACGTACATCTAAATTCTAATAATAAAAGAGTAAATTTATATTTATTTTATGAAGGAATGATATTGGCCATAATGAGTTTTTCTTTATATTCTTTATATTCAGAATATACACAAGTTGGATGATTTGAAACTCAAGAAATTAACAGTCAAATACTTCTAGTGCATTTGACTTAAAGACTGCACAAAAATACAGATTAAAGAAAATCAAGAAACCATTTGGACATGTTAAAACCTTATATGACAAGGCCATCTTTTCAAACGCCTCGAAGGATTTTGGATTGTAAGCCTTGGGTACGCGATGAATTCGATGCCTTAGCAGAGCCCCAAAGCTGCGTACTCCGTAAGTCCAAATGGGTCTTGTAATTGTCATGTATATGAACTTTTAATAATTGATTGGGAGCTTAGAGTTTGTTTATTAAGTGTTGGAGTAGCCTGAAATGGCGAAAAAAATATCAAACATAGAAGTAGATTTTAGAAAGACGTGACTGAAGTTCAAAGGTCACATAGATAAGCTACCTAAAGAAAGACTAACTAAACGCCCATTGGGGTATATGACTTCTCTTAAATACGCTTGGTAATTGAAGTCAAGAAAGACTCGGACAAGGCCAAAATTGATATTCGGGAAGAATTTCTGATAAAGATAGATTCAGAAATAAGACTAACAAGTGGAATTTTACTCCAGAGAAAGCGGAATCCAAACCTCACTGACCAAAGTAGAAAGAAGGCTTTCGGGGAGAGGATGAAGAAATGCTGCGAAAACAAGAAGAAATCTAGGAAATTGTGAAATCGCCCGTTTATTGCTCACCATTTTGTGGATATTTATTATTAGTAAAAATATTCAATGAACACTAGAGAGAAGACTTTGTAATATGGAAATTAACATTTAATTATTTCGTTACTTTTTGTTTTAAAGATAAATAAATAAAACGTTACACAATTTGATATTTCCAAAATCATTTCGTCCCCATTCCCATGACTTTCCTTTCCTTTTTGGTTCGGAATCGAAACCATTTGGTTATCTTTCCAATCGGATCTGGAATGCTTCCAAAGATATTACGTTTTCGAGTTATGTAATGAGTAAAAAAATATATACCAAAGTAACATCTGGATAATACTAATTAAATTACAGCCGACTAATTGGGCGTACGCAAGAAGTCTGAATATTTTCAGGCCTTACTGATTTCAAATTCAAAGCATATATAATGAACTGTAAAACCCCAAAATTCAAATATAAGAACTCTATCTATAGGTGATCGATGCAAAGAAAACGTTCTTGGGCGATTAATGATAACTGGGATTTTCCAAAGGACGCACCAAATCAGTTCAATCTGCGATAAGAATTCGAGACGTTCAATTAAATTTTCTTTTCGGATTGGATATCTCTGAGTGATGTTGCCATCTCCAACTGATGCGTTTGTCTCATCTACTAGTATGAGATGTGATTTTTTTTGTTGCATGTCCAGGTGATATCGATGGATCATTGGCAAACTGTTTTCTGGTCATTAACATGAAGATTAGTGTTTCTATTTTTTTAAATGTTTAGTAATTTGAAAGCAATGTATATATATATACGACTTTAATACAACAATGTGTCATATGTCGTAGCCTAATTCATACAAGAAATGGCAGCAGGTTTCTTTTTATTATAAAAGACTTCCTCTCTAAGTCCTCTTGCCACCATTGCCTCCGGACTCCCTTCCATCCACCTCTTTTCTGGCCGACCTCTCTTCCCCCTTTCCGATGGTACATGTTTCAGTATCCTTTTAGGCCCTCAGTCGTCCGCCATCCTTATAACATGACCAAATCATCTCAGTTTTTTCGTTTCAACTGAGTACAGGATGTTAAGTGGTCTGTTTTCTGCTTCCCTAATTCTGTCATTCGGAACGTGTTTTAGTCTTCATATCCTACAACTACGCCTCCAAAAATCCATCTCCATTGAAAAGCAATGTCAAGAACAAATTAAATTTAAATAAATTTGATATATCCGAAAGTTGTTCACTTTAACCTGCCGGCTAAGTTTTTTTCTTTATGTACATTGAAGTACTATTTAGTAGAAAGCTATATTGAAATATTTGAAAATTTCAAATTGGGTTCCGGATCACTTTTAAGCATTTCAAAGTTTCATTACTCTCCACTTCATCATGATTTAATTATTCTATCTATCTACTTATGTAAATTAAGATTAGATACACGAATTCTTTTTTGTATTTTCCCAGTAATTAAAGGCAACTTTAGGATTTAATAGTTGTACAAGGATACCATGTTTTGTCTATATCAGATATATTTTATTACTCATCCTGTGTTTTCCTACCTGCAATGCTTCCTTCCTTTCCCTATTGGCCAGGTTATCATCATGACTTGATAGCCCCAGACCGTAAGGATCTAGCCGCTGGCTGAGAAAGGTCAACACCAAAGGCTCCTAAATCTGGAAGATGTTGAAGGAGATGACGGTCCGTGGCGATCGTTCTCGTGCGTGTGCTCGTCGTGGTCGTGAGGCCGCTGATTGCCTCCCCCCTGCCGATTAATAGGGTCAGGACCTCTTCGTCCTCAGCATTAGCAGAGGCAGGAAGACCTCCGGCATCCTTCAGGTCAGGGGTTCCTGGTCTGTCATAGTCCTGAATTCGCTCCTCAGAAAAATCAGAAAAAAATATCAAATCGCACTACTTGTTGTAGGTAGAGGCCAATCCTTTTGTGATTTTTATTTGAAAATTTCTTTAGCAACGTTTAGCGACTTTTTGTATAGGATAAACTTGGATATTTAGCAACATGCTCGAGACTAGCGATACTACGCGGCCTGTGCATAAGTTATAGAACTTATATTAATCAACTTTAGTTTAAAGGTTAATGTGATGTAGTGCAGGACATTTTTTAAAAGTCAAAATTAAAAGAAAAGATCATAAAATCCCGGTGAATGCATTGGCGAACACTGAAAAATAGGCATTTTTTTTCATTGGTTCATTCGTAAGCATTATTTTGAAACGAATTTTTATTTTTTTGGAATCCCTACAAGGTAAAGATAGTTCGAGAAATTTACTTTCCTCATTTCTTCGCTTAATAAGAAACGTTAAATGCCTTTTGGTTGGCCGAGCGCAAGCCAGTTCCTCTTTTAACCTTGCTAATCAACGATTCAACATTTAGGCCATAGCGAATAAACCAGTCCTAACATTTTCTTCAAATTTGTTACTGAGAGTCTTCGAAATAAGAAAAAACCGCCTATTTACAGGAATAATTATTTTATCATATCTAAAATTACGGTATGCCTCCTTTTTTCTCAATTATAACAAAACTTGTCATTCAAGCTGCGTTTTTTTTTTCAAATCTGGCACAATTGTACTAAGGAATACGATGTATACCTCTTTTTTTATTTTGTTTCGTTCTAGCAGGGAAATAATAGTTTTAAGAGATCCAATTTTCCAAATTCTTTATGTTGCTGCCATGACCAACTATTTTTTGGTTATGGTTATCTAATCTTAATACTTGAAATTGAACGTGTTATGGCGCTGTGGAAACAATATTGGCCTTTAAGTCTTTGAGAACATTAGCTAATTCTTTTCTAAAGACTACAATGAAGCTTTTATTTTATGTTAATCACTAGGACACAGGAAGTGCCAGGACTGTTTGTTCCTTGGAAAGAACGATTGTACAGGGAGGTGATTTGTCCTAGATCCTAGCTCAACTGCCACATTGACCCCCTATTTCAGGTACCAGCTTTATAGTGCCTGGGTTAATCCCAGGAGGGTTCCAGATCCAAAAGGAGCCATCTTCGACTGCGGACCTTCAGCCTGGCAACTCCGCTCCCTATTTTAAGCAAGTACTAGTTAAATTATTTTATTATTTGAACATTACTCTTGGTTTTGAAATATGATTATTATAAATATACATGAAAAGTATGCTGTACTTGAATGCTATACCGATGGACTTGACTAAGAATTAGCTTCTACCTGAAGAATACAGGTATTGACTTGACTAACCGGAGGGTCGTGCACCGTCATTCAGCCCGTTCGATCCTATCGAAAACCAAAACATCCCCGAAATATGGTTATGCAGACAGGAGCCACGACCCTCTCCTCCACAACCGTTCGATGGGAACTCGATAGATCGAAGTTCTGTGCCAGGGCGAGCGGCTCGATCCTGAACGGCCGCAATCAGTGACCCTTGGCTCTCGAGTACACGACACAATCTATCTCTTCCCACGATAGTCCACTATCTCTCTCCCTCTCTCTCCATTTTCACTCCCACCCTCTCTGTCTCCGCTCACTGTATCATGAATATTAATACATTAAGAAACATAACGAATACATACACTTATAAATTTGAAGTATTTTTATCCCTTTTTTTTTTTAGGGAATCTTTTTTAGCCACGCTGAGTAATTTTCGGGAGGGAAAAACTTATAGGTTCGCGTCACCGAAATGCTCGTGACGTAATCCTCGAGACTGGCGACGCCTAGTTAATAACTTAAGCTAAGTTGTTAGAACATTTAAGACGCTATAATTTATATAAAAAGTCACTTAATAGTTGTGCAATTCATAATGATAATAATAACTTAGGACATCAATAACTAGTTATAATTTTGGTTCCTCTCTATTATTTCAATTTGAGATTTTTTTATTTTAGCTTGTGAATCCCATTATGTGTATTGATTAATAAATAAACTATTTGAAAATGTATATTGTTGTGAGGTCTGAAAACCAAAGTAATGTTAATAATTTCAATTTTAAAAATTCAGCCTACGGTTGATTTATAAATTCAAAAAAGAAAACAGCTATTCTAAGTCTTGAGATTTCACTTCTGCCGGCAATCCTCATGATTTCTTTGGTGTTTTAATTGTTTTATTAGCGCTACTTTGTTTGTAAGATATCCAACCCTTTGGTCGGAAATGCCTAAGGTTTGATATTTATATAGAAAGTAAAATATTAAATTGGAAAAGGTAAAAAGTACATAACAATACTCCCTGGGAGAGATATTGGTACTGAATTTTGGAAAACAGAGATAATTTTTTTTACAAAATTCATGTCGGGGCTAACTGCCGTCCAAGGATTGCTGCGGTAGAAATACACTCTTGTTTTGCTATTTTTAATTTACTGATATCACTTTCGTCCCACTGATGCTGTCATTTAAAGAGGTCTATTGAGTTCTGATGGAATGAGAAAGACAGTGCGAATTTTTTTCTTTAAGGCTGTGAATTTATGTGAAATACTGTTAGTAAATATACATCCAGGTTTGTGATTGATCTGAGTGTAATAGTTTTGTTATCTTGATGTAACATTATGTCTATACTTCATTGAATTTAATATTTGTAAAATTACAACATTATTGAGGAAAGTCGGAAAACAGGTTACTTGTCGAAGACTAAAATTGGTATTGAATCAGTCGAATTTTCCAAAGTTTACACCGATATCGATCTTCTGCTGAACTTTTAGTGTCACTTCTAAACTAGTGTATAGTATCACTTGGTATGAAAAATTCAACTAAATTAAATGTATTCGTTATGATATTTATATCGATTTGTATATCGATTCTCTATTTCCATGGTTCATCATGAATTGAATTCACCTTTCGCTTAGTATATTATATTTTAGGAAAAATATGGTTCTTCAATGTATCGGAAGAAGGTATCGGAACATCGATATTTTTAGTTATAAATAACTACACCGATATTTTTCGAGCTTCTCCCAAAAGGAATCGAATTATTTCAAGAGAATAAAGTTCTCTATATCTTGTCGATTTAAAGAAACCCCTCCCCTCGATATCCGATATCCGCTCCACATCTTGTTGCAATAGGTAAACATATACTTTAGCCTTTTATTCATTAAAGGATTTCGTGATATTTCTATTTTCATTTTCTCATTGATCAACTAGACAGTAGAGAACTTTCTGACTATACAAACAATTTTAATGAACCTGAAAATTGGTAGTTCTGTAGATTACAGTTCGTAAAAGACAGGGATCGTTGCAATGAACCGAAGTAAGTGCGATAAATGTCGCGACGAAGTGCACTTCGATTAAGGTGCACTTTTCTTAAACGATCGAGATCAGAAAGTCGATGCCAGAATTTCATCGTTGCATTCCGAAGTGTTCTTTGCTATATAATTCAGGCTACGGAACATAAGGATTAGTTTTAAAGCTTTCAAGTCCTTTTTTCTATCCTTTCTCTCTCTTATGTCTGAATTAACTATTTCAAAAGATAAACAATTTGTTAGAACATCTCTTAAATGTGTATACTACCTACCTCATAATTAAATAAGCACTATATAAGAAATCTTAACATATCTGTTTATGAGAGAAGCTTAAAACATATTATAAGTTACTTAAAACATTATATATGACTTATAAAAAATCACTTTCAGAAGGATAGTAAAAGTTTATTTTCTGAAAACGTTAATGACAGTGATTTATAAATATAAATAATTAATTAATATCGATGCACTTAACGTTCTCAATCTCTAGTTTAGACTTTCAATAATTTTATGATATTTATATAAGTATCCATAATTTTATGGATAAACCTGCAACACTACAACCCGTGAAGGATCTGGGGTTCACTACATGGTAGAAGTTGTAAAGTTCTTGGAGAACGATTGTGCAGGAAGGTGATTTCTCCTAGGCCACTCTCAACCACCAGAAGTTCTCCCCTTGTTTTTGGTAACCTCTTTATAGAGGCTGGGTAAGGACCAGGAGGGTCCTAGATCCCACAGGATCAACCTCCGGCTCATTAACAGGCTTTTAAGTCTGCCAGGATTTTAACCCTGAACTATCGGCATGGCAACTCAGAACTCTGCCACTGAGCCATATGCTCCCAATTATATGGATAAAGGAATCTTCTATATCACGGACATAAGAATAAGAATATTGAAAATAATGCAAAAATGAAATTGAACGTATTAACAAAAACAAATAACGTTCTGTATATCTCATAACAATCAGAACTCGAAATAACTACGAAATTTCTTTTTCAATTATGCCTACCGATTATTATAGCCTATATTATGAATTGGCCGTTCTTGCTATAATTTATTTTAATAATATGGACTGTGACATTTTCGACTGAGGTGCGATGGTTACAAATGAGGTGTGAATATTGATCATGCACAAATGTTGGTTACACACAAGCTGAATGATTGATAGTGCTGTCGATAGCAAATAATAGCTTTCTGAGAAAACGAGGAAATTATATAGGCCATATTATCGAAATTAATGAGTTGTTAGAAATACCGCGAACATTTCTAGAACGAACGATTTGCTAAATTAAGTTCATTAAAAAAATATGTTTTTCCTTTTCAATTATTAAAGTAAATAATATAATCTCTAAATGTGTAAAATATGTATTTAAAGAAAGTTGTTAAACATAAAAATAAACTTAAAATTATTTAAATAATTACATTTTTGTGGGGCGTTTGGAATACTTGCTAATTATTTATTTAAATTTCCTTTAACCGTTCAACTGGCAAAAATCGTTAAATATTATTTATAGTTTTCATGGTCATTTAAATGTTATATCGTTAAGTGTTGGAGGATAGAAAGTTGGTTTGTTGCTTAACTGCAACTAGGCTTCTGTTATTATACCTAAAAATTTTAACAGTTTACGCTTCACTTTCATAATAATTATGCTTCAGAACAGGATTTGCAAAAATAATAATTATTATAAATATGCGTAGTAAAAAATTGGAATACTATTTGGTTGAAGTACAGTCGAGAGACAAAGTCCCTTTAGGAAAAAATAAATCAATTATGCTCTAAGAGTTGAGAAAATAAAAAATAAATCATGTTTGAGCCACTTATATACTACATGTTATCTCTCGTGTTAGAATAGGTTTACCGATATGATGTTTTGTAATGTTAACTTAAAGAATCCTCAACCAATAATTGATATTAAGAAAAATATAAAAACTATATAACAGCATTACATTGCGCCACTTAAAACTGCCAACCTAACCACCTCTCCTACAAACCTGGCCAGAATCACGACACGGGCACAGAGCGATTAGCCTCGTTCGCAGCGGACACGAACCTTCTCACGTTGTTGTTGAACCTCCTCCACCTCCTTCTAGCTCGTCATCTCTCACGTCTCCTTCATCGGATCTCTTTCCTCATCATCATCTCGATAATGTATCCCAATGCTCTATCGATCAACTTCATTTCTGTATTCAGCTGCTGTTGAACTCTCCATCTCATCAGTTTGGGAGTTTATTATATTTCATTACTAATTACTACATTTGATCTGTAATAATTTCATTAACTTAATGCTTACAGAGTACCTTAATTAATGCTCCAATACTCCAATTAATGACAAGAAACGCTCACGTGTAGCAAATGACAATTAAAAAATGTAATAAGAACACAAGAATTCCTCTCACATTGGAAATATTAACTCATTAAAACGACTCACATATTTACAATATTGTTTAAAACAATAAACCTTATATTTTGTTCCAAAGTAATTCAAAAACTAATGTACAAAAGAATTATTGACATTTACTCACCAAATGAAAATACCTTGTTCTTAGTTAAACTGAGTTATTCATTATATTGCTCGAGTAAGGCATGGTAACATCCTTGATTCGTTCTGTCTTGGTATGAGTACACGGAGGTTCAATGCTAGTGCATGTACCATTTACATTGACATTCTCCAAGTAGACCCACTTACAAAAGTACAAAATATTCGAGTCAAAAATATATACTTATTATGTTAGAATCAAGGCATAGTCACATTGATGCCTAAACCTACGTTCTGATCTTAAGTAACCAACAGAAGACTATTTTTCAAAGATTGTATGATAGCCTGCACGGAACATCCAGAAAGAGTTGTGGATAAAGTCGCAAGACTTCTAAAGGAGCCTTAAAAATGTACTAGGTGGGATATCTCCTTCTACAGGTGTGGGGCTGTGGGACTGGCAGACAAAGGGTAGACCAAAGTGTAGATGGGATGATTGAGGAGGAGAGGTTTTCGTTTCGGCATCGAACCTTCCAGTCCTCTAAGCCTTTTGCCATTGTTATTATTATCATTAAACTCATTGACGCGGAATGAACTTACCTATTGCATCGAACTGATCCGACAACGGCAATCCCTTAGCAATAAGACAGATAGTTGCCATGCTGACTATTGCCAGGTAACTAACTATCTCTTGTGATTTGAGTTAATTAAACAAATATTATTGTTGTTGAGCAAACATTTAATTACCATGATGCTTACGTTCCATCCACAATCAAACTACAATCACAACTAATTGCTGTCTGGTTTTAGGCGAGTTAATCAAGGATTCAGTAACTATTCAGATATTGTCGAGGTACGGCCCTGTCTGGTCTAATTTAACTTCAATCTGTCTTTATGAACATTAATAGAATATATAGGTTTCATTTATTGAATAACAATGAATACGGTATACCTCACTTACATATTAATGTTCTACCGTTTTGACACACACAGAACCATATAAAACTTCAAGTTCTGTGTATCACAAATTAAAATAAATAATAATGAACGGCTTAGGTAGCCCGAAACCGATAGCACTAATTGCAGTTATCCGTTCCCAAACCAACACTATGTGGGATCTTCCGTCCTACGTTTCGGTCTAACACCTCAGATGTTCACAAGTAGCAAGTTACTTAAACTTTTATGAATTCATTCCTTACAAAGGCCAATAACACTACCAGCCTACCTCAACCTTTGTTAAGTTAACCATAATAATCGTGTGCATGCTCTGGGATTCAGCGTTTATAACGTTTCATTGCGGTGGACTCTCGAACCGAGTATTCTACTCAATACCTGATTTTTGGAATACAAGAAGGCGTTTTAATCTTTTTAAGTTAGCACTCATGTTGAGCACTTGAAAGGATCAAATCTTTATAAATATAAAACGAATATAATTAGAAACATTAAATAGTACCTATATTCTTAAAAAATGGAAATGGAAAAATTATGGGTAGAGGTGTCTAGTTCAATTTATCATATATACATATATTACTCACAATATCTGAGGCACTCAGAATCAAAAGCCAGTTTAATTAAGCAAATTTAATCTCCCGAAACATTGGGTCCAGAACCAAACTAAAAACATGAAAAATAAGACGGAAAAGCGTCGTGTTAGACAAAGTTTTGATCCTGAACGCCTGGATTTTGCTCATATTGTTCATATTCCAAACCAAACTTATACGAACCAAACTCTCCGCATTTGAACGCAAATAGGGGCTAGAGGAGATTCCAGTGCTTCAACCCCAGTCACTTGATCGGTTCGGTATCATACGAGTGGTTCGGTATCATACGAGTGGTTAGTAGCTCGTATTATAATCCTCTTTTCAGCATGGGTTCTAATTTAAATTCTAGGGAATATCATTCTGCCTAAGTTTTAAGATATAAAAAAACCCTGTTCTGTTGCTTTAAGCAGGTGCATCGAGTAAACCATAACTAAGCCTCCAATATTCAAGAATTCAATGTTTGCCAATTCTAAACTATGTTGATCAAATCAACGAATTCCAGAGTTCCCAAACCGTTGATTTCAATATTTTGCCAACTCGAGCGGACTATTTAGACTGTCTGTTTATTTGGGATTGGTATTATTCGATGTTGTGGAAAGCCTTGGCCCTTTACATTGACTACTCCGGTCTTCAGGATCGATTATAGCTGGATAATACCAAAAAAGTTTATATGAGACATTCTTCAAACTAAACTTGGCCTTTTGGTTTCTAATAAATATGCTGTCTCTGAGGGAAGAAAAATGACAATCGAATTTTTATTTTAAATATTTTTATTTTGAAGAGAAAAGATTTGCCCCCAGCCGGGATTAGAACCCGGATCTCCGCCTCACTGTGGCAAGGCTATAACCATTTGAGCCACCAGGGTCGCTCCCTACCTAGGACAAATCTTTTCATTTCACCGTTCCCATATCCCCCGTGTTCTCGCTATACACGAGGAAGAATGTTCATTGAACATTACTTTAATTTATTTTAATTTTAGGATCTTTTTGACATACGTCATTCTATTATTTATAATTTATTATAATTTTTTAATCATTGCTTTAATTTTTGAATATTTTTATTTCGAATCTCGGCTGGGGGCAAATCATTTCTCTTCAAAATAAAAATATTTAAAAATTAAACTAATTATTAAAAAATTCTTATGAATTTATATTTTGTCACAAACCTATCTCTAGAACTTGTGGTCATGTTTTGTTTCCAATATTGAAAATGTGCCGATCTAACGAGTTAAGACGATCATTCGTATTATATGATAATGATATTATTAATATCGTTTTTTTTATTATTGATTTTTTTCTATATCCTTACAGCCATTTAATAATGCGTAAATTCTACCCGATATTGTTCGATATACGTAGCAACTATTTCATCATTTGAAAAATGCAGTCAATTTTGATATTCAGATACCTATTTCAAATATGGTACCAACACCAAGGGGAGCATGGATTATTTCCCCAGCTCTCTTCACAGCGCGGTATGTGCCCATAGGATTTTATAGGAATCCTGAGTAGCCTGCATCGTTTCGGGCTTAAATATCCCTATCCTAATTACTCCTGGATGGAAGAAATTTAGGACTCTAACTGTAGAGTCGTCCGATTAGTCATTTCTGCATAAAGCGATGTTAATTGAATAAACAAACCTCTTGGTTCTTCTGCATGTTTGGAAGTACGAACGTATGGTTTGGAAGAACGTGCGTATGGTTTGGAAGGACGTACGTATGGTTTGGAAGTACTTACGTATGGTTTGGAAGTACGTAGGTATGGTTTGGAAGTACTTACGTATGGTTCCATTATTCATAGCAACTAGTCTACTCAATATGATAAATTTAAGAAAAATATTTTCGTGCTATCGATTTATACTGCGGGTTTTCTTCCTTTCTTTTTTTCATTTTATGTAACTAGAAATAATCGTAAAATTCGCTAGCTTGTTTCTATGAATTTGAATTTCTCTGAATTCTTAGAGAACTATTTCTAGAATGGTTAATATCAATGAAGTGGTGGAACAATCAACGTTTGTTTGATAAAACTGTATTAATCCTTTGTAGTGCTGTTAGCTGGCATTATTATATACTATATGTAACTATTTGATCACGAATCTACCCCTGGCAACTGTTTGCATGTTACTACGACTAGTAGCTCACCTGCTTTCGAAATCCCTGGATATTATCAAGACTGTCAGGTGCAATAAAGACCTTTCCCCTTGCCTACACCGGTTGCTCAATTAGCAGGTAACAATACTCGTATATCCCTTAACTAACATTATGTCGCTTCGTTGCCAATAATAGCTGAACCAGTTAGTGTTCGTCACTAACAGGCTGGTTTAACCATTACAGATATTATTGATATCACAGTGAGTACATAACATTAAAAGGGGCCGATAAAACTGACGACAAAACTCGCTCAATCTCTTGAACTATCTATCCACCACTCTCACTCCTTAGACTAATATTTTCCCATAAAAATAAACTATAACCAAATAAAAGAATTATTATGTAAAATATGCTACTTAAGCCGATATGGATTTATGCCCATTGTGGGACTCGTGCGAAAAATGTCACTTACAAATCATTGAAATGTTTCATTAGAAATTCCTTCGTTATATTACCCATTGTCGCTTTTACATTACTAATAAAACATTACACAAAGATCTCAACATACCACTCGTGACTCATACAATTAAGAAAACTACAAAAAATTTCACGACTCACTTGCTGGACATCCAAACTTACCGGTGCAATGATTACTGACAGACACATTACCACAGAATCCGACAAGGAGACTGAAAGGTCTCTGGAGCAGGGATCTACTACAGAGATATCTGAACACAGTAGGAGTGCCTTCATTTGGAGGTTTCTCCATTCACTCTTCCACGTGAATAGAAGGTTTGCAAAAGAAGATCACAAATACAAGATGTGCCAAATAGCTAGCATTTGTATAATATCCCTTAATAAATATGTAAAGAACTGAATAGTCTAGATCAAGGAGGCAAAAGTTATGACAGAATGAAAATTTAAAACGGTTTATAATATATGGGAACGGTATTGTATCATCTATATCATGTAAAATTATATAAAATAGTATATACAAATCTTTTTACTTTTTTTTTAATCTCTATTATAAATTATTAAATTGGCTTTTCGATTGTTTCAGACACTAGCCGACATTGCTCTTCCCTGAAATGAAAGGTAATTATTAGACATAATTTTATTTATCGATTCATAGTTTCGTATTCGTACATCGATTGAAAACTGCTCCGTCGGATTTCACAAGTCGAGAAGTTTTCAAATGAAAAATATTAGTCATTTAGTAAGCTTAGAGACTGTTATTCATTTCTAAGTATTTCTTAAAGTTGTATTAAGAAGTAAGGAACGCATAACTACGTAACTCAAATGAGTTTAGTGATCTTCATTTTGTTTAAACAGATGGCATAATATTTCAGATACATAGTAGTAGTGAATTTTCAGATAAAGTATTCAATAATTAAATAGTTGAGATATAACAAAGTCTGCATCCAAAAATATCCGCGATGATTTAGTAACATGCTCTCAGGCGATAGTATATAGACGAATCTTTGAAGCTAACAAAACTCTCTAGGATACTTTTTAGCTTCTTTCGCGTCATATCATGTTTCTTATTCTCTTGTTGTTTTTTTTTAAAAACAATGCCTTATTATTTTACTTTTTGTTGTTTCGCCGTTAAATTCCCTAGCACTTATTTTCCTAGCACTTACTTCCCTAGCACTTAATCACACGCCGATATATTATTGTGGTCTACAGAACCTGGTTATTACTTCACAATTCCAATCTAAACAACGATCTTATAAGCAATTTTGCAAACTATATATTCCTTCACAATCTGTATAATGTTCCTAAATGTTTTAGGGATTGGATTATTTTAGTTATTCTTTACTGAAAGAATCAATGCCTGCATAAAAAAGCAAGCGTGTTTCGGAGAAATACATTGTTACAATTTACTTGACAAAATGAATATGGTCAATTATATTTAAATTAAAAGGGAGAAAGGATTAAACATGAAACATCCTAAACTTCAAACATTAATTGAAACTTGATTTATTTTTCATTTACTCATTTATTATTTAATTATTTTTATCTCTCCCTCTCTCTCTCTCTCTCACTCTCTCTCTCTCTATACATATATAGCTGTCTATTTCAGTGCACTTTTTTTTTAATATACATAAACATAGTATCGTACTATTATGAAAGTTAGCTGACGCGTTAGGAGTATCATTACCGAAAATATATACAAAAAGTAATTGCATAAAATAATTAGAAATAAAAATTAAAAAAAAAATCAGTTAGGAAATATCTTCAAATATCATATTATACATGGATGTTTTTATTAAATAATTATCTATTCAACAACGGAAGGGTATTGCGATATATTTGTAATGAAAATGAATAAAATTATAGATTCATTTAAATCAAATAAATTTATTTCTTAATATTTCGAATTTTTGTTTTATCGAATTCAGAGATAAAATCCTAACTATCTCTTTTCCATCAACGTCCTTTTAACAAGGATCTAACAGTTTTTTTTATATAATTTTTTTTTGGGGCTCAGAATACAATATTTTATCAATATATTGCTTAACATTGTACATGAAATATTTTTAGTTAGATACATGGAGCGGAGTGGCTCAGTGGTCGAGTACTAACAGTCCGTGGCGAAGGTTCTGGGTTCAAATCCGGTTGCGGCAGATTTTATTTGATCTGTCAGCAACTGGGGATGCTAACAGATCCTTGGAATCGATACTTTTATTCATTTACATTACAAATATATCGCAATACCCTTTCGTTGCTAAATAGATAATTATTTAATAAAAACATCCATAAGCTGAGGAGAGGATGTTGAAGGCCTCCTAAGCTCCTCGGGCGATAGTTCACCTGCCCTTTAGTTTTATTTTAGTAAACCTGAGCCTGACATTATTATTTATAAATACCAGATGAATCTGATGCAAATATATTACCCGCCTAACATCCTGTTGTCACAATGATGTAACCATAGATAAGGTTGTGAGTGCACCAGAGGAACGTGTTCTGCGGAATTCCCCAAACCTCATTCAAAATGATAACTTGTTTTGTTTTTATGAAAATGTCAAGGAAATAACTGAACAACTATCGAGAACTTTCACCGGTAGATCATATAGTTAATTTTACTTAATTAATTAATAAATACACTACGAATTTTTTTGTTTTTAATTTATTTATTGAAATTTACAACTGTATACAAAATACATCAAGTAAATAAAATGAGTGAATACATTGACATGAAAAGACAAGTTGAGAAACTACCCAGTGGTAGTACTCAAATAAAAAGTTCAGCTCAGAAGGTCACGAGGCCATCTTCTTTTCAGACGCCTCGGAGGATTATCAGGAATTGAAGAGGTTGCGAGGTTTGAAACTAGTGGGTTTGAGTGCAAATGAAGTTTGTCATGAAAAGATTGATATCGGATTCGGGCCAAATCAGCAATAAACGGGACGTTAAGGTCATTATGGATTACTTTGTTCGTAACAAAGTAAGGAGCATTAAGGATTTTCCGAAGGATTTTGGATTGCAAGGATTGAATACGAGAGGAATTCGATGGCTTAGTGGAGTCCCAAAGCTCTATTCCGTAAGTCCAGATGGGTCTAATGATTGTCATGTATATGAGTATCTTGTAGTTAATAGGGAGCTTAGATCGTTTATCCAGTAAATGTTGAAGTAGCCTGAAACGGCGGGCTGTTTCTTGTCGTTTCAGTCTAGTCTGAGGATTCCAAATTAAGCGTTTGTCAAGGTGTAGTCCTAAGTACCGGATCTGTTCTAAAGGACTTAGAGGGATGTTATTAAACGATGCAGGGGGGCAGGAAGTCGCTGGTTTACGACGGAGGGTAAAGGCGATTTTATGAGATTTGTGAGAATTTATTTTAATCCTCCAGTTTTGACACCAATTTTCAAGGTCAGTGATGTGGGATTGGAGGCTTTGCGATGCAATAACTGGATCAGTGTTGACAGATAACAGACATGTGTCATCCGCATACGTGGTAAGGATAGTATTAGGATGAGTTGGGATGTCAGCCTGTATAAACTGTGTAGAGAATTGGGCCGAGGATACTGCCTTGAGGAACGCCGGCAGATTGAGGAAAGATGGGTGAGTAGACATTATTATGATTTACTGTAAATGATCTGTAGGAGAGATAAGATTGGAAAATGAGAAAGTATGTAGGAGGTAGGAATTTACGGAGTTTGTAAAGCAACCGGGGTGCCAGACACGGTCGAAAGCCTGTTCGACATCAAGGAAGACCGCTGGACAATACAATCCACGTTCCAAAGCTGAGGAAGCAACATCCACCACATGATGGCACTGCTGAATAGTGGAGTGGGATGTTCTGAATCCAAACTGGTGATCTGGGATAATGTGATTCGCATTTAGGATGGGGTACAATCGTTTCAGGATGAGCTTTTCCAGGATTTTACCCATTTGATGGTAAAAGTGAGATAGGGCGGTAAGAGGAAGGGTATTCCGGTTTCTTTTTAGGTTTAGGTATCATTTTCACGACGGATAACTTCCAGATGTTAGGAAAATATGTACACTACGAATTAAATGGAGAAACAAGTACTTTAGCCAGATATGAAATATATACGATATATTAGACGACTCCATAATTAATGATGAAAGAGTGTTCAACTACAATAAATAGTGGCCTTGAGAACAGCTGAATCCTTTTTAGTGGAGCTTAGATCTGTTTGATTTATTTATTGCTACGAAATGTGATGATTGTATCGTATAATATAGAAAAAACAATCATTTTATGAAAAATTACAAATTTGTTGATTTTGAAAAAATATAGTCCAAATTTAAACTTCTTTTTTTAAAGATTTTTTTTATTATACAACTGGTAAATAGGATGAGGAGGAGTATTTGGCGCTGTTGATTGGATAATATAAAACCAATCCCCTATCGTATGACAGGCTGCTCCTATTACAATTAAAGTGGACGGGGGGGGGGGGGGGCCCTTGTGGTCTAGTGGTGAGCGTAGCAAACTACTAAGCCCAAGATCGCGGGCCCTAGGATTTTTTTAAGGGAGTAAAAAATACTTAGTTACGCCGTCCTTCGGAAGGGGCGTTAAACGGGGGTCCCGAGCCTGTACGATATCAGCTACTCGCTAGAAATGCCTATCCTAATTAAACCTGGATAGCAGAAATTTAGGAACTGCTGCATCGATTAGCCATAAAGTGACGTTAAATGATCGAACAAACAGTTAAAAAGGTTTTTATTCCGTAATTCTCCGGGGAACTTGTAAAGCTAAAATGGAGTTTATAAATGTATTTCTTGGCTGGCCAGGTTCCTTCCAAGATGGCATGGCATGGTTTGGGTAAACAGTGAAGAATACAAACGTCTCAAAGAAGATATTACCAAACTTCTTCCGAAAGGATTATTCCTTTTAGGAGACACGGCTTATCCATTTTTTAATGGATATAAATGAAATAAAATTATTGATTTTGTTACTACGCTAGATAAATTATCCAATATAGTTGCTATTGTTATATTATTCCAATTATAGAGACAGTTTTGAATAATATTATTGTTATTGAAGTTCTATTATTAATTTTGTTTTTATTGCAAGAAGCATTTCAGTTGAATATTCTAGCAATTGTAGGGACGCTGTTATTTTATATTCTTTATACCACTGAAGTACTATAATTAGTATATACTGTATTTCTTTCTCAACAATACTTAGTATTAATATTTAAATTGGAATAGATGTATAATATAATTAATATACGAGTTTACGTGAGGAGGCACGTAGGAGATGGGGAGGAGGTTGTCGTTTTATCTGATTAATCTCCCTCCCTATATTCGCTCCACTTTATTCATTCTGTCGTTCCGTTTGGAGCGATCTTCAGAAGTCGACTAATTGTTGTGAAATAGTTGCCTGAATGAATGAGTCTTATGTGAGCTATATTAATACATGTTTCTACGTCATAAAGAATTTGTTAATTAATCTTTACTTACTAAACTTAGCGTAGGCTTTCAAATGTTTCTATTGACCCTCTCTGTGCCAAAATATCTCCTTAGAATTTTCATTTAAATTAGCTCTTCTGTTTCCCCTCGGTGATTCGGTTGGTTTACTGAGGTTTAATGATATATAATAGTAAATAAAGTATATTAAATAGATCAGCTAGATAGAAGGTGTAAGTTATAAGAGGGACCGCAGACAGGTAGTAGGCCTAGGCAGGGAACCTGATCAATACGCAAGGACTAGGTCACTAACACTGTCTCAGCAGTTCGCCCTCTCCTCCAGCTCTTCTCTGTACTGCAGGGTCCTTCTTCAAGTTAGCTTTCCATATCTGCAATGTAACATGTCGAATAGGACATAAGAAGGCTTATGTTGACTCATAATATCAACAAAAGTTTTCAAAAAATTATAAATACATGTTCAAAATTTAATAAACTCACTTAAGTAATATTCCTCTAAGACCTGCATAATTAAGCCCCTAGACAAAATTAGAGAACAGGTTCTTCAAAAAACGATTTAATTTTTTGTTCAAAATTGCGTAAAATGAAACATATGTTTGTAAAGGAAATTTTATTCAGCAACATGTTGAAATTGTAATTGAAAAAATTCAAACCTTTTTATTTTTAAGTAAATAAATTTCCCACGTACATATTTTTCTCAGATTCGAACGAAAATATCGATTGTGACCATTTCTGATTTCAGTTTGACTAGACTATTTAGTCACGGCATCTGCATTAGATTACATATACATATGGTCTTGAGCCTTTGAATACGAATACATGATTAATATAAAATTTAACGGATGGTTTTCCTCAACATTTTTTTAACTACTTGCGTAAGAAAAAGTATCCTTCTGTAAAAATATTGAAATCAACATTTATGCTAAGCATTTTTTTTTCTATTAATATTAATTTACATATAAATTTACTAGGGAGCGGATTGGCTCAATGGTAGAGCAGTGAGTTGCCATGCCGGAAATCCTGGTTCAAATCCCGCTGCAGGCAAGACTTTTATTTAGTCTGTTTGCAGCCGGAGATGGGTCGTATCGTATCTAGGACCCTCCTGGGGCTCACCCAGCTTCTATATAATGTTATGAAAATATGGTACCTAAAATAAGGAAAAAATCTGGCGGTTGAACGTGATCTATGACAAATCACTTCCTTGCACAACCGTTGTCCACGAAACAGTACAGCCTCTAACATTTACTGAACCCCAGACCCGTTCACGAGTTGTAGTGGTACCTACAGGTTTTTTTTTAAGTCTTATTATTCCTTATTTAATTTAATAGAAAAAATTAATATTAGCATGTAACGTAATTTACTTGTATAATTTCTGAGCTGTTACTACTTATAAATTTCAAACTTACGCTCGATATCAGCGTAAAAACTCCGAGACTCACCTGTGAACAAACAACAAAACGCATGATTAATGATTTATCTTTCCCAACTTTATGGTGGTACCTACAGGTTTTTATTTTTTAATTTACTAGTACTTTTAATATTACATTCTATATTTTCAACCTGAATATATTACTATTAGATAATTCTGGATGTATATAAATAGTAATGCAATGTTTGAATCACTCACTCGAGAGGTCGTGGGCTTTGAATGTTTGCTCTAGCGTTGGATTATTCAACGCAGTCTATAATAGAACATAAAGAAAATAAAAAATCTTTATTTGTCAGATATATTCAAACATTCAGCAATGATTTTTTCAATATTTGGTCTGTTATTTTTAGGTATAATACAGTATATGTATATTATATCTACAGCCCCGGTGAATAAGTGGTTAAGTCTAATTTTCTCTAAAATGAGTTTCTTGTACTTAAGTAAGCGTAATCGAGTTATTTTCGTAGTGAATAAGGGGCTAAGTAAGGCATTGGCTTGAAAATGAGTTATTGCTTATATTACAACTACATTTAAAGCCAAAAACTACGAGAATAGTACGACTCCGGTTATCTGAAAGCAGTTAACTCTTTCTGGACAAATTCCAACTTTACGACTTATTCCCGGGGCTGTTGATATAATACAGTAATTATATCCAATAATAATCAGTAAAGTAATTATTATCAATAATTCATTAATTGTCGTACTAATCTATTGCTAACAACACCCCGAGGGTTTGACAAGAAACATAATCTCAAAAATTTCGAACGTAGAATTATCACAGTAATGCTATTTTTAAGCAATTCCTTTACTATCAAAATGTTGGGGAATGCTGCAAAAAGTAAGAAAAGAGAGATCTGAAATTGACCATTTTTTAATTTGATTTTCTACTTGGTTGATTAAACCTTAGTTCCATTGTTGATTTTGTTGTCAGGTCAACTTTGTTGTCTGTATTCAAGTTTTAGTCAATTGATAGGAAATTCAATCCATTTAGAATTTGAAGTGTGAAGACAAATATTTATGAATTGATTCATGCGTTCGAGAGAAACACTGTTTATCCGAGAAAACAACCACTAAATCTGTTTCATTTACCTCTGAGTTCCTGTCAACCGTTATTAGAGAGCTGTGAGAAATGTGAGTTTAACCCATGATGGGAATATTTCACAGGAAATACCAACGGATAAGTTAAAAAATGATGGTAAATTAAAACTTAAAAATTTGTTTTAGCGATTTATCAATAAAATATAATATTTTGACTTTTAATTTCGAAAGGGCAAATTGAAGGCATGATGCATAAACATTACGTTGTTGACGTGACAATAGAAAAATTTCGTTGACTTAAACACAGGTGATCATACCCAGGGGGTGGAATCACTTTGGGCTTCAGTCAAATGAAGAAACAAAAAATAACTTGGATTTATTTCTGTGCGAATTCACATGAAGGAGAAGCTACGATAACGAAGGTTTGTTCAGTATTATTTTAGAAAGCATTGCTGATTTTTATCCACAAATTTAATTGCGATTGTTTTGTTTTGAGGTTATTTATAAATATACACGTGTTTTGTTATGAGTATTTTATTTAATAGCATAAATAACACATACCTAAATTAATAATCTGCATGCGTTTTCCGAAACAGCCCCAAATTTTGTTAACAGTCGTTTCTTAAAGACCTTTCGATAGTGAACAGGATTGTGAGGTCAAAACAGGTGGAAAAAGTGTTCAAACGGCTCAAACGGCTGAAAAAGTATGTCGGTAAATGTGAAAACCTCGTAGTGGGTATGTTGACAGCTCTTGGGGGTACAGCTCTCGAGGTGAGGCGGCTTCCGCCAGTTGGGGTTCGAGCACCTCAAACAGCTCTCGAGGTAGGGCGGCTTCCACCAGTTGGGGTTCGAGCACCTCAAACATCCACGTTTTTATTTTGACTAGAATGGCAGTACCAGCGATTGGCAAGGATTTTAAATATAATAATAATATTGATTCCGCAGTGGATCTGCTTTCCTAAACATTTAGGAAAATACGAGTTATCTCGTTTTACTCCTGTAGTTATGAATGCATACAAATAATTTAAGATAATCAAATTTTATTAATCTTTGATGGTCTATTATAGTATATTATAAACAATCAAGTCGTAGTCGGAATAAAGTTTTTTTTTATTTTGAATACCATAATAAATATAAAAACTAAATTAAAAAATGATTGAGAAAAATATTAATGAGAAATTAAAGCCAACAAACATGAAGATTGGTTGAGCAATTCTCTAAAAAATGTTACATATTTTAAATAGGCACAATTAATACGACATTAGTAACTATTTATGGTATCTATTCTACAGGTTTTCGCTTCGAGTCGAGTTACAACAGATTATTCATTTCATTTGTAATATTTTCCAAAAAGTTATCGTGAGCTTTAGTAAGGAAAGGAAAATGCAATTATGGCTAATGAGTAGATATCGGTAATCACTTAATCAAGAAATAAAAGTTTCAACTAACATTTCGAAGTGTAGGTGATTCGTGATGGTCATCTCAAGATTCATTTGAAATGATTACCGAAGTATATACATTTCCCATAATTACGTTCTCTTTTCCATACCAAAGCATGTGATAACATATTGGAAAATATTTAAAGTGAAACAAATGCAAAGTTAAAACATAATGTGACTAAACACGAAGCAATAATTATCCGCCTGAGCTTTAAAAAATAGTCACATTGTTACAACTCAATTGCCCTTCAATCGGCTAAAATATTTATACCCTGGTCCGATTATTTATTGAAAGATTCTGTAATTATTTAAGTTGTTTCAGTATCGAAATGATCTGCCAGGAGATGACGAGACGAGACGAGATGTAGGTCAGATGTTTTTACATCGAAGCTCTTCAGAAAGCCGAGTCTCTTTTTTATCTTTCCTTTCCAATTAAAGATGGACCGCACCATCGCGAGCTCTTCCCCAATTCAGAGGTTTCGAAAGGATACACTTCCGTTAATTAAAAGAGGCGATCGTCTGCAGGGCCCTCCAAGTTGGGGGTTGAGATGCCGAAGGATGGCTTCGTACTTTTCAAAGAGGCGCTCCTCAACGACCACTTCGTCATTAATTTGGGGCTCTCCTCAACCAGTTTGTAACTTCAACGTTCAACGATCGTTTCTTATTTTACTTTCCAATCTGTTTCTTTTTATTTTGGTTTGTTTATCCAATAGGAGAGGATAGTGAACTGTGTGGGATGCCGAGTCCCTGGCAGATTAATTCTTTATTCTTTTAACATGGATCGAACTTGTCGGATCTGGATTCTCCCTTGGGGCTCTCCCAGCATCGATAAAATAGATACATGTAATTGGGGAAGAAACCTGGTGGTCAAGACTGGCCTCGGCCAAATCCTTGCACTACCGTTCACTAAGAAATAGTCCATATATTTTAATTATATAATCCAATGTTTTATTTTTACAGTGTCTTATGTCTAGGTTGAATATATCTCTTAAAATATGACAATGGAAGTTTTTTCAATTACAATATTTATAAATATTTATTGAAAAGTCATGAAGTAAAAGTAAATGTGTATATTTTAGAGAAACAATAATATTTTATATGAAAAGAGTAATACAATTCTTTTAATTGTCGTCATACTTACGCAATAGGCTTTTGAAGGTTTTTCATAAATTTAATATTTATATTTGCCTGTTATTATATTAACATAATCAGCATCAATATGCGCATTTTATTAATAAAATGAATACTTAAGCCCATTTTCTCGTTTTATTCAAAAAAACAAAACAATTACATCATCCTGTTCGTTTTCTTTATTCACATCTAGTGTTTACGTCCAGGTATAATTATTTTATTTAATTAATGATCCGTTCAATCGTTTTATTATTTATTGATTTTATAATATATTATTTCAAGGAATATAGTGAATTATCAAATATTACTTATAAACACTTAAGATTACTTATGAACATTAAGAATCCTGTACAGGAATTTTAAGTAATCAATTTTTTATCTAAAACTTCAATTAAAGTGGGTTTTTTTCTTTGGAGGGGGGGATCTTTGAAGTTTCTAATTTATTAGTTGTTATAAATCTGACTTAAGCAACACTGGGCTAAAAAAAAACCAAAACGATAAAAAGTGGCATGCCGAGTTATGCATGATGGACAATGTGTGTATAACAAAAATAATTATATTATAATGTGTATATAGCTATAATAATATAATGATTGTAAGTGACTTGATAATGAAATATAATTATTTTGATATAATTAAGAAGGTAAATGGTCCGCATCGCCAATCAACACTTAATTACATTATCTGCTAATGATACTACGGTTGTAATTAGCAATCCAGTCCTAGTTAATTGTATATTATACGTCGTTCGTATCATTAGGTATCGATATAATAAGTATCGATGAATCGATAAGTAGCAGTGCTACTATAAATGTACAATGCCTTCCTTTTAGTAGGGATGATTATGGTTAAGGTCGCGTTATCATTTACCTGGGCAGGCGCAGAAGAGGAGATGCGTTAAAATTCATCCCTCCGCACCTCAATCATTGCAAATTGAAATTTCATATTTGTGATTGTTTCTAATTTTAAATTTCTCTTTTCGATAACAGCCTCATCATCCGGTGCCGTACTTGAAAGCCACAATATAAATTTATCAAAAATTACCTCTTCTTGTGAAAAATGAATTTTTGATTTTATTTCCTATTGACCCTCATCTCTTTCCTTCTCTCTGCTGGAGTTTTCTCTGCCTCCAATATTCATTCATGCGTTCACTGGCATGTTTCCTTTACTCTTCTGCTGTTCCTTCTCTGGTCTTCCTTCATCCTAAAACCCTTCCAAATGTTTCAGTTTTTTCTTAGTTTCACTTTTATCTAACATGAGGTTGTGTCATGGTCGACTTTTCTAAATCTTTCCCGTCTTCCTCAGGCCACGTTTTAGTGATCTTCATCTTCTTTGCTTGGTCAATCTACGCTTGTTCATTTATTATTATTCATTTGTTATTCAGTTATTCAGTCGGTTCAGTTATTCATTTATTATTGTCAATTATGTCCGAGGAATGTCATCCTAGTCTTCAATATAGTGTCTGAGATTCTATCCTCTATTTGGTAGATTTCTTGATTACTTCATAGTTTCCAGAAAAAGGAAAACATAAACATAATAAAATAAACATAAATATAAATTAATTTTTAATAGTTTCATATGAATCAAATTTATTTCGGAGCTTTCAATCTACTTCGTGCAACACTAATAAGTAATTTTCTTTGTAAGTTTAGGAAAAGTGAGTATTGGAAAATTTCTTGATATGTATTATCTTATCTAAATCAATATGTAATTGTAATAATTGACGAATATGAAGTGATATTTTTTGAATTGTAAGCTTATTTTACGATTCCCCTAATGGTAAGGTATGTGTATGAGTTGGGCTAAAAACTATCCATCCGTGTCGTTTTCTTTATTAATCGTTCCAATTACTTTTTGAAGTATTCAGTAAAAATTGATTGTTTAATAACAAAAATAACATATTATATCAGGAATTATTCATATATTATTCAGGAACGGTTTTTGAGTTACCGGGTCGATTTGCGTATAAGATGTATCTACCGCCCCGGTGAATAATTGGTTAAGTCTAATTGTCTTCAAAATGAATTTCTTGTACTTAGGAAAGCATTATCGTGTCATTTTCGTAGTTTATAAGGGGATAATCAGACATTCGATTGAAAAGGAAAAAGTTATTCCTTATATTACAATTCTATTTCAAGTAAAAAACTTGACTTGACCACTTATCCATTGTGGCTGTAGATATAACTATAGCTAAATCACAAAGTAGAGTCATACAGCCATACAGGCATATAGTACAGTCATACAGGCATACAGTACAGTCATACAGGCATGTAGTACAGTCATACAGCCATACAGTACAGTCATACAGCCATACAGTACAGTCATACAGCCATACAGTACAGTCATACAGTCATACAGTCATACAGTACAGTACTAGTGACATATGGTATTCTTAAGTATTATTTCTAACTCTTTCGATCGCGGTTAGTTGTTCCATGTGAAGAAACTAAGCTATGAAAAATATATTCCCCTTGCCAAAACTTATGTTATACAATTTATGTAGACCCTAAATCCCCGACATCGTCGTTTCAATTTCATTAACATAAGCCGCAATAAATCACTATAATTTCCTCCTTCCCTGCTAAAAGTGAAGATATTTCGAAGACACAATGGGACCAATGTCATCCGAGGCAGCTCTTTTACACCGGCCTCACGTTTTTCTCTTATTATCGACATTTTTTTTTGTATCGCATGGCCGATTGCGAGGAAATAGCGACTGCCGTGGTAGCGATTTTGTACGCACCCGAGTTGCCGCGTCACGGTCCGCCGCGCGCGACAAAAAACTGGGCCGTCGCAGCTCTCGAGGGGAGGGCAAGGTCGCTGCCTGTCACAAGGATTCTAGAGGCCTGCCACTGGAGTCTGGTTAGTCGAGGATTATATTTATATAATTAGATACACCGTATTATATTATTGTTTTATAAAAGTATTGAAAGCCCTTTGAAAGAGCAATTTTCGACACAACCAAAGCAACTAAATTAATTACAAACCAATTATTAAAACATACAAAAATAAAAAAATTACTTTAACAACCATAACCAGGACATATATATATATATATATATATATATATATATATATATATATATATATATATATATATATATATATGTGGTCGAAGAACGCGACTCCTTTCATAACATAAATTTTTGCTATCATACATTTGGTAATCATAATTCATATGTTTAAATCTATTTTATTATTTAGAAAGTGATGGAGTACTATCATCAATTTTAGTTATTCGAGTATCAACAGTTGTTTCTAAAATAAATCAAAAAGCAAGTGGCCGACAACGACCTTTATTAACTAACTCGGATAACAAATTTCTTGGATCAACTGGGCCCTAATTTCAACTTTAGTGAACCGACGCTACAAAACGTCCATTATAAACTATGTGGATTCATCTAACACGTCCTTTATGTAAAATAATTAATAATATATAGTCCTTTAGTAAAATAATTACAAAACTTTTTCTACCCGAAGGTATTTTAAGTTAAATTTAAGTTAACATTTAAAAAAAGATTTCTTGAAACAAAAAAAGGATGTTTCTAATTCCGTTTATATATTAGTAGCTAAATGTTAGGGAAAGAATGATATCCGATATGTTTAATGATCTCATTAATGCTTACTTTAGTGTTCATTATTACAATATTATTGTTATTATTATTATTATTACAGATAAAGATGATATTACATCCGATGAATAAAAACAAGAGAGATAAATACGTTGTTTACAAAAGTTGGAGAACACACCCACCCCCAGCGAAACATGAACTTGACCCAGCATCGAGTTCAGGCAGGAATAGATTCATCTCAAGCGACTTGCCAGCAGATCCGTCGAGCGACTATTTTTAATGAAGGCTCACCATTGCATCCGAGAGCGAAACAAGAATGCACTTAATTCCCATGGCTAGGTCTATGTCTAATAATAAACAAGTGTTTCGCTCATATTTGCCTTTCAGAAAGAAATTTTTATTTGGTACCTACAAGCGAAACCTCACCAAATTGTCTTCAAAACCTCTTCGCATACGTAATATACTTTATCAATAAAAATGAGCAACAACTTAAAAAGAGACACAATATAATTATTAGAATGAAATTGGAAAACACTAAAAAATAAAGCCTCCAGTACCTCAAATATTGAAATAGAGTTAACCAGTTAACATTTCGTAGGCATCATCGGGATATGAATTTAAAAAATAAAACCCATCAATCATCAATAATGATCAAAAGTACACCTCACATCAACAGTGCTAACAGTTTTATCAATGAGATATCTCGATCTCACTCTAAGATAATCGATACTCTAAATATATTATCCTTTGATTGGCGAAACATTGACTATTTACTCGTTGTTATTTCTAATATCTTTGAGACTCGGCAGCTTTGATTTTGTGAGTTTTCCAATTGCATTCTATATTAGAATACCTTACTTCAGATTTAGAGTCTAAGTCAATAGACAAGGCTGTACCCCGGAGATAAAGGACACGGTGTTACATTATGTAATTTTTGTATTTTTTCAAGAGAGGTGATTTTCCTTAACTTTGAACTATTAAATTTGTTTCCTCGTTGCTTCTAGAAACAGCTTAAAACAATTCTTTACATTGCAATGGTATTGGTATTCATAAGTTATTTCAAGTATTGATCATAGTATATGTGGGATATGGTTTCCTTTACCCCCGGTACACAAATATATATATATATATATATATATATATATATATATATATATAAATATACATATAAAAAAATTTCATAAACAAGCGAAAAATACAAATAATTTCGATTCCTTAAATCTTAATCTTAATATTACTTAAGTAATAGTGATTTCAAAATTTTGAATTGGTTTAAACCATTATTTGGCTGGGAGATTTAACTCTAAAAGCCGAGCTTAAAAGATTTGAACAAGGACATCGGGATGAGAGGGTTTTTCGCTTTAAATCCTCAAAATTCACCGTTTTCGAGATAACGCACGAAATAGTGACGTCAGCCGCAGCCATGTGTCACTTTCATGACGAATTCATTTCCTTTGAAGAAAGTTGAGTACACACACTTTTTTAATAAAATTATTTCTCAAAATGAAAACTTCAAGATTAAAACCGTATAGGCAATTAGAAGAATATATTGCATTTTGACCAAGTTCAACTTGAACATTGCAACAAAAGTGAGACTCACTCTTTTCGTTCTCAGGTTCAATTTTCATTTTCGAAGCTGATACCTGCCCCTATTTTTTATTTATTAAAGTATGTTTCTGCGAAATTTCGCCTGAACTTATCAACCAAGCAAATCTCATTACCATGAAATTCTGAAAAATTAAGCTGGAGAAGGAGAGGACATTCCGGTTCGAGCACAAAAAAATAATAATTCTTTTTGGCAATTAGGCTTCAAAAAGAAAGTTTGTTAATGTTTTATATAAACAATATTCATTAAATACTTATAAAATATATATAGTAATAATACACCAGTTATTTAGTAGAGGGCCAAGAGTTAAAAAAAAAAGTTCTAATTTTAGCGAGTTTGTTTTATTCTGGTGATCTCGGTAAAAGGGCAGAACGCAGATCGGGGCGTAAGAAATATATTGCTGCATTCTTGAAAGCTAGTTAGAATCGAAAGTATTACCTAAATGAAAAACATGGCAATATCAAAATTTAAATCATATACAAATGACAAAAAAAAAATTCGATTTTCGAATGTTCAAGACATTTTGGGCATTGCATTAGTCAGTAACATTTGGAATTCGTATCCCTAAAACGCAATAAACCATCCTATGTCCTGCTGTTTTTATATTATGTTGCTGTGTGTCCCCCTCCCCCCATTATATTCAAATACAAGGAGAGGAGTGGCTCAGTGGTAGAGTACTGAGTTACCATGCCGGAAATCCTGGTTCAATTCCCGCTCCAGGCCATGATTTTTATTTAGTCTGTTTGCAGCCGGAGATGGATCATATAGGATCTAGGATCCTCCTGGGGCCTACCCAGCCTCTATAAAATATTATAAAAATAGGGTACCCAAAATAAGGGGGAAAAATCTGGCGGTCGAGCGTGACCTAGGACAAGTCACCTCCTTGCAGAACCGTTGTCCATGAAACAGTACAGTCTCTACCATGTACTGAACCCCAGACCCTTCATGGGTTGTAGTGGTACAGTTTTTTTTTTTTTTTATATATATTCAAATACAATTGCACAGAATACAATAAATGTATTCGGTTTTTGACAAATCAATGGGCGATATTATTATTTTGAAAAATTTGGTCATTTATAGATTTTTATTGGAAGGCCCTTCAGGCTAATTTAGACCAGTCACTAAGTCTGTGCGTAGGAGTGAGGACTCTACTCCCAGCACTTCTACAGGGAATCTGCGTTCCCAGGATGTCAATAACTGGACTTTTGGCGGTCAGTATCGGGGTAAGAAATATAGGTCCTCTTGCGCCTACTCATTTAGAACAGCCATGATCCTAGGAATTAGCCCAATCTATCACCGCCCTCAATGGTTTTGTAGCAATGGGCAGCCTGCCGTTGTACCGTGGAAACCATAGCAACCTGATGTTGGGTGACCACCTGCAGACTGCCGCTGTACCGTGGAAACCATAGCAACCTGATGTTGGGTGACCACCTCCAGACTGCCGCTGTACCGTGGAAACCATAGCAACCTGATGTTGGGTGACCACCTGCAGACTGCCGCTGTACCGTGGAAACCATAGCAACCTGATGTTGGGTGACCACCTCCACACTGTCCGTTTATGTTTATGTATGAACCAAGGAGCAAGTAGTTTCTTTGTTTCTTCGGGTGGCGGAAGATTTGCAAGTTATGGGCCCCAACTGATAAAAAGGTTTAAATATTTGTAACATTAGCGACAATATCTAAACGAACACATTGAGGATGTTTATAGTTGTATCTGCAATAAACGAGAAAGAAGAAATGCTCAGAATATACTTCATTTTATTCCTTGCCGACTTTCAAATATGGCCGGCTAAATTAAGTACAGCTATTTTTAATTTCAGTGACGGGCCTTGGAAAGTTCTCGGGCCAAGCTGTCTCTTCAGAAATACGCACGTTTTAGATTAAGACGCACATTTAAAAGACTTTTAGAAATCCGTAAATATTGTTCCACCTCGGGTATTACTATCACTTTCTCGTTATCATTTGATTCAAGGAAGGCTAGTAATATATTTTATATCTGTACACACCAAACGAATATAGTTTAAAAAAAATGTTTGCTCTCTTGAGAACAAAGCTGTTGATAGTGTAGTTAATGAAGATGAATTAATAAGTAGGAATAATTTGTTATTGTTCACATAAGTAGGTCTAAATTTCTCGACCATCAACCGAGTCGATTAATACGATAATATCAACAGAGTCGATTAATACGATAATATCAACAGAGTCGATTAATATGATAATATTAACAGAGACAAAATCAACTAGAAACTGTAAGGAAGAGAAATGATTCCGGAGCAAAAAAATGTAAAAATTTAAAAGTAAGAAACAGTTACAGTGAATTGTATAAAATATATGAAAATATTTGTGTCTATTTAAATACATGAACTAAAATTGCATTAAATTGAAAGTGATTTTGCTGAAATTCAGCAAAAGTAAAACTTTCGCGAGGAAAGAAGAAAGACCAGATTAGACCATATTCACCAATTCCAACCTAGATACTAGCAATGCACCACATATATAGCATATTGCTAGCTGTAGCTTATAGCTAGTTGTAGCATATAGATAGCTGTACCATATAGCTAGTTGTAGCATATAGATAGCTGTAACATATAGATAGCTGTAGCATACAACTAGCTGTAGCATATAGATAGCTGTAGCATATAGATAGCTGTAACATATAAATAGCTGTAGCATATAGATAGCTGTAGCATACAACTAGCTGTAGCATATAGATAGCTGTAGCATACAGATACAGATACTAGCAAAGAGGTAAAATAATAGTTCCGGGGGTGAGCACCCTATATATATATATATATAAATATATATATAATCTCCCATGGACAGAGTAGATAATTAATTAAGGGAAGATGTGGCTGAGATAGAAGATGCAATGTTACGTATAATCTTATGTTTAATGCGTGTTCATCAAAAGAACTGACACGAATCCTGAAGTCCACAAGGGGACCGATTGTAGAATTTGATTGATCAGCCACAGAAGGAAAAATCAAGTATTACATTTGATAATATATTAGACGAACAGCTGAAGTAGCTTCATGTTCAGGCGCCAAAAAAATAGTCATTTAAAATTTGCGCTTACTAAAATATAATGAATTAATCGATGGATGAATATAAATATGAAAAAAAAAGAAAATTAACAACAAAATCCTATGAGCCAATTTTTTTTATCACACACATCGTTTTTTGTAGTTCATTTGATTGTTTTAGGATATTTCTAAAACCGGGTCAACTGAAGAAATCATAGGAGTGCTCCTTCAATCAAATCTCGTAATCCCGTACATGCAAGTATGACATGACACAAGTCAAATGTATCAATAGACACAAGTCTTTCAACCCACCAATACTTTGATACTTCCTTCCTTCTGCCTTTCTATTACACAATTGTTTTTAAACACCACTAATTGCGTTCAAGTTTTTAATGTCACCTTACATTTAAATCGAGCTATTTACTTATACGTGCACTCATTCTTAGGCTACACCTACATTGGATCCGGTGTGATACGGTGAGACATCGCTTGCAAACCAAATGACTAAAATATGTCGAGAGTTACAACATTTGGTTATTTAAATTTATAAAATTAAGATTATTTATTAATTATTTTTAATGCATTTATATTTTACTATAATGTATAGTAAAATATGTATAATGTATACACCCCAGCATCGTATGTGATAGAATCACGTCGCACCGAATCGGATCCAATGTAGGTGTAGCCTTAATTATGAGGGCAAACAACTTGCCTTAATGTTTAATTTACGAAATATGTTTGCATACAATTGTTATTTATTATTGTTGTTATTGTTTATTGTTATGATTCGTATAAGTTTAGCCTATTATATTTAGTTAAGGGGAAATAAGAAAGGTTTTTAAAATATATTTAAAAAAATGTTAGATATTGGCTCCGCTTGATATTATACTGTTCAATTTATGTATTTTATTGAGGTCATTTTTTAAATTCCCTATCCTCCAATAGAAATAAGCACGTGTATAAATGTCAAGGGGGAATACTTTTTATGCAGTACTAGCCCAGCCGCAAAAAATCTAGTTATATTACATTCTGCCCCATTACTTGTTTAAAGTAATAAATAATTTATAAGATAACGAATATAATTACTAATTTGAAAACGATCATGTTTTTCACTAGTTTAAAAACAATTTCTAATTGATGTGAAATCAATACCTATATTTGAAAAAAAGCAATTCCAAATTACTTCAGGATGATATAAGGAAGAAACATTGTTGCAATCGGGGAATAGACTAGAAGATATGAGTATGTTAATATATTTTGCTCAGCTAGACCTTGGCTCCTGGCTCAATAGTAATTTGCAATTTAATGTCTTCTATCCTTTATACATTACATACATAATATACATAATGAAAAATATTTTCGGCTAGAAAATATATCTGTTCCTCTTCATAACACGCCAGTCACAAGTCAGGTCCTGTGTTAGTTGTCAATGAAATTTATTTAATTTATTATTTACTTAATGTTTATATGTATATATTTAACCCTTCTGTTCACGAATTAAGAAATAATGGATACCTACAGATAAATTTACTAAAATTCTAGTATATTAATGTTAAATCAATGATATGTATGTGGTAATCTTTGGTAATAGGGGGTGTTAATTGTTAGCATAAGAATCTTCTACAGTCAAGGTCTCAGGTTCGCAGCCCAGCAAGCAGCCTTAGGATTTTTTCAAATGTGACTAATTTCTAGGTCATACCGTCCTTTGATGGGGACGTAAAATGGAGCTGTAGACCCAATGCTGTGTTTTGTCTCGTTTAAGATCCCAATCCTAATTGTTACTGGTTCGGCAAAATTTAAGGCCCCACTGGAGCATCGTCCTCCCAGCCATAGCAGAAATAAAGTGACGTAAAATAAATAAACAGACTAACAAAATCAAATTATTCGTCACGTGATCACTATCAAAAAAGAATTTATATGTGTAATCTACATGAAAACACAGTCATACAACCTTGTTGTTTTTGTTATGTATCGAAACTTAAAGTGTAACTAACTTAAAAAGTCTTTGATGATCTCTATGGGATCTGGAGATTCTCATGGGGTTCACTCAGCATCTGTATAATAAAGTGGTTGCTGCTAATTATGAGAAAAACCTTGCAGTTGAGCGAAACCTGAGCCAAATTACCGCTCTGCACAACCGTTGGATTAGAAACAGTACAGTCCTCACCCTTTACCCTTCATATTATGCAGTACTACATTTTAGTTAATTATTGGTCGGATATCCACTACATGTTGCTTGAACTTGTCTGGAATGTCCTACTAAATAATTCTGGTTGGAAAGGACTTGCGGCGACCGAATGGGCCGATCCCAGGCGGAAACATGGCGATGTAGATGCATCAGCGATATTACCTCTTATTACAATTTATAATTTTCTTATTACACTTTGTAAAATGAGGCGGCCTTGAAGGTTGAGACTATCCATCACTAGTTGCCCTAGCTGTCGCTCGGTGCTCATCGTCACATCTCTGCCTCTTCTACAACACGGTTTCGACTGCTACTCAAGTTTAAGTCTTTAATGAACAAATCAGTTGCAAACTTCAAGAGATAACTTCTCAATCTGCTAGAGCCTTTTTATCATATATTGATTGAAGATGATCAAGGTAAACTACTTAAATATTTTTTCTTTAGCTAATTGATCATTTATCAGTCAGAAAATTTACCTATATACTTAATTAACAAAATTATTTAAGTTATAATATTAATTATTATATTTGGGATATGAAATGATATGAGAGGAATGTTATTGGACTTGCGAAAAGCTTTAAAAAACAATTGGGAAATCCACGCCGTGTCATAATGATTTATTATTTTTAGTTATGCCGCTCATTTATTTTCTTTTATGATTTATGTTCAATAGAATTTTTCTTTTTGCTAAAAAATCAAAGAAATTGAGTGAAAACTTGAATCCGTAAAATACAACTAAACCTTAATTTATTTAAATAAGGCAATCGAACTAATACTAGGTATTTCTTTGTTTAATAAAAAAATTAACCATAGATTTATAAACACATTCGATAAGGGAACAGAAGCTGACAGAAAAGGCAGCACAAAGTGATTTGTCTCCATATTTTCACAAAACACCAATTTCGTTCATAAAATTCAAAATTAGGGAAGAATCAATTTTGAGATGGAATGAACGGTGGACTGTTTCAAATAAATCTCCTAATTTGCATAGGTTTATTCCAAAATTGAAAACCAAAACTACAAATTAATAAAATCCATCAACTGCAAACTAACTCAGGTTTTAAATGAACATGGAGATACCAAATCCTACACAGATTTCACATAACACGGGCCAACGATGAAAAAACTTTTGTACTGAAAATACCTTATTCATATAGTTTTTAGGATGCTGAATCCAAATATGATATTAAAAAAGCTACATCGCCCACAATTTCTTCACATTTTATAGTTAAATTAAGCGATTTTTGAAGAATTGAACAGCTTTAATATTTAAAATAAATAACTTAAAAACTAGGTCTATTAGTGTGGATGAAGTCGGTAGCACTGCTGAAACACATTTTGTTGGCCAAAAAAGGTTGATTCTTTTCTCTGTTGACAGCTGGTGTTTTGTTTACTGTCAACCTTCTAATCGCTAACCTTAAGGTCTAATCGCGGTTGTAAAAACTCTGCTGACAGTTTTTGTTGTATTTGTGGTGACTTTGTGAATAAAAAACACCAAAGAAACATTACAGACTTAGTGAAAAAGGTTTATCTATCATACTTTGGAACTAAACTTGGCGATCAGGATAAATCATGGGCCCCGCATAAGGTGTGTTATGTATGTGTCCAAGATCTAAGAAAATGATCAAAAAGGAGAAAAAAAAACATTGGGGGAGCCAAGAAATCATTCCGATGAGTGCTCCTTTTGCAATGTCGATATTACTGGTCATAACTAAAAAAACAAGAAGGTAATCAGCTACCCTAACCTTCCGTCCGCCATCCGACCAATAGAGCATGGAGTAGATTTACCGGTCCCTGAGCCACCAGATGATTTAAATTCTATTCCAACAGAAGTATTTTCTGATGTACAATAGGAGTTAGATGAACAAGATGGTGAAGAATTCCAACGTTTTACAGAAAATGTAGAGCCTAAACTGTTTACTCAAAAATCGAGCTTAACGATTTGGTTAGGGATCTTGGATAACTGATCTTGGCTTAACGAAAGAAAAAGCTGAATTGCTTGCCTCTAGATTAAAAGAAAAGAACTGGTTGGCGGTTGGAACCAGCATTTATGTGTACAGGAAGAGAGCGCAACAATTTTCCAAGTTTTTTGAACAAGAAGGTAGCTTAGTGTACTGCTCAGACATTTCCGGTGTGATGAATGAGTTGGGTATTGAATACAAAAAGGAAGACTGGAGGTACTTTATTGATTCATCAAAAACTAGTTCAAAGGCTGTTTTATTACACAATGGTAACATGTACGCGTCTATTCCTGTTGGTCATTCTGTACATATGAAAGAAAGCTATGAAAACCTAGAAACAGTGTTAAATCGAATAGGCTGTTCTGCTCATGGTTGGATGATATGTGGTTATTTAAAAATAACATGCATGCTCCTTGGCAAGATGGTTTTACCAAATTTCCATGTTTCCTGTGTGAATGGGACAGTAGGGCTAGGGATCAACATTGGTGCAAAAAGAACTGGCCTGTGAGGAAGTTTTTAAAATCTGGTGAGAAAAACATTCTACGCAAAAACCTCGTAGATCCAAAAAACGTGCTTCTACCACCTCTACATATAAAGTTAGGCCTCATGAAACAATTTGTAAAGTTTGTGAGAAAGAAGCATGGGTATTATTCAAGCAAGTAGTTACAAAGTTGTTGGGAAATGAAAAAGATCCAGAGTATGTTTCTGTTGTAGCTAACATGTTACAGAAGTTAAAAAGTTAGGATGTTTGATGAGCCTGAAAGTTCACTTTTTGAACAGCCACCTTGATTACTTCCCGGACAATTCGGGAGATATTAGTGAGGAGCAAGGTGAGCGTTTTCACCAGGACGTTAAAGTGATGGAAAAACGGTACCAGGGCCGCTGGAACAACAACATGATGGGGGACTACTGTAGGTCACTTCACCAAGAAGTTCAACAAGTGACACAAGAAGCTTCAAAGAAAAAGGAGAAAGAAAGTATGGACCAATTCCAGTTGACAAGTGAAACCTGTATTAGCACATTATATCACTGTTTTAAGTAGCCACTGTAAATGCAAACCATGATTATGATGGAACATAGTGTTTCATTAATTCACCCGTAAACAGTAAATGGGTTTAGATAGGGGTTTACACTATATAATACAAAGCATATTGCTGGAAAACTATGGGTGATACAAAAAAACTAAGGCCAAATTCGGATTCGGCGCATACAAATCTATAAAGATCAACTACTAATGTTAAAAAAGTTTTCAAAAAAATCTTTTTTGTTGACCTGTGTAATCAATGACAATACTTGCTCACTAGTCAAAGAAGAACAGACATTTAAACACATAATATATGACTGCCAAATGTATGAAGGACAAAGGTCGAAATTAATCATCTCCATAATATTAAGAGGGAAAGTTTGGCCAGCATCTGAACATGATCTATACAATACATTTGGACCCGAATTCACTAAATTTATTTACAGTATTGTTTTCGGAAAGTTGACATCTATTTAAGAATAATCAAAAAATGTAAAAAAAAAAAGGGAACGGATAAAAAAAATACTAATTGTCAATTATTTTATATGCAATTCTTAAAAACGTTTATGATCACGTCATAGTTTTCTGTTTATGATATAATGATTTTGTTTTATTTTATTTGAATGGAAAGAATGCAATGCATCGTTTGAAAAATTAAACAAAATACAGCTAATTCCAATATTTCCATTTTAGGACTGTAAATTCAATATTGAGAATGCAGTGAAATGAGATGAAGAAATTTTCCTTATGACTATAAATTATTATTTTTATCCATAAAACAGACAAATTAAAAAAAAAATCATCATTTTAATTAATGCCAAATACTCAAAACTATACTAATTAGGTACTCATATTTGAATAGGCTCCGTAGGTGGCTATGAAACAGGTAGTAAACTCAACATCGATTTATAGAATAATATTTTGGAGTTCTTCTACTAAAACTTTAAATATCGACTGTAATAGAATTAAAAGAAGAGTTGTATATATTGTAAAATTGGGGATACTCAACCGGTAGGGGTAGAAGAGAAGTATCCCTATAGTATAATTTAAAAAAAATGATTTCACTTATCGTCGCTGTCAAAATTATAAAATAGTTAGTACACTTTGGGCGATTTTACGGGAGAGAAAAAAAGACTGTAGACTTGTCAATTTATGATATATTTTTTATCTATTCAATTTTGGAACAATTACTATATAAGATTGAAGAGAAGTATCAAAGAATCATACTCCGGGATGTTGCTGATCTTACAGATGTCACTTACCGTTACTAACTCATTTTCTCCAAAAGTTGTAGATAGGCGGTATTGTTTTTAGAGCGACGATATGCTTCGTCTTCCTATTTTTAGTATGTGCCTTTTTATTTGCCTTAACGTTTTGGTGGAACATAATAGTGGTTCTACGCCCTTGATAACCTGAAAAAGGAATTTTTCAAAACGTTAAAAAAAAAATTAAAACTATAAAATGTATACTGTTAATTAATTAATTTTTAAAATGATCCATTATCAAATCGGGTTTGTATATAAATGCTGGTTGAATTGTTTGTATGAGCTGGGATCCCTACCAACCTACTGTAACAACAATCAGATCGTCATTCTGTGTTACTTAATACTTAATACTAATATTAATACTTAATACTTAATACTTAATACTTAATATCACTTGGAATCCTCTCACTTCGATTACGGATAATAGTTATTAAAATTAACGAACGGGACTAGAACTGATAATTACCTATATCCTATATCCTAATACTGATAATTACCTAATCGATTAGAGATGCAAAGCAATAATTAAAGTATTTAAGCAGTAATTAATCTCAACCGCATTAAATAATCAGAGGCCGGTGTATTGTACACTTTGCAAGCGCATAGTTAAGAGATAATGTTGTTATGCTGGGTCGTAATGAGCAGTGTTATAATCGCCATTCTTACCTCTACGTTTAATCAACCAATCATTAATTTTATATTAAGTGTAATGTTGTCGGTAGGGAACATTTTGAACTAATTCATGCACAATTGTTTTCCTCAATAATTACGGTTTTTGTTAGTGGATTTCATTAAAAACGGGGTAACTCAATCTACCGAGCTAATCTCTTGGTCCCGGGTGCATATTGGAAAATAAATCATTAAATCTGCTATCAGCTGTGAAGAACCTTCTGAGGCTCACCCACCCACCCACATAAAGATTTAGAAAAAACATTTTTTGCAAACACTTCTTAATACAATGTACATTGTCCAGGGCGAAAATTGCTGCTACCGAAATTTATAAAAAAAAAAAAATATATATATATATATAAAATATAAATGATAAGGTATAATTATGAAATTTGCAACAACTAAAGATTCATCGAAATAAGCATTTAAAAATTCTTTTGTTATCTCACCGATGTCATGCAATAGTTAAAGAATATATTACTTTTTTTCCAATTAGCGTACGTCGGGCAAGTGAAGAGCAATGAGGTGTTCGTGGTGACACGTGGCCTTCATGAAAATTTATTTTACAATATCTAACCTGTGCATCTAGAGTTTTAGTGTTTTCAATGCAGAAAAAAAGTTTTAAAATAGGCGAGATATTTTGGGTTGAATAATAAGAGCATACTTTTTGTCCCCTCATTTCAGCTGGCTTTGACTGTTCTGGGAAAAAGCCAAGGCTAAATTAGCTATAGTGGATTCTGAACCATCGCTATTTTTTAAATAATTAAATTTATTCTCAGCCTAGCAATTAATAAAAATAAAAATATTAGTTAAACCATAAATAGCAAGTATTTTTGTGGTAATTTCTAGAAAGAGACATCTCAAAATCACAATGTGTACTTCATCGGTTATAAAATTTTCTTTGAGACTGACAAAAGTACTATATATTTTGGAAGGTATAAGGTCCTAGGTTCAAATCTCGCTGTTTTGTCCGACTTTTACTTAATCTGTTAGCAGCCGGAGATCTAGGAATCTCCTTGGCCTCACTCAGCCTCTCAAGTAGGCACAGAAAATAGAGGGGGGGTTCTGGCAGTTGAGCATGATCTAGGACATCTCCCTACATTAACTTTATCCAAGAAACAGTACAGTCTCTACCTCGTTCTGAACCCAAGACTCTCCATGGGTTGTACTGGTACAGGAATTAAGGAATAAATACATTTAAAAAAATAAATATACTTCTTGTATTTAGAATCATAAATCCTGCAGGGGACATAACTATTATACTCCCCTCTAGTCTAATACCCCCCCCACAAGATATTGGGGTATCCTGGCAGATTCCTAAATCGGCGGAAAGGCGGGAGACGAACCATTCACCCGGATCGGCCCATTGAGACCCGGAGCGCGACGAATCCCCTTCAATGGAAACTCGCTGACTGGAAGGGCTGTACTCCAGTCCAGGCATCTTCAGGTGTCTTCAGTTATTGTCAATCGCCATGCAAGTCTACTACAATAGACCTCTAGTCTTCTTCTTTTTGATTCTCTACATGGAAATAACCACTCTCCATTAGTCAAATAGTAAGTTTTATTTTCAAATTTGATATTTTAAATTTTAGAAACGTGTTCTCCTATTGCTATATTATGTATGACCTGTACTTTAATATTTCTGTAAGGGACTGATTTATTTCAAACAGATTGTTTTAAGAGGGCTCCTGCCGATACCACCAATCCCTGATAACAAACTTCCGCCCACAGACCAATGCTCAAACGCAAATCCGTTCGATCAATTTTAACGTAATCCTCCCACCTACGCCTCGGTCTACCCCTCAGACCTTTACCAGTCAGCACAACCCTTATCTTTTTAGGAATTCGTTCGTTACTGATCCCTTCAACTTTACAAGCCCGTCTCAACAATATTAACCGGGTGCATGTTCCGCAATTTCGCGTTGGTTAATCCAGATTCGCTAGTTGTCCCATCCTTTTTTGGCCCGAATATAATACGCATCACCTTATTCTCGAATACCTTACGACGTGGGGCTGCTTCGTAACCTCGAGACCGAACGCAATGTCAAGCGTTTCCTGTCTTTGGTCCCACCCTTAGTTCCTAAATTTATGTATAGTTGTAAAGAATATATTAGTAGAATTTCAATATAAATCGATTTTCCCTATCGATTAAAACATAAAAATTAATAAGGGACGAAAGCCGTTCAGCTCGCCCTGCTCCTGTTTCGAACAATCTATTCAAGTGCCGCTGCCACTCCCGAGAATCGATCCAGAACCTTATAGAAGGTCAGTAGCCCGGAAGATTCCGAGGTTGAGATAGGTCGCAAGAACCCAGAGCTGGATGAGGAGGATAAGTTGAGCTGTTGCCACTGGCTGGTGATAGCGCTGCAGTGACTTGGACCATCTCTCTCACTTCCTGTCGTAAACAAAAGCAGTTGCTCCTCCTAGGAACTAGGTCTCAGTTTGTCTGTTTTTGTTCCACCAGCGCCTTCTCTAATATTTTCTCTACTCTCTGAATTCGTTTCGTGTTATATGGATCTAGCTAAGTATCATTCATTACCATTCAAGTTTTCTGTTACCTAATTATCTTATTTGAGACTCATCTAAATGATTTCGTTGAAATTTTATATTATTATGTTGTTGTTTTTTTATTTATTTCTTGTATAATTTGCTACAATTCACAAAATTACATGATGTACCAAATAGACCAGTCTCAAATTAAAAACAATTGGACAAATTTAAATGTATTTGTGCTGAATCATAATTTACAATGAAAGAAAAAATGTATAAAAAAACTTCCAACAGAGAAAAAAAAAGGATTAATAATAATAAAATAAACAAAAATTGTATCTATACATTTTTAGTAAAATACGTTATATACACATACATATACAATAACAATGAAATAAAATAAATTGATATCTTACAGTAATAAATGTTTTGTTCTTTTATGTACATATCACTTTGTACAATTTTTTGTATACTTCCCAATATTTTTATAAGTGGTTATAGTATTATATAATAACTAATGAATCTAGCCCAAAACGTTTAAATGAAATTGACATGGAGCCATTAAATGGACTTAAAAAAAATTGTATTATAAAAAATTAAAAAATATTTGACATGGACAACCTAAAAAAGAAATAATATTAAATTTTAACTTGCTATCATCCTAAAAATTGTAAAATTATATTTTATCTTGAAAGTCGACCATTTAATAGGTATATACTTCCATGTCCTGTTAAAGTAATCCATTAAATTTAAAATAAATCAATACTTAACAGAATAGAAATCAATTAAAAATATAAGGTAGATACTTAAAAAAAATCTTATATGAAAAATTTCTGGTTCAAAATATGATCCCGGTTAAAAGTTAACAACGACCCCAACAAATATTACTAAATTATCACTTAGTTTTTATATTAAATCACAATTCGGCAAAATATAACAAAAATAATCGTAATAAGTATCATTACTAAAAATCGGAATAGGTGATTTTTATTTTTGGGTTCTCACCCGATGCCTTCCCTACCAAAGTGCTCAGATATTAAAATAAGTTCAAAGTTCTTCAAGTAAACTATCATTTATGGTTTATCTACTACATCTGAAAGTTAATTTATTGATTTAATTAGTGTTATCGATAAGAAATTATTGAATAGGAAATTTATAAATGGTTCGCTTTAACTTACTTCCAGTGGGTAACTTTAAATAAAATGTATTTTAAATTTTGTTTGTATCGTTTATATCTAGCCCTGAAGAAGACCTGTTGGCTTTGAAATAAATAGTTCTGCCATATTTAAGGGATTTTTTCTGGCCTTCACCTCAACTATTTTTCTTCTATAAGTGTATACATATGCATTTAATGTTAATACTTTTTTTCTGAAATTATGAATTACTTACACGTTTTTATGAATTACTAATACCAGATTAGGAATTCATTAAGTGAACATAAAAATAATTAGCATGACTAGTTCTTCCAGCAACCTCAAATAAAGAATTGCGTCCTTCGGGTTCTGATATTTAATTATCCGCGGTAGGAACTTACCAAACGTCTTTACAGTAGTCACAACGAATGCAAGGATGATAATATGGATGTTAAAAATGTTTACTACGGTTGATATACAAAGACAAAAAATTTTAGAAATGTAAATCCTTTCTGTACTTACACGCGATTAACTTTTTTATAACCAATTGCAAACTGAGAAGTTTACCTTAAAGCGATTTAGCTTTATGTTTAGGCTTACTACAATGCTCAGGTTGAATAATCAGGGAATAAATATTATTACGGAAAGACAGATTAGAAGTTTACTTCAATGCGGTTGTTTGATTATTGAGTAGGTGAAGGATTAAGTATGTTTTAAAGGAATGTGTGGAGGAGGATGAGTGAATAGGGCGAGAAAAATGATCCAAGAATATCGAAGGACGAAGGACACACTGAAAGAAGCAATTTCATTGGTCGGAATATACAAATGGGTTCAGACTGAATGAATAGAGGAAATAGGGGCTGAGGCGATCAAGAAGGTTGGGAGGTTTTTCGGTTCAGGATTAGGAAAAGAAAGCTAGGAAATATTACCGTCGGGGGGGGTCAAAAAAGTAAATGCGATTCGTTAGGCGGACAATGGTCAGGAGGTTTTTGGGAATCAGGAGGTAGGATGCAATCAAGCAGTTCATAAGTCTCTTCAACGTCATCACTAAATCAGGAGGAGATCAGGAGGTATACTCCATATGATGTGGAAGTACACATTCTGTGCTACATGGAATCGAAGTATTTTATCCATAATAATCTTGCTATAGCTTAGGTTATGATAATGCGTTGGTATCAGGAGTGTTTTAAATCGATCCAAGGTCACGGGCAGTTCGTGACAAGTCGCTAATAAAAAATTAGTGCGGTTTATTTTTTAGTTATCACGAATCTTTATTACTAAGTATTATCTTTTCGTTATTGACGAGCCACTGATCAGATCAATAGCGAACAGAAGAACTTTATACATGTGCTGGCAGCCAATCTTTTTTCCAGACATAGATAGATCTATAGAAAATCAAAAGATCATAAGAGATGTAATATATTTGTTGTTCTATACCAGTAGTTTATATGGGCAACATGGATGGAAAGTTTAAAAAAAAAGAAAAAAAAAAGCCTCGAGTCAGAAGTCGAATAATAAAATTAAATATGGATTAAAAGAAAAGAATAAAGCTCATCCCAAGGTCACAGTCCGACAAGACACCAAACTAGGGACAGCATCCCACCACCACCAGGGTCCAAATGTAACTACTGAATCATAAGGAAGGTTACAGGCCAGCAACCGGAAGAGGTTCATGAAAGTAAGTTATAAAGATAATGGAAATAAAGCAAAAAAAAGTCATGGAACGAATGAAAAAGAGAAGTAAAAGTACAAGAGAAAAAAGGCGATTATTAAGAAGAATGTATACAGAGATATCCCACTAAATGTATACAGAGATATCCCACTAAATGTATACTGAGATATCCCACTAAATGTATACAGAGATATCCCACTAAATGTATACTGAGATATCCCACTAAATGTATACAGAGATATCCCACTAAATGTATACAGAGATATCCCACTAAATGTATACAGAGATATCCCACCAAATGTATACAGAGATATCCCACTACAGACATGGTTCCCGTTCTTACACATGCAATATACCATCTTAGTAAATGGCTGGCGAATGGGATATCACTCATTCGTACGACGCTATAAAAGAGAAAACATGTAGGAAATGGAATAGCAGATATGTCGTTCCTGAAATAAAAACTTTCAACCAACACAATTGCTACTGATGACTCAACTAAAAAATGCCAAATTGTGAGTTATGTCGTTGTTCTTTTGAAGGAGCGATATATTAAGTCGGACCGAACTATACCAAACAATACTACAATTAACTAATGCTGGATGCATCAAGCCAAAGCTTACTAATAACAAGATCTTACCGACTGGTTTCGAACCCGCATCAGGACCTGTTACGGCTGGCTCACAGTAATCTGTAGCTAATTGTCAGGTATCCAGGTGGGACTTGAGGTGATGTCACGTATTCAGGAAGCTCCCGGTTGATTGCTACTCCCGTAATGTCTGGATTACTGTCATCTGCACATTGAATGCCAGAGGTAGCAAGCTGCTGGCAAAGAGGTGGCATACCACTTACAATTATATCATACCTTACAAAACAATATGCTCGTATTAATAATAAAACTTTTTCAATTATCATTATACCAGAGTTTTCTTGACAAGCCAGGTTCACTTATAGGGCAATTTTCTTGTTTGCAATCACAAATTTCTCAATGTGTTTTATTAGGTATGTTATAAAAATACTCGGTACCGCCTCAGTTCCTTCAAATAATTTTTTAATATTTAATAATTGATTCTTTTTTTATTTATTTGTAATTAAATTTATCGAATTTACAAGGGATAATAATTGTTATGTAAATAATTGTGATTCAAATGGTCAAAACTATTAATTAATTACTGATAGGCGTTATACCCCTCCTTCAAAAGAACAATATCATAACTCAAAAAAACTAATTTTTCAATCGAGGTATTTTAAAGTTCCTGTCTTGTGAAACTTAAACCAGATGAGTTAAAAAAAAAAAAAAATGGGCATTGGTAAAGCAAAGCATCCTTATTGTATCATGGCATTGAAATTATTTTATTAATCATTAGAACATTTTTAAAAGCTTCAACCTTTTTCTATTTTAACTAATGCCACTATTCTCATAAACTTCAGATTCAAACATGATGCAACTCAAAATATGACATTATTAAAACAACAAATATATCAGATATATCGTCCCTCATTTAAAAAGGTTCAAATTGCTACTGAAGTATTAAATAAAAAATAAAAAATTGAATCTAGATTTGCGAAAATTATTTAAAGTTATTTGTCACTTAATTTAGGTAAAGTTAGGAGAGACCTCCAGCTTTGCCTAAAAGGTATAATCTATGGGACACGAATCGCCAAAATTACTTGTATTCAATGACTTCACATTTATTTCGATTTTCTTCGCCGTCGACTTTGACAGATATCCTTTCCCTTCTACCATCGATTATAAATCCAATCTCCGTGAAAAGAAGGCATCGGCAATCAAAAGGTGAGCGAGGATTGCGTGGACTGGGGGAACTTTAGTGTCCTTGGCGTGTGTAATCCTGATGAAGAAGGAGGGAGAGAGAGAGAGAGAGAGAGAGAGAGAGAGAGAGAGAGAAGGATAAAAAGAAAAAGGTTTCGAGAGCTGCGTAGGTGAGCACGCAATAAGACACAGATTGCTGAAGTCTACGTGTTCATGCGAAAATTACCCGTGGCCTAATAAGGGGAGGTAGGTAGGGTCTAGTAGGCGTTCTCTCATCTCTCTCCTCGTGGCAATGTATCTATCTATATCTAGCTATCTATCTGTCTACGGAATAGAATTTAACATTTAATATTTAAATTTTAACAATAGTCATCCATCTGCTCTAAAAATAAAGAGGTAATTTCTCGCCAGAGGTTTATGTAAAAAGGATGCGTAAAAAAAACTTTTATTTTCTTATTTTTACTTCTTATAATTTCATACCTATATTTTATTATAAGGATTTCGAATGAACGGTTTTTATCATACCAGGTCGAAAAATATGAAGCACATATCCGAGATTCTGTACCGTATAGTCAAGTCGTTTGCAGTGTTTTTCTGGCCATACTGCATTCTTCCTCGGGATCTCAGATAAATTCCTGAGGAATCTTGCACTTGACTTGACGACAAGGTCGAAACCAAAAGAAATACAGGATGAATGAATTGAAAATATTGACAGAGGCAGCTTAAGAGAATATTTATATTTTTATTGCTTTAACTTACACGGACGGGTTTCAAAGTTTTTATGCACCAATCGATTTTCTTTTCGTATAATAATGAAAAATATTGACCACTCTGTTCAACGAATTTAAATGAAAATAAAAATTGCTAAAGTCAGATTATTTTTCGGTGTCGTTCAGGCCCTGAAATAAGAATTTTTCCTACGTTTGTATTATTTTTCTCATTTAGATTTGTTTACAGAGGTCGCCACGAGTGCTATTTCGGATAGTTCATTGCATATTACCCAATTCCATGTTTCGTGTGATGAAGAAGTTTTAATAGAATCAAGATTGCTTCGAAAATTTCCAACTTTGTGCCATAAAACTTATATCTACTTTTTGTAGCTAACGTATTTTTTGTCATCCCTATTGGTAATTTTCCGAAATGATTACCAACTTAAAAGCATAGTGACGTTACAGTATTGGGTAAAATGTATTTAAGGGGAAACAATGTTGATATTCGTGTTTTGCTCTTCAAGGAAATCATAATATTCAAACTTAACCAAAAATAAAATTCTCTGTCTCAGTTTTACTATTTGATCACTGATGTTTTTACCTATCATAACAATTATTATTTACAGAAAAATAAAATTAAAATATTAAAAATGATTACTGCATTCATAGTGCACCAGGAGGCAGTATATAAAATGCATAAGCGCCATCAGCTGTTGTGTAAGCAGTCCTCTCAATGTCAATGTCGCCATGATAACACAGAAGGCGGCTTCCACGAAGACAATGCCCGGTTCGATTCTCGCCTTGTCAACTTCGAATGGATTTAGTCAGGATATTGGTTTTATTAGTTTCCGTCTATAAATCTTTAAACGTTATATCGATGCATAATCTTTAATTATTGCCTAAATTTTTACCTAGATTAGATAATAATAAAAATGACGAATTAACAAAACTAAATATCAAGATCCTGTTTGACAGATGAAATTGTTTAACAATAAAACCACTGTGTAAAAATTGAAGAATGCCTTGAGTGAGAGCTAGTGCATCTTCAAATTTAACTATTTCGGTGTTAGGTTTCCATTTTAAAGTTCATAATATGATTAAAATAGAAATAAATACACTATGGCTTTTTAAACAGTTATCATACCGCTCCTTCAAAACAACTACTCCATAACTGCAAAACCTAATTTTTCAATTGAGGTATTTGAAAGTTCCATCTGAATTTAAAAAATAAAAATTTGGTTATTGGTAAAGCTTCTTTTGAAGGAACAATACATTAAATTGTTGGTTACAAATATATTAGGAATAAATTTCAATTTATTTTGTGATTTAAATATAAAGTAATTGTTAATTACGCTCTGAGGAATTTATTACATCCCTGTCAATATTATTAAATCGTTAGTTTCATTAAACCGGTAATAATTTCGTCTCTCTTTTAGTTACTTGCCAACGAGCTAAAATTAAAAATATTTAACAATTTAATTTATTAATTTTTTTTATAATCGGTAAAGTACGGTTCAAAACCAATAAATAGTTGAGCCTGTTTAATAACTTATTAGAACATTCCTAAACCCACGTTTTTCAAGTGAACCTTAATCAATGTTATGTTGATTAAACATAATTATTATTATCTTGTTTGCAATAAAAATAATCACAAAAATGACATTGGTGAAGGTCAAAACCATTCGATTGCCGAACATGAAAAGACCTTGCTGGTTAACTAGCGCTACTGAAGAATTGGGTCAGCTGTTTCCATCCTATTTCTAAATATAAATCTACTCCAAACTCTAACTTAACTGTACTCTAAATGTAACGAAGCTCGGAAACTTTGTTGTTTCTCATATCGAAAACTTTTCTTTGATCGATCTTGGAAGCTGCGTTATGTCGAGCGTTATGTAGTTATAGATCGATTTAAATACATAAGAGTTGGCAGAGATCGATATGTAGAAGTATGGCATCTATGATGGAAAGTGAAGAGAAAAAGTGGAGTTTTAAATTTATTTTTCACTCGTTTCGTTTCTTTTTTTTTTCTTCTGACAGCAAACATAAATATCTGCCAGTTAATTTCAACTAAACAAGTAGTTATCAATTATCGTGTGTGTGTGTGTGTCTGTGAGAGAGAGAGAGAGAGAGAGAGAGAGAGAGAGAGAGAGAGAGAGAGAGAGAGAGAGAGAGAGCTGGTGCATATAGGCGGGGCACGTGCGGTTACGTCACGATCAGCTGTTCTCAAGGTCACGGCCGCTTCAAGGTCGCCCTCGCATCCGCCTCTGTCTGCTCCCGCTCCTCTCTGCCTTGTCTATAATTGTCCTTCTATTTTATTGCGATTTAAAAATAAAATTTATATTTAATTATTTGTTTTATAACACTCGAACTCTAATCGTTAAAATAAATTGAAAATTATTGATTAATTCATTAACCTTGCCTTATTCGGAAGCCCACGTGGGTGTGAAATGTAAAGGTTTACAACCTTCCTCTAGATTAAAAAAGGCATGATTAAGGTCTTTCTTAGTTGGAGAAAACTATAAGGAATTGGTTGTAGCTGTTGCTAACCGGGCCGAGCACGCACCTATTGGTCGATACTCGAAAATAGAATAGGAACGAATCTTGGCGTTGAAGTAAATCAGATAACTTATTACAATAGTTTATTACAGACATTTTTCCCTTAGATAAAATACTGTTTAAAAAAATAACACAGCAATAAACCAAAAGGAACGCCCTAGATCTCAGCGCCCGTGCCGTTTTAAATAATTTCATTATAATATACGTAAATGCAGTTTATTTGCTACAGATTAAAACTCGAAGTTATTAAAAATAAGCTGAATACAATGTGCTATATTTTCAAACTCTATTCTCCTATATTTCTTCCTATGAATAAGTATAAACTTAAATCAGTCCATTCAATTTGCTAAACCTTATAAACTAAAATTACCACTTACTGAAGAAAATTACTTACATTTTTGACAATACTGTAGGTAAAAGTATTAAAATAGCTCTCACACTCTAATCGATTTTAATCTAACTAGTTCGTGTAAATTATAAGGTTATTGAAAAAAAATATCCAATTTTTTATAACCTCTTTAATCTCATAAATTTATGGATGTAATATAAACCTGTTTTCTGCTTAATTAAATACTAGAGCTGATATGGTCATGTAACTATTAATCTCAATTGCAAAACCATGTAGGGTACCTCAATAGTTCGTCCTAGATTTGTTTATGTTGAATAATAACAATAAACTCATTCAAGTTTATTTATTTAGGTCATTTTCTTAATGATAAATAAGCTGTGTTTTTTTTAAGTAGAGCATATTCTGCTAGTCGGTCCTGAATCACCACTGATTTATGACTTTTTTTATTTTAACCAATTAATTTTTTCTAATCCTCGCTGTATGTGAATGTGGTCAGTATCCTTCAGGAGCGATGAATATTTTTAAAAATGCGGTATCATAAAAAACATCTTACTAGGCTTACCAGTTTAGAGATAACGCACGAAATAATAAGACATATTGCGTTCGTGTCGTTGTTATGACAGCTCCGTTACGATGGAGGCGTGTTAGCCATGTAAAAAAACCTTTGTAACGCAGTATGCAATTATTTTTTAAAACGAATACAACACATAGGAAATAGTTGTTATAGCTTTAGTGTCGAATTGAAGGGATATTCAGTGTAGCCATTATGATCATATACACACAAATATTTATATCACCGAATGTGTGAATAAAATAAAACTTTATCTGATATATTACGTCGTTTGTACGAATCCATATGTCCCTCTGAAATCGGTACTGGTTACAATGAGTTAGGGAGAAGAATATATACCTAATGCTTGGGATCTGGTAAAGGTTAAGAAGTTTCTTCTAAATTTGGAAAAGGTCGCTTTTGTTTTATGCTGCCAAAAATTATACTATTAAAAGAAAAGAGCAAAAAACCAGGATAGTAAATCTGATTAAACATTACTTCATTGACAGTACATTATTTCGGGGGGACGCTGTGAACTTAAGGGAGTGCTTGAAATAGCTCTTGCAGGGTTGCACCAGGTTACAAGTTTGAAAGTTCGTTGGTTCGAAGCCTGTCTCCGTATGTAATTAGTCTGTCTTGCTTCCTTCTATTATTACGTCTATATACTTGTCCTTTATGTACGTCCCTTCAGCTTGCTGGAGACAACTCCATAACGAATGATGGTGAAGTGATGATCCTAATCCCTTACTTCTATTGGATTTCCAGTATATCAAATAGTTGCCTGGAGGCCTTGTACAGGGGTGTCCGCTTCTGTGAAAGAAATATCGATCGTGGCTGACTCCGAACAGCCATAATTCATGGATCTACCCTTGAAACCGTATTGTTTCGGCGAGAAGGACACAGAAGAATCGACTGGTTGTGGACTTTTGGGCAGCTTGTCGCTGCAGCGTGGAAACCGTATCATGTAATCGTAGCATTGTTAAGGTCATCCCGTTTTAGACTGTCAGGCCTCCAAAAGGTAATGTTTGTCAGTGCGAATCCCAGATATCTGAATGCCATATAGTCTTAACCGAAATTGCAATAGCGTGGGTCGCTCCCCGCTTCATATAGCTCGGAGCATTGTAACGGGGAATCCCTTAAGATGGAATGTATTAGGTCGAAGATGTGACCTTATGAAGGATCGGTCTTAATAAAGGACACGTGTCGAAGAGCTCGGAGTCTGGGCAAACAGAAATAGGAAAAGGAAATACTCAATGAAAAATTCCATAAAACGGTTTCATATCACATCCTAAATAAATATAAAAGATTAAGATGAGCGGTTTGTAGGCAAAGTTCCAATATTTATTATGATCCTGCCGAAGCAAATATGGCGTATCTGTAAATATTTTTATTTTCGGGTTATCATGTATTTTAAAGTAATGTTACCTATTTCTAGCTATAGTAACAATACCATATCTAACATGTTTTGTGACTAGATGAATATTCAAAATTTTGTTAATTTAGTTTAAAAATGAGCTGCATTTCTTTAGGAATCCTCTTCAGAAGTTCTAAGATCTACAAATTTTTTGCAACAGCAAATACGATAGATAAACATATTTATTGCCGCCAAAATCAGAAACAGAAATAATTTAAACAATTTGTTAAAACGGCATAGATATTATTCTTCCAGCTCCCCCCCCCCACTTATTTATAATTCAGTTCTGATTATAATAGTGCTTATTTTCGGTAGTGTCAGAAAAATATCTGTCCCTAGTGCGTTCCTGCAAAATTGAAATTGAGACTAAACATGAAGTTTTTAAAGTTCAAAAAGAAAAGAAAATTCCGTTTTTTCATTATTAATTTTTAATATCCTCATCTTTCTAGAACATATGTTTTTTTTATAGCGTTGTTTAAAAAAAAAGTTTTTTCTAACCAATACCCACTTCCCCAATATTTTAAATTGTTTATTTAAGCAACCAAAAATACTCAGGTTATCATACGTTTAGGTTTCGATTTGAGTGGAGAAGAACTTCTAAAAATAATATAATTTTAAGTTTATAATCGTAAAACACTCGGATTAGGAATGTTTCACGATGGCAATACTTTCAATAGTTGAACGCTAGTAATAAGCTCATATAATAAATCACAGTATCTTAGTATTGTATTTGTGCATTCGAGTTGATAAACGACTTGATTATGTTCCGCAGCTGTTGATGTGGCTATGACTATTTGCTAAAATTACCTGGCACGGAGTTCCGCGACTAGGCGATAATCTGATGAGATGTGAGAAGCAAGAAGCGAATCCAAGAAATAATTTTTCGAAAAGCACACTTTGTGGCCTGCCCAAGACCCTTCCACTGAAAGGCGAAGATAATATTGCAATGTCAATTTAACAGCTGATTAGCAAGAGCAATAAATTTTCATAACTTAGCCTACTTTAAACTGATAATAAGAGGGAATGGCAAGGAATGAATAAGCCTTCCAAATCACGTCTTTGATGACTTTGTACACATCAAGTTGCTAAGCATATCATACAAAATCAAGCTTCGCAAGGAAGCCCTGGCTTTTGCCTTTGTTGTCCATCAACTAGTTATTATGTTTGTATTAACCTCCCATTTTCGATTCATGTTGGAGATCGAACCAGTTTTTCTGGAAACAACATCCGTAGCGAAAGAACTGCAATAAAACTTGTAACCCGACTTTTCATGACAACATTAGTAAACTGCAAAAATGCGTTATTTTTACTGCACTCCTGGTCATTGTAGCGAAAAAATACATGAGTTTCATGTGATTTGTTGGAATATCTTTTAATGCCTCTTGTATCGAATATTTTATAAGTTCAATTACATTAATAAGTTCGCCTGTATAGGAGATAATAGTGACGCATAAGATCATAAGTGGAATGCATGTTGGTTTTTTCGCATAATCTAAGTATTATGCTTAAGTTCATCCGGCCTGAGCAAAAAAATATTTTTGGAGTTGTGTGCAAATAAAATATTCTTTTTGTTATAACCATTTCCGCGTTTCTCTGTTATGAGAGCATATAGCAGATCTGTTCTGACATATTATTTCACTGTAGTGGGTTTTGCCTACCCTTCCATTTGAAGGCGTATTCAGCTCTTTTCTCGTCCCACTATTTGGGAGGCTTATTAGATAATGGTTCAAATGTGGCAGATTAATTATTTAATTTGTTAACAGCCACGAATATGACCCTGTTGGATCGGTAAGCCTTCTTGGGTTTCCCCAGTTTCTATGCAGTCATATCATAACCTGCCAAACAATGGTGGACTATTGTCCAAGAATCAGTACAGTCTCTACTATCTCTAAGCATTCATAGGTTGTAATGGTTGTAACAGTGATTTATAATATATATCACAGACAATCGGTTAAGAGAATGGATTTGTCTGGCCTGGCTACGAGCCCTAGTAGCTTACTTGGTAGAGTACCGCGCTAGAAATGTGAAGGACCCGGGTTCGAATCCCAGCCAGGACAAATCTTTTCTCTTCAAAATAAAAATACATATATATACACACATACATATTAAATTAAATAGCACAGTAAAATAAATATAAACAGACACGTGTAAGATGTAAAGGTGCCAAAAGAAGTTTAAGGAAGGACTTACTACCCGTTTGCCGTATATAATGAATAATAGAATGGAACTAAAATCATATAAACTATTCATTAAATACGAACATTTTTAACCTCATTGGAGATCATCAACATGATATTTGCTAGGTCATCTTAGTACATTTCCTTGACGGTGTTTGAGGAAATAAAAATGAAAAAAAAGTTAACAATTTTTCAATTTTTATTTTTCTAATTTTTGTTTGAAACAATGGTATATAACTGATAAATAATACAATGGAGCCAACAGGATCATTTCATCTTTCTCCATAACAAATAATAATGTGGGAGCAGAAAGCTGATTTGATTTTACACCATCGACTCCAATTCACTCTTCAACTACAATTACAGAATTATTCAAGCCTTATCTTGTAAACACATGTCAAATATTATTCGCCTCTATCCCATGATCCCTAGTACACGATAAAGTGCTCTGGTAATCAAGTTATCGATGCATTAAAATAACTATTCTCCTTTTCAAATGTTGACTAATTTCCTAGAGGGAAATATTTTATCGTATGTGGAATAAAAAGAGACCAACTGTCCCTTTCTACAAAAACTAGGCATCAGTTGAGTGCGACCTCTCACTGCCCCAACGCTCTCTCCACTTGTCGATAAAGGTTAGTTAACACGACCAGTTTTTTTGTTTTATCAAAGTTTGGATCATCGAATCCTCAACTTTGAAAACTAACCGCCAAGCAGAAAGTCAGCCAGATCCATTTAAACCGACAGATTTAGATCTGAATTTTTTTTTTTAAATTACTACTTTAGATTTGGAAAGTGGAAATGACTCACACCAGTTACATTAGCCTACATTAATGTAACATCTGCTTTATGATCATAAAATTATGATATATATTATATTTACTGGCACATACATACATGCATAGTCGGTTGATAGTGATATCGAAATTTTCAGCTCATAGACCACGTTTTCTAAATTGCCATTTCAGTATTTCTTTGCACCTGTTGGAAGTACTTGAAAGTTATAAATGGAACTTATAAGAAATATAATCCCTTACATGGTCGGATATTATGTATTTTTTTTTATTAAACACTCTAAAAAAATATTTATTAAATCAGAATCAAATTTAAAATGTAAATTATTCGTTATGAATAATAATTTTATTCACTTATACATACAATTTTATTTCTATACAATTGTTGTATAGTATAATGCTATTGTCTTCTATTGGATTTAAAGATCTTTACATCCGGTACATTCGTTCGTAAAACTAATAATTATGATTGCAATCTGGGTATTTCCGTTGTGCTTTTGTTTAAGACTATTTTTTATTGCGTCAAATCAATCACTTTTGAATTTTTCGTTTTATTTTTGAATTTTATTATTTCATTCATTCTGATGTTTCTCTTTTTTTAGTCAGAGATTCGCCCGTTTGGCTCCGATTTGGTCTTGAAATATGTTTATTCTATATTATTTCTTTTGGTTAATTTTACTACCAACTTAGGCCATCTTCTTTTCAGACCGTCCGGAGGATTATCGGGAAATGAAGAAGTAGCTAGGTTTGAGTGGGAATATGGTTTGTCATAAAAGGATTGACATCGGGTTCGGGCCAAATCAGCAACAAATGGGACATTGAGGTCATTATGGAACAATGTTAACAACACCTAACAATGTTAGGAGAATTGCGATTACGAAGGATTTTGGATTGCAACGATTGGATACGAATGGAATTCGATGGTTTAGTGGAGCCCCGAAGCTCTACTCCGTAAGTCTTATAATATTCCTTGTAATTTAGTATGTGAATTAAACTAAAAGCTGTGTGGTAATTGTTAGCATCATTACTCAAGATTATATTTGTAGCTATTTTATCGCAATCTATCTCTTTTCTTATTATTATCGTTTCCCTTAGACACCATGTCCTGGACAGGCCACAGGTAATTATGGAAGCCGAGTTGAGGAGGTTCTATTCGCCAAGGAGTGAAGTTAATATCTCTGTTGGTAGTTCAGGAAAGCTGTAATGGTCTTGGAAACCAAAAAAGGCAGAGGAGATAATGCGTAGAGCTGTCATTAGAGTGGAACACTCCATTCGGCACGCTTCGGTCCCAAATCGCTCCTCGGCCTTCGCCACACTATTCAGATATCGCTTCCATTCAGTTCTAGATGCCTCTGTTTTCATGCCGTTCATCACTAGTCTCTCCGTTGTTTGCTTGTTCTGGTCCATTGTGATATTTAAAAAAAAATTTATTTGATTAGGGAAGATAAGGCTGGAACTGTAGTTCTAGTGCGAAATGGAGAAAGCGTGTAGCATTCCTTTCTCCTCCCAGTTTTTTATTTGTCATAATGAACCATAATAAGATAACAAAAAGAATTTTTAGCTCTCCCGCAACAAAAATCTCAGCAAATAATGTACTGGAAATGGCACTTCATGGAAAATAAGCGAGTTTTGGTTTAAAAAAACCTATTTCTTCAAATTATAAATATTTCATTGATATTTGTTTACATCCTGTTTTTTCTTCTCCATGCCTCTGCTTAGCCATGTCTTCCACAAGAGCACTAATTTCCAGTCGGCTCCTAAATCTCTCTCTGTTCTGGTAGTCCTCCTCAGTAGTTCCAAATCTTTCAAGTTCTTCGTTCACCTGTTCAGAATTACCACTCTGGCTTTTCAGGTAGTATATCTTATTGAATATTTACTGATTGGACCTTGTAGAATCCATCCTGACCATGTGCCGGTAGAAAGTTAGTCGTCTTTTCCTCATATTTGTTTCCAAGTCCTCTATCCTTTCGTATATTTCTTTATTCGATCTCAATCTGCAGTTCACTTCTGATATTCCTAGACATAAATTCTTCTTAATTAATTCTAACACTATATAATTCAGAATTGTTGTTGGTAATTATATTTAAATATTAATTGTGAAATGAGTATTAATTAGAGAAAATCATAAATTGTAAACTAAATTTATTTTATATCCAATACAATTAACTAAATATAATAAAGGTAACCAAAAAATGTTCTCTGTATAAGATGGTACTCGTTAGCTTTTCAAGTCTGAACCAATAGCGGCCTGTTTCTAAATAAAAGGATGGGAATTCTTGGTTAATTTCGAAATTAAATCGAAAAATCGCATTTAAAATGTTAATTAATGGTGAGTGGATTTGCGGAAATGTTTGAACAATCGTGTAACACTGATGAGAGCAGACGGATTATAGGATCGGCGATGTTTGATATGTGTATCGTTTGATAACGCTGTAATTGTTGTTTGCTAATGTCGATTAGTTTTGTAAAATCGATTATCACAATTGGGTCTAATTAGCTCTGAGTGAAGATTTGACTGAGAAATGAAAGGATTGAAGAAGGAGAACTGAAAAATGTATCAGAAATCGACTGACAAATTTTGATTATAGCGAGATCTCACCTTTGTCGTTTTGGTAATTTTTTGCGCAAGCTGTCGCCTCCAATTGAGTCACAACAAGTTTTTTCTTTTCATTCCCATGCCTAAGCTCACGATAATTTGTATTATAGGAAAATATTAAAAATGAAACGATTAAACAGTTAAAACTAACTCAAGTCGAAGCGACAACCTGCTGAACAGATGACGTCGTTTTTTTTTTATCACATTGCTTTCGGCCTAAAATAACAACTTACGTTTAAATCTAAACAAAATGACATATACTATTTTACGATTTACGTTTTTGGTAATTACTCAAGAATTTTTTTATCTATCTTCTTCGTTAAACTTCTTTAAATGCCATTTTTTGTCCAGTCCCATGATGATCAAACAATGGAATATTTACATTTAAGTAAACATAATTGACAGATGCTGGTCGGATTCGGACTTGAGAATTGTGTGAAATGCCAACGAGACAAAGATTCAATAGAATTGGATAGAGATATTTAGCCGAAATGGTAATCAAGGATATAGCCTCCGCTGGATGTTCGACATACCTTGCCATATTGGAAACACTTCCTTCCACCTGTATCGCCCCGGGGTAGGCCTGTTACGGTGGGCCCCATTAGCACTCAATATCTCATCTTTGTGACTTTTATTTTTATCTAAATCTAAATTTGTGGATATTTAATGTTTTTCGTGAATAACATCAAGTTTTTACAAAAAACAACAACTTAATAATGATAATAAAATTTAATACTTATTGCTCTATTAAAGTGTTCCTGCAACGCCAGTTTATTGTCAATTATCATTCCTTATTTCCTACAAGATTTAACTCAGAATCGAAATATTTTTGAAGATATATTTTTTATTTCCATAAATATTATACTAATTGAGGGGGTCACATATGGTCTAGTGGGTACCGTTACTATCTACAATGCCCAAGATTGCGGGTTCGCAGCCCTGTAGGTGGTCTAGGAATTTTTAAAGGTAGTAAAAATTCTTAGCTTGTTAGATGTCAAGTATTATAATTATTCCCGGATAGACAAAAATTAGGACTCCCATTGTCTGATTAACCATAGCATAAAGTGACGCTAAATGAACAAACCAAAAATACACATTCGTGTTCGGTAGGTTGTGAACATTGGAATCAAATCTTAATGTTAATTAGGACTCTAGTTTTTACTTTTTTACTTTATTTTGAAATATATATGTATGCATGTCTATAAATTTGTGTGTGCATAAATTTGGGAAAGAGAAATCATTAATCATGCGTTTTCTTGTTTGTTCACAGGTGAGTCTCGGAGTTGTTACGCTGATATCGAGCGTAAGTTTGAAATTTATAAGTAGTAACAGCTCAGAAATTATACAAGTAAATTACGTTACATGCTAATACTAATTTTTTCTATTAAATTAAATGTCTTCAGCTGAAATGATAAGGAATAATAAGTAATAAAAAGCTGTATCCTACAACCCGTGAAAGGGTCTGGGGTTCAGTACGTGGTAGAGACTGTACTGTTTCTTGGACAATCGTTGTCCAGGGAGGTGTTTTGTCCTAGATCACGCTCAACCGCCAGATTTCCCCCTTATTTAGGATACGTACTTTTAGAGGCTGGGTGAGCCCCAGTATGGTCCTAGGTCCAAAATGATCCATCTCCGGCCCCTAACAGACTAAATATAAGCCTTGCCAGCGGAGGGATTTGAACCAGGATTTTCACCATGGCAACTCAGTGCTAATAATAACAGATTGATCTAAATATTTCAATGAATTAAAAGCTGCAGATTGTTCCTATTCTAATTTACTACATTCTCCGATATCTGACTTGAACATTCGGAACGGATACCGATTTGAGATCTTCATATCTTTATACAGCTAGGCCTATGGAGGGGATTTGAGACGGCCATGAGGCGAGTCATGTGGCGAGTCATGAGGCTGGCCAAAGTAAAAAAAAAGCATCTCTAGCCTTTCTGGCCTTTTTACGCAGTCTTTACGCAAAAGCTTTCAGCGTTGATACTCACTGTTCATTCTTATTTCCAGCAATAAGAAAAAACAATTTGAATCAAATCAAATTTTTAATTCGCCATTCATACTTTTATTGTTGCCAAAGAATCATTTAACTGTTAATACACTTATCCTTTTAATTATGTTTAATTGAAAACTATTCGGGGTTAAAATTTATTTCGTGAAGATTCAAATTATTCAAATTAAAATCTTATATAGCATATTAACTCTTAATTTTCCTTTAATAGTAATCCCGGATCGCTCAATCGGTTATTTACTAGTATTGGATGCGCGGTGGTACAACGTGTGACAGATTAGTAAATATTGACAGATGACATTGTCAGCGTTTAAAGGGGTTAGTTTTTTTAGCCTTGATCTATTCAAATTTGTTCGATAAATAGTACAACATAGTTAAAACTAAAATAATCGATACTAATCTATTATTAACAACGAAAATGTTGCAACAAAATGATTATTGGAAAGATCAATGAGCTAACAATTTTCCTTTCATATTTTTTAATTTAATACATTTTATACACTTAAATGTGTGTTCAAATAATAATGATAATCATTAAAATATTTATTTGAAAAATCATACAAATGCTATTTGAAACATTTGTATTCAAATAATTTAATAAATATAGCGTTCTGATTTTCATTTAAGAATATTATCAATCTTTGTTAGAATTATTAAACCATCTCTCTTAGACTGATTCATCTAGTATTTTATCAACAATTCTTATTTTCATCGTCATATTACATGACTAAATCAAAATTAATTAAATAGGGCTCAAATCCCAATCCAACGTATCCAAAAGTATATTGATTCTAATTCAATGTGTGAAACAATTTTTTTATTTTCAATAATGAACATTTTAATCTAACACGACATAATATTTAGAATGCTTGAAATTTGAAACTTTCCATAGAATAATTTCAAATTTAAACAGGGAGGGGGGCGTGGAAGGATTTCAGTCGAACAAGGGGGGGGGGGGCGTGGTACAAAAAAGGCTGGGAACGACTGCTCTAGGCTACCCAGCGACCTATTTTTTTCTAATCTGGCACCAAAATCGAAGTTATCCTTAACTGATCGTCTAAACCTAAATGGCACTTTTCGATTCTGTTTAGAAATTTAGAAAATCGAATATTCATGAGGATATACGAAAAATGTAATGTTTCGTTTTAATACACGTATATAAGTATTTCTGTTAAGTGAAGTATGGCGTTATAATTTATTACTTTTTCCCGGGCTGTTGCAGCCAATTCTATGGGTCTGTTCGATATGAAACAGCATTCTTAGCACACAAGCGTAAGCAGCTAGGCAATCTTAGTTTTAACGTTTATTTCTTATTTCCCCTAGATATTTTCAATTTATTAGTTAGTTATTTTCTATAGTCTTTGTAATTGACACAGTTCCTTGTCTCTGCTTTTGTATATTTTAATAATAATTAAAAGAGTAATAGTACCTCGGTGGATCTTGCATGAAGAGACCAATTTGAGCCTGTCGTTCATTAAAGTCCTTCGTTGCGGAGACCAAACTAGTTACATACCAAACTACTTTGAACTCCAATGAGGATGTGACTTGACTAGAAGACATTAGCGTGAAGAAATGAACCTCCTTCTTCTTGAACAGAGACGTAGTGGCAAAGAGGCTGGGCGTGCCTTCAAGAGGATCAGGGCTAATCGTAGCCCCGAGGAGGCCTCGAAGGAAATCTCTGGAATCCCTGGCAGGAGTCACGTTCAACGTGTGCCTCCTCGTTATTTGTAGGAACCGCAGGACACAGATCCTCTCCTCTCTTCTCCTCCGGGCCACTTGGCTCAAGTAATGAGTCTATCCTCCATCGCTTTAGCACTTCCATTACTTTCTTCTTTCTGCCCCACTCTTGTGTACTTTGGCTGTCCCAGTCTTCGAGCGGCGGTCTGTGGAAACGATTGAGGCTCAAGTGATCGCGGTCTATTTAATAATGGCATCTATTACTTTGTGATTACTAAACTAATTTATGCTTGAATCTATTCTGAGATTAAACCCTGAGGAAGTATAGCAGCATGCCTAGCGAAACATTGGCCAATAATTTGGCGACATGGTCGAAACTAGAAGAAATACTTGAATGAATTCGAGAATAGTTAAATTGCTATTTGGCTGTGGCAATTTAAATATTTGATTTGGAGAGTATTTCATTTATGTTTAATTAATATTAAATAAAATTTAACGTAGGAGTGAAGTATTTATTTACTGTTTTTTTTCTCAATGTAATGACTGTTTGCTAACGGATGGGCAATGAAGCGATTAGGCCTAGATCAAAAATCAAAGAACTGTTACTCACCCCTGATAATCAAAGAACTGTTACTCACCTGATAATCACTTCATAGAAGCTAGATGAGCTTCAAGAAGATCTCTGCACCAGTACAGGATCAAGGAAGGGGTGTTAAGAGAATAAAAAATTTGCCTGACATATCTAATCTCATATTCGGACACTTAATTTACGAAAATATAATTAAATAATGCCGTTTTTATTATTTACGTTTTTAGAAAAAAAAAACACGTTATGTTTTCATAAAATTTATTACAATAAATAAATACATCTGAGAATATAATTTAAATTTAGATTTTCTGTATAACTCCGTAGATCTACTTCATAACTTCTTGACGATGTCTAAAATGAGCTTTATTATTTTTTTTTTGTTAAGTTGAATTGAAATAAAGACTTGATAATTATTTCAAATAATACCATATATTATATTTGATGAATAGTTATTCCTCTGTAAAAGTTCAAGATGGTTATAATCACAAAAACATACTTAGATTTATTTGTATTAATCGATTAGTTCAAATCAATCATTTCCATAAATATGTTCAGAAATATCAGTTTGTTTTACGAAATTCTAATAAATATATTTTAATATAGAAAAGGATAACCTCAAAAGATATATTCAGCGATTTTAATAATATGAGTGTGAAAATTCCAAGGAAGAAGCTTCATCTCTTCTTGCCATCAGATCAGCTGGAGGATAATACAATTAAACAATAAAGCAGGTCATAAATATATAATTTACTTTCTTTCCTACTTTAAGAAAGGTTTAATTTACGTTGAAATAAAAATAACTATTCAGTTTTGAAATATTTCGGGTTTCAAAGTCCTTTGCAATCCCTTCACCGGTGTCGAGATCTTAGAATTTAATTCTTAAAATTAGTTTAAATAATTAGTTGAGGATTAAGATCTGTACGAAAATATATCCAAACACCTTTCTATTATTTGGCATCACCTGGTTTCCTCGTAAAGTTCTTGTTCGCTACATGGTCATGATAGAAGGAACATCCTAGAAAAGATGGAGGGTAAGGTCAGATTAATGAGAGCGGGGAATGTGACGACAAAAATATTACATCCCATGGGACACCTGTCCCCGAGCCGTGTACACCTGGATCTAGTCACAGTATTTATATCAGTGTATTTGTCGTGTATATCTCTGTGTGTATGCAACGAGGGGGTTTATAGGCTACTTGTTGCTTCTGGAAAATGGTTCGCCTCATTTAGTGCCCTAAATTATATTTCCCACCACAAGTTTTCTATAATTTATTCTCCCACTGAATGTTATTTCGTTCAGACATCAATGAGCTCTATGTGGAAGGCCACTGGTTCCAGCCTTGTATTAGCTCCTATTAATTAATTTTAATTTATCTATCTGTCAATTTGATCAGTTTATGGTCATTTTTTTTTCTTCTGTGGTAATTTATCTATTCTTTCAGTTTATGGTCGTTTTGATCAGTTTATGGTCGCAACTCATTCTATTTGCCCTGAAGATAGGGCAAAACGTACAACGTAGGGCGAAACGTTGGCACAATTAATAAATAAGTACTCACTGATTTGGTTTTTTTTTTTTATTAACTGCACTCCCCCCCAACTATTTCCATCCTCCACAAATCGGAATTGTTTTTTATTTCATGATTTTTTACAGTTTCTAGTAATTATCTCCCTCCTTCGGTGATGTTTCAAGTTCGCTAGTTACAGCTGTTTTGTTTTTCGGCTATTCTTTTTCGTATTTGATTCCTTACCTAATTTACTGCTCAAATCGCCAGATTGTTCCAGTAGCTCGTGCAGCATCTAATCATTCTTATATCGTTCAAAGTTACTAGTTATGTGTTTGAAATGTTTTTTAAACATCTTTAGCATGGTAGAGTGCGTATCATGTTTTCAATGTATTTAAAACCGTTTATGTATTGATATAATAAGAAAAAACGAGGAAACCATAATCCTGTTATCCTGTTATTAAATCCCATATTTTTACATGGACTTTGTATTGAATTCTTCTCATTAATGACTGGTTTCGGATAACCCTTTTTGGGTTACTCCTAAACTCTGTCGTTCTAGCCCCTGATGCCAAAATAGGTATCATTACAACCCAGGAAGGTTCTTGGGTTCATTACTTGGTGTTTGGAGGTGTTTTCCCCTATATCACGCTCAACCACCATATTTTCTTTCAATTTGGATATCCACTTTCTAGAGGCAGGGTGAATGCCAGGATGATTCCATATCCCAAAGGACCCACCCCTGGCTGTAACAGATTAAATAAATTCTACCCCAGACTGATTTGAAACTTGGACCTTCTGCAACTCAGTGCTCCTCTGGGCCATTCCGCACTCCATACCAACCCTTCTTACATTCGAGGACTCATCTGATACTTCTAAACCTGTTTTAAGATTTTCAGTAATGTCGAGTTAGTGTTTTCCTCAATATTCTAATTAGCCCTGACGAAATTAACTGCCTTCTAGAAGAAGTATGTAAATGATAGCGATAGGTTTTGATGGAGCGTAGAAAAAGCAACACGTTTTCGACGTTAGAGTTAAATGTTCGGAAAGTAGCAAGGATAAGAGAATTCTCTAATTCGCCAGGAAATGTAGCGTGGCAGCTGAGGACTTGATTAGATATTTCTATTTTTGCATAATGTCTTCGCTAGTATGTGACTTCTCGCCTTGAGTGCGCATTAGCCATCTACCAAAATGTCCGCAATAGAGGACATCTCACTGTCTTAAACGTGCCGTTTATCTCTCGAACTGAGTTGACATTTTTAGGTAAAGAACGTTTCGAGGAATGTAAAGCCTGTTAAATAAAACTTGGATAAAGCAATGAATCTGCAGATTATTGCCTTCTCCAAACCTATTAATCCTAGGTAACATTAAATTAAAACGATATTAAAGGTCGATGAATTGAACACGATCATTTTCACGATGAGTGAAAAATTAAGGATTCATAAAAAAATCTTCAAGAGATGAAATATAGAATTATTACATGAGACTTCTATGTTCTGATAATTGTTACAGGAAAAAAATGATTTAATAGAAGAAAATATTTTTTCTTAAGATATTTTTTTCCTATTCTAATACTTAAGGTATTAACCTTCGAAATATAAAACACTTAAAAACTCAGTTCGACATTGAAATATGAGTATTCTAAATTGTTATTAGTATTATTTCCAAATCTAGAGGGCACCCACTGTCCAAAAAGCGAAAATGGTATGTCGTTAGACGGGACTGTTGAAAAGCTGGGTGGAGTTTACAGATAATAATTGAACAAAAAGTAATCCCAGGGAGAAACAATTCTTGGGATAAGAAGTGTTGTGTCTCCGTTACGGTCCGTTCTTTTTAAAAGAAGGTTAAAAAAAATTTAATTTATCTTACAGAGAAATATTAATTATTTAATTTATTGGAAAGAAAAAAAGAGTAGACTTGATGATGTCAAAGGCTACTTCATCTTGTGGTTAATTAAACTATTTAGCATTGTGACACTATTTTAGTAATACTATTTGTATTCATACTATATGTATGCATTTTAAAACTGTTATACTCTATATTTATATCTTGTCTTTCTCCTGTTATTTTCCTTTATTTACTCTTTAACATCATTTTGGCTATACCTTCTTTCATTTTACTTATGTAAACTCCGCAGGAGTCTATTATCTTACATATTATAGTTTTTAATATATATTCTACAACCTTTTCCATAATTTTACTTCTCACCTCTGATGTTTATACTTTTTCTTTTTAAATAACTATCTGTTTACTTCCTTCTTTTATCTTTGTAAAAAAATCTTTTTGGCATCACCACCGTTCTGTACATTTTCTCTGTAATTTTTTTATTCATATATATCCCTCACTTTTGTTCTAAATTTCTACCCCTCTACATATAAATTTTTCTCATTTATCGTATACTTAGTCTGCAATGTATTTTTATAGTTCTGTTATTTTGTCTGTTTTTCTTTCTTAGTCCTGAAGATGACCCACAAAGTGGGTCGAAACGTCGGCACATAATTAAATAAGTAACCACTTATTTAGTGTTTTTATTTGACTGCACCCCCAACTATTTTCTTCCTTACGTCTATCTTCCAGTCAACAATCCCCTCGCTTCTCATGGACACTATTTTAGCATAGTTAAACTAGTTATCATATCTCGTAAAAAAATATTTACCTATGAAATCCCAATAATAATTTCGGATTTGGAGGAGAGTGGAGAGGAGGGAGCTTGTTGTGAACAGATCCGCTCCCTGAAAGAATGAGCATCTGTTCTTGTTAGTATTCATTCTTTTTTTAAATGTTTTTTTCCAATATTTGAAATTATATATTTTCTTGTATATAGATATTTATTATGGTTAGGACTTGAGCCGCATGTTTGTAAAAATGTCTTACAAAGATTGGGGAGGAGCAAGACACAAAAAGAAATTTTAAGATACTTAAATTTCCCAGTAGTCGATGGTATAATTTCTCATTTTTGTTTGTTGTAGTTTATTCTTATGATGAATATCTATGTTTCATAAATACCAAGGAACTTAAGTTTTACCCATCTACGTGTTTCCTTTTGGCTATAATCAGCCTTAGTTGTAATTTGACAAGTGTAAGTAAAATTTTCGAGGAATGAACATCCTTCATTTAAACAGAATGAACATAATCACGCCCAACGTCAGGTTTTTCTTCCAATTACTCACTTTGTAGAGCCCCAGGAGGCATGTCCAGATTCCACAGAGTCGATTCACGGCTACTAATAAGAGAATAAATAATATGTTTGTGAAGTACGGTCTCGATCTCGGATTGAGTTCAGTAACGCGGAACCCTACATTCCGTACTACCCTTCATGATGAAGGGAATTTTAAAGTTGAGAAATCCGGAAACAATATTAGTTTTTCAATTAAATACATTTATAATTGGCTTTAAGGAAAACACATGTCTCAATGTTTGGATCGCTTTGGCAAGTTTTTTTCTACTTACTTCTATGGTGTAAAGGATTTTTATATTGAGCAGATATCCATGATAATTTAACTAATATCACGAGCAACAAAGACGAAGCCTCAATTTATCTACAATATAGAGACATCTCCAGAAAGAACTCTATTTGAATAGATCGATTTCTTTTCAGATTGATTATGATTCTCAAGTGTTATTGTTAGTATTTTCTTCTAAATGAATTCTTTTCTTCCAGCTGCTAATTCTGTAATCTTTCTCGGTGTACGCGCCCTGGGCAATGCCATTCCCTTTTACAGCCGCAATTAGGCCAATTCGTTTCACTTTATAAAGGAAAGGTAATAGTGTTCTTTTCATTTTTTCTTTCAACTGGATCGTCCTGTCTTCTCTAAAGGTATTTCGTTAACAAGTATAGTAGATATATAAGTTTTCATCGGACACATCATGATAAACATATTTTATTTATGTAATCCCGTATAAATTAGACCCATCATACTCGTATACTCGTGCCCCAGACTTTTCGGTCACCGCACGATAATTACAAGTTGTGACCATACTAGATGCTACAAAATATACTTAAATATGAAAGAATTATAAATTTAATAATTAACAGTTACATATCATTGAGAATAGTATGTAAAAGTTTGACAGGGCCTGTTGACCGGATGTGGCACTAACCTGATGTTCATAAGTGTTTTTTATCGCCAACCATATATAAACCAATATATATTGGTCCTACTATATTAAAGAGATACAGCAATCGTGCTAAAAACATATCTAGAGTTTTGTTTATTCTAATATATTTTTCCATATTCTGTAATAGAAATATAGAGCTAATTTTATAGTATCTAATGTTGTACTTGGAAATTTTAGTTTTATTTTAATTTCAGTATCACATTTTATTGATTTTAATAGACGCACAAGATTGTATCTAACACGATTAAACGAAGTATATTTTTAGGATGTCCCTGATCTGAACTAATCGCACCGACATGTCAGCTATTTTTAAAATAAAATGAATTTAGCATTGTTTACAGAGGTCATTATTTCTTAAGGAGATAACTTATTCCTTAGTGTAGCGGGAGTCTACAGTGCGCATAATTTCCTCACGAGTTAACCGGGTGTAATGAGAGCAATCAAAACGAGTCAAACCGGACCTACTCCGTTCTATCCTGTATTACGCCCCCCCCCGCGAATATTCCGTCAACAGTTCGCTCCTGTAGCGCTAAATTATCACCATAAATTTTCAAATCTATGTTCTTCTTCACATCGACTGAATCCAATTCCATCTATTTTTTAAGCGGATTACAGTGAAGGTTTTTGATTAAAAAATGCAGTATGTATACGAGCTAATAGATATGAAACGCAAATCTTTAGGCCTTTAATATTATATATCGGAAAATAACTGACCCCTCTGAATTTCATATATATATATATATTTTATATTCCGTTCTGGAGATTCAATCTATTCTTTTAACTTCCGTTTGGCAATGTTTCGAGACTATGTTGGTCACAAATAATCATGCCAAATTGATGACGTATTTTCAAGAGTTTATGTTGAATAACCTTCCGTAATTGTGGATTTTATTTTGCATCTTAAGGGGTTTGTTACACTGAGAGAAGCCAATGGGTACAAGTGGTATTTTTTTAAGACTGAATCTTGTGTTGTTATGGACAGTCCAGGGATATAATTTTTTCCCGAAAAATATTCAGGATACTTTTGTTTTGTTGAAAACATTTCTGATTTTCTGCGGTTAACTTCCACCCGGTAGTTAAACGTGACCCTTATTCCAAACAATTTTATCCGAAGTAACCGGTTTCAAATTGCCTGCCAATGGACCCTCCCGTATCCACAGTACTGCTGAAGAACATTAGTTCATAGCCCTCCACCGTTGTCCTTCTTAAACCAAGACAGCAGTTGCCGGTCGACTGAGTGCGGTAAGTGGTCCAAGGATTTGGGACGGTTCTCAATGATGGCGCGGTTGAGGCTCTCCTCGGCGCTCCAAGGATTGAGCTACGGGTCTTAACCCACGGAAAAAATTGTTCTAAACAGTAATATGCTTCAAAGCTAGGGTTGTCTTATATTTTTAAAACACTTGGTATAACGAACTGGCTGATGGAAACCGGCTTTTATATTTTTTATATTATTTAAAGTAAAATACTTATTCCTGCTTTAATACTTATTACTGAGTCATGTTTAAGTATGAAGTAAAAGTGTATCTTATTAGGAGAATAATAATACGGTTCTATTTTGATCCCTAGAACGTTCATCAGCCGGCTCAACATATATTTACTTTCAATGGATTCTTAGGATTTTACGGTAAAAGGCCATTCTGATCTGATCACTTTTACTATATTACCAGGACCCGTGATTCCCAATTTCTCCAGTAGACTATCCTTTTTCGGACAAACATCCTATGCCAAATACGTTAAATATTTAAGAAAGCCTTAATATATTGTGTACCTTTAAAATTAGCGGCCTCGTTTAGTACAGAACAGTGAAGTGGGTAAACTCTGTCAGTTAGGTTTTTGTATTTCGGTTTTCTCTGTTACTATAGAACATATTATTATTATGTCCCTAAGGCCCTGCAAGAACCCGGGCTTCCTCCAGCACAGTCAACCAATCTTTCCTCTATTCTTGAACTCCCGGCAGCTTAAATTCCTCGACATCGTTCAGCCTTCTGAACAGAGGGCGTCCTCTGCTTCGTCTGGTTTCTCATGTAGCATTCTATTTGGTATCTTGTGTTCTGACATTCTTCCATTCTTCCAACATGCTCCATCCAACATCCATCCAATTCTGGCACCATGTCAGGCTCCCCATACAACTCCACCAGCTCCTCACAGAACATATGATATGTTTAAATAAAAATAATATTATTTAAATTATACTAATTTTTATAATAAAATTTAGTAAAAACATGGGAGGATTAGAACATTATTAATCGTTCATTCTTTTTATTTTGATGTATTTTATTGGAAATTGTATACAACAGCAACCGATTGTCGAGATTGAGGAAGAAACAGGGTGAACCTGGTACGATATGTGTAGTTCATACATGTGTAGTATGAAATGGACAATAACTTTTTAAAAAATGCGATTTGTTCCATTAAATTAATATTCTTGACCTATATTCGTAAACCGAATATGCGTATGGTCTATATACCGTTATCAAAACGCCGAAATGACAAAAACAAGAACCGTTCTTGGTTGTAGAGCCAACTCTGATGAGTCGTTAAACCTTAGTTCATTCTGAGGCACAGAGTCCCAACTATGATTTAGTAAAAAGATGCTTCGACTCAACGAGGCCTCGCCAGATTGCAAAGGGCTGCAATAAACCGAGCCTTCAAACAATGGCCTATTGTTGTTGTTGAACCAATTGAATTAAAAATGCAGGCGGCAATATAATACTCAAAGCGTCACTGTTGCTGGTATAGAAATAGCATAGCCCGTTCTTCGTCACGTTCGCGTCTAATCGATAGCGGCACTATGATGAATCAATTCGATATTTATAACAAGGACTTGGCGCGGTGCTTTATCACTACATCCGTCGGATTATTCATTAAAAAGAATTAAAAATAAATGGAAGGCCTAATACGTCCGTATGTTGTTAAATAAATACCCAGATCGCGCTAGTAGTTCTTTAGGGACGCAACATAAAAATCGGTGTTTTTGATCATCTGATGGCCATGAAAGAAATGGGCAAGTACCTCTCTTTCACTCATCAAAACTGTATCAGCCGAGCTTCAGAGCTTGTTATTTGATGCCAGAAGGCACTTGTGTAACTCTTAGTGTCCTAATGCTATTCCAAGCTCTTTAATAGTTTTTTATTGTTGTTCTACAAATGTCGTTTTTGACGTAACTATACTAGTGTGACATATTGATGGTTCACTATGATATGTAATAACAGTCAATGAAATAACAACTCACTACTGAGTACAACTTTACTAACAACTTAACAACAAAGTACTAAGTAACAACATATTATTTTTTGTGTACTGAAGCTTAAGACAAACTTCAGGCCACCATCTGGGTTCATTAACATCACCAGTTCCAAAAACAGTGTATTTTATTATTTTCTTTGTTACGGCCACTACACACCGGTACCGATGTCATCAATGCCAGCTTTGTATTGAGGTAATGGCCTAAAAGTTAGACCGAAGCGTCTAATACGAAATGTTGTTATTAGTGTATTGCTTTTTATTTTAAATGATGAAAAACCTTTACAATTTAATTTTAATTACTTTTATAATCAAAACTGAACAAACTTTCAATTCTAACTGAATTGGCTGAGCTCAGTGGCTCTACTCCTCCTATCATAGTAACGGTTTTAGATATTGATCGTTTTAAACACGATTTCTGAATTTTATATTCGATTTAATCTTAACCGTCTTCAACTATTAAAGGTCAATAATAATTATATTAGTATTCATGAAACGAACCCAACCGTATTTTTCTACTGTTCCAACAATAACGCTAAACCGAAGATATAATAAATAAGAAAAGTTGTTAAGTGGCCGATCGATGGTGCTGAAATCTAGTGGATGATGGTGATGATGTTGTGCAGTGCTGTTTATATTTAGGTGTTCAGCCCGGGCCGTGTTGCTGCTGCTACTGTTGGGAGCCGTGGAGAAGTGTTTTTGCAATATCGGCTATTAGCTATTAGTTTTGGGCTATTTGTAGCAAAGACACACGGCCGATATTTCCGCAGATGGTCCGATACTTACCGGACCCAGCAGAGCACGACACCTGAGAGCCTTCCTCCTACCGGAACCGACTAGTTTTTACCGTCCATGCCAACGGACCTGGAATTGCCAAAGCTGGATCTGTGAGTTCTGTAGGTGTATCCAATAGGTGAAAAGCACTAGCGAACTAGAATGGCGATAGGATCAATAGCTTTTTGCAAACTTCCGTTCAAGTAAAGTTAAATCCTTTACGCAAACCTCCCACTTACGCCTTGGTCGACACCCCCCCCCACCCCCTTCTCACGTTAGCCAGTAGGCTCACCAATCGTTAACTTTTTAGTAATTGTTTTCTTACTAATTCCAACAAATTTGCTATTCCATCTCGATATTCACAATTTCAATTATACTTATTGGGTGCTTGCTGAGCAATAGCGGTTGTGTAATCCGCACAATCCAGTGACCTCAAGCTTTGTTTGACCGAATGTTAAACACAATTTCTTATTTCCGAATATTTTTTTAAAATACATATCTAATATTTTCAAAAATAAAAGGCTTAATCGATTTCTTGAAACGAAGCATGACTTTATTTTGTTAATACAAACTATCAAATGATAACTATATACAATAAAATATACTTAGCGACGAAAAAATTCATTCCAGTCTTTTCTGTTGAATATTTTTTACTATCACATCTTAAGGGAATAACAAATGATTTTCAGTCATTTAGTAATAATAACATTGTTGATAATTCAAACTTTTTTGGCCATAAATTCCACGCCCATAAAATAGTGGAAAGGTTTGCACTTTTACAAATTCTGATTTTTAACTTTCGGGTCAAAAGTCAGAACGAAAATTCCAATGCCGAAGAATAACAACTGTTTAAGTAATTTGTTAATAACAATGTCAACATTGAGTACTATCTCAACATATAACTTTATAGTTAAATTCGTACAAAGAGTGCTTTTAATGTAGAGTATGTTTAACACTTTCCTATTGTCCTATTTTGGAAGTGATTTTTCCGTGACTCGTACAGTGTAATCTCGAAATTGAACCGAGACAAGCAACAAGAGGTTTAATTGAGTTTTGGGCAGGGATTGTAAACAGGCCCCGCCAGGCAAACCGCCTGTGAGCTCTTTGAGACTCACTTGTAGTAAAACTTAATATGTTAAACACACCGAAGTTACCTCTGGTAATATTTAATATTTTATCTGAAATTCCCAAAAACCTGCTTTAGCTCGTAAGAATCCCGGAACAACTGTAATTTGCACCAAAATGACACTTTTTTCCTAGCTCCCGGCCGCCTCCTGATAGCCGTGTCCTCGGAGGAGACCGTCGGCCAGAAAGCAGAGGAACAAAAACGCCAAGAAGAGGCCAGAGACAAAAACTGTTTTTGATTAAGCGCGCTCAGGTTTTGCACTCGCTAATTCGCCTGAGTCACGCGAAATGGGAGAAAGCTGCGAGCGATGAAGTGTGTTTCTCTAAAGTTGTCGGGTAGAAAGCGAAGCTCATTATACTACCTTCTTCTAGATAAGAAGTGGTCAATGAGAGTCTTCTCTTGAGCAAAAACGGAAAGTATCGAGTCATCCTGGGCATGGTCCTTCCCTCTTCATCCGGCCCAACTCTAAGGCAGGTCAGGAAAAACAGGGTTGGAGTTGGATACGCCGACAAAAATATCGCTATGTGTCGGTCCAAAATCTCTTGAAATCATCGTACGCTGTTGGAACAATTGGAAAAGTATCGATAATTTAAAAAAAAAATATATATATATATATATATATATATATATATATATATATATATATGACCATAATCTATACAAACCCTTCAAGTCAATATTAATTCAATTATCATACTTGTTCTTCTTTTTATTAGTATATATTTTCTCCGAGTCCTAAATTTGTCTAGCCGAGATTAATATATAATAGATATTTTTAACGAGTACGACACTGACGTCGCACAGGGAGAGGACCCTAGTTTTACGTTCCGTCCTTAAGACTTTACTCCTTTTAAAAAATCCTAGGGCCACTTCCGGGCGACGAACCCGCAATCTTGTGTTTAGTAGGTTGCTGTTATGCTATCCACTAGAACACAGGTTGCTGGACTTAAGAGTTATACTTGGATAAGATATCAATGACTTCTTCAGCTTACCTTTCATTTTTATTATTATTTGAATTTATGTTAGTTTCGTGTGCCATATAAATACAAATCAGATAGTTATCTTGAATTGCCAGCTGATAAGGCGGCAGTAATGATGCCACGTACTGACACCTTTGCTCTGAGACTTAGCCCTTTAGACCCACATCTGTTGTTGCCATAGCTCTTGTCCTATCCATCGCAATCTGTTGATAGAGCCATCACGCGACACAGAACACCCCAGGAACACCTGGATCAGGAAGACCCAGCACGAGGGACAAAGACGGAACTGATGCGACCATTCGCGACCCGATGTTGCGTAGCCGTCCACTTCGTGCCACACCTGCTCTCTAGCTCTGGCTTTTGTCCTCATCATATCATTTTGTTTATATTGTCCTGGGATGGTTCGTACGAGAGGATTCGCCGGAACTGATGGGCCGCCATTTTGTTTTTATTTAGGTCCGTTTAATGTCGCAGAAGAAAAAGAAGCGTGGCTTATCGATAACGAGGCCATATTTGTCTTTTCTTCTCCATCATCTTCCACCAACTTCTTCTACTTCCTGTGACCCACGGATCTCCTCGTCTCCAGTTAGTACTTGTTGAGGAACGTTAGATACGCCAGCCATGTCGATTCATGTGACATTCGTCAGAAATATTTCAGCGAAAAGAAACTGTGAATTGACTGAACCATTCACTACTCGCAACATCACCCACATTTGAATTTATTTTTATCAAGTTAATTTTGACATAATTAAATATACCGAACTAACCATTCAGAGGAAATTTATTATTCTGAAGCCGACGTTTCGTGCCAAACTTGTGATCGCGGCTGAAATTAACTCGGAAATACAATATTAATATTGGCAACCAAAATTAAATTGAATTAAAAAAGTTAAAGATTGCTCCCTGATTATTTGTTGAATCACAATCATTTTCATTTTTTTTAACGGTTTCCTTACTGTAATAGTTTTATTTTTATCCTAGTAATTAAACTCATAATATAAATAAAAGAAGGCTGAAAAGAAATTATCGAGTTATCTTAGTCGGTTAATATTATAGGTTTAAACATCCTTCAAAGAAACATATACATAGATAGAGATACGTACACATCGATAGGGATACATTCACATCCAAGCGAAAAGCACATCAGTATATTTATACTCATTTGGTATAAACGGTTGTCAAGTTAATAATACTTACTTAGTTATCGTTCAGACGCAGCATATAACGAAATAAAAGCTGAATTGTTTATTTTTATGTCATTTCAGGCTACTAAATGATATTTTTCTCATCATCTGGGGGGATATATATTTTGCAGATAAAACATTATTGTAGTAATGTAGAATTAAATTATTATAAAGTTATTCCATTACTGTGTACAAAGAATTATTGTAATTGCGAAACTATTTCAAAGGATAAATGAGGCGTTCCATAGTTTCATTTCCAGACGCTCTTAATTGACATTTACTTGTTGTAATACAGTCGTAAATATCAATAAATATTTTATTCAAAATATATTCATTTAATTTATTATAATGATTAAATTGTTACGGCAAGAAGGGAGCACGGTGAATGGTAAGAAAGACGAAAAAGGAGAGATAACTTCATAATCTAGATCATGTATAATTCACACTTGCATACTTAGCTATGCAGAGCTTTCTCGGATTATTCATTTCATAAGATATGTTACATCGTTCGATTTGAACGTTAGAATGAAGTTATATTATATATTAAAACTGATATGACTGTTTTGTCTTGTGACAATCAGAAATAGGTCAATGTGTTTGTAAATAATGTTTTCCACACAATATTCAAATTTTTTGGGGCCAAGGTTTTACTGATTCTGCGAAAACAGTATTTGTGATATCATTGCGACGACCTTCTTTCTCAGGAGGTTTAATGAATTAAAATCAAGTGTTTTCAATATAAATATTAAACATATTGCTAAATGAGTTGCATCGTCATGATTATTTATTAGCCAATCAGCTTGTGCGACCTCTCATTTTTTACATTTTTATTTCTTTTTTCCAACATTCCGTATGACATTCAAACAGTAAGCTGAATCCTTGAACCAGGGATGCATGATAATTCCCGAACGAAAGTTGCTCCCTCCAGCCAATGCCAAGGGATTATTTTTCTATGTAAACGATATTGCATTATTTTTCTATGTAAACGATATTGCATTACCTTATATTATAATAAGGAAGGAAATAGTTGGGGGTGCAGTCAAATTAAACACTAAATAACTGGCTACTTATTTTATTTTGTCCCGACATTTCGAACCACTTTGTTGGTCATCTTCAGGGCTAAGAAAGAAAACAGACAAAACTATAAAAATACTTGTCTTTTTTCTTTCTTAGCCCTGAAGATGACCCACAAGGTGGGTCGAAACGTCGGCACAAAATGCAATAAGTACCCACTTATTTAGTGTTTAATTTGACTGCACTCACAACTATTTCCTTCCTTATTCAGATCTTCCAGTCAACTATCTCCTCGCATACCTTATATTATATTATATTACATTACCTTATATTACATACGTTATTATCCATTCCGTCATACAGACAATTATTTATAGTTGGCTAAACATCAACTATAATTTATATAGTAATTAATAAAATCGAGAAAGAAACAATACATTTTTATATTGCCCTATTACAGATTGATTATTAGGCTCTGTGTACAGTAAAGTAATGTACCTCTATCTTGTATTTCGATGAGCTGTTGTCAACATAATACATGATAAATTTTCTTGACTTAAATAACAAAATGAAAGTTGTTCTAGCCGCCTTCGACTTGGAAATAATTGACTATCGCACTGGGGATAAGCGGAAGTGCACTTCAGGCCTCTCTTAACACGCTTTCCGTCTCAGGCGTTTATAGACACAATTGTGGCGCTTCCAAAGATTCATTGTTTTTCTTAGTACATTATTTTCTAATTAATGCCAACTCTCTTTCGTAGGCATTAATCGGTAGTCAGGGTAGCCGAGTTGCTAAACCGAACCTGCAACATAATCAATCAATTTCTGTAAAATATCTTTTGTAGACAGCACATTATCTCTGTGTACTCCATTGCATCGAATTATAACTGACTCTACAGCATCAAGAGTTTTTAAATTTATAAACAATCGGAGAAGGAAGGAGAATCTCGACAAATTATTATTAACACGATTCGAGGAAGTTCGAAAATTATTTATTCCTTTCGCAGCTACGGATCGACTCAGTGGGACCAGAAGACCCTCTTGGGCTCCCACACCCTCTATAAGGAAAAAATCTGTGAGTTGACGTTGAAAGAGGGCGAATCTCCCTGGAAAACCATTGGCTATAAACAGCTCCTATCATATAACGGATCCAATAACCATCATGGGTTGTAGAGGTACGGATTATTATTAAGTTAATTTACAAAGTTATGTAAAGTTGGTTGAAAATACCCAATTGGCATTTTCCTAAATTTGCGAGTCTTCCACCATAATTTGTCGCATAGAAACAAACATTCCTTAGGATGTACTGAATCCTTCTGTTGCTACAGTTATGGTGGTATCACAGGTAACATGTAGTTTAGAAATCAAACACCTTCAAAGGAACAAAGATGGAAATCATGAAATTTCACAGTCTTACTATAGTAAAATATTATTAGTTATTAGACAATATTATATTAGGTATCAGTTCCGCAGGTTGTCACTTCGAATTGAGTATAACAAGTTTTAACTGTTTATCTGTTTATTTTTTAATATTCTCCTAAAATACAAATAATTATGAGGTTTAGAGCGGTAAAGGTAATGCAATTATGGGAAACTATTTACAAATGCACTCTTTTATTCACACTAAAACTCACGATTATTTTTATTTTCGAGAATATTAAAAATGAGCAAATAAAAAAAAATTAAAATCTGTGAAAACTGGAAGCGAAAATCTGCGCAACTGATTCCAAATATTTTGTTATTTTTTCGACTAATTGTCATTATAGATTATTGTCAAAGGAGACTTAGGACATGGCGAATAGTTAAAAATATTTAATTTTGTATATGCTCCTCTAATGATGATTTATTTTATTTAAGGATTGGAAAGTTTGGTTCTGTTTCATTCTACGGTACAATTAAATCTTGACTGCTTTGCAAAATTATTTTTTACCACTTATTATTATATAAGATAAGATAGATTAGGCCTAGAGAGAGCGCGGCGGAAGGAGCGGGGACGAGGCGATAATTTATCGATACATAATATATAATGAAGACGGACGGATACAGGACTACAGGAGAGAGGAGAGGGGGTAGCGAGAGGAGGTGGCGGGAGGTGGTGGCGGTGGGGCGGCAGTACGAGCGCAGCAGGCGGGGCCAAAGGACATGGCTCCCTCGCCGCATCTCTCTGCTACGTTCCCTCCGCACCGCCGCGCCGCTCCGCTCCCTCGCATCTGCTGACCTCCCGTCGCCTCTCTTAAAGGGGTTCATTCCCGTCTCGTTGAAAGGTAAGTCAATTGTAGTCATCAATCTTATTGTAGTTTTTCAGTGTAGTCTGTAAGGCGGCATTAATCTTATTGCATTATGTTCGTGTGGGGTACAGTGCATGTCGGAGGCAGCTATCGGTTGAAGGCTTTGGTGCAATACTCGCGACCCAGTTGGGCGGTGCATCCCAGACTTTGCTCCAATAATGGTTGACCCAGTTCTACAGAGTGCATCCGACCATGCATCGGTCTGATGTATGTCATTACGTCCGTGTATCTACTGCAATATACTTTTAAATTCCCTTAAACCTCACGCGTATAAACTTTCTATAAGTTTTCCATGCAAAATGAAACAAGTCTAGAGTTATAAATTGCCATAAAACTCAATCAAATGAAGAATGTTTGAAGTTATTTTGAATTTTGAATTAAAAGTTTATTAATCTTGATTATTACTGATTAGAACTTGCTGTCCTCAGACTCGAACTTCAGCATTTTAGTTGTCAATCATTTTTAGAATTCCAATGTTTATTTCATAATCGGTTAAGAAGGTGATATGTTGTGTCAATTTATCTTTTGTTTTCAGTTATCAAAAATTATACTTAAAACATTTTTTCGGCTGTTTTGTATCATTTGTGCATTTATTACAATTTGCATCTATACTTCAATCATAAACTGAAAATAATTACATACTTATTAGTAGTCAATTATTATTAGGCAATAAAAAAATTGACGAATCAGATCATGAAATGTGTAAAACCCTTTTGCTAAAGAAAAGTGACATTTTGCCATCGAATACTTAAGTTGACATTTATATCGTGCAGTTGGAACAAACGCATTGGATTCATTCGTCTCAATCAAACAAAACCTATTCCTCTCAGTCATGTGTTTCCTCTCTGTAAATGTTTCAACTTGCTTTCTGTTTGTATGATTGATAGTTAAATTGTACACGTCCAGTACAAATCTATAAATAACATGGACCCTTTATCTCCAAGTCCAAGTCATATTTCAATTCTCAAAGATCAGCTTCTTACCGTAGATCGAGTTGCAGTCTGTTAAATCGATAGCCCGACTTAGATTGACTTGCACCGATTATTCTTTGTGATTATTCTCTGTGTGATTACTTCTTCAACCGGTCTGCCATTTGTTACTATCACATGTATATGATCATATGATTGCATGTCCTGCATTATAAATCGATGCCGCCAGAGCTGACATTGCAATGTCATATCCATGACCTGGTCATACGTCATTAGATCTAAAGGACAGACCTATCCCACTTTGTTTCGGTTTGCTATGTCCTCCCAAGGATCATGTAACTGTCGTAATATTTCTTGTTGTTACTATCTGTCAATTCAGGTTGGAATATAGAAATCAGTTGTAATCTCAAACTATATAACTAGACACTATTGAAACATATTATTTTTTCTCTTAAAACCGGTACCAAGCAAGTTTCGTAATCATTGAGTATTCAAGCCTTCTTATATGTATTACAAATCGCAAAAAATATAGTTTTTATATATTTTTTAACGTCATGTACTAGTCATGATATACGAGTACTCATAATTTACAGCCCGGTTTAATTTTTTTTTTCCTTCATGAACTGCTTGAGGAAAACGGGTCATTGAGATGGCATTAGAGATACCTACATTACAAACAAGTTTGATTTGATTGCTAGATTATTATACTAAATTTATTAAAATGACTACTCCTCACAAAATGTCAGATTGTGCATGTTTCTATGTTAATCTTGTCTATTCTTAGAATAGGCTGTCAGAGCGAACTGCGCCCATCTCTTCTCATTTTACAGCTTTCCCTTTAAATATTAAAAAATATATAAAATATGAATTTTAAGTAAATTAAACTTATAATTATATTATAATTAAACTTATAATTATATTATAATTAAACTTATAATTATATTATAATTAAACTTATAATTATATTATAATAATTAAACATATAATTTTATTTAAATTAATAAAATAGCTCAGTCTTTTCTGACAGCATGTTCTATGGTACATATCATAATTTATCAATTCAGTTTATCATATACATCATATACAATACAGTTTTAATAGATAATTTCTAACATAAATAATTATCAAAAATAACGCAAAGATCATATATAGATAAAGAATATAGATCAAAATATAGATAAAGAAACTGTTTTTAACCATTAAATATAATTTTAGTAAATTTATTTGTTTTGTTTTTTTACTTTAATTTTATTTTTGTTATTCATTTACAAATTGGTTATAGATTAGATACAAATTTATTTTCTTGTCAGGTAAATACAGTAAATATTCCCGTTATGTCAGTTCAAATTTCTAACAATTAATGTTTAGTGACTCACTAGCCACTCAATCAATATCTTACATTATATTTCTTTATTTTGTTTTTATAACCGTGTAATGTACATACTTTTTTATTACTACTGAGTGAGTAATTATAGAAATTAACAAAATTATGTTAATGTGGATGGCAACAGAAATCCCAATATGATTTTATTTTGCACTAACTTGTTATTACTTTTTGTTTTACGAGATTTTATTTAGTATGGTTATATATTTTAATCATCACTAATATCAAATTTGATGATACATACACTTTGTATAATTAAAAACGACATCCAATCACAAGATGAAGAGCGCCTACGAATTGAAAATGCATTCATACAAGTTAATCATGGAGGTGTCCATGACTTTTAAACACCATGTTACATGCAATTATAATCATGTAATATTTATTCCACTTGGTTCACCGAATTATTACCAAAATAAGCCATCTAACTTCTTTATTTTAATTTTTCCAATATTAATTTTCATTCCGAAGATAAATAAATATAGCCATTTAAAAGACAATTTATTATAAAATTGCTAAAAACCTATTAAAATTAATCATTTATAATATATAATTAAAAGAAACTACGCTATATAAAAAAATAATTTCAGTAAACAAATTATTAAATGTATGGGATACAAAATTATAAAATGATATTTTAAAATTTGTTTGTAATATTAACTAAATTAAAAGTAGATGGCTGATTTCGATAATTTTCTTGAACTTGTTACCAATTATTAAATAATTTATTTGTTATTAATGATATATTATTTTATTATACATAATATATTATTAATATATTACATTTACTCACATACACTCACACTTGCTAATTTGGCATTGATTCCATGAATTAAATGAATACAAATTGTGAGAAGATGAATAAATATGTTACCATCGTAAATTTAAAATTAGTTATCTATTGAGTTAAAAGATAACTAATAAGTGGGCGGAAAAAATTGCTCCTGTCGTGTAACTGTTTTTATGGACGTATGTAAACAATATTGGGATTATTACCATGATTATGTACATACATTGTTGTAATCACTTTGTTGAATAACTAACTGAACTTTAAGTGTAGTCATTTCGCCACAGATAATTGGCTCGCTCTATCTTTATACAATCTTTTGCCATCAAGTATTAAAAAAAAAATCAAAGTAATAATTTCCAACTGACCGTTATCGTTGGACCGGTCTAACAACACCTTGACGATATTTACACGTCAGGTGTTACCAGGTAGCTAATGTAATAAGTTGTAATAACTACCAAACGTTGTAATAATAAATCAGCGTGATAGTTCTGGTTAATTTGGCCGATGGTGTATTAGGCCCATTGTAGTGAGCGTTAGTGCCCATTAGTGGCGCCTTATCTATGGTGCAGTGCTGTCTTATCAATGGTGCAGTGCTCTCTTATCGGTGCTTGTTGTCAACTGACTCTAAACCAAATGACTCATGACCAATTTTAAGATCCCTCATATTCCGCATGCTTTCTCTCCCCCAACTCAAAGTGCTCATAATATCCTTTATAGAAAAAATGCAGTTTATTCAGCTCTAATCTGTTTTAATGGGTTTGTGTACTGATAAAAGTTGGTTTGGGATGGTTTTAATTCTTTATCACCTATTGGGATAAGAGGTGTACGATCCAGTAGCAAACCTATTTAAGAAAACGCTTGACAAACTTATTCATATACACTTTAAATATCAAAACTTACAGTATTATATGATACTACTTGTAAACTGTATTATTATTTAATGATAAATAACAATTATAAAATTAAAAAAAGATGGGTTGAATCCAGAGGCTGCTCCCTCGAAGAAATCGTACTCAACCTATTATTATCTATCGATCTTACCCATCGGCTTATCACATGGAAATATACTCATATATTTCAATACATCGGGTCTCAATATTTAATGTACAAACATCAATAGCATCTCAATTATATAAATATAGCGACATTTAATTAAAAATCATTATTTTTGATTTTAAATGGTGAATAAATCGTCATAGAAATAAATATGAAAGTCAGTAGTCTCACTATAAAAGTAAAATCTTCGGAGGTGAAGATTTAACTCTGTTTTTATATATTTATGGTTAGTTGGCTTCATGATAGGAAAAGTGTTTGCTGAACTACTGAGCTTTTTCTTCTTTAGATCGCTTGGGAGCGAAACTTGAATGCAAGAAAAGGAGAACTGGGCTATGATCTGATAAAAGGTCGTCCAAGGATTTTATATTGGTTTTGGTGGAGCAAATCTTCTAGGTAACAACTATGTCCAGGATGTAGGGACGTATGAGATGAAAAGGTAGAAAATAATGAATAATTATTATAATACAGTAAAAAAGTTAATACATATGGCTCCTATTATACAATAGAATTATTCAAATTAAAATTTACAATTATCGTTCGAGGTGTTCAGAATCTAAAGCGGATTACTCTAACACTATTGTTCGCTAGTTAAGTCTAGCATTTTTTTACCAACACGACACTTGGCCAAAATATTTCTCATAGCTTTAGCCCGGTTCTGAACCTCAAGTTTCGGGTGTATAAAGTATTGCTATTAACAACTTGAAGAAATGAAACTGTCTACTAATACTACAATTCTAATTACTGACTGGAAATAAAAGGTGGCTGGTTTAACAAACCTATTCAAGAATAAATTAACAAATAAGCAACTCTATCAGGACAGAACGACTAGAAATGCCTTTTTCGATGTACATTTTTAATAATGTACTTTTTAAATGCATTTAAATATATTAAATATTTTCCGAAATCCCTAATCCGGTACATTAAACATTTCAATAACTACTTGCCCTAATAGGTTATTGCATCCAATGACCTCCCGTGAAATAGAGGGGCTGTTACTTTGCGAATAGCTCAAAATCTTACAATATTTTTTATACAAATTTAGTTATAATCGTTTTTAATGCGGTTATCGGGTTTCGAAAGTAACTATAACCGATAATATTAATAAAAACGGTTATTCAATACAAAAAACAACAACAAAAAAAAGTTTCTGGTTATGACCGACCGGTTACGTACATTCCATTACGCCCTGGAAGTGTACTAATTCACAAGGTAGAGCAAGTCGCAATCACTGCTAATTTTGTATTACTTAACAGCTATTTCTCTTAATTTTATTAAGAGGAATTTGGCTATATTACATTAAGAGCTGCATATTGACTAAGAGCGCAAAACGGCTCGAAAAACTAGATTTTAGGCGTTTAGGAACAACAATAGATAATTCCGAAATATCGAAAATTAACTTTCAGACAATTTTCACTTGTTTAGTAAAAGCAATTTCGTCTAACATGGCGCTTTTCCGCCTTATTTCGCATGGTTTTAGTCCTGTTTTAAACCTAAAGTTTCGGGAGCATATTTTTGTTGTTGTTAAATTGGCCAAAAATATGAAAAAGTAAACTTTTGAAATAACGGAGTTATTCACCTTTGAATCCTAGACACCTTTTATATGCAATTCACCCAAAACTCTCTAAGTCAATAGAACATTTAATTTAGTTGCCCTCCATGTCTTGCTTTGGTGGGTTCATTTCCTTTTTAGTATCGAGAAGAAACAAACAAAAAAGAGTTTATGAATTCATTACCGGGCGAATAATTAATTGATGTTTCTTGTTGAGGGGAAGTTGAAGATCCCTCGGCTACAAGTTGTTTAGACCGGGAGTTTTCTTTCACCAATCTGTTACCAAATTCTCTCTCAGTTAGTTCTAAAAATATTAGCTACCCGTTTTGGCTTCAATATTTTATATTTATTTACTTGTTTGTATTTCTCGGCTTGTACCGGATAATTACACCAACTATGTGCAGTACATCTCACATTAACAGTCCAAACAGACTCATCACATAGTGACAGCAACCTTGATCTACTACCATCCCTAACCTAACTGCATCAAATAGCGATATTTCACAAAAAAACTATTTATTGAAACTGTTTGGACTTTTTAAATGTGATTCTTCTTTTCAAGTATGTGCAGATGGTGCAATACGTGGACCGGTAAGTTTTTCTCGTATTTTAGGAGCTTAAGGCTTTTAGGGATTTTTTCTAAACCATTCTATTTTTTTTTATTTAATCGTATTTGCGTTTTAACGAACTAAAAGAGGCCTTCATCAGGAATAACTTTGGTTTGACTAACAAAAAGAAGTATATATGGGATTCAATAAGAACAACAAACTTCAACTTAGTCAATTATGGAGCAATGTAACCTGAATTGTTTAAAAAGTGGTCAAAAACAAAGTGTAATATAATTTTCTACAGCAATATTCCTCAATCAGGAGGCCTTGACTCTACAGGAGTTTTAGCGCCACGGATGATGATGATGATGATGATGAATATTCCTCTATATGCAAGATATGAGTGCAAAGCAAAATTAATTATATTATAATATATACATACTGAAATGTTTTGAATAATTATTAATTGACTACATATGAGTATTCTTATACAAGTCCTTACAAGAAAGTCACTAATCAATATCTATTTTCCTTATTGCAATGAATGAAAATAAAAACTGTGAAAAATGAATGCTGAATGGTGAAACAAGGAAAAGGATGCTTGGCATAGAAAATAAATTATTATTTTTTAATGAGGAAGAGAATGGTCCGGGTAGAGATAAAACAATTCTCTTATATAAGGAGAACTGTTTATTTGGAGACCGACGTTTCGACCCATATTGCAGGTCTTCTTCAGGGCTATTAGTCCTAAAAATGTTATATACTTCTGTTATTTTTAGAGCTTTCAATTAATCTCAATAAAAAAAATATAATTTAAAAAAAATAGTTGCGGGAAGATTTATTCTAAAAAACTTGACTTAAATGGTCTTTTTGATAAATTGTATCTTTTGAGGAATATAAAAGGTCTGTCGTTTTCTCGTTGTTATTTCATTATCAAAAAGATCTTACGTTAGAGGCACGTGTTGGGGCAGAAGAAAAACAATATTTACTTTTTGACAGATTCCGTTTGATCCTAAAAGTCGTAGGACATAACAGGTAACTATGTCCCCTTCCCTGTAAGTCAAAATCATCTAGAATATTAAAGAACAGCCAATTTCTCAATAACAACGAAAAATTTTCAATGTTTTTTTTTTACAGTACTGTAGAATTTTCCGATACATGACGCCCAAATAAGAAAAAAAATGGCCTGAAATTTGATTGAAGTAATATAATAAATGATTTCACAAATAGCCGTTTTAGTAATTATTATCCATATATTAGTATTTATTGTCCATAATCATCAATTTGTCGGCCATGACCTGGGGTTTTTAGTACGCGTTGACGTTTAAGAACTCTTGGGTAGGAGGCTGGGTCGAAATTTCGACTTTCAAAATAAAAATATCACACTCACAAAATCTATTGGCTATAAAACTTCCGCAATCGAAAAGTTGCATGAGATGAACCCTATATAGTCCTCTCCAGAATTCATATATCGATGTTACATTAGTGATTTTGCCGATAGGTTTGATATAATTATGTCAGGATAGTGAGTGTTGAGTGCCAGTGACAGAATATCCCGACGTGGTATGACGTAATGGCCCAAGTTATGCCGTTGCATGGTCAATGTCACTACTGACTTTGTAATCTCATCACTGTTGTCTAAATAGCAGCCACTTCTCGCTACTAACAAACAACCTTTCTATCTCAGATCTCAACTTTTTTTAAAATAACATTTTAAACTTCTATGAGCCAGGTACTACCGTTGAAAGAAAAAGTTTTGCACAAGCTATTATCAGAAGCTAAGTATTGCTGATTTAAAATTCTTCATGTTTTTAAAACCGTTATTCCGATATATACATAACCATTCAATGGCAAACGTATTGTTGGCATAATAATACGAAAGAAAAATCGTTAAATTTATCATACATTTGAGGAATATTTTTGGAGTGCCGGTTTCGTACCCTTTGCCATGAAATGGAGTTACAATGTAAGCAATAACTCCATTTCAAGCCAAGGCCTGACTTAGCCACTCATACCCCAAAGTACAATCAAGTCATTTTGGACAAAATTTAACTTAACCACTCATCACCAGTCTCCAGATTTAACGAAGTAATGTAATGAAAATTAAATATTCTTATTGATAAGAATAATCACCACAGAGCAATCAGGTGAAATGTCACCGACGTAGGAGTAGCTGATATTTGGAAATTATCTTTGTTGATTTAATTATCAAACTTTTTTGACCGCTTACCGATTATTTCATCACATCACCGGACCACGATGATAGGTTTAACGATTTTAGTTGGGCATTTGTTGGCACCGGAAGTTACGAATGTCTTATATCTGAGGGAGTGTATATAGAGTAGAAACAATTTCACATTTCGCTTAACCATTGAATATTTTTTCAGAATGTAATCACTTGAATAGTACGTGCATAATTATTTCTAGATTAGAAGCATGGTTGTTATGTGGGTTCGTTTTGGCTATGGATGATTTTTTAAATTCTATTATCAGCCGTGGGAGTTCCTCTATAGTGTGTGCACTTCATTTGGGGGAATCTGGTTCTTGAGCGTGATCTGGCTCAAATCACTTCCCTGCGCAATCGTTAGCGTACGGTATTTTCTAACTCCTGAGCCCTTCATTGGCCGTAGCTAACACTGCAAGTTATGAAGAGTTTTGGGTTGAGGCCGTATTGATAATTCTACTATTTATATAAGCTAATAGCTTTTGCGATGGATATTAATTGGTCCAGTTTTTCCTCAAATGAAAAGTACCCACTTTGTTGAGAAGGTGAGTCACAATAGCGATTTCAATGGTCGAGGATTGAATCAATTATTTATCTTCTACAGTCGATCTCGTACCCGGGGCCAGGTTTTTGCGCGAATATCCATTTATGCGAAATATTCAACGAACGTACCCACATATTTCGTGTCAAAACCAGTCAACTAGAATTTAGAAATGGTTTTTAAGTTATAAACATTCTTTTTTATTAAAAAGTTTGGACATAACAACGTCCCCTTTACTGCGTACCAGATAGTAAAAAGTGATCAAACATGTTTCATAAATTTAAAATTAACACCAATAGAATTATAATTTTGGTTCTCAAAACGTTCATAAAATATCTGTCGTATAGAAAAAATAAACAAATAAAACCACAATATTTTTTTATTTGCAATCATTAATGTCGTGTAGAACTAGACAGCCACTCATGGAACTGAAGTACTCGGAGACTATTTCGATGTTAAATTGACTCGATGCTGGTTGATGTATCGATTATTATGAGAGAGGACGCCCGCGGCACTAATAGAATCGATATAAATAATTCATGAGCGGCTTTGACGGTCAAGGTAGCAGTTCTTAAACCGGACGCGGTTCGCAATGTCGCGAAATTTCGCAAGTCTCCTAGCGTCGGCTAGAGCTCAATGCCATTCTCTTACCTCCCTTCGACGTCTTGTTTCAGTTTCCTTCAACAGATTATAAATATGTTTCGATATGATAATTGTTTAATATTCCATTGTGTAATTCATCGCTTCGCTAGGAAAGAGGTCGGAAACTTGAAAACAATGGCACTGCAACTACAAATACAGAACATTATCATATTAAATAGATAAATCCTTAAATCGCCAGATCTTTGCTTTACAGATCCATAATATTCGTTAATGAGTTAGCAGTCATTATCAGTTAGCAGTCGTTATCAGTTAGCAGTCGTTATCAGTTAGCAGTCATTATCAGTTAGCAGTCACTGTAATCGTGTAATTATTTGATATTCTTAGTTATATTGGTTCATTATCAATTTTATTTTTAAAATGCATTTTACAATGTTCTCCCGGGTTCAAATCTCGCTCGTTGGCAGATTTTTATTTAATATATTAGCGTTCGAAGAATCGAAGATCAAGTGGGATTTAGGACCCTCCCGGGGCTCACCCAGCCTCTGCAAAGTGGGGGTACCAAAAAGGGGGGAATCTGGCGGTTGAGCGTGATCTAGGACAAACCACCTTCCTCCACAAACCTTGTCCAAGAAACAGTACAGTCTCTACCATGTATTGAACCCAAGACCCTTCACGGGTTGTAATTGTACAGGTTTCTTATTTTCTATTTTAAAGTGTAAACAACAAAATATACCGGAATATTAGGGTTGTAATTTATAAATAAACATCAATAAAATAGACTTAAATGGTAATCATATTCTTTCAGATTTCAATCGGTACGTTAATTTATCATGACTGTCCGTGAATCGAGTTTGATCGATCATCCTTTCGTAAGTTTATTCTCTCGAATAACTTAAAAAAACTTAAAAATGTTTAGCCTTGTGAAGTTTCAAGTATTCAATCACTACATCATTACCGAAGATGGTAAATTTGTTTGAAAGCCTTTGAAGAATTTCATCCAAAACTATCTTTTCCAAATCCCTCTTAACACAATCCAGCCACCTACCCCTCGGTCGATAGCGCTGATTATCTTTATAGCAATTCGTTCGGTGATCTTCGCGACGCTCTTACCTAAATAATATTAACCGAGTACGTCCAATAATACATGGGTACAGTTTTTCGTTTCCCATATAACTCAAAAACTGCAAGCCAGAGAAAGTTTAAATTATGGATTAGAAATTGATATTGGATGATCTTGTGCAAATGCCTTTTTGGCGATTTCATTACCGGAACTAATAATTTATTTAAATTTTCATCAAAAATTATATCTTCTCGAAAAAACATTACTTTCACAATTTATTGTTTGACAGATTTATGTCTTTAGAGATAACGTATTAACGCTGATAAAGTGATTTTTCACTTTTGAAATTCTGCATTGAAAAAGAGCATTTACTCCTCACTTATAGGAAGATAGAATATCTTTCAAAAAGGTTTAATTCCTGATTGGTCGTAGTAATTATTTATTATATTTATTGAAGTATTCTGTTATAATAAAGTAGTGATAATTTAAAAATACTTAAATAATTTCATCCAGATTTGGTTTTGGGGATTTGTTGTCTAATTATTTACTTTGTGAAATAGACACCATTAAAGTAGAAAGAAAACTATTAAAGAATCTCACTGAGGCCCGTTAGTGATTCAGGTGCCATGTCATCGATCTGCACTCGATCTAAGATTGACATGGGAGATTACCAACATACGCATCGTCTGTAAGGAAAAACATATTATTTATGATGGAAAGTTTGCGAACGAGGATTAGTTTAACAGTTGTGCGAGGAAATCCTACTTCGCCCAAAACAGTTATTTACATAACCACCAGTTAGCTCAGAATGGTACTTGTAACCCGACATTACTAGTTACTGTTTCAAATTTAAGTCCATCAAAATTCCATATGCCCGTTTCCAAACAGTTCGAATCCTGAAAAATATATTTGATTATATTAGTTCTAGCCCTAAAGGCCACTACAACTAACTCCTAGCCTTAGTCGACCAGATGGTGCCTTACTCAACGTACCTTGGTAAGAGCTGTGGTGGAGATCCAGGTACCACTAACGGTGTTGGAGAAGGAGGTACCACTAATAGCCGGAAGAAGGTACATACCGAGCGGTTGCCTCATGTTACTTATGTCTTGCTCCACCTGCCCAACCAGTTTGGATTGTGGTCTTCAGTCAGGATCACTTAATGTTATAAAAAAAAAAGAAATATAAGGAAATCGTACACCAATTAGTTAATATAAATTGATAGCTCAAAAAGTAATATGAATCAAATCTGGGTTTAATAATAAGCATCAGGTATTGTGAAATTATTATTTGTTACTGAAAAATACAAAACATGTAAATAAACAAATTGGATTACAAAAATGAAAAGCAATCGGTAGAACTGTATCAACTTTATCCAAAATTTAATATGTTAATTACATCACCATTAAAATCTTAAATACCAAATTTGAAAAAAATTGTATTACATTTGAGGAAAAAAAAAAACTGAAATTACTTTTATAGCACCAAGTACACTGTTATTCTGTCAATGCTAACAATTTAATGTCTTCAAGTTTTTTCTTCAGGAATCATTTACAACAAATTTCAGAAGGTTTACTTTTTACTATAATTCAGTTATGGATAAATTATTATGACTTTGAATTAATGAATTACTAGAATAAAATTAACAAAAATAAAGATGCGATAGTAATCCCAACTACCAACTACACATGGCATAGTTCAGCAAACTGGTTTTGAACACTATGCGAGGCGAACAAACGTGCGTACAGCATTCACATCGAAAATGATCATGAAATATTGAATAGTTTTGTGATTATTAAAAATACAAAAATAAATCAATTCTAATTGTTCTTCCCTATTTATTCAATTTTTGTAAAAAACGTGTAATAAAAGGGTCATAAAAAATTTAATTAATGGGTAACTAAATAAAATATTACAAGGTGATTTTTAAAACTAAGTATTTTTCTTTAAATATTACCAAAAACTTGTTTATATTAGAGAGAGATATTAAACTATATTGTTTTCTCTTGTCTTCATAAAACAGTTCAATCTTGTCTCATCATCATAACAGCTCAAGTTTTCATTTTTTTTTTTTACACACCATGAAACCAAAAATCTTTAGATTTTTGAGGAAAAGTTTTTCGTATTCGATACAAAGTTTCTTTACTAAACAAATACACAAAAGTTGTATTAAGGTTCTGTGTACTAAGTCGGATTCTGTATACGAGAAAAGGCTGCCTCGAGTACTGAGACAAAGTTATTTTAGGCAAAAAATTGCGACACTGAGTTGGGGTTCGGCTGTTACGCAGCCTTGAACAGCTGATGCTAAAACAACATAAGATCGACCTTAAGGCTAGTGATGGTTGGATTTGTTACCAGCGGATAAAACATTATATATTTCGTCCATGAGGGTGTTATATTAATATACACTTTAGCAATATCTTCTTCGGCCAACACTTCTTAGTAAATAGTAGGTTTTCCTCATAGGCGATACGTTCTTCGGTTATTATTGTTGCTTATCTTTGATCGAGTGAAGATAGTCTCAAGAGAATACACGTCTGAGGGAAATACTGAGAAATTATGGCTGATAGTAAATACGAGGAGTGGGTGAGTGATTTTTCCTTTTTAGTTCAATCTCCTACTTCATCAAGTAAATATGTAAAGAATGCGGTGTTCATATCCGTCCCAGTATCTCTATGGGGTTACAAATCGCTGGCTCAAAAAGTGTTGCTGAATAAAATTAAAATTATGTTGAATAATATTAGATCATCATTAAGGTTCTGTGTACTTATGAGGAAGAAAATGCTCCGGATGGAGGTCAGAAAAATTCTCTTAAATATTGAGATAACTGTTTATTGGAAAGCAACTTCGGACTAACTTTCTTCTTCATGGTTACAGCTAAGCCTTAACTCTTAGACACCATTATAAGCCCTGAAGAAGACCTTCAATGTGGGTCGAAACGTTGTTTTTCCAACAGTTCTCCCTATTTAAGAGAATTTGTTTACGTTTACCGGATCATTTTCTTCTTCAAATTAAAATAATGGGTATTTCGCGTAGATCGCCAAATACTGTTGAATTACGACTTATTTCTTTTTTTTACAGCAAAATACTTAAGAAATGATAACTGAGATCTTAAAAAAAAAAAAAATAAACAGGTTCGATTATAAATGAAAAAATTCTCGCTAGTTTATTTTTAGTAATATTCCTAGAGCATGGTAACATCCTGAGAACCAGTTGAAAAGTAGAAACCAGTTTTCAGTTTTAAAAAACTTATCTCTTCAGTTAATCTCCTAATTCGAAATTTTTTTTTGGTAATTCGATTAATATGAAAATTTTAAGAAACTAATTCGTTGATATTTAAATATATATATTTGGACCACAATTAGTTTGATATTTTAAGTTAACTTCCATTTTATCGCTTATACCCCAAAAAAAGAAAAAATCACTGACTTTCAAATAAAAATGTTACCAAAACCTTTCTAGATTATCAGTTCCGTTTATTTTAACGTTTCCGATTTTACAATTTCAGGTTTAACCTTTAGCAAATATTTTATGTTGATTATATAGATCTTTTACGATTTTAGTTTGGAATGAAAATGTTTTACGATCTTCAAATCAAGCGCCTGGAGTAGTACAGGTTATTTTGCTCAGCAACGTTAATTCGTCTAATGATTAATATAATGCACAAAGAAAATTCTACGAAACAAAGCCTTTCGACTCTGAAACACTGCCAAAATCTAGCCTACCTGGAACTTTCATCAGTGACTTTCTTTTAATTTTGAAAATAAAATATAGTTTGTATATATTAATCTCAAAAAAGGAAGAAACAAATTCTGGTTATTAATATTTTCAATTTCACCATTTTCCCAGCCAAAAAGTTCAGAAATGATCAATTAGATATTACATAAATCCCAAATTACTGAATTTTAATTTTCTGTAGTTAGCGATTTTGAGTAATGAAAGGTGAGAGAAAGAACATTCGGACGGGAATCAAGGCAGAACTAGTTAAGTTGGATTTATAATAATTTATAATAATTCTTGTAATGCTTTATATGAGCTGAATCTAGTCAACTCCGTGGAGAAAAATAATGTAATCAATTATTATTTATTAGTAGGAACCGGTTATCCGAGGTTTAATTACAGTTACAAACTTCGTTATATCCATAATATGTATAATATGTATATTATTACACATAGTACATTAATCGATATTATAAATACTAGTAGTCATTTAACTTAACGTAAGAACAATTGTTGAAAACAAGAATGCTCGAATTACCGCCGCCGGTAGCCTAGAGACACTTGTCCTTCTAATGTTTGCGTAACAGTTGACGAAAAAGCTAAACCGTTAAATCAATATATGTGAATTTTTTTTTTTTACTTTAGGAGACAAATAAAATAAAAACACGGACAGTAGCGATTTGGACCGATACTTAGCTATTGTTTGGAGGAGATTCAGTAAGTAACTAAACCTTCCAACTATCATCAACAGAAAACAACTTCTGAAAAAAAAAAAGTATTTGTTAGAATTAATTGTTACTATATTATGGGAGCGATTTAGCTGAGTGGTACAGTGGTACAGTGGAAGAGTGTTATGAAACCGTAGGGTTCCGGTTTCAAATCCAGCTGTGGGAGATAATTAATTAACCTGTTAATGAGCCAGTGATGGGCCGTTTGGGATCTAGGGACCATCCTTGGGTCAGCCTCTGTAAAGTGGTAACCCTTAATTTGGGAAAACCTGGAAGTTGAGTGTGATCCAGGAAAAATCACCTCCCTGCACAACCGTTGTCCTAGAACAGTACAGTCTCTACCAGGTACTGAGCCCAAGATCCTCCCCTAACCAGGTTGCAGGTTAATTATATTACAATTCTTAAATGTCACTTTGCTAAAAATACTCAGCTTTTGTTATCTACATTTGATTGCAAAAAAAAAGACTTATTATAGTTATAACTTTTTCTTATGGAGTCTACAATTTCGTTTAAATGACTATTTTTCGACCCTAAAAAGGTATATTTTTTTCAGGCCTCTTATCTTAAAAAAACCATATCTTAATTCACATTTTAATATTAAATTATTGTAATGACAAAATTATTTTGTTTCTCTTGTGTCATTTTTGTTTTTTTACTACTTTCTTAAATTTTATAAGAAGTATAAAATTGCTCACCCAGTCTCTACAATGTGGATGCCCTTAATGCTGAAAAAAAACTAGACCCGGTAATTTCCGTTGCACGACCGTGATAGAAACAAATAGTTCAGTCTTTGCTGTGTATAGAGCCTAACGTTCCTGACATCTAAGGAATTTCTTGGATCTTATAGAACAAATCGATATTGAAAGATTTATTTTACATAAAATCGTTGGCCGTAGATATTGAACTAACGAGCGGGCTAACTTAATAGTAGAGAGCTGAATCGCCGTGCCAATCCCGGCTGTGGCACCTGATTTTCTGGGATGGATCTTTGGGATCTGGGACCCTCCTGGGACTCACCCAGCCTCTATAAAGTGGGGCCCGAAATTTGGAAAATCTGGCGGTTGAGCTTGTTCTAGGACAATTACAATGTGGACAATTACCTACCTGTACAACCGTTGTGCAAGAAACAGTATCGTCTCTTCCAAATACTTGAGTCCATGAGTTCTCATGCTACAGGTTTTTGTTTTTTAATAAAACAAATCACCATATTGTGTTGCTGAACGGATATTTATCGTTTGCATAATTCATATTATTGTTATTATTTATTGAACACTAATTTCTACATAATATACGACAATACGATAGTGAATATTGTATGGCACTGGTCAGAGAATGGGATTGCACTTCGCTGACCAGCTCGACGGTTCTATTTTTGTCGATATTTCTTTTTTTTCAGTTTGGTTTATTTTGCCACGACCTACGCAACCTTAGCACCTGTTTCCTCTCCGCCAATCAAAGGCCTCACTAAGCTCTTACCTGCCAAATTAATTAATCCCTCAACCTGCCAAATAGTCAATTAAGTCCACCTCTATGGCAGTATAGAAGTCTAATATTGGATTCATACCCACATCAGTTGTTAGTAGCTTTACCTCGTTGGGTTTGTTGTTTTTCGATAGATACATTTATGATAATATGATTATTTACTTGTGGCACTAATGATCAAATATCCGTGTAGTAACAATAACGTTTTATTAAATTATAAAAATAGATTTTAATAATGTATTTATAAATTTGATAAAATTTTCGAAAATCACATGTCTTATTGATGTTTTGATCCTTTTTTTTTAAAGTAACGAAATTAATAAAAATTATTTAAGTAAAAGGAGTGAAGTGGCTCAGATGTGAATGTGACTCACCCAGCCTCTATGAAGTGCGTACCAAAAAAAGGGAGGAAAATCTTGCGTTTGAGAATGATCTAGGACAAATCACTTCCCTGCACAAGCGTTATCCCAGAAACAGTACAGTCTCTACCGCGTACTGAACCCAAGACCCTCTATTGGTTATTGCGGTACAGTTTTTTTTTAAATTTAAGCAAAGGTATCACCTACCGAAAACCTTAACATTTTCTTCTTTTGTTTTGTTTTCTTACTTTATCACATTTATTTTTCAAATGCATGAGCAGGGCATGATAAAAATATGATGGAATGAGAATGGACTGATTAAAAAAAAAATCACTGAACTCATGATGAGACTGTTCTGCTTGAAGAACAACAGTTGTACAGGGTGGTTATTTGTCCAAGGTCAAGTTCAACCAACACCTTCTTCCCCAATCAAGGGTACCCGCTTTACAGAGGCTGGGTGAGCCTCAGAAGAGCCTCCAAATCCCGAAAGGCCCATTTCCGGTTGTTAACAGTTTAAATAAATCACCTGAATAATCCGGATTTGAAACAGGGACCTTCAACACGGCAATTTATGATAGTGGTTGATAAAAAAAAAATCAACGAATAAAAAATGCATATTACTACGACGTTAATATAAAACAGGTTTGACTAATGAGAGTTGGCTTAAAATGATGGGATTTCAAAATTATTAAGTAATAATTGATATATTACGATTTATATGAAAAATTCCTATGAATTAAATTTTCGTACGAGTCTTTGCTAGATATTAAGATAATAGAAAATGGTGCGAAGCGGAGATAGAAGCCGTATTTAGTTACGTAACCGCTCGCCCTCCGCCAAATGCCTCTTGTCTGTTCTCTTTTTTCCTCAGTTGTTGGATTAGCTCATCTTCTCCAAGTTACTTCTATCTTCTATCCTTTAGCTTCCTCTCAACTGCCTGTATACGTCAGGGGCTTTGCTTTATCTTACTACAATAAAAAGCTGCTCCTACATCAGCATTGAACTTCTATAATTTAAATTTTATTTTTAAATAAAATTATTGTATACAACTGTGTTGAGAAACAGAGTTATTTCAAGGAACATGTAGAGGGTCTGAGGAACAGTACAGGTGGAGACTGTGCTGTTTCCTGGACAACGCCTGTGTAGGGAGGTGTTTGTCCTTGATCACGCTCAACCGCCATACTTTTCCCCTTCGTTTGGTACCCACTTTATAGAGGCTGGATGAGCCCCGGAAGGGCCCTACATCCCATGGGATCCAATGTGATTTAGTAAAATCTTGTATTCATCTTGAATGTGATTAATATAGTAATGATGTGGAGACCGTTGCATATTACAGTTTGCTATTTCGCGTGGAGTCAATTCTTCACAATGCTCTTGAATAATATATGTTCTTGAATGGAATGTCGCGTCTTCGTTTCTAGAACTATACATATGTATATATTTTGTCAAGAATAAAACTGAGTTTGGTTAGTACTGTCAGTGTAAAAGTGATCTATAGTAATGCGTCAGTTACCCGAACTAATGTTGTCAGGGGTGGTTCGGATAATCAAAAATTCAGATAATCCAAATTCACTAAAATATAAATAATATATATACATACATATATATACATGTATATATATGTATATACATATGTATATATAACCGCGAAGGGAAAACTTTAAAACAATTTAAGTTTATAAAAAGCATAATTATTTATTTACGTAAAAGTATTTGTACATAGTGAAAAATGAACGAATAAAAATCGCAACACAATGCAAAGAACGAAAATATGTATATGAATATGAATTCACATGTATGTAAAACAAAATCGAATTTATGCAAAGATTTATCAAAATTAATTCTGTGGCTAAAAGAACGTTTTAATACCCGTACTTGTCTGTTTCAATGTTGACTTCCTCTTCATGGCAGCTAGATCTCTAATTCTTTTTAGTAGCAATAAATTAAAATTACCTTTGAAAAAAAAGAACAGTTCTGTTAATTGAACCTTCGGATAACTGACGTTCAGATAATCGACGCTCCACTGTATATATATATTTTTTTATTTATAGTTCTTTTTGATTGTTACAAAATTTTTTTTTAGGAGAAAAGATTAAGTCTGGGCCTGGAATCGAACCCGGGTCGCCCGCGTCTCAAGCGCGGTGCTCTAACCACTGAGCTACCAAGGCTCGAATCCAAGCTAGACCAATCTATTCTCTTCACTGATCCTATATACCCGTGATCTCGCAATTTTTCGGGAGGTATACATAGGAAGAATGTTCGTTGAACATTACTTTAATCGGGATCTCGTTGACTTACTTATTATATATATATATATATATATATATATATATATATATATATATATATAGAGAGAGAGAGAGAGAGAGAGAGAGAGAGAGAGAGAGAGTGAGTGAGAGTGAGTGAGAGAGATACTGAGTAAGTGTACTAAGAGAGAGCATGGAACACGCTGAGATCGCTCTGTCCTTGGCAAGACATCCAACTGAGGCCAAACATGGAATCGGCCTAAACCAATCTGTCAGCTTTGCATTGCATGTCCGCTATGTAAGCTACCAGTTACTTATTTAAATATGCTCTCGTGTCTTAATAATGATCTTGATTTTGAAATGCAATTGAAAAATTTGAAGGTGGTTTGGTGTTGTGCAACCCAATGTCCAGGCATCAGTGCAGTTATTGTTTGGTACAGAAGCAGATAATTATTAATTGATTTCATTTTTCAAGAAATCCTCGCAATATTAATAATAATTTAGTTAATATGAGTAAGGATGATAAAGATACTATCCGTAGCCATGACAACTAGCCCGAAATTATTTTAAACCTGTAGATTTTTCGGATAAAACTGAAAACAGCAAGATGAATAATTAATTAACAATATTATTCATTCTCTAAGATACAATATTTTATATATAGTTATATTTTTATCGACGATTAATAATAATAAATTAATTACATAGTGATAGTCATCCCTTAATCAACTCATTGGATATACAATACAATCTACAGATAAAGCATTTTATACTCAACCTTAGTTTTTACTATCCAGACTCCGCCTTGTTCATTGCTGCTGTGTCGTCTACTTCTTTAACAAGTATGAACTTAAATCCTTAGGCTGTTAAATCAATTCAATTTTAATTCATCTTCGATATAGTTACTCATTATTTTGAACATTTCTCTGATTTTCGATACATATGAAGTTTAGTTTCGATACCTGAGAAGTACAATTTTGTATGTAATTTTTATAATTAATACCAATGCAGTTCTTTTAAAACGAATGAATGAGCTACTCTGTAATATCTTACTAACGCTCGTATGAACTGCAAAACCCGTGTTCATAGAATTATTAAAATGTTTGCTGCTTTGACATGATTTTAAAATATAGTTGATATTCACTTCTGATAGTCTGGATAAGTTTTACTTCTTAACAGATTAATAATTTAAATTAAAATGGGCGACCTCGGCTGAAAAGGACTACTTCGGGGTTTCCATTTCTCTCGGGAGTGTGGGGCTCGAAAGGTGTCATCTAATCTATCTAGTTATAATTAAAAATACTACTGTAATAAAGGCCGACCCCGACCCAAAATTATCCTTTGGGTTTTGTTCACATCTTGAGTCATCGTAACGAACAGAAATCGGTAGCAATACTAATTTCAAATATTACAAACTTATTTGTTTGAACTCGACAGATATTTTACGAAAAAATATTTTGTTTTTGAAATATTTATCATGCTAAACGTCGCCTGTTTTGATCGTAATTGGTATAGCATTTCCTTCTTCTGGTACGTAAAGCAAATCCGGTCATGATAATACTTTTCATAGAAGAACTTTCCCCATTGGCACAATTGAACTGCTTTAACTTACAACTGAATTGTTCGTCGATTCCAATTCAATCGAGTCAGATGAACACCATACTCTTTGACATATTAATACATTTTTTCTGTTTCAACACTGATAATATTTTTTGGTTTCAGGTTTTTTTCTGATTTGTTTGATTTTGTAAGGTACTAGTGTTATATTGTGAATTGGTACAATTTTATAGCTCGTTGGATCAGAACCATTCGTGCAGATGTCTCCAGATAACTATTATCAGGAAATTGATTATTGTCTGTAAATGTTTGTGTTATCTCTCGTTTCCTTTTTGAGGGAATTTCCCTGTGGATTTGGAATTTCCCTGTTGCTGTGATTCCCAGAGGCTGTTTTGTCAATCTCTAATAGTAGAAAAGCAGCGTGTACCTGAAAATTATCTAACCCATGGAATTAACTGTGGATAAAATGATATGATGTCGTATTAATGGCCTTACCAATAATTTTACGACTTTCAGTAAAGTTTAATATAAAATGATTAATGGCGAATTATATGTTGTTGCTGTTTTAAAAAAAAAGTCGTAATGACATTTTCTATTTTTTAGGTTGCAATTATGGTTAAGTTACTTTAAGGTACATGAGTGTAAGTGTAAAACCTAATTGCTTTTAAAAATGAAACTAATTTACATTCACATCAACATGACTAAATGAACCAAAAGGATTTGTCTTTGAGATCTCCCGTGAAGATGTGGAGATGGGCGCAGACCTCCGTAGTCATAGTATGAAATGCCAGTAATATTGTTGTATCAACAACCTCGATTAATGCCGCCATATCAGAGTGTAGGTTGTGGATGACAAACTAATAAAAGATAAATAAAAAATATTTTCATATGCTTCTGCAATGAAATGTTTCTCTATGTTTTAATTTTCATAGCAAGATTTTCATTTAAATATCGAATACGACCAATGAATTCTATGATAATTCAATTAGGCTCTAATTGAAGTTGATTTTGAACAAATTGAGCTAATTATTAGTAAACTGGTCGATGCTGTCCTGTAATACCGGAATCAACAGTGTTATGTTCATGTTCTCCCAACCATCACCTTTTCGTTGCTCTACTTTTGAATATAATCAATATTTCATTTTTAATGTAAATTTGGTCTTTATTTTTTATATTAATAAACTTGCAAGAGAACAGATATCGAAAAACAAATAAGAGAGTGCTCATGTTAATGTAAATATTGGCTTTTTTTCAATACAGTAAGACTTCATGTCTTATGGTCATTATTTTTTCAAGTATTTAAGTTATTTTTATTTCAATTAAATGTCATGAGAATGCCTCAGTTACATTTCTTCAAGTTTAAATCTTGACTTTCAAATGTTATAATCAACTTAACATAAAACTATATAATTTAGTATATGATTTTAAAATAAAAAGAATATAAATTATAATATTTTTAAGGTAATATTTTATAGGATCTTTACTTCTTTATAATTTAAAAACGATATATATCTACGTTTTTATTTCTAAGTCCACTCTAAGGTTTTGCGTTCAAATATAAAGACTTTAGGGGGAAGACGAGATAACTCACTATTTCCCAAATGTTGAGGAAAACGGAAATCCCTCGGAGCCACTATCATTATTTTTATTAAAGTCCATACGGATCGCTGGTCCTCTCAATTTGACCATCAAGTTCGAGGGGTCCTTAGCCCAACCCTGGGAAGCCACCTTAGCTCGATCTTGAGGGGTCCTTAGCCCCCCAACCCTGGGAAGCCACCTTAGCTCGATCTTCTCCAGGGACTGTGGCGATAATATAGTTTTCCCATTTACGTTCATTCTTATTCACCCGCTTGGACTCGTTTCTAAACTGTTTTGATCACACAATCGTAGTCACCATAAAATAATCTATCAGAAAACGCTGCTAACCATTTTGAGTAAAATAAGGAGTTACCTCGTCAATCGCTTGTAGTCTTCATACGCAGGTAGCAGCGGGACATGTTAAAATGGCAGTATTAAGATTCATTACTAATTTCAGTGGTATCGTGTTCATAATAATTACAGAGCAGTAGCAGACCCTCCTAGATATGAAGTCATGTTGACGGTGGACGTTTCCTAACTCGGCGTTAAACCGTCCAAGACCCCGAAGCGACACAATGCTCATTGTGCTCTGTACTAACTGGCCACTCAGCTAGAGTGAGCTCTAGCCTTCATTCGCTCCGCCATACGCTTATTTCTTAAGTAATTGCATTACCGTCATATTGAATCAATTTCTTATCATACAGTTCAAAATTAATTCATTATTCTCAGAATTACTATAAGAGATATATGATATATGAAACTCAACTACTTTTTTTTTGTTTACGCCCATGTACATTATATAATCCATGTACATTATAGTCTTTAAAATATTAGCTGTGATGCTTCTGTGTCCTCCTCGTCTGTTACCAAAACTTCTTCACGCTTTCAGTTCTTCCTGCCCTTTCCTCGTCCGTAATGGTTTATTGTTTCCTTCCAACTGTTTTTAATTTAAGTCTCGTATCCCTACTTTTCAACTTACTGTTTAGTATAACTTATTTTGACTTATCCCCGATCCAAGAAAAACCATAATGGCTAAAAAATATTTGTTAATTTTTGATTCTGGTGTTATATATGTGACATTGTTTAGAATGCTAAGAATATTTAAAAATAACCTGTGAAGGGGGCTTAGGTATCTCCGTTTACTCGAAATTCTCACAGGGTCTTTATCTTTAAAAGGAAAAATTGGACAGTCGAAGGCTGAACGGTAGAGGGCCATGATGAACCAGTCACAAGTAAAAAAAAAAAAGAGACCTTTTGTAATTAGATAAATATTTTTTTGATGATCATAAATATAAACTATGATCACCTCATAATTTAAAGTAGTGTTATTTAATATGATGGAAATGGATCTTTGTCATTAATGATATGAATTTCTGTACCTATATATGTATATACCGATATACCTATGTACCTATGTATATATATAAATATGTAATGATCCCAGAGTGGCATCCTATATTATTATTTAAAATTAGATCCGATTAAACTCCTTCTCTTTTTTTTCTATTGCGTTTGTGGGGATTCATCAGAGAGTTACTAGAGAGGCTTTTTCACTCTTTTTGGAAGATTTTCGTTGGACGTGTGGAAGAACCTAAATGTGGGTAAAATTGTCCAACACGTGTTATTAAATGATTTGATATGCCCGAATGATTATCCCCAAGTTATCTCCACCGACCCTTAAGACGAATTCTGAACCTTGTCATATCTATCGACGGCAAGATCCGGTTGCCCGCTGAGTAACCTTTGGGAACCTACAACCGGGACGAAACAATAAATAGAAAGCAAGGTTCGAATGTGACTTGTTTATTCATAACCGGTGACAAAAGTCACGCTTGTAAACAGCCACTAGCTACTAAAGAATATTCCCCCCTGCATTTCAATATTAAGCAGCGGAGAGGCTCCGGTGCCGGATTCACTGCTTCGGAATAATTAGTCAACCGACATCATCCTCCGCTAGCTCCACCTCGTTTCAGGATTCGCAGTCCACGTCCGCCAGATCGCCACTTCTTCAAAAGAGCTCGTAAGTCCATCCCATTATTTAAAATAAAACGATTTGATACTAAAATATTAACATGTTCTTAGTAACGAGTAAATGAACGTATAGTTTCCCTAAAAGGAAGTCTGTTTGCTTCGGATGATGAAACATCCACTTAGTACAACACTTAATCGGGCCAACCACTTACTCAAAATGCTCTACAATGTTCATTTTAAGTTAATTTTTTTATAAACTCTTTAATTTCATTTCATTTATTTTTCGCAATTAAAAAATTTATAAAGCTCGTCTAGTTTGACAAATTCGTTTTAATATCTGTTCTTCGTTCAATAGTTCTTCGCAACGCTCAAACACGATTAGTACAATTTTTGCTGCTTTGGTATAATTTTAAAATATTCAATTCTGCAGGACTGAATAAGTTTTACTTCTTAACAGATTAATAATTTAAATTAAAATGGCCGACTTCGACTGAATAGATCGATAGGACTACTTCGGGGTTCGCATTATTTTCGGGGAAGTGGAGCTCGAACGGTGTCATCTAACCTATCTAGTTATAATTAAAAATACTACTGTAATAAAGGCCCCGACCCCAACCCAAAATTATCCTTTGGGTTTTGTTCACATCTTGAGCCATCGTAACGAACAGAAATCGGCAGCAATAATAATTTCAAATATTATCAACTTATTTGATTCAACTCAACAGATATTTTACGAAAATATATTTTTATTTGAAAAGAAAAGATATGTCCAGGACCGGGACTCGAACCCGGGTCACCCAGATCGCTAGTCTGGAACATAGGATCAGTGAAAAGAAAGGATATGGCCGTGACCGGGGAGCGAGCTTGATTGAGCCCAGGATAGCTCAATTGGTAGAGTTCCAGACTAGCGATCTGGGTGACCCGGGTTCGAGTCCCGGTCCTCGACATATCTTTTCTTTTCAAATAAAAATTAATAAAATCAATAACTAATAAATTATAATAATATATAATCACGTAAGTCAACAAGATCCAAATTAAATAAATGTTCACAAAGAGCATTCTTCCCCTTGTATACATCGCAAATTGCAAGAACGCGGGGACATGGGATCAGTGAAAAGAAACGATATGGCCGTGACCGGGGAGCGAGCTTGATTGAGCCCAGGATAGCTCAATTGGTAGAGTTCAAGACTAGCGATCTGGGTGACCCGGGTTCGAGTCCCGGTCCTGGACATATCTTTTCTTTTCTAATAAAAATATTTAAAAATTAATAAAATCAATAACTAATAAATTATGAAAAAATTTTGTTTTTGAAAATTTATCATGCTAAACATTGCCTGTTTTGATCGTAATTGGTATGGCATCTACTTCTTCTGCTACGTAAAGCAAATCCGGTCATGATAATACTTTTCATAAAAGAACCTTCCGCATTGGCACAATAGAACTTGTCCATCGATCCCAATTCAATCGAGCCAGATGAACACAATACAATAAATATATTTGATAAAACTCGAATTTTTTAGGTAAAAAACCGAGAGATGCAATTTACTTTAAGTTTTAAACAGATTATGGTAGAAAAATTGACAAATTTGAAATTAAGTATTTAATACTTATGAGTTAATGTTTTAAGTTAACTTTTACTTAACTTGAAAAATCAGATTGCGCTCCACAAAAGTATTATTATTGAATTTAGCGTTTGATAGGTTTATGCTGAAGGATCAGGGTGTGGGTACCTTGTTGTAAACCTCCTATGTTGTTCCTATATTATTTCGTAATATATATTCTACTGCATTATGTAATAAGAGCTAGAGTAGTTGATGTTGTACTTATTATTATTATAACTACAAACCTGCGTATCATCGCAATCTACAAATCTTGTCAGTTAGAAATTTTCTTAAATTATATTATAAAAAAGATATGACGATCTTCAACGAATTCAAACTTACTCAAAACCGGGAGAGATAATGATTGGTTAAAATAACTTTCAAATATCCGCATTACTATATAAACGCCTACACGAGATTACATCAGGTTTGCACTGATTGCAATGTGCAGCGATGTAGCGATGCAGTGAGTGATCTTGGAGTGGCACTTGACATTAAATAGGCAGAACGATTAATTTATAATAACTTTATTTTCAATTCTTTGTCAGTGAGTTATCAGAGGTATATTTAGTTAGTATTTAAAAGTGTCGAGTAAAGACAATCTCCCGGATCAGCTCCAAGAAAGAGCTAATTGTGGCCGATCCACAGGAATCCTCCAGCCCCTGACCACTTCCTCCGAAATGTGAGGAATCCCAACAATCGCTTATAGAGTTGCTAACAATATTGCCGAAGGTGGAATCGAACCTGAGCAGGTAGCCGCTAAGTGACTCTATCTACCACCAGCTAATTACCTTCTTCCTCTTCGCCCAATCTCTTAGCGAATCCATTCTCCTCCGGATTGGAAACTTGACCTCTGCTCATCCGGCAAATCGAATCCGTCAGTTGTTCGGGCGATCCTAACGGGTCTGTAGTTGAGTCTAGGGGAAGCGATACGTATTTGCCAGCTTGGATAATAGACAAGGTAACAACTTGTATATTTGTTTTGTATTTTGAAAATATAGTAATTATTAGAAGAGTATAAAGACTTATTTTTGTGTCTACGTTTCGACCTAATTTTTAGGCCACCTTCAGGGCAGAGTGTTGAAGAGTCCAACTGAAGTTGTTGTTGGAGACCTTCGAGGTACAGATAAACTAAGTATTTGTTATTTATATTAACTTATTGACTGCACCCCCTCATCAGTTTACACTCTTGTCAGAACTACCCAATCAACCACATGTACATGAATATAGTCGTTATTGCACTTGACAAAATATATATATCAAATATTTTAGAAATGTCCTTTTAGTGAAGAAGTATCGCGTATCAAAACCAATTTGGAGGCATTAAATTATAAAATTAACAATTTTACGATATTGAATGCTGGAAAGATGTTTTCCCTGAAACCTTCGTGAAGCCGATGCTTCAAGATTGATGCTTGATGAGCTTGAAGGTCCTGAATGACTTCATTAACTTCAAGTCCTGGAATGTTAAAGTATAAGCCGTAACTGATCCTCTATAATTAGCAATGGGGTCGTCTTCACTTAGCCTTCTCGCCTTATTATCTTATGTTGTAAAGGCATAAGAGTGTTCTTAAAACCCCTTCAATTTTCTTCGAGAAAACCGATAATTATCATTGCATTAATAACTACCCTCAGTGATATTAAATTCTATTTGGGGATTTTCGCTTTTTTTGGGGGGGGGAGCCCAAAAAGGTGTATCGGTTCTACGTTTGATTTTATGTATCAAATTTAAAAATATAACTAACGACATTGCTTTCGCGTTCCCATCCACATGACTCCATGCGACTTTATCTGCCTACATGCGACTTTGTGTGCCTAAAATTATTCCTAATATTGGTCCGGTTAATATTTATTTTTCAGTAATTTATCTTATGTAAATTATAATAATAATTTATTTAACTAATTGAAATTAGATTTAAATGTGTGGCCCACTGTGATTCAATGATGAAATAATTGATATAGACATAATTACAAAAATATTTGAAGCGTAGTTCAAAGCCACTAGGTCTAATGATGACTCAGAAGTTTGTAAATCTCCAATCATTTAATTTTAATTAACAATAGAATAGAAAAGTAATTTTATTCTTTTACTTGGTCCCATTAATATCATTAATGTTGGAGAGCAAAAGCTCAAAAGAGGCTGAAAATAATTGATAAGACATGAGTGGTAAATTTGGAAACATGAAACTTAAAATCTTAAAAATGGTATCTAAACACTACAGGAATTTCGTTCAGAATTTTTCTAATCATCTCCTAGTATTCATTTAGATGTTTTAACGTAGAGCGTAACAAAAGTTTATCAATTTAAATTAGCAGTCCTGTGCACAACTTTACATTTTACCCTAAACTAATAACTAAGTTGAACCACCGTTCGAAAAATTTGTTTTTACTGAGAGAAAATTAGTTTAAATGATAAAATAGATTGAGACACCTTTCTGTCTTATCGATTCTCTACTTGGAAGTCATTTGTATACTGTTAATAGCTATCGATATCTTATCTTAGATCGTATCGATACAGGACCTGGAATCGATATATTACAGCTTTCTAGACGCTATACGACGGTCGGCTTTTACTGTTCGCAGCGCATCCTCGTCTCTCCTCCACCTAAGGGTTAATCAGACAGTCAGGTGCGTGTTCCGGTCTAGTGTTTGTGCAAATGCGAAGGTGAGTTACTCCAATTAGGTACAAGTCTTGGATCTCAGCAAGCCACTTACCTTTTCCCTTCCGGTTATCCTTATCGTCGGATCTAGCTTTGCATCCTTTGTGATGACTTTGTACTCCAGGATATCTTCGTAGTGTACGGATATTGTACAGGAGCACGTCAAGAAGATAATCAGTGGTCACACCATCGGTTGTCTTTCGTTTCTTTTCAGGACAGCTTCTTTTTATAAGTCATATTTTATTATTCTCTGAATGGAATTCAAGTATTGGTTGTTTCGTGAAGATTCATGCTTGCTTAAAGGCACGCGTGACTAGAACTCTGGTGTAATTTCGAAGTCAATCAGGCGCGGTAAGGATCTTGAAGAAAGAAAGTATTGTAGTAATGTGAGCACAGAGCATTTCTGTACAGCCTTGTTGATTAGCAAAGATTTTCCCTTTCTGTCCCTCCACATTATATAAAGCTTTATAATCTTCGCAGCCAATAATATGAGACAGTGGACTTGCTTTTTGTGCTATTTTTAATGTTGCCATCGCCAGTATCGTAAATAACGCCTAAAAGAAATATACAATACAATTATTTATTTGAGATTAGTGTTTTAGCATTTAACATGTTTTCAAAATAAAATATCGGCCAAGATCTGTTCTGCGTCATCTCGTCTCTTCCCAAAATGTGCGCTTCTGTACTACAAAAAAGTGCGGTCAAGCAAGCTAATTATTTATTATTGCTAATTATTAATTGATTTTAGGTGGTAATTTGAAAAATATTAATTACTAACATTACATACATTGTACTAGCGTTACATACATTGTAATAACAATCCAAAATGGCTTGAAATATTCCTTTCTATTTAGTTTTCTTAACTTTTGACAGTACAAATTCTTACCCAAATTAAATTTTTAATTAAGGACCTCTTATCGGTCCTAACGTTTCGTATAAAAAATAGCGGGTTTCTGTTAAAGTGAAAAATTAAGGGTTTCTGGATGTTTCCTATTTCAATTTTAAAATTTATGGAATAAGTTAGGGACTGCAGGGTTGGATAGAAAAGGGAGGTATTTTTTAAAAATTCCACTAGTCTCTCTAATTCAAGTTAAATCTTTATGTTTAAAATGAGAGATTGTAATAAGATCAAATGTGTCACGTTTTATACCATCCAAAAATATATCTATGTAAGCAAATAAAAATGTCGAATGCGTGTTTTCTGTTAGACAAACATTTTTGCAAACATTTGTTCTCAATTGAGAACATTGACCGTCATAAGGTTAATAACCTTGCTGCATGCATTTAGATCTTCGCTTCAGTTTAATGAGTCTTCGGTTCAGAATCGAGTGATCTCAAGTTAAGCTATTCTTGTGGAGGAAGGAAACGAAAAGTATATACATAATAATTTTAAGTCCCCGTATAAACTAAATTATAAGAAAAAATATATAGACATATTTCCTCCGAAAAATAAAATATAGAAATTTGAGTACATCAACATCTCACGTGACCTGGAGGACGTCAACAAAATGCCAAAAACATGGCATGATCTATTGGCAACGCAGCGTTCTTTCCAATTCTTCTTTTTCGTGACCTGGGAAGCTTTGATCAATTACAAAAGGTAATTAATTAATTGTAATAGCCTAATGTATTGACTAATGTATCGACTTATTATCGATCTTGGATTTCTTTCCAGCTCTAGTTTCTATTCGGTCAATTGAATCGTCTGATTTGGACTCCGATACTTCCAATTGGACTAAGAGCCAGGCTAAACATGTATCCCTATGACTCGGTGCTCGTTTTGCTATTCAGCGATGTAATCATGCATCGTTTTATCGATAATTTGCATTAGTGATACTTCTTGTCATTTTGTCATTGATGAAATTGATATAAATGTATATTATTAGCTAGTACTTCATTGACATTATGAAATTTTAATGTATTGCGCAGGATCTTTTTAAATTAATTAATCATTTATTATTACCTATTGCACCTGATTTAGACTGATGAGGTTGAACATTATTTAAAGAAACAAATCTTTAGCGGGTGGGCCCGCATGGTGCTGGAGATAGCAAAGTGGAGTCAGATGTGGAAGATCTAAGCCAGTGATATGAAGGCTCTATAATGTCCCACAGGCAGATAGATACTGTTTGGGTTTATGTATAATGTGTATTCCAGCCTCGAATGATTTTCCCTTGAAATCTTCAACATCGATTAAGCACACTGGAATTTTCAATACGATGGGTTATTTTGTATGGACGTTACTTATAGAAAATCCATAACTGATCTGTATGGACTGTCGATGTGAGATGTGATTTTATTCCAATAATGCCTCAATTGAGTTTTCCAATTGCACTCTAATTACTGTTTTACACGTATCTCTTCCTTACTGAACGGCTTTTGTCGAATATTCCTAAATAAAAATTATTGTTAGGAAGAAAATAGTTGGGGGTGCAGTCAAATAAAACACTAAATAAGTGGATACTTATTTAATTAAGTGCCAACGTTTCGACCCACTTTGTGGGTCATCTTCAGGGCTATAGGACGCTGTAGCACGAGTAGACGCGGTCTAACAGTTAGACCGCGCTAATTCAACTATTTTCTTCCTTACATCATCCAGTCAACCATCCCTCGCTTCTCAAAAATTATTGTTATTAAGTTTCTTTATGATTCTTTGGTCATTTTTATTTTATTTTTACTTATACTTTTTATTCTTATCTCTATGAGTAACATTATTTCTTTTTGGTATAGGGTTTGCCTAATAGCAATAGTAATAACATCCAGCTCGTTATCCCCCTCCTGGGGCGACAGTAACATAGCCAACGAATAGCCAATTTAAATCCAACCTTTCAGTAAGGGCCTCCTTATTTACTTTTCTATCTTCCTTCAAAAGAAATCCTTTCATAGAAAATCTCAGTACACGATTTAGCTAATTCAATCAAATCCCAAGTTAAGTATTGGCTGAGATAATTCTTCTGAATTAATTCTTAGCCTCCTCAAATGAAGCTAAGAATTAATTTAAATGATACAATACTATCGCCCCTGGAGGTGGGTGCTATTACTATTAGGCAAAGAGATACCATAAAGAAATAATGTTACTCATAGAGATAAGAATAAAAAGTATAAGTATAAAAAAATTAAAATAGCCAAAGATTCATAAAGAAACTTAATAACAATAATTTTTATTTAGGAATATTCTACAAAATCCTTTCAGTAAGAGAGAGATACCTGTAAAATAGTAATTAGAGTGCAATTGGAAAACTCAATTGAGGCATTATTGGAATAAAATCTCATCTCACATCGACAGTCCATACAGTACAATAACAAACATAAATCTCCTATAATTTTAATTATATAATCAATTAGTGAAAAATAAAAATATCCTGATTATTCTCGTATTTATACCTTCTTATATTTGCTTCTCGCCTCTAATATTATTTTCCAATATCAATGGCATTTAGTTACAGAATTGAGAATTATTTTCCACCAAGGCATCAAATTCTGCTAGAAATAAATTAACACTATTTTATTCTGGTAAGGTAATGTATGTAATGATTTTATTTTTCAAAACAAATGAAGGTCTTTCTAGATAAGTTACAAGTTCGTTTAATGAGTCCTTAACTTTTCCTCTTATTATAAATTCTGATTTTGGGGAAATACACTAGCATAATTTGTTAGTTATTATCTAAGGCATCATCAACAAACGTTAAACAAATATTTATTAATTTTTTTCTTGAAAATTTTAAATTAATCGTGTAATGTAAGCGCAACAGATGTCTAGGCAGGCTTGTTAGAACTGCCTCATGTAACCTATTTATGTTATTAACCTAATGGTTAATAAGGCCTGATTCAATACTAATGAATGTTTACCAACTGCATTTCTTCATGAGGAAAACTCGCCTCGTATAAAGGAAAACTGGAGCATTTTATAATGTAGTCATAAATTCACCTAGGATTATTAATTATCTTGGTAATTAGGTAATTACTTTTACTTTTACTTGACCAATAATATGTCGTTGATGTATCGTATCTACATGTCGCGGTGAATAAGTGGTGAAGTCTGATTTTGTCCAGAGAGAGTTTACTGCTTTCAGATGGAGTGGAATCGTATCATTCTCGTAATTTTGGGCTTGAAATGGAGTTGTAACATAAGCAAAAACTCCTTTTCAAGCCAATGCTTTACTTAGCCCCTTATTCACTTCGAAAATTACTCGATTCCGCTTACTTAGGAACAGGAAACTCATTTTGGAGAAAATAATACTCAACCACTTGATGAAAACTAGATATGCTGTTTTGACCAACAATCTATTGCAATCGGTAAACATTTCAACTAATCGACTCCATAAAAAGCATTCTAGGTCCTTGATCGGTGTGTAACACCATTGCCTTTTGAGTACATCGGTTTTAATTTTTTTTTTTTTTTTTTTTGGGGCGGGTGCATGTTATTGTAGTAAAATTAAGATTTCCATTTTACATTTTGGACACAAAGGTATACCAGTATGTAAGCTTACATTTAATCTTTCACTTTCAGCATTTTTTTAAACATATAATTATTAATAAGATAAAATGTTTCCTTGTTATTTTTGCTGCTAATTTATTTAATTTTCCACTCAGTTATTCTGTTTTATGAATGAGCATAGAAAATCAAACCGTTTGTTTATAATAATTGCTGAGGATTTTTTATTTCTTTGATTTTTCTTCGCAGCACTTGTTTATTTTCCTTTCAATGTAACCTTTGAAAGAAACCTTTATTCATCAACACATTCCAGACCTCTCTATACTGTCTGTCTTTTAATTAATTTTATACAAATCATAAAATATGATGTCAACTTTTTAAAATCGATACTATTAATGAATTTACATTTGCAATTAAAGAGATACATTTTGGAAAAATGGAGAAACAAGTGGTGTTTTTCAGCATTAATTTTTAAATTAATATTTTTAATTAAGCATTGTATTTTTGGTTTTTATTATCTATCATCTGTGGAGATTTGAGCTTGGCTACAGATGAATTTGTTGGCTATTGCGTAGAAATATCTCATTAGCGTGGGCTGTTTGGCCTTGGAATTATTTTATGTTTGTTATTCAATAACAGAATATACATTAATATATATTTATTATAAAACATTTATGAATACAAACATATACATACATCTTATTTATTAGAATTAATTGTTATAAATTGATTGAATTGGAACTGTTCTACATAAGTAAATCTAAATTTTTGATTTTAACTGATCAAGATTTCTAACTCAGTAATTCATAACTATTATTCATATTTTTTTATTTTATTTCCATAACCCACACATATAAATAGTTGTGTAGTTTGCTGAATCTTCTTATTGTGTTGCCTTTTACTTCTGTTTACTGCTTTTTAAGGATTGAATGCCTCATTCAAATTATGTTACAAATAATAAAATAATTTATCTTCCTTAGCCGATCATGATCCCAGAACACCTTTAGAACTGTTACTCAAGACCCTATACTGTTTTATAAGCTACCTCACTGTAACTTATAAAATACACTTAAAATTAAACATAAATGCAATAAGCCATATCCCATTAAACATAGCCAATAAAGTTCTAGTTTTTCTCACTAACACAAGGAAGTAGAAGCCGTGTAGCACATTGTCTGTACGTTTCGTATTCGAGATCTGTTGTGGCAGATAAATTATCATCTGTGAATCTGCCATGTGTGATCTGGAAGCCTTCTTTTTTTTTTTTATGATGATTTTCGTAGGAAATCCTTTTACAGCAAACTCTACAAGTTACCTTTCTTTTCTAACCAGAGTGGGTAAGTCGAGAATCATTCGGCTTCATCAGTTCATCTTCACCTTTGGTAGCCAGGCCACCGTACCAAAGGTGTAGACGAACTTTCTGTTGAGATGGTGAAAACGTTTTGGCGATGATGTCCCGTGGAGGGCCGGCGCCAGGTAATCAGCTGTTGGTAGTTAGGAGGGTTCGCTCAGTTAGCTCAGCAAAGCCTCAGGTAGTTCTTTGTTACGAAGAGAAGTCTCTGGACCGTCTTCTTTTCCGAGCCTCTCCATTCCGCAACTGAGTCAGAAAGGCGTTTCGTGCTCGACTGCAGATCGAGTTAATCCATATTATTACGACCTAATTAAGTTGTCTTTCATATAAACCAATATCTACTTTACATATCTCGATGTAAGCATCCAATCAATCAACTAAATCGTCCGAGCCAGTTATCGTTTGAATAATTAATTGACTTGAATCGAACCTGAAATAGTCGAACCCAATCGGCTTCCATTTATGGCAGCCTTGTCTATATTTGGTACCGTTGATCGGTAATATCAAAGCGGCATGTTGTGCCACTGACCGCGGGGCAATTATCATGTCGAGCGATATCGTTAAAGAATCGGCTTGGGCTACACCTACATTGGATCCGATTCGGTGCGACGTGATTCTATCACATACGATGCTGGGGTGTATACATTATACATATTTTACTATACATTATAGTAAAATATAAATGTATTAAAAATAATTAATAAATAATCTTAATTTTATAAATTTAAAGAACCAAATGTTATAACTCTCGATATATTTCAGTCATTTGGTTTGCTAGCGACGTCTCATCGTATCACACCGGATCCAATGTAGGTGTAGCCTTGGAAGGAACAAATGTTTTAGTGCTTTCAAGAATTGTTATAAATAAAAACAACGTTTAGACATGCTTTTTATGTGCTTCGTTTATATATTGACACAAAAAATAATTTTTGGAAAAATACATAAATTTTGTAGTTGATTATATGAAACTAAAAGCATATTTAAAGGTGAAGCGTATAACAATCAGTTACCTAAACATATCTTCATGGAATAATGTTAACGTCAATCATCCCTCCTACTTCATGCTACAGTTCACTGTGGATTTATGACGGATTAGTTTATTAAATATCTGTATGAGAAAATTGTGAAAAGAAAGAAGATTTGGATAGTAATAAATGTTTTTTAATAAAAACACAAAGTTGAGACAACATTTTGGCTGCCGCGTAGTGTTTTTCTTAGTTTTAGGTTGTTTTTTTTTATTGTTTTTTTTATTTTTATTAATTATTGGAGTGCTACCGATGGGTAGTTTCTCCACAATTGTTTTTCATGTCATGTTGTACATATTAGCACATTTACTTGTTATAATAGCATTACATATAGTTGTAAATATCATTATATTAAATAAAAAAAATAAAAAATTTATAAATTCAATAGCCTGTTGAGTAGGTTTCTAGATTACAAACTAACCCGGCACCAGCTTTCTGTCGGATCTGTATTTATTAAAACCTCAATATATTTTTACGTAATTTTTTATTAATAATGACAATATTTCTTTATATTTTTAATTTTATTTTGTGTCTTATAAAATCTGCTAACCCCAAATTTTTGAACTTCACTAAATATAATTATTATTTTTTTACGTATATTTATCACCATTCCTACAACACAAATCTCCCATTTATGTAGCTAGCATGTTTGGTTGTCGTACGGAAACTTCTACGGAAGATTCCACGATTTACTCTTGTGAAGTGATCTATCGCATGATATTTTCCGCTTTAAGATTCCTCGATATACTCTTGTGATGTGACCTATCGCTTGATATTTTCCGCTATAAGATTCCAGTATTATACTCTTGTGAAGTGATCTATCGCTTGATATATTCCGCTTTAAGATACCACGATGTACTCTTGTGAAGTGATCTATCGCTTGATATTTTCCGCTTTAAGATTCCACGATATACTCTTGTGAAGTGATCTATCGCTTGATATTTTCCGCTTTAAGATTCCTCGATATACTCTGGTGAAGTGATCTATCGCTTGATATTTTCCGCTTTAAGATTCCACGATATACTCTTGTGAAGTGATCACAGTCATCGCTTGATATTGTCCGCTTTAAGATTCCACGATATTCTCTTGTGAAGTGTTCTATCGCTTGATATTTTCCGCTTTAAGATTCCTCGATATACTCTGGTGAAGTGATCTATCGCTTGATATTTTCCGCTTTAAGATTCCACGATATACTCTTGTGAAGTGATCACAGTCATCGCTTGATATTGTCCGCTTTAAGATTCCACGATATTCTCTTGTGAAGTGTTCTATCGCTTGATATTTTCCGCTTTAAGATTCCACGATATTCTCTTGTGAAGTGTTCTATCGCTTGATATTTTCCGCTTTAAGATTCCTCGATATACTCTGGTGAAGTGATCTATCGCTTGATATTTTCCGCTTTAAGATTCCACGATATACTCTTGTGAAGTGATCACAGTCATCGCTTGATATTGTCCGCTTTAAGATTCCACGATATTCTCTTGTGAAGTGTTCTATCGCTTAATATTTTCCGCTTTAAGATTCCACGATATACCCTTGTGAAGTGTTCTATCGCTTAATATTTTCCGCTTTAAGATTCCACGATATTCTCTTGTGAAGTGTTCTATCGCTTGATATTTTCCGCTTTAAGATTCCTCGATATACTCTGGTGAAGTGATCTATCGCTTGATATTTTCCGCTTTAAGATTCCACGATATACTCTTGTGAAGTGATCACAGTCATCGCTTGATATTGTCCGCTTTAAGATTCCACGATATACCCTTGTGAAGTGATCTATCGCTTGATATTTTCCGCTTTAAGCCGTCCTCGTATCGAAGCTCAAAGACAAGCCTGAACAGAGAGGCGGTGTGTATTCTAGGTCAAGGCCGTTGAGATGGTCATCAGAATTTTAGTGTTCTATTTAGCTCCCATGGGATGTTTGGAGCGATAGCAACTGAAGGAGATGCTCAACTGTGTTCGTAGAATAGAATAGCATAGAAAAATAATTTTACTTTAGAACCAGGTCCCATAATAATAGTAAATGTGAACAAAATTTAATAAAAATATATCTATCCAAAGGGCTACATTATTAGAATAATAGATAAAAAATAATCTGGTAGAAAATAATAAATAAATAAATATATAAAAATATAAAATAATAAATAATAAATAATAATAAAAATTTTCTGGTAGAAATAAATAAAATTAAAATAATAGTACAAAGAAAATAGCATACAATTTACAATAAAATAAATAAGCTGAGATAAAAATGATAAATACATAAAAGGACCTAACAATAATTAATATCAAAATGAGTTACAGTTATTTGAAGATTATTCATCAACCGAATCTGGGAACTACGAGCTAGTAATTATTAGTGATGATTATTAGTCCGTTTGGGGACAAAGGAGATGTAGCAAAAGCTTGGTTTTGAATGTGCGTAAGGAAGACGCATGGCGGATATCTGGTGGGAGTGAGTTCCAAAGAGTGCTAAATGTGGGTGAGAAAGCTACGCTCAAATGTTTGGTTCTGTAGGGACGGGTATAAAGGTCGAAAAGGCGAGATTTTGTGCCCTGGGACTGCATTAAGGGTTAAAATTAGACATAAGATGGATGTTGTGATTTGATGGTTTGTTATAAGAAACAACTTAGGAAATAGTGTCTACGGATGGACGGGAAGAGCCACTTTAACTCATCATAGAGATAAGACTTCCTCGGTGCATCGAACACAAACCTTAGGGAGCAGTTCATAATTCGCCTCAATCTTTCCTCGAGCTTGTTCGAGAGGCCCCACAGGCCACGCAACCTTAGTCAAGGTGTGGAAAGGCGAAAGAAGTAGTGAGGAGCTTATGGATAGGTAGTTATAGTGTTAGCAGATGCCGTGAACGATGCAATAACTTAAGGGAGGGAGCTTATTGATCGACGGGAGATTTGCGGTTTCCAGGAAAGGGATTGATCTAAAATGATACCTAGGTTTTTGACAGAGGAACTAAAAGTAATAGGGGGATCTGTGATTCCAGGGGAAGTGTCTTCCGTGGAAGTTACTGCCGCATGGGCTGTAGTAGTGGCTTCCGTGGAAGTTACTGCCGCATGGGCTGTGGTAGTGGCTTCCGTGGAAGTTACTGCCGCATGGGCTGTAGTACTGCAGTTCCATACAGTCGCTTCTCAGAGACACGTTAAGCTATAGTACTATAATATATAGTTTTTTAAAACAAAAATTGATGTAGTACTAATTTATAAGTAAAAATGAAAAAGTTAATTTTTAGCAAAGCTTTAATTATAGTAATACATTTTCATACGTTTTTGTTTATAATAGACCTGATTTTGATCTTCGAAAACACTGAATTCTTTTATTAATCTTTATTCAGATATTTTTTCAGCTAATGATATAATTGATACAACAAAAGTATAATTGTATGTCAGTGATATTTTTGTATGTAGTGTGGTTTTTATTATAAGCCATAACCTCAGAATCACCCGACTGTTGGGAATCGATGCTCTTTCCTCTAGTACAACGCTATCCATAGGTTAAGATATCATAGATATTATATAACTTACATGGGGTGTTCAACGTGTAATTTGAATATTCACGCCAAACTTAACAGACGTGAAGATAACCTTAAGAGACAGATGTGAGTAAGGTTATAATAGATATTGCTTACTGAGAGACTCGCTCGAGTGAACATTGGTTAAATTTATATTATGTGTGTTATTACGGAATATTGACTATTGTGTTGATTCAGGTTTGTAATTAAAGATACCTGGAGTTATTTAGTTATTTATAAGTTTGTTAATATGTTTTTTTAATTACAGTTCTTCACTGCATCCACAGTGTTTTATTCCATTCACCTCCTTCGTTGAATTCACGACTTACATACGGATAAAGTATTAAGTGCAGTATTTACTAAGTACGACTACATAATGACGTGAGAGGGAACGAATATAGCCCGAGCAGTTGAGTTGGCCGCCAATATCCAAAGAATTCTGCTGCACTCGTTGCCAAGATAACTGTTCTGCTATCGGCCGGCATTGCACATGTGATGCAATTGTACTATAATGTTTAGGGTACATTATAGTGTCTGTAATAGTGGTAGATCACAGTCCTAAACGAGCGTGCAAATAATGAATAAAAAAAAAATCGACTTCCCTACAATCCAAGAAGTGTATTTACTACTCTAAGAACAACGGTTGTGGAGAGTGGTGATTTGCCCGAGATCACGCTAAGCCATCAGGTTATCGCCAATTAAAGGTGTCCACTTTACAGAGGATGGGTGAACCCCAGGAGGGTCTCCAGATCCCTCTGGGTCCATCTGTAATTGTTAGCAGATAAAATAATTTAGCTGACCCTCAGCAGAGCAACCAAGTCCCCTGCACTCTGGGCTAACCCGCGTAATCACCATAGGAGGATTAAAAAAGAGAGATATTTACTAAAGTTTAGTTTTGTTAACAATTATTTTTTCGTGGACAAAGTGGAAAAATTAAAAATACTTTTAAGTTAATAAACCCTTGGACATTTTTGCTTAGTTTCAAATCCTCGGGAGTTTTCAGTAGCTAGGTATTTTTATGATAATTTTTACATACGTTTGCTTTAAGAGAGAGAGAGGTTTTGAAACAACTGTACCACAGTACTGTATTGGTAAATCTTTGACCTGTGTCAGAACAAATAATAATCTACATGCTGGGCAGAACCACTCAATAGGACTTTAAATATTCAATACGAATTTAAAGATTTTTATTTTGAAGAGAAAAGATTTTTCTTAGGCGTATATAAAAGATTTGTTCGTGACCAGCCCAGACAAACTCAATGCTCTTCACTGATCCCTCATCCCCATCACTCGCAATTTTTTCCTAATAGACGTACGGGTTTGAACATTACATTAACGGTGAAGAGAATGGATTTGTCTGTCCTGGTTACGAGCCCTAGTAGCTTAGTTGGTGGAGTACCGCGATAGAAATGCGGGGGACCCGGGTTCGAACCCCGGCCATGACAAATCTTTTCAAAATAAAAAAAATAATTTCAAAAGAATATTATTCATGAATCATATTTTTGAAACGAACCTTGAACCACCCCCTAGCCAGCCGTACCAGGCAGAAATAACGATGTTTAGAGGATAAATATCACTACAAAAAAAGAAGTTAACCTATAGATTGCAATGACCATGCGCAACCTACTTACTCTAATTTTAGAATAAACATAAATAACACATTTTATTGCTCTATAAAAAAAGTAGAGTAATTAACTACGAAATATTTACAAAAGTAAAACTAACACAAGTTAAATAATATTAAAGGATCTTTAGAGGAGGCTACACATTTTCTGAGAGGGAATTAACAAAAAGTTTATTTTGTTGCAAATTTGTTTTTCTTTTTCTGGCCCAATCAAAATGGCATTATGGGATTTTTCATATTATTCTATGTTGTTGACATTTAATTTTGAAATACGGGATGCAAAAAAATTGTTTTATTTTTTATCTAATGTACATGTATACACGAGTACCATTATGATGTATACACGAGTACCATTACGATGTATACACGAGTACCATTACGATGTATACACGAGTACCATTACGATGTATACACGAGCGACAGCATCAATTACAACATGGATTATTCCATTAATATTAAGAAATGTTATTATTATTTGTTTTTTCTTGGAGACTTCAAGCTGGAGGAAGGTAAGAATTAAATTATATTTTGTGAAAATGTTTAATCATTTTACCCTATAACATCATCACTTTAATTATTATATTATAAATATATATTTTTTTAAAAACCTATACCACTACAACCCATGAATGTTCAGTACGTGGTAGAGACTGTACTGCTTCTTGGACAATCGTTGTCCAGGCAGGCCATCTGTCCTAGATCACGCTCACCCGCCAGTTTTCCCCTTATTTCGGGTACCAGCTTTATAGAGGCTGGGTGAGCCCATGGTGGCTACTAGTTCCCTTAAAATCTATCTCAGGCCGCTAACAGATTAAATAAAAGTCTGCCAACGAGCGGGACTTGAACCCAGGACTTTCGGCATGGCAAATCAGTGCTCTACCATTGAGCTGCTCCGCTCCCCATAAATATAGATATAAATATTAATGAATTAATGTTATTAGAAGCATTGAAGCATCAGTATAAAAGATTTTCAAATAGCATTGCTTTGTTTCCATATATTTATTTGATGATAATGGAGAATAGTTAAAAAGATCAAATTATTATAAATTTGTCCTGTTCTCTATTAATTTTATTTACCAAAAATAAAATAATTAACTTTTTTAATTATTTCTTATTATATTATTGTATTGATTATTTTATTTTATTGTAAGATTTAGCCGAAAGGTCTAGCCGGGCCCCCTTTGCCCCTAAACCACAGAGAGCTATGGCATTCATTTCCAAACTGGGTCGATCTTCCAACTCGCTAGCGACGCCCACAACTCTTCATCAGATCCCTTCGTGTAATTATTGTCATAATTGGCAGAGATGTCGTCGGCTATTTCCGTCTCATTTAACCCAGTACTACAGCGTAATTATGTTTAGAATTATTATATCTAGTTTGCAAAAAAGTAATATTACACTCGTAGATAAGGAACGAGCAGAAGGAGATATAGCAAAATTGCCTGTATAGAAAATAGTTCGGTTGTTCCCAATAAATAGCTTTTAAGTGTTTATTTCCCATATCTCAGGTAATTTTGATTCAATGAAGCAATAATATCGCACAATTGAAATGTAACACTTGCTAAAACATTCTAATTATGAAGGTAGCGTCATTAAGTTACTCAGTCAAAAGTTATTGCACATTGAAAATGGAGATCCCAGAAGATTATTTTTGCCATATGTTGCTTTTCCATTTCCGAAAAGGGAAAATGCACTGCAGGCGCATCGAAAATTGTTTGGTGTTTCGATGAATGACTTACGAGATGAAGAGGCCAGTCAAAATTCGTTTTTTGGTACCTTTAGTCTTATATCTTCTAGAGTCAATTTTCGTTTTAAACATAATATTATTTTCAGTGAGTTTTTAATCTTTAATTATTGTTCATATTTCAAATTTGTTATATTTAATAACAGAAACAATTTTCAAAAGCTGTTGGCATTATAATCTGCTTGAAGTCAAACATTTTCTTGTACTAAACATTCTAAAGAAGTTTCTTTATTTTACTGATAATTACATCTTCTAAGTTATCAATTATATTTTAAAAGCAAATTGTATTTATATTTTTTTACATCAGTGCCGTTAATAAAATAAATACGATAATGCAGCCATCGACTAAACTTGGCTTTGGAAAGATGACTAGAGGCGCTAAAGACGTTTGTGATAAATAGTCGCCAACAGATCACAACGCCACGTGCATCATGTTGCCGTTGCACAATATCTTTCTTTGCACGCAGCTCACAATTATTTATCAATTTTCATTTCTTTTTTTTATTATCTCTATCTTTATCTCTGTCTTATTTCATCGCTGACGCAATGTTTATTCTTTTTGCAGGTAAGCGAATCCCCCGCAGTTTTAGATGCTAATTTTCGCCAAACATTCTATCTGAAGATTGTTATTTACATTGTGATGGTAGCATCTTCGTGATTCTTAAAGATCACCTACTGTGAGTATAATGTCTGAATTTTGTCCGTTTATTATTTATTGTTTTAATTTAAAATAACTTGTTCCAAGTATATAAAGGCTGGGCGGCTTGATATCATATTGATGAATTCGTACATTTTATGTATATATAAAATTACATAATTACATAAATACATACTTTTATATATATATATATATATATATATATATATATATATATATATATATATATATACATATACATATAATTATTATATGTAATACTAAAAAATTAGATTCGTTCAAGTTAAAAATAGAATTACTTAAACCGTTGAAGAGATAATCGTGTATGGCAAAATCTCAATAGGGAAGTTAAATATTAATTTGACCAACTTTTAAGAACATATTCTTATTTTAAATAGTATTTTAAGTTTGTTTTTTTTTTATTTAATTCAATGATATTTACAACTATAATGGTATTATATCAAGTAAATGTGCAAAAATGTAGAATATGACATGAAAACACTTGTGGAGAAACTACCCATCGATAGCACTCCAATAAAGTTCTATAGTAGATGATCTCGAGGCCATCTTCTTGTATTTTAAGTAATTTAAGTATTTCGTATTTTAAGTAAACAGAAAAAATGGAAGGGAATTATAATGTCAGTAGTTTTTATATGATGCCTTTTCAGTGACAGATAGCTTGATCCATTTAGTACACGGCTATTGTTTGGGCATATTTTTTTAAAATGAAATGTTTAAGGTTTGGAGTAATTTTAAGGAAACACTGCATTCAACTTTTTTTTCGGGCTTTTACAACCTTTGGTCACGTGCCGAAACCCAAGACATTTTGTCCCCAAGCCTCTTCCTTCCATCACCTCTTCAACTCTTTGCAGCCAAGTATAGGAACTAGTCCTATAACATTTTTGCCCATCTCTCGGGGCCATTCATCTCAGATGACCATACCACTCCAGCTGCTAGGTCCAGTTGGGACCAAACATTCAAATATGAAGTGAAATAATATACAATTAAATATTTAAATCGTGCTCTGATTTGGTATTAATTCCGAGGTATTTAATAACATTCACATAGTTTGATTATTTTGTAAATTCAGATTAAATCTCTCGTAACAATTTAAAGTAAAAAAAAAATTACAGTAGAGGAAAAAAAGCGTTTTTTCAGATGACTCCGAATAATTTGTTTCGAAATATGATTAATTTAAACTAATTATTTAAATTTAAACTGTTTATGCTTACTAATACTTAACAGCCTTTTTTGGTTGTTTACGATCCTTTTGCCTTGGAAAATAATGCAAGAATAATGCAAATAGAATAATAAAACTTTACAATAACAATAAAATGGTCTAGTTATTGCTGATGACGACATGAAAGAGTCGACATGTTAATGAAAAATATAAGTGGTTAAGCGAATTTAGCCTTAGCTTAATCGATCTAATAATTTCATTTTTAATCAAAAAAATATTTTATTTTAAGAATTAAAAGTTAATAAATACAAAATAAACGGGTTTCAAATTAATAATTCGAAAGATAAATAAAGATTAATTTAGTAATTTCAAAAATCGTACTAATATTATTTATGATATTATTCTGATTATTTTTCATAGAAATGGGACTATATAGTTTTCATGATCATTAGTTGATAACTCAACTATCATTAGATTAACAGTTATTGGATTTTATGTAAATGTACAAAGCGATGCAAAGTGAGAACTAAATGTTGAAGATTTGACAAAAGTAGAGGTTAGCGACATCAACCTCTTCACTAGCAATGAATATTAACCAGATCCACTTTTAAAAGAATTTTTCGTTAAAACTGGTCTATAAATTTTATGATAATTATAAAATTATCCAGGCTGTAATATTCTGATTCTTTTGTTTGTAGTCAATTCATCTTTTAAAAATTCAGTTTAAGCCTCAATCATCCTCTGGAATTTGAGATGATCATGATGATTAGTTATAGCTTACTTTTATTTATTGCCCACAAATAGAAGATTGTGAAAGAATAATATTTCTTTATTTTCATTTGTTTAATGGAGTCCTTGAAAAATATTGAGGGATTTCGGTTCTACATATTCCAACGATTGATACTACTCTATATGCTCTTGTGTTTAAAGGTCGCAATAAATTGAAGAGAGCTACATTTTTTATATGTTGTATGGGGATGCCTGACTAGTAGAAATCCAAGTTTTCTACCGAAAAAACGGATGAGAAATCTTTTGGTGGCTGAAAAACCTTGAACTTTTCAGTTTTTTGCCCATATCTCCTACTTGGTGCGTTTTTGATAAAATTCTCTTTGAAAATTGGTAATTTTTTCCAAAAAGTCCGAGGTCCAACTCCCAAATTTTAACTTTTGTTATATTTAATAACAGAAACAGTTTTTGAATCGATTTTCAAAAGCTGTTGGCATTATAATCTGCTTGAAGTCAAACATTTTCTTGTACTAAACATTCTAAAGAAGTTTCTTTATTTTACTGATATTTACATCTTCTTGGTTATCAATTATATTTTAAAAACAAATTTAAACCGAAAAAACCGACGGGAAAACTTTTGGTGGCCGAAAAAACTTTTCGGAGTCATTTCAGTTTTTTGCCTATATCTCCTAATTGGTGCGTTTAAACTCATGTTATTGTTTAATGCTATTGTAAAGTATAAATACTTACTTATACATTACCTATAAAAAAAAATAATGTTAGTACTTGTAGGCACTACTAAGCAGGGGGGGGAGCCACCCAGTCTCCCCCAGGTTTTTCGGCCACCAAAAGTTTTCCCATCCATTTTTTCGGTTGCAAACTTGGATATACACTACTCAGAAATGCCCTTGCAACATATCAAAAACGCAACTCTCTTCAATTTTGGCGACCCTCAAAGACATTTTATTTTGCGACCGTTTGAGTGAAGTCAGAGGTGGTTGAGTGATACCGCTCAAGTATGATTCATTTATACTATTGTACTTCGATCGCAAACCGTATAAGCCATTATTTTGTCATATGCCTTATTAAAAAGTCCATTGCGCCTAATTAAAGTAGACTAGCTTATTTTTTTCCCTATAGCCCTGTTCCGCTAAAGCCCAAGAAGGGCCTTGGCTTCAGTTCGTCGTTAACACAATTTAATATTTATATTCGATATTTAATATAGTAATGACTTAATCAGCAAGTTTCTGGAAGGGACTGCTTTGGCTGGACTCCAAGACGATATTTAGTATAGAATGCAAATCTAGATCAGGTATTTACCATTCAAATTGGTTTAAATATTTAGGACGATATTTTGGATCGATAACTAACTAGGTACGTGCTGTTGATTCCTCTGCAGGTCTAGATCGATATTTGTCGAATATCGAAAGGCCATGGGCTAAGAGAGCCGACCGGATTATGGCGAGGCTTCCTGATTGGCTCGCTTAGTGTTGGCTCTTTGCCACGGCCTAAGGAATTTTCCAAGCTCTAGAACTTGTGTACCCCATTCGTCCTATTCTATCACTTAGGAAAATTCTATAAGATTATAAAATTATTTCTGAATAACACAAACGAAATTCGCTTTGATTGTAGTCTCTTAAGTCTCATAAGATCAAACATTTCCTACAACAGCTTGGAATAGTGTTCAATCATCATTTATAAGCCATGCTAGGGATTCTCAGTTCTAATCACCGTTCAGTTAAATCTAATAAAATAACCCTAAATCTTAAATATCTTCGAGTTATACCTTAATATTACAAAGCAGTCCGAGAAAGGATAAGCCTACAGGTGAAGTGGCCTTCCCAACGCGAAATTGCTGAGTTAATATGATTGAAGTCAAATTTTCAATCCTGGGTTGGGTTTGGCTGGTGTTCGGAGGATAGTAAACTATAAACGATACATATTGATACCGGCATCGAACCTCTTGGTCTTTTTAAAAAAAAATTTATGTTTTAAAAAAAAATCATATTTATTCACAACATTGGATCCAAAAAGAGAAAATCGACACAATGATTCGTTCATCACTGCTCGTAGATTTTGAAAGGATTTGTTAATGTCTATTCTACATTGCATATCTGAATACACACATTGAACTATTGTAATAAGATCAACGTAACAAAATATACCGAATACCAAATAGAATTGATAAATAAGGTTTTATATAAACTCTATCAAACTGAAATAAAGACTCAACAATTTTTAAATCGGTTTTTGATAAAGGAATCAGCAATATGGGCGTAATGGTAAAACATGGGGAATTCAATAATTTTTACATTGCATGTTGTTTTTTTAAAAATATTATGTGGCATTAATGACGTAGAGGAAGATAAGTAATTAATACTCTACACGATCAATGAACATTTATTCAACGGACAAACGTAAAGCTGAATAACGATATTCTTAATCGATTGTTCTTATCAACGATGTTCATCTGAAAAGCCCCCTCCTCTTCGCAGCTTTAGCGAATTTGAATTGAACGCCCTCTCTCAATCCTGGTAGAAAGAAATTATAAGGCGTTTTAAAATTCAGGTCTTTGAAATAAATCTTGCGTAGGGGTAATTACTGACGTACCTTAATTTTTGGACTTTTCTTTTCAGAAATTTTTGTTAATCAATCATTTCAAATTTATTAATTTATTTTCTTTATAAGATATTTCTTAAATACTGGACTAACTTCTTGATCTATACAATCCAATTATGAAGAAAAAAAACCTTATTCCAGTCAACAATTTTCGTTAAAAAATTAACAAAAGATTAAATATTGTATATTTGACCATGGAAGAAAGTTGAGTTCCAGGATTTTATATATAATTGATTTTTTAATTTGTTTGACCTCAAGTAATGAATGGACTTGTAAATTTGAAGGATGATGTGAAGAACAACTAAAATTGAAAATGACTCATAAATATCGAAACGTCTTTTTTTTAATCTTTTGTTAATTTTTTAACGAAAATTGTTGACTGGAATAAGGTTTTTTTTTTCTTCATAATTGGATTGTATTTATTAATTTGTAAAATTTGATGAGGCAATTAAGGAAGGATAAACATTTGTACGATAGAGCTTATTAGGAATCGAACATACCCCATTTTCGGAAAAGCAAAATATCTCTAGAGGATTAACATGTCCATCGCTGGAATCGGGAGATATTTTGGCTTGGCTACTTTGTTGTAAAAGGCTGTACTGAGAAGTATCTTGTAGATTTTAACCCAATATTTTATAGATACTAATGAAGATAATAAAGGATGAAGATGAAGCTAGAAAAATAACCCTAGGTTGTGATAAACATCTTGCACGGTTGTGCCCAACATCCCCGGGCCGTTACAATGTCTGCAAGCGATAGCCCGCTGGGAGCAACAGACCGTGGATATCTTACATGTCGAAATTTCCTGTATTTAATTCCGCAAACCAATTTGGGTGCGTATGTCTAGGTGTCTCCACATATAACACATTATGGATGTATTCTGGACGCTAATAGTGGAAAACATATTGAGAAGGCAGTGTACATCCTCCTCATATTTCTTTTCAATGGACGATTCTTTTAAAAATATCGAAATTAACAAGTTATGCCTACCTTTAACACATTAAAATGTATTTCATTAAACTGTAAATCAGCAGCTGAAATTGTTGTTCAAGCGATCCTCAATCGAATTAAAATCCGAAGTACAGAATACAACAAAGTGTAGCCATAATTCCTTTAAAAAATTATTCAAAATGAAATGAGGGATTTTCATTCTGAATGTATGTAATTCGAAAAATTGTGTGATTAAAATACTATCTTTGTTGCGTAAAAATCTGGCTGCATGATTTTAGATTGATTCTTATAACTCCTTCAGCATTTTTGCCGCAGTGAAGAGCAATTTTAGTTTCAATTGAATATTTTAAAGTATAGTAAATGTTAATTGTATTTATACTAAACAGTTAAACATTGGGTTTAAGAATAATCCATGATATAAATACCTTCAAGTATTGTACCATTCCATGGGACATGTAGTGACCAATAAGGGAGGTGCAATTTGTTTGCGATGCAATAGATGGTACACAATTAAAAATAATTTTTAAAAAAATAATAGGTTATAGTTTTGAAAATTTCCCCTTATTACATTTTTAGGAAGTGCTTCGGTAACAATATTGTGATATATTTTAGATGCAGTTGTAAAATTCTGAATTCAGTTGCACGCTCTAGTTAATCCTAATCAAAGTCAACTATCCAATAGCTACGGACTAATCAACAGATGGCAGGACAATCACTACTTCCGGTCGGATGTGAAGGTGTTCCAAGTCGGTTGTAGCTCTTAGTAATTCAAATCAAGTTAAAATGTAACACTCGTAGGAAACTCCCCTCGACTCCTTGGCCATGCCATGACCTCTTCATCCCTCCTAGATCGGCGGCCTTCCAGGAACCACTCCAGACAACCGTGACCAAGAAGTCGAGAGCTGTTTGGATTTACAATGGCTACCGGGGAATCCCTAAACCGAGCCGGATTTCATAGCGGGCTCTGAACCTTACCTGTCTGTTGCCCCCCTCTATGTTCTACTTGATCTCTCGCTCTCTCTCTCTCTCTTCTCTCTCTCTCTCTCTCTCTCTCTCTCTCTTTCCCTCACTTACTCTCACTCTAACTCTGAAATGTCTCTCTCTTGCTCCTTTGTCTTCTTTGCTTCCTTTCTGGAAATTGGACCAATATCATTCTACTGACTTCCGAGACGTCTCATTCATTTGTCTTGCCAACTAAATGTGGAGAAGTCTTGAAGACGAAGGGCAGCTAATTTTTTGTTTTCATTCCATACTTTAATAATCGATTACTATTCAAAACACAAGTAATTATAGTTCGGAAATATCTGAAGCCTACATACACGACAATGTTCAAAGTAGAAATTCAAATTTCCTAAACGAAGCCTTAGAGCATCTCAGGATAATCATCGTGACTTGGCGAAACATCGACTTGTTTCGATCTGCTACTTCATCGTTGGCTTCTATCACCTCAATATACCAAGATACTACAACATATATAATATTTTAGAATTATTTTATCAAAAACATTTTAAAAAATAAATAAATTCGTTATAAACAATTGTACAACTTGACCTAGCAGTCGACGTTGTTACTCAACTTGTGTTCTCAAGTCTTTTTATTTTTTTTGTTAAATCCAACGAATAGGCCTAAACATGCGAGCATCATCCGGTCTCAAATCATATCAGATATATAAGAAAGAAACCTTTAAAGTAAAATATAATTGATATAGACCTAAACAATATTTACTGAGCCCTGATTATTTTCATTTAGCATATAATCGGCCTTTTAATAATTCTTATTAATTAATTTAATAATTTTTGTTATTCATTTACGTATTTGGTCTTCTATTATTTTTCTTTCCGTTTTATAAATTACAGCAAGAAATACAGAGGATCGCGTGACCTTTTTCTTTTCTCTAGTATCTGGAGGTGGATTAACTGTTTATTTTTAATTCACTCTCAAATGACAACTATTATAAACAACTTAACTTATATTCAACTGAATATTTTTAGAATAATTAATATTTCTAATTACTAATAAATGGATAATAAAATCAATGTTCTAAATTTAAAATTATAATTACGAGTACTACCATTGGCATACTTGTCTTTATCTCATGCCACTAGATATTATTCATAATCAATAAATAATTTATAGATATATTCAACTTGATCGATTGATGAAATACTGTAAATATTCCTCACTCATAATGATATCATTGTTTTATTTATTTTTTATTATTAGATGCTATTGTTTATTCCCTTATTTTTCCATAAGCCTATTTCTATTTATTGTAAATTTGTCCGTTTTTTAATTTTAATTTTGTATCACATTTTCTGATTCTCTACTAAAACATACCTGTTTAGTTATTTACTCTCAGGAAATTATCTAATTATTGTTTTATTTTGATGTAGGCCTTTGGCCAGATATATATTTATTTAATTTTGTTCATCTCTATTATTCTAAAGGGACCTGGTCCCAGAATAAAATTATTTTTCTATTCTATTCTATTGTATATATCTTTTATTATATTTACTCGATGATATTGTTGTAAGTTTCAATAAATACATTTTTTTTAAACATAATAAATACCTCTGAGGAAGTTTTTATCAGATCTTAGGACCCTTAGCAATAGTAATGAATACATAAATATATAGAAATACACACATATATATATATATATATATATATATATATATATATATATATATATTGTGTTTATGTGTGGGTATGTATATATAATGTAGGTGTACAGCACGGAGACCTGGACAGTTGACCAAGGCCAACCCGAGCTGATAGAGGCCTCCATTGCATACTATTAGTTGAGTCAATGGTTCATTCTATATTTATAAATATCTCGCCAGTGTCTCTACATCATTATTATATTATACTATGATTAGACTTTTAATGTCTCTAATGAGACATAATAAATTACACAACAGGAGAGTAAATGTGTTTGAATTCGAAGTGAAATGAAAGTCTATGAGGGATGATGAGGTAGCGTCTTGAGGTGTCATTACTCAGGAAAATCCCTGCTTTTGAACAAATGTCCTCTGATGTCTCCAGTGATCAAACTCTTTGGTGTGAAGAGCTCGCCGTTGCAGGCTACGAATCCGATATCAATCTTTTTATGACAAACTGTATTTCCACTCAGTTACAACCTCGCTACTTCTTCAATTCCTGATAGTCCTCCGAGGCGACTGGAAAGAAGATGGCCTCGTGAACTTCTAAATCGAATTTGTATTTGAGTACTACTCAATACTATAGTTTCTATACTTCTTATCTCATCCCATCAAATATCTTTCATTATCTTTACTTTATGTATAATTTTTATACAGATGTACATTTCAATATTTTTTTTTTAAAAGGTGTTCGATTCTGGAAGCTTCTGGTTAGTGTACAACCTTAATTTAATGTCCATTGTGGTCCTTGAGGTTATCATTAGTAGACAATGAATAAAGGCATGGACAATACTTAGGATAAAAGGGAAATATTATTTGAAATACGAAGATTTAGCTTATGGATTAGATCGAGAAGGCTGTGAATCGAGAAGGCTGTGAAGGTGAATGGAGGAGGCTGGGACCGGAAATCCTGGCGCGTAGCCTCGAGCAATGGGAAACTGATTCAGCAGGAGAGGATGTTCTCAATTATCATAAAGTCCTCACACACTCCGCGAATTACTGGAATTAGCGAGGCTTCTAGTTTTCGCCGCATACTCTCCCTCAACGGATCCGGGATGGTCGCCTTCGGCTATGGGAGTACCCATCATTTAGTACAAGTATGTACACACTGCAAAGTTGTTCCATTTTGCAGCCATAGTGGAACGAAGCGTAATTCATCGAAGACTGTCATTCCTTTTTTTATCGATATATATATATATATATATATATATATATATATATATATATATATATATATATATATATATACACATAGTTACATATCTACAGCTCCGGTGAATAAGTGGTTAAGTCGGATTTTGTAAAGAGAGAGTTAACTTCTTACAGATAACCGGAATCGTACCATTCTCGTAATTTTGGGCTTGGAATGGAGCTGTAATATAAACAATAACTCTTATTCAAGCCGATGCCTTACTTAGCCCCTTATTCACTACGAAAATAACTCGATTCCGCTTACTTAAGTACAAGAAACTCATTTTGGAGAAAATTATACTCAACAACTTATTCTCCGGGGCTGTAGATACAAAGTTATCATATAATTCAGTTTAGTCAGGATACCACGAACGCATAGGTTTATTTTTTACTTTTCCTAACCATGTTAGCCTAACAGCAATTTGTTTTGTTCCAATCTGTGAGAATTGTGGGCCCTCTTGGGGCTCACACAACCTAACTAAAGTAGGTACTATTAATTGCGATGGGGGAACCTGTGGCTATTGAGCAAGATTTTGGCTAAATCACTTCCTTACATTGCCGTTGCCTTCTGTACAATACACCTTAGAAACCAACTTAGTAACTTTGGTTTTCAGTTTACTTCAGTACCTCAACCAATCAATCATGATAATATATATTATTTATCTTTCTGTAAATTAAAATGTCTCCAATACGTTAATAAGAAAACAACGATAATAAAAAAAAAAAAGTTACATTGAGGAAGTGGATATTGCATTGAAGAAGGCAGGCGTTCATTCACTCGTTACATTCAAGGTTGCCGCCTGTAGTAGTTAGTTCATTTCTTCATAACAGCCATCTTGTTTTATCTCCATCTTTTGTTTTATTACACCTTCAGCTATTAAAAAGTTTATCATTATTAGAAAAGTAATAAATATAATTAATAACGTCCTCGCCCCGTTTACAGATTTCTAAGAAGACGTACTTAAAATGACAGCCTCGATGGAAAATGTGGGGTATTCTCGGAGTATTTTATATTATACCTAAACAAAATTTGTATTATTAATTTTGAGGATTAGTCCGTAATATTACCAATTAAGTAAGTCCCCATTTATTTCTTGGTATTTTTATTGATTTTACTCTTATCTAGGCCGGAATAAAAAAAATTAAAAAATTGTACCACGATTAACCATAGGAAGTTTCATTATATCGTAGAGACCGTATTGTTTCTAATCCAATTGTAAAGGGAGGTGATTTGGCCGAGATAATGCACAATCGACGATTTTTTCCCACTTCACAGAGGCGAGGTCCGATCCGATAGGTTTATTCAAATCAGATATTCAAGAAATCTTAGCTTACTGTCATGCGAAATGACTACATTAAATTAATAAAAAACAATTCGAGCGTACTTTTAAAATGTTTGAGGATTGATTACTATTCTTTCAATGCTCATGTTTCCATGAATTAGACGAAAAAAATCTGCGGAGAGGATTATTAGTAACGTTAAGAATGGAGAGGATTGTTAGTAACGTTAAGAATGGAGAGGATTGTTAGTAACGTTAAGACGTTGGAGCTCCAACTCTCTAGTAGCCTTTGTTAGTAGTTTTTTATTTTTATGTTGCTCAACTTTATCAACTACTTTTATCTTCTCCCCCTTGATGTAAGTATCGTCCACAAGTTTTTTCTTTTTTTTTTGTAAACAATTGTCTAATTTCTTCTAGCTCTTTGGAAAGGGTTTTGGTGACCTCCAGCTCAACTTCAGTGCGGACGCTGAGGAAAAAACAAAACATGTCTCGTCTCAAGAAAATTGTTGGTCGTGCCAAAACTACTCGAGACTAAATTATATACATGTTATACTGAGCTCACCAAACACAACATTTTATTGTTTCGTTTTCGCATTAAATTTAATAGGATAAACTTACTAAAAGAACCTTGTAATTTACTGTTTACATCGTTAAATATTTGACTTATGCCTAGATTCTAGGAATTATTTCGCAGGCCACCATGTTTACGATCCTATTTTTATAAGAAAGGTATATATTTCATGCACTTAGAAGCCAGAACCTTAGACCACAGCTGAGTTCTCTAGTGAAATCTAAGCGATCGACGAAAATCACTTATTTGTATTGTATTTCCAGTTTCATTATTTTCCACCTGACCACAACCACAAATCACAAGCCTCAACTGAAAGACAACTATTTTGGTTAGATTTTGACAACAGTTTTATATTTCTCCCCAAAACTGGTTTACATTTTGGAATTTTATGATTGTAGAATTGTTTGTTGATGTAGATGTTGGGGATTGGCAATATTCAGAATAGTTTAAGAACTATTAGTATTATTGATAGTAATATCTGGAACAGCCAACATCGAGTTCGCGAATCCCCATTTTTCAGGTACCAATTTCTGTAACAAGTGTTTCAATTTTCATAATGGATAGAATAGTCAGAGGATGCAGTCAATGATAACACAAAATAAGCCTAACTTGTTTTATTGTGCCAACGTTTCGGCCTAAGGTGCAGGCCATCTTCAGGGCTAGGAAAGAAACAAAAATAAAGAAAGTTTCATTGACTGGACCCCCCTGACTATAATTATTAGAAATTAATTATTAGAATTATCCACTCCAACATGTTTCAATTCTCGTTTATTTTGTATCCATATATTTCTTCGTATACTCGTATTTTTTCAAACATTTTTTATTCTGCCTTTTCATTCTTCTTAAAAGTTCTTTCGTTTTTCCAAACTACCAAATAAACAATTTATACTTTTAATTTTCATAAAGTTCGTAGAATAAATATGACTACACATCTCAAAATCTGTTATTATTGGAAAATACATTTCAAATTTTTATATATACACTCATTTCCATCCTCATCACAATTTCATCCAACTAATTTTCATTATAAAATAATAAATATTTATTAGACAGATGAAATACGCTGAATTGTTCAAAAGAGATTAACTGATTCGACGAGTATTTCTAGGCATGGTGTGAGGTGTACTCACAATACAGTGTCATTGAGGCCTACAATACATACATGGTAATAAGTGGTCGAATTGTATCATGATACGATTAGTAATTGTGTAGTAACACGGATATTATTCAAATTACTATTGTCTTCATTCCGAATCAATTAACATGCCATTATTTATTTCCACGTGTTGAGGCTAGGTAGCGCTGCAGTCTAATTAACATAACAAATTTCAGATACATTTTTTAATGGAAGATATTTGTTTTATGTATATAGAAAATTTCTCGTTTTATTTAAGTAAAAATACAGTGTGTGCTTAAGACCGCACGCCAGAAGTGAAAACTTCATTGGCAATCGCAATCAATTTATATATATATTATTCCATTCCTACCAGTGATAAAATTTTTTAGAAATTGATACTAATTACTTGCAATCAACACTAACTTGGTTTCGCTTGTCTAGGGTGTTTACGGGTTTAAATGGGCAGATTTTAATTATCTATATTCACTGATAAGACTTGGAATAAATTATTTAAGTTAAATTGAAAATCTTACCTATTTAAGTTAAATAGAACCGGGACCGGGAGTATTCCTATTTTTCATTTCATTGAGAGCTGAGTCCAGTTCTACAACTGTTAATGGCGGTATATCAATTCATATATATATAGTAAATAATATTATGTATTATGGAGTATTATTATGGATCGTATCAGTAGAATAAGTGAGAAACAAGTCAGAAATTAAAGTTATTTAAATTTCAGATGTCTAACTTCAAAACTGACGGATTCCATACAATCTTTGAACCCCTATTATATTAAGGGGGAAACCCTTGGGGGTGGGACTGTCCAAATTACTTTCTTAGTGCTCATTAAGCTATACAAAGAACCTATCTGCGAATTTCAAGATGCTATGTTCAGTGGTTTCTGCTGTGCGTTGGCCACTGGCTGTGCTAGTCAATCAGGTTACAGTTTTATATAAACTTCGCCTGTGTGGGTGTTGATAAAAAGTAACCTATATCCTTCCCCCAGGCTTAAGATTGTCCATATTAAATTTCATCTCAAACGGATCAGCACAGCCGTGAAACATATATTAACACTGATTAACAAACGGGGCGGACAGAAGTTACTTTCGTTTACTGTTGTTCGGGTCAGTAATGGATTAGTATGTAATGTTATTGAATTTATTGAAAAGGATTACTTAGTATAACGGTTTCACTTGTTGTACGGCAACAGCGAGAAATTAAAACATGTGCATATGTAGGTAATTTATCGATGTGTTGTAATTTAGCCTATATTACTGTTAAGTTTCATCCAAAGACGTTCAGTAGTTTTTGCTTGAAGGAGTAACAAACATACATCCATCCTCACAAACTTTCGCATTTATAATATAAGTAGCCAACGGCATATTCAGGGGGGGGGGCACGGTTCCAAGTGCCCCTCCCCCCCCCCCAGACAGTTTTTTGTGTACTGTGGAGAATCCATTATAGTACATAATTATAGGCAAATCACGTGATCATAGTTGTTAAAAGAACATGAGTGAAACTATTGTTTTGACATTTTAATAAACATTTGAAATCTTTCTATGGATACTACCAGATGATTTGTAAGTTATTGTTGATTTTTTCCCGTCTGCCCGTTGTATCCCCCCCCCAGAAAAAAATCCTGAATCCGCCCTTGTTAGTGAGGAAAATATGTAGATTTTGCGAGTAAGAAACACGTGAGAGCTACTCAGGGGGGAGCCCTGTAGCGATGCTAATAATATTTAACAATTAAGTTAAATAACCGCGATTACCTACTGACCCTATGTCGGAGGTAATATTCAGAATGTGTTATAACCTAGTACTTTTTAATATTTATCGTTATATTATGACCAAATTACACAAAATCATTATAAATTGTAGCCTATGTGTTATTCTGACGTATAACCTATACTATCGTCATGTTTCATCCAAATCCGTTCAGTAATTTTCCGTGAAAGATTAACAAACATACGTACAAACTTTCGCATTTATAATATTAGTATGATATATATACACGAAGTGACTTACCTATACGATCGAATCACTCTTTATAATAATAATATTTATTTTTAATAAAAAAATAAATTAAAAGTAAAAGCTAACAAATAATAAAAGTGAGGTTAATTCTTAATTATATTATATATAGTAAGGAAGCAAATAGTTGGGAGTGCAGTCAAATTAAACACTAAATAAGTGGCTACTTATTTTTTATTTTGTGCCTACGTTTCGACATATCTCATCTTCAGGGCCATGGAAGCTGAGGCTAGACTGGAAACAGTCTAACTGACTCTAACTGATCTCCTCGCTAACATATATTATATATATATATGTGCGTGTATATATAAACATGAAGTGACTTACCTATACGGTCGAATCATTCTTTACAATAACAATAACAATAAGTATGTTTTTTATAATGTTTAATGTTTATGTTGTTTTTTCAATATATAATATTAGGAGGATAAACCACTAACTACATACACTAACCTCACAATGTAAACCAAATAATTGTTAAAATAATTATTATTTCGTATCAATAACTACAAAATAATTTATAGCAATTATTACGTATTAATTGAATATACTACACACAGCGATGAGCAGCTGACTATTATATCTTCCTTGGCGGTCTCGAGTTTACCCGATCGAGCCTTTCACCTCAAAGCGTGACGGATGAGCCTAACTTACTACCTACGAAAAAATGTCTGTGCGGTGCGCCAAAAGAAGTTTTGACTTCAAAAATTAGATGTAACAATTCCTCATGTTAGTATTATAATTTGTTTCATCGTGGCCTCAGGCACTACAGCTTCACATCCCTTCAAATATATTTGTTCTATTTTCTGTCAATAATATTGTACATATTTAGAAAAAGCGATCACATTTAGGTTTTAAACTTTATTTATATAAGCATTATACTTCTTTTTTTATTTCAAACCGTTTTTGGTCCACAAACCTTGGCAGAGTTTCGTTTTTTATTAATATTTCATTTTTTTTTTCCATCAAACAATTAAATTTGCTCATGTTTTCCTTTAAATATTTTCCCCCATGCATCCATAAAATAAAACTATAGATGAAATGACAGAAGTAAGGTATCGATATCAATACTTTACTCCTAAGACAGCTATCACTATATCGATTCAAATGCTGTATCGGCTTAAACGCTACAATCGATTTAGGTAATGTATATAAAACTGCTTTATCTGCATTTGCTCATCGATACAATCGATTGCTACATTGTTGTCAGGTCCCTGGCCACAGCAATAAATGACCAAACTGCTGGCTCCATTGTTTTGTGCAATCGCCTTGGCAACGCAATCTTCCCGGCAACGCGATTGGTGGGAACGCTTGCTGATATGTTAAAAAAATGAATCGCTTAGCCAACTGAAAACATTTAGCAACTCTCTTTCACTTTGGCCATCATTATTCACTGTCTCCAATCAAAGGCCAAAAGTTGCTATGCTCATTGGCGCAAATGTTTCATTAATAGTTCTGGATAATTATTTATTGTAAGAGTATGTAGTGTAAACTATAATATGTATGTCTGGGGTGTATTTTTATCTTGTTTATGTGTATATATATACACTAGCCTGTCTGAATGCTCAAGGAAATCACTTTGAACATTTAATATGAATGTTAATGGTTTACATTTAATAAATAAAGTACTTGGAACAAATAAAATAAGTTTTATTTATTTACTATGCCTAAATAATTCGTAACAATGAAATCTTTAGGTGTGAATATCTCCTAAACAAAGCGTTTGCGGACATACCTTAATAGGAAATATTTTTCTCGTTTTGAGGTCCTTAGTTCAAATTTTCAGTTTGGCCATTTAACCCTGAAACACCCTGTATATATATATATATATATATATATATATTAGAGGTAGGGCGCGGGTTGTGGTTCTGAAGATCATGTATTCAAATCCGGGCGATGGCAGATTACATTTAATCTGTTAATAGCTGGAGATGGATCCTTTGGTTTCTTGGTGCCCACCTCAGACTCACCCAGCCTTTATAAAGTGGGTACCAAAAATAAGGGGATTTTAATTGACATTTTTTAATTGAAATATCTAAAATGCAGCAGATTAGAAAAAATATAATTTTGCAATAAAAATATCACGGTTAAAAATCAAAATAAAATACAGCCTATATTTTAAGTTGGACAATGTTACATATCTGTACGAAATTTCATTGAAATAAGTCCAGTAGTTTCAGAGATTAGCCCGGACAAACATCGTGACATGAGATTTTGATTTATATATATATATATCATTTAGATTTAGATTTTCTGCCACCATTCATTATCTAGGATCTTTTTTTCGTTATAATGAGAACTGGGATGTATTCATTTAAAGACATATAATTTATAATGCGATATTTTATACTTCTGTAGTTACGAAACGTACCGAAGGCCAATTATTTCTTCTCTGTTCGGTTCAAGTTCACTTACCTCTAGACAGCTAAGTGCGCCATTCCGTTCCTCGGTGCCCATCCCCAGTTGGTTATTAAGTAACTATTCGACGGACATATTTTAGTTTGGTGCCCGACGGATGAAGAATAATTTCCTGGTCCTATTTCGCTGTAGCGGGGAAATGGGGGCATCGGTTGGCGTGAGTTTGTCCGGAGTGTGCGTGCTTTTCCTAACCACTTCAGGGTGTCAGCTGATCGATATCCTTCACGCAAAATTATTATGTCTGAAAAAACTTGGAGGTTTTCTCTTTGCCTGCTTTGACCCAGTTTTTCGCTACTTACTCGCTAAGTATCCAGCTGCATTCATTCAATGTACGTAGATTGATTGATTTATATCCAAACTAGCTGACTTGGCTGAGGTGATTTCTGGGCCTCAGTATATGTACATATCTTAGTAAGATCCACAACAATAAAGAACATAAATACAATTTAATTAATTTACACAATCTCACCGCAGACAGCGCCATTGTACCTTTCAAGATAAAAGAATAGATACACTAGACACCACAAAATCCTTAATTAGACAATCTTGGATGCCAAATACGATAGTGTCAGACCCTGGAATATCAAACATTTTATGGGGAATGATCGATTGAATCAATCAACATTGGCTGAAGCATAAGTTCGATTATTGTAATTATGATTTTGATGATGTTGAAGATGACAAAGGCATCTAGTTGGTTGTTCACAAAGATTATTGGTTACTTTAATTATGAACAGGTTATTTAGTTGCTAAGTGAAAACTTCTTTGGCCGCGTTTAGCGACTTTCCATTAGGGAAAACTAATAGGTAACATGCCAGTGACATGAGCGACATGCTAGTGACGTGGGACGCTTATTAATTATACGATATGCTTTAACCAAATATAGTTTAGTGATTAGAATATATTGATATAAGATCAATCATATTTAACTAAAAGGTCGTTCAATAAAATTGTGAAATTCATTCTGATGACTAAAAACATCAATAACTGGTTCAACTTTCAAATTTCCAGGATAGCAAAATTTAGATCTCCCGCCGTAGCATCGTCCGATTAGCCATAGCAGCATAAAGTGGCCTTAAATGAACAAACAACAACTTTCAAATTTCTCTTCAAAGATTTTAATTGTCATTGCTAACTTCCTTGTTTTAAATTTTTATTGGATGTAAATACGCAACAATTTGGATGATATAAATAATATAACTGCATACTAATTATTGATATTTTGTATTGAGCTTGTACTTGATTAATATACAAACTACTTGTAATTATTAACAATTACTCTATTTCTCGGAGTGCAAATAGATGTGAAAACCAGGCGAATGTTAATAATTTCAATTTGCAAATTATGAAATTTAAATAATTCAGACTATTTATTCTCTTTTGATTCAGAAATTCAAAAGAGAATAAATTTATTCCTACGTTTTGAGTTTTCACTGCTGTCAGCAGTCCTCATCACTGCCTATTCATGATTATGTTTTGTTGTGAAAAGTTTTTTATCAGAAATAACTAGCTACAAAAACAGTTGTCGAAATCATTAAAAAGACTCCGGGGCGCGAGCCTACATCCATAACAGCGAGATAGAGGTCTTCGCCGCCGGCCAGCTGATTTGACGCAAGATGTTGCAAGCGGTGAAAGATAAAACGAATCGGCATTCATTAAATATTTTAAGATTCGACTCAGGTCCGGTTTGTGTAAGCCACTTCAAGCCCGCTTCGTTGGACTTTGCTCGAAATAATCGCTTTTCTGATCGAAAGAGTCGATTCGGGCTGAAGGCAGTCACCATTCCACCGTCCTGCATCCAGGAGCTCCTCCACATCTCAAGAGCTGAGAACTCTTCTTCCTCCACTTCTCAAGAACTTAAGTAAAGGCTTTACTTCCTGCGCTTTGCGGCTTGGATAGGCTGTTAGTAATCCCTTAGTAACGTCTACGTCTGTTAGGTTTGTAAAATATTTCAAAATAGGTTTTTTACTTTTCATTTCTTGAATTTCACAAGTGTATGAATTAAGAATACAAGTAAATGTGAACTATGACATGATTATGTAAGGCATATGTAGCTAATAACACACAAATAACTGCTCTAAACGTCTTGAAGGATTGTTGGAAGCCAAACATTAAGTTACTCAAATCGAATACTAGGAAGATATAATTATAGATGATGTTATTAGTGACAAGCATGTAAGATTTGGGAGTGGATACGAGAGGAACTTGACGATTTAGAGGATCAACAAATCTCAACTCCTAGTCCAAGGAGGCCTTATATTAGACAATATTCATGTAAATGAGTGTTTTATAATTTATTGGAAGCGTAGTTCTCTTTTATGTGAGGAATATACAAAAATCGCAAGTTAAAATTGTTAAACATTAGCTTTGGGACATTTCCTCTGTGATCATTATTGCTAAAGAAATTGACGAGTTAAGTCCCAACCTGTTTCCAGAAGTACTTGCTGGATCTTACCGACTTACTTATTTAGCACGATAATGATGTAATGAAGGGGTTATCTCACCGCAACAAATTGTTACTAATGATATCATTTATATCTTCTACTTTCTCAAGTAATTTAATTTTATTAAATAACGAACAAATTTACATCTTAATGTTGCCCCAGATCAAAGAATTAAGAAATGTATTTCCTTCATCGTTGGAGATGCCACATGGAAACTTTGTTCTGTCACAATAATATGTTAACCTTATCATATAATCATTAGGATGCATCTTATTTGTTTGCTTCTAACTAGTGTCATCAGCGAAGTTTTAAGTCCGGTTGTAGAGGGGTAGGTTACTTTGATACTTTGATCTCACGTATTGAGAGAAAATAATCATTGTTCAAAATGATACACCAAAATTGAAAAACTTTGTTAGTGAAAGAAGGTGGTATCAATATTTATTTTTTATTAATATTTAAAAAAAACGTGCAGAGTAATATCTTAATCAATAATAGCAGTAATATATTTTAGTATCAACTTATTGCATTGTTGCACTCGCCCATCATCCACTGCTCATTTGTCGGAGTGACTAAATAAATTAATTATAAGTTTTTGTTCTCATAAGAATGAGCTATAAATAAAAATAAAGCATTGTATAGAATTGACGATTAAAATAGCTTTTATCATTTAATTCAGCTGTAGATTTAAACTCAAGAATATAACGTTGTTGATGTTTAGAATGAAAAGCTCAACAGGTGGTAGGGTGATTGGATAGGGTGCGCTAGGTGATTGGGTAGGGTGCGCTAGGTGATTGGGTAGGGTGCGCTAGGTGATTGGGTAGGGTGCGCAAGGTGATTGGGTAGGGTGCGCTAGGTGATTGGGTAGGGTGCGCTAGGTGATTGGGTGGGGTGCGCTAGGTGATTGGGTAGGATGCGCTAGGTGATTGGGTAGGGTGCGCAAGGTGATTGGGTAGGGTGCGCTAGGTGATTGGGTAGGGTGCGCTAGGTGATCGGGTAGGGTGCGCTAGGTGATTGGGTAGGGTGCGCTACGACTAACCTAATTAACCCGCTCTTCACCTTTCTCTCTGAATCTCTTTCACTGCATTTCCTCTTGCAAAATTTTGGTTTCGGTTTATTTAGTTTAGTTGTGTATGTGTGTAGTGTATGTAATGAAGTGTATGTAAATAACTGAACAAGGCTTGAGTGATCGAAGCATTTTCAGTCCACCTAACTGTAAAAAGGTAGAGTGCCTTGCATCTCGTATCAAGAGGATAAACAAATACAGGAAAAAAATATTGTCCAGAGTTTGAGCAAGCCAATTTGTGTTTCCAACTGCGGATGCTTCTTCAGATTTTGGAAATGCTTGTCATTATTCGGTCTCGACATTACCAAGCTCGCTTATTTTGTCCCGAAATCTAAAAATCAGAACTCATAAAACCATAATACTTCCAACTTTTGTTTACGGATGTTAAAAGTGGTCGAAGTATGAACAACGTCTTCTAGAATACAAAAATAAGGTGTTGCGTAGAATATTCAGTCCGAAGAGAGGAAGTGACCACTGGAGGAATTATGAGATTACAAATCGCGGAATTGGAAACTATGTTTCCGATTAATATTATTGAACGTCACGAAGATTGAGTTGGGCTTGTAATGTTGGTGAGCTTAGTAACGAACGAATCACTAAAGAGTTAATAATAGCTGTGACGACTGGGAATCGTCTGAGCGGTAGACCTACGCGTAGGTCGATTAGGTTAATTGTACAATCGATAGTATCACTCTATTAATTGTGCTATCATTACTATGACTCTATGCTATGATCGGATTGTTTGGAACACCGACGCCCACATGTCAGGTGATGCCGCACCCTCCCAGGTGTGGCCTATCGCCAAAAACAATTATGGCTTATTTATTACAATTATAGTTTTTCCCGATATGGAATGTGTTCAGTTCTCATTGGAATAACTTTTGTTGCAGGTAAGGACTGAAATATTTGATTAAGAGATCACTTGGCTCAGACATTAGCGATTTCACCTGCCCAGGTAAAGAGTCTGTAATGATTATATATTTATTGGAACGAGTTATTTAAAATAGTCGTTATGGCTTCCATCTTATGGAACGACATGGTATTTGTATATGTATATGGCTGTATATATATAAATTAATGAGTTTGAGTTAAGAAAAATTAAAAAAAAGGAAAAGGGTTCAATATAAATACACTTCAAGAGATCGATTATAACTGACTTTATTTACGAAATAAATATCCTTATCCGGGAGTTGTTTACATGAGAGGGATTAAGCTCTACCGTAACCAGGTCTGGCTCTTAACTCACTCACTCACTCACTCCCTGGCACTACGGTTCTACAAGGACCTGGGGCTCATCCACCACTGCCTGCCAATCACTCCGGTCCACAACAAGTCTTCTCCAATGTTTGATGCCCAGCTGGTGAAGATCGGCCTCCACACCATCTAGCCATCTAGTACGGGGCCTTCCTTTGGGTCTTCTACCACCGAGCTTCCCAAACAATAGTCTTCTGGACATTCTTTTTTCCGGTATCCTCATCACATGGCCCAACCATCTCAATCGAGGTCTTCTTACGAAAGGCACTAATTCTGGTTCTCAGTAAAGTTGTCGGAGTTCAGCGTTATTACGGATCCTCCATGGTCCATGCTCCCTGGTCATAGATGGGTCTATAAATCCCCAGCAGTATTTTTCTCTCCCAGACATTCACCATTCTTTCTGCTTTTTTATTCATGACTTAAGTTATAAATATGTGTAGTAAATGTATTGGCTTCGGAGAACATAGTATATGTATTTTATGAATCGGGGGAATCATTACATATCATCCCGGATAATATCGTTTTTAGATTACTCCAAGATTTAATGTTGCTAAAAGAACAGCTTTATTCCCTATAAGTTTATAAATGATGAACATAAATCTAACTTTTCGTCATCGTTGTTCATCATTTCAGATAAAAAAACCAAGAACAAGTAGCTCTCGGATATTTAAAATAAATAAATCATTTTTAAAAGATATTAATCCTAATACATTCGATTATAATAAATTAGTTTATTTAAAAAAAAATCCACGGCCAAAAAAATAAATCATTATAAAAAAATACATTGAAAACATCTTTTTCTTTCTTATTTTAAATTGTAATACTGTTTCAAATAGGTCAGTTAGAACTGTTTGTCACTTTTTTCAAACAGATAAACCTACAGCACAAATACACTTCTTTTCTTTTTTTTAAGATTTCGTTTATGTTTATAAAATTCTCTATCTTGATAACTTTTTGAGATATGGAGCAATGTAATGTCTAATTTAAAGCATTTTTTTAAATAAATGGCTGATGCCAATTTCGAGTTCCTGTTATCAACTCGGGGCGACTGGCGATTTGGTTTCCAACAACCAAATCTAACAAACTGCGAAAAACGGATGTCTTTTTTTTTGTTTTTATGTACAAACTGCAATTAATAATGTATAAACAAATAAATCAATCTGTTGGGCCAATGATGGAATAATATATCAGTATACGTTGTAACAATCTGAATTTCTTTCTCTCTTGTTCTAAATAATTCCCTTCTTAAGTTTATAGCTTTCTCTTTCAATGCAGAGCCTTTAAACCTTTAGATTATGTCAAATCGATAATTTGATCGTTCAGGATGTTGGCAGTCTTCCAGGCCGCCAAATATCCTAGCTAATATTATTACAACCTATTCAAACTTACACAAAAAATTAATATTAAATTTATTGTTTTTATACTACTTCATTTCTTTGTATTCAAATATTATTTTTGCATTATCAGGACTGATTTACATATATCAAGACAAATTGAGATTTTTTAAAATTCTGGAATGACCTAATAAAAATAATATATATGTATAAATATTGTTTTAATGAAAATTTTTATTTAAAACTGAACTCTATTAAACCAAACTACAAAATGAACTTAGCAGAATCTAATGGATATGCTCTGTTAAATTGGTTTTCATTTAAGAATGTTCACTTATTTTAGTTTGGTTCAGATTAAAAATATAAACGATTATGTATTACCACTAAATATTAAATTTAATATGGAGTGTCACGTTTTTATAACTTTTAGATTTCAATTTGCATAACCGATCAAGGATTTTTCTAAAAACAAATCAGTTACAATATTAACTAACGCTGGTTTGATAACTGACAGATATGTTAGATTTTAGTTTGTTAGACGAACCGTAACCAATTGTTTAAGTAAAGAATTGATTAGTTTTAATTATTTACCCGATCAGATTTCGTGTACGGATCGACATAATGTGTTTCTAATCGATGCAGCTATAATTCTATTAATAAATGTACTTGAATTCTTTTATAAACTAGGAAGTATCGAGATGAATCATTAAAATCATCAGCCATTGTATTTTTTAAATTGTTTATATGGCATTATGCGAAACGATACAAATGTATAAAGTTTGATAGAACTAGCTAGCTAACTAGGCAGGCACGACACCTCATTGCCTGCATTAATGCCTCAGAATTCTTTATATGCCATTAAAACTCATTCAATACAATAGGTATTAATTTTTTTCCTTTTTGAAAATAAAAACATATACTCTTAATTATAGATTTTAAAAAAATCTATGAAAAAAAATGTGTTTTTACTGATGAAATCAGCAAGTCCGAGCAGATTCGGAAAACGATTATTCAAGAAAATTTAAAAGATATTAAATATTTTTCCTCTTATACGGGCGCCACTGATAAGAGTTCTTAACCTTATTGATTGCTAGAATTGTTATTGATCTTAGAAAATATCTTACCGAAATATATACATTTTTACACTTAAATAATTATAACATTTATAGATTTTACAGGTCAATCTATCGCTACAATATCTAATATTTTCATACATTAGTGGAAAAATTCCAACTAAAAACCTTAAGTCTCTAAACTAGAACAGGAAATTAAAAATACCTGTCCTAGTATAGACAGGTATTTTTGATTTCCTGTTTTAGTTTAGAGACTTAAGGTTTTTAGTTGGAATTTTTCCACTAATGTATTAACATTTATTTGATGTCTCTGTTCCCTTTTTCAATATCTAATATTTTCTTAAATAAATTTTTTCATCTCGGTTTTTTTCAATCCAATCATGCACAGCTTACTCAATGTGAAGAATGATACAGTTTCGATCACTGTCTTCGCAAGATGTTGTGGATGTTGATGATATGCCCACACTCGTCGTGAGTAAATTAATTCATTAGTAAATGCACGATTTCTTTCAAAAATTTCAATCTCTAGAATAAAAAAAATGAAGAATCGGAAAAAAATATTGAAGGTATTAAAATGGCTTGGTTAAATATACTTTGGTTTGGCCAAGTTCAGCACAAGAATATATTTAGTTATCATCCAATAACTGTTTTAGTTTTTCTTTTAAAAAACAAAAACAAAATGCAATATCCTAATTGTTGGAACGTGATCCGAATGTTCCAGCTGATGTCTGAGGACTGTGAAAAAAATTAAAAATATTTAAAATATACAATGGTTATAAAAAAAATATGAAATGATTACACCGTTCTAAGATACTCGAGCTAAATTGAGAACAAAGGCGTACTAAAGAAGTTGATTATGGGCGACAGCGGTTGCTTTCGATCGTGCACATGTCTGCAAGACGGAAGCCATTTGTGGTACCTCTCACTACAAATAGGTACGATTCCTTAGTTTCATTGCATTCATTGCATTTTATATATGCTAGAATATTTTCAAAGCAAGAGGATGAATGTATTATATCTGCATTTCGCAGGCAGTAATATATTGTACTTTTTGTTTAATACCGGAAAACAAAGTCAGCTCAGTATAAATTCCAATATTTTTACAAGATTATTAAAAAAAACAACTGGATGACAATGACAAAGCCCCGACGGTAGTAAAGTTGGCAACGTCACTTCTTTTATGATCGATACGGTGAAGTTGTCGCTCCAAGGTCGATACCAAAGTCCCTATCTCTTTGGCATCTTCATAAAGGCTCTTAGGGAAGTGGTTCTGGGACACCAGGAGCTATAGATATCGATAGCATTTTTTACCGCGAGGTATCGATTGTAGATACCAACGGTTTTAATCCATCGAATGAAATTAGGCGAATCGCAGGACATTATAAATAGGGTCATATTAGAGCTAATACTGTAATCGAACTAAACATAGAAGAAAATGTACATTAAAAATAAAATGAGAAAGAAAAATTATATAAATATTAATTAATGACGTAATATTTGTCAAATTGCCACGAAGCGAACGAGCAAGTTCTTTCCCTTGCCTTCACAACCACTTCACTTTTTCCTGGTTTCCTTGTTGGGATATGGATCATTAGCGAGGCTGTTCTTCCTCTAATCCTAAATTTAATATTTACTGACTAAAAACTGAAACAAGTCAACATAATTTGAAACACTTCTTTATTGATGTGTGTTGTGATCGGAAGATGTCTGCCAATGTCAATTTGCTGAAGAACTGTCTTCTTATCACTTCAACTCCGTAGTGCCTGGTCTTGACAACTGTTCCCAACTTTCTGGAATAATCAGTTTATTAATGTTACCATAATATATCGCATCAATTTTCTCTTCCAAATACGTCTTCTGTATTATCCACCGCATTATACAGTGTACTAGTTATAAAATATTCATCCCCGATGATTACATATAAATACATATTTTAAGCTCGATCCATCGAGCTCAGAAGACGAGGAGGCGGCCCAGTTCCCAGGATCGATCCTCGGCCATTGGAGATAAATCTTCATTGTGCCGAAGGCACTGTCCTTGCCCTTTAGTTCTCAATAATGCAAGTCCATTAGCTGCCGTTGTACTCTTTTCACCTCCGCCATTTTGGGTTTCTGTAGCCTACCGTCTAGGTTATAGGATTCCACTATAGTGACCATCCCAAGTGAGTTGTTTCTTTTCTTTGTCGAACTTTAGAGAGTAAAATATGATAGTTACTTAACTTAGGTAGTGTATTTCGCCTTATAAGGATTACTAACGTGGGTACTAAGCACATTCAATCAATTTGTTACCCAATGGGTGCCCACGCGGACGTCTAGTTTACTAATCTTTTTTTTCTGTATTCAAAACTTAAAATGTTTGTTTGTTTATTTAACGTCACTTTTATGCTGCTATGGATAATCGGACGATGCTACAATGGGAGCTCTAAATTTTGTCTATTAGGATAGGGATTTTTAACGAGGGATTGTAATGCGGATTTTAAGGCATACATTTTCTAAATGTAATATAAATCTCAATATAACACAAGAGCTTCCTGTCAAATCAAATTGCATCAAATCCGTCAAGATTCTGTTTGGATAGTTCCGCTAAGAAAGTCAAGTTACATAAAACATGACCGTATATTTTTTTCATCAAACTTGACCATCTTGATTTTCTGTCCTCATTTAACGTTCGTCATCTGCCCACGAGATCACAAAAATAGCCATGCTAGTTGGTGACTTCCAAGACAGCTGCATTCGGTTTCCGATAGGATGTTAATCGGAATCATTGTAGGCATTCGAGTCCGACAGCGTAGTTAGGCGTTAAGCACACTGCCTAAGATGGTGGGAAATACGTGTCCGACTTGAGAGACACCGACCGCAATATAAATGCTAACCCTGCTTTAGCACTTCCTTTATTGCAGAAGTGCCTTCCTGTGCCTGGAAGAGCTACAAATATTTATATAAGAAGTAAATATGCGGTAAAGAGCGTGGGACCTAACAGCTGACACTCGGCTATTCAAGTAGCACCAGGCCAATTCGATCTCCTTTCCCTTCCTAGAATGTTAAATATTCGTGTAATAGTATGGTTTTATGGTAATGTATAATAAAAAACATGAGCTACATTCAAAGTAAAATCGTGTACGACAAGAAGAAGAAGAATAAGAAGAAATAAATAATAGATACCTTCCTCGTACGTACTCGTGGAGTTATGGCTTTTCATTTTTCATATCAGCCGACTGACTGTATTTTCTTTATTCATTACAATATCAAAGGTACACAGTTATGAGGGTTAACTTGTTTTTATTGTGATTCACGTTATGTTTTTCCATGTACATATACTTATATACCAACGAGTATGTATTACTTCATTATCATACATTTGAATTAGTGACAGCAATGACACTATTAAACAATGCTATGTATACTTGAGGCATATAGGATCAAAAGCGGATAACACCAAAATCTGGCTTTTTCACATGTTTTACTCGTAGTTCAATTTTGTCTAACAGCACAGATTGCCGCCTTATTTCTCATGATTTTAGTCCGATTCTGACCCTGAAGTTTCGGGACCAAAGAACATTGCTTGAGTAAACTAGCTAATATGAAAAAGTAGATTTTAGGAAATTGGAGTTCTCTAGTTTTGATCCCGAACGCCTCACTTGTCACCTGATAGCAGGCCTTTAAGGGATAAATGTTAATCATATCATTGACTCTTAATCCTGTGCATGGAAGGACTCCCTTCTTCCCTCCTTCCCTCATGGAAGGACTTCCCTTTTCAGATTAGAAAGTCTAAACGATCATGTATCATGAGTGAGCCAAATGAACATATTTAAGGAGTTAAAATGTACCAATTCTTTCTCTTCTTGATTATATTAGATCTTTCAGATGTTTCGGTGTTTATTCTTCACACATTGTATATATATCTATTTTATTAATTTATACTTTTTTCAGGAACGTTCAGAAGTTATAAACTATATTTTTTGGTTCACAGTTCTCCACGTCGGTATTCTAGATTTAACTGATAGAGAAAAAAATAATTTTGGATTGAAGCGCTCTGAGTCCTTCCAGGTTTTCCCTTCAGTTATTTCACAGAGGCTCGATGAGCCCCAGAGAATCCACGGTCGATCCGCGTCCGATAACTGATTAAATACTTCATTATTTAATTTATTAATTTAATGTCTACTATAAATATATACAGTAGAATAATCGTTTAATGTATAATATATCCTTTTTTTATTGATTTGGGATTGTTTTTATGAACTAGGCTTTAGATTTTAATACAACAGGAGTTCTAAACACCTTGTAAAAAAACTATTCAAAGATTATTGATTAAAATGATGGTATCTGTTCCGCAGGTTGTCGCTTCGAGTTAAGTTACAAAAAGTGTTGTTGATTTCGGTAATCATTTCATCAAGAAATTTGTAGATGAAATGATTTCCGAAATATAAAGATTTCCCATAATTATATTCACTTTTCCATCCTAATGCTCATGATAACATGTATTTTTGGAAAATATTAAAAGGGAAGCAAATGAAAAGTTAAATTTTTTATGACTCAACTTGAAGCGACAACCTGAGGAATAATTGTCAAAAAGATTATTCGCGTTAGAAGAAAGTGGAAGGATTATAATATCGAGTTGAACTTCTTCAGTCCCCATCATTTTTGTTCGATTTATCTAGATTTCAAAATTTATTTTTTATCGAATTGCTGAATCTAGACACATCTCGAGATGTTTATTATTGCTATGTTTATTATTGTTACTTAAAGTTTATGGTTTTTTTGAGGAAGGAGTGAGAGTAGTGGGGAAACCCCAGGAGCAAGTCATCCTTCTCAGAACCTCTGCGTCGAAATAATTCACATCATCAACGCACTCTAAAAACTAAACAAATAGTTTTGTCATGTCGCAATATTATTGCGTCAGCGCGTAAAACTGTGCATTTCCAACAACAGGAGGATCGAAATTTAAAATTAACAAATCCATCCGACAGCATTAAAAATAAAATCAAGATGTTGGATCAGTATTGTATAATATATTGCTGTACGAAACTGATACAAATTAGTAAATATAATAATAATTTTTCAAAGCAAAAAACATGGGAAACGAGAGTTATCTTGTTATCTATGACCGGACATTGGCATTCGTTATAAAATTCAAGAAAATAGCCATGACATAGATTTATCAACGACAAAGGAAATTGTCGCAGGTGTTCATCTTGGACTTCTAGCTTCGACATCTAGCTGCAGAACTGTCGCAGGTGTTCATCTTGGACTTCTAGCTTCGACATCTAGCTGCAGAACTGTCGCAGGTGTTCATCTTGGACTTCTAGCTTCGACATCTAGCTGCAGAACTGTCGCAGGTGTTCATCTTGGACTTCTAGCTTCGACATCTAGCTGCAGAACTGTCGCAGGTGTTCATCTTGGACTTCTAGCTTCGACATCTAGCTGCAGAACTGTCGCAGGTGTTCATCATCATCACTGCTTCCACATCTAGCTGCAGAACTGATACCTTGCTAGGTGTCGAAGCAGTCCATGAGCCTCGAAGGTTTCCTCAACTTGATGATGTTATGGAGTATCAACCGGATAAATATTGTTTCTCTTCTTATTTCTTTTTAGGTAACCAATTAATGCTCACCTAAAATATTCCTAAAATTAATGTAAAAATCATGATTTGCTAAACAGTAGCTAGCTTATTTTCCAAAATATTTTCACCAAAACCACCAAGAAAACGTTCAGCGAGAGATGCTGTAGAGTGCAGCGAAAAAGACAAATATGAAACCTGCAGCTACTCAAACTTTCCCTACCCCTTGCTGAAGAAATGACAAGGAATGTAATCTTCCAAGTAAAATGGGTGTTGCGGAAGTCATAAATATTCATAGGTCTGGTTCCTGTATGATAATGAAGGGCTTAGAGCTCCCGAAATATGATCAAATTTTAACTGTTTATTATTATTATTAATTAAATTTAAATTAATCGTGAAAAAATAGTAAAATGTTAAAATTTATCTCTACAATATACTCTTATATAATTTTTTCGCGTTTAATTTGTACTCCCTCTCTCTTCCTCTTGGGCTATGCAATTCTCTTAAAGAAATAGGCCTCTTACAAGTTTATGTTTTAACGATATCTAGGAAGGTATCTCATTTGATAGTGATTTATGAACAAAAATAAAAAAGTTCCATCCAGACAGCGCAGGCATGGCCCTAAGGTGTACCTATGGTGTAGTAAAAAGGTGGTCTCGAACCTGACCGATTTACTGTACTCTTTAAAAATCTCTATCCTAATTAAACCAGGACAGACAAAATTTAGGGCTCCCACTGTATCATCGTCGGATTAGTCTTTGGAGCATAAATCGACGTTAAATAAATGAACAAACAAAACAAAACTAAATCAAATCCGTACAAAGAAACCAGAGCGACCTAAACAACCTAAACGACTTAGGTCCCTCTTTAGGTTACGCAATGTGCCCATTTAGTTTCGCGAAGGTGCGCTGGGATCATCCCAGGCACATCGACCCCAAGCCAAGGACTCATCAAGCGCTCATTTTGTTTCAATCAGCTGCCATCAATTATTTAGAAATCTCTTAAAGCGACGTCCACTTCGCTTCCAGAATCATAATGCGGTAAAACCTCTCTTAACGGGCTTTTAATTGTCCTGCTCTGGATGTAGAGTAGTCTCTACTTCATTACAAGGGAGGCAAACAGCCATGTTTATCACTTAAATGAATTTACATCTCTCAAGGGACACTAAAATATGTTTAGAACTGAGAAAATCATGTTAAATGGTCGAGATAAATCCGAGTTAGATATTGTATTATGGAAATATCTTCAAGCTCTTTTTTTTTATATATAAAAATATCACTTACTAATTAATTGAAAACTAAAGAAAACTTTTTCTCATTCTGCCTTTTTTCATTTCTTCTCTTCGCCACCAACAAGGGACTTCAACTTGACCCTTCATGTTCTATCGAACCCCAACGTTCCTCAGTTTACTGATAAATAGCTAACTTGAATTTAGCTTATTTCTTATAATGTTTATTTTATTTTAATATTGGGCATCTCATTGCCTCTTGTAATTTTATTTATTATATTTTCTAATAGTTTTCTTTATCTCTTATCTCTGATGAAGGGTATCAGACGGTAACACCAAAGCAATATATTTCTTGCTTTCCAAAATATTTCTTCCTTGACCATTGTTGGCCTCAACCACAAATGTGTAGTCGAATTCAGTGTGTGTTAGACCACGTGACCATTACCAGTTATATTAATCAGATTTTGATAATTTTTGTAAGGCTCGTACGGAAAGGTACCTAGTTGGTTTCTTATTAACACCAATCCTCTATGTTCACTTAAGTAAGCGCAAACATGTCACAAACGTTTTTCGAAAACGGTTTGTCCACTTTCGATCGAGCAAGAAGCAGATAGGAAGATCTTAAAGACACTAATTCTGAATTTGAGAACCGATTTATTAACGCGCATGCGCACATTTGATCGTCGATACTCTTAGTTGTTTTTTTTTACATAGGGATAAGTTGTTGGTTGTATTAGCTTGTAGAGCAAAAATGGTTTTGATTAAACTCGTATATAAATATTAAAATACCTGAATATTACTTCCTTAGTCGAATGTAGAAGATAAGAAACAAAGAAAGGCAAAATGGGAAAAACAAGAAATCCCTTATTAGCCTGGAAATGTCATTTAGAATAATAAAAAAAAATAGTCTCTAGACAGAAAGATCCCAGATTTGAAGCTTCAGTTTTTAATTAATTGATCGGTGGTTTATTGTTAATTTATTTTAAAAACATGAAAGAAGTTGAAGATATTTAAATAATGAAAGACCCGGAAACCGAAATAATAATCAGAAGACTAACATTCCACGGGCACGTGGTAAGAATGGACAATGGAAGGAGACTTAACAAGAAAATATTTGTTGTTATAAAACAAATGAGAGAGGAAACAGAACAATTAAAAATAATAGAAAAACAGTGTCTAGATAGAGAGCAATACGCAAATAAATTAACAGAAATCAAGGTTTTCTTGGAAAATAAAGAAAAACGGAAGGGCACTGCATGATCCAAAGAAAGGAAGCAAAGGAAGAAAATACTAGGAGAAAAAGAAAGATGAAAATGAGAAAAGAAAAGTAATGATATTCCCCTGGTCTTTAAAGGCCGTTTTGTGGAAAAAAAAAAAAAATAGAAGTTAATAGAAAATTGAAATTACATAAATTGCACAAAGTCGAGAAAAGCATAATAGATCGTTTATAATTCCTAAAGGGTGTACATATGTTCACATATAGATAGATATATATATATACAACCAGATAAGGTTGATCTGAACGGTGCATAGAGAAGTGAATGATGGCTGCACATAGCGAGGTCAAGTGCAGCGATGATTGCACTGTGTGATGAACTATTTAGCAATCCTTTGAAGGAAGGTAGAGCGTAGGCCTGCCTCTACGTGCGGCGGTCGGTTGCATCACAGCCTCTCCTAACAGCCAATTCCCTTCATCATCGCCTGCTCCTTCGGCAACGATCTGTCTAGAATTGTCCTCAACGATCTGTCTCGTAGTTAGTCTTCGAGTCCTTCCTACTCCTCGGAGAGGCCAGGCGATCAAGTCTCATCTTCGGCTAGTCTTTCTATTCTTTATCTATGGCGCTATGTATTACCTTGTAGTGTACAATGTTTTATAGCTCTTTACAGTCTGGGCTCTGTGGAATCTAGGGACCGGTCTTAGGGCTCACCCATAAAGTGGGTACCTATAATTGATGGAAAACATCGCGGATCTCAGCCAAATAACCTACCTGCACAACCGTTGGCTTCAGAGCACTTCTGTACCCATGTAATGCCATTCATGGGTTGTATTGATAATTACGAGAGAAATGCCTTTTCTATTGGCTTTCCGTACTGACCACTCCCATTCAGCTGTCTTTCTTAGCCTCGATACTTCTTGTGCATTGCCTAGTACTTCCTCTCCTATTTCCTCTATCTATTTCTTTCTTCGGCTTTGGTGGTTCCTGAAAACTCTGGTGGTCATTCCGTTTCACCCTATGATGGTTGCTTTCCGGAACATCCTGGCAAGTAATATCAATCTCCTGTAAACGTTTATATTGTTAGTATTTATTTCAACACACATTTCGAGATACAGCGGTAACACATAGTTGAAACTTGGGATAATTTTAAAATCCATACCATACTTCATTATTGTTAAGAGTAGTAAACATTTCTGAGTTATACACTACAAAATAAAATAGAGATAAATGTATCCTGATTTTGTTCACAAATTTTATTATTTTGAATTAAGGACGGTATTTATTTTATTTTATTGCTTCGACAGGTGACAGCATCAATCTGAATCAAGCTGGGAATCATATTGAACTTAGCAATTTTGAACAATCTAAATACGATGTCAGTGGGCATTGAACAATATGCACTAATATAATAATCTATAATATATCCTATAATTACATTGTTGATATTCTGGTGATTTGGGTCCCTTGTTGCATCTCATGCTTTTAATTTTGTATAAAACCAATTTCCTTTTTTTCTAATCCATACTTTTATTTATTCTATTTGGTTCTGTAATATTAATTATTTTATTCATTTATTATTTTCCTGAATACGTTTTGATATGTGCATAATTATAATTATTCTTTTATTTTTGTTTTAGGTAAGTATGGAGGAAGCCGCCTTTTTGTCGAAAACTAACTTTTGAACAATCGAACCCTTTGCTCTGTCGCACCTACATCTCTCGAACCTAAAGCACCGTTGGTAAGAACTTAGTGTTGCTGCCTGTAAGTTACATATGTTTTTCAGTTTTCTCTCGAAAAATAGAATGAGCTGTTTCTGTGGAGCATAGATGATCGATCCAGGACTATCAACACAATAAATAATTTATCTATTACAACTGGTTAGGGAACTCCAAACCGATAGACTAGCCTTACACAATGAGCTGATTTATTCCTCCCTAATTATGCATTGAAAATTATAAAAGGTTCGCACCCATATGTAATTAAAAAATAACAAAAATCTTGAAAATTTCACCCCCTCATAAAAATACTTTATTTTCCCTAACAAACAAGCATCTAACCATTTTATCATCAGCTGAGTTGTTATTTTTAGAAATGTTTGATTTTTATATTTTTATTTTATTGACCTTGATTCAGTCAATGACTGAAGGTATTAATTTTGAAGTTTGCCAGCTTCAGCACTGTTGACGCAGCTACAGTCGCTGGTGACTTTGTTTGAAGAAGGTTAATAAAAGTTCATGAAAGCAATCCAGATAACGTGACAATAGTCCTGATATATTATTATTATTATTTTTTACCTTGACCTGTTTCTTTCAAGGGCTCCCCTCCTGGCTTCCGCCCATTCAATTCTTCCTTCTTTCAAGATATTTTGGAGATTATCCTCGCCATATCACTCTTGGGCTTCCTCTGGGTCTTTTCCTCGTTGGTTTAGCTTTTCCTCCATGGCTTTCTCGCTGAACAACAGTCATCCATCCTCATTACATGATCGAACCATTCAAGCTGACCTTTATCCATTAACTGATTGAAGGATTCACATTCGAGTGCAGTCCGTATCCTTCTGTTACGTATCGGGCCACTCTTGGGCTACCCCTCTATTTTCCTCAGGTAGCTCATCTCCATGCTTTGGAGGCGGCTGCGATCAGATTGTTTTAGGGCCTAGGATTCATTTCCATAAGTGAGGACAGGAAAGTACGCCGAGCGATAAACGGTCAATTTGGTTTATATGTTTTTAACCTATTATCAATGAATTATAGGATATATATATATATATATATATTAATGTCAACTTCTCAATAGAGACTGAGTGAGCCTCAGGAGGTTCCCACAGTTTCGATTCACGCATGTTAACAGGATATACAATTTATCTGCAACAGCTGGTCTAAAACTCAAGTCAAAAAGATGGCCTGGATAACAGATTAATAGCTGGATACCTCAGCCAGTTTTTCCTTGCAGCGAACTAGATAAATTATCTTATTTGTTTATTAGTTGTTATAATTTTTAAATATTTTTATTTTGAAGACAAAAGATATGTCCAGGACCGGGATTTTCTCTTCAAAATAAGAATATTGATAAATAAATTATCATTTTGAAGTAGACGTGACAAGATCATATCGCCTTGGAGGAAATCGAATCACCATTGTTGGTAAACTGGCGTGGTATCAAGGGGTATTTATGAATTTATCAGTTGCTAGGGGCTCCGGTGGGACCTAAGTGGTTGTCGTGAACCATCGAGCTCGCCAATAAGAAAATAAAGGGGGGGAGGTCACCCGGCGTGAACAATTACAAAGTTGGTTCCTGTAGGTTCGTGGCTCGCGCCGTCACGAAGTGGGTACCGCGTGGCGTCGGGTCACGAGCGATAGGCGGACACTCCGGCCGGCTCCTCGTTATATCGTCCTCCCATCTCGTCATCCCCTTCGCAGGTTTAGGGAAACGGGCGGTCACCCGGGATACTCAGGATCCTATAGTTGAGCTTAATTAAATGAAGCTACTTGTCGGGTTTAAGAAGGGTCTATTTGTAGAAAGCGATTCTAATAGCAGACTCGAGGTAAAAGATTTGTTTCAGAAAGTATTTGTTGATTTTCTTTAAACAAAATTAAATAGTATAATTCAAAGGAGATTGTAGAAAAATAAACAAAAGTAATAGAAACTGATAAAATAGTCATAACATTTGTGAGCTCGTGCACAGCTTCACTTTCACAATTCACAATTTCTAACAAGCTCTCATAATTCGTGATTTCTCATTTCGTCGATTTTAGACATAATGGACTGGATAAATATTACAAATTAAGGTTTGATGGCAAGCAGTCCATAGTTTGTCGGATTTAACACATAAAAACAAGTTCCATGAATAGTCGTAAAGCAATATTATTATAAACTGTAAAATAATCTATTGACACCTCTTCACTGTAACATGATATTATCTTTAGGTGAGTTATGTTGTTATCGTTTATGTTAATAGCGCCATGTTATTAACATCATCATGCCAACTTTTTACGCCGTTGATCCCACAATTAATTTTACAGCTCAATGTTATATTATTAATTAATAGGTGAGTGTTATAGTAAGATATTGGATAGATTTTTTTTCCAGAGCCATCTACTGGCTCAATAATAAAAATAAACCCAATACTTACTTAGACATGATACTTTTTTTTTACAGATGAAATATAATTTTTTTAATGCTGTCGCATGTCGGTTTCGTCAGCTCATAAAGTAGAATCTTAATCTTTAGGTGATATAAACATCAAAACCTTCCTATTTATTTATTGCTTGAGGTCAATACAATAAATAAATAGAAGAAAAGAATTTTCAAAGAGAGAAATCGTACATAAATTATACTTTCATTCGAAAGATGTGTGATCCATAACTTGACAAGCTCACCTCCACCTTCGCGATGCTGTCACTTTAATTATGATTATTTCAATTAGGTGCATGCTCTGCCATTCCGCGTTGTGTAATCTCCTAAATTCTCATATTTTATTTGGCGGAATATTCTACGCAATATCTTATTGAATACTTTGAATACCTTAAGATGTTGGAAGGTCACGTTTCAGTCCCTAACGGACAGTTGAAAGGATCAGAGATCTATAAATACTATTTTTTTAAATTTCAGCACAAAAGAGGCGAGATCAAAAATAGCAAGCATTCTTCGCCTTTAACAGTGCTTCTTGAATAATTCTGTATTATTGTTCAAGATAACAGTCGGATCCGTTGCAATATTAAGCAAAATTAATGACTATTTGGACTTTTTTATATATAGAGACTTGATTCTGTGCAATGTTGGAAACCTTTCAACTCGCTGTATTCCCTTTATTCCGAAATGAGCCTAGAGTTTTAAAAGGTGCTTGGTAAATAGCCAACCTTTTCATGTGGCATTTACCAAAAACCTGCGCAGCCCAACCTGTCTGGAATCATCTCACAAAAATAAGGTGACTCCAATCTTCCGCTGCTCGACTTCGGTTTCGATCTTATCGATCTTAGCTAACCTACAATCAATTAGCACCCATGCTAATTGATTGTAGGTTAGCTAAGATGCATCCCAACGCATTGGTCGAATCCGGTGGTTAGCGTAATGGCGGCGCTATAGCAACACAGAGCATTTTCTCATGAATTATGCAAGCAGTGTGCAATAGAAAAGCGCTTGGAAAGTCAAGAGGCGACCTTGGTAGGGCTCGGGTTCTGGTTCTGCTTCTTGTTCAATGGCTCTCTTGCCCCATCCTTTTTGTTACCTGAAGGTTCTGCCTTTGGCTTACTAATAGTTCTTCCTTCTGAGATAAGGATGACCTGTTGGCCAAAGCTCTCCGTTATCGATTACTTTTTAGCTACTCAGGTAAAATTGATATTAAACAATACTCTCGTTACATTCTTATCACTCGTGTCTTGGCGATCTCGTTATATATGAAATATTATTAATTGTTTTGTTAATAATCATTTCAATTCATTTTTTTCTAAAATTGTAGGAATATAGTGAAATTGGTCAGTACTTTCCTGACCAAAATTTAAACTACAGTAAACCCCTGCAGAGGGCTCTTCCTCCTTCGATCTCTTGAGGGAGTGGAAATCCACGGCCGTGGTTTAATTAGATTATATCCCCAATCCCATCAATTCCTAACTATGGCACTTAAATTAATTAGTTTTAAATTTCAGGAATGAAGTGTAATTAGTTTTTTTAAACATAAATCCCCATCTACGTTTTTCTATCTATAAGTTTCAGAATGGTCTTGTCAGCGCCTCTTCCGCTCTCTCCCCTTTTAAAACCTCATTCATTATCTCTTTCAATATGCTCAAGCCAACTTAACCTTCCTGACTTTACGAACCTAAATATATTCTCACGCCCGATAAGGTCGCAAGCTCCATATTCTGAGTGATACGCCGAGTATACACTAGCTTTACTACTTTCCTCTCGAAGACCCTTAGGACTAACTAGCCTGAGACTCCCAGGGTCGAGGTCACAGCACATTACCGCTCTTAAGAGAGACATGTAATTTTTTTCACTTTGTTTTGTCAGAAGGATCAAGGATATCATTAACTTCTTCAGTTACATTTGGTAGGGTTTTGATCCCTTCCCAAAGCTGTTTCCTTCTTCCAAAACTTCTATAGTTCTAAAGAAACACCATAAAAGCTCAAACTATTTTGGTGAAACGCTTAAATTCTTCCTTTGAAATAGATAAATATTTACGCATCATAATCCTCAAGAAAATTAGGCAAAAGCAATAACAAAAACAGAATTTTATTTGTGTCAAATTCAAAAAATATAATTGTTCCGGAATATTGTATATTAAGAATAGTAACAATGAACGAATAAAATTGATCGAAATCAGAGCTTATTAGGAAGAACATGGCATATTATACTTTGAACATGTGTTTAAAGTTTTCATGATCCCAAGGAAACTAGTTTTTTGGTACTTCTCCAGAATATTGCCGAGTTTTCTTTTCAAAGCGCCACACAGGTGCTATCTAGCGGAATTCATGATAACTAACTGCTCTGACTGCAACTGTAAAATTCTCAATTATTGAAATTATTACTGCTTTGATTTGATGTTATTTACAATTGCTATTGTTTTTGACATCTTCAAGAGATAGTTGATGGTATCCTATGGTATCCTTTTCAGTTGTAGTCCGGTCCTAACTATAATAATTTAAATTATTACTGCTTTAAGTACTACTTTCCCAGACAAGCGAGAATGGTCACCAACAATAATTTTAAATAATAACAAATTAAAGCAGTAATGATTACAATAATTCCAAAGAATAGAAGTGTAATGTTTGATGATGCAAAGCACTAGATAGCACTAGTTTGGGGCGATTGAATTATACCAGTTTTTTTTTTCAAACTATATATAAATATATATATATATATTCCTGAAAATTTCAATTACTCATTAGTTGGAAATACGAAACTAGCTACTTAGCTAGGCTTAAAAAAAATAATAATCAGAAAAATACTAGTGACAGCACAACTGGCATTTTTTGTTTCAAGCCCAAGTTAGAGTGCGAAATGGTGTGAATAGACACACAATTCATTTTTGTCCAATTTATTTATATTTCATAGAAAACCTCAAATGTTTAAGAATATGAGCAACTTACTGAAATTTCATTATAATTAGTATCATATTAATAACTCATATAATATTTTTTCAAAGGGGTTGCTAAATGTTGTTCATAATTTATTATAGAGCTTGATGCTGAAAATTGATGTTAAAAATGTGTTTTTAATAAGATATTGGTTCTGAAATGAAACAAACAATGATTGCTAAACTGACAGAGCATTGACTAATTAACTTTACTACTATTTGAGAGAATTGAGGCTTTCTTTTAAGTCTTAACTGCTCCATTATTAATTATTTTTTATTGAAAATTAACGATTTATGTTTTCTCTCTTTGCAGGGTGATATATCAGAGATGGGAAGTGAGCACTACTGCCTGAGGTGGAACAATCATCAGAGCAATCTCCTTGGTGTATTCAGCCAGCTGTTGGAGGCCGAGAGCTTAGTCGACGTCACCCTTGCTTCTTCCGAGGGTCACTCCCTCCGGGCTCACAAAGTAGTTTTGTCTGCTTGCTCATCTTACTTTAGGTCACTTATTGTACCTAGTTTTTAACAAATATTTTTTAATATTTTAATTTGTTAATTGTTCGATAAGTTCTCTCTTATGTCATATAAAACACATATGTTTGGCTTGCCTTTCAATCGACTAATCACTAATATCTTCTGGCTATTGCTATTACAACTAACAGAGGTTACAACCAACTAGAGTGAGTTTCATAAGATTCATTGTATGGCTCCAACGCATGAACATTGAGCCCCTCCAAGCTGTTCCGAAAATGAAGCCACCCCAAGCTGTTCTGAACCAAGCTCTCGTGAATCCTCATCTAAATGTGCTCAGCCTTAATGGGCTTTGGTTTCTTGTTTCATACTCCTTATGATGCACTTATGGTTTATATTCAATTTAGCTTTTTTTAAAAATGTCCATATTCTTCTTTTGGTGAAAGGGCCTTAGTTTTTGCAAAGAGATCTGATCTGATATGGGAATCTCTTTTTGTTTTGCTTTACTGGATAAAAAATGGGTGATTCAGTGGCAGTCAGACTTTTGATTTGACTTATTTTACTTCATGATGGTCACTTTAAACATTAAACTTAAATAAATTTCAGTTTTTCTTGTTTTATCACAGATATCAGCTACAACATAAAAAATTATTTATTCTTTTATCAGGCATGGATCAACTCTATAAAGGCTGCTGATAATAATCATGGGCAAATCTCCCCCCAGCAAAACTTTAAGTTCCTCGCCAAGTATTGTTTCCAAATCTCTTCATTGGTTTTAATGGTTTTTGCAACAGTAAAGGACGTCCTTTCTTCTCCTGTTAGCCCGTTTATGCTCATGCTAATCATTGATAATATAGCGATAATTGTTGCTATAGTACTTGAGTCATTGACATCCTCCACTGTGGATCAACTCTACTCATAATGTTACATCTCCCATCCTTCAGGTAATACGTTAAGTTCTTCTTAAGTGAAATGTTTGTAAAAAATGAAAGATGTTTTCTCAAAATAGCCTTTTCCTGGGCACGACCAATTATTTTGATTTAATATTACCTATTAAGTATTATCAACTCAGAAAAAATAAAAGTGGTTCATGAAAATAAAGAAGTGAGGGAGGTAGCTGAGTGAATATGAAGGCCTCAGCCTTAGATTTGAGAGCGGCGATGGCAGATAATTACTTGTTCCTTCATATATCGTATTGGTCCCGTGAGTTCGGGAAATCCTCCTGGGACTCTATTAAGTGTTTAACCTTAATTCGGGGGGCAATTGTATCTACTGGTCAGATCACGTGTTTGTACAACTGTTGAATTAGAATAAGTATTTTCTTACTCAGTACTAAATCTAATACGATTTATATTTTATTATCCCGGTTAATTAGAAAAAGAAAATTGTAATGCAATTATATTTATGAATATGATTTTTTTTTATTTGTTATTTTAATCTTCAATAACAAACATTATCTTTCTGTTTTATATCAATTAAAAGTGAAGAAAGTCAATTTTGTTTCTAATTTAAATAGTTTTTAAAGTATTTCATTACTTTATAAAATATTTATGTATTTATCAAATATGTTACATATATGTTTTTTTTTAGAAGTAACTAATATATTATTTATAAGCTCTAACTTTATTCATATTCTCCATTTATAACTATTTTAATAATAAATTACTATATATAAACATGTAATAATTAGCTTCCTGTACATAGAATATTACGTAGTTAATATTAATACTAGTTTGTTATTGGCACAGGTCCCTGTTTCTAGATCATCCCAATAGGCACCCAATAGTGATCCTGAAGGACGTGGGTTTCGCTGAGCTCCGAACCCTCGTAGATTTCATGTACAGAGGTGAAGTGTCCGTCGAGACGTGTAGACTTTCTGCCTTGTTGAAAACAGCTGAGAGCCTTCAGGTAAGGTATGGGGTCTTTTCTCCAACAAATATTTGTCTTTGGTAAAGCATTTTCGCTTGTTTTGATTGGTTTGTAGTTTGCTTAATCTCATATTTTGTTTTTTTATTTATTTGTAAAAGTATTTTTCTATTTAAAATTAATTATTTTTTAATTTCTTTTTACTCTTAAAATCACTGACGGCATTTAATTTATGTTGAATTGGAAAACATTTTACTGTATTATATATGATGTAGCACTTCATTTTTGTGCATAACATGTTTTGCCCACTTACTATTATTAAAAACTAATTAAATAGGTATTTATCCTTATTATAATTATTAAATAAAATTGAAAATTTAGGAATATGAAAAAAACAATTAAAAAAATAAAATAAAGTTCATGGAAGAGTATAATTTTAAATATGTCTCCTATGATTGAACTTATAACTAATAAATATTGGAATGTGGTCAAGGGGAATCATTCCCCGTTTAATGTTGATAGGCCAGACTCCTGTACAAAATCATTAAAGAAAATTAAAAATTGTAATAATTTTACATATTGTATTGCCAAATGTGTAAAAATGTCATTTTTTGTAGTCTTAGGATACCCAAAAGCATGTGTTTATTGTCAATGTTATGAATGTATTGCCAAAAGCATGCTATTTAGATACTCGCCTGGGCTAATATTAATTTTAAACCTGTTAGCATTCTGATATCAAAAATGCTTAGTTCAATTCTTAACCAAGGCTAGGAAGGTTGGTTGAAAGAGCCCGAATCTTTTTGATAAAAGAGACATTGAGAAGCAGGGCCCTAGCAGCCCGACCAACCTTAGCTTCACTGCCCCTCTGGTAATCATTTCACTTTATCACTTATGCCTTTACCTTATCACTTGTACCTTTACCTTATCACTTGTACCTTTACCTTATCACTTGTACCTTTACCTTATCACTTGTACCTTTACCTTATCACTTTATACCTTTACCTTATCGACTATCAATTGATTGATAGTATTCTCATGATACTTAGCTACCTACTGTTTTAATGAATATATTTCAGTTAGTTAATACATTCTAGATTGGTAAAAAAAATTATATTGATGAGGAAATGATTGACCGTAAATATCCTAAACTAAAAAAAAACAACAGAAAATAGTTGGAGATGGAGTCAGTAAATTGTGAATAAATAAGCTAAAATTAATTATTTGTTCAGCCAAAACTTAAGATTAAATTTTTTTTAGAAAAGATTAAACTGCCTCCAAAGAAGAAAAGCTCACACATTTTGTATTCATAGATTCCTTCAATGAACTTTCTTGAAACTTATAATGATAAAAATGTATTTAATTAATGTATCCATGATAACTGCGTTTATTGAGCTCTATCTCCTTATTTATCTTGCAATCATCGCCAATGCATTGCAGCATAACGTGCTGCAATCAGTCTTAAAGCTCTCTATTCTTTCCTTGGCTATTAGTGGTTTTTACTGTAAAGTTTCTCGGCTTCAAATATATTTTCAATTAAGTTACCTCGAAATCCATAAATTTGTATTTAAAATAATATTTAGGGTTCAAAAATGACATATGTTATAAATTTCTAAGTCAAAAATTTAATTTCTAGCTATACAGTTTCATTACTAAGCAAAAGTAAAATGCAGGAGTGTAGCGTAAGAGAGATACAAAGTCCAAACTTTGCAGACAGGATCCGTTCTTTGTTGATAGGGAAACTGATCTTTGGCTAATTCTGATCTAGTTGGTTTCTAACTGGGGCAAATGAAATTTCAGAATAGTCCTGCATCGTCACATTCTATTAACTAAGATAGCCATCTCCATCTTCTGTTTTTAGTTTACAATAATAATGTTGAACTTATTGCAGGGTTTTCCACAATTAAATCATTATATTTTTTTTGTTCACTTACCATTATGACAGATTTATATTACCACTAATGTTTTTACAGGTAAAAGGTTTAGCAGAGATGACTGCATTGAAGTCGAACAGCGGTGGAGAAGGGGAAACAACACCTCCCCCTCACCCGCAGGCCCAGCCCGGCCCAACCCCTCCGCCGAGCGCCCCTCAAGAGGAAGACACCGAGTCAGTGCAAAGTGGCCCCTCGGACATGACAGTCCCTCACCCACCCTCGCCTCCTCCGCAGCCAGAGCCCCAGCCCGGACCATCAGGCCTCCCTCCTGTTCAGGATGCACCTCTGGTAGGTTCCATAATATAACAAAATGAGTTTGAAAGTTCAATCAATAAGAGAATTTATGTTTCTCACTCAAAACCACTAGTTTCAAACCTCGCAAACCCTTCAATTCCTGATAATCCTCCGAGGGGTCTGAAAAGAAGATGGCCTCATGACCTTTTAAGTTGAACTTTTTATTTGAGTACTACCACTGGGCAGTTTCTCTACTTGTCTTTATCTCGGGACATTATTTATCTTTTATTAAATTTTACTTGATGTATTCAGTATACAGTTGTAAATTTAAATAAATACATTAAAAAGAAATTAAGTAAATATATTTTCTAATCCAATCCAAATAATATTAATAAGATATTATATAGGTACATTAAGATGGTCTCATGAAAACATATGAAATCACTTATTACATACGTTATAAAAAAGTACCAAACCTAACAAATTAAAATTTATTTTTATTAATTGTTATTTTGATGGTAATTGTTTTTTTATATTTTTGTTATGAAGAGAAAAGATTTGACTTGGCCGGGATTCAAACCTGGGCCCTGTCTGGATCTCCGGTGCAGTGCTCTAAACCACTGAGCTATCCCCGTGGTCTCACAATTTTTTTGCGATCTATACATGGGGAAGAATGTTCATTGAACATTATTTTAATTAGGATCTTGTTGATTTATGTCAATATATTATTTATAATTTATTTTTATTAATTGTTATTTTTAAATATTTTTGTCTTGAAGAGAAAAGATTTAGCCTGCCGGGATTCGAACCCGGGTCGTCCGCATCTCTAGTGCAGTGCTCTAAACCAATGAGCTACCAGGGGTCGTATCCAAGTCAGAAAAATCCGTTCTCTTCACCGATCCTACATCCTCGTGTTCTCACAATTTTTGCGATCTATACATGGGGAAGAATGTTCATTGAACATTATTTTAATTAGGATCTTGTTGATTTATGTCAATATATTATTTATAATTTATTTTTATTAATTGTTATTTTAAATATTTTTCTCTTGAAGAGAAAAGATTTAGCCTGCCGGGATTCGAAGCCTGGTCGTCTGCATCTCTAGTGCAGTGCTCTAAACCACTGAGCTACCAGGGGTTGTATCCAAGTCAGACAAATCCATTCTCATCACAACAAATTAATCTAAATCTAGAAAAGCTAACAAATTAAATTTTCATTATTGAATATACCAACTGTTGCAATATATTTTGATAATCTTGTTAAAATTTCTCTCCAGTTTCCAGGATATTGGTTATTGTTATGATAATGTTAATATAATATTGTAATGGTGAATTATTTTATTTTTATATGTAATATCATCTAGATAATCTGCCTATTAATTGTTTGTAGTCATTAAAAAAAGAAGTGGATTGGGATCGAGGAGATGAAAACAAGAGCAACATAGGGGAAAGTTCTTCCGACTATAGGCATCCGCATGATCCAGTAAGTTTATTTTAAATATTATTTTATTTATTCCAATAATGCTCTAAATACAGTTTTCCCGCAGAAAACCTTTAAATTAAAATTGCTTGGCATGTTTTGCACGTTAGTTAGTTGGTATTTAGCATGCTAGTTCCTACATCCTTCAAAAATACAAAAAATTGTTCTACTAAACATCTAAGTCATCAAATCGTACATGTCTCCGCAAACGGTAGCATGCTTTTCTTATATCTCATCATTCATTACCTTGCCTTGCTGAAAAAGAAGTTGACCTACATTTTTGGCCAATTTTGGATTGTGCGTTGTTGTTTTTTTTTTTTCTTCTAATATTTATATATTATATATACATATATATTTTTTTGATTATGATACCACAAATTATTTCTATTATTTTTTTATTTATTACTATTTGTGATGAATGTGTTTTCTCATGATAATTATTATGTTAAGAGTGGGTCGAGGGTTTCATTTTTGTCATTGCAGCCAAACAAAATGAGCGTCAACTTCTGTACAAAAATTAAAACAAAAATTAAAATAAAAAATAGATACTACCTTCCCTTTTATCCTATTTATATTGTCGCGTCTATTTTTCCCATTATAAAAAATAATGAACAATGAAGTTGATGGTGATTTCGTTTGGTTGCAGGACAATAACGATGGTGAGAATCGGGCAGTGTATTCGTGTATGTACTGCGGAGCGATATTTCCTCATCAGAGCAAACTGACGAGACACATCCTATCGCACAGCCTCGAGACTCTCAAGTACAGGGAGCAGCTCCTTCCACAACAGCTTCCTCCGTACCAAGGGGTTAAGGCAGAGGTGCCTGGCGCGTTATGTAAGTTTTGTGGAAAGACATTCCCCGATGTAGGATCACTCATCGGCCATCTGCCAGCGCACACCGGAGACAGACCGTTTAAATGTGAGTTTTGTGGAAAAGCATTCAAACTGCGACATCATATGAAGGACCATTGTCGTGTCCATACAGGAGAACGTCCATTTAGGTGTTCGCTATGTGGTAAAACTTTTTCACGATCTACAATATTAAAAGCACATGAGAAAACTCATTATCCTAAATATGTAAGAAAATTCCTTTCGTCACCAAGTCCAGAGGATGAAAGGAGAAATCAAGAAATGACTCATATGCCTTGTGACCTTTCCGTGGACTCTGTCTGCCTTCCTCGACCGATGCCGTTTGAGATACCTTCAGAACCTCTTTACCTACCACGGACTTCACCTTCCCCTTGACTCCAGTTTTATTATTATTACTAATGTTTTAATTTTCAAATAAATCTTTTTTTCTTTAACAATGTTAATTTTAGGGATACTTTAGTATTGTGTTTATTACATTAAAATGTTTCCAATGAAAAACAATTTAACTGTAATCTGATAGTTATAGCAATGAATAACAGTGACACAAATGTATATTTTAGAAGATTTTTTTTTAATGAAACAATCATTATAATCTGGTGTTTTTGAGGAAAATTAGTGAATAAATAAATGTCTTAATGTACAAATATTATTTGGGAATAGATCTAATAATACTATATTGAGATAAATGACTTTGAGCTTAACTAAAGCCTTATCGGGTTTTATTTTTTATTCCATGTGTTGCTGTTATTGTTATTGATGTCATAAATGTTAATGTTCTAGGCTAACTTTTATTTATACTATCATACAACTTTTTAACATCAAGCGGTAAGATAATTCTCGATTTTTAAATTTTCAGAGGACATTTTTAAATTATTAAATTTTTATTTCAATTTGAGAAACAAATCAAAGTTGAACATTATGCTTGTTCATAAATAAAAATAGGCTGTAAAATTATAAACTATAGGTTTGCTAATATTTTATTAATTGCTTTCTTTTGAAATGTTTAAAATAAAATTATTTGGGAAGTATAATAATTGTTATCTGCTTAATCATTTATTAATTATTAAATATATTTTATTAATGTGAATAATAAGAGTTAGTAGTTTTAAACATCTTTGTTTATGTTTGAACTTTATTGTTCCTGACGGAGTTTGACTCTGGAAAAAATAGCTTTAAGCTATATATATATACATATATAGTAGTTTTATCGTCTTATATAAAGATTTTATTTATTCTTTTAATAAATTTTATTTTTAAACTAAAAAATAATTTAAAATTTGTTTTCTTTTTTATAATAACTTTTTTTTTATAGAGGTTCACATTTTTTTGGCATGCTAAATTGTTATAAGATTAAAAGATCTAGTCGGGGCCATAGCACTGCAAATTCCACTGTGCCCTTTCCCTTGGGGTGCTTTAAATTGGAGAATTCTATTTAAAATCCAATAAAAGTCATAAACAATTAATTTATATTAACCTTATAAAAGAAAACTATTCCTGCCTATAAAGTTAGTGTATTAGTAGTTGAGAAATGACTAATGCGCAATAGATAGAATGTCGCTTAGCAACTGCTATTGTCAAAGGTAGTTAATGTTCTCGAGTTAGGTAGGGCCCAACATGATCACAGAACAGGTTCTATCTGCGAGTACATTATGATTCGATATGTGTTAATAAGAATAATAAACAATTTATAAAACTTGTTATAAAATTGAAAGTTTGTGTTTGCATTTAACTTTAATTAATAAAGCCGTATTTTCTCATATTCAAGTTAAACTAAATGATTGTTTACCTCATAATTATTAAACAAACATACATTTTTAGTAAATCCTAAGGCTGTAGTTGTAATTTTTTTCTATGGTTACAATAGTTAGCATTAAATATTCATTCTTTCATCTAAAAATAACTATACCCAAACCACCAAGTGATCAGATTGTACAAGTATTGTGATTATTCATAGTGTGCAACTATTGTGTTTCAATTAAATAACTTACTAATGCCTATTTATGTTGGTTCTATTTTAAAAATTTGCATTTTCAAATGAAAATTCCTGATAAAATTAAACAAAAAGAATTTATATTAGGAAGTCAAATGGTAGTAAGAGTTGGTTACTGTTAAAAAAAGTGATAGAAAAGAGTAATCGACGATTGATCTTATTTCAAGTTTTCTTTTTTTTTCTTCCAGTAACAATGATTCTCCTCCCCTCCCCCCTATGATTGAAAAGCAGTTTTAAAATTGTTGTGTCTATTAGCGAATTTAAACATAAATTGATATTTATATATTTTTAGCAATGGGAATTTCCTGTTCAATTACCTGTCTGTTGCATTTTGGTGCTTTATGCTAACTAAGTTGAACTAAAGTTTATTTAATTACAAAGTTTAATATTTAAGGAATTTAAGAGATTCCCCCCTGCTAGGCTGTTAACAAGATGTTGGCTGTGATATTTTGAGCTGGGAAGAAACAGGGTCGGGAGTAAGGCATGTGCTACGCTCGTAATGAATTTAATTGTTAATTTTATTCTGTGATGTATTGTTTAGGTAATGGCTATGGGCTAACGGGCATCTCATGTAGGGCATTCCGTAAGGTGAATAAAATGTGTACTTATTTAACTTTAAGCTGAACTTTATCAGAAGAAATTACGATTCCAGTGCCTCATCTTGTTTATGAGTAAATACGGATTTTCGAGATTTGGTTTTAGAGAATGATGAACTGATCTTCCAAACAGTTTTTGAACCTTTTCTTTAAAACAATCCAAACTTAAAGTATTAAAATACTCTTTATATGTGACAGGTGTGGGTTAAAACATTTTTCCGCTAAATACTATCCAAATAAATTATTTTTCCCAATTATTATGTTCAGTTAAATTTGTTGCAGAGCATAACATTTAACAGTAACAATATAATAAAATATCTGCTGAAAATTAAATAAATTTGTCAAAATGGAAACATAATACAACATTGAACATTGTTGTATTACTAAACCTGTCAATTTAATTTTAAAATGAATTACTGGAAATGATTTCTGTGTAAAATTATAAATATTAACCAATATATTAATAATTCAAAATATTCATAAAAAAATAATGAAATAGGATTTTGGTAAGGCAATTCATTTATAATTCCTTAAATTGGTTTCTACTTGCTAGCCTAATAATTCTACAAATCAATTAAATAATATGTTTTGTTAATATTGAGAATTTTTATTGGAAATAAGTCCATTGCTCTTACTCAATATAAAATGGTGAGCTGAAAAGGGGAACATGTTATGAATGTTTATGTTCTAAAACAGTAACTGTTATAATTTGAAAATTAAAAAACTACTTATTAATTGTCTTCTATTTTATGTTTTAAAAAAACAGAACCTAGCTCGACTTAACATCGTTCATATTTTGTATAAAAGGCTTAGTTGTAAATGATTATTTAAAAAAATAAAATAAACAAAGAACAAATATTTAGAGTAAAATTTGCTGTAAATAAAGCTCTACCATAGTTTTTCACTGTTTCAGTTAGTTTTTTACCGATTCAGTACAATTATTTTTTTCTTCAACTTAATATAAAAACAAAAAAATTAAAAAAAGTTAAAATGTAGCTGTTTATGTAGATAAAGAAAATATTTAATTTGAAAAGTATTTAATAATAATTTTAAAATTGTACACCTTATTTGTGTCCAGTATTAATTAAAATAAAGTTTGTTTACACTTTTAATAACTTTTGTTGTAATTATTACTAAAAGAAATAATTAACCTTGAATTGTGAAATGTATTAAAAAGCATACGATTCCAATTCAATATGTATATTTTATTTCAATCTTATACTGTTGTAAATAACATACATACCTTTATAAATTTAAATTAATTTAATAATTTGTTGCACTTAAATATTGTTAAGTATTGTATAATAATTAAGGATTAAAGAAAAAACTGTGACTTATAATTTTAGTTGATTAACTGGATTTTGCTGTAGGCTTGGTATCTGTGTTAATGTGATTATATGAAAATGTGTTCAATGATGCAGTATGTTTTACAAAAATGATACTCAATAATTTCTTTTAAAAAATCAACCAATAATTGGAACACTTTTTAAAAATATAATTTAGCCAATTAATAAGGGATTTTCAGAAGGTTATCATTTTAAATTATTTATTTTCAATATTTCAGTTTAGAACATAATTTTTGAGTGATAGGTGTAAAGTTTTTTTTATAAATTTAGTCCTGTATTTTAGAATTTGAAGATAAAAAGAAAATTTGAATTCTAAAGATAAATGAATTATTTTGGCATTTTTTCAAGTTAAATCTGTTTATAATTTTGTTTTCAAGTAAATAAAGTTTTTTAATTAAATCATGAATAAATTTATGCTAAGAAAAAATTCGATTTGACAAAAATTTATAGTTTGTTTATCATAATAAATAAATATATGAGGAGTATACAATTGTACCTTTTTTAATCTGCTAGATAGTTCTGGAGTTACGCTACTCAGAACCACGGACATAACAATAGTGTCGTCAAGAAGGTTTACAGTATCCAATAAGTATCATTTCTGTAAAAACCAAAACCTATTATGTTTGATTAATCATTGTTCATTAGGGCATGAGATATCTGTACCAAGCCTTTGTTATAGTTTTTCTTGCTTAAAATTAACTTTAAAACAAGGATTCTGGAAAAGTTTTTATTTTTCCTTGAATTATTATTAATACTAACAATTTTCGTTCCTAAAGTATAAATAGAACAATATTTGCTATTTTAGATTTAATTTTGAAAAAATCTGCACAGCAATAAGGTATAGTTTCTAGTGTGTTAAGTATTGCTTTAACAAACAAAGCAAGAAAGATTATAAACAAATGTTAGAATAATATAATTATGGTCGAGTGTGTTAAAGTTAAAAATGGGATTTGTGAGAGTATACAAAATAGGGTTAGAAAGAGATAGGCTGTGGGTTGCCTTGTTAGAGTTTTCACAGCTGGTCACAGCATGTTTTGTATTTTTGTAACTTGAAAGAGTCTGCTTTTGGACACTGTTATAGCCAATTGTTGCAGACAACTGTGATAGTTTGTGATGATGATCTATTATATTTGGTAATTTATATTGTAAACAAATATAGAAGGAGAGGAATCGATTATTATAATAGTATATAAAATTCAGTTGATGATTTTGTTTTGTATATAACATTTGATTTATTTATATGCTATAAAGTAGCTATGCAAAACGGTAGCACTCAGTATCCAGAGGGGTCAGTTATTGTTAAAAACTGAAAATAAACTTTTACCATCTGAAATGTTGAAATGTAATTGCTATTTTCTGTAAAATTAAAGCTCTTCCTCCCTCCCCCTGGTACATGTGCAATGTTCCTTAGAGTTTGGAGTAGAAGGCAGTGCCATCTTAGCACCACGTATTAATAATGAAGGCAGTGTCTTTAAGAAACAAAACAAAAACAGGTAGAACCCTGCAACTGATCGAACATTTTAATTTAAGTATAATATTGTTTTTGTCTTTAAACAAAAAAAAATGTAAATGTTTCTACATATACAACTAACTACATTTCAAAAGAGAGATAAACACCCCTAACCACTGTAACCTTCAATGATTTTGTTGTTTTTTTCCAATTCTTAGTAACATTTACAGGGCGCATACATAAAAAAATTATGCATGTGTATTATACTTATGTATATAATTTTATTTTGTTAGTTTTGTTTTATTTTTTGAAAAATGCATATCATAGTTTGTATAATTACCAAGTGTGTAATAAAATGCTTAAAATTGACAAAGATGATGTATACCCTCAGCCTCAGCAGACATTATGTATGCTACATTTACATTATGTATTCATACTAAAAGCGTGCTACTGTTTCTTTCAAGTTTATTTTGTAATTTTGCTGTAATAAATATTTTTGAGTGGAAATGAGTTTTTGTACTGGATTTATTATACAGGAAAAAGATTTAATTTATTAAATATTATTCCTAATTTCAACTAATATTAATATAATGTCATACTATGCTTGAAGTGTTTTCTAAAAGACACATTAACATATTACATTATATTATTTCCCCTGACAAATCATTGATAATATAGCTAACAATAGCGGTTAATAATATTAATAGCCAACTTTCATGTATCCTTCACTATTTTATTAACAGAATATCTAAAGTTGGTACACTTAAAATATAAATTTAAAAATGTAGTTTAGTATATTTCATAGGTTCACCTTAAAATAGACTGTTTTTTGAATTCCTCCAACTGAACTTCAGTTTGTTATTTTCCTTTATATACTACTTATTACTAAATTTAGAAACAATTTTATTGTATTCATTTGTTTTTTAATCAAAATATGCTAAGAGCTTCAGATAAAGCACGACTTCTGTTTGATGAGTCCAAAAAGTGAAGCGTAGCATTGATACATAGATACATAGATATATTACAAACTCTAATCACAATATTTTAATTTTCTACACCTAAATGATTTTGTTTCATATAAGATCCAAAAGAACGAATTTAGCGTTTATGACAAAGTTAGTTGAATTGGATATTTCTATTAAAAACTGAATCCTGAAAATTTCTGATATATTTTTATTTGTTTTCAACAATTTTTATTGCATACAAGGAAGTAAAAAAAAATAATCAAATTACAAAAGGGTGTGATTTTCTTAGAAATATTTGGTTGATATTAAAACTTTTTGTAGTCCCTGGGAAAATAAAATTTTAGAAAAAAAAAATACCTGTTATATTTACAGAATGAAACAGAGACTTTCAGTTGTCAGAATTCGTCATTTGGAAAGGAATTTGTAATAAGTTCCAGAATCTTCATTTTCTAATTGATAAGAGTTATTAGCCTACCTTAATATTGTTTATGTTATATCCCTCAAAGATATGACAAAACATGTTTCTTCTATTTCTTGAAAGACACCAAAATTTTATTGCGATTAAACGATTTGCAAAACTTGATTGTTTTTTCCTTTTCTTCTAATGATTCTTATAATCTTTACAGGCGGAAAAGTACCATTTCATTTTTAATTAAACAATAATTGAAATTCTGTCTTTAATAGGAAATATTTACTGTAAAAATAGTCTGCTCACATTGCAATCTAGTGTATAAAGAACTAGGTATGGTTTACCATTCTAATTAGGTACCAGCATACAACTCTTTACATCATGAAATCAAACAATTTCATAACTTGACATGACGATTTGTCTCTCCAAAACGTGGTATTATTTTTTTAATATCAAAAAGAAACCATTGAAAAAGCAGTAGCAATAAGTAGTGTGAAATGTGTTAATCAATAATCAAAATACGGTCTAGTCATATCTTTCTACTACAAAGAACTAACTAATATCCACCTAACCATCATGTTTTTAATTTATTAACCATTAATTTTTTTTTGTAAAATATTTAAGGGAAGCAATGATACCAACAACAGCTAATGTTTCTTTTTCATTTTTTCAGATATTAAAATTTTCATTCTATTCTTTTTAAAAATAGTAAATATTTCTCACCCGAAATTAATTGTCTGATATAGAACCGTTAATCAATGTTATCATTGTATTATCTTTCTTTCCTATTATGATGATGAGTATAATCCTTGGCCTCCCTCGCAATTCCACAATCCATCGCCATCGACCTCCACAGGGTTACTCCAAGTTTGTAGAGGTCCTGTTTTACATCCTTCAGCCAGCTTGTTCTGGAACGTTTCTTTTTATTTTCCCTCCTTCATTATTCTACTCCTCATATGTCTCTCTGGTATCCTTCCAATATGCCAAGCCAACTTAACCTTCTTCTAAGTACTTGGCCTTATGAGGTCATCAAGCTCCCTATTCATTCTGATTCTCTAGGTGCCTGGAGAGCAAACTGAGTCGAAAATACGTCATAATACTTTTCTCTCGAAGATCCTATGGGTTAACTGGTCTGAGACTTTCAGCATCCAAGTTTCTGCACCATACAATGTATTAAGATGACAATACCAAAGCTCTGTAAAGAGGACATACCAGAATACAAAATGAAATCTTTACAACCAGTTCCTCCGATTTGATAGGAAAGTTTTCTTTGTTATTTTTTGATCCATAATATTGTCAATATTTTTACCTTAAAGCTCACACTATATGTTGATTCTCAGTTAAGAAGAATGTTGATGAGGTTACATATTTTTTTTTTTTTTACGTTTGCAACTATCTGCAGAAAAAATATTTTTGCAAACTCTAACTGATGGCTGAAGTGACTGTATTCCCAAAAGATCTTCAATAAGTTATTTTTTTAACCTAACCATCAGAACAGAAAATGATGTTATATTCATTCTTTTTCTACTAAGTAATAAGTAAACAGAATCCCACCAACATATATTCCATCCTATCTTCCTTCCTGATAGACCTACAACAAACTATCAAACTGCTCATCACCCTCCTCACAGAAATTCCATTTAACTTCCTGCGATGAATGTGAAGCCCCTAGCTGTCCTCTTATGGAATGCGAACGGACTATACAACCACCGAGACGAACTTGACATATTTCTACATGACAATCAGATTGACACTGCCCTACTGACTGAAACTCGCTTCACTGAACGTTCATATTTTTACATACGCGACTACATCACTTATAGATCTGACCACCCAGACAACACTTCCCACGCCGGTTCTTGCATCCTTATCCATTCCACATTCCCTTATTCCCTCTACTCCAAATGAGGCTATTCAAGCAACCTCTATCATAATATCAACTCGTCCCTTCCATCTTACATAATCAGCTGTATACTGTCCTCCTAGCAATTCTCTATCCTATAACCAACTAGAATCATTATTCCAATCCCTCGGATCACGCTTTATTGCTGGAGGAGACTACAATCCTAAACAAACCTGGATAGGCAAAATTTAGAGCTCCCACTGTAGCATCGTCCGATTAGCCATACCAGCATAAAGTGACGTTAAATGAACAAACAAACAAACAACCAACGATGGGATTGTCGAGCATCCAACTCTCGTGGCAACATCCTGTCTCATGTCTCCACTTCTCGTAGTTATTCAATCCTCTCTCCCTCAAATCCTGCCTATTAACCAAATTCCCTAATATCCTGGATATATTTGCCACATACCAGATTTCCCCTTCCCACGTATTAATCAAATCCCTGGATGACCTCTCCTCAGATCATAGTCCAGTCTGCTCTCATTACACTCAACCTTCATTCCTAAGCCCTCCTCTCCTTTATTGATTACAGGACGAATTAACTGGGAGCAATTTAGTAACGATTTGGAAAACAAACTAGACTTACGGATTCCACTCAAGACTAAACAAGACATTGACAGTGCAATAGAAATACTTACAGCAACAATAACAGACAGTATAAAAGATAACACTACCATAAACAGAAATTATATCACACAACAGACTAATCTGCCACAGCATCTTGCTAAGCGAAAAACGCAGAGCAAGATCAAAGTGGCACAGGACTCGTTACCCACCAGATAAAAATTATTACACCCAACTGACTAACAAACTGAAAACGGAGATTAGAAACTACAAAATCCAAAATTTACTTAGTGTGACTGAAAATCTTACGACTACTAACAAATCATTATGGACGACCATCAAAAAGATCCTTAAATTCAAAGATTTTAATCAACCTCTCCTTACTGAAAATCAAACTTGGTCCAGATCTGATGAAGAAAAATCTCACATATACGCCCAACACCTCTTCAAAACCTTTAATCCATACCCTGATATCCTCAACCCTATTCACATTGAGCGTATTGAAGCAGAACTGGATATCCCACTCCAAATGACTCTCCCACCTAAGGCTTTTCACCCGTCAGAAATATCCAATATTATTCATAGTTTACCTTGCCGTAAAGCTCCTGGACAAGACCTAATTACAGCTCACATCCTAAAATCTCTTCCTCGAAAAGCTATCCTATTCCTCACTTACATATATAATTCTGTAATCCGAACTACCTATTTTCCTGATACATGAAAACTATCTATAGTAAAAATGATCCCAAAATCCAAAAAGCCTCCAGAACTCCCATCCTCCTATCGTCCTATCTCCCTCTTACCCATAATGGGCAAGATCCTCAAAAAACTCATACCAAAATGTCTGTATCCCACCCTAGATAGTAACCACATAATTCCAGACCACCAGTTTGGCTTCCGAACATCCCACTCCACTATCCAGGAATGTCATTCCGTGGTGGATGTTGTCTCTTCTGCATTGAAGCATAGATTGTACTGCATGGGAGCCTTTCTCGATGTACAACAGGCTTTTGATCGAGTCTGGCACACAGGTCTCCTTTACAAAATCCGACAATTCCTTCCTCCTACATACTTTTTAATCATTCGCTCCTTTCTAACAGGCAGAACATTTAAAGTAAGTCATAAAGGTTCCTACTCGGGCCTCTATTCCCAGTCTGCTGGTGTTCCTCAAGGTAGCATTCTCGGTCCTATCCTCTACAGAGTATATCCAGCTGACATTCCAACCCATCCTAACACCTTCATCTACACGTATGCTGATGACACGTGTGTGTTATCAGTTAATAACGACCCATATATTGCATCCCAATCCCTTCAATCACATTTATCAAGCCTCGAAGAATGGTGTCAAAATTGGAGAATTAAAATCAATTCTAACAAGTCCCGTCAAATTACCTTTACCCTTCGCTGAAAACCCATGACTTCCTGTCCTACTGTATCCTTTAATAGTACTCCACTTATCCGTTGAACAGATTCGGTACCTAGGACTCAACTTAGACAAACGTCTTACTTGGAACCCTCAGACAAGACTGAAAAGACAAGAAACAGCTAGACGCTTCCAACTACTTCAACACATACTAGACAAACGCTCAAAGCTTCATATCAATTACAAAAGACTTATTTATGTGACTGTTATAAGACCTATATGGACTTACGGAATTGAACTATGGGGCTCCACCAAACCATCGAATTCCTCTCGTATTCAATCCTTGCAATCCAAAATCCTTCGCAAAATCCTAAACGCTCCTTATTTTGTCACAAATAAAACCACTAGTTTCCATCCCGGACAATCCTCCTAGAAGTCTGAAGAGAAGATGGCCTAGGGACCTTCTATAATAGAAATGTTATTAGAGTGCTGCCAGTGGGTAGTGCCTCTACATGCCCTTTCATGTATTTATTTATTCATATAGCCATTGTACTAGATGTATATATTACAGTTGTACAATTCAATAAAATAATTTTTTTTTTAAAGTAATAAGTGAACTTGCTCACAGATTTCAGTGCTTAGTTAAACAATTAAAAAAAAAAGCATGTTAGAAATAAGAACTAGTTAGCTGACAGCTTGTAGAGTATATCATGTACATTAATTATTATTATTTATTTTTATTAAATCTTTGTATATGATTTTATTTTAGGAGGTCTGCCTAGTAGAGGGAGAATTCGGTCCTTCAGGGAGTACCCGTAGTATAGATCAGATCAGCAGTAGCAGTAGAAGTTCGACCCCTCTCCAATTTCCAACATTAGCAGGATTGGCTGGTCTTTACGGGGAGAGTGTCCTGAGCCTGCTGCAGGCTCACGAGGCCCTCGGGGTGCGATGCAGTGTCTGCCTGGCTGGCTTTCCATCACCTTGGCTGTTGGATCAGCACATTGCTCTTCAGCACCCGGGTCATGGAACACCAGAACCGTTGAGGGATGACAAGCCTTTCAGGTGTGACCAATGTGGGCAGAGCTATCGCTATAGATCTGCATATCTCAAACATCGCGAGCAAAATCACCGTGCAAGATTGCCAGCTGACAAATTGTTCACATGTGATGTTTGTGGAATGCAGTTCAGGTACCTGAAGTCGTTCAAGAAGCATCGGTTGAACCACACTCTCGAGAGGATCCAAAACAGTCCTAGGAGGGGCTCAGATAGAGAAAAAGAGGATGAAGAAGAGAGAAGAGAAGAAGTGACCAGCTCGAATGAAGCTGTGGGTCGACAAGTAGAAGGATCTGATCAGGATGATACTGTAGATTCAGCAGAAGTTGGCGAATCGTCTTTGATTGGCTTATTGCAGCTGAGTGAAAGGCAGAGGCCTCCTAGATCATTTGCTTGCCCTTTCTGTGGCAAATGTGTAAGATCGAAAGAAAACCTCAAGCTCCATGTCCGAAAACACACTGGAGAGCGACCATTTGCTTGCCTCTTTTGTGGGCGTGCATTCGGGGGGAAAAGTGATCTGACAAGACACCTTCGAATCCACACGGGAGAGCGTCCATACCATTGTGAAATGTGCGGCAAATGCTTTGCGAGAGCAGACTACCTCTCCAAGCATTTGACTACTCACATTCATCAAGGTCAACATCGATAAATGCCGTCTGTCAGTCGAAAAAGTATTAACCTCTCTTAATCTATTTCTCTCTTCATATCTCTCTGTTTTAATATCGGAGGAAGCGGAAACCTCTTAGAGTTCATCTGTTTTGGATCTTGTCGAATCTTTACGAAGCACTAATATATTAAGGCTAAGTATTTTTAGTATATATTTGGTATATGGCCTGGAATAATTGTGATGGTTTGGGGATCGGGGTTTTTAAGAGACAATCATTGGTGATAACGTACAATAAGGTATAATGTTTAGGAGGAGATAAATAAGAAAATGTGATATGTAACGGCTGGTGTAAAAAATGTTAGAATAATGTAATTTCAATCTAGCACAATCTGAATAGTTTTTAAAATTAGTTAAATTGATCGAAAATGAAAGGTTATTTTTGAAAACTAAGCCCTCCTGTGGACTACTAACTGCCTCTCAGTACTTCCAGTAATGTGGTTAGTAAGAAACAAACTGTAAATTACTACCTCATCATAAATCTAATAGTAACATAAATTATCTGAAACAAACAACCAAATGAACCTCATAAATAATTTTATCAAAATATAAATTATATATATATTAATATCATCTATTAGGAAAATTTCGATCTATTCAGTTTTTATTGTAATCTCGAAAAGCCGGTTGTTAATTAATTTTAAATATTGAAGTATTTATTTAAATTATAAAAGGAATCATAAAAAGCGTCTAGTCAATAAAAAATAAAATAAAGAATATATATTGTACATAAGTATATAAAACCTACAAAAAGGTTTAAATAAAATTATAAACTGAAATTGTAAAGAATGTTTTTAATTTTAATGAAATTGCAATGTTTTAAATTTGTCTAACCATGTATTATATGATTGTGAATATGTTATAAAGAAACTACATTTGTTTTGTATAGATTGATATATTCATAATGTATAAATGTAAATTTCGAGGCTGAAAGATGATAACGTCAATCAGTTTCATATTAGCTAATATTAATTTTAGCTTATTCAAATGTTTGCTTAGTTTGTTTGATCAATTTCACACTAGAGCTGGTTATTCTCTCGCTCTCAGCCAGCCTCAATTCCACTCGGTTTATAACTCAAAACTATTTGCATTCAATTTTAATTTGACTAACTTGACCATGTTGAAGGGCTCTACTTGTTAAAAAACAAAAATGGCTATGTGATATTTATCGGAAACCGAATTGTGATAGAACGAATTTGGTATTGTCTAGTAAAGTACGCTGTGAACATCATCTTAATTTTTGTGTTGGTTTATTGAAAGATATTAGCGCCCATTGTGATAAGGATAAAAAAATATGAGTGCATTAAAGTGTGATATAGATTTAAGGCTAGTTAGTTTAAAGGACCTTCGCCAAGACAAAATGAACTCTACGACGGGCTTCGTTTTATCTCCTGCTTATCATCTTTAGCCCTCTCATCATAAATAAACTTATCTCTATAAGAATTTTTAAATTTGGATGTGATGTACTAGTGAGATAAACTATTAGATTTTTTATTATTTTTTCTTTGGAAAATGATGTATAGTTGTTTATGTGATCGATACAAACAGCCATTCTTTTAAAAGTTATTCTTCCACAATGGTGGTGATTGTTTGTAGCAATCGACTTAATTGTTAAATGTCTTTTATATATATAAATATGAAATGAGTGATGATATATTTCCCTTTTCGATTTTTTCTCGTACAAAGACTGTAAACACCAAATTTTTGGGTAGCAAACTTTGTAAGGTATCGCAGATTCACTATTTCACAGAAAACGGTTGTTAGTTAATGTTATGCACCGACAGAAAATGGACCTCAAAAGTGTGGTTATTGTGTTGTTGGTACAATATTAAATAAATTAGAATGTGATGGTGCTAGTAGAGAATTTAAAAAAAATGTCAACACACCCCCTCCATTTTATAACGCAATTTCGTTGTGATATTTAATAAATTGATGTTTCTTACTAATTGTAGTCAAATCTCTTAAATGTGTATATTATAGCTTTAAGGTTCCATTTGGAGTTGTTTTATTAATAATAGTATTTATGTAATTATTATTGTAATAGTGTCTGTCATCTTTGAAGGTCAATGATTGAAGGCGATTTCGAGACTGGATAGAGAGCACGGCTGTGGATTTGTATTTTTTATAATTAACTAAGAAATGTGATCAAAAGCTAATAATTGTAGATTTGATAAAATAGAATGATAAGGGTTGTTTATATACAGTTACGTCTTCAACGTATGTAAGCAATACGTTTTCAGGGGCAAAGTAGGACAACTGAAAACGCCAGGAATCGTGTAAAAGAAGACTTTATCAATTACTGTCTTTATTCATTTAAAAAAAATATATTACAAATTTTGAACTAGGATTAAATTTATTCACAGCCTATGAGTAAAATATGTTTATTGTTGCCATCCTGCCAGTATCATTGTGTAGCAAACATCTTTTTTAAAGGCAATAATTCTTTATTAGTGTGATAATTATTCAGTCAAATGTTACAAACCTCCAAAAAAAAAATTAAAATAAGTAATAAAAAATATATAAAAATCAGAAAAATTGTCTCAAAACATTTTAAATTAAAGAGATTTCAGCTATTTCACAAATATGAAAAGTCTTTTTTGTACTATTATGCACCTATTCTTTTGCTTTGGTTTTTGATCTAATGAACACTGCCATATTAGAAAAGCAAGGCCAACAGAATTGTTAAAAGACATGTTGTGTTGTATAAAATCGTATTTCATACTCGACCTACTATTTCACTCAGTGTCCTTTGTTTAATCAATAATACATTTTCAAAAATATCATTTGCTTAATCCTACAGGGCAGTTATATTATTTGTAATACAGCATTTGAGAATGTGATCTCTAGTTATGCTGAAATCAAATATTGACAAATTATTAACAAACTTTTTAAAAATTTAATTCTATTTCCTTTAAGATTTAATATAATTAGAAGTTTCGATAATTAAAAAAAAAGAACATTTATATTTTTCTTATGGTTACAATTTATATTAATTTTTTTTTTAAATACCTGGAGATCACTATTGACAAAAAAAAATTGTTTTTATCCAATATTGTTAAGTAATGTTGTAATTTTTATTAACTATGATTTAATTCCTGTTATATGCAATGCACTCTTCAATGTCAATCATTATAAAAATGTTATGTTATATATGTATGTAAATTTAAATATATATGTACAACATGAGACATTTGACAGACAAGCAGCTCAGCTCTAGAAACTAAACTTATATTAGCAAGAATTGATACTTAAGTTGTTTAGCTTGGTGGTGAGTCTCTTATATAAATATTTAAAAAAAATATATTAAAAGAAAAAAAAGTAAATTAAATGTTTTGTAAATATATATTTTGATATTTATAAAATATATGTTTATATGGTAAATTATTATCATATAAATAGAGAAAATTAATATATGTGTAATTGAGATCTCAGATTCATTTCTATTTGAAAAGTTGCAGCTTCTTCAGTGTTTAATTAATTACTAGCATGAATTAAAGAAAACGATAGCGTTTTATTTGCTCTAGACATTTCACCAGCAAATATATTTAAAATACTATCAAGTGCTCAACGAAAAGAAACTTACCATGTTAAGAGCAAATGAAAAATGTCAATTTTCATTATATTCTTAATACAAAATTAGAAAAATTAAAAAAACTTTTGTGTCTAGGCATTTAAATTAAATTACACTTAACAATACATATTCTAATTGTCGTATAATTATATGTTGAATGAACAGTAGCAGTTCATCGTTCAAATCATTTTACTATTTTATATTCATATCTTGAAAATGTTGTTATATTCATTTCTTTCATTAATAAACATTTATTTTTTTAAAATAATTTATTTTAATTACAAAAAAATGTCTTTTTTGTTATTAGTGTAGGAAAACATATTTTGTATTTATATTTATATTTTGGGGAGAAAGATTGTGTATAGCTGCTCAAATTAAAACTTTTGTTGGCGTTCTGATAAAATGTACAAATTTATATATTCAATGAAAAATTTCTTTTTAGCTGTTTGAATATGAAATACCTCAAAACGTCTTTTTAAAAACTACAAGGCAATAGTTAATGTACAATTTGTTACCTACCTCATCTTGTAAAAAAATTTCTAATATATGAAAAATTTTGAACAGTAAATAATGTCTATTTCGATGTGTACAGTCAATTTTGGTAGATTTTGAATTCGCTCATCGAAATATCGCTAGTCAGAGCTTAATCAAAAAGAAACATCATGTAGTTATGTTGTAGTGCCAAATCTTATCATATACCATCATATTTGGCACTCCAAGGGATAAATAACTGTTGCATTTATTTGATTTCTGGTTGTATGTTTTCCTAATGGGTAGTTTAATAAATGTAAACTAATTGTTGTAAATGTCATTAAAGGTATAGATTACAATATTTGTAAATGAAACTCCATTTGTGCACATATTGCTCCAAAACCAACTATATTGAATGTTTCCTTCTTTACTTACAGTTAACAGTTAACTTGACACTATGTACGCATTATAATAATGAATGAACGCTTTAAATAATCATAAGTCTATTTTTATTTTACCTTTTACAATAATTACAATATTTACAAATATGATTATTTTTATCTGCTATCTACTTCCTCAATTGTTGCACATCTTTCACAATCCTGTCGTGAGCCTCTAAAATATTTATATTATTTTCACCATCTATCGCCTTTTCAGAAGCTTCTTTGAATTGCCTAAAAAGTAAATATTATAGTTATAGATTTTGCTCAAAACCAAGAAGGACAAAACATTAGAGGTAAGTACATCAATGGTTCAAAATGAAACAAAATGATGAAAACTTGTGTTACAATTTAAATACTGAAAAGAAAAAATGATAATCAGAGATTTATTCTATTTTAAAATATTAAATTAAAATTTAAAGGACAGTTAGAAACCACATAAAAAGAAGTTGGGTTGAGATATGCCAGTCCAAGTAATCACATTGGATTTTGGAAAACCGTTGTATTTATTTCTATTATAAATGTTTTATAAAATAGGATATAATGAATATAAAACCGTTGTATTTATTTCTATTATAAATGTTTTATAAAATAGGATATAATGAATATAAAACCGTTGTATTTATTTCTATTATAAATGTTTTATAAAATAGGATATAATGAATATAAACTTATTTTATTTTTATGAGGCTCTTATTTTATTAATGCAAATAAATAACTAAATATCATTGCTAAAATATAAAAACTCAAAATGAGAAAAATTGTACACAATAAATCATTCAAACCAAATAAACACATTGAACAATTTGGATAACCAACCAGACTTCAATTATCACCTTGACTTGTATGATCTGATTACCTAAAAACAAGTGCCACGCGCAGCATTATTTTTTTTACTTTTTAAAAATAATAATTCTTCTTTATATGTAAATATTAATTAATATTTTACATGGCGAGTAGGTTATATTTTACATAAATGACTGGTGTCGTTCAGTACATAGATACTGACATAGATACTATAGTACAGACATATAGATACTGATCTAATGAACCCCAGCTTCGGAATTTGAGACCAGCTGTGCAGATAAATTTTTTATTCTAGTAACATATTATAAACTATACTATAACAGACATGAATTGGCCCTATGAAGGCAAAGACCTTCCTGAATTCATCTATCCCTCTATAAAATTGGCTTAATTAGGGAAAAAACTTGACAGTTGAGTGTGATCTCAAGTATATAATCTTTCCCACATCAAGTTTGGCTTAGAAACTAAATATTTCCTTACAAGTGCTGAACCTAATCTTTACCCTTTGTAGGGAAAGAGTTCTTTTATCTTATTTTACATATCTTTCATACTTATATTTAAAGCAGTGGTAGAGAGGAACGCTTTCAAGTTAAAATTACGTGACACACATCTTGTTGCGACCTCGGCTAACAGGTCAGGAACCTCAGGACCATACAGATTTTATATGAGAAACCAATCACGTTAGAAATAAGCATATCAAGGCAAAGCAAGTCAAAACTGACCATCGGTGAAGCCACAAGGCATTTTGAAAACGTAGTTTTAGCAAAACTCATCTTACTCATAAACCCTATATTAACATTTTTACATTAATTTCACTTAAAAGTAGGTAAATTTGTTGATATGTTCGTTTTTGACTTAGCTCTGTATTTAATTTCATGTGAAAGCTTTCGTTTCCATTTATCCCAAATTGATATTTTTGATAGTTAAATATTGAAAATATGTTACCACTGATCATTCAAAATTTGGCCAAAAGACAATATTGTATCAGTTTTAAGATTTATTGATAAAACATTGCTTGTTTTCTAAGTTCAAACCATTCAAGAAATAACTGAGACACAGAAAGACCAATGGTCTGTTGAATGAAAATATATTAAATTTGGACATATACAACAGTCTAAAAGTGCGTTTTGAAAGTTTGACACAATTGCAAGAAATTGAAACATATATATATATATATAAACTGTAACTCAAAAAAATTAGTGAGAATTTCAAAGGAAAATATTAACAGAAAAGTAGTAATGATGTAATGGTATGTCCAATGATCGCCTGACAAAGAAAATATGAAATTATATAAAACCTAACGCATATATAATAGTGCAGAATCATATTATGAAAGATAGTCTACAAAACTTGAACAACCCCCCTATTTTTATCGTAAAATAATTAGATTTTATTATGAGTGATCGGGCAATCCAATCTATTGCAGTATTGGATGATGCATTGGACAAATTGTCGTTTTCAGGTATACAAACTACAATTTCCGATTTTTTTCAAAGCTCAACTTAATTTTTTTTCTCGCAAATTCAATATGTATCTGTTTTTTAAGTCTATTGTTTTATTGTTAAATAATGACAAAGTATGGTTTTTATTCTAATTACGTATTTATTTTTTTCTAACTGCTTTTAGTTATGTTTGTCAAAAAAATTCTTCATTTCAATATTCAAAAATAGCAATCTCAAGGAAAGTAATGGGCGTAAATTGTATTGTTGTACATATATATACAATATTTTAATAAAATACATATATTTTTTCTATATTGCATTGAGTATATACATATTTTATTATGAACCTCTATATACCAAAGTCAGTCAGAAATCACCTCAATAAATCGAACCTCGCTATATCGAAATCCACGATAATTTGAAGTTTTCTCGTTCCCCCTGAGTTTTGATATAACGAGGTTCGACTGTAGTTGTCGAAACGTTTTAAGGAATTATATAAATTAAGAAGTTAAGATGACTGGAGAATGGTTTTTTTCCCAATTTAAAAAAAACATAAGGATATTTAAAACTTCATATCAACTATTCGGCTGGATGAAGTGTCCTGATCTTGTAGCTTTAGGAAATTTTGAAGCTATTTACAGTCAATAACAAAAACTATTTTAGATAAAATATGTTTCACACTTTTAAAGAATTTTAATTAATTTCCATATTTTGCTATTGAATCTCAGACTACCACAGTATTAAAATTATATTTCAACAACTAATTATTAACTTCCTGTGTTTTTGCAAAGTACAAAGGGTATTTGTTTATTTTCAGAATAAATTGAATCAAAATACCTGTTTCTATTTCTATACTGTTCTTCCTGTAATTTGTATATGTCATCAAAAGTGTGCCCGGTCAGCCTCAGAAGATTTAAAGTAAAGCAACCGCCTGCCAATCCCATCATTGAGCCTGCAACAATTAAATATAAATAAAATTTATATAAATATCGCCAAAATAGAACAATCACAATCTTTTCCAATAGTTTAAACTGATTGGAAAAGATATCTTATCTTTATCAGAAGAAAAGAGAGTGCAATGTTATACAAACCCAGCGTTCCTCCTACTATTACTCCACGAACACCGTAATTAATCCTATAAATGGCTCCACTGAGAAGACCGGCGACGATGTAATTGAAAATTGATGGTTCACCTATGTAAGCATGTAAGGATGTGACAAAAGAACTGAAACATAAAAAAATATATATAAATAATTTTTAAATATTTTTTATTTTGAAGAGAAAAGATTTGTCCTGGCCGGGATTCAAAGGGGTCGTCTGCCTCTCTAGTGCAGTGCTCTAACCACTGAGCTACCAAGGATCGTATCCAAATCAGACAAATCCATTCTCTTCACTGATCCTATTTATTCTCTTATCTAATACCTCTTTATCTCTTATTCAATCCGATTTAAAAATATTCACCATCAAAAGAACAATAAATAAAAATAAATTTATATACATAAATAATTATATGACCATCCAATAAATTATCATAAATATTTATTTATTTCATGGTTCTGATGCTACCTTGAGTGAGCTAAGGCTGGAAACGGTAGAACGGTAGTCTCAGATCATTTTGTACCTCTTTGAAACCTCCAATTCCTTTCAGTTTATTTTGTTTTAGGGAAAAGGTATTATTTTGTGAACTGTCGCTATTTAAGAGGACTTAACCCTCCAAAACTGGGAATTATTTTTTTGAAAAATATTTGTTTTGTTTTTTCCATTTTTCTATTCTTATAGTGATACAGAACTAAAGAAAAATAATTTTAAAAATTTGCACTATACTGACTGTCAATATTTCCCATTAAAAAAATTATACATTCACACAAATATATTTATATGTATTTCTGTCCAAATCATGCGGAATAAGGGTATGTCACGGAAAATGCATTTACATACGTGTGACGAAAATAAAGGACAAAATAAATATGAAAAAAAGTAATATGGAACCATCTGGGTGATTACCACAAGAATAACCTTACATGAATATGACTACAAAAAGACAAAAACAGGACCGAATTTGCTCCTTGGTGTTTATATTGTAAAATGTGAATGTAAATTTACAATTCTGAGAAAAAGAAATTTTTCACTTCCTGCATTGAAGTTCTTGACAAAGGTTCCTACATTCCTCACCTGTCAAAGCTTCCATAGTTCTCACAGTGAGAAAATAATAAAATTCAATGATTATTGAATTGGAAATATTTTTTCATCTCCACCCACACCATTTTCTTATCAATATTAATACAGTCAACTAATAATTATTCAACAATTATTAAGCTTATTTATTGAAGCGAAAAGAAAATTAAAATCATTTTAAAGTTAACCATAGTGAATAAGTTATTAAAGTGGAGATAATAAAAACAATGAAATCTCATAACCAGTTTCTTAGCAAAAATTTAATTTTTATGTTAACACCATTTCAGGTTAACACGCTTTTATGTAACAAACATCAAGAACAGCCAAGATAAATTACAAGGTAAATTACAATATACATATAGGATGGAAATAGTTGGGGGGTGCAGTGAAAATAAAAACACTAAATAAGTGAGGACTTATTTATTGATTGTGCCGACATTTCGACCTACTATGTAGGTCATCTTCAGGGCTATGAGAGAAAAAAACAGACAAAACAAAACAAACTATAAAAAAACATTACAGTACCAAGAAGTAATAGAAAAATAGAACAAAAAGTGAAGGATAATTATCATTATGATATATGAATTAAAAAAATACAGAATAAATGTACAAAAGGGTGATAATGCAAACGAAATACAAAGAGAAAGAAAAATGAGAAGGTAAACAGAAAGATACAAAATGAAAAGTATAAATATAAAAAGGTGAGATATAAAATTTAGTTTTTACTTTGACTGGACCCCCCAACTATTTCCATCCTACATTAGATCTTCCAGTCAACTATTTTCCTCTATATACAATATATATAATTACAAGATAAATTACAATATATATATATATATATATAAAATTACAAGACAAATTACATGCAATAATTAAAAAGACTGAAGATGGAAGGGGACATTAGTGTGCATAGCAGAAACATATTAAATTGACTATGAAAACCATTTTACTGGAATCGTATAAGTAACTATAGAGACATCATGTAACTAAGTCAAATAAAATTCTATCTCCTCTCATGCTAATTTTCATTCTGAGTATAACTCATATATGGCATTTGTACGCAAAGGCATGTGCAATATATGGCACTTTTAAGCGCACAATAGTGTAGCTTATCCCTAAAAGTATATTTCTGTAAAATATAAGATAATGAATTCTCATTTTGTCATAAGATAATCACTTAAACAAGATAACTATTCTTCATTTAAAATTTCCTAATTCTTAAAGGTTAAGTCTGCACAGTTCAATTTTTTTTTTTAAATAGAGCAAACATGTTGAAGAACCAATAAGATATCGAAATAGACACATTGAAAAATTCATAAGATACTTAATCTCGGATGAGAAGTTCAGGGAATTTAAAAAAGTAATCAATTTTAATTATTTTATTAAAATAGTATAAAAAATGTATAACTCACATATATAATCCAGTAAAAAGGCTCACCCTCCAACTCCATTTGAAGGCACCCTTTGCAAAACTCACTGTGACATAGTTCTGAAGCTCCCTCTAATAAAAAGAATTCAGTTAAAAACATATTTTAACAAAATTATCAAAAAGAAAAATTAATAATAATCAACTATGGAAAAATAGAGTAACAAATAAAAAATAGAACAATAACAATTCATATTTTATAACTGAACTAGCTGTGCCTAACTGTTGTGTTTCACTTGCAATAAACTCAGACTGATGCCTATATATAAACTATTAAAATAACTTTAACTTAACTAACTTGAAGCAAATACAAAATAACCTTTTAACTATTGTATATATAGGCCGTAAAGATGTTTGGCCACAGGTTTTGTGTTCTTGCAGACATGTTTAGCTAGTCCAAGAGTTGCACAAAAACCTTTATTTACTTATTTTTTTCCAAGGTACAGTGACTGGTGGTAGACTGTCCATAACCTCCTGATCAGTCCTCAGGGGCCGGCTCACCAGTTGGCTACACAATTCACCTTCCCAAAACAATCAGTCGAGGGAAAGGAAACTGGGGGGGGGGGGTAGGAGGGGTGAACATTTGGTTTACTTGAGGAAACCTTGGACAGGATTGGATTGGAACTCTCAACCTTTAGCTTTGTAAGTTAGTGCACTTTAGAAAATGAATTAATCCTCCTCTTCACTGACCCCATACAACAAATATATTGTATTATTGGCAGTATAAATAAGTTTCTGCCATTTTTAATAAAAAATTACGATTTTATTGTAAAAAAAAAAACGGTCATTATATTTTATTTTTTATATCTTCCAACACTATCTACTACTTTTACCTATCTTTCAAGCACCATTCAGATACCACATCAGAAAAATTTCACTTCTTTTGACGTTATCCAATTTTTCGTAACTTCATGTGAAGTGAAGTGCTGAAGAAAATTATCTGCTGCTAATCCAATATCAACAGGTTTTCAAGATTATGTTGTAGGCTGATGTCCAAACTTATTATATCCTTTATGACAATTTCAACATAGATAAATCTCCTAACAGTGGAAACTTTATTAATACTCCTAATATATATGCTATATATTTCCTAGTCGCCAAAAGCAGTAACACAATCTAAGCAATTTTACCCTCCTCTTCAATATATTGTATATATGACTGCTAAATGCAAAATAGCTTAAAATAAAAAACCAACCTTTGCTTCAAAATGGTGTTTGAACTTGGTCGCCTCATTTCTCTCAATAAAATCCATATAAGCTTTACGGGAATAAATAAAGCCGCCATAGCAACCACCAGCAAACGCTCCAAAGATAGTAGTTTGGTAAATTTGAGAAAATTCAGGGCTATAATCACCAAACTCACTACAAAATAAATCATCTATAGCTTGACCTGGCTTTACAAACTATCCTTTACTGCATTGAAGTTAATGAGGATGTATTACTGACTCTAAAGAAAAGATCTTGAATACCCTGTCCCAGGCAGTTTGGTCATTACTGGCGGCTTGTATGGCATCAGGTGCCACGACCGCGGCACACAGCAGGCGACCACTTCTCAAGCTTTGCCTCAACATCTCTTTATCTCTTCAAAATACTTTCCTCCAGCTCCAGGAACCGGGAGTTTATGAAGGATGCATGTGATGATAGTATGGAAGGTTAGCATTCGGTATCAGCGAGGTATGTGTGCTTTGTAATGGTAATATCAACAAAGTTCTTCAGATTTGAATTATTTTACGATCGTTTGGGTTCCAATCAATTCATTTGTTTAAATAACGATCCCATGGAGCTTGTGGCTAAACAAATTGTAGTTATCATTATTATCTATCCTCGCCTGTCGCATAAGCCGTTTTTATGAGTCCCTTTGTAGATTTCCCCAGTGGTCCCTATCATGCATCACATTAATTCTACCATTCCAATTCTTTCCTCTTTTCGCGAATCCTTTCTTCAGCACGTCACACATTTTAATATCCAATGAAATATTTATCTTATATAACTTTATTTGATACACTAACCGCCCCTCATTATTAGTCCAAATAAAGAAATATTTATTCTAAAGTACGAATATTCAACCCAGTTCTTCTGGAGTCTGATAATAGCTCATAAGATTATGCCGACAATTCGACATTCAAACTAATACATTTCTAGTGATTGTGCTCTGTGTAATATCTTGTACTGATTCAAGTCCAATCTGGCAATTGCTAATAATTATATTTTATATGGAAAAATGAGTATCCCAAAATTGTAGCGGTTTTATCCAAGTTCTCAGTCATTCTCTGCTGAGCCTTCTGGTTATATACTAATCCATCCTGTATTAACTTCGTTTGTGGCTTCTTATGTTCAGTTGTATATCTTCTTCCCGCTAAGTGTCAAGCCTCCGATGGTGGTCAACTTCTTGCGTTTTTAAGCGAATATATTTTGATTTCCTGATAGTAGGTATCGCTGGTTCCCCCTTCGCCACTCTAATAATAGCACCTTTCCATTTCCTACATCCGTCCAACCACTCTCATTACAATCTGGATACGCATTATTCTACATTCTGTCACAATTAAATCCTGATTCACTCTCATTCTAACCTCGAGAACTGGTGCATTATCTTCAATAAAATTTAGGAATTATAAATTCAACATTATAACTTAACTAGGAATATAAACAGTCTTACTTCAACTGCAATTCATCTTATTTGTCTTCTGCATTATTGCAGCTCTTTGCTCTAACAATTGTGTCCTCTTTGGGTAAACAGACAAGTCTTTCGATACGAGATTTTGGATCCCATACTTACCTAATTAACTGAATAAAAATGTGGTATGAAATTTTGCCAATTGGTGTGATTCTAGTAAGCGGAATTGCTTTTACTCCAATATTTGGTTTCTATTTTTATAAATTCATGCAATATGGGAATGTAGGTATTCATCAGTATATATAAATTAATATACTTTTTTATAAATATATATAATCTTGATTATAATTTACTTTTTCAGCCATACAGGCGTGATATAAGAAAAGACCCATTTGATCAGGGATTGCTTCATAGAGACATATATTTATTCAAAAAACCATATAAGATACAAGTAAGTCTTTATTAAGATAGAACAATTTTTAAAATAATAAATTAACCTTTTAATATCAATCAATTTTTTATTTCACTGTCACTCTGGGCGATGCGCTTTTCTTGCTTCGTTTTATGTACAAAAATGAAAAGTTTAAAAAACATTCATAGTTAAAGTTCAAATATTTAGTTTTAAGAGGAATTGAATAGAATTTGAGTTCTACGAAGCTGTATATTTTATTATTATCTTAATTACATCTATAAAGATTTTAAAATGCTGATAGAGTATTAGACCAGATACGAATTTTTCGGTACCTAAGTTGGGTATTCAGAGAATATAAAGGAGAATTTTCAAAACCAGAATCTATTTATCTTGCTGATTTATTTTTCAACAAGTTGTTATAAGGTTAGGCTGATGGATGTCGGTAGCCTAGGCAACGGTAGACAATTACGATCATTTGCATCCAAAAATAGACTGATCGACCCTACTAATGGAAACAGTTCTCTTACCATCATACAAATGGACGACAAATATGTTAAGTTATCACCACTTTAGAATTTAATATAATTGATTTTATTTGAAATGAATAACCAACATGTTTTTATTAAGGTAATTTTAATTGTTTACATCAATCCAAAAATATCTAATATCTATTAAGTTTTAAAGACGAATGAGTCTTTACCCTTGAGTTGTGACGCCACATGAACTCAGCAAGATAGGAAGTCAAAAAAGTGTGGTTAGTTAATCGTCTTCGTTTGTTACCCCACTTTGCAGATCCCCATAATCGTTCAATATTTGCCAACGTTCTTGGGGCAACAAAATTGCCACTGTGGTTCACAGTTTTATAGAAATAACCCAGCTTGTACAGACTCACGTATATCTTCCAGATATCGGACACTACAATACTTCCAGGATGGATCCTTCTTTCTATTTCTGCTAATAGTGTTACCTCCAATCTATCCTGCAACAGTTCTAGGAAACATTCATTTTTCTTGCTGCAGATTCCACTACTCACACTTCCAAATTATTTTACTCGCACTTGAAAACTTACATTAAGTTGGACAGAATCATTAATGGAAGAGTAAGTACTTAAATAATTTATATGCTTGTAGGGTCTGGACAACATTCCCGATGAGGAAAACTCTGGTGACAACAAATCTGACTAGAAAGAAAATCGATGTAAATAAGAAAAATAGAACGTTCGTTTTTTTGGTACTTATGTATTGGTTTTATGTACTTATGTGTGTAATTATTTTTGTTAATTAAACAAAGAAGCTTCTTTTCATTGATTACTCAATACTCCATATAGCTTAACTAACGATAAGTTTTAAAAACCAAGTAAATACTGTTATATTTCACAAAAAAATCGGTACGTCTATTTGGTAGTGATGGGCCAGAAATTACGAACTGTTACTTTTTCACTGTTACTCAAAAGTCACAGGTCTACCTGTGATCACAAATTCATCAGTAACAGTTCTAAACTGTTCTTCACAGTGATTGGCGACAGAACCGAACGGATTGAAGCGTGATTGTTATTGTGACTACAGTAACAGTTCTAAACTGTTCTTCGCATATGGGCGACTGGTCGTCGGCGAACGGAATTGAAGCGTGTTTGTGACTACTATTACTACCTTAATTTGACTCAATTAATTTTACTGTAGAAAATTAACTGCACAGTAATAAATTTAAATTATTAATATAATTTAAATTTATATATAAATAAAATAAAAGGGAAAGTCAGATATTTATTTACAGCTTGTTTATTGTAAAGTATTAATATTTACTTGTAAATTACCTATACAAAAACTTATTTTTTTAACTTTTTAAAAACTTTATTTGCATTATATTCTGTTCTTTATCATTGAAAACAAAATAGCGATTTCATATGATCTGACTATTTTTGAAATAAATGTTTATAAATTTTTTATGATGTTGTTTAGTTCAATATTGGATTTTCTATGATTTCTGTTTGTATATAATTCCGGGTGTTTTGTACACTGCATCCTAAATTAGTTGTTTTGTTAACCACTTACAAAAATATACAGTCATATGTTTTATTATTATGTTGATATGTGTGAACGTTGTCTGAACCTCATTAAGTCAGTTATCCCACATTTCATAACCCCATATTAGAAAATATCTCTTTTCCGAATTGAGAGGAACGGCATTTTTTGACGTACGCTACGGTGAGCTCACCTGCGAGACGTCAATGAAGAGAGGAAGCTCTGACAAGATTTAGGTAAGCCACTTTCATTTAAGTTCCTTTCTTTATTGGCAAATTGTCCGAGGACGACTTACCGAGTCGTACCGTATCTCAATTAAATATTTTTATTAATTTCTCAACCGCGTTTCATACAAAATTTATGGTCCTCCGGGGCCGGATTAATTAATTAAGAAAATTAGTTAATTATTTTCTCAATTCGGAACTTAACCAAACAAAATTTAATTTTTCATTTTTTTTATATGTCGCATAGCAACCACTAGGCCGTTCAGAGAGACTTGCTTACGCCTCTTCTAACCTCACCTCACGCTGCTTCTCCCAACTATTACGACTTCGTTAAGTTTCGGGAAGAAGCGAACTGCAATTTTTCTATAAATTTGGTACAACTTTAGCAAATTCATTTTTTCTCTCCAGAAAATAGTACAATTAAATTAGTTGATATTTGAGTTTAATTAAAGTTTAACTTTGTTTTTCCTGAATATTTTTCTATACATTTTTTGTCTCACTTTTATTTTAAATTATTTCAAGATGGCGGAAGATAAAATTAAGTTTTTAATTAAAAAGAGGGAAAAATATTTTCATAAAATTCAAATTGTTTATGACTTATCGAAAAATCTTACAAAGGAAAATTTTCCAATTTTTTTATCCCGAATGGAACAAATTGACATGGATTACCAATCATTTGATGAAATTCAAGATCAAATTATGGAATTTGCTTCTAAAACAGAATCTCCCGAAAATTTCGACACGGCTGCTAGATCTCAAGCCTGCGACGAGTTATACTATTCAGCAAAGGCAGTAGCCTCGCAGTATGCTAAGCCAGCTACTAGTACTAGCCTGTCTACGAAAAATGAGAGACCCGATATAGGACACGCGAAACTTCCAAAAATCAATTTACAAATATTTTCCGGCGATCTTCAAGAGTGGCCCAATTTTTACTCTCTGTTTCGGTCCCTGATTCATGAAAATCGACAAATGGCCTCATCTGAGAAATTTTACTATTTACGCTCATTTTTGAGAGGCCCGCCTTTAAAATTAATCGAATCGATTCATTTGTCCGATGATAACTATCAGATTGCATTTGAAACTTTAGTTGATCGGTACCAAAACAACCGGCTGTTGGCTAATTTTTACTTGGAAAAAATTACGAATTTTAAACCGCTTTCCCAAGAAAATCTTCAAAATTTGGAAAGGTTATCTGACGTTTTCCTAACTAATGTTGCTGCACTCAAGGCCTTAAACCTACCAGACTTATCTGATACACTTCTGCTTCATTTCGGTCATCGTTGCTTGGATTTGGAAAGCAAAAAATTATTCGAAGCCAAGTATTCAGGGGTTCAGTATCCAACGTATAAACAATTTTCGGATTTTTTAACTGAACGTTGCAAAATTCTCGAACTGAGTTCTCCATCTAGGACTGAGTCTAATTCAAACCAACGTGCAAATTTCCCACGAACAACCTCTTTGATCACGACCAACCCGCATCACAGTCGAACTTCTTCTTCACCGCCAAATAAATCTGCTTCCACCGCTCATATTGTATGCCCGCTTTGTTCATCTTCACATAAGTTACATCATTGTGAAACATTTCTGAAGCAAAGTGTAGATGCCCGCTGGGAGACTGTGAAAACTTTGAGAAAATGCTTTAATTGCCTCGGAAACCACATGTTGTCAAAATGTAACTCCAAAGGGAAATGCATCTCATGTGGATCCTCGAAACATCATTCACGTTTACACCGCTCTACTTTCACAGCTCCACATAGGGAATCACTTGAAAATCCGCCTCCTATGCAAGCACTATCATGCAGTGCCCGTACTTCCCCATCCACTACTGCGTACTCCACGGTATTGCTGGGCACAGCAGAGGCTTTTCTTACAGCTTCGGATGGTAGGAAGGTTCCTATACGTCTAGTTGTGGATCCTGGTTCTCAGGTGTCATGCATAACCAGTGAAATGGCCCAACGGTTAAATTTAAAGCTCAAGAATTGCCCACTGAACATCACAGGCATCGGCAACCATGCTACGACAAGCAAGACGAAAATGGTTTCTTGCACTCTGACCCCTAAACACACTCGAAACAATTCTATATCCGCAGAAGCCGTTGTTCTTCATGAAATTTGTGCAGATTTACCGGTTACGACGCTCTCAAATGAATTCAAAAATCGATTTTCCTCCATGTTATTGGCCGACCCGGCTTTTCACGTAAAAGGCAAAATAGATTTTCTTCTGGGTGCGGACCTCTATTCCGAAATCCTTTCCGACGACAATAATTCCGTCATCAGGGGTAATCCGTCAGCTGTGAAAACTTCCTTTGGGTGGATTTTATTGGGGAAAATTACCGAAACAGCAGAAAAAAGGGTCGTATCGCTTTTAGGTTGCACCTCGCCACTTGACATTGGACTGTGTCTGGAAGACTGAAGAGGTCGCATCAGTTGCACCGCAGAACCCGGAAGACGAATTGTGTGAGCTACATTTTATGAACACCCACCAAAGAACACCCTCTAGCCAATATATAGCTTATCTTCCTTTTAGAAACACCAAGGCTCCAAGGCTGGGAAATTACCGCGAAACCACTCATAAACGACTTCTGAACATGGAGAGCAGGCTCAAGCGGGCAGATTTAGAACCTCAAAATAACGTCTTATTCCAGGAGTATTTGGACATGCCACACTTGAAATTAGCTTGCCAACCCTCACTATATGTCATCCCGCATCATGCTGTGGTAAAAGGTACCAGCTCTAATACGAAACTCCACGTAATTTTCGACGCTCCGGCCAAGGATACCCTTGGATTATCATTGAATGACCGCTTATACACCAAGCCGAAGCTTCAGCTGGACTTGGCAAATATAATAATTAAGGCTAAACGTAGAGTCGGACCCCTTAAACCAAGCCTTACTATTCCCAGTTTGGAACTCTGTGCATCTTTGCTGTTAGACCGCCTTATTGAATCCCTCGAAGTGTTCCGAACCGCCATTACCATCACAGCGACGCATTTATATATGGACTCCACAGTCGTTCTCTGCTGGATCCACAATCCGCCACACCGATTGAAAACATTCATCGCCAATAGGGTAACCGCCATTGTAGAGATCACCCCACCTGACCTGGGGTTTTTCAGGGTGGGCGGCAGGCTCAGGCATTCAGAGCTCATGTATGATACCAAGCACGCCCTCATTTTGCACAAGAAATCGCATTTAGCAACCCTTATATGTGACTGGTATCATCAAACCACAATTCACGGAGGCGCTCGCGTAAAGCAGGCGTTCATGCAACGAAGATTATGGATACCAGGACATCGTCAACTAATCAGGATGCGCATATTTAGGTGCCTGTCATGCTACAAACCCAAGGTCACGGCAAACCAACCTTTAATGGCAGATTTACCACTTTCCGGATTTTTCCATGTCCGCGCTTTCACCAATATTGGGATTGATTTTGCTTGCCCTTTCCAGATTAAGGAAAGTAACCGCCTGAAGGATTACATTTGCTTCATCGTCTGTATGGTCAATAAGGCGATCCATTTGGAATTCGTCTCCGATCTTAGCACCAGTGCATTACTTGCTGTGTTGTACCGTTTTATCGCCCATCGTGGATTATTTTCGAATATCTCTATTCATAAATTTCTCCAGAGACACGCTGAAGATATTCACGACAATTTAGCCAAACGTGAGATTATTTGGCATTTTAATCCGCCCGCGGCTCCTAATTTTGGTGGCATTTGGGAAGCTGGTGTCAAATCCGTGAAGCGCCACCTAGTTCGCGTTATGGAAAGTCGGACACTAACTTTTGAAGAATTCACCACGCTGATCACCCGCATCGAAGCCGTTCTTAACAGCCGTCCGCTTTGCGCTATTTCGTCCGACCCCAACGACGATGTCGACTATTTGAGCCCTGGACACTTCCTCATTGGAGGACCACTATTGGCTGCGCCGGAAGAAGACTTTACAGACACCAATCTACACCGCTTATCCCGCTGGCAAGTTCTCCAACAATCGCTCCAGAGCTTCTGGAAGAGGTGGAGTCATGAGTACCTCCAGACTATGATCAGTCGACCTAAATGGACCCAAAATTCCCCGAATCCTGCCATAGGCGATGTGGTTATGATTGTTGGGCAGAACACCAAGCCTCTGCAATGGCCCCTGGGAAGAATTGAAAAACTTCTACCTAGTCGTGATGGAGTAGTACGGTTGGTGCAACTACGAACCACCTCCGGTTCAATTACACGGCCTACCAATAAATTAGTTCCCCTTCCAATAAACTAAACTTTACTTTACCTTTCATATATCATGTTTTTGTTTTGTTAGTTCATTTTTGTACATATTTTACATTGCAAGTTCGCTTCTTCTGTTCTAAAGTTTATTGTTACCTAATTACAAAATTGCTATCAATTTTGGGTGGGCGGTATGTTTAGTTCAATATTGGATTTTCTATGATTTCTGTTTGTATATAATTCCGGGTGTTTTGTACACTGCATCCTAAATTAGTTGTTTTGTTAACCACTTACAAAAATATACAGTCATATGTTTTATTATTATGTTGATATGTGTGAACGTTGTCTGAACCTCATTAAGTCAGTTATCCCACATTTCATAACCCCATATTAGAAAATATCTCTTTTCCGAATTGAGAGGAACGGCATTTTTTGACGTACGCTACGGTGAGCTCACCTGCGAGACGTCAATGAAGAGAGGAAGCTCTGACAAGATTTAGGTAAGCCACTTTCATTTAAGTTCCTTTCTTTATTGGCAAATTGTCCGAGGACGACTTACCGAGTCGTACCGTATCTCAATTAAATATTTTTATTAATTTCTCAACCGCGTTTCATACAGATGTATTTTCATTTTATCTTACATTGCACACTTGGTAAAAATTTTAATAAACATTTCCGAGGAGCGAGCTGCATACCCAGTGTGAAATTATCTTATTTAAGAGAATTCACTTACGAATTGGGTAATTTCCATAGTAAACATGTTTTTTTATTTAAAATGAATAATATAAAGACAAAAAAATTTCCCTTCTGGGGACCGTGTTCGAAAAAAATCGTCGTCTTGAATGGGTTAAACCATGAGAGGAAAATTTACGTTATATAGGATATTGAAAATAATTCCATCTGTATGTATATTGATAGGATTATGGTGAATTATACAAGTGTCAAAGTGATTATTATCCTTATAGTGTGTATTCTGTGATCGTTGTATTCAAGATGTGGAATTAAGTACGCCGACGGAATCACTGTTGGTACGATTTCGACAGAATCACGAATCAGTTAGTAGCAGTTAAGCAATCACTGTTGGTAGCAATTCGACAGAATCACGAATAACAGTTAGTAGCAGTTAAGAAATCACAGTAGCAGTTAGAACTGTTACTGAAAAGTAGCAGTTAAGCCCATCACTACTATTTGGACGTCCGTTGACATCAGCGCACACAGGTGTCACTTACCTTAACTATTTGGACCATGTCAGGTTATGCTGCCTACAATGAATTTGAAATAGGCATTGCCTTTTATTATGATTGAACAGATTTTTAGGAAATGAAATAAATGAGAAACATGTGAAGACAAAATAAAAATAGAAAAAATGAAACATTTATTACAAGCAATGTTCATTAAAAACAATATTTAAAATATTACAATATGAGAAACAATGAATGTTCATTAAAAAGAACAATATCTTCGAAAATAACCATAAGGGTATCATCCCTTAAGTAAGACTCTAGATATTCTCTATTGGTGCCTCTTCTTCTCTTGTTTCCCCACTTCACTGACCCCATAGCCTTTCTATTGTTTGGGTATTAGCCAGAGTTGTGGGATCGACAAAGTTCAATTTATGATTCACTATTAAATGGGCATAGCCTTCATTCTCCAGGTTTTTATACCCTTTCCAAGAGTCAGATATGATTATTGAACCCGGGTAGAACATGCTTAATGATGAATGGTATTAATGTTGTTGGAGACCTATCAGGAACTTAAACTCTTTTGTTTCTCTACATATTCCTCCAAATATCCACTTCTGAGGCAAAATCCGTCCTCTGTTGTTTTTCTTCTGGTATATAGACTCGTCAATTTCTACATACATCCCTCGGCCTCCAATAGTTGTTGAAGTTCCCTCTTATTTAAAAGCACACACTTCTCTCATATAATTGCAATAATCACTAACTGTACCATGAGACATGTTGAGCTGTTCATCACAGAACTTTATGGAAGTCAGTTCCGCCGACCAGCAATATATAAAATGGACTATAGTCTCCAAAGGTAAACTACTATTCCTTAACAAGGTATTAACTCGAACAGCCAGGCTCTTGTTGCATCCTTTAGCATGCCATTTCCACCTAATTGCATTCCCCACTTGTAGTTTCATGTTATGTCCATTTGTACAACTCATTTTCTGCGGAATGACATTCCGCTCCTGAAGAAATAGGAGAGCTGATTTTTCATCAGTGACCCTGCGAAAAATCTTCGTTAAATTCCAAGTCATATTGAAAATAATCCAAAACACATTCACCTTCAACTTGACACAAACAATAGCAAAGCGCTTAGAAAGGTTACGATAACAGTAAGAGATAGTTAACAAAAGTGACACTTGGGGCGCTGGTGTCAACGGACATCCAAATAGACAAGTACCAAATTTTGTTGTTGTTTTGTTTTCCATAAAATTTGTATATGTGTACATATTAATAGTTTTCTTTCTTTATAGTCCATTGGTATGGTATTTATATTTTTTCTTTCATTTAATTCGTTTTTGGGAGGCAACTCCTAATTTATATTCATTATTTTTTTATTTTCATGTACTAATTAAATTGTAATTGTCTTCTACTCTAAGACATTATAGTTTAAATTTTATGTTCCGTATCACTATTCTAAAGAAACTTGCCCCAGAATAAATATGGATTTATAACCGTTTTATTATTATTATGGTCTTAATTATACCTATATTTTTTTAATTTTCTAATTATTATTCTAGAAATCCTCTTAAATTCACTTGATAATTATTAAAAACCATTTTTTATAATTACAATACTTAATTAGTCGAAAGAAATGCCAAAATGCGGAAAAATAAGTTTGTCCAGGTAATTCTTACCAATCCAAACACTGTGTGGCGAGGGTGGAAGTTCTGGTAGCGAAATGTAGACGGCGCTGGTTATCACCTACGGCACTCCCCCCCCTGTGACGTCAAATTGACGTCACGAAACTGGAGGTTACCAAAGGGAGACATTTGGTAAACTACTATATGACAATAGCTGTTATAGCCACTGATTTTTTATCGTTGAAATAAAAATAATATATATTACCAGTCACAAATTAGTATAATTTCATAGCATTTAAATTCTTTGAAGGCAATAAAAAATTTAAAAATGCATAACTGATGTTATCATATGATTGGTGTATATGAAAATTCATAATTTCATATTATTATTATTCTAGGACTACGATCCGGCAAGAAACTGGGCTTCCAATCTTGTATGTAATTTTAGAGAGAGATTTAAACTGCAACTCTTTGTAGTGGGGAATAAGACCTATTTCCAGCTGTTATTGTGGCTTGTATTTCCCGCTCTACTTTGTTATCAGCTGTAACCACACTTCCCAGGTACTTGAATTGGTTTACAGCTCTAAAACAGCTCTGAAACTCAATTTTCCATTCACCACCTTTTCCAATTTTGAGTTTTTTATTTCTTCAATGATGATTGCTGCTTGGGCTATAGGGGTAATGACGTCATCAGCATATGCTAGATGTTGGGAGATTTTCTGGTCTTTCTTATCGCAGTTCTAAAACTAGCCCGCTACTACCACCAGCTTCTAAAAAACCAAAAACTCTGGCGGAACTGCAGCGAGAGTACAGATTTCGAGAAAAACAAAAAATATTGACCGATGTTGAAGAGGAAAAACGATAAAAAATCAACAGAAAAAAATACGAATCGGCGCCTATCTAGACATGAAAAACAAAATGAAAAGAATAAAAATAAGCCAGTCAAGAAATCGAATGCAGAATATCAGCGAGAATATAGGTTGAGAAAAAAATAAAAAATATAAACGTTGAACTCTGGCCTCGCTGAAATTATACTATCGCAGGAAGCAGAATCTTCCAGGAATCTGCCACTCGTAACTAAGACACAATCATCGCATTTAAGTACGAATGCAGGAACTATAATTAAACAACACGGAGCAATTATTGAGACCTCGCCTTTGCCCACTGTGAAACAAAACCCGTTGTCCAAGGCGTCAGTGGCTGTTGTTTATATACCTACATACTGGCATCAACAGCGACAACGAAGCAGAAAACGGTGATACACACATATGGAAGGAAATTTGGTTCGACAAGCATGAAAAAAGACCTGTTGAGCTCAATGACATCACTCTAGCCCAGTTTGTTTCAAGATACAATGTCACTGCTAAAGGTGAAGTAAAAGAAGAAAAATTTCAAAAATTATAAGAAACAGAAATTATGATTTAAGAAAAGAATTATCAGAATACAAGAGAGAAATGGTTACGCTACATATGCCGTTTAGAATTGAAGAAACCGATCTTCTGAGAGACATGAAATTTTAGTGTATTTTTTTCATGAAAAAGGTCCTCTCATAATGGAACGAAGAAAAGAAGAATTATAATCCAACTTAGATTTCGATAAAATTATGGAAATTTGCGTAATATTATGTCGAGAAGATATGGAGCTCACCAATTCACAGGCTGATAATGATGGGCTTAATTAGGTTACTGTTCAAGAAATTCCAGATCCGTACCAACATCTTCTTCTAGATCCGCATTCAGGAATTAATGATGACCTAGTATCAGGGACGATGAGCAAGCTTGGGGCAATATGGAAAAAAAGATAACTTGATAGAGACTGCAGAGTTTCTTGAGTTAATGAGAAAAACAAATTTGAGCTGGCACAACATTTTATATGGTTATTAACGTCAGAAAAATTTAAATTGAAAATTCTAATCTCATAACGCAATACAGACGACCAACCATTAATCGCGGAGGAGGACTCTGTATCTATCAAAATGTTGATGATTCCCAGTACAACTTTACTGCCTTTGATGATGCTCTCTTGAGAAGAAATCCTCAGAGGATCAATCCAACTATATGGGGACATGCGCTGTGGGATGCAATTTCACTGTTTATATATCAGTTAACCAGAACGTTACTGACATAATAGATTTTCTTCACGAGGCATTGTTAGTCTATACAGAACGGGGGGAGGGGGGGGGGTCAAAACTATTGAAGAAACTTTGAACTTCCACTCATACTTGGGAGAAATTTCAATATTGATCAAGTACAATTCTTGAAAAAATAAATTAACTTAGAGCTTATTTCTGGCAGATTACTCGGGACGGCTAGATATGGTAAAACTATTGATGCAATGTTTTCACGATTCATAACCCATGTAACTTCTGACGTACACGTATCGTATTTTAGTTACCACAAACCTATTGTCACAGTATTTAATAATGATGACAATACTATTCACGGACTAAATACTGTTCAAAATTATGTTCATGGTAGAACAAACGAATCTTCTCAAGAATGATTTATATTAAAATATTAAAAATTGTTATTTTATGTGAAATAGTTGATCTTATATATTTCATTGGAATGATGTAAATAATATGAATAAATATTTATATATGCTTTGATTATTTTTTTAAGATTCTTTCATATGCCCTCTTTTTACATATTCTACACAATAATAGTTTTTAAGGAGTAAACTCCAGTCCTGCGACGGAGCTGACACACAGTTCTTTTTTCCATTGATTCTTTCTCATTTGTTAATTTTATTGTATTAATTAATTTAATGTAATCCCATTATACTCTAATACATAATAGTAGCCTGTATAGAAACCTGTATTGTTATTCTAAAGGGACTTGTGTCAGAATAAATAAAGACTTTTATTGTTATTATTATTATTATTAAATTACAGAACAAAGCATTTATAAAATAACAAAATAAACGAATTGAACAACATAATTAAAAAAGGATTTTTATTTTCACAATAACAAAGTACGACTTTTTTAATAATTTATACTAGTCTAATTGTACCAGGGCGATAGTAATTAATTAGATTTTTTTTAATTAGCTTATTTAAGTTATTTGAATTTGGTTTTCATTACCGAAAATTCTGATATGCTTTGAGTGGATGTTGATGCATTTAGAGGAAACTGAGTTGGGATTTGGAGGGAAAAAGGAATGATCGAGAAAAATACTTGAGAGCACTGCTTATTTATTAATTAATAAAAAAAACTATGACACTACCGCCCCTGAAGCGTAGTGGCAACAGTACATTGTAGTGACTGCATTCCTTGTATAGGCAAAAGTACAGTGTAGGGACTACATTGTATGTATTGGCAAAAGTACATTGTAGGGACTGCATTGGTTGTATTGGCAATAGTTCATTGTAGGGACTGCATTGTTTCCAAGCCAAAGCTTGTGCAGGGAAGTGATTTGGCCGATATCACGTTCATTCGCATTGTTTTTCCTCCAATTGAAGTTAAGGTGCCCTACTCACAGGGCTACACCGTTCCCTCATTAATTATATTATTAATTATAAATATAATATTAACAGTAATTCAATCCATAAAATATTTTTGCCTCGGTTCGCTTTATTTATGTATTTTAGTTGAAGGGGAATATTCCATTCTACAAATGTTTATCAGTAGGTTAGATGACAGGTCTTTGTCAGTGTTATAAATAGAAAAAAAGTCTATTATCTTTCTCTCTCCTTGTCCTTTCTGAGAACTAACGAGTCAATTATTCGAAAGATAATATCTCACATGCTTCATTTGGCTAGAAAACATAAAACGCCACAGTCAGTAATATTGAATAACAATTAACCATTTGCAAATTTTTATTTACCTAAATGTTATTTACATATTTACATTGTTGAGAACAATGAGCTCGTTTATGTTTTTACCAGAAAATACAAATTTCCGACTTCGTATGCCATCTGGATCAGTATTAAAAATCCGAAAAGCTGCAACAATTTTGAACATTTTCAGTTTTGGCCATTTTAACCACAAAGGGGCAATTTTTCGACGAATTCTTATACTACCATAACGAGAATAAATTGCCGTTCAAATTGAACTCCGAAAATAAAGTGGCCACTGTGTTAGATAGAGCTCATCAAGGTTTGGAAAATCCCAAATTTGCCTTTGTTTAATTATTTTTTGTACACTCCAACGGTTACAATAAAAAAAATAAATTTTGACTAAGTGATTGGAATCAAAATTGACTTTGGGATGAGGACCAAACTCCAGATTCAGGACCTGGGTAACAATCACGTACAACATAGAAATACTGCTGTCCTACTTAAGCCTACTACCGAGCATCGAGTACGTGCCATAGCATGCCAACTTCCCTGCTACTTACTACCCACGATTGATATCAAGATGGTGGGGGTATAGTTCGTATAATCAAACTATATGTAAGACATAATAATAGCCTGTATAGAAACCTGTATTGTTATTCTAAAAGGACTTGTCCCAGAATAAATAATGATGCAGTACGACTTTTTAATAATTTATACTAGCCTGATTATACTTGATAATGCGAGTGTTTACCGAGCAATGCCAGCCTTAATCTCTGAGTATAAATAGAAGGATGGCATTGAGGAAGATCAGTACTAGCGCTGAGCTGAGCGAGATATGACGCCGACATCTTTGTTCTTCCTGTTCCTGGTGGGCTCCTTCCTGGGCCTGTCCACGGCCCAGGTCTGCACCTTGACCAACTCTGAGACAAATGGATCGACCTGCGAGCGTTCGACATTGACCGACAGCAAATTGTTTGACAGCACTCTTTTGGATTCCACACTGACCAACAGCCGCGTCACCGCTGGGAGCAACGTCGTGCGAAGCACCCTTACCGGTTCGCAAGTTTCTAACTCAAGGTTGACAGATTGCACTATTACGAGCTCCAGTTTTGACGGGAAGACCTATACCGGGATTACAATGACGAACAATGTGATTGCCTAGCTCTAATTACCACACACAGCTCTAATTTACAACTTTCTGGCATTAGATTGGACTCGATGATCCTCTGAAGTTCCACTAGCCTTGCGAGTTTAGATTTCCTTTTTAGATATATTCTTACAAATTGATTCTGGATATTACTACATTGATGTGACTCCTTTTTAAACTAACTGCTGTAATTTTAGATTTAAAAATTAGGGATTTTATGCCACTGTTAGATATTTTGTCTAGTAATTTTTATTGTAAAAATATATTTCTTTGTATAAATAAAAATAAAGAGCTATTCACTTTGATCTTGTTCCATTTACCTCTTCAAATGTATTGGAATTCCTTAAGTTATCGAAAATTATAGTAAATTATAGGGACAATGACTATATAAATAATATAATCATTATCCCTAAATCAATTAACAGGAATAAAAAACAATTTTAAATGTTCATTAATAATTAACAATTCATTGTTGGACAAAAGTTAACATTAATTATTGTATAATAACAAAAATAATTGGTTTTAATAACTATAGTTGGTGATTGTAACAGGGCACCTAGTCCTCGAAAAAAGTTCAAGCCTTCGATTTTTTTTTATTATTTGACCAAATAGCGGGAATATGGAAAGCAAGCATTCTATGGGAGTTTAACAGCCGAAAAATATATTTCTAGGCGAGGGTGGAGGGTGAGGTAAGGGGGAGGGTGAGGGTGAGGTGGAGGATTTGCTATGTGAGCATGGAAATTATAATTTTTAGTTATGATGATTTTCAATATTTTCGGATTACTTTAGTAGTGCTTCATTGATTTGAGTACATATTTATCTGGAATAAATTGATTTAATCGAGTACACATACAAGCACAAGATGGTAAATTTTAGCTAAGGATGGTGAGAAAATGTGGTTTATTCACCATATGTCATGGTTATGATAAGAGTCATTTAAAGCACTTACTCCATCTCACTTTGTATAAAATGCTGACTTTTTATTTATTAATTTTGGAGTTTACTCCTTAAGAAACGATTTTCATATTTAACCCGCGGTATGAAAATTTTATGAGGAGTAAAATCGAGTTTTAACTAAAAGTGGCCCGTTTCCTTCCTCGATGAGATTGTATTATTTGTTTTATATAATAGACAGATATATATATATATATATATATATATATATATATATATATATATATATATATATAAACTACTTTATTACAACACGAGTCATATGTCGTAGCCTAATTCATACAAGCCCTTCCTCCGAGGCTGTTTTATTAGGTTTGAATGCTAATTTGTGATTTTCCGACGATGGGCTGCAAACCCAACGCCACCCCCAACCTGGAGGACCAGGGAAATTTGTTTCAGGGTTTCCAACCCCTAGGAGGGTTGCCTTAACTACGGCTTGGTGCCCCCCCCCCTGCCCCCAAATGTCATTTCCTGCACATCACAATTGTTATACCGCTATGACTCGGTACCGCCTCTGTCAGAGTTACCCGGGGAGAATATAAAATAGATAGAAATTAAAAGTAAAAAAAAAGTGTATGTGTCAGCTCTAACACGCGACTGGAGTTTACCCCGTTCCGTTTCTAATGGATTTTGAATGTGTTCTTACCAATTAATTGCTGTCTACTGATACTTATCATCGCGTATTCTTTTTTTTAATTTGTAAATTATTTAAAAAAAAACTATTTTAAATTATTGTGAATTATTTTAATAAAAATTATAAATAAAGAATTGTATATAAAAAAATATGTATTTGAGTGGAAAATATTTGACTGGATAATTCAATGATGGATTGAATTTTCCAGAGGGTGTAGGCAATAATAACACAAAAATAAAAATAAATTGTTTTTATTAATCCTGCAAACGTTTCGGCCTATGTTGTAGGCCAATCTCGGGGCAAATAGTGGGTGCGGTGACTTGTTACAACACTAAAACTGTCAACTGAGCCGGTTTTTTGGGTGCAAAACTATGGAACCCGATTCCGCGAGCTTTTAGATGTATTTCTGATGTGGTATGGTTGGTAAATATGGATCTCAGTCCTCGGCGGTTTGACAAAATATTGAATAATATTAATTTTGTTCATGAAATTACTCACCTAATTTAACGTGGTTTTCCAACGATCCATTATACCTGGAGGAATCTTCTTCGGTGGGGCCGCCGTAGGTTCCTCAGTTGGTGGTGAATTAGCTAGAGCGGTAAAGCTGTTCAATTTCACTACCGGTGGCGCTTCTTCTGCTTTCCTTATCTTCCTCTTGGCCGATTTCTTACCTCTCTTTACTTTATTGAAGGGGGCCTCATCTTCAGAGTCCGGTAGAGGTGTATTTAATCCCAGTAGGATTACTGCCTGTCCACTTCCTTGATACACCAATCTCCTGTCTTAGTAGCACTACACACTACACGCTACACAATTAAACAGTCACTGAACAGGCCAGCTAGTCAAATTCCTACTCGTATCAGAACGTTGCCCAGTCGTCTGTTGAGGTTGTATCCAAGTGATATGAATGGACCCCAACAGCTTATGGCGGAATCTAAATAAGAGTAGTAATAGTGTTTGTGTTTGTTTGGATTGGTGTCTTCAAAAAGGCTCCTATACAAAAAGTTATCGCATTTCAACACTTGGAGAATAAAGCAATAGAATACACTGTTACCATAGATACCCCACGTAGCTCTTCCCGATTAGTTCCGGAATTTAACTTTTAATTTCTATCTATTATGTAAAACAAATAATACAATCTTATCGAGAAAGGAACGTTATCGGGCTACTTTTAGTTAAAACTCGATTTTAATCCTCATAAAATTTTCATACCGCGGGCTAAATATGAAAATCGTTTCTTAAGGAGTAAATTCCAATAACATAGAAATAAGGTAAAAATAATTATATAGAGACAAACGACAGATAAGCCAATTACATATTGCAAGTGGCAATGTCAAGTAGAAAAAAGAATGAAATTAATGAAACAAAAATAGAAACAATTTCAACTAAGATAACTTGTTTTTAAAAATCTCTAACTGGATGAGTGAAGCCTCAATGATAAACAAATAAAACGCACTTAAATATAAATAAAAACACATCATTCATTTAACAGTTGGAAAATTTGAATCTGAAAACTGAGTATGTTAGCATATTTATGGAGTTATTTATTTAGTAGGAATGCCATAAGTAATTAATTGACTGGCTTGAATTAATTGAGGATAATTTATTATTCGCTTTAATTTGCTAACTTTGTTATAAATCGGATTGCTTTCCAGAGGGTGGTCGTGTGCTTACCGCTAACTAACCAGCCAACTTAATCTTGACGAGGTCGAGATCGCGAAGCGAAGCGGTGCAGCGCTAAAAAACAAAAAAACAACAGGTGAAACCTACAGAAGTGTCCTACGTGACCGAATGCACGCGTATTAGTTATTTTGTGGCCTAGAAATATATTTTTTGGCTGTTAGGATAAGTTAAATCCCTTAGAATGCTTGCTTTCCATCTTCCCGCTATTTGGTCAAATAATAAAAAAAAATCGTAAGCTTGAACTTTTTTCGAGGACAAGGCGCCCTGTTACAATAACAATTGCTCTTGTTTTAAAACCAACACCAACCTTTATTATTTTTGTTATTATACAATAATTAATGTTGTCTTTTGTCCAACAATAATAATGAATATATAAAATTGTTTTTGAAGTCCCAAGTGTCATGGCCGCAAGTGAACTGTAACTTTAACATTGTTCTGTGCTTGAGACAATATTTTCATATTATCAGTTCAAATAATGTCATCAAATTTTACCAACACAAAGTTAATAGACATTACTTTGTTTTATTAACAACATAAGTGAGGTGAGTTAATAAGAAAAAGTATAGACATAAAAACAAGTTAGTTACCGGCTGCTAAAGTCTAGAACTCTAGCGATCTGGGCGATCCGGGTTCGAGTCCCGGTCCTGGGCATATCTTTTCTTTTCAAATAAAAATATTTAAAAATTAATAAAATAAATTATAATAATATATAATGACGTAAGTCAACAAGATCCGAATTAAATAAATGTTCAAAGAACATTCTTTCCCTCGTACTTATACATCGCAAATTGCGAGAACGCGGGGACATGGGATCAGTGAAAAGAAAGGATATGACCATGACAGGGGAGCGAGCCTGATAGATCCGGGATAGCTCAATTGGTAGAGTTCCAGACTAGCGATCTGGGCGACCCGGGTTCGAGTCCCGGTCCTGGACATATCTTTTCATTTCAAATAAAAATATTTGAAAAAATGTTTGTGATCGCCTCTGGTTTTTAGAAGATCTAAAAAGTGGATCACCTGAAGAATAAATTCTAATGAAACAAATTACAGTATATTAAGCTAGTGGAAAAATTCCAACAAAAAGCCCTTAAGTCTCCAAACTTAAACAGAAATTGAAAATATCTGTCCAATAGGCTTTTTGTTGGAATTTTTCCACTAGCTTAACATTTATTTAAGGTCTCTTCTTCCCTTTTCATATCAAATTACAGTATGTTCAATTTAACCTCTATTTTATAATCAACATTTGTTGAGGATTGTGCAACTGCTGCTGAAGTCAAGATCAGAATTACGAAAGGCACTATTCCATGTTTAGGTTTTAATGGTTTTAAATATCCAAAGAGGCCAGTGGACGTACCGGAATTAGACATCATTGCTGAAAGACTCATTTCACCAAAGCTCCCATTTATGCAGGAACACAGGTTGCGACATTTTAAAGGACAATTCGCAATAACGGGGCAAATATTTAATGTAACTGTCTCGGTTAATAACATGATAAGCCTTTTACTCAGACCGCTTGATGGACGAAAAGAAGACTTTTGTATAAATGTACACATCAAGAAGAAAATTATTCGTAAAACGAGTTATCTTCATGGACTAGTTAAAGGATCTGTCACTAAGCAATGCTTGACAAATCTACTCCAGACACCTTTATATAAACATTTTCAAATCAAAATAGATGACGCATGATTCACAACCAATGATAAATCATCATGATGATGAACAAATGGACAAATTGAAGCCTTGAATTATTTTGAAAAAACAACTTTGATCAATGAAGATGCTGTCACCTGCGCAATTTACTACATTAAGTTAGTTAATATTATTATGCTTATTGTACAATCAAAAAGTTCAGTCCTTTTGGAAAATATAAAGTTCTCAATTACTTTAAACGTATTGAATTCCAACATAGAGGTAGTCCACACGGCCGTATACTATGATGGTTGGATAATGCACCGAAGGATGCCTCGGGAGAAAATTATGAAGAAGCGATTCCTCATCAGAAGCTTCAGGACATGTGAAACTTGAGACACACAGACACACGTTCACATGCTATAAAAATACTCGTGCGAATATTCGGAAGTATCGACAATTTTATTACAGCAAAGACATTATATCATATGAAGATTATATCAATATTTCACAAGCTGGGACAACACGACCTCGAGTATTTATAGCGCAGCAACCGTGAGAGAAATAGCGCAATTGTCTTATATTTAACGTCGTTGGGTTTAACATGAATTTCCAATTCATCACTGAGGAATATTCATGTGCTTAGTACGTTGTAGATCACGTCAATAAGTTTAACAGAGGAATCAGCAATTTACAGCAAAAACTCGTCGAGATAATAAATGATAATCCAGACGTTGATATTGTTGCTGCTACAAAGAAACTTAGTGTAAACGTGCTCAATACAATCGAAATATAAAGTCAAGAAGCTGCTTGGTTTCTATTACGTGAGCCTATGTTTCTAAGGCTTCAGTGGCTGTTGTTTACATACCAACATACTGGCCTCAACAGCGAGAACACATCAGAAAAACGCTAAAAGAACTGGTGATGATGATATACACATATGGAAGGAAAATTGGTTTGATAAGTATGAAAACAGACCTGTTGAGCTCAATGACATCACTCCAGCCCAGTTTGTTTCAAGATACAATGTCACTGCTAAAGGTGAAGTAAAAGAAAGAAAAGTTTCAAAAATTATAAGATACAGAAATTATGATTTAGGAAAAGAATTATCAGAATAGAAGAGAGAAATGTTTACGCTACATATGCCTGTTACATAAATAAATAAAGACTTAACGAACCCGAAGGCTCGATGCCGATACCACCTATATCAGTTAATCAGAACGTTACAGACATAATAGATTTTCTCCACGAGGCATTGTTAGTTTATACAGAAGGGGGGTCTAAACTGTTGAAGAAGCGTTACCATGAACTTCCACTCATACTTGGCGGAGATTTCAATATTGATAGTAATAAAGATGAAAGTTTACACTTAGTTCAATTCTTGAAAAATGAACTTAATTTAGACTTTGTTTCTGGCAGACTACTCGGGACCCCCGCAGGGGCTAGCCTAGTGCAGGGCTAGTGGGGTTTAACAGCCACCGGGAACCCGAGTTCAGTACACAGCACAAGGTCACTCACAACAGTACACATCTCACATACTCTAACAGAAGGTCATTAACAGTGCACACCCTAGGGCCACCTCCCCTAGGTAGCCGCTCCGGAAGGGGAAGTGTGTCAGGGTGCTTTGAGGGGGCAGCCCCTTCGCCTGACTCGGGGGTAGTGGGCTGATAACCCGTTCCCCCTAAACAAACACTATTACGGAACCTGCACAATGTATAACCGCACTGAACTCAAGGAGACAACGTAACGCGCGTCATAAGGATCTTAAAATCAAAAGACCTGGATAAAGATATCGAACAGTGTAGACCTGGATAAATATATCGAATAGTGTAGACCTGGATAAAGATATCGAATAGTGTAGACCTGGATAAAGATATCTAATAGTGTAGACCTGGATAAAGATATCGAATAGTGTAGACCTGGATAAAGATATCGAATAGTGTAGACCTGGATAAAGATATCGAATAGTGTAGACCTGGATAAAGATATCGAATAGTGTAGACCTGGATAGAGATATCGAATAGTGTAGACCTGGATAAAGATATCGAATAGTGTAGACCTGGATACAGATATCGAATAGTGTAGACCTGGATAATGATATCGAATAGTGTAGACCTGGATAAAGATATCGAATAGTGTAGACCTGGATAAAGATATCGAATAGTGTAGACCTGGATAAAGATATCGAATAGAGTAGACCTGGATAAAGATATCCAGCACCGGAACTTTAAGTGGTTTTGAGTACAATATTCGTTTTAAAAAAAATTTAATACTACTGCAGCTTTTTATATTCGAGGTATATATATTATTTGGCTCTACGACCCTTGTATTCGAGTCTTGGCCTGCTCCAGCATCGACCGCCAGTTTTCTCTATCCAGTGCTGCTACCCTCAAATTGCGGATATTCAATATGGTCCGGGCGTCCGAAGCTACGCAGTCCTCCCACCGAAGTCGTGGTCGGCCTGCTCTTCTCACACCATACAATCGCCCCCTGAGAACTTTGGATGGGATTTCATCCTGCCCCATCCTAATCACATGTCCGGCCCACCTCAGTCTTGCTAACTTTATAAACTGCACCACATCCAGCTCCTTATATTCGAGGTAATATTATTATATTATATAGTATTATATAATATTATAATGCATTTTGATTTGATATTTTATTTCTATGTACTTGGCAACTTGGCAAGAAAAGTACATTTAAACTTCTACTGAAATCTCATAGCCCAGCTAATCGCTTTTCGATTAGATAAATCCTCTGTAGCATCTGCTAATTGAGTCATCAGATAAACACATATGAAACAAATCAATAAACAATTACAAGCTAATTTGTAAAGGCCTTTTCAGGGTAAATTACAGATAACAAACTGGCGATAACAAAAGAAGAAAAAGAAAGTCATTATAGACGAAAATATTCCTCTTTTTCTTCTTCACGATTTGCAACAATGTTGCAACAAAGTTTTACCTTGAAAAGCGGATGCGCGTCGATGTTTATGCGGGTATTAACCGAGCAACGTCAGGAATTATCTCTGAGTATAAATAGAAGGATGGTATTGAGGAAGATCAGTACTAGCGCTGAGCTGAGCGAGATATGACGCCGACATCTTTGTTCTTCCTGTTCCTGGTGGGCTCCTTCCTGGGCCTGTCCACGGCCCAGATCTGCACTATCACCAACTCTGAGACAAATGGGTCGACCTGCGAGCGTTCGACCTTGACCTACAGCAAATTGTTTGACAGCACTCTTTTGGATTCCACGTTGACCTACAGCCGCCTCACCGATGGGAGCTACGTCGTGCGAAGCACCCTTACCGATTCACAAGTTTCTAACTCAAGGTTGACAGATTGCACTATTACGAGGTCCAGTTTTGACGGGAAGACCTATACCGGGATTACAATGACGAACAATGTGATTGCCTAGTTCTAATTAACACACACAGAGCTCTAATTTACAACTTTCCGGCATTAGTTTGGACTCGATGATCCTCTGAAGTTCCACAAGCCTTGCGAGTTTAGATTTCCTTTTTAGATATATTCTTACAAATAGATTCTGGATATTACTACATTGATTTGACTCCTTTTTAAACTAACGGCTGTAATTTTTTAAAAAGATTTAAAAAATAGGGATTTTATGCCAATGTTATATATTTTGTGTAGTAATTTTTATTGTACAAATATATTTCTTTGTATAAGTAAAAATAAAGAGCTATTCACTTTGATTTTGTTCCTTTTACCTCTTCAAATTTATTTGAATTCCTTATATGTATTATCGAAAATTAAAGTAAATTATAGGGACAATGACTATATAAATAGTATAATGAGTATCCCTAAATCAATTAACAGGAATAAAAAACAATTTTAAATGTTCATTAATAATGTTGGACAAAAGTTAACATTAATTATTGTATAATAACCAAAATAATTGGTTTTAATAACTATAGTTGGTTTTAAACCAATTGCAATTGTGATTGTAACAGGGCGCCTAGTCCTCGAAAAAAGTTCAAGCTTACGATTTTTTTTATTATTTGACCAAATAGCGGGAATATGGAAAGCAAGCATTCCATGGGAGTTTATCTTATCCTAACAGCCAAAAAATATATTTCTAGGCGAGGGTGGAGGGTGAGGGGAGGGGGAGGGTGAGGGTGAGGTGGAGGATTTGCTATCTGAGCATGGAAATTATAATTTTTATTTTTATTTTTAGGCTTTCAACAGTCTATCTTAATACAATTGATCATATTTTTTCTCAACTGTCAAAGTCTCCGAGCACATGAGCGTGTCCTTCGTGGTAATATAATACAAAAATCACACGTATTAATGTTATCAGAAATTTGGCTTGGTAATGACGAACTGGTTGAAATTTTTAATCGCATAACGCAATACAGACGACCAAGAATTAATCGCGGAGGAGGAGTCTGTATCTATCAAAATGTTGAAAAATCGTAGCACAAATTTTTCTGTCTTTGATGATGATCTCTTGAGAAGAAATCCTCAGAGAATTAATCTAACTAAATCTGCTGTGGGGGACAATATGCGCTGCGAAGTGCAATTTTTCTAATGGTAAAGGAATTGTTATGGTAATTGTTTATATATCAGTTAATCAGAACGTTACAGACATAATAGATTTTCTCCACGAGGCATTGTTAGTTTATACAGAAGGGGGGTCTAAACTGTTGAAGAAGCGTTACCATGAACTTCCACTCATACTTGGCGGAGATTTCAATATTGATAGTAATAAAGATGAAAGTTTACACTTAGTTCAATTCTTGAAAAATGAACTTAATTTAGACTTTGTTTCTGGCAGACTACTCGGGACCCCCGCAGGGGCTAGCCTAGTGCAGGGCTAGTGGGGTTTAACAGCCACCGGGAACCCGAGTTCAGTACACAGCACAAGGTCACTCACAACAGTACACATCTCACATACTCTAACAGAAGGTCATTAACAGTGCACACCCTAGGGCCACCTCCCCTAGGTAGCCGCTCCGGAAGGGGAAGTGTGTCAGGGTGCTTTGAGGGGGCAGCCCCTTCGCCTGACTCGGGGGTAGTGGGCTGATAACCCGTTCCCCCTAAACAAACACTATTACGGAACCTGCACAATGTATAACCGCACTGAACTCAAGGAGACAACGTAACGCGCGTCATAAGGATCTCAAAATAGCCACCTGGAACATTTTAACTTTAAATAGACCGGAAGACTTGCATAGGCTTATTACTGAATTAGACAACTACAATATTGACCTAGCTGCTATCCAGGAAGTTAGATGGACTGGCCAAGGTACCTTCAGTAAAAGAGGACACACGATTTACTACAGTTGTGATAACAGGAATCATATCTATGGCACAGGCTTCATTGTTAATAAGCAAATATCCCAGCTCATCATTGGCTTCAAACCAGTCAGCCCACGAATATGTTACCTAAGAGTAAAAAAAGAAATTCTACAATTATAGTATGATGAGCATACACGCACCCACAGAACAATCTGACACTGAAGTGAAGGACCTATTTTACAGCGATTTGAAAAGATGCATTGATGACTGCCCACGAGAGGATATAAAAGTAGTAATTGGTGACTGCAATGCTAAAATAGGTAAAGAACAAATATTTAGACCTACCATGGGGAAGTATAGCATCCATGATGTGACAAATGATAATGGCCATAGGGAAGCATAGCATCCATGATGTGACAAATGATAATGGCCATAGGGAAGCATAGCATCCATGATGTGACAAATGATAATGGCCATAGGGAAGCATAGCATCCATGATGTGACAAATGATAATGGCCAAAGACTCCTAAACTTCGCTATGTCCAAGGTACTGGTAGTCGGAAGTACACTCTTCCCTCACAGAAGAATTCACCTGGCAACCTGGCGCTTTAACGATCGTTTTACCACAAATCAGATTGATCATGTTTTAATGAGCACCAGACATATATCTAGTTTAATGGATGTTAGAGTGTACAGAGGAGCAAACATGGATTCCGACCATTACCTCACTGTAGCCAGCATAAGAGCAAGAATCTCGGTAGTAAGAAACCATCGAGGAGCTCGTGGAGACAAGTTCAATACCAAAAGCTCAAGAATACTGATGCAAGAGCACAATATGAGGCTCGAATGGATGCAACAATAAGGGAAATGGACCAGACTGGCGAAATTGATCAGAGACGGGCTGCTTGTAGGGAAGCCACGTCAACAGTGACCTTCAACCTTCTCATGGTGCAACGGAGACATACGCGAAACTCTGTGGAGTATAGGATCAGGAGAAGAGAAGAAAAGTGTGTCCACAGGAGAAAAAAAAATGGGAGAAGGATCGACTAGAGGACATAGAACAATTCAGACACCAAGGTGAAATAAGGAAGTTCTTTCAGCGAGTGAATAAAAGTCTAGCTCCTTTCAAGCCCTTAGTGAGTGCCTGCAAAGATGTTGATGGTTCGCTTATCACAGACAGAAGCGATATTCTCGGAGGATGGAGGAATCACTTTGACACGATATTTAATGAGGGGGAGATTTAGGAAGGAATGCACGAGGCGACAATCCAAGAGGGAGACCTGGAACCACCTGATGACGAAGAGATTGCTGAGGCTACTGAAAACTTAAAAAACAACAAGGCCCCAGGTATCGATGGTCTGCCAGCTTAGCTGTATAAGCATGGAGGAAATGACTCAGAAGATTTCTTCACAATCTTATTCTGGACATCTGGGAAGCAGAGGAAATCCCTGAAGATTGGTGTAAAACAGCAATTATCCCCATCCATAAGAAGGGAGACATCCTTGAATGTGGCAACTACCGTGGCATACAAGATACTCTCAAGAATTCTCTTCCAAAGGCTCCTTCGTTTTGCGGAAAGAGAAATTGGCCCATACCAAGCCGGCTTCAGGAAAGGAAAGGCCACAACAGACCAGATCTTTTCTCTGCGGACTATTCTTGAAAAAACGAGGGCACACTCAATCCCAACCCACCACCTTTTCATTGATTTTAAGGGAGCCTATGATAGCGTGCTAAGGGACGAGCTTCAAGGCCATGATAGAGTTAGGTGTTCCAGCAAAATTACTGCGCCTCGTTAAAGCAAAAATGAGAAGGGTGCAATGCATGGTAAAGATTCAAGGGGATGTATCTGAGTGCTTCACGACACGTAAGGGACTTAGACAGGGTGATTGCCTGGCATGCTTCCAATTTAGCTTTGCATTAGAGATTGCAGTGAGGAGATCTGGAGTGTATGTGGGAAGCACCATTATCAATAAGACTACACAAATCCTGGGCTTTGCTGACGATGTAGATATTATAGGTAGGTCATTTTTAGCCACGAGGGAGGCTTTCATTGCCCTTAATGAAGCAGCAGCAAAGATTGGTCTAGTTATAAACCAGGGTAAAACAAAATACATGATGGCGGGGTGTCGAGGCGCAGCGAGAAGAGGAGCTGATGTCAAAATTGGAGAATTTACATTTGAACGGGTAGATGAATTTGTCTACCTAGGGACGCTGGTAAATGCAAACAATGATATGCAGCTGGAGATAGGCAGAAGATTAGTGGCTGCTAACAGGTATTATTTTAGACTGCAGCGGCACATGAAGAGCAAATCTCTGTCTAGAAGGACTAAATTACAGCTCTACAAGACACTAATAAGGCCTGTCGTCCCCTACGGCTCCAAATTCTGGACACTATCCAAGAATCAAGAGCTGCCTTTACTGAGGTTCGAGCGGCGCATCCTCCGAAGAATATTTGGTCCAGTATGTATAAATCAAGAATGGAGACTAAGGACCAATGCGGAACTACAAATGTTGTACCAAGAAGCCGACCAGGTCAGATCTATAAAAGTGGGGAGATTACGTTGGGATGGACATGTGGCGAGGATGACGGATGACCAAATTCCTCAACGAACAGATCCATGGAACAAGACCAGTTGGACGTCCCAAATTGCGTTGGGCAGACGGCGTCGATGCCGATACAAGGTCTATCCTTGGGATAAGGAATTGGAAGGCGGCTGATCTGAAGATTCTCCGCTATCTTATATAACCGAATTGTGGAAGTTGTGGAACATAGGTTGGGCGATTATCAGGGGGGTTTCAGAAAGAACAGATCAACTATTGAACAGATATTCAGCTTAAAGCAAATAATGGAAAAATCAATAAAATAAATAAAAACAAAGGCATTTAACAAGATTACATGGATTCTGTTTATCGACTTTTTTTAAGCAGCTTATGATTCCATTATCAGAAAAGAGCTGTTCCTGGCAATGGAAGAGAGGGGAATCCCACCGAAACTAATCCGACTTGCAGCTTGTACTCTAATAGTGAGCGTAAGTCGAGTGAAAATAATTGGGAAGGCCAACCCTTTGCGGTGAAGTCAGGAGTTAGACAGGGGTACCCTTTGTCCCCTCTTCTATTTAATATTGCCCTGCAGTGGGGCTAGAATGGGGCTATCCATAAATGAGGATAAAACCAAACTTATGGTGCTTAGGAAGAAAACGCCTACAAACCCGCCGAAGCAATATACTGTGGGACAGTATGCATCCCAATGCGTTTCTAGTTTTGAATACCTCGGCTACACAGTAAATAATCGCGTGGACGAAGAAGAAGAAATTCAGAATCGCATAATGGGGGCTAACAAAGCATTTTTTGCCCTAAGAAGTTTACTCTGCAGTAAACTACTAAGTCGGGGTACCAAAATGAAGCTCTATAAAGCAATCATCCGACCTGTGCTGAGCTATCTCTGTGCAACCTGGACCCTACGAAAGATCTGGCTGAAAAGATTGACAGGTTTGAAAGGAAAGTGTTGAGGCGCATCATGGTGGCTGTTAGAGAAAATAGTATATACCGTTTAAGAAAGAACAAAGGGATCTACGACTTATACGACGATCTCTGAGTTTCCCATTTCGTGAGAATTCAGCCCTTCAAATAGCTGGGACACCTTGACAGAATGGATGATGGGAGAGCAGCAAAGAAATTTTATTATGGAGCCCCGTTCCCTCATCAATCGATGTTGAGGTGCCCTACTCACAGGGCTGCACCGTTCCCTCATTACTTATAATATTAACAGTAATATTATAAGTAATGATAAAATATTTCTTTTTATAATGATAAAATGATAAAATATTTCAATCCATAAAATATTTTTGCCTCGGTTCGCTTTGTTTATGTATTGTAGTTGAAGTGGAATATTCCATTCTATAAATGTTTATCAGTTAGTTAGGTGACAGCGCTTTGTCAGAGTTATAAATAGAAAAAAAATATATTATCTTTCTCTTTCCTTGTCCTTTCTAAGAAATAACAAGTTATATATGCGAGTTAGATAGAGCTTATCAAGAATTGAGCCTTTGTTTAGTTATTTTTTTATACTTCAACAGTTACATTAAAAAAATTAAATTTTCACTAAGTGGTTGGAATCAAAATTGACACTGCGATGAGGATCAAACTACCCTCCAAAAAAACAACAACAACAAAACAAAACAAAATTAGCCGCAGATTTTTTAACTCTGATCCGGATGGTAGATGAATCGAATATTTGGATTTGGCACCTGAGAAACAATCACTTACAACATAAAAGAAACCTACTATCCTACCTAAAGCCTACTTCCGAGGCTTCCCGAACACAGACTAACAAAAAGAATAGTAAAATACGTAGGCTCCCTCGTTAATGGAGGAGAATGGATCCAAAATGTTAAAAAAGATCTGAAATTAGCCAAAATCAACAAAGAAGAAATAGAGGCAAGAAATAATTTTAGAATAAAAATTGAAAAATGGGAGGTTAAACCAGAGACAAAAGCCCCGAGAACTGGAACAAAATGGAGCGAAGAAAGAAAAATTAAATTCTCGCAGAGAATGAAAAACTGGTGAGTAAATAAAAAGAACCAGAAGAACTGAAAATGAACCATCTTTACTTAGCGTCTTCCATTCTGGGAGCTTTAGCGCTAATAATAATAATACTCGAATAGTGTAGACCTGGATAAAGATATCGAATAGTGTAGACCTGGATAAAGATATCGAATAGTGTAGACCTGGATAAAGATATCCACTAGTGTAGACCTGGATAAAGATATCCAATAGTGTAGACCTGGATAAAGATCAGCACCGGAACTTTAAGTGGTTTTGAATACAATATTCGTTTTAAAAAATGAAATACTACAGCAGCTTTTTATATTCGAGGTAATGCATTTTGATTTGATATTTTATTTCTATGTCCTTGGCAACTTGGCAAGAAAAGTACATTTAAACTTCTACTGAAATCTCATAGCCAAGCTAATCGCTTTTCGTTTAGATAAATCCCCTGTAGCATCCGCTAATTGAGTCATCAGATAAACACATATGAAACAAATCAATAAACAATTACAAGCTAATTTGTAAAGGCCTTTTCAGGGTAAATTACAGATAACAAACTGGCGATAACAAAAGAAGAAAAAGAAATTCATTATAGACGAAAATATTCCTCTGTTTTCTTCTTCACGATTTGCAACAATGTTGCAACAAAGTTTTGCCTTGAAAAGCGGATGCGCGTCGATGTTTATGCGGGTATTAACCGAGCAACGTCAGGAATTATCTCTGAGTATAAATAGAAGGATGGTATTGAGGAAGATCAGTACTAGCGCTGAGCTGAGCGAGATATGACGCCGACATCTTGGTTCTTCCTGTTCCTGGTGGGCTCCTTCCTGGGCCTGTCCACGGCCTCTACCTGCACTATCACCAACTCTGAGACAAATGGGTCGACCTGCGAGCGTTCGACCTTGACCTACAGCAAATTGTTTGACAGCACTCTTTTGGATTCCACGTTGACCTACAGCCGCCTCACTGATGGGAGCAACGTCGTACGAAGCACCCTCACCGGTTCGCAAGTTTCTAACTCAAGGTTGACAGATTGCACTATTACGAGCTCCAGTTTTGACGGAAAGACCTATACCGGGATTACAATGACGAACAATGTGATTGCCTAGTTCTAATTAACACACACAGCTCTAATTTACAACTTTCCGGCATTAGTTTGGACTTGATGATCCTCTGAAGTTCCATAAGCCTTGCGAGTTTAGATTTCCTTTTTAGATATATTCTTACAAATAAATTCTGGATATCACTACATTGATTTGACTCCTTTTTAAACTAACGGCTGTAATTTTAGATTTAATAATTAGGGATTTTATGCCATTGTTAGATATTTTGTCTAGTAATTGTTGTTGTAAAAATATATTTCTTTGTATAAGTAAAAATAAAGAGCTATTCACTTTGATTTTGTTCCATTTACCTCTTCAAATGTATTGGAATTCCTTAAGTTATCGAAAATTATAGTAAATTATAGGGACAATGACTATATAAATAATATAATGAGTACCCCTAAATCAATTAACAGGAATAAAAAACAATTTTAAATGTTCATTAATAATGTTGGACAAAAGTTAACATTAATTATTGTATAATAACCGAAATAATTGGTTTTAATAACTATAGTTGGTTTTAAACCAATTGCAATTGTGATTGTACCAGGGCGCCTAGTCCTCGAAAAAAGTTCAAGCTTACGATGGAAGTTTAACTTATCCTAACAGCCAAAAAATATATTTCTAGGCGAGGGTGGAGGGTGAGGGGAGGGGGAGGGTGAGGGTGAGGTGTAGGATTTGCTATGTGAGCATGGAAATTATAATTTTCAGTTATGATGATTTTCAATATTTTCGGATTACTTTAGTAATGCTATCCCTTCATTGATTTGAGTACATATTTATTTGGAATAAATTGATTTAATCGAGTACACATACAAGCACAAGATGGTAAATGTTAGCTAAGGATGGTGAGAAAATGTGGTTTATTCACCATATGTCATGGTTATGATAAGAGTCATTTAAAGCACTTACTCTATCTCACTTTGTATAAAATGCTGACTTTTTATTTATTAATTTTGGAGTTTACTCCTTAACTAAAAGTGGCCCGTTACGTTCCTTTCCCGATAAGATTGTATTATTTGTTTTACATAATATATATATATATATATATATATATATATAAACGACTTTATTACAACATGAGTCATATGTCGTAGCCTAATTCATACAAGCCCTTCCTCTGAGGCTATTTTATTAGGTTTGAATGCTAATTTGTGATTATCCGACGGTGGGCTGCAACCCAACGCCAACCCTCAACCTGGAGGACCAGGGAAATTTGTTTCAGGGTTTCCTACCCCTAGGAGGGTTGTCTTAACTACGGCTTGGAATCCAAACTCAGTTGAGATTTAATATTGGGAATTTATTTATTTGTTTAAATTTTGTCCTGTTATTCCTTAAATTGTGGTTGTAAGTTGTCACGTCATGGAATTAAATTGTGTCATGAGCTGAGCCATCTGATTGCAAGAGCTATTATGAGATTCGGTTGATCCGTCTGCGGTGGTTGAGGTATGTAGGCGAAAGTTTGTAGGGACTCTGATGGTGGTGGAGGATGTTTTGACTGGTTGATGGTTGTGCTTCGGTTGTCATTTTGGTACCTTGTAGAAAAAGTGCGTATTCTACACCTGGGCAAACTGTCATGCTGTTAGTAATCAGTTTGATTGCAGACATTAGTAGCACTAGGGAGGTAGGATATCCTTTCTTGTGTTGTATTTCACAACCGTGAATATACATCTATTGACGTGGCGTACTTTGTCTTGTATATCTTTTATAGTGATACCTTGTGAAACCGTTATCGCTATAGGTCCTGTCATCAGATATGGGAATAGAAACATCAAGATTTTTTATCACAAATTTGTTTGTGAGTTTTGTCGTGTTTTTGGGTGCAACACTATGGTACCCGATTCTGCGAGCTTTTAGATGTATTTCTGATGTGGTTCGGTCGGTTAATATGGATCTAATTGGAGGTAAATATGGATCTCAGTCCTCGTCTGTTTGATAAAATATTGAATAATATTAATTTTGTTCATGAAATTGCTCACCTAATTTAACGTGAAGTTTTCTCAATCCATTATACCTGGAGGAATCTTCTTCGGTGGGGCCGCCGTAGATTTCTCAGTTAGTGGTAAATTAGCTAGAGCGGTAAAGCTGTTCGATGTCACTACCGGTGGCGCTCTTCTGCTTTCCTTGTCTTCCTCTTGGCCGATTTTTCCCCTGTCTTTACTTTATTGAAGGGGACCTCATCTTCAGAGTCCGGTAGAGGTGTATTTAATCCTAGCTGGATCACTGCCTGTCCACTTCCTAATACACCAATCTCCTGTCTTAGTAGCACTACACACTACACGCTAGACAATTAAATAGTCACTGAACAGGCTAGCTAGTCAAATTCCTACTCGTATCAGAACAACGCTGCCCTGTCGTCTGTTGAGGTTGTATCCAAGTGATATGAATGGGCCCCAACAGCTTATGGCGGAATCTAAATAAGAGTAGTAATAGTGTTTGTGTTTGTTTGGATTGGTGTCTTCAAAAAGGCTCCTATACAAAAAGTTATCGCATTTCAACACTTGGAGAAAAAAGCAATAGAATACACTGTTACCATTGATACCACACGTATCTCTTCCCGATTAGCCCCGGAATTTAACTTTTAATTTTTATATATTATGTAAAACAAATAATACATTCTTATCGAGAAAGGAACGTAACGGGCCACTTTTAGTTACAACTCGATTTTACTCATCATAAAATTTTCATACCGCGGGCTAAATATGAAAATCGTTTTTAAGGAGTAACCTACAAAAAGAATAATCGATGATAAGAATCAGTAGATTTAAAATCCAGTAAACAAAGGAAATGAGTAAACTGCAGTGGCGTGTCGGAGCTGACGCACGTACTTTTTTTTAACTTCACTTTTTTTTAACTTCACTTTTCATATTTGATTGTTTTATATTATATTATATTTGGTTGTTTTTATTACTTAATATAATAATACGAATTTAATAGATGCTGACTACTAAGTACAGAATGACTTAAAATAAGATAAAAAATGTTTGCTTCAAAGTAGTTTTTACACTTGGTGGCCCCATTTCTCAAAATAAAAATGATATAAGCTTTATCGGAATGAATAATTACACCAAGGGACCACCAGCGAACCCTCCGAAGATAGTAGGATTATATGCTACGTTACGACGCACATAGGAGTATTTCAGGTAAAAAACCGGAGATAATAGGAAATCGCAAAAGTAAAGTAATGTTACCCAAACCGCATTTTTTTTACCTGCGATAACTGGTTTATTAAAAGATAGCTAGCTGCCTCACCTGAGTCCGCGCGCCTGTCCTTAGCGGAAATCGGAATCCAGCCGTTGTATTAGTTACACGTTTCTGTTCTCGCCAATCTCGTTTGTGTTACTCAGTTTATAAGTCAAAACGTGCTTTCGTGGCAAACAACTGAAGGAAAGCGGCTTGAACAAGGAAATGGAAGGTTAGTACTACGTATGTATTGAAGCTTGTTTCGTTTATTTTACTCTGTATTTTCATCTTTTATGGTCATTAGAAGAAGGTACTTTTTACAACACATTTTTTAAAAATAAAGTTTGAGGTATATTCGTGTTTTTATTAATGTTTCGCGCATGTCAGAGATCCTGTTAGTGTTTTGATGTATTCCCGTCGTTACTATTCCCTTATCCATACTATATCCATTATCTATACTATTATACTATTTCCCAGCTTTAGGAATATCGACAAGAAGACCCACCTCTTCTCCAAACCTTTTTTGAAGGGGTTCTTTGGTTAGCATTATAATCTTTTTATCTTCAGTTGTTCGGGCTTGCCGCTTTTTTAAAGGTACTTTAAATGCCAAGTGCAATACTTGCTCGAAGAAACGAATTCTAGCATCCAGAACAGAGAGTCCGAATTTTAATGTTTCTTAAGCAACATCATTCTTCTTTAATTTATTAAAGTCTTTTGACGTTTGGCCACATATATAACACCTCATGGTCAATACTGTATCTGTCGCGACATTGCAAACTTTTGCATCGACCGTTGTGAGTAAAATCGTGTGATTTATTTTAGCCCTTTCTTCAGCAATTTCAGTTTCTTTGACATATTTCACTTGCTCTTCAATATGTGCGGTTTCTTCCTTAGATATGTACTTGGTTTCATGAACAAATCGGGCCCGAATCACAAAACCTTACCGAAGATGGAACTGGATTTTGCCATATCGTTTTTCTAGTCTCTCCATTACAAAACGCAACAAATTTTACAGGCACTAGGGAACTCAAAAATATGTTAGAGTCATCGTCATCAGCATTTATAAATTTTTGCTTGTATTGTGTTTGATGTGACCCATCACAGCCCACTTGGATATCTAAGTCTTTGAACTACTTTTTTTTAAAAGATAATCAGTCGCGCAACCGTATGATCCAGCAACGCCTGAAGTTTTATTTCGAAGCCTGTTTCCGAAAACCTTATATTTTCTTTGCCTGGGTAACATTCCTTTTTGTAAAAGCGAGTAACAAGGATAAATTTCTTTATTTCAATTCCCACTGCTGTCTTGTGAAGTCCCCGTATACAAACAAAGCTAAAGCTTCTTGTGGTGTGTATTTTCTTATAGTTGTATGCAGTTGATTCATTTTTTGCGGACGATATTACGCTTCGAAATTTACGAAGGCTCTGGTAGGCGTTAACGTAATCTCCTTCATGATTTTAGACGCATCGCTATTCCCAGAAGTGCTCTCTCAGTCAGAATCTTATCATTCATAGCAGTCATGATGTTTCTGCTATAAAGTCGACAACTAGGGTGTGCACATCATGTTAAACCTCTAAACGTTTTTCGAGTGTCTGTCACAGAATGAAGATCTGGTCTAGAGTTCCTCTTCCGAATCCTACTTTATAATCTATTAAATTTGTACATTAGAGATAATTTCTGGTTTATCTAGCAGGATGTCGGTCATTACCATTTGGATGACCAGAAGTAATCCTAGCTCTGTAGTTATGGAATTAATCGTGGAACCATTCTTTCTTAGTACAATTTTCTTTAGGATTTTCTTATAATCTTGTTGGTCTCGTCCTGGCGGGGACATATGTTTCCAGCGTAGCTTGAATCTGAGGACATTTATTTTTGTTTTCTCGCATACTTCCGTGAACCACCCACCATTGGCACCCATTTTTTTCTGAATCTCTATAACTTTTTATTTTATCTGTTGTTATTTTTAACCCATTCTCCAATGTCTCCCAACGTTGATTAACTGTGAAGTTCAGTTTACCCAGGTCCGAAGTAATTCTTTATTTCACTTTGAAATTTATCCTTTAACTCGGAATTTTTCAGGTTGTCTTCATACATTCCGCTTTCCATTTTTTCTCTTATTCAGCCTTTGATAAAGTTTATTCCTAATCAGAGTGCTGTCCGGATCACACTCTGCTTTTACGTCTTGTTCTCACATCTTGGATACGTAGACTTTGGCGATCAGACAACTAAGTAATTGATGGTCATTTATATTGCAATCAAAGTCTGTTTAATTATGTTTTATTGAGCCAATCATTTTTCCATTCCCTCTAGTTCTTGAGATCTATTATATAATAATCTTATGTTTATTTAGATACTTCTACTTCGAATCTTTCTATTCAAAACGAATTGCGTTCTCTTTGGCCATAACCTACTTGTTCTTTAGATCTAAATTGAAGATTTTTTTTCTGTTATTTTATTAACTATTAATTACTATGTGGTATGAAATTTTGCCTGCTTTTGGAATTCTATGTGTCGGCATCACTGTCCCTCCCGTTTTCGCCTATTTCTCAATGAAGTTCGTTCAAAATGGAAATGTGTGTATTTCTTAATAAGTTATCATTTTATGCATTTGTTTTATTGTTGTACTGAAGAGTTGTAATAACAGCATTACATTTATTATAATAGAAAGAGTATTTTATGTTTACACAAATATAATTAATTATATATTTTTTCTTACAGCCCTACAGGCGTGATATTCGAACTGATCCCTTTGATAAAGGGCTGCTTCACAGAGATTTAGATTTATTTAAAAATGCTTATGTGATGCAAGTGAGTATATATTAGACGAATAATTTGAATAACATTAGTGGAGTAGTTCATCTTGAAAGGGCTAGCATATTGAACTCTATTCCATATTGTTCATGTAATATAAAAAAATTTTATGTAAAAAAAAAAATTGCTCGCTGATAATTTAGTTTTCTAGACTCAGCTGAATTATAATTCTTTATGGAAGAGATAAGTTAAACTATTTTAGTAGATAAGCTAATGTTATCGTCATCATATTTCTCTTGGTGGTAGAAGAACGAATTATTGCTTTGTCAAATAGTAAATGAAGGGGACTGTTACATAAAGATTATAATTATTTAAATAAACTATTTATCATAGAAAATTGGTTCTGTTACTTGATATTGACTTATAGTAAATTTTGAAACAATATTTTAAAAGGTGATTAGCATCAAGGTAATGTGATAAGTAAGTCATATTATTCACTATACAGTATTACATTCATATTTTAATTGTGATTTTGATCACAGTATTGATCTATCGAAGTTGTCATAGTCTTCTCTAGCTCTTGTATTATTTTTAACTGTTGTTAAAACCTGTACCACTATAACCCATGGGGTTCAGTACGTGGTAGGGACTGTTTTAAAAATAATTACTGGGCCTTATAAGATGTTACGAATCAAACTTTTTCTTTACTCTATTCCTTGACCTTTGACTTCTGTCATGAGTCGTCTATGACAGATGTCAAACGAAGTATTACTATGAAAAGATGGACTTTAAAAGATTTCCTACAACGTCAATGTGTGTATCAGGAAAAATAACCTTGTGAGATGAATATTTATGAATGGAATCTATTAAGACTTCTTTGGAACCATTTTTACTTTAATACCCAACATATTTCTTATTTTAAGCCATAATTGCATGAACTGGAAAGTTGTGGTAAAATTTAGTAAAATTGTCATTGTCACAGAAATGTACTAGAATACAAAAGCTTTCCTTGTATAATAAAGCAATAAACAAAATTATATCCTTTTGGTTTCTTTCATCTTTTCATTTTCTTATATAAGTGTAGGATTGTCTATATCTAAAGATACCGGGTTCAAATCCAATTGTGACAGTTGAATTATTAAATATGCTAACAGTCATATGCAGGCCCTGTAAGCTTTGCAGACCCTCTAGGGGCTCAACCAGCTTTTATACTCTTTGTCATGTAGTGGGTACCCTTAATTGTAGGAAAACATGTTGGTTGATAAAAAAGGCATAACTTGATCTTGGAGAAATCACATACCTGTACAACTGTTGTATTAAAAAAAGTAGTTTCTACTGTGTACTGGACCCAAAATCCTTCATAGTTTGTGGTACAAATTGGTTATTGTAGATATTCTATATTTGTAATTTAAGTGATGCTAGAATGGCTCATCAAAAGGGTAGTATATTGTGATGTTATAATATGGCACTTGAGATATAGTAGCTCAATTTCTGTTGCCAGTTGTTGACAGGTTCTTGACCTTTACTTTTGTAGTTTTACCCTTACCAAGCAGGAATACTTTCCATCGCTGCTCGGTCAGATACATAAAAAGCAAGAAAAGTCATCTACAATTGCTCTAAAATTTCAACATTCATGGCTTTTTATAAACTATTATTGATGAGAATTGATTTGTACTAGGGAGATATATAACTAATTAAGTACCTTTGTAGTTGCTGTAGACCTCCATTATTAGACGAGCCTCAATAAAAGAACATACTGTTGTTTATTAGATACATTTAATTTAAGTTGTTAGTGTATTATTAATTAATTATCTCTTACCTCATAACTATTAGAAATGCATATTTATAATAAATTTGTATGGTTATAGGGCCTGGACAACATCCCTGACAATTGAACAGGAAAGAAGCCATCTGTTAGTGTAAATACTTTTATCTATGTTGTCCACTTGGTCGGTTTTAGTATAAACTAATTTTAAATTAAATGAAAAATGTATGCAAATATTTAAGATGAGTGGAAGGCTAATTAATTTGATATATATTAAAATTTTATGTATTTGATATATATTAAAATTTACACATTATATTAGAATGAATGTTATATTTGAAGCAAAGGTTTGCACATAAACTGTAATTATTACTGCTGCTTGTCGGGTCTTATTTAATCTAAAAATTAAATTACTTCAAGAAAAGTGAAAAGAAAAAATCTGTTTATGGTAAATACATAACCTTTCATTATAATCCAATTTACAGTGGCGGCAAAAAGTATTTGCATGCCCAGTTTTTATAAAACTATCGGTCATAAGGGAAATAATAATCCACTGAACTTCACATTAATAAAAAGTATATTTAAAACTAAAACAATTCTATATGTGTACAATAATTAACTTTTTGATTAATGGGGACAAATTAAAAAAATAATAAAATCCTCTGGCAAAAAGTATTTGCACACTTTGTCTACTATCTCTAATATCCTTCGTTTACTTTTTATTAATTCTTACACCAGTATTATCTATTCTATCTAATGTTTTCCTACACTGCTAAATCATTAAGAGCTAAATTCTTTAGTCAATGGTTAACTATCATGCCGAAAATAAGTGAATTGAGTTTGGGAACTCGCGAAAAAATTGTTTTGTTGGGGGGTCAACAAAAATCATATCGTGAGATTGCAGATTTACTAAGTATAAATTCGTTTACGGTCAGATAAGTCATAAAGAGGTATGAGGAACGTGTGACAACTAAAAACAGTGAGTGAAAAGGCCGTCCGAAAAAGTTGAATTCCAGGATGAAGAGAAAGATAAAAAATGAAGCTATGAAGCATCCCGTAGTAAATTCTTGAGACCTGGCTAATATGGTCCATATAACGAGTGGTGTTTAGGTTAGTGACCGGACTATCAGATACTCCCTGAATTCTGAAGACCTTCATGGTAGAGTACCTCGAAAGAAACCTTATATAAATGAAATCTACCGCAAAAAGCGTCTTGCTTTTGCCAGAGAATATTTACATAAGCCGCATAGCTTTTGAGAGGATGTCATATTCTCTGATAAAAGCAAGTTCAATTTGTTTGGGTCTGATGGGCAGATTATATGGAGGCGGTGTAAGGAAGAATTGTAAAAGCAAAATGTTTCTGTTACAGTAAAACATGGTGGTGGACATGTTATGGTATGGGGGGTGTCTCATACCACGGTGTGGGAAATCTTGTTTCCATTGACAGAATTTTAAATGCTGAGGGTTATGTGAACATTTTGCGTCATAACCTGCATGAAAAAATGAATATCCGGGATTGATATGTTTTCCAGGAGGACAACGATCCAAAACACACTGCCAATAAAACCAAGGAATGGTTGATATATAATGTGCGAAGACAGCTGCACACCCCCCCCCCCCCTTCTCAATCATTTGACATAAATATTATAGAAAATTTATGACACATCTTGCATCAGAATGTGGGAAAGCATCACATCACCGGAAGACACCATTTGAAACAAGTACTGGTCCAAGAATGGGAAACAATCAGTCTTTTCTTGGTTAAAAACTTGGCCCACTCCATGCCCAGACATCTACAGGCAATTATTGATGCCAATGGACTTTTTTCGAAACATTAAATTTATATTTATTCTCATAATAAAAAAATAATCGTGTGCAAATACTTTTTCCCAGAGGATTTTATTATTTTTTTTTTCCCCATTAATCTAAAAAGTTAATTATTGTTCACATATAGAATTGTTTTAGTTTTAAATGTACTTTTTATTAATGTGTATTAAAGTTGAGTGGATTATTATTTCCCTTATGACCGATAGTTATAAAAAAACTGGGTGTGGAAATACTTTTTGCCACCACTGTACATGGCAACCCTGGTAACATTTGGTCTTTTCTAAATAAAATAACTTGTTTTGAAATAATCCTTGGATTATTTTATCTTTGTGGTTATATTTTTTCAACTCTTGTTAAATTGAGTGTTATTGATACTTAATTTTTCATATTGTTTTCTCACAAAAATAAATCTATTTCATTGTAATAACGTGGTGGATTTATAACTTGTCTAAATAATGAACATTATTTTCTATGAATTAGTTTTTTTTCTTTTCCACGCACTGAGCGATAAAGTGCAAAACTTACACTTGCTTTTCCATTTAAATTTTTAGTCAATATTTTGTATCTTTTTTGCTAAGTGATTTGATTGATTCATGATTTAAGGAATCAATCCATTTTTATAAAATCTAAGATAAAATAGGCTGTAAATTGATACATAACAGCGAGCTATCATTTGGTGTTTATTCTAACAAAGCCTGGAAATATGGCTATCTTTTAGTGTGAACAGATGAGCATTACCTTTCAGTCTTAGCCGAATTATTTCACTTTGACTTTTTGAATTTGAGATGCTACCAAACATTGTTTCCATATTCAAAAGGCTTAAAAAATTCTGACAAATAGATGAAGCGGTAATTCATAACCTCTGTTTGAAGAACCAAATAGTATGCAGTGAATTTTTTTAGTTTTAATTTGTTTTTATTGGTAGAAGTGCTATATAAGATTTCATGAGTATTACCAAAATTCACACATTAATTTATGTGACATTAATCGATTATTACAGAAGCATTTATTGATAGAAATATAAACTCCACAGATACTCAACGGTGTCCTATAAATGAATTAATATTCTCAACGGCGTCCTATAAATGTATTAATATTCCCAACGGTGTCCTATAAATGTATTAATATTCCCAACGGCGTCCTATAAATGTATTAATATTCCCAACGGCGTCCTATAAAAGTATTAATATTCCTAACGGCGGCCTATAAATGTATTAATATTCCCCACGGCATCCTATAAATGTATTAATATTCCCAACGGCGTCCTATAAATGTATTAATATTCCCAACGGCGTCCTTTAAAAGTATTAATATTCCAAACTGTGTCCTATAAATGTATTAATATTCCCAACGGCGTCCTATAAATGTATTAATATTCCCAACGGCGTCCTATAAATGTATTAATATTCCCAACGGCGTCCTATAAATGTATTAATATTCCCAACGGCGTCCTATAAATGTATTAATATTCCCAACAGCGCCCTATAAATGTATTAATATTCCCAACGACGCCCTATAAATGTATTAATATTCCCAACGACGCCCTATAAATGTATTAATATTCCCAACGGTGTCCTATAAATGTATTAATATTCTCATTCTTCTTAATAAATAGTTTTGTTAGAGAGTTATAGTGGACACTTCCCCACATTTAAAACCACTGTCTTCTGCGTGTGTAGTTCTCGTGGAGACGCCTAAAGAAGAGATGCTGGAGACAAAACTTAAATATGGATTCTGAAAATTGAACTTCTCTTAACAATCATTTACTTTTTATTATTATTATTTTTCCATCCCAACCAAGTTTCAATAAAGATCAAACAAAAGTCAATATTTTTAGAAAACTGTTTAGCACCATATTAAAAAAATCTTTCAAAACAGCACCTTCTGAATAACTAAATACAATTTTCAATTTCTTTTCTCCTGGAAAGCGAGATTTCAATTAGAATTGAACCAGAATTCAAAACTGGTGGTCTTAATATTTATAAAAATGAGACTGATGACCTATTCTAATAAAAGTTAGAGAAATTTCACTTTTACATCAAGAAATATTATTTAAGTATTATTGTTCATAAGTAATTTATATTTATAATAAAGGATACAAAATAATGGAAGTGATATTGTAGACCCAATTAAGAAATTTCATTGGAGGTGTGGTGAAGAAAGTACAATAAGTAAAGGAAACACAACAAATTGTGAATCGTTTTGACTGTTAGAGTGATGAGTATGTAAGCATTTGGGTATGCTTATTGGTATTGGGTATAAATTAATAAATTGATATTAATTTAAAATTTATTTTTTTATAATTTTTAAATATGTTTATTTAGAGAAAAGATTTTTCCAGGACCGGGATTCGAACCCGGGTCGTGGTACTCTGCCACTTGAGCTATCCTGGCACGTACCCCGGCCAGACAATCGATTTCCGGTCCTAGACAAATCTTTTCTCTTCAAAATAAAAATATTTAAATATTAATTAAAGATTGAGTAGGGTCTGGAATACCCAAGTATTGAGTAAGTAAAAATTAAGAATACCGCAATGCTTGTGGTTATGTTAAGAACTTAATTTCAACAACTGAAAGAAGTCGGAGAGATTTGGTTTCCTGCCTTTCCAATCAAAAGGAAGAAAGTTTCATAATGTTTTATTTCTAAGATATTTAATTCAAACATGATCTGTTTAACTTGCAAACATCGGTGCAGTAATACAATCTCTATTTCTGATAATTAATTATGTATTCTCCTACATAGAAAACTTAAGTGAAAAAATATTGATTAAGCTTTGACAAGAAAAATGTTGATTAGAAGGAACCAAAAAAATGTTTTAAATCATTTGGAACTAAAAAACCGATTTGATTAGTTGAGGGAAACTTGGGTACATATCATATATTTGTAATAGAAGAAGGACAATTTTTAATATTTAATGGTAGACATTTTAATGATTGGACCACTATGACTCCAAAGAGCACAGTAAGCCTCTTTCCAGTTAATGATTTTTTTTCAGCTCAGTGATTAATTCAATAAAATAGGAACTAGGTTTCAATTATTCCATGATTAGTTTTTAAAAAAGATATAATATTATAAAAGATATAATATTATACATAGAGGCTTAAATAATTTACATTATATTTTGATTTATTCTTATTAAAAATTTGACACCATTCACACAATTCTTGATTAAATATTAACAGATACTGAAAATATTTATTAACATTTAATGAGAGAAAACATGGCTGCTTAGAATTTTAAAAATGGAACTTGTCGTAACTGATTGTTGAAGAACAAATAGAAATGTACGATTGTATCAAAAACAATATTTAAGAACAACTACCGTAAATAAATAGGTCTATTATATTTGTTATTTTTGTGACAATTCCCAATTTTTGAATTGAATATGAACACATTTTTTACACTTTTTTTTTACAAAACAGGTATAAAATACATTTCACTCCTCATTTACATACATTTCATTTTTTCATCTTCCGTTGAACCGGAGCTGTGTTTGGAGGTTTTTGAGTGACCGTCCTTGGCATTGGATCTCCAGGCTAATCAGGCATTAAATCATTATATAAATATTTTAATATTATTAAAAATAATTATAAGAATAATAATATGTATTAATAAGAATTTGCTTTAATTTGATAACTTACAGAACTGACTAAAGGTCGCTGAGTAGAGTCTCTGCTTTTTGGTAGTGTTGAAGGTTTTAAACTACGTTCCTGGCTAAAAACATATATATTCTGTGTAATTACATTTAAGTTGTTCATATCTAATAATAATAATTTGGTACTTGTTTATTAGCCGGCCTGTAGGAACTGTTATCCGCCATTCTTTATAACCTGCACTGATAATAGTGATACTAATAACACCTACCTTCTAATACATATTAAAGGAAATTGAAATATGCAACTTGTAATAATAAAATGCTAATTCTAACCACATTCCTCTTCTTATATAAATGTTTTTTCTACACTTTCGACGAAAACATCTACATTTATATCTTTGTCAAAATCCATTTGATGACCTTTTTCGCGTATTTTGGGATTATTCTAAACTTCTAGAAGTATTCACAGCTTCTTTTTTTAATGAACTAAAGTGTTATTCTGTTCATTTTAAATAGGCAATAACATAAGGAATGAGACAAAAACAATTCAATTACGCACACACAAGTAACTGAAATGAGACGAGTGATAAGAAAAGGTTACATGAGATAAGGATGTAGGTTTCATGCAGACCGGCTTGTACACAAGTACCAATACTTATTTAAGATTGTTTTAAAAATTATACAATGATAACAAGAAGTAATATCATTTGAATCATTCTAAGGATTAATTTATTCACTAATATTTTGTAAGCAATATATATATATATATATATATATATATATATATATATATAATTTTATAATTTCTTATCACTGTAATTGTTATCTTGTGGCTCTGATGATTGCCCAAAAATTAATCCAAAATGTTGGCACACGACAAGTAAATTTCTTGTCCGCTTTGAAAACTAAACCTCTTCAGTATAATCAGATTATATATTAAACCTCTTCAGTATAATCAGATTATATATTAAGTGATAAAACTAGATGAAACTATTTTATGATACCTTAACCCTGCTAAATAACTAAATAGTGTGGTGAATCTCTTCTCTATGATTAAAAGAAAATTAATTACTATTGGTTTTGTATAACAAAATTATTGGAGTTTGTACTCATTAAATACACTGTCAAACAACACCTGACCAACATGCTCATGTTAGTGAGAAATGAATTCATAAAATAAAGTTATCCAATTCCAGATTAAATGAGGGGACTTATACATGATAGATAGACTTAATTTTTTAAGATATAACTTATAGATAGATCATTCTTGATTTAGTTTTTGTATTAGATTAAATTAATTTACACATTTAATTTTACTGTAAAAGAAATTATTAAAAATACATTGATTTATTGAAGGAACAACCAGACTTTACTAAATTTAACATCTTTAAAAGAATGCTGTTAAACTAAAATACTTACCGATATGAAAGGCCATATGCAGCAATGAAAACAAGATCTGATATGATTAGTGTTTATACAGAACAATTAACTTTAACCCTAGTTATTAAAGATTGAGAAAGGAGCCTCTATTTTTTAAAGTAATATTTAATGACAATATCAATCCATCAAGAGTAAATGTAAACACTTAAATATTATATTAACTTTAAAACTAAAACGATCAAACAGAAAAACTCCACTATATGCTTGTTTGTTTCTGACTTCCATGATCATCTTAAGAACATGAACAGGCATGTTGTAGAGAAGTAGCAAACCGAGCACCCTGCGTGGTTTAGGGGGAGGGGGTGTGTACTAGCTGATAAAATAATTATTCCTTAGAGTGTTGCCTAAAAATTGCTTAGAAAATTGTAATGAATTTTCTAAAGTCTTCTAATTAAAAGCCCTTACTATACAACATCTACAAACCAAAGAAGTTAATTAAGAAAAAAAAAAAGAAAAATTAAAATTTTATTTGCAAACAATAAATTTAAGTATACAATAATACAATAATGGATAATTAACTTTTTATTCCAATAGGTTTCATTTTTCCCCCTAAAAGCTAAAACTTTTGATAAAACTCTATTATGAACTACAAGTAAAGTATCCCTTCTGGTTGTAATATAATAGTGATGAAAAGCAGTCAATCTCCTGATAATGCCTGCCTCTATTATACATCATAGACCACCTGAGATCACAAGTTGGTAATTTCAAATACCTGAAGTTTACAATTTCTGAAAGTAAGTTCCACTATACTTGCCTTGATGTTTTTCCAGTTACCAGTTAATTGGTATTCTCTTCATTACTAGAATCAAATGTTTTTTCCACATATTCCAAGGCTGTGAATGATTGATTAACATAGTCAAGAGAGCCATGTATCAATGTAACCTTCTAATTGAAGAAGTTGTACTGTTTGGTCAAATATAGTACAGGATAGCAGGGCCTCTTACCACTTTGCAGGAAGTCAAAGGCTATTTATCCAACTTCATCTTTCGGAATGACTTTTTTCCCTGGATGTGTACTTCTACATTCTTCAAAGTCCATGTATTCTATTTTATTTTTAAAATATAAGTATAAAACTAACTTAAGGTAGGGATGTACCCAAGTTAACGACATATGAAAAAGAAAAAAATATTTAAAATCCATCAAATTGATGCGTTCTGTAACCATATCTATAACATTGAAAATCTCAGAAAGTTATCCAATCAATATCGACAGCTCTATACCATGTTAAAAATGATTGCTTCATCTTATTAAAGAAAAAATATTTGTGATGGAATGAATATAATAACTATTTATTAAGCAGATGCTTTCAGAAAAATAAATTTCCATTAACACCTTTCCATTTAGATTCCATCATTTAGAGATTACAGTCGAATATTGAACAAAGAAGTATTTTTTTTAGATATAGACAAAATGAATAATCTTGTCATAGTTAATTTTTATGATTATCCAAACAAAATCATGAACATGTAATTGGACGAGCAATTAATGATTTTAGTCAATTATAATAGTTACCTATTTCCTCTTGATGTTGAACCAGATTTCTTAAACATTCCGCTAAGTTTGTCTTTGAATTGCTTTCCTCCACTAACCCTCTCGTCAACTGTATTTAAGCTCGAGTCTGAGCCTGGATCCAACTGAAAAATTATTTTAAATTAGCACTCATTTTGTTCAATCAATAACAGGCTTTTAAAGGATTAACTTTATGATATAAAGTAAAACATCCTCACTAAGAGATAATAATTGGAAGGGAAACTGAGCCGTGATCCAGAAGTTCTGACCGGGATTGCAGCTGTTTTAATGCTGAAGGCTCTCTATTAACAACTTACTTATTATAGAAAGAAATACTTTGCTTTCAGAAATTCGAAAATTCCTAAGATGCATAGCGTATTTAAAGTTCGGTTAGAGCTCTAGCGTTCGGTAAAATGCTTATTTTACCTAGCCTAGATTTCTCAGGTTTAGGTTGGTTATTATTTACCAAACCAAGATTACTTTTCATAAACTATAAACTTTTAAATGTAAAATGATTTATTTAGTTATATTGATTGTTATAAAAATGGGCAGTATGATTTTGTTTCAGTAAAAACATTAATTGTATACCTGGCTGGTTGACCCCGCATCGCTCTCTTGATCAATGCTACGCGACTTGGTCAACTTTTTCAACTTTCCAAACAAACCCAGTTTCTTCTTTTTATCGGAAGGAATGATTTCACTCTGCGTTGACCCTCCAGATAATCGACTGTCAGTAAACAACATATTATATAATAAGCAATATATACATGTTATACAACATATTAACCACAATACTTCCAACTTGGAATGAAGAAATGATTTAGTCTAAAGGAAACTAAACCATACCTGTCTAAACTATTTTCTCTTCTGTAGAGACTTTGACGGAATTTTTCAGAATCCTCAAAAGATTGAACACTTGTCATGCTCCCCTCTTGATCATCCATCTGCCAGACTTGCTATAAAAAAAGCGAATTAGAATAGAAGAAAGAGTACGAAATATGAGAAACAGGGGCAAATGATATGACCCATGAAAGTCTTAAGATCAACATTTTGAATATATCCTGCTAATTGCTTAAAGACCAAGAATTTAGAAATAAAGGTGAGTTAAAAAGTAGAGAACATATTCAATAAGTACAAGTTGCATATCAAAGAACCCTGAAGTACCTACCTGCTCCTGAGCGGTTGTCTGTTCTAATGATAAACTTTTACGAAGGATACTAGGCTTACGTTGAAGGCTTCTTCTTTTTACAGAAGAGATATCACTTCCACCGTCAGAGTCAATTGAAGAGGATCTGTATAAACAAATAAAATAAAATTATATAACGTATTGCAATTAATAAGATAACTAGTAAGCTAATTGATTAATGGATTTATATTGTTTAATAGTGTCTGAGTGTTGAGGAGTCACTTTAGCAACTTTGAGATCTTAGGATGGGAGCTTGACCATCCCATTCTGGTTAGAGTAAGAGGCAACCTTCTGGAAAACTCAGCCTGATTGCCTTAACAAAAGTAGGGAAGGGTGTTAAACACCAAAAAAAAAAAATTAAATTTGTATATGAAGAAAGGATATAATAAAAGGAAGGGCATAAGGTATAAAAAAAGGCGTTTCCAATAAAAAAAATCCACCCAACTGCGAAAATAGGGCATTACAATACACTAGTGAAGCCATGGTGTCTATATGCAAGTGAATGCCTATGTTATATTAAACTATGTTTTGGATAAATTAGAAATACTAAAAAGTGGAATCATTAAGAAATAAATAATATGTCTACATGATACAATAAAATTAAATACATGGAATAAGTCAATTAATATAATAAATCTTGTGTTTTACAAGAGCGAAAATATCCATTTAAAATATACTATTGGGAACCTAAAAATTTTAGTAAAAATATCTAAAATGTAAAGTAAATTTGCATAATGGAGATAGGGAGGGGTACTTAAGTGACTGTTGTTTATGATAATTTAAATTGTTATAGTATTATCTTTTATTGTTATCTTATTGGATCAAAATGTTTCCTTAAAAATTAACTTTAAACTTTTAATTTATTTGATGTAAAAAGGAAAATGAAATAAGTGTGATTTTTCTATCTGTTTCTTTTTCAAAAAGAAGTATTTCAGAAAAAACTTATGTATATTTTAGAAAAATAATAAGTTTAACAAGTTGGACATTTTGAGATTTTATTGTAATGGGTTTAAAAGCTATTTTTGGAAATATATCAGAAATGAAATATAAAAGAGCAAATTGTGAACGAGGGAGAGACCTGTAGGAGCCGAATGCTTTCCTCAGAGTGGCTTTATCTTCTTGTTGAACTTTCTTCAACTGATTAGCCGCTTCAGTAAGCCGTCTCAAAATTTCTTGAACTTCTTGGCTCTTAGTGTCATCTCTTCCAATAGACGATTCTGAAAAATATGGTGCTATATTGAATTTTATATTGTTTTTTCTAAAGCAGGTACACTTTTTCATCTGATTTTCGACAAAATAATAATTTACTACTCTATGCTTAAATTAGTTCCACAGTCGACTCTATGGATACCTCTGCTAATACTACCTAATATATACTTGGCCTTAAAATACAATGTTTCTGCAAACAAGTCTCTTTCATAAATGACATTGACCCATAGATCCCTATTTTATCTTTCCCTTTTCTCAAATTCCAGAGTTCAAAAGTCTGAAAATATTTAATGCTATTTATTATTTAACAACACTTTAGAGCATTCTCTAAGCTTGTTTACTAACACTGGATTTCTTCCAAAAAAGCCTCAGTTTAGTTATTTATTTCAAAGAAGAAACATGACAGTGTCCTACAAAATTCTCTTAATTTTAAGACATTATAGGAAAAAAATTTCACAGCCGCTAAAGCAACTCGTGAAATTATTAAATATGAAGGGGAAGGTGTCCTTGACCAGCGCACTGCGCGGCGTTGGTTTGAAAAATTTAGCAGTGGAGATATGACGTTGGAAAGGAAGAAGGGCTCCAGGCGACCGTTAATGGATATTGATGAGGTTCTGAAGGAAGCTGTTGAGTCAAATCCGTCCACAAGTACTCGCCGACTTGCCAGGGAGTGTGGTGTGTCGAAAGATACTGTTAGTTGCCATCAAAGAAATAATAATACATTTATTTGGTTAAAAAACGGTCATTTTTTTTTTATACACCCCATTATCATTTACAAGAATAACTGGATTAGAGGAACATGATATTTTCTAATATTTCATTGTTCCAGGACATTTCTATTTGAAGGAGAAATATGAATTTTTTTAAAAGGGAAAATGACTACCCTTACTCCTGCAATACTCGTACTCACCTGACAAAAGCATATTTTTGTTTTGAAAAAATTAAGCCTACATCCCTCAGGCACAGCAAGTAACATAAACTCTGAAGAGTTGAGGAAAAAATGACTTTGTTGGAACCCAAAGAAAAAATGCTTAAAAATAACAATTGATCTTCGATCATAAACAGATAGATTTACCTCTGCTGTAGTCTTTCCTTTCAAGGTTAGGTGATGCTTCTCTCGATTTAGGTCCCTACAATAAAAATTTATTAGCAAAATTTGCCTATTAGATTTTCTTTATTTCCCATCCTAAACATTTAACTTACTTTTCGTCGAGCTGGTGGTGTTGGCATTACTACCGGAGGTCTTGGCTTAGACGGGAACAAATCAGGAGCCAGTACTGTCAGTTCTTCCACCTAATCGCCAAATTATAATCATCCAAAAGGGGAATTTCTTCCTTCATTCATATTAAACAATATTCAATCAAATGATAAGGTTTAAAGAACAATAAAAATGAAAGTACTGAAATCAAATCAGGACCCAGTACTGTCAGTTCTTCCACCTAATCGCCAAATTATAATCATCGAAAAGGGCAATTTCTTCCTTGATTCATATTAAACAATATTCAGTCAAATGATAAGGTTTAAAGAACAATAAAAATGAAAGTACTGAAATCAAATTTTAGAACAACTGCTATCTGATAAGTTAAATACAATTCATGTTGTATTTAAATTTGATTTAAAAATCTCAGCACCTTCATTGTATTGAATTTCCAGCTGCTGGTGCAGGAAGCTGGAGTATCATGTCCACAACATAATTGTTGGAGTCTGTGGAGCTTATTCCATTTACAGCTCGTGCAATGACTTCGACCAAATTGTGCTCACCTCCCTCACTAAGAATATTTCTTGCTACTAATTTTATTTTTGAAAATGCTTTTTCCACTGGATTTAACATAGGTGAATAAGGTGGGAGGTATTTCACTGTAAAGTCAAGTTCTTCCAACGCTTGAGTGACAGCGTGAAAGGAGGCAAGAAAACCAAAAGAACTTCTCTCATTTCTCCTCAGGGTCAAAGAAGTTTTTATTTGTTTGATAATTTTGCTATGAGTTTTTATTTTTGCGAAATCAAAGAAAGAAACTGTTGATAACTTCAATTTACGCAGTTTTACTTTCTCAGAAAAAAAGGCATTTTTATTTATTTTTTTAAATAAAAAAGAAATTCCTTATTTATGTTTACTAACAAAAATCATTGCTTTTTGAAAATTGTATTAATTTCATTCATTTACTGCTTTGTGCCAATAATAGTTTTGAAAAAAACAAAACTAAAACTACTGTCATGAATTATACCATTGAGTTCTGAGGCCTTAACTTCGCCCATTCCCGTAACGGTAAATTTTTAAGGGTGACAATTGAGTTGTAAAGCGTTACATTTGCTTTGGAAAGGGTTTCAACTCATTTGGAAAGGGTTACATTTGAATTGAAAAGAGCTGCTTGTGACTTGGAAAGGGTAGCATTTGATTTGTAAAAGGTTACAGTTGACTTGGAAAAGGTTCAAATGGACTTGGAAATGCTATATATAAAAATAAATATGAGTTACACATATATATGTAGATTCCTAACGACCTTGATACTATTTGAAACTGCCAGTTATTTAATTTTAATAACTTTTAAGCTATTGACAATTCATCAATTTCAAAATAATATGCTTACCAATTGAGCGACACTTATAATTTGACGTTCTTCTTCCTTCTCCATATTATTTTTTATTGTGATAGTCTGCTTAAGCAAATCTCTTTCTCTTTCAAGTTTGTCTTTCTCACGTCTCAATTTTTCATTAGTAGTCCTTAATTTGGCATGAGCATCTCTCAATTCCAGTAAGTCACACTGCATCTGTGAAAAGAATAATATTTTAGTATTCAATATCAATAACTTTATTCAGAAGTCCATAGCAGCTAAAAAATCATTTCATTCCTAAAGCGGTAGATAAGGAACATCTAATCAGGATTTGTTTAATTTCCTTACTGAGAACCAGATCAACTTGATATCAAAAAATAAAATAAGGTCCCTGGCCGAATTCTCCTAGTGTAAAAATTGACTTGACGTAAGAATGTAGATATTAACATAACCTCACAAGAAACCAAATAAAATATGATTTAATGTTTTTGATGATTTGTGGATTTATGTTGGGAAGATCATGAATTGACCATATTTACTTTTAGGAAACTGTTGGCCATCTCCCAAAAAATTGAATTCATATTTATAAACCGTATCACAGTGTTCCTTGAAAATTATTTGAGTAAGCACTCTAAATAAAATGCAGTCATCAATACAAATACTGAAATGATATCATCTGAAAACATTGATAAGAGAAATGTGAAAAAGGAAAATCTGCCAAGTTGAAACTGGACCTAATTATTTTGATCCTTTCCAAAGAAGTAAAGGATTACTCCAGGGGTACTCTGCATCTCCATCCTTGTTCAAGACTTTTCTCAAAATATATCTGGAAAAGTGGAGGAAAAAATGTAAATCTATCTATCATTTGAAAGATGTATTCTACTATAAATTATCATCTGAAGCCATTATTACTCTAGACACAATAGATAATGGTTACATGCTGAGAAAGTTATAGGTGCGATGCCGACAAATAGCCATGGTTATTAATACTGAGGAGACAGAATTAATATCATCAATTAATTGACAGGACTCTATCTGGGAGAGGGCCTGAAAACAGTTCATTTTAAATACCTCAGAGATATTAAATTGAATTGGACAATTCCTGTGACATGAGAATAATGAGGAGTGCAGCTGGGAACAAGGTATTAACAATGCTCAATTTAATGCTAAAAATAAACAATAAAATAAAATACTTATACATTTTTATAAATAATATTTACATTTATTATTACAATGTTTATAAAAGTATGATGTTAAGCATTGTGACATTAGATGAAAAAACTTGGACCATTAAGAGCGATTTTAGGAAAAATTACTCCTAGTCACGGAAATAGACTACTAGTACTTATGATAGACTGCTAGTAATAAACATTAGAGTAACATGTTAATAACCAAGTTAAAAATGAAATGAAAACAGATGAAAAAAGAAATACCTCCGAAAATGAAGTGGAGGGATATTTGACGGAGCAAGATCCATGGAAGGAGTGGGCAGTGGGCCCTGGATAGAAGAATAGTTTGAAAGGAGGATAAATAGCATTTAGGTTAGCAGAAACGTACTGCTTTGGTGCTAAATCTAAAATAAATAGGTTGTTAAAGTATTTTTTTTTTTTACTATAGCAAAAGTCATAGAGAATATTAACTGTTTTATTATAGATCAGAGTCTAGCAAGAGGAAATAACTTGGCAATAAAATAAAACCATCAATGAATAGTAAAATATTTTACTTCGTTTAGTTTCTTTCTTATTTCTTCCTGTTCTTCTTCATTGGATTTTTTCAGTTGGTCTAATTTTCTCTTTGCATCAAGCCTTTCTCTATCCCTTTCTCTTTCAACCTGAAAAAATTAGTAAAATATAAACTTTTAACACAAACGTCTAATCTATAATTGAATGTATGTGAAGAAATAAAACACCTCAAACAAGGTTTGCCTGAGATCCCTGGCCAAAGTGGATGTCTCCTGAAGGAGCCTGTGCTGCTCCTCCCGTTCCTTATGCCACGCCAGTTCCATTCTTGTTTTAGTTCCTGTTATTTTTGTTCTTCCGCTATTTAGGATCCTTTCTTCTTCAAGCTAAAAATAAGGAAATGTAGGGAGTATTTTGGTAAAGCATTAAAAATTATAAAAGTTAGGATCTGAGATATAAATAACATTAAGTATGGTAAAATAGAACTAATACCTGCCAAAGTAGTTAATAATACTAACCTCATTGAGCCTCGATACTAATTCAGAGTTTTTAACCTCCCATTGCGAGCGCTCTGATATCAGCTCAGTTTTAAGCCTTGATGTTTCTGATTTTGCCTCTGAAAGATCGTCCTCAAGGGAAGAAATTTGATTTTCAAGCATTGCAATTTGATTTCTCCATTCTGTTTCCTAGTTCAAATGTAACTTTGGTTTGATAAAAATATTAATAAAGAATGTTACAAAATGTAAATTAAATTAAATTTACATCTGTGGTATATTTCACTGAACTGCCTGAAGCTTTTAGGTCTGCAATATTCCTCCGAGCAGCTTCAAGTAAGTGCTTATAAGAATCTCTTTCTTTCTTATACCTGGCCATTTGTGATTGCATGTTCACTAGTTCCTCTGTGATTATTGAAAGTCTGTTATCGTACCTCATTTTTAATGAACTTAACTCTTTCTTTTTTGATTTTTCTTCTAATGCTAATCTGAAAATAATTTATATAAATTTTAAGATGCTATTTAAGTGTATTGTGATAATTTTTGAAGATGAACCAAAACTTGTTCAAGTTCTTAAATCTTCCAAAGTACTCTTTCCATTGTCACTATATTATTACACTATTTTAATTAATTTGTAGTATTGAAATTCTAAAACTCTAAAATCGTTCAAAACAGGTATTAAATGAGTATTGTTTTATTTTTAAATTGAAACTTACCTTGTAAAAATAAATGTCTTTTTTTTCATATGCCTATATAATTTATTGTGTAAGGGGAGCATGGAAGGGATTCATTTAAACAAGATGGGGTGTGGTACAAAAAAGGTTGGGAACCCTTAACCTAGAGATTTATTAATGAACTCAAACTGAATATATTTTTATTACTTCCATCGGTCACAAAGTTAATTCCTGATGTTATTATTTTGAGGAAATACTACATTTTCATAAAGAAAGTTAAACATGCATTTGTTTACTCTAAAACAGTCGAAGTATCTAAATGTAAATGAAGTGATTGGTGTCATTGAAATTATGGCAAAATTTACAAAATGAAAATGATTAATAAAAGTATTACTTATGATAGTGTTGCCAGCTAATGGTTTGCAACTATGCGCTAAAAGTGAACTTCTTTTAGGATTATGGACTAATGTCAGATGTTATTAATACTTATAGCATTATTAACATACTTATAGCATTATTAACATAACGACCAACATTGTGCTATTTACCTTGACTTGTATTCGTTCAGGTCTGCTTGTAAAGATGTTATGTCGCCAGAAACATTTCTGTGTATCTTATCAAGCTTTTCATAATCTTCATTCTTCCTCCGTAGTTCTTCATTCTTAAAAAAACAACAATAAAAATAAAATAAAATTTGTCCATTTTTAAAATTTAAATATAAATACTAAACACTCATTTAACTAACTATTAATGGAATAATGTTGTTTATACCAGAGCAGAGTTTCTTAATTTTTTTCATGAAGTTATTTAAAAAAAAAAAACTTCACCGTAAATAATTACAAATTTTCATACAATTCCACTCTGGAAGATGCTTTTCTTACTCCTCAGAAGCAATGCCTGATATAGGAGTCACCAATTCTTAAGAGAAAATGAAGAATTTATTTACGTAATCCTAGCTCATGGAGATAACACCATAATTGATAATTTTACAATAACAAGTATTATGACATTGCCTGAAATATCATGAACTGATTAAAAATGAAGATCGATTTGAAGAAAATTGAGATTAAACTATATAAAATTAAATAAGCCTAATTGCAAAATAAAAAACGATGTCTTTATTCTGAAAGGAGGATATAATGTTTTAGTATGTGGTTTAATGTTTTAGTAAATTTGGTGTATGCATATTGTCAATAGAAAATTAAAGCAATTAAAATAAAAACACAAACTTGGAGAGTCTGGTTTGACTTTGATCATTTTTAGTGATATAATTTGAAACTTATGTATAAAGGTACTAATTATGCGCTCAGACTTAAAGCTAAACTTCATATAGTTCCTCTAGTGCTCCAGAGGTGGCATTTCCTTACTTTCTGGAAGGGTTTATTAATGGAATCTCCTTCCTGAACACTGAATTTGCATTTAGAGGAAGATGTACAAGGTACGTTGTACAAGTTTCTTGCACCTTTGAAATGTTTTAAAAATGCATTTACATCGGCTCGCAACCTGACTCTAGTAATCAAGAGTTCTTGATAATAAATCATCAAATAACATCAAGTATTTGTTATTTTCAACTTCTGGACCACCTCAACTGGAGACTTCTCACTCAACAAACTAAATTCTTCCAATAAAAAAATTGTACATAAATGTCTTATCCATTATATATCCTATTTAAAGAATATTTGGTCCTGTTATAGAAGGGAGAAGTTTAGCAGGGATAGAAGACACATCAGTTCTGTGGAAGGTTTTGGAACATGTGCTCAATGAGAGGACTTCCCTAGATTTACCCAGGCTTGGGTGAATGGACTGAGTATTGGCTGTTTGACATCTGCTTGGTGTCAGTGATTGCTTAGATTGCATTTTGCTTTGATAGAGGTAAATACCATAAAGTTCTCTTGTTTACCTTTTGTTTTTCTTTCTCTTATTAAATAGATTGAAACAATCTAGAATTTTTTAAAATATTTAATGTAATTGTATTGTATAATACAAACACTGCATCAGTTCTGTGAATTCATGAAAGAAGGATCCTCCGATCGATTTATTGTGGAATGAAGCTAATGAGGTCGGAACATGACGTCGGAGTACCAGTCAGAAACTGCATCCTCTCTTCATGGAGTATAGCATAACAAGATTTATCCGACTCAGAAGTTTAAGGTGGGCTGGACACCTGGCATGGATGAATGAGGACTACATCCCAAAAAAAAACTCTCACAGAAATTTATGAGCCCAGGCTTAAAGGAAGGCCCAGAAGAAGATCACAGCACAGGACAGATGCCATAAGGTGATAATGGAAGCCTTGAATAGCAATGAGTTGTTGAGCCACTGTTAGATTAGATAATAGAAACATTATAGTTTATATTTTTTTAATAATTAATTAAAATCCTTACGTCTTTCCTCATGTAGTTAGCTTGTTCCGATAGGCCATCTGCTTCCTTCCTCAGCTGCTCTATTTCTGATTGCTTTTGATCAGATATTGCCTGCAATCTGGACTTTTCTAGTATCAGTGTATCACAATCTTTAGACTTATCCTGAAATATACAAGGCATAAATGATCACTTACTGCAATATAACTTCGAAAAATATAATTTGGTATTATATTTCAAACCTCTAATCTATGCTTCTCCTTAGCCCACAATTCTTGCTTGATGCTGTACGATTCTTTAAGAGACCTGAGCTCAGTTTCGACTTCTTCCATTTCATTTGCAGCTTTGACTAGTTGACTAGAAAATAAAAACAGAAAAGGGGCCAATAACAAAAGTATCTAATAATTAACAATAATTCAAAGACAAATTTGTTTTAAAAATATTTTTTTAATGCAGACAAGTTTATTTATAAGAAATGTTCTAAGGTTTTTTTCTTCTTTCTTAAGAAAAGAAGAGGATTCGCACCAAAATAATAACAATGTCTTTTCACTTTTTTTTAAAAATCAGTGAGACTAATTCTGTACCTCTGTATTTTTTCTTTTTCCTGAACAAGAGTAGACTTCATCACGACGTGCTCTTCTTCCAGCTCTTCATACCTCTTCGTTAGTTCATCGTATTCATGTCTTTCGCTTTCTAGAGCTATTTCTAATGCTAATAATAAATAAACAATACTAAGTTAAGAATTGAAATAATAAGTAAAAGCTATATCAAATAAATAACAACTAAAATTGAACAAATTTAAATTGGTTACATTCAATTTTTGCTTCAAGTTCTTGTTTCAGTTCTTCTATATGCCCTTCTTGTGACATTTTGGATTTCAGCTGAGCCAGCTCCGTATCTTTATTCCTCAATTCTTTCTCATGAGTTGCTTTTAATCTCTCCATTAATTTGCGATTAGCCTAAATCATAAAAGTTAATTCAGTAAAAGTAGAGGATTATAATAAATTATTACAGTCAAGCATTAGTGTCATAGATGCTGAGTAAATAAGCAAACATTAACAATTAATAGAAAATTCTCTGTTATGTTCATACATAATTTCCATTCCTTTAAGTGGGGTGGTTATAAAATGGGTGTTATCTCCATTTCATTAAAAACATTAACAATTTTATTCATTTTTTAAGTTTTCAACATAAAAATTTAATAACAGCTTTTAATAAATTTCTTGAAATGCTAGTTCTGTTAGTCAAGAAAATAAATTGTCATAGACATATATATCAAAAGCATAGATCATTGGCTTATTGAATACAGTTCTTGAATTTTGATGAGGCATATTTATTGGGCGATTCAATGTCTCTTTGTTGTCAGCGAAAGGCCAAGGGAGCTGACCTTTTTTACCCAAAATATTTTTGGTTTGGAAATATTTTATTTCCCAATAATAATTTAGATAGCTAAAATTATTTGATATAGTTGAATATCAACTAATCATAGAAAATGACATATCTTCCTTATTTCCACAATTATTTTGTTATTTACAGAGCCAAGGTTTTCTTTGAACACACTAATTTCCATTATTTCATTCACGTAATGCAAAATTAATAATAAATAAATGGCACATATATTAAAACATTGACACTGAGAACGACATTAAAAAAAGGCATTTCATCAACTTTCTAAATTAAAGTAACCTACCAACTCTCCGCCAGGTGGCTCCTTAAAAAAATTGTTTTTGTTAATACTTGATAATATTAAAAAACTTAAATGTAAATATTTATTTTTTAAAACAATACAAGTGCAAAATATACAGATGGAAACAAAAATTAAATATAAAAATAAAGAATCTTGTATCAGAAGAAGTAACCTTCTTTTTTTCACATAATAATTCTTGATGAAACGTTTATTAGCTATAAAATCCAGTTCTCTAACCGCCAGAGGTTATTGAAATGTTTAGATACTCATCCTAGGAGATTAGAAGTTTTTCTATTTAGAAGTTATAACAGTAACTTGCTGTTTTACTGTTTTTCTTATGCTAAAAATAAGAATTTTCAAGTTCTCGATGAACATTAGCTTGCCATTTTTGAAAAGCAATTCTTCAGATGCTTTTCCATTATTATAGAATTCCAATGTGTATAAATTGAACATAAATCTTGATTTCATTGTAATTGATACCTGATGGTGTTAGGTTTTTGTGTAATAAAACACAAATAAAAATTTTCTTATTTACACTTTCTAATTGTATTACTTATTTTTGGGTATGTACAAAAAAAATACTAAAATATAAATGTTTTGCTTTAACATTAAAGCAATTTAAATTTAATATAAATGTTTAAAATATTAAATTTTTGCTGGCTTATTTTTTATACCTTGGTTGTTTTATTAAAAATATATTAACTTCACAATTTATTTGTTTTAAAAATAAATTTTCATTAATATTTTACCTCTATTTATAAAGAAATTACAAAATTTTATAAAAATACAATTTTGTCTTATTAAGAAGAATTATTTTTTTTTTAAAGTTATTACAAAAATGATAAGTATGATGGAAAGAAATTAACTGTGGAATGTACCTATGGCATCAAAAAAAATTAGCTATTCTAAAAGGATAATCAAATAACATTTTGTTGAATTATAAAAATCAACAAATTTAATAATCTTCTGTTTCATTAAAAGAATTGTTGTTGTGAAATAATTTTAAATAATAAACAATTCTTAAAGAATGACAAAGAAATTGAAAAAAAAATGGCAAGGATTTACAAATTGTTTTCTGTTTTATCATTACCTGGTAGTCCATTTCCAGATCAGCTGTCTTTTTTTCCCAATCTTCAATTTCTTTTTCTTTTTTGTTCAATTCTTCTTCCTTTTCCTTTATCATTCTTTCAGCCTGCAAACAGATGACCATTAGTCCTATGAAGTTAAAATTCTGCATGAGAACAATGTTTAGAGTCAATGGACCTTCTCAAGTTTTGTAGTTAAATCTTTAATCAGGTTGCTGGCGTTGGCTATTTCCTGTTGATTTTCATTGGAATCACCAGCCTTAATAGGCTTTTCCTTCTTCTTTGCAGCCACTTCCTAAAATATATAATATTTACCCTTTAATGATGCTAAAAATTCAAAATTTGTTTTCTTATTTATTGTAAAGGGAAGGAAATTAATTCATACTAGTTTCTTTATTTCAGAATTTTTACTCTCCACTTCTTCTTGAAGTTTCTTTAATTCTCTTTCGGCATCTTCGAACTTTACATCAACTTCATGTTTGGCAATGGACAAAGAATCATTATTTTTCTCCAAAGTAGAGTACTTTTTATTAAGCTCTGCAAACTAACAGATAAAATACATAACAATAAGTAAATGTGCTTTAATAACAAACAAAGTGGGAAAATGTATGTTTAGATACACTCAAATTGTTAATTTTATTAGCGATAATAATTAAACATTTAAGTGAAAATGGCAGTTAAAACTGTCTTAATCTATCTGGTATGATAAAATGATTAGCTACTGGTTAATTAAACATTTTAAGACATTGATTACCTCTTTTTCAAGTTTGAGCAATTTTTCTTTTTTAGACGAGGCAAGCTTTTCAGACCTCTTCAACTTCTCCTCTACTTCTACTAACTTTTTCTCTAAATTTTCAATTTTTTTCTCATTTTCAGCCAACTTAAAGAAAAATTAGAACCAATTTTTTAAGAACAATTTATCCAAATATATAAAACTGATAAAATTAAAAAGACAAATGCTTTTGATCCAACTAAAAGCACTTATAAATAAAATAAATGCAGATAAAAAGAAAGATATTTGTTTTATTTTACACATCATAGTTTTCTAGATATACAAATGTTTTATTTTTTACTGTTTTAAGTTCTATAGATCTGAATAACAAGAGCCATGCCATCAACAGCACCATAATATTACATTGTCATCCCCTTTTTTTTGTATTTTTATTTAAGTTTAGCTTAGTTGGATAATTGAAAATTTGATATAATTTAATTTAAAATAACGAAATTTTTGAGCTGTTGTAGACTGGTATGAAATATGATTCAATTAAAAGGTAGTTATTTTTTTACTATAACAAAAATCAGACAACATGAATGAAGTGCTCAGTTAAACATTGTTTAAATAAATAATATGGCGGAGCTATCATGATTTATAAAAATCCACTTAATTTACAGACCTTCTTTTGAAAGAAGTTTAATGAATAAAATTTGAAAAATATGGAGTTACCTCTTTCTGTAATTTTAAACTCTCTTGATTTGCCTTGTTGGAAAGTTCAAGTTTTACTTTAAGATCTGCTGTCAAACCTTTTTCTTTTGTAAAATCTTTATTTAGCAATTCAATTTGTTTTTTCGAATCCTGCAATTCAGTTTGCAAAAGAACACTAGCCTCTGAAATGGTGTAAAACATTATAACAATACGATATGGATATGGAATACATAATCATCCATGTGGATTAGAAATTTGGCCATTTGAGAAGAACGAACAGTTTTATTTAATTACTTACTGATATTATTTCTTAATTTTTCAATTTCTTCTTTGGCGGACAATCGCTGCTTCTCCAAATCAGTCTTGCTCTCTTTAAGTTTTTCAATTTCCTTTTCATATTTAGTTTTATTTCCATCTCTTTCCCGGAGAGCTTTTAATTTATCTGAAAAATAACGAGATATTTTTAAGATAACTAAATAGAAAATACTTTTATTATTTTATACAGAAGATGTTTTAATTATTTCTACCACTCTCTAAATCTTGAATCATTTTGTTGAGCCGCTCAATCTCTGAATCCTTCTTCTTGCATTCATCTTTCGCTTCTTTTATTAATGTTTCAAACTTCAACTTGGCTTCATCCAGCTCTCCTTTCAATGAATCGTTTACTACACAGCTTTGATTTTCCGATAATTGCTTATTATTCTCTTCTGCTTTTTTTAAAAGAACTATAATTTCAGCTGCAAAATGTATTTCCTAAATTAATAATCTTTAAAAGTTCATTTAATTTTTTCTCTAGCTTAGATATCTCACCGATTTCACTTTCCAGATCATCAACCATTTTTTTCAATTGTAATTTTGTTGTAATATCAGTTGGCTTTTTAGGTGTCCGTGATCTGTAAAATTTAACTGCATCAGAAATAGCAGCTTCTTTGAGCCTTTGTAAAGTTTCTTCAGCTTTTTTCTTTTCATTTTCAGCCTGTAAAAACAACTCCAAATAAATAAAATTTATTTTTTGATAAAATGCAAGTTAATAGCTTATGAAAAAAAACTTTTAAGTGTTGCTTCAGAGCTGTAATTGTTCTTAAATTTTAATTCTTACAGTTTCATTAATTAATTAATAAACACAAATTTTATTATTCATGAATTAAAGATTGTTAACAATAACCAAAATCGGTTTGGTGGAAGCCTGAACCTGCATTGTGTGAGCGGATTAATCTGAATATTGAGCATAGCTAGCATAGATAACCATATTTCCTTGTAATGGATTTGGTCAAAAACCACTCTGTCCAAAACTGTTCACGGGTTATAAATTGTAATGATTCAATATTTTTAATCAATTGTGGGATCAAATATCATAATATGCTTGATTAGAACAGAAATAAGTAAATTTTAATAGCTTTAAATATTTTTAAAATGAAGTTAATGAAGGAGATCATGAATTGTTAGGTTACCTTCTTCAACTGATTTTTCAACTTTTCTACTTCCCCGACTGTTGTATTTTCAGCTTTAGCGGTTGGCGATTTTTTAGTTATCTCCAGTTCCTTGATCTAAAAAAAAGTTTAGACAACCACTCATGATCATAAAACATTAATCTTAATTATTAAAATGAACATGAAATAATTTACAAAATTTTAATAAACCCTAACTATATTTCTTTCAATCATTTCCTGTAACTGGCATACATTTTCGAAAAAAAATACAAATTTAATTAGATAAAGAAAAAGAACTGTAGTGATTAAAATGATTTAAAACTTGTATGACTTTATGATTTAGGACTTACTTTCTGCCATACAAGACTAAAGTGGGAATCTGCCTTTAGACAGATTAAAAAAAAAAATAGTTTCCTACAAATTAGGCCAAATCAAAGTAGGGCAGTGATTAGAAAATCATTGTAGGAAATAATTAATAATAAGATTTTTGTATCAAAATCTCTTCATTTAAAATCAAACACCACTCTACACCTTTCACTTATTTTTATAATTTTTCAAGGGTGTGTTAAATTGAGTATTATTAATAAAATAATCTTAAAATCCAATTTAATAGTGTGTAAAAAAATGGGTTAGATTAAATTTTCTATGTATTCATACAAATGTGAATACTATCCAATGATGCCAAAATATAATGTAAAATGAATATGAGTTATTGATTAGAAGGAGTAGGGAAGGGTGCAATCAGTGAAATAAAATACATTAATTAATAGAATCGACAAAAACAGGCGCCCAGCACACATACAACAATAGGCCTCATACCACCATTTTAAACTGGAAGTGAGTTTATCATCCAAACTGCTGCATTGAGACTTTAGTTATTTATTTATTTTTTTCACTTTTGAAAGAATCACATGAAGGAGAATGATGAACAGTGTGCAATAGCCTAACAACTCAAACTTTTTTTTTTAAAATCCTTTTTAGATATCCATCTAACCTTCTAGATTTGTGAAAAAAGATTAGGTAGGAAACTATTCTGTGGACTATTGAAAGTTTGATTTTTTAAAATTATCACTAAATAAATATTAAAAAAAAAAATCAAGTGCTGTAAATATTTGATTAACCTTCTTACAAGCACATATATTCATTGAGTTTCAAAAAGCATACCTTTTTGTTACTTTCTTCTAGCTGCTTCTCCAAAGTTGCTAATTTGGATTCATTCAATGTTCTTTCGACTGAACTGGAACGGGTTTTTGATGCAGCAATCAGAGATAGTTTTTTGTTCTCAGAAAGTAACTTTTCATTCTCTGTTTCTAGATTTTGTGTCTTGGTACGAAGAATACTTGCTTCTGTTTCGACAACCTGTAGCTGTCTTTTCAGATCAACAGTTTGCTGGTCCCCATCTAGTGACCTTTAAATTATAAATTAGTCCATTATACACTGGCTCATTTCTTTTTCAAAGTTTCTGAAGATAAATATACCAAAGTGCCTTAGATAACAAAGAGATACCTTATATTATTTTGGCAAATATCTTTTAAATATAAAATATTAAATGATCAAAGAATATTGCTCCTTAAAATTTAAGGAAATACTTAAGAATAGCTCTGAAAAATATAAAAGAATCTAGTAAAGTTATGATTTAAGATAAAAACTACAGTAAAGACATACTGTAGACTAAGAGGTCGAGGTGCTTTCACCATGAAACGAAATAATCATAAAATGAATAAAAGTTGGGAAAAGAGATGAGAAAATGTAAAATATACAATAGAAGTTCTATTACCCAAACTAGATAAATTAAAAAAAAAAAAAAAATGTGGTGTTATTTTTTTTGTGGAAATATTAAAGAATAGCAGAGTTGTGACTTATTTGAGATACAAGTATCTGAAATACAGATATACAAAATATAAGATACAATATATGTATTTTCATCTTGTATCGAAAATACTTTTTAAAAATTCATTTTGTATCTTGTACTTAAATATATTTTGCTTGGTATCTTAGTATTTTGTAAATACTGTTTGCTAAAATACTTTTAGTAGTAGTTATCTATGCATTTATTCACTTCTATGGTGATATTAAATTTAAATCAATGTCACCATAGATAAAACTGAACACGCAGTTTAGATGAAAATATAAAATACTGCAGCTCTCTTCTAGATGTCATTGAAGAAAATCTAAATAGACGTTTTAAGCGTTAAGTTTTTGCGGTTAAAGCCTGCAGCAAATGATGCAATATTAGCCTCAGTGTCACATCCGTTCTTTAAAATGAAATGGCTACCAAAAGAGTAGAAAGAATATGTAAAAGAACTTATCCTGACTGAAACACGAAAAATTAATTGATCTGAAAAACAATATTGAATCAACATTGAAGGTGATATAAAAAAAAGTCAAAAGATGAATCTTATTACATGTTTTTAGAGGATTCTGATTCCTCTATTCCAAGTGGCGAAGACACAGGGTCTACTGGCACCACCGCTGGCTTAGAAACACTGCAATACCTAAATAATAAAGATACCAGCTTAAAGAGCTTAAATGCTTATCCTACAATAAAAAAACATTTTTCATATATAACACCTGTTTGCCAAGTTCTGCCCCTGTGGAGCGACTCTTCTCTTTTGGGGGGTATGATTATGAGGCCTCATCGAAGTATTTTATCTTTAAAAAGTATTTAAAAGATACGTATTTTGTATCTAATATTTCAGATACCATTCCAGAAAGTATTTTGTGTCTAGTATCTGAAATACTTAATTTAAAAGTATCTTGCATTTTGTATTTCAAATACTTTGTATAGAGTATCTTGTACATCTCTGAAGAATAGTATCTTCTTTGTGCTAGTTGATTTTGAGTGATGATAGTTTATTGTATATTGATAATTTATACATATATGTATTTTGGTTTTCGCTATGTACGATCTCTTTGGGGAGGCTTTGACTCAATGATTGGGTTATTGCACGACTGATAATGATGATGTATGATCACCATTGACCAAATATTTTGCTAATGCATCATGCTTTAGAAAGGATGTCTATATAAGCTGAAAACACATCATCTTTTTATTGATTTTAAAGAAGCGTATGGTAGTCTTCATAGGAAACAGCTTTATGAGGCAATGAGAGGACTTGGAATCCCTGAACAGCTTATTAAAGTGTTAAGACTCATCATTAAGAAGTAAGATTTCAGGGGAATGGACTAAGACAAGGAGATGCATAGGTATCTCTCCTCTGATTTAGCCCCCAAGAAGTCCTCCTGTAGGGATTCACGTAGCCCATAGTAGTTTTCAGTTGGTGGAGCAGTTTTCAACCAAATAGTGTAACTGATTACACTTATGCTGATGATATTGACATTGCTGTACATATTTCTTTTTCGGGCTGTCTCTGATGGATTCTTAAAACTAGTGGAAGCAACAACAACAATGGGGCTTATAGTCAATGCAGCAAAGTCCAAATATATTGTAGCTAAAGATGTCCCCAGGCCTGGCTAAGAAATCACTATTGGGGAATATATGATTGAAAAAGTCACTGTGTTTGTTTACCTTCGATCTCTTGTAACCCAAGACAATCCTATGGATTTTGAAATTAAATTATGAGTCCATAACCTTTTAGATTCCTTATTCCTATCATTTGGACCGCGCTTCATTGCTGGAGGAGACTACAATGCTAAACACCAACGATGGGGTTGTCGAACATCCAACTCCCGTGGAAATATTCTATCTTCCATCACATCCTCAAAAAGCTACTCAATCCTTGCCCCAAAAAATCCTACTTATTGGCCTACATCCCTCAAAAAACGTCCCGACATCCTTGACATATTTGTTACATCCCAAATTTCCCCCGCACATGCCAACATTGAATCCTTGGACGACCTGTCATCAGATCATAGTCCAGTCCTCCTTTTCTTACACTCAAGTTTTGCTCCCAAGCCTTCCCCTCCCACACTGATTACAGGACGTGTCAACTGGGATGATTTTTGTTATGACTTGGAGGACAAACTGGACTTAAAAATTTCACTGAAGACAAAACAAGACATTGATACAGCCATAGAGAAACTTACAACTTCAATCAGAAGCAGTTTACATGATAACATCACAAATCATACAATTATTAACTATCAACAGACTGATTTGCCACAGCATATTCGAATCTTATTAAGAGAAAAACGCATAGCAAGATCGAAGTGGCATAGAACTCGATACCCAGCAGATAAAACTATCTATACAAAATTAACTAACAAACTAAAAGCAGAAATCAAGAAATTCAAAATTCAAAATTTAATTACCTGGACTGAAAATCTTACCATCACCGACAAAACATTATGGATGACCACTAAAAAACTCCTAAAGTTCAAAGAATTTAATCATCCACTCCTTACTGAATCAAATAACTGGACAAGAACTGACGGAGAAAAATCACAGTTATTTGGTCAGTACCTTTCCAAAATCTTTCATCCACATCCTGATATCATTAACCCAACTCACATTGAACATATAAAAGAAGCGTTAGATGTTCCCCTCCAAATGTCCCTCCCACCCAAAGCCTTCCAACCTACAGAAATATCCAACATTATACACAGATTACCTTCCCCCAAAGCTCCTGGGCACGACCTCATCACAATTCATATCTTAAAACACCTTCCTAGAAAAGCCATTCTATTCCTTACCTATATATATAATGCTGTACTCCGCTCCACATATTTTCCTGACCTCTGGAAACTATCCATTGTAAAAATGATACCCAAGCCTAAAAAAAAACCAGAATACCCTTCCTCTTACCGTCCTATCGCTCTTCTACCTTGTATGGGTAAAATCCTCGAAAAACTCATCCTCAAACGATTGCACCCCATCCTTGATGCAAATCACATAATTCCAGACCACCAGTTTGGATTCCGAGCATCCCACTCCACTATTCAGCAATGTCATCGTGTGGTGGATGTAGTCTCCTCTGCATTAGAACGTGGATCATATTGTTCGGGCGTCTTTCTTGACGTGGAACAGGCCTTCGACCGAGTCTGGTATCCGGGATTGCTCTATAAACTCCGTCAATTTCTACCACCTACCTACTTTCTCATCCTTCAATCCTATCTCACAAACAGAACTTTCCAAGTAAACCATAATAATGTCTATTCATCCCTCTTTTCCCAATCTGCTGGTGTTCCTCAAGGTAGTATCCTTGGCCCAATCCTTTATACAGTTTATACAGCTGACATCCCAACTCATCCTAATACTATCCTTACCACATATGCTGATGATACATGTGTATTATCAGTCAATACCAATCCAGTTATTGTATCCCAAAGCCTCCAATCCCATATCACTGATCTTGAAGAATGGTGCCAGAACTGGAGAATTAAAATAAATTCTCAAAAATCCCATCAAATCACTTTTACCTTACGTCGTAAACCAATGACTTCCTGCCCTTCAGTATCCTTTAATAATATCCCACTTGTGCCTGTAGAACAGATCCGATACTTAGGGTTGCATCTTGACAAACGATTAACCTGGAATCCTCATACAAGACTGAAAAGACAAGAAACCGCTCGACGTTTCAGGCTACTTCAACACTTACTAGACAAACGCTCTAAGCTCCCAGTTAATTACAAAAGACTCATCTACATGACCATCATACGACCTATTTGGACTTACGGAGTAGAGCTTTGGGGCTCCACTAAGCCATCAAATTCTTCTCGTATCCAATCCCTACAATCCAAAATCCTTCGTAAAATCCTCAACGCTCCTTATTTTGTTAAGAATATAGTCATCCATAACGACCTTAATGTCCCATTTGTTGCTGATTTGGCCCGAACCCGGTATCTATCCTTTCATAACAAACTTCATTTCCACTCAAACCCTCTAGTTTCAAACTTAGCTTCCTCTTCAATTCCCGATAATCCTCCGAGGCGTCTGAGAAGAAGATGGCCACGTGACCTTCTTAGTTGAACATGCGATTTGAGTACTACCAGTGGGTAGTTTCTCTACATGTCATTATATCATATCATTATGTATCACTCAGCCAATTTACTTGTTATATTATTGTAATATAGTTGTAAATATCAATAAATAAATAATAAAAAAAAAAAAAAAAAAATTATGAGTCCTATATGCCAGCCAACACCTCATCCATTTTTATGAGCCATGTTTTATCTGAAGATAACAATATCTAATGATCATTGAGAGGAATATTCTGCATAAAATCTTTGGAGCTGTGAAGGTTGACCAAGTATGGAGCCTTCGGGCAAACCAGGAGCTCAAAATATCTATTTAAGGAACGGGGCAGTTGGGTCAGTTCATGAATGTCAATACATTGAAATGGGCTACGCCTGTTGTTCAAATGGGTGAAATTGACCTGCCAAAGAAAAGGTGTGGCTGGTGATGCCACAATAGACTAAGAGGTCGAAGTGCTTTGAAAAACAGCCATGAAAAAAATGAATAAATATAGTGGAAAGAGATAAGAATATGTAAAATATACAGTAGAAGTTCTATTATACAAACTAGATAAATGAAAAAAAAAATGAGCTGTTTTTTTTTGTGTGGAAATCATGTTGGGTGCGAGGAACTGGATGGCAGTAGCACAAGATCTGAAAACTTGGTGGAGGCTAATGGAGGAGGCCAAGGCTCGACATCGTCTTATAGCGCCAATTGAAAAGACCACAATAAATATGCTTTTGTTTTGAGATTTCAATTCATCAATAGATGCATACTACCTTTCAGATGGATTAAAATAGAATAAATGCCTAATTTTATCTATCATAATCAATTGAGGAAAACTAAAACATCTTATGCCAACTCAAGTCTACTTTCCCCTTTTGTCTTTAACAAGTTGATATTACAACCCAAGTACCAATACCATTCATTTATAAAACTCTTACTTGCTCTTCTGCATTGTTTTCACTTTTTTAGGAGCAATAGTTAGTTCCGCGTGTAGCCTTTCACATTCCCTTTCTTTTTCTATAAGTTTCTTTCTTAATTCGCTCATTTCATCCTCTAACACCTGGAGACAAAATATTTATTAATTTTTGAAGTAATTTTTTTCATAATAATAATTGTTACTAATAATAATTTTTTCATCAATGAAATTACCTTAATTTTTTGTTCATAAACACCATTAGACTTCTTCGGTTCAGCTTGTTGGATCAAAGCACGTTTGCTCATTTCAGAAGCTTTGTAACTAACTTTCTCTTGAAGTTCTTTCACTTTTTTCTTCAAGTTATCCCTTTCATTTTCCAATTCTTCAACTTTTCTCCTGAGAACTGATGCTTCCTAATCAAAACACCATAGCAATATCATTACTTTTTAAGATGTGTCAAAAACATAAATTTTTGAAATGTACCTGTTCATTTAACTCAAGGAGAATTTTAAGCTCTGAGGGATCATCTTCATCCGAAATCCCTTCATCTTTTTCCATAATTGGTTCAGGTGTAAGCCGCTGGTGAGAAGGACTGTGTCGGTGGGCTGAAAATTATTCATGTAAATAAGTAATGTATAAAAAAAAAAACTATATGAAGCTAAAGTAGATGAGCTTGTGGAATTATTTAACAGAAATGAGGTTGTTTTAAATTTTATGATGATTATGTAAAATTCAAAAATATTAACGATGATATCTACTGGTGGTTTCCTTGTCAACACACTTCTAACCCTAATTAATTAGTATTATTATATAAGTGAATACTTGAACTATTTTTGTTAGCTATGCTATAACTCTCAGTGCTATACCCTCAGCGCATTCTATAACCACTGATAACAAGAAAAATCAGGGATAATTTTTGTGATTAACTTAACATGTACTACTTAGTGCTTACTACACATACATAAGCAACTCTATTTTTTCTTTTTAATTTTTTTTTTTTACTAGTGAAAGAAATCCTTCTGGGATGGCTCATCTAAAATTGGAAAAATTAAAAATAAGCCCAAAAATTTATTAAAAAACAAATTCGTGAGATAATTAAAAAAAATTAAATGTAATCAATTTCAGAGGTATTAAATAATATCGGATAAACTAATAACATATTAAACTGATATATGACAAATCGGAACCTTGAGGTCTAAGTTGAAATGAGAAAATATTTTTCAATATCAAAGCCAGCTTGGTACAACTTCGCGACACCACTTCATCAATAGCTGAGGAGGCCACACAAGTGCAAAAAATGTCATTTTTGCGAATGAACTGCTCTATATTCAATCATAAACTTTGTATTCGATAGAATTATTGCTACTTTAATTAAATATTATCTAAAAAATGGTAAAGCTGTAGACTTTCTACGTCTCAAGACTGATCTAATTAGCAGTAATAATTCTAGTTTGTTAAGGCTCTCTGCTTAATAGAATCATTTGGGGGTTCGAATTTATGTCTTGAGTGTGTACAGTGAGTTGAAGGCAACTTTTCCTTCTTAAAGCGCCATCTTCGAGTTGAAGGTTGGCAATCATCATTGCTTTTTTCACTTTTGACATGATCCCTCTAAACAGTTATCAGTGTTGTAACCATGATATTCTTCTAATACCTGTACTGCAATTTTCCGAAACAATGAACTGTAAAAATTCTCATTTCTCCGCTCTCATAATAAGGCCCGGATATTTCAGTTAACGTCAGTTGATTAGGCCAACAACTGCTCCTTCCCTAACTATGTATTTCTGTGCTTCATTCAAAGTCAATGCTTTTGCTCCTTAGAGGCGAGTAGAGAAAAATAACATTTAGCTAAGCGATGTTTTAATGTAATTCTTAGATCCGCGCTACGAAAACCTTTATTCATTTTGATGAAGTTGGCTCGTGGTTTTTCTAGTTCATTTTTTCGGAAGTCAACAGCTGTTGATCTGTTGATCTAATTACAGCATTAATAATTTAAATCCCAGAACAGCTCCGACCTCAACTGAAAAGGAATCTTTGGGATTAAATTTAGTCTTAAAGCGTTTGGAAGATTGGAAATATAATAATTTAATTGAATATGAATTTTTTAACTAAATACAAAATTAGACATAACAAATGATGATGGTGAGCACGGAGCAGTGACAGCAACTGATAAAGCAGAAATTCGGGGAAGTTTTATGGCCAGCTTTAAAGCTGAAATACAAAATTAAGGAGATTAATAATTAGTAATAAGCAAATTTATATTTGGGATAACCAACAATAAGTTTTAATCGGTCCCAGCTAATTTCAGGGTTACATACATACCATATGGAATGTATGCCCCCACTAGTGTTATCAAAACTCTTTGAAGGCAAGTCAATAATAGTTAAATATAAAAATTTAAATTATAATCATGTTCTTGTGCAAAATATGTAGTGGCTTTAATAAAAAAAAATATTAATCTCGAATAATATTAGCTGGCCTTATATATATGTGAAAGAAAATGATTCGGGTGGGTGTTAGAAAGAAATCTCTTAAATAGGGGTGAACAACTTATTTGAAAGCCAGTGTTTGGACCGACATCGACCACATTGACCATATCGACCCACATCCACCACATCAATAATGTTGCAGGCCTTCTTCGGGTCTTATAATGGTTCATACGCTCATTTCCAAATAAATAGTTCAACCCTATTTAAGAGAATGTTTTTTATCTCCACCCGAACCATTTTCTTTCACAAAAAAATATTAAATATAAAAAGATGAAACGGTTCATTAAGTACATTTTTTAAAGAATAGTATAGCCATATAGTTGAAAAGCCTTTTATTCATTCAGTCATTTCGTTATTGGCATTCAATTTATGCAATTTAAAGAAAACTTAATAATTAAAGAAAATTAACATTTAAAACAATTAAAATGATTTAGCTCAATATTTCTGCAGTTATATTTTTAGGGTCTTTCAAAATTGCATCTTCCTGGCCCAAGCAAGGAGCACTCAAGCCCAATGCAACAAAAACTCCTGTGGTTGTAATGAAAAGGAGCTATAAGATTGATAATTGCAGAATATATTCATTTTAATTTTTATAATTACTACTTTTTACATACACAAACTAATATATATTCAAAACTAAAAAAGTTTATGTTTATTAAAGTTCCTTTTAAAAAATGCAAGAAGTGTATGAGATAAGACACAAATCATCTTGTCAAAAATGGAAAAAAAAGTCAAATATCATAGATCCATAATACAAATAATGAGATAGTGTAAACTTATGAATCATGAATGTATCTTAAATAATGAAATTATTAACTAACAGCAAGACCAAGCAACAGAAGTAAAGTAGAGTACAAAAAATGCAGGTAATAAACAGCTGTTTTATCAACAACTTAGCATAGCATTCACAAAGACATTTCTTGTTTTTGTTTTTCATGCAAACATAAAATACGAATGAAAAGTACAATAAAACAAAATAAACAAACACAGCACTAAATTAAATTAAACTGAATTAGTTACTCAACCCTTCACTGAGCTTAAGGTCCACATATACTTAAGAGGTAACAACAGCACTTCATAAGATGTTAACCAAACTAAAATTTAATCCAAATTGATTTCAGTGTATTAAATGCTAAGTGCAAACTGTTCTCTTGATCGATCTTGAGGAATTTGGTCTAAAAATTAAGGGCAAGTTGTTATTACCAAGTTATACTATTTAAGACAGGCTAATATCCCAGAATAAGGAGTAGTTGGATTTGTAAGAGCTCTTAAATAATGGCTTCACTAATAATGGCTATTGACTACTGTCATGGTACATGATCATGATGGTATTGACTACTGTCATGGAATATGGTCATGAAGGTATTGACTACTGTCAGTCACTTGAGTAAAGGTAGTCAATTGTGTGTTTACATTATAGTGTTACTTGAGTGAGGCTAGTAAAATGTGTATGAAATATCATTGCTAGATCTACTATATCTGTTGTATTTTGTTTTGATGAACTATCATTTAACATAATCATCAATATTTGACACAAATTGAGATTAACTGATTTTGGAGACACTATATATATTTATATACATACAATATTCCATCAAGTTAATTTATTTCGTCCTATATTTGAGTGAAGCATGTGCCCTCAAATGCTTCTCAGACAGGATCAATTTTAGGCCTGTTGACATTAGAATGTCAGAACTGAGGAGTATCCAAAAAAATTTTAACATTTGTGATATAAAAGAGGATGTAAGCAAATATTGGGCATATTAATTTTTAAAAGTTTTTAAATTACATTTATCCAGTACAAATCTATTTTGTCAAAAGGGAGCAATAAACAATTTGATTCTGCTATTTTCTATTTCTTACATCATTTGTTAACAATGCTTATTTTAAAGTACTTTTTACTTTCTTCTCGTAGGCATATTTTATCCAAACCTAAAAGGGAGGGTTAGTATTGAGTGTTAGGTTCTCACAAGGCACATTCACAACATTGAGCGTTAGGTTCTCACAAGGCACATTCACAACATTAATATTGGAGGATAAATATTAATATAGGAATGATAATAAGATAAGCAAAATAATTAGTCAAATTCAGAAAATTTAGTTTTCCCACATAAGAAAAAGAGTTCGTTAAAAGCTTCCTTAATTTTTTTTTGGAGTCGATAAATATATTTTGGCCTTTTAACTGACAAAACATCAATCCCTAAATTGAATTAAATATCAATAGCAAATTGATAATAACAAAAAACATACTTCTGGCTTTGGAAGCCATTTTCTTAAGCTGCATAACCAAAGATTCGTTATCGTCCTCGACTCGAGCCGATTTCTTACGAAGGTTTTCAGCCTGGGAACAGAAAGTAGCAGATCACCCGTAGGTTTGGATAATGTTAGGTGAAACGAAGGCAGCAAAACGATCAACAATATAACATAAATACAGCATTCAAGCAAAAGGATTTTCTATTAACTTTTACACTTTCACATCTGTGTTAGTAGAGACTGAGATGAACATTTAATCAGATATGTATTTTCAACAGTTTATTACCTAGAGGTAATAGCAAAGCTGCTAAAGGTGATAAGACGGGGGCATTGGGTAGGAACATTCCAAACGGCATAACGTTGTTTCTTAACAGAGGATTCATGTACTGAGTGTCGGTCTGAGTAGATACGTCTTTTGGCTCTATGTTTAATACATCAGGCAAAGAAATCGAATGAACAAGCGAGTCAGTTATTCTTTCAAAATGTCTCTTTCTTTGTTTTGTAAAATTCCCAGGTTTAAAACTATCTTTTGAGTCTAAGAGATAATGTTGCTCATATTGCACACATTTGTCTACTCTAAGACGAGATATTTCTTCAGCCTGGTTGGACAGATTAGATCCTGCTGTTGAAACAATACAATTTCCAAAGCCGTTATCCAGAATAGTATTTGCAATAGCTTCAATTGATTCATTTTCTGAAAGACCCGTATCAGATATTTCTGGCGATTGGGTCAAAATGATTTCCCTTGTCACTTTTTCATTTTTCTCATTATTGAAAGAATCCAAATCACAGAGTTTCTCAACAACTTTTTCCGGTATCACATCTGGAGTTAATTTGGTCAATTTTTTTTTCACCTGAAGGCGAAGAATCTAAAATAACAAGAATTTAAAAAAAAAAAAAAGAAGAGGGAAAACAACTTTTTGGTGAGACATATAAAACCTGTTTTAAAATATTTGTATTTGTACAGTGAAGCTTATCTTAACGGACACCTCTTAATGGAGAATTTTCTTGAATCAATAATATAAAGGTAAAAATTTAATGTAATAAAACCCAAACCAGGACACACCTGTTTTTATTTACTTTTTTATCAGAACTTTTCACTTCACTCTTCTACAATGAACAAAATCATCAACTATAAAGGCTCCAAACATATGATTCTAGGAATAAACGTTTGGATGATTTGTTTTGAAAGAAATTGTATATCCTTACGCAAATGCAAATTTTTGTCTAACATATTGGAAAATAATATTAACAAAAATAAATATTAATTAATTAATATGCTTAACTTATATCTACAGATATGTCTAGTTATGTATGTAATTACATGTTTATTACTGTAAAAATGTACATTAGATATTTAGGAATGGTACGAGTATTTTACATTAAAACATTGTGGAAAAGATTTAAGATATTTTCAAAGGTAGTTCCAAGGATTCACTAATTTCATTAACGTTATTAATGAACCCTTGTTTTTCCTATATTCCCTCTTCATTTTTTCAGAAATAGGTTGATGGCTATTGACAGGATTCAAACTTTCATTCAGTCATTTTGTTATTGGGATTCAATTTATGCAATTTATAGAAAACTTAATAACACCTCAGTTGAAATAAAGACTTTCGTTTTCTTTAAAACATTTGCAACAAATAGTGAACGTGATAACAGATCAGAAAAAAAAGGACCAGTCTATAATTTAATGTCTACAGTCGAAATCGGCAAAACAAAAAGATTTAATAAAATAGTATAAAATCAAAATGAAATTTTATATTTATTTAGAAAAATTCGCCAAACGATTGATTGTCCTGTTTTATTAGAAGTATAAGAGTAGAATTACATGGGAGGACAATATATATATATAATAGGATGTAATTAGTTGGGGGTGCAGTCAAGAAAACACAGCAAAATAAGTGAAACTTATTTTGCTGTGTTTTCTTGACTGCACCCCCAACTAATTACATCCTATTATAATATCTACCAGTCAACTAATTTCTTTCCTATATATATATAATTGTGTAATTTAATTTTTTCTATTCACATTAAATGTATTCCTTCTTAAAAGACAAAAGTGTATTCCTCATAGGTGCCCGTTATATATAAGTTTCATTGCGTTATGAGAATTTCATTAAAATATTGAATTAAAAATATTTGTAGTGTAGCTTATTTAACAAATTTGTAGCTTATTCACAATAAATTATAATTTATATTACAAATTTTAAGTATTTGCAAAAAGTTTATTTTATTTAACAAACCTCCTCTTCTGCATAGCGTAGCTGCTCTCTTAAATCTGCCTCACGCTCAAGCGAATCTTGCAGATCTCTAAGGAGTTGAACAGGATCTTCTTGAGAATCCCCTCTCGTCAGTGATTCTCTCGACATTTTCTGCTCAAATGAAAATTTAATAAATAAACAACATTTTATGAACTATAAGCTAATCGATTATTGAATAAGATATAGTCATTGTTAAAACCAGACTTACCTCCGCAGAAGGTGTTTTTGAGATACTTCCAAGCTTCGGGGCTTTCTTTTTGACTATCGTTCCCTTCTCTTTGTCATTGGTCTTAACCTTACTATTAGCTTCTTCTAATTCCTTTTGCAATCTCGCTGCGGTCTGAAGGACAAATTTCATATATTCATCATTTATTTACTTATATCACAAGTAATTAGAAAATAGTCAAAATAATTAAATACAAATCATTAGTTAGTTATTGATCTTACCTCATTGGCAACATTCAAATCATGTTCTAACTGTTTGATTCTTTCAGCTTTATCCAAACCAGTTTGGCCCCCAGCTACCTGCTCATCATCAAAAACATCAATACATCAACATCATATCATTTTTAATAAGTAATTCATGATTTAATGTCTTATAAAGTCAGGAATTGGATAGGGATTTCTCAGAGGCACTGAATAAATTATTAATTATCAAGGTTTACTGGAGGAATATTAGTGGTCAACTTCATGGCTCCTGCTTAGTTAAAATATTATAATTTTGACTTTAAAAAAATTCTCTTTTGATCACATCCTACATGCCATATTTGTTAAATTCTTTAGGATATGTAAATTAAATCAGGATGCATTAATGTTATTATGAAACTAATTGCAAACAGATATGTAAGTAGAGTAGACATTTTACAACAGTTTCCAACTCTATTTACCGAATTGTGCTGACAACTTCATTGAAATTGACCATGGATATTTTAATAGCAAGTTTGGAGGAGCATTTAAAAAACCCCATAAAATTCTGCATTATTTTTCGGACAATCCAATATATAAGTCAATCGCAAATATATTTGTTACTTACTTCTCTACAACGTTGTTCAGCTTCAAATTTTTCTATCTCGAGTTGCTCAGCTTTCCTTTCAGATTTTCTTAATTTGAACGAAAGAATGCGGCAGTTCTTGGTCGCTTGCTCCAGCTCTTTCCGCAACATTGTGTACTCGTCCGCTCTGTCCTCTCTAAAAAGGAAATGAGTATTCTTTAAGGCTGGGCTGATTAGTGCATGCTACACAAAAAACCATGAATAGTTATGTAAATAAAAAAAAAAAAGAGCTATGAAAGGTTTTTAAAATTAATATTATAGCTGACCAACAAAAAAGCAATATAAAATATTACTGAAGTCAATCAATGGAGGTCTTTTTTATCTTTTACTAGGAATAATTGTTAAAAATCAAAATATCACATTATTTACAGTAATATTGTGGATTGAGCAGTAAAATTTGTAATACAAGTTGAAAAAATTCTAAGAAGTACCAAATTATTTTAAGGATGAAATATATTGGGATTGATGGTAAAAATTATTAATATTTTTAAAATTAAAGAAAAACATCTAAAATCTTGCACCTGTCTAAAATTTTCTTAACAGATGCACCTGATTATATTAGCCAGGACCTGTAAAGGTGTTATTGAAATGCCACTAGCAAATTATATTAACCAGACCTCCTGTAAAGGTGCTCAGCAATGCCACTAGCAAATTATATTAGCCAGACCTCCTGTACAGGTGCTCAGCAATGCCACTAGCAAATTATATTAGCCAGACCTCCTGTACAGGTGCTCAGCAATGCTACTAGTAAATTATATTAGCCAGACCTGTATAGGTGCTCAGCAATGCCACTAGTAAATTATATTAGCCAGACTTGTACAGGTGCTATTGGAATGCCACTAGCAAATTATATTAGCCAGACCTCCTGTACAGGTGCTCAGCAATGCCACTAGCAAATTATATTAGCCAGACCTCCTGTACAGGTGCTCAGCAATGCCACTAGCAAATTATATTAGCCAGACCTGTACAGGTGCTCAGCAATGCCACTAGCAAATTATATTAGCCAGACCTCCTGTACAGGTGCTCAGCAATGCCACTAGCAAATTATATTAGCCAGACCTCCTGTACAGGTGCTCAGCAATGCTACTAGTAAATTATATTAGCCAGACCTGTACAGGTGCTCAGCAATGCCACTAGTAAATTATATTAGCCAGACCTGTACAGGTGCTATTGGAATGCCACTAGCAAATTATATTAGCCAGACCTCCTGTACAGGTGCTCAGCAATGCCACTAGCAAATTATATTAGCCAGACCTCCTGTACAGGTGCTCAGCAATGCCACTAGCAAATTATATTAGCCAGACCTGTACAGGTGCTCAGCAATGCCACTAGCAAATTATATTAGCCAGACCTGTACAGGTGCTCAGCAATGCCACTAGCAAATTATATTAGCCAGACCTGTACAGGTGCTCAGCAATGCCACTAGCAAATTATATTAGCCTTACCTGTACAGGTGCTCAGCAATGCCACTAGCAAATTATATTAGCCAGACCTGTACAGGTGCTCAGCAATGCCACTAGCAAATTATATTAGCCAGACCTGTACAGGTGCTCAGCAATGCCACTAGCAAATTATATTAGCCAGACCTGTACAGGTGCTATTGAAATGCCACTAGCAAATTCCAGATAATTTTCAAAACAAAACTATTACTTCTTTCAAGTATTAATGCTTACCTAAATTTGTCATGCATTTCATCCATTTCTTCTTCCATTTCCTTAAGTTCTTTTTTCATATCTTCATTTTCCTCCATGAGCTCTTCACACATCTGTTCTGCAGCTTTCAGTTTTTCTTTCAGAGCATCATTCTCTTTTTTAGACACTGAACTCCTTACACTATCCATCTCATACTCCATACTCCTTACCTTTTGGGTAAGAGACTTTTTTTCCACCTGTAAGTCTTCCACTGTATTCCTCAGTTCATTCACCTTTTGCTGCAACTTAAGAACCTAGAATCATAAGTTGAAATTAACTCTTTTAATAATTAATGGAATTTTGTAAGTCCAGGAATATTGTTGACAGGTTGCAATTGTTTTCTTTGTGAGTAATGGAAAAACTAATTGAGATCTATTAAGCAGACTGGGATAAGGTAAACAAAGTTATATAAAGTCATTAGTACCACTCAGCATTTGTGCCAAACTTTTAGTTTGGAACTAATTTCTAGGCCATCAAGACTGAGAAAAAAATAATAACATCAACATTGAAGTATCAAAGACACTATTGCACTGGTGATATTATTTTGTTCAATTAGTACGTTCAATTTTACTGACCGTGAGGTGTATCTACATATTTACGTATAACTTCTATGGTCAACAATTTCACTTTGAAAAAGTAATTGGGAATTGTAAAAGTAGCTTAGGAATCAGGATTTGATTGCCTTGTGAGAATAAATTAATACGTTGTTATTTATCAATCATTCAGAACCATTAAAGAAGACCTCACCATTTAAATAAAAAATTACCAATCTATAATGTTGTAAGGGCTAAATTTTTAATTTTAGAAAATGAAATTGAATCAAAACAAAAAATAGTATAACATTGTTAGCAGAAATGAATGAATATGGAAAAGATAAAAAAAACAAACAATGAGATACCTCTGAGGACGAAGCTCTTCCCGTAGCAGCATCCAACCTTCTCAACATAAAATCACTTTTTTCTCTTTCTGTCTTTTCACATTTTGTTTTCATCATTTCGAGCTCCTTTTTAAGCTGCTCTACCTGAGCTTGCAACTAAAAAGTTATAACAAAATATTATTATTTAAATTGTTTGATTTTAATAATATCATTACAAAACCAAACTGGATTTCTACAAATTTCGGTATTTTAGATCATTTAGTTTTATATCCTTTTCATAAATTATTTATTTTACTAAGTCATAATGAAGCCAAATGTTCTCAGTTTTACAAACTTTCAGATAATGTATAATATTCTAACTGAAATTTTGGAGATGTGATAATGTCATTGTAATTCTAATAGGGATTAAATATTTTGGGGATGAGATAAAAAATATATTTTTTATTTATTCGGTTTATTTTACAATGTATGTATCCCAAAACCCAAAATCTTTTCCCAGCAATTCTTTCTATCAGCCCATTCTTCTTCTTCCTCTTGCAGCCATTCCTTCTCTTACATCCTCCATCCATGTCTTCCTTGGTCTTCCTCTCTTGGTCCTATACAGGAAGTTTCTTTGGCTATCTATTGTCTCTCATTCTCATGAGATTGATTGCCAATCCAGTCCAGCCTCCTGGTCTCTATTTCATATAAAATATTCGTCTCCTGCCCTATAGTTTCTCTTAGAACACTATTGGGTATGTGTTGGAGTCTTGAGATGCCGCAGCTACATCTTAGAAACTCCATCTCAAGAGCAAGCAGTTTAGGAGCATCTTGTCTTTTTACTGTCCATGTTTCGGCCCATTTAGGGTTGTCCCTAGAAGAAAAGAATTATATATTTTCTTTTTTATTTCTAATGAGACCCATTTATTACAAAGGACCAAGTTGCCAATCTGACTATTATGAAGATATGCCGAGAATTTTCCTTCCTCGGGATATCTCTTCATTTCTATATCCTTGTTGAGTGTCTCATTTATATAGACACCTAAGTACTTGAAGTCCTTGCTTTGAGATAGAGACCAATCTTGAATGGACAAAGAGGTGCAAGCAGAATTGAAGGACATGTTCTCCGGTTTCCCCTGATTTATGACTAGGCCCCATTTATAGTACTCTTGTAAGCTTCCTAAGCATATGTTGCAAGTCCCGTTCTTCTGATGCTATGACAACTGGTCATCTGGAAATTGCAAGGTGAATAAATAGTCATCCCCAATTTTCACCATGTACCTGCATTTTTCCTTCCACTTTTTGAGTGCTTTTCCAATGAACAGGTTAAAGAGCGAAGGTGATAGGCAGCAACCTTGTTTCAATCTTTTAGTGATGGGGAACGACAGGGATACACTATATCCCATTTTCACTCTCGGCTCTTAATCGCAATTGCCTGACCCTGACTGATACCTGATACATATATAAAAGTTAAACTTTGTTAACTCTATTTATAGCTGATGTTTTTGGTAAACTATATCATGTATCTTCAGCTATTCAATTGAGAGAAATATATAAAAACTGATTGAAAATAAAAAAGATAAATAATAAATTTTTGTCATTATTCAGTAGCTAATAAAACAGATCACATAATCAGGAACAACTATTTAGATAAAAATAAATATCCTGTAAGCAATTACCTAAGCATTATAACCTTATAATAAGATATGTTTAATGTAATAATTATTGACATAATAATTTTATGTCAATAATTAATTTTCTTATATTGATATACTAATACAGCCAATTTACTGCTGACAAGCCAATATGATCAATTATCCATCACTTAAAATTTTAACAAATTACAATATTTTCAAAAAGAACTACTAAAAAATAAGTTAAAGCTTTTTTCCCTTTACCTTTGAGGTATCATTTTCCTTAGCTAGCCTATTATTTGCAGGTATCGATTTGGACTCGTCATCATCACTGGATGAAGAATCCTCTGTGCTTACTATTAGTGTCTTTCCTTTTGTCATGATTCTTTGCACCTCTTTAGTAGGAGAAGGTTTCTTTGGGGGAAGCTTTACCTGAAAATAGCGTTTATAAGTGCCTATTGCATTATTTTTACTTTTAATAAAAGGTTTATTGTCTTAAATTAAACAAAAAAAAATAACTAAAGAAGAATTATAAGTACTCTCATGGTTGACTAAGAATCTTTAAGACAGATTTAGAAATAAGATATGATTAAATACTAATACCTGAGCAATATGTAATTTGGCCATTTTAAAGAGCAGGAGGAAATTTTTATCAATTATGTCAAATAACACAAATTTATATTCTGTTTGTTGATTTAAAATTTTTGTTGAGGGATGTCTAAAACTAGTTATCACAACTCCACCCTCACTAGTACGAGGGGGGCCCCTCCTGGTGGAGGTAAAATAGGGAGATGTGCCTATCTTCAGGTATTTCACATCTTCTTGAGTGGTGGAAGAAGCATGTTAACAACAGGCTAATGCCTTTGCTTGGAGGGTCAGCAAAGATTTGAAGTGAGTAATTTGTAGTTCAATGGATGAGAAATCAACTAAATAGCACTGCATGTCAATTAATGATCTATATTATACAAATTAAATAAAATTAAAACCGTCCGTTGTTGTACAATTGGAGATATTGACCAATGCAGTGTCAGACTATTGGAAGTGCTGACTAGTAAAGAAGAATCAGACTGTAGGTACTGTAGGAATCATACATCAAATGTATTTTTGATAACGGATTTAAGTAGGCAATAAATTTTAAAAATGATGCCTGAGTAAGTTACTGAGAAAAAATAATTATAGTATCATCAAGATTAAGAAATTGCTCTATTTATAATTAAAAATAACAGACCAGGACATCTCCTGCAGGTTTCTCTTCTTGCGGTTGTAATCTAGACCTGTATAATGTCTTTGATTCTTGTGGCTCTTCTCCGTAATTATTGCTTAAACTACTCAGACCTCCTATCCTTCTTCTGACTGAATACTGTGTTCTTCTTGATTCGTCTGAAAAAAAAATTGAAAACAATAGGATTATTGAATTTGAAAGAAAAATTTAAATTATTAAAATAATTAAATTTGATATAAACTTATAAAATAATAAGATGATTGAATTTAAAATAAGAGAGGATGGCCTAAGAGTTAAGGCCTAATAAATAGTTTTGCTTGTTTCTATGAAATTCTTTGATTGCACTTATAACAATAATTTTAGGAATCAAATTTTGCTTTTCCACCAGGAAACTGATTATTTCTATCTTGTTCAAAAAGTTCAATTTATGTAGCTAATAGGGCAAAATAATTTTATTAAAAACAACATTAAATCCATCCGATAACAGCATTAATACATTTAAAGAAAAAGAAACAGTTTTAGGAATCACCAATTTCATGTTGGCCGGTATCTGGTTCCGGTTTTGGTCTACGGCGAGGCAAGGTGAAGCTGACCGAAACATCCTCCTTGGCTTCCTTTTGTTCGGCCAAGTTAGGAGTGGATGTCCAAGAAGAATTAGAACTGCTTAACCTAAAGCAACAAACCAAAAGTTGTGTCAATAAAACTAACATTTTTTTAATAAACATATAATACATGAATAACACAGTTTACAAAGAGATAGCATAAATTACCTATTACTACTATTGTTGGAATACGCATCATCATTTCTACTGCTTATGCCCACTGAACTAAGATTAGAACTGCTCGTCCAAGTTCGGGACCCCAAAGTGCTGTCAGGAACTTTAGGTTCCGTTCTGCTCCTGCAACGAATATATTTATTTTCAATTCTTATTAAGATAATGATGCTTATCATTATTTGTTTAAAGTCACCTGGAAGCGGTAGAAGAGGAAAGAGCTGGTGTGGAGACGGTAAGTTCATCCTTACGCAGCTGAACATCATCTTTACTCCCGCGATTACCATGTTCTTTATAATCTCTGAAAACTTGCATAAATTACTCTATGAAGAAAAGTTTGAATCATAAGAAAGCCAGTAAAGCGTATCAGGAATAATTACAATGCCCAATAATGATTAAAATTATAATTGGGGAAGAAAATAAAACAAAAAGTGACTGCTTTCAAAATCTAATTGGCAAATGGTAGGCACAAGATAAAATAAGTGAATTACCTAAAACATCTTTTGCACCTCGTTGGCCACCGAACTTGGGGGTGGAAACCAAGGGGGCAAAGGGGGTCCCCCTTTGACATTGGCTTCACGTGATGCATCGCACCTGATCTGAAACACCAACAATCATCTCACAAAAATAATAATAATTGCCAGCAACGGTTTTGAAGAGCCTTAACAAATTATTGAAGGATTCTTAGTTTGAGGTCCATTTATTTTTTACTATAATTAATGATGTGTGAAATCTTTAAAAAGGACAAGACCATTTTGAAATGGTACATCCGACATTAGACTGCAAACAAAAATTAAGATTTCAGTCTACTAGTAAAATAAACATTGCATGATGTCCTGTTTGTGGCAAAAAGGATAATTTACAAATAAATTGAAGTTTCATTTTGATTCTTTTCTTTATCAGACGTTGTTTTAATGGTATTTTTCTAGCAATAATGAAAACTATTATGAAAAGCAGCAATGTATATTTATCAGGGGGCAAAAACCCCGTAATTCAACCAACTACCATTGTATTTCTCACAGAATAACAGTAAATACTGACGTTTTTAAATAGTATTTCGTGTAAGTACGGCTTTCAAGCTCATCTGGTTCAGAAAAAAGTATCTCTTTTTGATTTAATTTTACTGTAGAAATCAATATTGATGTATCAGTTATTATTCCATCGCATCTTTGTGCCCATTCGTTTTGACAGATACTGAGTTGAATCCTCTAAATCAAAATTGTTAGCCCCCTCCCTAGTAAAGTCCCAGCTGAGGAACTGGACGCATTCACTCAACGGTTCGATATGCTAGTATTGTAAACAATACAAGAGCTCAGTGAAAATGTAGCCTATAAGCACATAATAGCGATTGCATCAGGCACAGAAAGAATATTTAACACGTTGCCGCAAACGACGGCTATAGCCGTCTTTCAGATTTTAATCAATAAAAAAAAGAAGAGCGCTAGTACGAAGTGTATACAGTTGATGTATACAGTTGTTAATTAATGAGTAATTATTGATTAATACATCGGAAAAAAAAGGCCAGGCAGCATATTTATATTTATTGCCCTTTTATGCGTATGTATGTAATTTGGTTCCTGAATTAATTTTTATTTCATTTTTACTATATTATAAGCAAAATAAATTACAAATGATAATTTTGTTTCAAACTGATTTTCTTGTGTTAAGTTGAGAGCTATTAACTTTCTTTTATTCATAGGAATCATTTTGAATTAGTAAAGCAAATGCCATATAGCCATCACGAGGTTCATATCCGTCATTTCCTCGGGAAGAGAAAAAATGGCATGATGAACAAATGACGGTTATAGCAGGCGACAGTTTTTTTGGAAAAACTGTGCCCAAATGTGATAATTTTCACTTCCAAACATACAACTTACACTCGATTTCACCTGGCAGTCATAAACAATTGAAAAAAAAAAGTGTTTCTGAGGACGATTGTCAAATTAAAAGTGTGCAGGAACGTGTTAACATTAAACAAATAGTAAATACGATTTTTAGCAAAAAAGGGGCTATACTAACTATTTTAGTCCTATAACTTAATCAAACACTGTTGCGATTGCAACAGAATCCTCCCTTTACTGTTAACAAGGAAACAAAAATGGATCATTATAATGAAATGAGGAAAAGTTGTGAGAGGTCCACCATACCACATTTTTAGAATTCTATAGCAGTGTTAAAATTTGTAGGAAGAGCAAATAACTATGTCAACCGTTTTAAATACGCGAGAGTCGAAATTTCTCAACAATTGGCATCAAAAAGAAGCTTGGTTTTGGTCGAGCTCCAACATGGCTATTTCGAGCCCAGACTGAAAAGGTGTTCTTCTTCTAGAAGATAACAAATCTTTTGTCTCTTGAAGTGAGTTTTTATTGAATATCAGAAGAATAGGAACTGCCTAAATTATTAAGTGATTTAGAATTGGTTCATTTCGCAATTTATTGTAGATGAATTTTCAAAAATGTTTCTCTAATATCTATATGTGCTTGTCCAATGTTTACACTTATAGTTATTTAACTGTAACCACATTCATAAGTATTTTTATGGCTATTTATTGAGCCACCTAGGGTTATTATTAGGTATAAACGCTTTGTTTTAATAAAACATGTATCAAAATCTTCATTGAGTACCAGTTCCGCAGGTTGTCCTTCGGGTTGAGTCACAAACTACCACTTCCGCAGGTTACGCTTCGAGTTGAGTCACAAAGTACCACTTCCGCAGGTTGTCGCTTCGAGTTGAGTCACAAAGTACCACTTCCGCAGGTTGTCGCTTCGAGTTGAGTCACAAAGTACCAGTTCCGCAGGTTGTCGCTTCGAGTTGAGTCACAAAGTACCACTTCCGCAGGTTGTCGCTTCGAGTTGAGTCACAAAGTACCAGTTCCGCAGGTTGTCGCTTCGAGTTGAGTCACAAAGTACCAGTTCCGGAGGTTGTCGCTTCGAGTTGAGTCAAGTTTTAACTTTTCATTCGTTTCCTTTGTAATATTCTTGAAAATAAAAAGAATCGTGAGCTATATTATGAAAAAATAATCTAATCAAGGAATATGCGTAGATTTCAGTAATCATTTCAAGAAATAAACATTTCGATGTATATGACTGACATTGTATGTGTGTTTCATGTAACAGTTATGTCTGTTCATTACATTGAATACATAGTACAGTCAGTAATAGTCACTATTTACAGTCACTAATAAAATCATAACTATTTTTGAGAATATTATTATAAAGGATAAAATAATTGTCCTCCTAAAATTAATTTATTATTAATAAATAAACAGTTGAAATTCGTCGCGACTTAACTCGAAGCGACAATCTCCGGAACTGATACGGTATAATTTTCGATCGATATGTGCAATTTTATGACAGATGTCATTAAGTCTGTGCTACACGAAGTATTTCACGGGGGAACCAGGTTTGTTTACAAAAATTCAATTTGATTTCTATGATGCTCAATTCGAATTGGGAGTGAGTTTAATTTGTATGTGAAATACTTCATGGATTGCTTCATTATTTTACAACCTAAGTATTTTTTTTCTTTCAGCATACTAAAAGGCTCTAATAAATCAGAAATTTCGTCCACATATTGATTGATTCAGTTTTTGGCTGAAGCATAACGGCAATAAAACATTGTTAACGTGAAAAGTAAAGATCTAAAAACGTTATTCTGCAAAATTAACTAGTTTCATTATTTAAAAAAAAAATCTCTATTTAGTTTTATTTCTCCTCCAAGAATTGAAATACAACAAAAATTACAAATAATGAATGCCAAATTCAACCTGATGGGTACAAGGTTAGGTTGATAAAGAGAAAAGGTATACTAGTCCACACATGGCAGTAAGTGTTGACAGTAGCCCACAGTTACTAGCAGCTATCCACTATCATGACAGGACGGTAGCTACCGCGAGAGTATGCTAGCTATAGTAGCTACCAGGACATGAGCTGTAACATGACCTGACTGCGAGTTAATTAGTAAGGTAAAACCACCTTACGTTGTTGTTGTTGACTGCATTTAGACAAACACAAGAGACACATTGGGTGTAAATAGGCTTTTATACACTCCTCGTTGAGGTCAGCTCTTCGGCTAAAAGTTTTACGGTTTATGTTTGGCAGTCAGTAGTATATACAAGAGGTGATACGCTATATACAAGAGGTTATACACTATATCTTGATGGATCTTGACTGCGGGTAGATCTGAGAGCCTTCATTTTTTTAGAATTTAGTGTAGAAAATCAAAATGATTGTGCGTGAAAACATGTCCTTGTAATTTTACTAAAAGATAATACCATTTTATTTTCTCTTTGGAAACTGAAACATGGAACCGAGGATCAAACAAACAAAGTTTGTATCCAATGTTAGTAATAAATTATATAGTTATATTATAGTTAGTAATACATTATATAGTTATATTAGAGTTAGTAATAAACTATATAGTTAGTAATAAATAAATCGTGAATCTATGTAAAATAAGTACATGGTTATTTAGTAAACTATTCAGTATAATAATTGTAGACAATAAGGCCTACACAAGGAGAGGTTACTTTTTTTTACGGCAAAGTAGAAATAAACCGAAACTCTGTTCGATGTTTGCAAATTTTTAACCATTGTGTATTTCGACACTTTTAAGTATCGATATTTTTCTTTCAATAAATTTGTTGTATCTAATATTTTATAAAAATACTCGAATTGAACAGCCCCAAGAAGCTGATAATCGAGCACCGTAGAAGAGGAAAGCCACCTCGTAGGCTCCATCTGGCCTGAGTGTGCCCTTATCTCACGCTGCTCATCAGAAAATAGGAGATTGTCCGAAGAAAACTTCGAAAGAAATTCTTTTATTCTATTCAGTATAAAAAATAATTCTCCCATTCAGGTCATCCAACATGCAGAAGTGGCGAACAAGAAAACTCATCATTTCAGGACTAATTTAGGGTTTTTAACTTCTAGAATTTGGTTTCAGGTGTGAGTTATCGAAAAAGTTGGTGAAATACGACAAATTCATAAAAAACATAGACAAGATTTTGAAACCAAAAGAAAAAAATCACAGAATAACGAACGTAAAATGTCACATTTTCTGTGCATGAAGGACAAAAAGGTTGAATATGTTTCTGAGTCAGAGGCAATTAGTTTATCTGACCGATAAGTGTTAAGTTAAAACAAACAATCTTGACATGAATCGCTTAGCCGATGGATCAGAAGGAAGTCGCCGTTCTGCTTTTCTCTCAAATCAATTGACTCTCAAATGGTAGGCTACCTGAAGCCGAAGCGAGCGAGGCCTAGTTAGTTAGCTACGGTCGCCTAGTGTCCTATATTTGGCGTGCCGTTTTGTCTCTTCTCTTAGTGTCGTCGTCTAGTCTCACTAGCCACCTGCTTTTCCTAATTGAAGTTTCCCATTTTTTTAAGGCACTCGAATATTTGTATAAATATAAATTTAAAATTTGCTAATAATGGCCAGCAAGGAAATCCATTGGTTTGATTTTATTATGCTCTAAAATTACGTTAAAATCCAGAAGAGTAAGTGTATGGTAAGGTAAAACGAGACGGAAGTTCACTTGTGGTGACACTAAACATTCATTGTGGACATTCATTACGTGGATTCTACCAACTATATGTGAGTAGTCGATAGGTCACTCTGTTTCAAAACGGAATAGAATTTATTGAATATAAAAAGTAATATATCATAATTAACTGAAGAGCCTTAAGCAGAATTTCCCTTTACATCAGTAATTACAATTATAGCTACTTACTAAAATTCCTTCCATATTGAGTAATAAGATTGGAATTATGATCTCCATTAGCTTTTGAAGAGATATTAAGATAATGAGATATGGCCGATGAAAGAGATAGTGGTTTTTGCACTTGACACCGGACTCTACTGAGAACAAAGTTTAAAACTTTCTATTAAGGCCTTAAAACTTTCTATTAAGGCCCCAGGAACATTCCTTTGGTTATTGCCAGGCATATATTCATGTATTCATATAGACATGTATTCATCGATCGCAAACAGACTGGTATTGATTGACTGTTGAGGGAGAAATGGTTACAAGTCAGTAAAAACTCTTAACTCAGTTAATAATAACAAAGATGAAAGCTGGAGCCGATCTATTTTTAAAACGCTACATCCTTTGGTCCTATTTTTTTTTTTCCTTCGAGAAAACTTTTGCCGTTACAAAATTTTCCTTATATTTGGCAAGCAGAAAGTTACTTGAAGCTCTCAACAAATTTTGAGAAGAATGTAAATATAATTCATTTTTCGCTAATGTGATTAAGGTGTTGAAAGCAATGAACCGAGATCTTTATTTCAAGCATCCAATAAATTTTGATTCCAAAATATATTTAAATATTAAAGATTAAATGGGGAAAACAAATTACATTTTAGGCATTGCTGTTAAAAAGAAACTGGTTTTCACTTCCCACTTAAGGGAGGTATAGAAATAGTGCGAAAAACATTGATGCAGATATTTTCATTAGTAATTGTGCCTTTGCTTTCTACATATTTTGCTGTATTTTGTAACAAACAATATGTATTAATATTGATTATAATTTTCTTAGACACAATATCTCTCTTTATTTGAAGTTAAATAGGCTCATAAGGAATGCATGTTTTAGTGTTATCTAGTGTTACATAGTGTTAATAAGGATTACTTAGGAAAGAAGGATGGGATGGAAATCGTCTTAGCAACAATATTTTTTTAAAAATCCACAGTTAAAAGTTAAATGTTTCACTTCTAAATTATATTAGCAACTAGAGATCATTAATAATATAAGATAGAAAACTGAGATAGAGATCCCGTGGATCAGCGAACCCAAAAATACACACTCAAATATTCTAGGAATAGGCAATCTTATTAATGGTTTCTAGAAGTCAAGCGTGGCCAAACCTTTTAGAAACAATCGGCCTAAACAAGCGTGGCCAAACCTTTTAGAAACAATCGGCCTAAACAAGCGTGGCCAAACCTTTTAGAAACAATCGGCCTAAACAAGCGTGGCCAAACTTTTTAGAAAAAATCGGCCTAAACAAGCGTGGCCAAACCTATTAGAAACAATCGGCCTAAACAAGTTAGTTGATGATACGATATCAAATTGTGCCTTTGCCAAATCCCAGGACTGATCCTATTGACATGGCACTTGTTCTCGGATCAATCAAAAACCTTTTGTTTAGATTTTTCGTTCATGAATGATCAATTTTCCAAAGCGTGTGGTTATAAGATTATACCAACCTTGAAAGAGATGCGTTAGTGCCCTTGGAGATAGGGACCAGCGAGATACATAGAACATGTAGTTCGAGCAGGATAAGGGACTTGTAATTAGATAGAACGAGCGATCCTAGGTGGACGACAAATATCTCTAACCTCGTTATTTAATTAAGCGAGCACTAGAGAAGATTAGCGTCCATCTTCCTGAGTAGCTTCTCGTTCGCGTGTCCCTGCTATTGCCGAGTCCCCGTGGAACCAATATCCATCCTTTGAGGGCCTACTCTCTGACTAGAGATCTATCCATCTTAGCTCATATTTTTATATCTATCCAAAATATTTGGAGCGGTCCATCATTAAGGGGCATGTTCTCGTAAATCTGATTCTCCATGTTACGGTGTTCTTGGGCATTACTGTGAATGGTTTAAAGTTTCAGAGAACTTAAAATTTAATAATGAAATGCCTAATAATATATGAAATAAATTCATCACTAACTGCTCATTATTGTTGTAATATGGATGAGTTTATACACTCAACACAAATACCATCTATGGAATTGATCTGTAGTGCCATCGTACCAATGTTACCGCAACCATGGCGTCATACAGACAGTAATTCAAAAATCCAGTAGTTGCTGGTTCTAATAACATGGAGTTTGTAACGAGAATATCTACAGCTGTCCATCTAACCAGTCCATGGAATATCTACAGCTGTCCATCTAACCAGTCCATGGAATCCATAGGTCAGTGGTTTCATCGCTGAGATTGCACGAATCGTTGAGTTCAGGAACAAATCCTAGGTTCATTGTATGTAAGGTCCAGTGAACTTAATTTGTGAGACCAAACGAGACTTATTTTTTTTATTAAATAAAATCATTATATATTTATTTCATTCTGTACAATAAATCATCAAATTTAATATTCAAAACATGAAAGTAACATATTTATGTCATAAAATATACAGGGTGTTTTAGGGGTAAATGGCCAAACTGAAACTTTGAACTAAGGACCTCAAAACAAGAAAAAAATTTCCTATTAAGGTATGTCCGCAAACGCTTTGATTAGGAGATATTCACATCTAAAGATTTCATTGTTACGAATTATTTAGGCATAGTAAATAAATAAAACTTATTTTATTTGTTCCAACTACTTTATTTATTAAATGTAAACCATTAACATTCATATTAAATGTTCAAAGTGATTTCCTTGAGCATTCAGACAGGCTCGGCATCTTTCTTCAACAGCAGCAGTAGCAGAACCGGCCTGGATATGTGTTATTGTTTCAGAAGACTCAATTATCCTTCTTCGTAAAGAATTAAGGCCATTCACTGGCCTTGGATAGACTTTTTGTTTAATGTCGCCCCAAACAAAAAAATCCAGTGGTGTCAGGTCTGGAGAGCGAGCAGGCTAAGCCACTGGTCCTGCACGGCCAATCCATTGATTAGGATAATTAGCATTTAGCCATTGTCGTGGAGCTCTTTCGTAATGTGCAGGACAACAATCTAATTGATAAGTGAACCACATGTTCCTTCTCAGTTGTAGTGAAATATCTTTAACTAAATCGTGGTAATCATTATTAAGAAATTCCAAAAATGTGTCCGCATTGAGTCGAGATGGTAAGAAATGCGGGCCTATTAAATATTGTCTATTATCCCGAACCACACATTGCACTGAAACTCGAGCTGGAAATGATGCTGACGAATTGCATGGGGATTTTCATGCAACCAAAGATGATTATTTTTCTGATTGAAGATACCTCTTCTCATGAATGTAGCTTCATCTGTCCATAAAATTTCTCCTGAAAAGTGTGGATTGTGATCAGCTTGATTTAAATACCAATCTGAAACATTTCTTCTTTGCCGTAAATCTTGTGGTAATAAATTTTGTACCCGTTGATAATGATATGGGTGACGTCCATCTGCAATGAGAGTTTTCCATACTGTAGTTGGCGTAACATTTAATTCTGCTCCTGCTCTTCGTACAGTGGCAGATGGATTATCATCAAAATATTGTAATACGGTCGCACTCCTTTCTTCATTTCGCAAAGGCGCTAAAATACCATCAGCATGTGGTACAGCAGCAAATTAACCAGATTCTCTAAGACATTGAAACGTAGAGTCAAAGGTAGACTTACTAGGTAATCTTCTATTTGGAAATCGCATGGAATATTCACGACGGGCAGCATTGGCAAAAACCGTACACAAACACCATATCGGCATATTCAGCATTAGTATAAATGGAAGGCATAATGAGTCCTCTGCGAAAGCCTCAAACAAACTGATAAATGTTATTGATAGTTCTATTCTTATTATTATTTGTTATTGATGTTCTATTCCAAACAGTATTAATCCTAAAGTCCATAGTATATGTACAGTTAGGGAGACAAGGTCATATTAGTATTATATCTAAATTTATCTCCTAAACAAAGCGTTTGCTAACATACCTTCGTACGAAATTTGTTTTCTTACTTTAAGGTCCTTAGTTCATATTTTCAGTTTGGTCACTGCTGGTGTTGAAGAAAGATGCCGAGCCTGTCTGAATGCTCAAGGAAATCACTTTGAACATTTAATATGAATGTTAATGGTTTACATTTAATAAATAAAGTAGTTGGAACAAATGAAATAAGTTTTATTTATTTACTATGACTAAATAATTCGTAACAATGAAATCTTTAGATGTGAATATCTCCTAAACAAAGCGTTTGCTGACATACCTTCATAGGAAATTTTTTTCTTGTTTTGAGGTCCTTAGTTCAATTTTTCAGTTTGGCCATTTAATCCTGAAACACCCTGTATATTTGAGTTTCAATAGCCAAACCAATTTAATGTAGGACTTAAGATACTTATCTCAGTCAGTGTAAAAGAAATACTTATCTCAGGTCCAGAATAAAGATAAAAACAAAACCAACCAATTTCTGACTATTGATTGTGCCAGAAAGTATAGTTGCCAGTAAGTTGGCCCACCGCAAGCTTCGGAATGGATTGTATCCTTCAATTCTAACGAACCAACATCATAGGCTTTACATTATTTCGGTTGATGAAAACTAATTATAAAAATCCATTTCTCAATTGCTTATTGGTTTGTTGATGAACTGGATCTTTTCATCTTAAGAAGAAGTAAAATACCTTACAATTTATAAGAAATCCTTCTGTCCCTGATCTCTGATTTCGATGTCGACAACATGATACATTTAAACCAGATCCCCCCCCCCCCCCTGCCAAATTCGTCCGACTTATTAACATAAAAAGTCAGGCCCAACGCAATACTCCAATTTACGTTTCGCCCCACTCCTGGGACCACAACTTAATAACAAGTAATTCCTTGAAGCCAAGATAAGTCGAAAGAAATATATTGAAAAGCCTATCTCTAATATTTTCTGTATTTTGTTTAGAAAAAATAACCGAGTCTTTTCCGTAGCAAAATAGAACGGCCTCTCCGAAACTCCCTTTTTACTGCTGACGATATTCGGCAGCCCTGTTTTTCGTATGGACATTTTTACAATGTGTTATTTTTAAAATTTATTTTTAGTAGTAATGAAATGCTAGTCAATATTTGAAATGCGATTTAACAGATTATGTGATGCTTCCATGGACTCTACGACGGACATGTTTATGTTTCAGGTTTTTTTTTAATATATGGCAGAATATTAGTTGAACCTACATAGAAACACTTCACAGTAGAAATCGTCAGTCTTAAGCCAAAGTCATTTGATTGTTACAATTTACAAAACCTAACGGAATATGTTACTTGAATAATTAAGGTTCCAGAATTCGACTAATTTAATAATAAAATTGACTACCGCACTTCAACAAAAGTCCCGAAACTATAGAAAATAATAATGACGATATTGTAACAAAGCTCCGTGTTTGCAAGTAATAAATCCAATAGGGAGTGCTTTTGTTAAAGTATCTACTTTTGTTTAATGACATTTCATACAGACATTTAAAACTTTTTTTAAAAGATAGATTGAATTAACTTTAAAGAAAGCGATAAGTGAGACCTCGGACTTGAAGATCCGGATTGGGAAGAAGAAAATAGAACTTGGAGGAGGTTGTGGGTCTGAGGCGAGCTAGCTCAACTTAAAACTATATTTGGATATAGTTTTATTAATGAGTAGAGCCCTGTATATCGAGAAACATATTTCAATTAAATAGTGGAACATATCTTAATAGAGGAGGTAGTATCTTAGAACTAGGTAAGAACAAATTGTCAAAGAAGAAATCAACCGAAGACATATCAATTTTTAAAACATATCTTCAGTTAGAATAAATCTGGATCAACGGTCTGTAATAAACATTGAACAAATTTTTATTCGATTTAAAGAAATGACACTGGCGTTTGATTCCCTTTTGCTGGGAAACCAAAAAAGGAAACAAAAATGTAAAATGGTGTGGTATTTAAAACTGTGACGCTTGGGAAGCTTCGAAAGTGACTGTGTCAGCGCGCTGCCTTGTCTAAGTTTTTAATGTAATTTTATGAGTTCGCTATATCGGTATATATTTATACGGCTTGTAGTCCTAACGTAGGACCATATTGAGAACTGTTAATCGATGCAGGAGTCGTTCCTTTTAGTTTGCGATGCTTTCTGGTCCATTATAGCTAATGCCAATTAGTCTATCGAAATTAAATATATATTATTAACTGTTTGTTGAGCTTGGGGATAGAACTTGAAACGAACGTTGGAAGGAGATGAAAGAAAACTTCTCTGATAAGAGTTACTAAAACCGTACGTGTCAATTCGATGTAGGTCTGAAGGAATGCTCCTATCGGGATGAGTGACCTGGGATAAACCCACTGGTCGGATTTAAATATTGGCGGGTTCCCGGCGGCAATATTTGAAAAGTAGGTAACTATTTTTAGATTGAGGAAAAGAGGAGACTGGCCTTGCCGCGGTGACGTTGGCCTATCCCGAACCCCATCCTATCCCGAGCTCCAACCTATCCTAGCCAGCCCAATCCTATTTGGTAAAGTCCTATGGTTAATATATATTATCCTATCTTGAAATATCTTTCGATATGTTATTCTTTTTTATTGAACTTCGTTGCGGTGGGTTGTAGGATTGATATGTTTTTCGCGACGGTATCACAATTATCAGGACTTCTTCATTCAGTTTTCACAGCACTTCTCCTATTTTTAAAATTATTTGTGTGTTTATTTGAGTACTACCACTGGGTAGTTTCTCTACTTGTCTTCTCATGTCAATGTATTCACTCATTATATTTACTAGATGTATTTTGTATACAGTTGTAAATTTCAATAAATAAATAAAAATAAAATAAAATTTGTGTGTTTAAATGACACACTGATGTGAATTGGAGTTTCAAGAAAGCTTCTACCTCTATACCGTAAGATTATTGGCAGGTCTAAAAAACATTTTTAAAAAACTTTATTTGAATTCTTAAATTCTAATTTGGGGATTAAGCAAAAGTAGCGAAAAAAGTTTCAAAATATTGAATATAGTCCGCGGATCGAAATCTTATTAGAAGCAAGTTCTTGTGCTAAATTTTGGGTTTATCCTTCTAAAGCCGATTACAAAATAACACAATGTATAATATTTCAACGGGCCAATGATATCTTGTGTGCCAGGCATTATTATGGCGTTGCTATGATAATGCCTAGCTCACATGCTTGAAAAATAGCAAGTAGTTGTGGGACAGTGGTAACTAACGGGACACAAGTCGGACATCAGCCTTACTCAACAACCAGCTTAGATCAATCTGGGCATATAATTTTTAAGGCTCAGTTATGCTCAGTTTACTCAGCAAGTTGTTTGTAAGTTAGCACTATCATAGGAGAAATGGAGGTGACTAGGTGAAAGACAGTGAAAGTGAAAGTGATTTTAATGCCCCAATGTAGGAGGATATCATTGCTAAATATTAAATTAAAATGTGTCTCAATCCATAAGAATATTTTCTATTTGAACAAGCTAATTACATGTTTATTAAACCGTTACCTTAATATATTTATTAAAAATTATGTGGATCCACCAATCTTATAAATAAACATTATTGGTTATATTATATTGTTTCTAGGAAAACCATAGTAACCTAAAATAGCTTATAGTTCAAATGTATTAGGCGAGGGTGGGTAATATGGAGCTGGAGGATATGGAGGTGGAGGATATGGAGGTGGAGGATATGGAGCTGGAGGATATCCTATTTCATATTAATTAATTATGAACCAGAGGCAATCAATTTTTATCCAAGACAAAAACTTTCCAATGGAATTTCATCATGAGGTCTCACTCTGCAGTCAGGTGTTATAATATGTGTGTGATAATATGTTTCTTCGATGCGAAAGTAAATTAAATATTTAGTTTTTGAATTTCACATCTGTTCAAAAATGTATTGTATCAAAAATGACTGTCAAGGTTGTGTATGCAGCTAGTATAATTTCTCGACAATAAAATGAACAATTCTCTGTTTGATAGAAAATAGGAAACGGGAATTGAGGAGCAACCTTATCAGGTCATCCACTTCTGAATCCAAAGTCGTTTTTTTTTTTGTTTTTTTTTATCTCCTTGGATCTCAGTCATTTTAATGGCTGCTCTGTAATTCTACATTTTTAAAATGCATCCAATCCAACAACACCCCTAGTCTGTATTAACATTATTATCAATGCTCAGTTTAGATCTGGTTCTTGCTTGTTATTATCCAAGTACTAATAAAAAATGGCAAATACACAACAAAATAATTTTTGAAATCTTTTTCCTCACTACTTCTGTAACATTTCTTCACTAAATAGTGCTCTCAATTCGACCACCAGGTATGATGCTTACAACATATTCAACATAATAAAATGGAACAGAGTTGAAAATGATCACCAATTTTTCTTTTCGACTGTAACAAAGAGCTAGAAATCGAGAATAGAGATGTTGAAAGAGACATCGATATACTGTTGAAAGAAATCGATATACTGATACTTTTAAACTATTGAATATGTCAATATTATCGCCACGCCATTTTTAACCAACATGTTCAATAAGCATTTGATATTTGAGTTTCAATATTTTTCAAAAATAAAAAATAATATAGATGTAGTATTCACCCATCTGAACAGTTTCTTTTTGTAAATGAAAATATGAAGCTTTATATCGATAGAGAACTTGTGTATGTCGATAGTGAACTAGTTATATCGAGAGTGTTCTAATAAATCGAAATAGCAGTTTGTTATACTAAAAATACTGAGGAGCTACTGATGACTGGAGAAGGATCATTAAAATTGATTAGCATTAATTTAACCAATACGAGTATTCAACAACTATGTTACTTAATCTGAATAAAATGAACAAGTTGAAGGTATACAAAGTTATATTTTTAATTAGAAACTATAATTTCAAGATGGCGACTACAGCTGGTACAATGCCTATTTTTAGCCTTACTTGGGTCCCTTATAGCTTCCTCTCCCATCAACATGCCAAAAAAATTGCTCTTGTTTACAGTCTCAATATAACTCGATCTATTCAATAAAACATTAAATCTATAAACTAAATTGAGAATTGTAGTTTTTAAGAGGTCTGCGGATATGGCCTCATCTACTAACCTTATCTACGTAAACTAATCAGATTAAATAACAACTATCAGGGTGTTTAGTTAAGCTTAACTCAACAAATAATTCCATGGTTATCATTGTTCCATACCTAAGGAGTTGGCTGAAATTGTAATTTTTAAAGTATCAGAGCTTGAAGAATAAAGCAACTGAAATAGACATCAGAAAATAACTAGTAAATACCTACAAGGACGCAGATGTTTTGAACTGAAGTGGTTGGAATGTGGGATAAACTTGTGAACCACGAGGAGAGAGGAGTCATCGGCCAATTGGGTTCTTAGGTTGACAGTGGCCATTTTGTCAATACTATATAAATGAAGAAAGATAAAACAATATTTAAGAAAATAATAGATAATAGTTTTGTATGATAGTATATTATAACATATTTATGATAGGCTGGTCCTTATAGTCCTATTTTAAAAATAGATGTAAATAGTTAAGATTATTTACTATATATACTTTAATAAAGTTATATGTAGAGTTATAAAGAATATAATTAAGAATTTCATTTAATTATATTAGATAATATAACTTAGATAATAGTTTATATATTTATATGTATATATAATTTTGGTTAAATATAAGACGACAAATCGTGGTATGGAGGTTGTAATGAAGTATATATATAAAGGTAAGATACATAAACAATTCAGACTTATCATAAATAAATGACTCTAAGCGAGCCCACAAACAGAAAAGTTAAGTAATCCTTAGAAAAGCGTAAACAATAACGTAATTATAAAAACTGTTTCCTGTAACTGCGTTGTGTATTTATCTCTTAACTATGCCTCCTCAATTTGGCTATATGGACGATGTTGGACGTTAGAAAATAAGGCATTAATTGTCCGTGTACTACACCAGATATTCTTCGGAGAATTTTCTTGCAAATATTATTATAATGTTATTTGTAATAAACTAGAAAGATATTATTATAATGGTCTTATAATAGTGTTTATCATCATTACATTATGACAATAGATCACAATTATCATTTTGAGTTAGGGTCCGCGGCACGATTACTATACAACTGTTAGAAAACGTAATAAGATCGAATGCTAGTCTTAAAGGTCTTTGTATGACGGCAATTCTTCCGTTACTTCTAGTGTGATTCCATTACTACTATCTACAAATAAATGAAGTCATCACCTTCTCAACATCGAATAAGTTCTATCTACATGGATGCAATGTCTCCAGGTCTTGTAAGGTCTTTCGTCTTCTTAAACTGGGTCTAATGACAGCGCTCAACTTGAAGGCTAAAGCTAAGTCCACAATATGAGACATTTGCTGGGCAATAGACGAGACAAACCAAGTCCGTCTAAGCAACGCCCTAGGAGCAGCGGGATTAGTCTCGTCTAGCGTCCACACTACTATTTCAGTTTCTAGACCAATCTTAGTTAATACTCCATGGAGAGCATTGCTTTGTGCGGAATGAGTTCTTGCTCTATGCTTATTAATAATGAAAGAACGCGAAAACGTGAACGTTAATGGTAGCGCCAACTTCTCGCTGAAGTAATACGTATTCCTACGACATAGTACGACCTTCCTACGACTGACACCTGGTCGCACGATCCAGCTGATTTAAAAAACCATTAATAAATACAAAATAAAACATTTAAACATCTTATTGTATTTTATTATTTTTTATTATTAATACTTATATTAACCTTCTTGTATTCCCACAATCTACTAATATATATTTTTTTCAAATTTCAGTAGAAAAAAAACAAATCCGATCAATGAAGAAAATAAAAAACTAACTATTTTAGAACTTTTGTATTTTTGAAGAATTTACAAGTTCAGTTTACTTGCATTTCTCGAAAAATTTAAATTAAAAAAATTACAATAAAAGATTATTTAAAAATAAACACGTTATATAGAACAGTGTTTTGTTTTTATACAGCTTCTCAAGGAAATCAGGAAGAATACAAAATTACATTATAAAATTGACAAGAATTATAAAATTATACTTAAAAATTATATCTAGTAATGTCGCTTTATTTTGAACAATCTCATAATCCGTATCACAGATAATTGCATTTTGCATAGCTTTTACGTCCAAACCATTATTCAAATTAAAAACCTTTTTTTCGGCAATAAAATAAGATAGCACACTGAAATAAAATAAATATATGCAAGAAATAGATAAGGTCGGGCTTATCTGGCATATAAACATCTAACTTCAGTAATGGTTTAAATAAAGTGCAAATTCAATTTATATGCTAGTTTAAATTACCAATAAAATACCAATTTTCTATTAAATAGTTAAAAATAAAATGTTTTTAATAATGGCTTGAATGGATGCGCGTATTCCTGAGATACAAACACTTTTTTTTTAACCTAACTATTTATTGTAGGAATATTTGATCAAGACTGTCGTAGGGTTGGGTCGAAAGAAGAGGGAAATTAAAGTTTATTCTCAAGGAACTCAGAAAAAATATAAATTTTAAAAACAAACTATATCAAATTATACTCAACAATTTTTCCAGTAAAGTCGCGCTATCTTGATCAATTTTATCGTCTTTATCACACATAATTGCATTTAACATAGCTTTCACGTCCAAAGCATTATTCAAATTAAATTTTTTTTATGTCTATCTATATCCCACACTAGATCTTCCAGTCAACAATTTTCCTCTCAATCATTAAAAATATTTTTCTCGACAATAATGATAGAAAATAAGATAGGACACTGAAATAAAATACAAATTTGCAAGAAGTAGAAAATTAAAAGACTCATACAATGATTAAAGCTAATAGTAACAGCACGGTCTGTAATAGTTTGGATCAAGACAAAATTCAATTTATTTGCTTGTTTAAATTACCAATGAATTACAAATTTTACATTGAATAATTAAAAATAAGATATAAAAAACTACTTGAATTTACTACTTATATTCCTCAGGTACACAAAACTTTAACCTAACTATTTATTGTAGGAATTTTCGGCCAAGAAGGTTGGGTTGTGAGAGCAGGGAAATATTAAAACCGGCAAGGATCAAAGAAAGTTAAATGAACATTTCCACTGCATATCTGACCGGTACGAGCGTCTATCGTAATGTTAAATAAATTAAGACCGGCCATTTTAATTATATTATAATTAAAATAATTGAATTATTATAATAATTTTAAGGATACATATGATAGTTATCATCTATAATATGACAATAATAATGTCGAATACTGCTCAGACTGGGCAGTGCCTCGTCTCGTTGCATGAAGTCTCCTATTCGGATCGGGAGACCTTAGAGCAGCGATTTAGGTCTTAGCGACGGGGATTAGTCACAGCAGCGGCTCACAGTGGAACGAATCAACGCATTTGTTGGACATTGGACCAATTCTCAAATAACTAAATTTGTCCTTTATTTTGATCTTAAATTATACTTTATACTTTTTCTCAACAAAATCCATAGATAAATTAATTGTGAAATTAAATCTTATATGAAAAATTCTGATTTGAAATATAAATTTTTCTAAAAACTCATATTTTTAAAGCAATCTACTGTTTGAGGTAATGCATTAAATTAATCTTGCACCCACTGGAAAAAAACTCATCCATAATAAGATATTTTAGGCAAATAAAACTTGGGATTATTTCAAACGTTTGGGAATTTTCGGTGAAAATTGGGGGATAAAACTAAAATAATCAATTGCGAAAATCGCTCAAAATCGCCCAAAAAACTACCTTCACAGTAAATAACTAGAATGTTTGAAGTTTTTTTTCCTTTAGTCGGATTCTGCTACTAGGTGCTATTTTTCGAGAAAATGATGTTTTTCTTCTTTTTTTTTCTTTTCCGGGCCTTGAGAATTAATTTAAAATAATTTCTGTTGATATTGGCGTCTACTTTTCGCAAGTTTTCTTTTGTTTACATTCATTTATCAGAATCCTTATCTAACATAATAGTATTAACAATGAAACTTAGTTTTTGTGTGGTATTTGAACGACATATGTGTAATGGTGCACATAGGTGCAATAGTCCCTACAACAAATCGTCAAGTTTTTTAATTTTAATTTATTTATTTTTTAAATTTTTATTTATTTATTTTTTAAATTTTTATTTCGTTATTTAAATTAAAAAATTTTATATAGGCACCTACATTTATTATAATTTTGATGTATCAATTATACCTAGTGTATTAACTAACATAAGTGGATTCATTTTGTTTAATAATTAAATTATTTGGTTTGTTACTTTTTCCTTTGTATAACTTTATTTAATACCTATGTATCTGTCTTTCCATAGAATACTGTATTGTACCCATTCTAGTAGTATATAGGTACAATGTTAGATAATAAATTATCTAACATCGAAATATCAAATCTAGAATTTTTACACGTTTCCCCTAAAATGTTTGATCCTGTTTATCATATAATTAAATAGTCCATTCAAAAAGCTTTAAAACCGTAGCAATAGCCTTATTCTAGGAGAACCAGAAGCGGAGATATTAATAAATGTCCAGGCCTCCCTAACGCTCGTTCCACTGTGCGGCTCCGCAACCGTCTAGCGAGACTAGCTTAGACCAGGTCTGTAGACCGTCTGCGTTGAGAGAAGCGGGCTGTGTTCCTAAACTATTGTCCCGCCGACCTGCATTTTCGGTTAATTGATAATTAGACACGCTAATGTATAATAATAAAACAGAAGCGTCATTTCTACAGCAGATTGTTCTCGCCTTATATCAGCCACATCCTTTCCGAGACCAATTCCATCATGAACATCTGTTTTGTTTAGGAAATTTGAATTATTGAAGTGAAATCTTCTTTTGGCGCACCGCACACTATTTTTTCGTAGGTAGTAAGTTAGCCTGGCTAGTCACACTCAGAGTTGAAACTCTCGATCAAATGTTGATATAAAATTAATAGAGAAGCTGTAAAGGTAACAACAATATATTGTGTGCTTAAACTTGAACTGTATTTCTTGTGTTAAATTATTATCTAAGTTGACTCGTGTAAAATCTTGTTTTCGCCACTTAACACATACTGAACTAAGGCATCGAAATGATTACAGTTCAATCAATAATAGTTATTATTGATACGTAATAATAATTATTTTAATAATTACTTGGTTTACATTGTGAAGTTAGTGTATGTAGTCAGTGGTTTATCATACTAATATTATATATTGAAAAAACATTATAAACATTAAACATTATAAAAACCATAATTATTGTCACTGTTATTATAAAGAGTGATTCGATGAGGTAAATGAGGTAAGTCACTTCACGTTTATATATACATATATATATATACCTACATGCATACATACAAATAAAGGTATATATAATATAATTAAGAATTAACCTCACCGCTAAGATAATTACGAATTCCCCTTTATTATTTGTTAGCTTTTACTTTCACATATTAAAAAATAAATATTATTATTATAAAGAGTGATTCGATCGTACAGGTAAGTCAGTTGGTGTGTATATATATATATATATATATATATATATATATATATATATATATATATATATATATATATATATACATATATATATATATATACATATATACTAGATTTTGCCCGCGACTTAGCTCGCGTGGAATTTGGTCTGCCACATAAAGTTTTGTGACAGATCATTTTAAATAAATAATTTAATTTTTTTTAACTATAAGTTACTCGTACATCCAAAATTTCAGATGTCTAACTTCAAAACTGACGGATTCCATACAACTTTGAACCTCTATCATATTAAGGGGGAAACCCTTGGGGGTGGAATTGTCCAAATTCCTTTCTTAGTGCTCATTTAAGCTATACAAAGAACCTATCTGCAAATTTCAAGATGCTGAGTTCAGTGGTTTCTGCTGTGCGTTGACCGCTTGGTGTGTTAGTCAATCATGTTACAGTTTTATATAAACTTCGCCTGTGTGGTGTTGATAAAAAGTAGCCTATGTCCTTCGCCAGGCTTGAGATTATCCATATCAAATTTCATCACAAACGGATCAGCACAGCCGTGAAACATACATTGACACTGATTTACAAACGGGACGGACAGAAGTTTACTGTTTTTCGTGTCTGTAAAGAATTAGGATGTAATGTTATTGCATTTATTGAAAAGGATTACTTAGTATAACGATTTCACTTGTCGTACGGTAGCAGCGAGAAATTATAACTGAAAGGATTAGATGTATGTAGATTTTGCGAGTAAGAAACACGTGAGCAAGAGCAAGCTACTCAAAACAAGAGCAAGCTACTCAAAACAAGAGCAAGCTACTCAAAACAAGAGCAAGCTACTCAAAACAAGAGCAAGCTACTCAAAACAAGAGCAAGCTACTCAAAACAAGAGCAAGCTACTCAAAACAAGAGCAAGCTACTCAAAACAAGAGCAAGCTACTCAAAACAAGAGCAAGCTACTCAAAACAAGAGCAAGCTACTCAAAACAAGAGCAAGCTACTCAAAACAAGAGCAAGCTACTCAAAACAAGAGCAAGCTACTCAAAACAAGAGCAAGCTACTCAAAACAAGAGCAAGCTACTCAAAACAAGAGCAAGCTACTCAAAACAAGAGCAAGCTACTCAAAACAAGAGCAAGCTACTGCAAGGGCAGAATTCTATCCGACTTACTTGATATTTATGCTTATGTTATGACCAAATTACACAAAATCATTGTAAATTATAAACTTTCGGAATTTATAATATTAGTAGGATAGTAGGATATCAAAACAACAGTTTCACTCATGTTCATTCTGTTATTTTAACAACTATGATCATGCGATTTGCCTTTAATTATGTACTATAATTAATTCTCCACAGTACACACAAAACTGACTGGGGCGGGGGCACTTGCCCCCGTGCCCCCTCCCCTAAATCCGCCCTTGTAGCCTATGTGTTATTCTGATGTATAACCTATATTACTGTAAAGTTTCATCCAAATCCGTTCAGTAGTTTTTGCTTGAAAGTGAGACAAACATACATACAAACTTTCGCATTTATAATATTAGTAGGATTAGTAGGATATATATATATATATATATATATATATATATACATAAAATTTAAAATTAACCTAACTTTTATTCTCTGTTAACTTTTACTTTCCCATATTCAAAAATAAATATGTTTGAGACACAAGTTCTTTTTATGAGTAATAATAATATGTCGTATGAATGCTTGATACTGTCTTTCAGATCCCAAAATCGATGATGGATCAAAACAACAAACTCGATGACGAATTAAAACGAACGAGGAAATTAGCTAATGCACGCTTAACAAAACATCGTAAAAAAAGTGTGAAGAAGCTCACCATTTATATTTTAACTAATCAAAGTGTAAATAAAATAATTGAATTCATCCATGAAAATTTGCTCATTTATACAGCAGCAGGCTCTGCTTTGCTTAATCGGAACTTAGATAAATTACCTATCATCTTGAGTGGTGATTTCGATATCGATTTTTCACAAGAAACATCAAAGCCTTTAATTGATTTTGTAAAGATCGCATTGGATTTAAATATGTCAAATAATAAAAATGAAAGTAAAATAAAATACGGAACTACAATAATTGATCATTGATCAATTAATTATTCATGGAGTTTTTCTAGATATATAATTAAAACTCAATCAAAAGAATTTATTTCTTATTTTAGTTATCACAAACCCATCGTATCCATTGTAGAATACGAAAAAGAAAATAAATAACTTGATTCATATAAAATTAAATAAATAATAACTTTAACTTCTGACTTGTTTCTCATTTATTCTACTAATATGATCTATAATAATACTCCATAATACATAATATTATTTACTAATATTACTACATAATATATAATTTGATTGCGATTACCAATGAAGTTTTCACTTCTGCCGTGCGGTCTTAAGCACACAATCTTATATTTTTCTGTTTAAGGTCTCCTCGATTAACGGTTACATAGTGATGAGCAGGTTACATTACATGGGTTCATTACATAACATATTCACGTTCCCTCTCGAAAATTGTCCACGGGCTAAGCATCTTCTTCTCGTTTTACTCACTATTTTTAATTTTAGTCTTAGGTAATGATTTGGAATTATGGTGCATGAGGAATATAATGTTAGTTTCTCAAACGACAGATGGAGATAATTCCACAACTATACATCAAAGATTTATTAATTAAATTTTGTTATTAAGGTTCGCCGTCGTAGTTAAGTAGTTGATGACTTTGTTTTCTCAGATGTCAATCTTTAAAATGACTCTTTCCTAACCCCACAATAAGTTCATATAAGGTGTTACTTTTTCTAACCTACCCACAACTGTCCCCGCGAAACCGGACCGGTATAAAGTGAATGAATCAGGCGGTTGGAACTTGCTAAAAATAAAATGGCAGGTTCGGTTATCCTCTTCCAGAAAGGTCACGCTTGCATTCCCTAAGCAAAGGTACTTCGTTCTCTGTCTCTCCAGCCGCGTTAAATACAGTAAGGCCATTGATTTTTGTTCCAAGTTCTTTCCTATTCTTTGGAGTTATAATGATTTTACCCTTTTTCAGAAAAGAAGGCTAATCGACATAAATTCAAAATTAGTTTTGAAGGAATTAGAACATAATTTGCCAGTGTGAGTAAAGAATTGATGGGATAATAAAAAACCGGAGGCGGTTGAAGTCACTGCGAAAAATACATAACACGATATTTAGTCGTATTAGTTTATGCCTCCCCATTGTCAAAGTGTCTATAGGCGTGTATATAGTCAATCCAGGCACTTTCATTGTAAAGTGTCTATAGGCGTGTATATAGTAAATGCAGGCACTTTCATCGTAAAGTGTCTATAGGCGTGTATATAGTAAATGCAGGCACTTACATTGTCAATACATACATGCTATTGTCAACAAAGGCATTTTCTAGAGAATAATATCTAAGAATTATTCTTCACAAAAGCATTCACTAATAAAATATTAGCATTATAATAAATAATGGAAATTTGCTCGGGCTCCTAACTACTAATTAAATAAACATTATTTTAGAGAAGCTGGTTTATTGCTTCAAAGTAGAGACGGGATAGACTATGCTACACCCGCGGCACCGCTCAGCTCTCAGGGTTTAGTCTGCGTAATCCTCCTTGCGGCTGTCTTCGTGATCGCGGGAGTAAAGTGGGGAAGGATCCTGCGCATCGATCGGTTTGTTGGCTAACAAACATGTTTCAAGTTCATTGTAGAGGTATGGGTATATCTTCAAGTAGAGAACAGGCGGTTTTTTGATAGTTCTTGAAAATTTAATTTCATAAAACCCTGGAAGAGGAGATTTCTTACAACCGCCAACGTTCGGAACGTGCTCCCACATCGTCCCAACGATAAAAAAGGCACACTTATGTGAATTATAAAATTTTATTTTGAATAGGTGTTCATAATGTACCCACTATATAATACATAATAACCTACTATGACCGAGTTAAGAAATGCAGGCCTCTAAGTTGTCCTTTGGTCATCTCTTTCATCGCAAACTACATATGCAGTATTTAGGAAGAAATGGTGGTGAGTGGATATCCACCCCACTGAGGGTGGCTCATGGTGAGTGGATATCCACCCCACTGAGGGTGGGTCAAGGTGAGTGGATATCCACCCCACTGAGGGCGGCTCATGGTGAGTGGATATCCACCCAACTGAGGGCGGCTCATGGCTGTTCTCATCTCTCTCCACTAAAACGCCTAGACCTTAAAGTGCTAAATAATGATCTTTCCACTGCAGCTATATTAAGAAACAAAACAAACCCGTTTTTCCTTCAAGACGTGTCCGACTTAGATGCGCCTCTATTGAGCCAGACGAAGAAGCCCTCGCTACGCGGACTTTAATAAAATATGGCTGCTACAATGTTAATATTACAAATTTGGATTCCTCGAGATGGAATTGCTAATCGAAGCTGGTATTGATTGAGCCATAACGGCCTATCAATTATTAGCGACTCCTGAGCACCGACCGGCCGCCACTTTACGGAACACCTTCCGTCCGAAGCGGACCTTTCAACCTTTTCGTTCCAATCGTAATAAAACCCGACATGAATCTTTTAATAATTATTTGTTATAAGTAATTTATTAAATCGTGGCATGGTTCGATATAACCCCCCATCGTCGACAATCGCGGTCTGAAATTCATTACGCATGTACGCAAATTGTAACCCGTTTACACAAAATAAATTTGATGGTCATGTCATCTCGAAAAACCTACACCACTACAACCCATGGACGGGTCTGGGCTTCAGTACATGGTAGAGACTGTCCTGTTTCATGGACAACGGTTGTGAAGGGAGGTGATTTGTCCTATATTATGCCCAACCGCCTGATTTCCTACCCTTATTTTTGGTTCCCTTTTTATATAGCCGGGTGAGCCCCATTTGATCTATCTCCGGTTGCTAATAGATTAAATAAAAGTCTTGCCATCAGCGGGATTTGAACCAGGATTTCCGGCATGGCAACTCATTGCTCTACCACTAAGCCATTCCGCTCCCCAAGTCATCTCAAGGTCTTCCAAAATAAATTTGGCAAGATTTTTTGTCAGTACCAACGTAAATGACGACAGTGGCTGCCATCAAATTTGTCTAATTTTTAAAAATATTTGTCGACATATTGGCCGTGTTGCCACTTGTTCCCACCAATTTGGTGTAAACGCTGCCTAAATGCCACCTTATATTGTTTCTATTGTTCCATTCGACTCTATTTTATAAGTAATTTCTATTTTATTATTATTCAATGGGCACTGGATATTTTCATTGCAAATTAGTGATGCCGTATTGCAATAGTTTGAAGAAATGAGAACGAGCATGCTGAACGGATATTTTATGGAAGGTTCATGTGATCAGTTAGATCATTGTTACGAGGCACGTACGTTGAGGTAATTCAAATTTTTAAAAAAGGGGAGCCACTAATGATGATTAGATATCTTTTTTTATAGCTATTACCCTTTAATTTGAAAATAGATCAATTATAATATAGTTTATTCACTTTGTATTTATTGCACCTTTAATTTAAAAACAATTTTTATCACTAGGGAGGAAGGGACAATGATCTTAGGCATTTTGCCATTAGGGATCATAATCCAGTCCTAATTTAAAAACTTTCTTAAACCGTTTATCGATAATTTTCTGTTAATTATCAGTATACGGTACCTACTAAACCCGAATGATCCGGCACATGACCTGAATGAGCTATACCGGATCGTTATTATAGCATAGATTCAATTCATTCTATAGCTACACCGAATTATCCACGATGATCTGGTACGAGGTTTAAAGCTCCCGAAAAACACGAGAAATCTTGTAATCTCACATTTTTACTTATAGACAAAGTTTGTTTTTCGGTTTACTTGTATTTATTCACTAACATACTTACAAAGTTAATGTAATTTCTTCTTAGATTACAGTAAACATTAAATTTTACTCAAGTTCTATACTCAACCTTAGCAGATAGTTACTAAAGTCCTCGTGCATTATCACAACCCTTAATTCCAACTCCCTTAATTAATTCTAGAACAATGCATTAGTTGTTGCTATTTATGTCAAGGTTTACTTTGGAAAATTTCTTTAAATTCTTTTGACTTGAGTTGGCTTAATTGTCTCAAATTTGTGAAACGCACAAGCAAACTCAGAAGAAAAATTCGCGGTCTTTTGAAACATTTGTGGAAAATGGCCTAAGAGCAAGAAATTAGGGCCATCATAGGAGAGTCAGTTATCCATCAAGATTCATACCTGGAACCATTGGTTCAGTTGTTTCAACAACGGGAAAATAAACCTGCCGGATGAACTTAGATCAGGTCGCCCACAGGTCGTAGGTGATGACGTTCTTCTTGAATGTGTGACACAAGGAGCACGTGGAACTAGGCGTCATTTATCTGCCGCAGTAGGGGCTTCTGATCCAAACTGTCTAATCTTAAAAAAGTGGCCGAACGGAATTTCAAGACCAAGGTCTGGCTGTATGATTTGACAGAGGTCCAAGCCCGATAGTGAGTTGAAATTTGTTTAAAAATCGAATGACAGGTTCTGGAAAAAAAAACAAGTACCCCAAGAGACGAAGAGTGGGTATTTTTAAAAACCTATCAGACATGAGCAGAGGATACAACGAGGTGAAGCTGCACAACCGGAGGCTCGTCGAGATCGTTTTGGGAAAAAAAGTGAAATGAGCTTGTTCTTGGTGTTGAGGCAGTGAACTCGATTCATTACTTTGAACAGACTGGGTTTTTGCAGTTTTTAGGACAAAGTTACTCCCTTTAGCAACACGCCATTGCCCCTGAACATCGTTCCCGTTTGAATAAAGAAAAATTATCAGAAATTCAAAAAAAGTAAATGTTATGCTTCAGGCCAAGTAAATGTATCCTATATATCCTAGATATTGCTCTATCAGATTATAATTTGTTATAGCGACGGCTAATTTTATAAAAGATCGGATCTTGGATAATTACGAATAAAAGTTTTTGATGCGAAAAGTACTTTTGCCCATAACCAGTGTGAGTGGTACTGGCGTCAAAACCAATCACGATCAGAAAGATAGGTGAAAGTAGTTTAAAATAATAGACTCTACCGTGAAAAGTAGTATTCAATTTAAAGCTTTAGTTAGGTCATAGCTAATGGAAGAAACCTCCGGTGAGGGGAATCTGTACAATTAGCGATCTTCTTTTACTTTAGTGAGAATGCAAAGAATTGTTAACAACTTGCATAAGATAACCGTGAGGCTGTTGTGAGGTGTTGGTGCGATATCATTTACACTCTTATGGATGATCTCGAAGGCACTAACTGTATCGAAACTATTCCCATTGAAAAGAGTCAGTTTGGATACGTTTTTGTTTTCTAGCCTATTCAAAGAAGTAAACACAAGGAGAATGAACTATAAAATATACATCTTGTGAATGTGAAAAACCTTTCACGGTCCTCTCACGATCAAGAGAAAGAACATGCTTGTTTACTTTCTCTTAGCAAATTGGTCCTTGATAATTCTTAAAAGAAAAGGGTTAAAGTTTAACTAGAATGATTTTCATGAGACTTTTTATATTATTCTAAAGACGGAAAGAGTTTTTTAAACTGAATTGTAATTGAAAGAGTAATGTAAGAATTGACTGTATTTTCTTCATTTAAATCTTTATTACACAGAGAAGAAAGAAGATGAGGCCCTGCTTAAACGGAGGCAGTGGCTCTACCTTTATCGTCAACACCGAAAAATGATTAAATTTTAAAAAACTAATGAATGACCACTGTCGTCTCATCTGAAGGAGATGAAATAAAACTTAGCTAGGATCAAGAAGAGATGGGTAGCAAGCAGAGTCGACCTTTTACATGAACCTAGTTATCAGAACAGAATAAAGGGAATATTCAAATGTATAAAGTTATTCCAAATGTTAGTTTATGACTAAACGTGAATAATATTATTATTGAATGCAAGAGAAGTTTCTTTTTTCAACTACTTTCATTTTAAATTTACAATAATTAATAAAAAAACAATCACAAGTAACATCAGAAGAAACCTAATCCTGATTGTATCGCATTAATATTGAAGATATTTTTCGACCTGCTGCGTTTCAACTCTGCACAAGATCAGGTTTGTTGGGCAGCATGCGTTTTTTACTGACTCAATAGATTAGTCATTTATCTTATTAGGTTGAATCCAATTCGGTTTCAATGAACTGGGATCGCACGGGTTCTAAAAATACCCCAAATTGTAATAAATGTGGGTTATGCCGTAACACTACAATTTTCAACTAAAAACAGTATCATGCTTCTTCCTCTAGGAAATTATTGTAAGTTGAGATATTATTCAGCAGTCGGGGCATCCGTGTTAGCCTTTTTGATAAGACGCATAAAGAAATTTTTGGAGGCAATCGACAAGAGGGCATGGTTAAGTGAACTAGCGGCGTGCGATCGCAACGGCTATAATTAGACCGGCCACAGACCCCGCGCCTTGGAAGAAGAAAAGAATCTGGACAGAGGAAGGTACTCACTGCTACTTGCGCTATCTTGACTGGCAACATCCGCGGCGGTGCATCTCCTCCGGATCGTCCGGACGGCAGAAGAGGAAGGGCCACGGGCTAAGACTGTCTTCCTTCTATGGCCATCCGCCAACTCTGTCGTTTCTCTGCCTGCCGCCAGGGTGCACTCGAGTCGTCATCGATTGCCGCTCAACTCGATTCTTGATTACGGTAAAAATTAACACTTGCTTTAGAAAGCGTTAGTGTAATGAAATTACCATATTAAACTGAAATGTACAATAGAAGGGACTTGAATATCTATCTCAAGTTAGAAATATGATGGCCATTATCGATTATATGAACTCCTAAATTATCAATAATCGAGTAAGCAATATGCCCATTACTAAGCAGAAAATGGCTCTTTTAAATATTAAAGATAGATTAGCATTAATTCTTAGATACGTTTTCATAATTATACCCTTAGCTGTAGCTTTGATTAAAGTAAAATAGAAAGTGTTTATTAGTTTCAAAAATCGATAGAAAAAATAAATGTCAAATCAGTCAAGATCAAAAACATTTCTTCTAAAATTTATTTCACTAAACTGAATTAATGATTACTGATTAAAAATTTTCCAGAAACGGCAACCAGTAAAAATAATAAATTTAGTTGGATTGGAAACATCTAACAAGGGTATCTTTGAATCTGGCTACAAGCCAGCATTAATTTAACAGTGCTCCTTTACTAACCCTTTTAATAAATAATAAATGGCTCATGTCATCTAATTCCTATTAAAAAGGGCGAAAGCACTGAATGTTATTAACTAAACATAAACAAAAGAAGCTACTAATGGATAATATCCCAAACCTAAAGAAAAGAAATAGCATCACTGAAGATTATAATGATATAAATGGCATCTATTTTATAGGATATTTTAGGGGAACACCAAAATGAATTTAATGTAATTCAGACAAGGGTAAATCTTATTTCTGATTCAATAGGGCAATTAATCACCTAACATGATGAACAGTTGCTTACTTAACACTGGTAATATGTACAAATATTTACCAACAAACTTCTTGCTTAATGGATCTCATCCTCAAAATAAATCAATAAGCTTATGCTAGAACCCTGCCCGGCTCCTTTATCCAACTAATAGCCTTTTTCCCATTGATCCACACAAACCCTTTTTCATTTTTGTCGATTTTATAGCAATGAGTGATTAGATTTCCTGGTGTGTTTTCATTTACTAAAGCATTCTGAATGGAATGAACACCAGCCTTCAGGCCTAGAAAGGCTAGGAAAATGTCATTGACATCATCCCATGTTACTCTCCAATAATTTTTTTAAGAGAAATTTGTAGCCTTGTGCATGTTCACCAGGTCAGGTCTAAATCCAGCTTGTTCAGGTTGAAGCTGTCCCTCCACAATACTTCTTATTCTACTTTTCAGAATAGGTGTTTATATCTGCTACATAACAGAAAGTAGACTCATCGGCCTACAGTCTTTACATTCTGTAGTACCTTCTTATGGAATGCAATTTATAATTGCATACAATTTGAAAAAATAAAAATAGAATTTATAAGTGAATTGATAATTTTGAATTCCTATTTGTCAAGTTTTAACTAGGAATGTTTAAATGAGTGTGTAACTTTAAATGGTATTCAATTTTAATTGCTCTTCTAGCAAATAAATTCGGAATGTTCTCATGAAATATTCTTCAGATACTTTTTCCTATGGCAAAAAAATATTAATGCTAACATTCCAATTGCAAACACTTGATACAAAGTAGTATGCATGCAGCTAATAGCCATAAAAAATTTGTGTTCATTTAGCAAGTTTAACATTAAAGAGACTTTAAATCTATAAGTTAATGCATAAAAATGATTTACAGAAATATTTGGAAATAAAAACAAAAAAATTTATTTACAAATATAAAAAATAAATTATTCACATCACAGAATAATGCTTATAAGATTAAAATTGACATCTGGTAAAATTTAAAGTAGGTTGGACCTCGAGCTCATAGCTTTGCCGACTTTTGAATTTGTCGGTTTGTTGAGAGCTAAAGTGATGAAGTTGGCTGCCTCTATCAACCGGTTCAAGTTTACTCCTGTATTAATCCCCATTCCATGCAGCATATAGACTAGATCTTCAGTCGCCACGTTTCCTGAAGCTCCTTCGGCATAAGGGCAACCTCCGAGGCCAGCTACTGAAGAATCCACAACACTAACACCCATCTAGTGAAAAAAAGGTAACACTTAAAGAAGCAACTGTAAATGTATAAATATTATTTATCACATAATAGGGAATCAATAATGTACATTCGGTTCAGAGATTATTAAACCCAAGGAAAACAGAATAAATCGACAAGTTATAATTAAAATGTTTATTCAACTTCTCAAATGATAATAGATGACGTAGTTTAATCACTTTATCAGTAGACAGAAGTTGTTATCAGACGATGGGTGTGGTGTTTGGTTAAGCCAATCAAAAGAAATCTCACCAATAATCACTATTCATCTCTTATTTAACTCCATTGATAACTCTCGCTAATTATATTAATTCATAAATCACAATGTTATAGAATTAATAAATTTAAAAAATCAATCATTAACAAATATATTCAATTTAGTAATAAAGGATAATGATTCATACTATTTTGAAATAATTTATTATATTATTTCTTCCTATTAGTGAATCTAACTGAGGCAGTAAGAATTTCTGAACTATTGCATCTATTGTGCTACATTTAAAAATATTACATATTTATAATTATTACAAAAATGTTGCATAGTTATTCTATTTTTTTAATTATATAAATATGAAAGTTTCCTTAGGAAACAAAAAGCAAAAAAAGAATGATTGAATGAACAAGAGCCACAAAGGGATACAGAATGCAATATAAAATGAAAACTTTTATGAACAAACTGATTAATACCAAATATGCAATCAATATATCAAATACAAAGGGGGATTATTTAAAATGATACTCTTATGTTAATAAACCAAATAACAAGCCAGTTATTGGTGAAACTTTTTATGTTTCATAAACAATAATATTCAACTTATTCTTTTTTGTTGAACATAATAAACAAAAAAAAAACTTGATCATGATTTCCCTATGAGAGTATGACAACTATGACTATTTCTGATAACAATGAGAAAATTGGAAGATTAAACCTTTTAGTAAACTGGACTCTTATTATATAAAATTAAAGGGTCAAATATTCATTTGATCAAATATTCATCTTTGTTAAAATATTTCAATAATAAAAATAATTATTTACCTGAAGTGCAGTCAGTATATTTGCAAGAGCTTGACCGTAAGTATCGTGGCAATGGACAGCTAACTTTTTGAATGGAACAACTTTAGAGACTTCACACAACATCGCTGCCATACTTCCGGGGGTACCAACGCCAATTGTATCTCCTAAGGATATTTCATAGCAGCCACTTTGATATAATACTTTGGCTACCTACAAAAACACCTTTTCAATGAGGCAAATGATTTCTGTGATTTTTGTAGTCAAACTACCCTATTTTTACAAGACAGATTGCATTAACTGAAAAATAAAAGTAACAGCTTTAGGAAAAGCTATTTCATCTTTCATAATTATCATACAAACTTCTTTCATTATAATAGAACAGATTAACATTTAAATTTATTTAATAAGCTAATTTAACATAATAATTCAAGAACATTACATTCAATTAATCAAGAAGCACTATATTTTTTAATTTATATCGGTAATCATGCATGGTTAAAGCTTTTATTTACAATGAATGGGATAGAAAATCAATGTAAGAGAGGCGTGAGGAGGAACAGTGCCTCCTACAGGTGATGTTAGATATGGTTAAAAAGGAGCCAATTCCCCAACCCCCACTGCTTCAGCCAAGGCAGTCCCCTGCCCACAGTCGCTTTTCAGCATTCCACGACTGTAGTGGCCATGTTATTTGTTCCCTAAAAGTTAGCATGTAAACTAAACTAGCCGAGTTTGTTTGAAGTTTTGCTTTTTTTTCTTGGCATAAGATGGCTTATCATCTACTTCAGTCAAATGTCAAACAATGTTAGTGTATATTGTCAGTGGAATTTTTATTGAAAACAATATTGTTTAATAAAAAAATAGTCAAACCTTTAGATATTCAAAAAGCACAGATAAAGTAAAAGAAAAACATTCATAACTCAAATGTTACAATTAAATTTGCAAAAAAGATATATCACCAGTGTGAAGTATGAACACATGTCAGTCATTAATAACACTAAATAAGGTTAACTTATTTATTATAAGTGCCGACGTTTCGGCCTACAATGTAGGCCATCTTCAGGGCAAAGAAGGAAAAACAGAAAAATACCCATAAGAACATTGCAGTACTAAGAATAGAATAATACATAAAGAATAGAATAGTGGAGAAATATAAGGATAACAAAATGACAAAATTTGTGAACAGAAAGGTGATAAAGTAAAGAAATATAAAAAGTAAGATAATTGAGAAAGTAAAAAGTGAGATACAAAAAGAAAACTACAAAAAAAGTTACAAACGTAAAAATGGTGCGACATATAATTATGGAAAATTAGTAATACTTGTAATAAAAGGCATGAAAAAAAGTTATAAAATATGAATAAATATTAATACTAAATATGATGTAAATGTGTAAATATAGAAGAAATATGAATTCATACTGAACATTCATAATGAAGATTTAATTTAAACTTTTAAAATTTTTAAAAATTCACCATAATATAATTATATCTTTACACCAAGGAGAAAGTTAAATATTAAGAATTGTTTTCTCAATATGCTAGAATTGTGATAACAATTGTGCAATGATTGAAGAAAATAAGAAAAATAATTGTTGGTTTTAGGCAGTAGCCAAGTAGATAACAGGTAGGAAAGAAATTCATTGACTGGTAGATACTATAATAGGATGTAATTAGTTGGGGGTGCAGTCAAGAAAACACAGAAAATAAGTGAAACTAATTGTATTTTATATGTGCCGACGTTTCGACCTACTGTATAGGTCGAAACGTCGGCACATATAAAATATAATAAGTTTCACTTATTTGCTGTGTTTTCTTGACTGCACCACCAACTAATTACATCCTATTATAGATAATAGGTAGTTGATTTTCAATGAAACTTTGAAGTACTTCTATTTCCTTAAAACAATCTTTTCATTATCAAATAACTACCAAAAAACAAAACAAATAATGATTATAGTTTGTTGTTCGATTGTTGAGCAATAATTAATCGAGATGTAGTCCAAACTTTAACTATCATAAGGAAAAAATTTAAATAAGAGATAAGATAAATGTTCGATAAAATTAAAGAAAACAATATGGATAAAAGCTGAATAACAAAATTAACTTGATCGCATCCCTAGCCAATATCTACATCAACGGTCAACCATCCCTAGCCAATATCTACATCAATGGTCAACCATCCCTAGCCAATATCTACATCAATGGTCAACCACTTCCTATAAATAATTAGGTTGTTTCCTTTTCTTATTCAGCTTTGATCCACATTAATTTTGTTTTTTTTATTTTACTGAACAAATCTTATAAATTTCTTACATATCACAATAATTTCAGTCCTAATAGATGGCAAGATTGGTACAGGCCGAAATTTCAGTTTTCAGAATAAAAATATTATTCAAACTGCATTATGATCATTCATACTATCAAACACACTGTAATATCTAAACAAAAATAAAGATGGGTAAAACTACATAGACGCATATTGTAGAGCACTATACAGATGAGGAAAAACACAACATGACGTAATTGAGAAGAAGTTAAATAGATTAATAATAAAAAAAAAATCCACACACACACATGCGAGCTGTATGCTAAAGTCGGATGAACAGTGGGCAGCGGTGAAAAAATTGGCCACAGGGGCCCCCAAAAGACTGAGAGGTGAGGAGAGAATATCAGTAAAGACTGGTGCCTTCCTGAAGAAGAAGAATCTAGACCATGAAGCTACAAGTTGGAAATGGCCATGAGGTGGCACACAGGCATTCCCCTCCATGAAGTAATGCCTAACGGTGGTCCTGTAGAGTGTGGAAAATAAGTGTAGGTAGGTGGTTTTAGTGGGTAAGAATCCCACACAGGGATAGGTATGGGCCTATCCGTGTCTTTTAAAGATTTCCACCTGCCCACGTAAAAAACAGCAAAAAAATGCATATATATATTATGTTTTGGTTCTTGAGTTTCAGTCAGTTATTTCAACTTCTTAAGGCGACGTTTGGAGACTAGGTTAGTCTCAAATTCATGCCCTGACAGTGAAAAAATGAGTTTTTAGTAAAAACATTAAATAGCAGACTAAAATAAATATGGATGACACGTGTAAGTCATAAGCTCATTTTTTCACTGTCAGGGCATGAATATGAGACTAGTCTCGAAACATCGCCTTAAGAAGTTGAAATAACTGACTGAAACTCAAGAACCAAAACATAATATTTCCATAACAGTCAAGATAAGTAGAAACCGATATATATATAAATATAAGAAAGTAGAGAATATTCAAATTATGATGATCTCAATAATGAAATAGAATATTGTGCTTACATGAGCTACTGCTTTTGGAGGAACATAACCTTCGTACGGACAACCACAAACACATGAAATGTAGCCTCTCACTTTAATACCCTTATCTACCGCAGCAGATATCACTTCCTTAAACCTCGACAAGCTTTCTTCAATAGAGCAGTTAATGTTTTTCTTACTAAAGGTTTCAGAAGCAGATCCAAAGACGGCTATCTCTTTTACACCAGCTGCTACCTAGAAAATAATTTGTCTTATACATATTCAGTGAAAAAAGAAAAAAATGATTAAACCTTTCAAGGTTAAATTGCCATATTCTATTTATATAAAGTAAAAGGTAAGACAGACTACATAAGAATGACATAATCCTGATACGTACAGCAGTTTCAAGGCCTTTCAGGTTAGGAACTAAGACTGGGTAAGAAACAGCTTCTTCCAAATTCAACTTAGCCAAGACTTCTTTGTGGTCAGCCATTTGTGGTACCCATTTTGGTGAAACAAAACTAAAAAGTAATAATAATATATAGATTATTTTTGTTTAATTATTACAAAGAGGACCGGCTATTGGTATTATTTTTTTGTCCATGTGCTAATTAATGTTAGTAATTGTCTCATGATTCAAAGAGTTATGTAATGATGAAAAGCATGCCTCTTGCCCAATGACTGATGTGACAGGCATAACATGAATTCATGATCAGAAGATTGAACTAATGGACAAGTCATTGAGTTCATTCTTCAAGAAATCACAGTTATTATGTTGAAATTGAAGAAAAAATACTTCTCGAAAATTCTCCCATGATGATTTACAAACAACAAGCAAAGCATAAAGTAATAACATATTTTAAATGAGTGATAGGTAAACGTAATAAACAAGAAATGTTTTAACAAGAGAATGTACCCTTTCACTTACTTTTGTAAATGAGGGAAATTTTTGATACATACTGTAACAATATTTTTCTACTTTTTAATTTATTTTTTATCATATAATAAATAATAGAATAGTATTATTCTTTTATGATAACAATCATTTCTGATAATTTTATTTGACAATTAAATAACTTTAGCGTAATGCCTTACTGGACCAAAAATGTATTATATGATTAATTTTTTTTCTAGAGAATAAAGTATGAAATTGATACGTTATGGAGAAAAATGGGATAAGCATTGAATAATATAAGTTCTAACCATGAATGCAAATTTTTTTTTTGTATGGAAACCATTAGGCCTTGAAGAATTTATTTTTCTTTCAACAGCAATTAAATTTTAGTAACAAATTAAACATCATATTTATATTATGATTGAACAATTATGATTTAAGTAATTGTCTCAATCTTAATTATAAAATATTTTTAATAATGATATACAAATTTGTATTTAAAGAACAAGAATGCTAAAGAAACATAATAAAAATAAACAATTAAGCTTGAGAAAACACTTAAATGTAAATACTGATGCTATGGTAATTTATTATCATTTTGTAATAATATTAATGCATGCTCATTCCAAGGTGATATTAATGATAGAAACCTTGTGACTTCTATTGTACTAAGCCCAGCCTTTGTGAGTTTTTTGATCAATTCTATCTTAGTTTCGGTTTCCACTTGCGTAGGCTCATTTTGCAATCCGTCCCTGGGGCCAACTTCGACAACTTTTACATAATTTGGCAACTTGCCCTGTAATGTTTCCTGTCAAAAATAAACAGACAATAAATTTACTAGGAAATAAAAATGAACAGTCTCAAAAACAACTTGACAACCATAATGGTTATGGCAGGATCACTTTCAAAGACACATCTTGAGTAAACACAAGGTTGTAAACAATTCAAATATAAATTTTTAAAATTTTAAATATTCACCATCAAAAGAACAATAAATAAAAATAAATTACAAATGCAAAAATATTTATCTAGTGAAGGCAATAATTCTATAAGTTTAAGTTTAAATTAAAAACACAATTAATGTCATTTTAAAATGGTGATGTATAACATGTTATTTTAAAAACAAAAATATGATCAATGATCCAAAAATATCACTTATGCAATTATTCCTTAATAGATATATGAAAATCTGAATACATAAATGATCAATTACCTCTTTAAAAGTGGGTGTCTGAGAAATGACAGATGAACAAACATGCTTTATTGATTTGTAAAGAATGTCCAACATATCAAATACAGACAGATGACAAAGTGAAAAATGTATGAAAACCGAGCCAACTACCACTGGTTCCCAAAGGAAAGCACTTAATAGATGTCTGGCTTAGACTTGACACTACACTATCTAGACTGAAGGCAACTTGAGGCCAGGCTAGGTCACCACCCCCACCACTGTAGTACCTACACCTCAAACCTCACAATTGCACTTTTCAGAAGCGAAAGGCATTAAAAACTCTTTGAATAATTCAATTCAGAAATTAGTAATGGGCTCAAGGGAAACAAATTAATTTGGAATTAAAATGGTTTGTGAAAGAACTCAAATCAGATCAGTGACAGGACTAAAATGAGGAAAAATAATTTGTGTTTCTGCAAACCAGATCAAAGTAAAGCAAACTGAAAACATGCTTAGGTACTAATAAGTAGTCATTAATTAATGAAAACACCTTTTATGAGAATAGTTTAACACAATAAAACTATTAGTAGCACTTCAGCATTGAAATGGTTTTATTATAATAATTAATATATGTTTTAAATGATATGAACATTAAATAAAAAACAGTAGTTTTCTTAATTGATGTCATTTAAATGCACTCAACACTTACATATAATCTTCTGGAAAATCTTGTGACATTTTTCTGTTTAAAACATTTCTCTGTTTTGATGAGCAAGTTGAATAAAACCATGGTAATTGTTAATTTAAAGGCTAACTTTCCGTGAAACGGTTAAATAATAACTTATTATGTAAGAAAATTATCATTATATTTTTTAACATTGTGATAAGGTTAGGTATTGATGGGACAGTGCTGTTCTCTGTATTCCTTAAGAGAACTATATATAAATTGTCTTTGAAATGTTAATTCATTTTGATATAAGTAATTAAATATTGAAAATTAACTTCGTTGTGTTATAAACTCTCAAAAATAAAGAAAACAGATCATTTTAATTATGTTTCTTATTACTAAAACAAACATTCTATCTATAATAACAAAAATATAACATTCAAACTATTGTAGGGAGAGCTAGACTAGACTGGACATTAAAAAAACAACAAAAAAAAACGACCATTAACCACATTTATTTTATAAAACACAAAACCTACAAATGGCATTAAATAAAACTCGTGCCTTTTGTTGCAATTTAAATTTGTGATACTCAAGTGTCCAGTATATTTCCAATGATGGAAATTATTTGGACATGAGATGGGTTCACATTGGACAGAACAACTAAGTCGAAAACAACCTGAATAATAACAATTACTTTTTAGAATTAGAAAAAATAAGTAAATAACAATTAGGATGAAAAGTAGTTATATTATAAAAATGAATAAAAGCAAAAAAATATATAAATCTTTTCTTATGTTATGATTTTTTTAAATTTGAAAGTATAATTATTGTGAAGTCAATTAGCAGCTTGTTAATTTAGGAAAAATTTAAATTAATACCTCACCTTGCCATGTCAAGGAAGTGTCAATCTCACCACTTTTTTGGCTAGTAGTGATCAGTTTCGCTGTGAGAGAACATTAACATTTATTTTTAGCTATTAAAACTCTGCTGCTCTTCTTCTAGTCATGTTTAGCGATTACACTTGTAGATGAGATTAAATAGTTTATTTATTAGATTAAAGTGTTAAAATGATCAACTTTATGGCTGAATTAAAATAAAAGTAAATTCCATTATATAATTCTTAGTTATTATATTCTTGGTACTGTAATGTTTTTTTAAAGCGATTATTGTTTTGTTTGTTTTTTCTCTCATAGCCCTGAAGATAACCTTTAAAGTAGGTCGAAACGTCTGCACTAATAAAAAATAAGTCTTCACTTATTGGGTGTTTATCTTTTGACTGTACCCCCAACTATTTCCATCCTCCTAAAAATAATGTTATATAATAAACAACAGATTAAGTTATAAAATAATATACAATATAATATTTTTTAGTTTCTTAATTTTTTTTTGTGAGAACTACTTATGATATTATATTTTACTCATTGTTTAATAAAATTCTTCCAGTCTTATTTAAATTAATAGCTATTTCCTTTAATGACATTGGCTTTGAAATACTTAGGACAAGTATAAACTAGTAAGTTGGCAACACTTTTTTCATGTTCCTGTTTTGTTCAGTATTTATTTAGCTGCTCCAGGTCTCTACAATTCTCTGGTATGTTTTTCCTATTAATATGTGCTTCTTCATCTTCCTTCTTATTTCTATTTGTTTTCTTAACCATGTATGATAAAAATATATTAGATTGTTTTAAATTGATTATACTGCTCCATCTTTACATTAATATAACCTTAATTTCCCTCTAATACTTTAAACATAATTTATTTTACTTATATTTAATTTTCACAACTTATATTCCATACATTATTGATTCTAAAATTATTTCTCATGTTTTATTATCGTCATAGATTTCATATCATCCTTATATTTTAATTTTTCATCAATTGTTATAGAATTAAATTTTTTAAATATTATTTTTCATCATTTCGGAGGATTTTTTAAAAATTCTACACTTGCTTTTATTTTATGTAAATTCCTTAAATTCTTAACTAGATATTTTAGCATGGAATTTGTTAGATAACTTGACGACATATTTGTTAAAGATGAAGCAAGTGTAAGTATTTAGAGGCTTGACCATCAATTGTTATAACTTATCTATAAATTGATGATTATCAAGCCTGACTTGTTAGATCACTATGAAGAAATACTACTTATTTTTTATAATATTATAAATACTACTATACTATGAATTTGTTCAAATACACAATGATAATAATCCATAAATGAGTATATATATTTAACTTATTATTAAAGTGACTCTTACCAACATGAAAATTTGCGATAGTTTTAGAATGATAAAAGTAAATTATACTATTTTTCAGAAGGTAGAAGTGTCAAGAAGAGAAATTATCAATTTCAATTATCTTGTGAATATGAAATTAGCATCTGATGACATTAAGAAATTGTCTTAATCTGGAATGAACCAAAGCTTCAATTGATTTTAGAGAGTAAGGTCATACTAACTTGTGCAACAGGTTAGTTAGTATGACATGTTGTTGTGACACTTAGGTTGATTGTGCTACAGGTTGTGGTGACACTTAGGTTGATTGTGCTACAGGTTGTGGTGATACTCAGCCCCTACAGAAAAACATGAACTCATTTATCCTTTACAGACTTTGCAATTATTCCTCACCTCTTGTTCTCAATGCCTTTGAGGTATTCCTCATCTTTTTAGAATAAAATAGAATAGAAAAGTAACTTTATTCTGGGATTAAGTCCCTTAAGAATAACAAACGTGAATAGGAAAAGAAACATATAAATATAAATATATATCTGGCCAGAAGGCTAAATAATGCAAATCATAAAGTATTTATAAAGTGGGAAAAAAAGTAAATAAAATTAATAATAAGTATGAGCCATGACAAAATAATTAGCAACTAATGAGAATAAATAAATGTATAACAAATACATGAGCTAGGATGTTACAATTTGTGTAGATAATGTATATCTTTTTATATATAGACAAAGGGACTGTATTCACATGCGACAGTTAGGGTTAAACTCAAAAATGGCCTAACCAAGAAATTTCCTATCACCAAAGGCCTCGAAGGGGCTGTTCACTCTCCCCTCTACAATTTAGTAAATATGTAGGAAAGAAATTCGTTGACTGGTAGATATTATAATAGGATGTAATTAGTTGGGGGTGCAGTCATGAAAACACAGCAAAATAAGTGAAACTTATTGTATTTTATATGTGCCGACATTTCGACCTACTGTGTAGGTCATCTTCAGGGCTATGAGAAAACAAATTCTGTTTTTGTCTGTTTTCTCATAGCCCTGAAGATGACCTACACAGTAGGTCGAAATGTCGGCACATATAAAATACAATAAGTTTCACTTATTTTGCTGTGTTTTCTTGACTGCACCCCCAACTAATTACATCCTATTATAATTTAGTAAATGTGTTGAAAGTATCCTTAGCCTATGGAAAAGAATGTGTAATGGTGTGGGAATAATCATAGATAATGAATGCCTGTACAATTCACAATTTGCCGATGGACAGGTCATTATTGCAAATGAAGAAGAAGATGCTTCCTTTATGATGAGGAAACTGCTGGAAGCCTATAAGGCAGGACGCCTAGAAATCAGTAAAACAAAAAGCGTTAAATAATAGTGTTAACTCCTCACTAAATATTGGGGAATGGGATTTTACCTCAACTGAACAATTTAAATATTTAGGCTTTGAAGGGGAGCAGCAGCAAAAAAGATATCAACGAAAAGGTAATAAGAGGCAGAAAAGTAATTAGGACTTTAAATTCTGTTCTGTGGAGTAAGGACGTCATGATATCAACAAAAAAGAGAGTCTATAACTTATTTCTTATAAGTACCGCCCTGTATGCCTCAAAAACCTATTCCCTTTTCAACTGACTCGGCAAGAAAGCTGCTTTCAATTAAAATGGATTTTTGGGGGTGTAGTTGTAGGATATCAACATGTTCCGAATGACAGAATTAGAGAAGCAGTAAACAGACCACTTAACATCCTGTACTCAGTTGAAACGAAGAAACTTAGTTGGTTTGGTCATGTTATGAGGATGGCGGACGACCGATGGCCATAAGGGTTCTGAAACATGTACCATCGGAAAGGAGGAAGAGATGTCGGCCAGAGAAGAGATGGATAGAAGGGATCCCAGAGGTAATATGGGCAAGAGGAGTTAGAGAGGAAGACTGCTATGATAAAAAGAAATGGCAGTAGGGCTTGTATGAGTTTGGCTATGACATATGACTCATGTTGTAATAAAGTCGTTTTTATATTTATATATATATATATATATATGAATAACTTTTTTACAAAAAATAAAAATAAAATAAAACAAACAACCGAAAAAAGAATAATTGATAACCTGACTATAGAGCATCTTTTTGCGAAGCCAGGAGGTGTTGGAAAAGCAAGGATATAAATGATGATAGGGACGAAGCATGATGAATGATAGGAAGGCTTGAGTTCCAAACTATGGTGGAGCAGAGGAACGCCCGAATGTTTTGGTTTCTTGGGAACTATAGAGATCAGAAAGGCAAGATCTTGTTTCACAGTAGTGGACTGAGGATTTGAAATGGAGAAGACTAGATATTGAACGGGTGTTGAGAGTCGATGGATTGGCGTATGAATGAACCGAGGAAAATTGTCTTTAAATGGGAGGGAAGAGTCACTTTGACTCATCACTATTTAATATATAGATAATAAGAAGATCATAGTCTCCCTAAAAAAAATAAAGGAAATGTTTGATGGAAAAGACTGTTAAAGATATAAGAGTCTATAATTTTTTGCTACCAAGTGGTTGAAAAATAAAATAAAATAAACAAATTGGTACAGTCAGGTTTTCTAAACATTTTTTTAAAACAGCCTTTGAAGCAGGTTACCATCAATCTTGAAACTTAAGCATTCAAAAATTGTTATATCTTATAATATGGAGTTGGTGGTGTACCGAGGGGTTGCAATTGGAAATCTCTTTCACTGGAGTCATCACCATAGGCTAGAAAATGAACCTCTCCTGGTTTCTTCAAATCAGCAACTCTATCTTGATGCTTGCCAATTTGAGGAGTAGGAAAGAATCTATTTTCTATGTGACTCTCCTAAAACACTTTTAACACTTGAGCAACCTGTCGAGGTTCCATTGTATCTTTTTTTGTGTAAATGATTTCGAGATCAATTAGATATTATGATCAGCCATAATATCTCATCGCCAATTGTTTTATCTTTAGAATAAAGCATGCATTTGATCGAAAAGAATCACACACATGTTGCAAACATAGTAACATTCAATTATATAACTATATTACTATTCAAGTAATAGTTACTACTATGGCGTGTAAATAAGGAGATAATGAATAATGGTGCAACACATCTACACAAGCGTAAACAAGTACTGTTTGAGACAGAACCCGACTTATCACAGATGTAACAACAATGCAATGAAATTGTATGTGATAATGTAAAGAGCAATAAAGAAGAAATCAATTGTTTCAATGGTTGTTGCCGAGAAGGAACTGTCATGAGAAATAATGATTGAGATCAATTATGTATAGATTAATTTTTTTCTGAAATATAATTTCTTTTTACTCTTACATTATTTTTGGTATTATGTAGCATCTAGAAAATTTGATATTTTAAGTTGCCTGTCCTCGATTTTATAATTTATTAATGGTTTCTGATTAGATCTTTAGAACATTGCCTTTGCAATATTCTCATAGGCAGTCCAGGCAACGGAAAGGAGGAAATAAAAAGAATAAGAGTATTATGGTTGTGTGCTGACAAGTGAAATGTTGTGTGGTGTATTTGTTGTGAATGTAAGATTTTACTCTAGAAATTTAAATTTCAATATGCTTTGTGTGATTAAAAGTAAACTAATTTTTCTTAGAATTTGAAATTGTTTCAACTTGATTACATGCAGATGATTTTCATATTTCCAAATAGTTATTAGTATAGCAGGGTATATTAGTAATTTGTTTTCTAGTCTAAAGTCTAATGCAGAACTGTATTCCAGAAGATGTGATGGTTGTTGTTGTATATCAAGGGTTATATAAATAAGAACCATAATTTAAGTAAACTTAATTTTATCTTATTAGCAACTAAAATATACCGGTCCAACAGGCAAAATATATTTTTACTATATTAAAACTCATAATAGAATAATTTGTATTCAGGTGTAAATTCGGATGTAGAGTTACAGTTAATAAACAAATATAATTTTAACAATTTATGCTTATGATTGAGAAAACAGAAGCATGTTTGTGATGAAAATGAAGGAAGAATGAATTACCCTTAGAAAGGTTTTTATTAGCTTAAAACAACAACTGTAGAAGAATAGTGAGTTTACAAACATATAACTGGTTATCTGCCAGGTTAGACAATAGTAGGGAAAGTTTCCTACACATGAGTGGGATTAAAAATCACCACAATGTTCATTACCAGCTACATATAATTCGATAATGTTGTTGAACTGACGATAACAGATGATGAGAAGTATTTTTCAGAAGACAGAATACAGATTTGTTGTTGTAATAATTGAAGGCAAGAATGCTAGTTAACCCCCCTAATACTGGGTGAAAAAAGTTACATGTAATACCATTTTTTTCTGCCATCAGCTACAATGATATCAATCATCTAAGAGTCATTGCTTATTATTTCTGATAGAAAGGCACTGTAGAAAAGTAGTAGCAGTCATTTTTGAACTAGCAAAATGTATAATTTTATTTATTTTGAAAATAACTCATTTTAGTGAACAGCAAATATGTTCCAAGAGAAACTAATTACCCAGTTACAACGAATGCATGAATATGTTGTGGCTCTGTGCTCTTTACAAATATATTTATTTCAAACATTACAAGTAGTGATATTTTTTCTTGAGTATAAGTAATACCGTGCCCTCTTAATACGTAACCTTTTCTGAATCAGCGATAATACGTAATCATCTGAATGGGTCCAGGAAAATGTTTTCCGAGTTCAAGTACAAAAAATCGTTGTTGATAAGCCTTTTTCCATTCCAGATGTAGATAAATGCAAAGACGAATGCATTTACTGCAACAATATCTATCAGATTCGTAAAAATTGCGAAAGGCCACCTTTTAGTTTTGCGCTGACAGGTATACTCAGTTATCATTCTGCCAAGATTGTCCACTTTTCATGCCGTGTCATTGTAATGGGCAATGATGTCAGGCTTTTTCTCAATATCATTTTCGAGGATGATTACGCTGTGATAACAAGCAAATGACAGAAATTCTGCAATTAGAGTTCTGAAAAATCTACTCCTCCCCCACCGTCACTCTCTATCGTTTAGTAGGTATCCAATTCATCTGAGAAATATCAAGGGACTAACACACATCAAATAATTCATATCTTCTGATCAAAGCATGCAAAAGAGAAAGAAAGAGAGAAATTTCCAACGAAAGAACATTAAATCTTGAACGATGTCCAGAAAATATTTCAATCAATCAACACTGGCTCTACAACCCAGCACGGGTCTTGGCCGCATCAAGGCGTCGCCTCCACTATTCTCTGTCCTGTGCCAAGGTCCTCCAAGCTCTGGATCCAACAATGCTACTTGCATCCTTCTCGACCTCGTCTGCCCATCTTAATCGTGGCCGTACACGTTTCCTTTTTCCGTCAACTTACCCTAATAGTAGTCTCTTATGAGTAGCGTTGTCCTCCATTCTGGCCACATGTCCAGCCCGTCAATTCAATGTAGGTGTAGCCTTAGCCTAGCTATTCTAATATACTGAACCACGTCTAGCTCCTGATATATCTATGGCCATTATTTGGATGGACTTAGTCAGAATCGTACCAGTGACTTGTAATCCTGAGTCTCTTATGACTTTTTTAAGTGTGAAATTGAATAACAGGCACGAGACTCCATCCCCTTGTCTCAGACCCCTAGCTGTCCTGAATACTTCAGACAAGTGATTCTGGATCTTGACCTGGCTTCTCGACTCCCTCATCAGCAATTCTACAAGGCTTATCAATTCTCTGGGGACATTCATTTCTTCCATACCTTGATGCAGTTTCCCCCTGACGATACTGTCATAGGCATTGCTGAAATCCACGAAAAGGTGATGTGTCGTTATATTGCACTCTCTGGTCTTTTCCATACGAATTCTCAGGGCAAATATTTGATCAATACAAGATCTACCATTCGTAAAGCCGCATTGGTACATTCCTATCTCTCTTTGGGCATGGCGGAGTAGTCTTTAGTACGCCACAATGGAGAGGACTTTGTAGGCAGAGCTAAGGGTGTTATTCCACGATAGTTATCACAATGCATCTGGTCTCCTTTCTTGTGAAGAGGGAGGATAATGCCAATGCACCAGTCACGCGGGAGAGTTTTGTTTAATCAAACACTATGAAGAAGATCTCGGATCACCTTTATGACTTCATTTCCACCAGCCTTCAGAAGTTCAGCTGGTATGCCATCATATCCTGGGGCTCGATTGTTCCTAAGCTTCCGAATCGCATCCTTGACTTCCTCATCATCTGGTTGGTCAAAAAGCTCACACTGTTTAAAACGAGTGTTTGACTCTGAATCCGAGTCATCTTCCAGAGAGTGGTTTTGAACATTTCCCAGCAAACTTCCGACGTGTTCAGACCACCTTTCTAGGATCCCTTCTTTATCGGTGATAAATTTACCATCCTTACCGCTACAAGTATTGGTTCTTGGTTTGAATCCTTTTCTCTTGGAGTTAATTGTCTTGTAGAACGCTCTGGTATTATCCTTTCTACTTAGAACCTCAATCTCTCTCATTCTTTCTTCTTCCTTTACCCTCTTTTTTACTCCTATGCAGGTGCTTCTCCTCCAATTTTAACACTCTGTTGTCAGAAACAGCCTGACGAGTCCTATGCGTATTGATCATTTTTTTGTAGGGCCTGCTTTTCCTCTCTGTGGCTTCTTGACACTCTCGATCGAATCATGCAGACCTCCTTGGTGGCCCTTCCAAGCCTAACACTTCTTCGGCTACTTTTTTAATTGTGTCCTTACACTGGGACCATGTTTCTTCTTTTTTGTTCTCCTCAAACCCACGTTCTAAAGCTACATCCAGCCTTTGTGCGAACTGTGTTTTATACTCTAGCTCCTGTAGCTTTCGAGTATTTATTTTCTGTGAACGGGTCCCTCTGGTCTTTTGAACATTACTTATTTTGGCATGTATGCATGCTATTACCAGGTAATGATCACTGTCTACGTTTGCTCCTCTGTACGTTATGACCGCCGTTAGTTTAGAACGTTGTCTTTTACTTATAACAACGTGATCAATCTAGTTTTTTGAATGGTTGTCCGGAGAAACCCATGTTGCCTAATAGATACCTTTGCTGTCAAACATGGTACTCCCAACAACCATATTGTGAGGTGCTGCAAAATTGACCATCTTAGTTCCATTATCATTGGACATATTGTGCAGGCTGTGTCTTCCAGCTAGGGGCCAAGGAACTGAATCTCTACCGATCTGTGCATTTAGGTCTCCCAAAACTATTTTTATGTCATGACGAGGACACTCCTCGATAGCACTTTCGAGGTCACTATAAAACTCTTCTTTAGTATCTTCTTCCCCCACCTCTGTTGGTGCATGACACAAGATTATTGAATAGTTTCGGAATCTGCCTCTGAATCGTAACTTACAGATACGGTGGTTAATATCTTTAAAGTCGATTACTAGTTGTCGCATCTTGCCACCAACAACAAAGCCTGTACCAAAAATATGTTGGCAACTTTAGTAAATGGTGTGACATTTCTTCTCCATTATGCCAGATCCTGTCCATCTCATCTCTTGAATTGCTGATATATCTATCTTATATAAATAAATATTTGCTTAAATATAATAATAAATATTTACGGCGGTAATGGGAACCCACACTGGCAAACCGACACTGTAACTGCAAATATTCTTCTAGGAAATTGTATAAAGAGCCTGAAAAGGCACGCACAGTCTCTGACTTCGGCGATCTGTAAACAGTAACTTTGGGTGACAGTAACATCGGCTGACAGTAACTGCCAGGTGGGGTCGTTCCGGGACCCCATCCTCGTTTTTTGGAAAAAATTAATCCAGAGTGATTTATTTTGTGCAAGAAATTCGTTTGGGCTCTACTCTTCGTGTTACATATAGTCCTAAGGGTAATTGTCCTAGACCCTCGAGAGTATAACTTTTTTTGACTTGAGGAGAGTCAAATATATGAGCTTAGGGTCGTTGGCGAACCAACCCGGTATTAGGAGGGTTAAAGTTAATTTCCATCTATTAATCTTCAAATTTTATTATTTAATGTACAATAATTGAATCTTCACTCCAGGACAAATAAAATTGTACAGTTGATTTTTTCCCATTGATTAAACATCTTATTTTTTAAATATAATTTTTAACAATGTTTAGCTGCTGTAAAAAGGATTACTGACCATGATGCAAACTGAGACAAATAATAGTGTACAAATAAAAAAAGAATTGTATACTTACACATATATATACACACACACACACACACACACATATATATATATATATATATATGTAACATATGTATGTATGCATGTATATGTTTACCAGTTACAAAAGTACAACTGGTAGTGAATGTTATGAATGGAATAATGGCATGGCAAAAAGGTAAGTAGAGAAACTATCCACAGGTGTTATTGCAGTTACAGAAAAGTTAGAAGGTCCTGAGATCATTTTCTTTTCAGATGGCTAGAGACTTATCAAGAATTGCTGGGGAAACTAGGCTTGAAAGTAGTGGGTTTGAATTGGAATAGAGTTTATTATAATAGGATTGACATCACTTCGGGCCAAATCAGCTACCAATGCAGCATTGTGTATTTTATTCATAACAAAGCGACTTGAGGTTTTTACATAGGATTTGTGATCCTAGAGATTAGGATAGGACTGATAGTAATTTGATATTTTAGTGGATTGCCAATGTTCAACTCTATAAGTCCATAAAGACTTATAACATTTATATGAGGTTTTTTATTAGTTGGATGCTTAGATTATTTTTTTTGTAATTTATTTTATTTTATTTGTTATTAATTTTTAAATATTTTTATTTGAAAAGAAAAGATATGTCCAGGACCGGGACTCGAACCCGGGTCTTCCAGATAACTAGTCTGGGACTCTGCCATTTGAGCTATCCTGGCCCTAATCAAGCACGCTTCTCGGTCGTGGTCATATCTTTTCCTTTCATTGATCCTAAGTCCCCGTGTTAATGTTGATTTAAGTTCCCGTGGCGGAAAGTTTAAAAGAAACCTTCATTGAACTGAAATATTGGTATTTTGAAGCTGCTGGCTCTTGTATCGACTAGTGTAATAGAGAACAATAGAGAAACAATCACACATGGATGGAACGACCGAAATGATTGACCATTATCAACACAAGAACAAAGAAGTCGGCAGCATGCACACTGTGTGTGGTAATTCAATCATTGCGCTTAATTTCCTTCACAAAGATGTCCCCATGTCGTTGTCCCCAAAGTCTTGGCCTGGGTTTCTCTATGACTTCACTCCATCATGTAATCTCAAGTATCAAAGTTGATCCTCAGAACTCGGCTCTTAGAATTGTTTTATCCATGTTTAGCTTATCAATAGTGGTATCATTTCGTACTCATGTTTATGTGTTAGCGGTAGTACTCATGTTATGATATAGTGCCATTAAAATTTAATTAATACCTAAAAAGTCAACAAGTTAGTGTATAAATAAATTTTAAAAAGTGTACTTTTTTGGCGCTACTTTAACGACTTCGTACAAATTCGGACACAGGTAGTATTTTTGCATACTGATTTTCCTTTTTAGACCATTGCTAGTGTACAGTTTCGAGCAATAACTGCTCTGAAGTAAAAACAAAACAAAAATAAAGAAATTAGTTAAGGAAATTATGAATTCAGTTGAAAAAAATATGATTTTGTTGGTTAATAGTGATATTGGTTGAAATAATTATGAATTTTACTGAAAAACAAACAAACAAATAATAGAAGCCAGCTTGTTAAAACTGAAAAAAATAAATAGTAAAACCTTTAAAAATCTTGATTTTCTCTTTTTATTTTGGGTTTAATGTAAGACCATATCTACAAGAAAACCATACAAAATGCATGTGCATGAATGCTGAAAAAGTCAGGATTATTTGAGATAAATAAAACTTTTATTTACTATCAAAAACAATTTTTTCTAGCATTTTAAGTTTTAGCCACCTAAACACGTAACAATATAAATAGGTTTTGAGTTTTCACGAGGGTTTTTAAAACGGTAGAATTTGAAAATAGTTACTTGTGGATTAATAAAAAGTAAATTTTCCATTGCTAAAAGAGGTATCACTCGTATCACAGTAGCCCAGCTGAAGCCAGTAATAACGGAACCCTAGTGCATTTCAAAATTGTTGTTATATGGTTCAAACTAGTTAATGAAATCTCCTGACATTTCCGTCTGGCACAACGCATTCACGCAATTTTATTTTATCATGCCATCTTTCTCAATTACCTGCGGCCAAGGGACTCCGGCAATCGAGAGTAAATTTTATTTTTAGGTTAGCTAAATTAAATATTTGTTTTCTTTTTGATTATATATTATAATCTATTTGTAAAGAATATATTATATTTGAATCAATGTTTAAGAGATTACGTTACTCATTTCGAAATAAAATACCGACTTTTCTCTCCCCTTTTCTCCTCCCTGAAAAAACTTCGCCTGGAATCTGTTTGAGCGCCTTATCAAAGCGTGGCAAGATATGACAAGGGTGTTGAAAGGTTTGGACAGGGCGGCGAGAACAAAGGGGCCTTTAAACACTTTTCGCTCATTTTCTTCAAACAATTTCCTTTTCTGGCTCAAAGATAATCCTCGAGCGTGAAAATAAGCGTTTACATCAGATCGTGAGTGGAAACACAAAGTTCATAACAACTATTAGCGGGCGTGATATGCCAAGTGCAGGTAATGCGACCATCTTGCGACAGCGCCGTGGCTACGCATTACCTATTGTCCCAAAGCACAATCCTAACTTGGATGCAAATCAGTCTAATTCCTCTTTGGTAATATCTGTGAAAGAGCGCAGGTGCGGAGGTTGGGCTTGCTTCAGCCTCTTTAAGCTTTGTTCTTAAGAACGCTTCAATGAAAAATGTCTGATGCGGTCTATGTTTATTGGATCAAGTATTTCCTTTTATTTTCCCATATGGAGGAGAAAATATCTCCATACAAATGCAAAAGTGGAATTAGTGATAACTACCCGATTTGTATTCAACTTTACTTAAATCATTACTGCTTTAATTTGATATTATTAAAAACTCTTTTTGGTATATAAGTAGCAAGTTGTTAATAATTGCTAGGGCATGTAAATAATTTAAATTTTTTATTAATTGTTTTAATTTTTAAATATTTTATAAAGAGAAAAGATTAAAAAAAAATTTAAGTAGAAAGTACTAATTACAGTTGGGAGCTGACCTCGACTCTGCAGGTTTGTTTCCAGGTGATTTTTTTGCCTTGAGACAGAGAAGTGAGTGAGTTCAAGTCGATTTAATCACATCAATAATCATCCAAATTTTAAAACATTAACTTTTAATTAAAATGGCAACTAATTTAACTCTGATCATCTCTCTTCTCCCCAATATGTATGTAATGATGCTGGGGTTATTTTTCATTTACTACCGCGGCAGTTCTTGACAGCGACAGTACAGCAACCATTTTGGTTCAGCCTAACGCAACGGCCCGAGGCGTGAGGTTATTGAATATTAAGAAAATCAATCGATTTTGCCGGCCTCACTTTGAGCTCTTAAGAAAAGAAATTGGCGAAAGATTATCGAAGGCAGGGTTGGCTAACGGGAATGGTGACGAAAGGATGGTGCGGTACCGTGTGGGCGTTCTGTGACGTCACAGCTGATGAGTGTGCCATCCTGGCCTCGTCTTATCTCGGACTAGCGGGTCTTCGATTGGTTGATTGATATCACACTATCTTACTGAAGATGAAGGGTCGGTTCGAAAATCCTCGATTGTAATGAATTTAAACCAAATCCTAGGGGCAACTTACAGTTAACTTTCATTTTGGTTAAGAAAATTGGTCTCAGCACGAACTCTCCCTTTTAACTCAATTTTATTTTTTTTAAATTGTATGGACTCAACTTTTGTGCGTGATTTTCAATAGCTTCATGTCTACAGAATAAACTTGTTTGCAATACATCTAAGATATTTCAAGCTCTAAGTTATAGTGTTCTACTTGTGTATTATCACATGAAATATAAATTCGAAACACTTTCGATATATATCTCTCAGCCTGTTGTCTTCTTATAAAGGAGTAACGAAGAGATAGTTGACTGGAAGATCTTTGTAAGGAAGGAAATAGTTGGGGGTGCAGTCAAATTAAACAATAAATAACTGGCTACTTATTTTATTTTGTGCCGACGTTTCGACCCACTTTGTGGGTCATCTTCAGGGCTTAGAAAGAAAACAGACAAAACAACAAAACTATAAAAATACATTGTAGTACCAAGTATATGATAATATAAAAATATATGTAGAGTAATAGAAATTTAGAACAAAAAAGTGAGGGATATATACGAATAAAAATATTACAGAGTAAATGTACAGAAAGGTGGTGATGTAAAAATTACAAAGATAAAAGGAGGAAGTAAACAGAAAGTTTACAAAAAGAAAAAATATAATCATCAGAGGTGAGATGTAAAATTATGGAAAAGCTAGTAGAATATAGATAAAATATAAAATGTATGATAATAGACTCCTAGAGAAAGTAAAATGAAAGAAAATGTAACAAAAATGATGTCAAAGAGTAAATATCGGAAAAAGAAAAGCAGAAAGTAAATATATAAATCTAGAGTATAACAGGTAGAAAAGTAAAATGAACATAGAAAATAGAAAATATAAATAAGGGAAGTTTTAAAATGTATAGAAATAGAATGAAGTAAAATATAAATATAAAATATGATGTGAATATACAAGAATTAAAATCAATTCCAAAAAGTCCCATCAAATTACCTTTACCCTTCGCCGAAAACCCATGACTTCCTGTCCTACTGTATCCTTTAATAGTACTCCAGTTATCCCTGTTGAACAGATCCGCTACCTAGGACTCAACTTAGACAAACGTCTTAGGCTACACCTACATTGGATCCGATTCGGTGCGACGTGATTCTATCACATACGATGCTGGGGTGTATACATTATACATATTTTACTATACATTATAGTAAAATATAAATGTATTAAAAATAATCTTAATTTTATAAAATTAAAGAACCAAATGTTATAACTCTCGATATATTTCAGTCATTTGGTTTGCTAGCGACGTCTCATCGTATCACACCGGATCCAATGTAGGTGTAGCCTTACTTGGAACCCTCACACAAGACTGAAAAGACAAGAAACAGCTAGACGCTTCCGACTACTTCAACACATACTAGAGAAACGCTCAAAGCTTCAGATCAATTAAAAAAGACTTATTTATGTTAATGTTATAAGACCTATATGGACTTACGGAATTGAACTATGGGGCTCCACCAAACCATCAAATTCCTCTCGTATTCAATCCTTGAAATCCAAAATCCTTCGCAAAATCCTAAACGCTCCTTATTTTGTCACAAATAAAACCATCCATAATGACCTGAACGTTCCATATGTTCCTGATTTAGCCCATTCCGGATACCTATCATTCCATAATAAACTCCAGGCCCATCCAAACCCACTAGTTTCCATCCTTGGATCCAATTCCATCCCGGACAATCCTCGTAGGCGTCTGAAGAGAAGATGGCCTCGGGACCTTCTATAATAGAAATGTAATTAGAGTGCTGCCAATGGGTAGTGCCTCTACACGTCCTTTCATGTATTTATTTATTCATACAGCCCTTGTACTAGATGTATATATTACAGTTGTACAATTCAATAAAATAATTTTTAAAAATATATATATACAAGGGATGTATAGAAATATAAGTAAAATATGGTTTGAGAATGGAGATAGAATATAAAATTATGAAATAGTGATGTTAAATAATAATGAACTCTTAAATAATAACATATGATGGATGCCAAAGAGCTAATAGGAGAACCTATTACCTTTTTCACATCTTTTTCTCCTATTAGCTCTTTGGCATCCATCATATGTTATTATTTAAGAGTTCATTATTATTTAACATCACTATTTCATAATTTTATATTCTATCATGTTCATTTTACTTTTTTACCTGTTATACTCTAGATTTATATCTTTACTTTCTACTTTTCTTTTTCCGGTATTTACTCTTTGACATCATTTTTGTTACATTTTCTTTCATTTCACTTATGTAAACTCTCCAGGAGTCTATTATCATACATTTTATATTTTATCTATATTCTACAAGCTTATCCATAATTTTACATCTCACCTCTGATGTTTATATTTTTTCTTTTTGTAAACTTTCTGTTTACTTCCTTCTTTTATCTTTGTAATTTTTACATCACCACCTTCCTGTACATTTACGCTGTAATATTTTTATTCATATATATCCCTCACTTTTTTGTTCTAAATTTCTATTACTCTACATATATTTTTATATTATCATATACTTGGTACTGCAATGTATTTTTATAGTTTTGTTTGTTTTCTTTCTTAGCCCTGAAGATGACCCACAAAATGGGTCGAAACGTCGGGACAAAATAAAATAAGTACCCACTTATTTAGTGTTTGATTTGAGTGCACCCCCAACTATTTCCTTCCTTACTTATAAAGGAGTAAGGTTGGTTGGGTGTGCTAATTTCAATTAGCTAATATCAACCGTTAAGTTTGATCCCGGCAAGGAAACATGGGCTTAATATAGCTTTTCGGAATGTAAGAGAAATAAACTGGCCTGAACTGAACAAAAATTTGAAGAGTGAACTTGATAAACATCACAATGATATCGCAAATCTGCAGGAGACATGGTGGAGGAATGTGGAAACTATGGACTTTGGACAATGGAGAATTATCTGAAAATCAATAGTGAACCTTGTGGAAATGTGAGAGGAACTACAAGATCAGCTGTATTCATGATTAGAAAATCAATCAGGCACAAGATAATAATTGATAATAAGCTTATCAATGAAAGGATTTGTACAGTTCCGCTCAAAACAATATTTTTCAAAATAATGATCATAAGTGTAGCCCCCCACAGAGTACAGTAAAGAAGAAAAGTATGTTTTCCTATGAGACACAGGGACCTGAAAGGAAATACAATGTAATCCCGAGGAATGGTGTGGAAGTAGTAATGAGGGATCTGAATGCAAAAATAGGAAACGAAGAGGCATTTAGACCCACAATAGGCAAAGAAAGCAAGCATGACTGTTCTACATTATCTTTTGAATCAATCATTTTGTAATGGAAAAGGGATTGGTCATCAGTAGCACTAAATTCCACATAAAGATATACACAAAGAAACCTGGGTTCTTTTTAATGTAATTAATAGAGGGAAATGATTATTCTTTCAAATTTAAGGCGCAAATTTATCTATCGTTGAAATAAGATATTTTAGAATTTTCCTAATTTTTGATTTACGGAATAATCTTCGGTCTCATTAAGTGTGGATATTAGTGACGTTGGTGTATTATCAACCCAAGTGAACTACAACTCAAAAGTTTAGTTTTGTATTTTATCAAATAATTTTCTAGTGCCATGAAGAATGTACAGAGAGGAAAAAGGGGGCCTAAAAGAAAATGGTCAATTTGCATAGGACTCATCAGGCTGTTGACTCATCAAGAGAGGGAGAATGAAGAAGGAATGAGAGACATTGAGGTTTTAAAGGAGCTAAATCCCAAGTAATAGTTCTATTTTAATTTTACACACTCTTATTGAAGTCAGGTTACAAGTACCAGTCAAAATCAGTTTTTTAATAGCCAGATCTATTTTTTTTTTATAGAACGCAAAAAAAAAATCTCCACTATACACCGTGAGCAACACAACAGAGCAGGACAGCTGGGGACAGGTTACGCGTGGATTTGCCACTGTAAAATAAATAAATATAAACTGTACAATAATGAACTAAAAAATAAATATTAATTAATGAACGGTCAGGCAATAAATATTGAATAAAATAAAATAAATTAAGTGGCAGTGACAAATCCCTTTCTCACAAACCTCTTTGGTCACCCAGCTGTTTATAACCTTCACTATCTTTCACTCCGCTGCCAACACACTCCACACTCCTGTTACAAGGTTCTAAGTAGACAAGATAATACCAGAACATTCTACAAGACAATTAATGCCCAGCGAAAAGGATTCAAACCAAGAACCAATACTTGTAGAGGTAAGGATGGTAAATTGATAACCGATAAAGAAGGGGTTCCAGAAAGGTGGTCTGACCACTTCGGAAGGTGATTCCGATTTAGATTCTAACGCTCTTTATAAAGAGCGTGAGCTTCTTTATCCACCAGGTGATGAGGAAATCGAGGTTGCAATTCAGAAGCTTAGGAACAATCGAGCACCAGGATGTGATGGCATACCAGCCGAACTTCTGAAGGCTGGTGGAAATGAAGAGATAAAAGTGACCCGAGATCATGTCATAGCATATGAGTGTTTGTTTATGCAAAACTCTCCTGCATGACTGGTGCATTGGCCTTATCCTCCCTCATCACCAAATGCTTCGTGAAAAGTACCATGGTATAACACTCTTAAGCTGCGCCTACAAGGTCCTCTCCAATATGGCATACCCCAGGCCCAGAGAGATATAGGAATGTAGCAATGCGGATTTATGAATGGTAGATCTTTTATTGATCTAATATTTGGCCTGAGAACTGTTATGGAAAGGACTCATCACCTTTTTGCGGATTTCAGCAATGCCCATGACAGTATCATCAGGGAAACATTCAAGATATAATTCGTTCCATACCTAAAACATTGATTTCTTCTGAAGTTCTCAGAGAATTTATAAGCCTTGTGGAATTGCTAATGAGGGAGTCAAAAGTGAGGCCAAGATCCAGAATGATTTCTCTGAAGTATTCATGACGACTAGGGGTCTGAGACAAGGTCCTCTCCAATATGGCATACCCCAGGCCCCAGGCTCTCGTATTGGTCGTTTAATTTTGCCTCGAACAAGTCATAAGAGACTAAGGGTGACAAGTTAACGGTACGATTCTGACAATCCATCCAAATGCTGGCCTATGCAGGTGACGTAGATATAATGCTGGCCTATGCAGGTGACGTAGATATAATCGGAGAACATAGAGGGATTAGCAACATGTTTTTCTTGCTTTGGATTATGCTGAACGGCGTGTAGGTCTTCAAGTGAACCAAACCAAGACCGAATATATGTTGGCTAACTCTTAAAAACAATCAAAACCCTCCACCCCGTAGGGCGCCTAGACATTTGAAAGTTCGACAGTTTTGTCTACCTTGGCTCTATGGTTAAAGCGGATAGCTGATAGACCGGCCCAGACGATCCAAGAAGAATTCGGCCGTTAATACATTTATTTTGGGATGCAAAAAGCATTTAATAAGTCGCCTGATTTCATGAAGAACCAAGGTGATGCTTTACAAGACAGTTATCAGGTCTGTTTTGACTTATCACAAACCTGGCCCCTGTCCAGGGCAGATCCCAAGATTACTGCTCTCTGAAAGGAAAATAAAGAAGAATGTTTGGAGCCTTAAGAGTATCAGGAGCCAGACGTGGTGGAACATATAAGAATAGCTAGGCAAAGACGGGCTGGACATATGGCCAGAATACACGAGAGGGTGGTTAGGGGTTCATCCATTACAGTACATACTTATAGGCAAATCACATGATCATGGTTGTTAAAATGTATGAATAATAGCTAGGCAAAGACGGGCTGGACATATGACCAGAATACACGAGAGGGTGGTTAGGGGTTCATCCATTACAGTACATACTTATAGGTAAATCACATGATCATGGTTGTTAAAATGTATGAATAAAATAACAGGAAGAACATGAGTGAATTGTCCATTTCCGGTTGGAATTGGGAAATTTGTTCGTTGCCTCCCTTTCACGCACTTGCTAATATCAAAGCACATCCGAGCGATCTTTCTCCATCTTACGCCAATTAAAGTCATATCTTCGCAGCAGGATGAATGAAAGCGTTTGAATGAACTGGCTTTAATGCAAGTCCATCAAGACGTTGCGACAAAAATGAAGTGCTGGACATCTCAAGCAGAAAACAAAAGAATACTGTATTTATTAAACATGTAATTTTTCTATTGTTTTGATATTTTAATAAACCTTTCTATAAATACTACAAGTTTATTTTTAACAGTAATTGTTGATTTTTTTGCCCGTCTGTCCGTTTTGCCCCCCCTCCCTCCCCTCCCTGAAAAAAAATCCTGGATCCGCCCTTGGATATGACGATTGGCTACTGTTCAACGCAAGGAATCATTTATCTCTCATATAAATGGCTAACCTCTGACTTATAGAAATGTCATATTGAACTATTTATTTTGTCAATTATGTCATGTTTGTAATTTATTTTGAACATGATTTTCTTGCTCCCGAGAATTATATTATTACTTCAAGCCAAAAATGATAAATATTAAGAAACTAATTTCAATTGAAACTCAATATTGAGTATTTAGAGACCCATAATCTAAAATATGTCCAATAAAATAATTTAACAAGTAATGTATTTTTTAAATTAATTTTATTTTATTTGTTATTAATTTTTAAATATTTTTATTTGAAAAGAAAAGATATGTCCAGGACCGGGACTCGAACCCGAGTCTTCCAGATCGCTAGTCTGGGACTCTACCATTTGAGCTATCCTGGTCCTAATCAAGCACGCTTCTCGGTCGTGGTCATATCTTTTCTTTTCACTGATCCTAAGTCCCCGCGTTCTCGCATTTTTGCGAAGTATACGAGAGGAAGAATGTTCTTTGAACATTATTTTAATTTAGATCTAGTTGACTTACGTCATTATAATTATTAAAATTAATTTTATTTTATTTGTTATAAATTTTTAAATATTTTTATTTGAAAAGTAAAGATATGTCCAGGACCGGGACTCGAACCCGGGTCTTCCAGATCGCTAGTCTGGGACTCTACCATTTGAGCTATCCTGGCCCTAATCAAGCACGCTTCTCGGTCGTGGTCATATCTTTTCTTTTCTTTCATCTTTTCATTTATCTTCATTCTTCCCCTCGTATACTTCGCAAAAATGCGAGAACGCGGGGACTTAGGATCAGTGAAAAGAAAAGATATGACCACGACCGAGAAGCGTGCTTGATTAGGGCCAGGATAGCTCAAATGGTACAGTCCCAGACTAGAGATCTGGAAGACCCGGGTTCGAGTCCCGGTCCTGGACATATCTTTTATTTTCAAATAAAAATGTATTTTTTTGTTGGTTTAGTACATCGCGGTTTAATATAAAGTATCTTGAAAAAAAAAATTAATCGCTTTAAAAGAAATCGGAATTTCTGCTGAGAAAGGAAGCATAATGAAAAATGTGGACGGCAAGGTAGCATTGGTACAAATCTAATATTTCGTTTAATATGGTAAATATTTCGTCGTCAATATTTTTCCAACCCAAAACGATTTCCCTGCACATTAGTTAATAATCGATTGTCAAACTTGTCTGGCAATGACGGTATTGGAAGAAATAGGTTTGTCTATAGTCTGTGAAAGTTGGGGGAGATATTTGCGTAATGTGCTTACGGTGACTGGCGTGCGTTGCGTCGTAACCCGGCTCCATAAAGCAGTCACTAGCTATGTGTTCCTTGCCTCATCTCGTGTCGTCTTATATCTCATGGCAGGGTTCCTTCGATTTTCAAAATACTTCAAGTTTTGAAATTTTGTATTTTAGATTGTAAATTATTGGTTTGATAATTTGGTATTAGTGCTTTATTGAAAATGTAAATTCCTTCTTAGCGCTTGCCCAAGAAAAGAGAAATATTGGAATCGTGGTCGAAATCGTTTTATGAGGTTTTCTTTAGTAATCTCACTTATTAACTTAAAATTTGATATTTTATTACGATTTATTAAGATATTAATTAATGTTAGGAGCTCAACACCCTTATCAATATTGTACATTATGTCACTCTTGTTTTTCGTTAAGCACCTTCGTTAAGTGGATGTAAAAGTGGTTGCGGAATCAACAATATTACAGAAAGCCTTTACCCCTGCATTACCCCTTGCCCATACAGGATATTGGGTTCAACTGTTTTACCAACGGTTGTGCAAGGAAGTGATTTTGCCGAATTTGCACTTGACCATCACCACTATAAGGGAAGAGCTCCAGGAGGGTCGCCAGATCTTACTGAGTCAATTCACGGTTTGGAACTAGGGACTCCGAGCACCTTGCGCACTCATCCAGTTCGCTACTTCTCAACATTTCAATGAACAACAAGGCAGTATTAACTTGATTTAAAAAAAATAGAACATGCTTTTTGGTTTAGACATGTTATTTATTTGATTTGATGTTATTGAATCGTTCGTGTACTTAAAAATATACATCATTTTAATAAAATGATTATTTTTGGTTGGGCAGAATAAATATTTAAAATTGACTGGGAAATATTAATTTCATTGATTACTCACTGATTGGTTAATATGAATAAAGTAAATTAAAAGGCGTACAAAAAGTAAATAAATAAAAACTCAGCATTTTATACAAAGTGAGATGGAGTAAGTGCTTTAAATGACTCTTATCATAACCATGACATATGGTGAATAAACCACATTTTCTCACCATCCTTAGCTAAAACTTACCATCTTGTGCTTGTATGTGTACTCGATTAAATCAATTTATTCCAAATAAATATGTACTCAAATCAATGAAGGGATAGCATTACTAAAGTAATCCGAAAATATTGTAAATCATCATAACTAAAAATTATAATTTCCTAGCTCACATAGCAAATCCTCCACCTCACGCTCACCCTCACCCTACTATATAGGGTATTATAATCTTGCAAATTAGAATTAATGTATAATGTTTCTGCATTTCCATGCTTCAACCTCTCCTACACCCCTTATACATGTATATTCATTGCAGATATTTTCTACATATGTAATAAACATATTTATATATATATATATATATATATATATATATATATATATATATATATATGTATATATATATATATATGTATATATATTATTATTATTATCCCAAAGGCTCTTATTGCAGTGCATTAAATAAACATTTTAGAGATTCTTCGTGTCAACGTTAAAATACTATAATCTTTAATTTATTTGAGCAATAGATGAGTTCGCAAGAAAGAACTACCTAAGGAAATGTCAAAGGTACTTTGTTAAAGATGTTTCTTGAAATATATTTTGCAATAACTAACTAACTAATGAAGCAGTGAAACATGTTCTATTTTATCATTTTTAGTTAACTGAGTTTTCTTAGTTATTTTGTGGTCTAGAAATATATTTTTTGGCTGTTAGGATAAGTTAAAATCCCTTAGAACGCTTGCTTTCCATCTTCCCGCTATTTGGTCAATTAATAATAAAAATCGTAAGTTTGAACTTTTTTTGATGACAGTCACAATTGCAATTGGTTTAAAACTATTACCTTTATTGATTTTGTTATTATACAATAATTAATGTTAACAAAGTGAATAGCTCTTTATTTTTATTTATAGAAAGAAATATATTTATACATTAAAAACTACTAGACAAAATATCTAACAGTGGCATAGAATTCTAAGAATTACAGTCTATTAAATCTATGAATTACAGTCGCTAGTTTGAAAACGAGTCAAATCAATGTAGTAATATCCAGAATCTATTTGTAAAATATATCTAAAAAGGAAATCTAAACTCGCAAGGCTTGTGGAACTTCAGAGGATCATCGAGTCCAAACTAATGCCAGAAAGTTGTAAGTTAGAGCTGTGTGTGTTAATTAGAGCTAGGCAATCACGTTGTTCGTCATTGTAATCCCATTATACGTCTTCCCCTCAAAACTGGAGCTCGTAATAGTGCAGTCTGTCAACTTTGAGTTAGAAACTTGCGAACCGGTGAGGGTGCTTCGCACGAGGCGGCTTCCACCGGTGACGCGGCTGGTGGTCAACGTGGAATCCAAAAGAGTGCTGTCGAACAATTTGCTGTCGGTCAAAGTCGAACGCTCGCAGGTCGACCTTTTTGTCTCAGAGTTGGTCAAGGTGCAGACCTGGGCCGTGGACAGGCCCAGGAAAGAGCCCACCAGGAACAGTAAGAACAAAGATGTCGGCGTCATATCTCGCTCAGCTCAGCGCTAGTACTGATCTTCCTCAATACCATCCTTCTATTTATACTCAGAGATAATTCCTGACGTTGCTCGGTTAATACCCGCATAAACATCGACGCGCATCCGGTTTTCAAGGTAAAACTTTGTTGCAACATTGTTGCAAATCGCGAAGAAGAAAACAGAGGAATATTTTCGTCTATAATGAATTTCTTTTCCTTCTTTTGTTATCGCCAGTTTGTTATCTGTAATTAAACCCTGAAAAGGCCTTTACAAATTAGCTTGTAATTGTTTATTGAGTTGTTTCATATGTGTTTATCTGATGACTCCTCAATTAGCAGATGCTACAGAGGATTTATCTAATCGAAAAGCGATTAGCTGGGCTATGAGATTTCAGTAGAAGTTTAAATGTACTTTTCTTGCCAAGTTGCCAAATACATAGAAATAAAATATCAAATCAAAATGCATAACCTCGAATATAAAAAGCTGCTGTAGTATTTCATTTTTTAAAACGAATATTGTATTCAAAACCACTTAAAGTTCCGGTGCTGATCTTTATCCAGGTCTACACTATTGGATATCTTTATCCAGGTCTACACTATTCGATATCTTTATCCAGGTCTACACTATTGGATATCTTTATCCAGGTCTACACTATTGGATATCTTTATCCAGGTCTACACTATTCGATATCTTTATCCAGGTCTACACTATTCGATATCTTTATCCAGGTCTACACTATTCGATATCTTTATCCAGGTCTACACTATTCGAGCATTATTATTATTAGCGCTAAAGCTCCCAGAATGGAAGACGCTAAGTAAAGATGGTTCATTTTCCGTTCTTCTGGTTCTTTTTATTTACTCACCAGTTTTTCATTCTCTGCGAGAATTTAATTTTTCTTTCTTCGCTCCATTTTGTTCCAGTTCTCGGGGCTTTTGTCTCTGGTTTAACCTCCCATTTTTCAATTTTTATTCTAAAATTATTTCTTGCGTCTATTTCTTCTTTGTTGATTTTGGCTGATTTCAGATCTTTTTTAACATTTTGGATCCATTCTCCTCCATTAACGAGGGAGCCTACGTATTTTACTATTCTTTTTGTTAGTCTGTGTACGGGAAGCCTCGGAAGTAGGCTTTAGGCAGGATAGTAGGTTTCTTTTATGTTGTAAGTGATTGTTTCTCAGGTGCCAAATCCAAACATTCGATTCATCGACCCTCCGGATCAGAGTTAAAAAATCTGCGGCTAATTTTGTTTTGTTTTGTTGTTGTTGTTTTTTTGGAGGGTAGTTTGATCCTCATCGCAGTTTCAATTTTGATTCCAATCACTTAGTGAAAATTTAATTTAGTTATTGTAACTGTTGGAGTATAAAAAAATAAATAAACAAAGGCAAATTTGGGATTTTTCAATTCTTGATAAGCTCTATCTAACTCGCATATATAACTTGTTATTTCTTAGAGAGGACAAGGAAAGAGAAAGATAATATTTTTTTTTCTATTTATAACTCTGACAAAGCTCTGTCACCTAACTAACTGATAAACATTTATAGAATGGAATATTCCACTTCAACTAAATACATAAAGAAAGCGAACCGAGGCAAAAATATTTTATGGATTGAATTACTGTTAATATTATAAGTAATGAGGGAACGGTGCAGCCCCGTGAGTAGGGCACCTCAACATCGATTAATGAGGGAACGGGGCTCCATAATAAAATTTCTTTGCTGCTCTCCCATCATCCATTCTGTCAAGGTGTCCCAGCTATTTGAAGGGCTGAATTCTCACGAAATGGGAAACTCAGAGATCGTCGTATAAGTCGTAGATCCCTTTGTTCTTTCTTAAACGGTATATATTACTTTCTCAAACAGCAACCATGATGCGCCTCAACACTTTCCTTTCAAACCTGTCAATCTTTTCAGCCAGATCTTTCGTAGGGTCCAGGTTGCACAGAGATAGCTCAGTAGAGGTCGGTTGATTGCTTTATAGAGCTTCATTTTGGTACCCCGACTTAGTAGTTTACTGCAGAGTAAACTTCTTAGGGCAAAAAATGCTTTGGTAGCCCCCATTATGCGATTCTGAATTTCTTCTTCTTCGTCCACGCGATTATTTACTGTGTAGCCGAGGTATTCAAAACTAGAAACGCATTGGGATGCATACTGTCCCACAGTATATTGCTTCGGCGGGTTTGTAGGCGTTTTCTTCCTAAGCACCATAAGTTTTGTTTTATCCTCATTTATGGATAGCCCCATTCTTCCAGCTTCCCTTTGCAATCTTTCATAGGCCTCCTTGATCGCTTTGAGGGACAGTCCAATCAGTACCACATCATCAGCATAACCAAGCACTTGGGTTGTCTTAGTAAAAATTGTGCCTGACTAAAGAGAAGACACGGGGTCACCCTGTCTAACTCCTGACTTCACCGCAAAGGGTTGGCCTTCCCAATTATTTTCACTCGACTTAGGCTCACTATTAGAGTACAAGCTGCAAGTCGGATTAGTTTCGGTGGGATTCCCATCTCTTCCATTGCCTGGAACAGCTCTTTTCTGATAATGGAATCATAAGCTGCTTTATAGTCGATAAACAGAATCCATGTAATCTTGTTAAATGCCTTTGTTTTTATTTATTTTATTGATTTTTCCATTATTTGCTTTAAGCTGAATATCTGTTCAATAGTTGATCTGTTCTTTCTGAAACCCCCCTGATAATCGCCCAACCTATGTTCCACAACTTCCACAATTCGGTTATATAAGATAGCGGAGAATCTTCAGATCAGCCGCCTTCCAATTCCTTATCCCAAGGATAGACCTTGTATCGGCATCAACGCCGTCTGCCCAACGCAATTTGGGACGTCCAACTGGTCTTGTTCCATGGATCTGTTCGTTGAGGAATTTGGTCATCCGTCATCCTCGCCACATGTCCATCCCAACGTAATCTCCCCACTTTTATAGATCTGACCAGGTCGGCTTCTTGGTACAACATTTGTAGTTCCGCATTGGTCCTTAGTCTCCATTCTTGATTTATACATACTGGACCAAATATTCTTCGGAGGATGCGCCGCTCGAACCTCAGTAAAGCCAGCTCTTGATTCTTGGATAGTGTCCATCATTGAATTATTCAGTCAAATATTTTCCACTCAAATATCTATTTTTTTATATACAATTCTTTATTTATAATTTTTATTAAAATAATTCACAATAATTTAAAATAGTTTTTTTTTTAATAATTTACAAATTAAAAAAAAGAATGCGCGATGATAAGTATCAGTAGAGAGCAGTTAATTGGCAAGAACACATTTAAAATCCATTAGAAACGGAACGGGGTAAACTCCAGTCGCGTGTTAGAGCTGACACACACACTGTTTTTTTACTTTTAATTTCTATCTATTTTATATTCTCCCCGGGTAACTCTGACAGAGGCGGTACCGAGTCATAGCGGTATAACAATTGTGATGTGCAGGAAATGACATTTCGGGGCAGGGGGGGGGGGCTCCAGGCCGTAGTTAAGGCAACCCTCCTAGGGGTAGGAAACCCTGAAACAAATTTCCCTGGTCCTCCAGGTTGGGGGTGGCGTTGGGTTTGCAGCCCATCGTCGGAAAATCACAAATTAGCATTCAAACCTAATAAAACAGCCTTGGAGGAAGGGCTTGTATGAATTGGGCTACGACATATGACTCATGTTGTAATAAAGACGTTTATATATATATATAAATATATATATTGGTTTCTACTTATCTTGACTGTTGTAGAAATATATTGTTTATGGTTCTCGAGTTTCAGTCAGTTATTTCAACTTCTTAGGCGACGTTTCGAGACTAGGTTAGTCTCATATTCATGCCCTGACAGTGAAAAAATGATCTTTTAGTGAAAACATTAAATAGCACACTAAAATTAATGTAAAATGTCACGTGTAAGTATAATAGGATAGGGTGTACTTACAAGTTCCAAAGAATTGATCAATTTATCATTAATCACTTACTTCGCAATATATCGTAGAATGTTTATATTGCATTAGCTATGATCAACGAATAAGTAATCGATTTTTAGGAACAGCAGTTTTATTTAATTGTTGAATCATATTAGACTATTTATTATTATATCACCAAGAATTAATTAAATTTGCATAACACGAGCTTAGACCTTGAACATCCGATTTTTTGTTTACAGCACGATTTTTATATTTCTCTATAGTTATCATTTCCTTTATATTTCGTTTGAAGCTATTTTTTTCTTGGCGTATCACTTTAGGTGCGTCAAATTTAAATGTATGTTGAGTATTTCTAAAATGTGTAGTGAGGGCTGTTTGATCTGGTTTATTGGGGTTTTTTATTATTGAATCACAACTATATTTGTGTTGGTACACTCTTCGTTTTAAGTATTGTTCCGATGTTCCGAAATAGGATTTGCCGCATTTATCTTCACATTTTATTTCGTACACGACATTTGATTTTAACTCTAATTTATCCGAATCCTTAGTTTTAGTAAATAGTCTTGACACAGTGGCTGTGTTTTTAAAAGTAATCGTGGAATCAATGTTACTTTTATTACCGGTGAGTGTTTTTGCTAGTCTTTCTGAAAGTGTTGGTATATAGGGAGGGTATAGTATAGTATTTTTTTGGATTGGTTTCATTTGGGTTGTTTTGGTTAGAAAGTGTTTTTGTTGTTTTTAGTAAATTACGAAGGAGGCTGTGTGGATAACCATTCTTTAATAAGAGGTCCACTACGTTGTTTTCGGCTGTTTTTTGGTGTATTGGGGATGATCATTTTCTCGCGCGATTTATTAGGTTTTTAGCCGTTTATATATTTTTGGGCATTGGCTTGTGTAGTATCGATGTATGTATCGACCAGAGTGAATAGGTTTTTGCCACCATTTAGTTTATATTTCCCCGTTTGATTTTCTGATTAAGAGAACGTCTAAAAATGGCATTTTATTATCTTTTTCAAATTCAATAGTAAAGTTTAATCGAGTGGAATATTTATTAAATTCGTTTAAAATTATTTCTTTTTCATTGTTTTCGGTTGGTATCGCTGTTATTATATCATCCACATATTTAAATAGAAACGGGATATTAAATGGTATTTTTGGTATGACTGTATTTAACAGTTCTTCTAAATAAATATCCGCCAAGATAGGTGAAATAGGAGATCCCATAGGGCAGCCGAATTTCTGGATATAAAATTTTTTATTGAATTGAAAATATCCTCTATCTGTACATAGGGCCAGTAATTGCAGAAATAGTTTTTTAGGTATTTTTGTATGCGTTTGTAATTTATTCCAATTTTTCTCTACTATAGTTTTTACTTTAGAAATGCATATATTAGTAAATAAAGATGATGCATCTAATGAAATTAATTTGTAACCTTTGGGAATTTTAGTATTTGTGATTTTTTGATAAAATTCAAATGAATCTTTAAGATTATATTTATTTGTAGATAAGTGATTTAACAAACCGGCTAAGCATTTTGAAAGCTCATACGTCGGTGAATTTACGAATGACACTATGGGCCTGACTGGGTTTCCGGGTTTATGATTTTTTATAACCGAATCCTATTATACTTACACGTGACATTTTATATTAATTTTAGTGTGCTATTAAATGTTTTCACTAAAAGATCATTTTTTCACTGTCAGGGCATGAATATGAGACTAACCTAGTCTCGAAACGTCGCCTAAGAAGTTGAAATAACTGACTGAAACTCGAGAACCATAAACAATATATTTCTACAACAGTCAAGATAAGTAGAAACCAATATATATATATATATATATATATATATATATATATATATATATATATATATATATATATATGTATATATATATAAACGTCTTTATTACAACATGAGTCATATGTCGTAGCCTAATTCATACAAGCCCTTCCTCCGAGGCTGTTTTATTAGGTTTGAATGCTAATTTGTGATTTTCCGACGATGGGCTGCAAACCCAACGCCACCCCCAACCTGGAGGACCAGGGAAATTTGTTTCAGGGTTTCCAACCCCTAGGAGGGTTGCCTTAACTACGGCTTAGTGCCCCCCCCCCCTGCCCTGAAATGTCATTTCCTGCATATCACAATAGTTATACCGCTATGACTCGGTACCGCCTCTGTCAGAGTTACCCGGGGGAATATAAAATAGATAGAAATTAAAAGTAAAATTTATATTATATATATATAAGTTTTATATATATATATATATATATATTTCTGTCTATTATATAAAACAAATAATACAATCTTATCCGGAAAGGAACGTAACGGGCCACTTTCAGTTAAAACTCGATTTTACTCCTCATAAAATTTTCATACCGCGTGCTAAATATGAAAATCGTTTCTCGATCTAAGAGTAAACTCCAAAATAAATAAAAACTCAGCATTTTATACAAAGTGAGATGGAGTAAGTGCTTTAAATGACTCTTATCATAACCATGACATATGGTGAATAAACCACATTTTCTCACCATCCTTAGCTAAAATTTACCATCTTGTGCTTGTATGTGTACTCGATTAAATCAATTTATTCCAAATAAATATGTACTCAAATCAATGAAGGGATAGCATTACTAAAGTAATCCGAAAATATTGAAAATCATCATAACTAAAAATTATAATTTCCTAGCTCACATAGCAAATCCTCCACCTCACGCTCACCCTCACCCTCCACCCTCGCCTAGAAATATATTTTTGGCTGTTAGGATAAGTTAAAATCCCTTAGAATGCTTGCTTTCCATATTCCCGCTATTTGGTTAAATAATAAAAAAAAAAAAAGCTTGAACTTTTTTCGAGGACTAGGCGCCATGTTACAATCACAATTGCTTTTGTTTTAAAACCAACTATAGTTATTGAAACCAATTATTTTTGTTATTATACAATTATTAATGTTAACTTTTGTCCAACAATGAATTGTTAATTATTAATGAACATTTAAAATTGTTTTTTATTCCTGTTAATTGATTTAGGGGTACTCATTATATTAGTTATATACTCATTGTCTCTATAATTTACTTTAATTTTTGATAATATAAGGAATTTAAATACATTTTAAGAGGTAAATGGAACAAAATCAAAGTGAATAGCTCTTTATTTTTACTTATACAAAGAAATATATTTTTACAATAAAAATTACTAGACAAAATATCTAACAGTAGCATAAAATCCCTAATTTTTAAATCTAAAATTACAGCCGTTAGTTTAAAAAGGAGTCAAATCAATGTAGTAATATCTAGAATCTATGTGTAAGAATATATCTAAAAAGGAAATCTAAACTCGCAAGGCTTGTGGAACTTCAGAGGATCATCGAGTCCAAACTAATGCCAGAATGTTGTAAATTAGAGCTGTGTGTGTTAATTAGAGCTAGGCAATCACATTGTTCGTCATTGTAATCCCGGTATAGGTCTTCCCGTCAAAACTGGAGCTCGTAATAGTGCAGTCTGTCAACCTCGAGTTAGAAACTTGCGAACCGGTGAGGGTGCTTCGCACGACGTTGCTCCCAGCGGTAAGGCGGCTGTTGGTCAACGTGGAATCCAAAAGAGTGCTGTCAAACAATTTGCTGTTGGTCAAGGTCGAACGCTCGCAGGTCGATCCCTTTGTCTCAGAGTTGGTCAAGGTGCAGACCTGGGCCGTGGACAGGCCCAGGAAGGAGCCCACCAGGAACAGGAAGAACAAAGATGTTGGCGTCATATCTCGCTCAGCTCAGCGCTAGTACTGATCTTCCTCAATGCCATCCTTCTATTTATACTCAAAGATTAAGGCTGACATTGCTCTGTAAACACTCGCAATAACGAGTATAATCAGGCTAGTATAAATTATTAAAAAGTCGTACTGCATCATTATTTATTCTGGGACAAGTGCTTTTAGAATAACAATATAGGTTTCTATACAGGCTATTATTATGTCTTATATATAGTTTGATTATACGAAATATACCCCCACCATCTTGATATCAAACGTGGGTAGTAAGTAGCAGGGAAGTTACTAAAGTACTATGGCACGTACTCGATGCTCGGTAGTAGGCTTAAGTAGGACAGTAGTATTTCTATGTTGTACGTGATTGTTACCCAGGTCCTGAATCTGGAGTTTGGTCCTCATCCCAAAGTCAATTTTGATTCCAATCACTTAGTCAAACTTTTTTTTTATTATTGTAACTGTTGGAGTATACAAAAAATAATTAAACAAAGGCAAATTTGGGATTTTCCAAACCTTGATGAGCTCTATCTAACTCAGTGGCCACTTCATTTTCGGAGTTCAATTTGAACGGCAATTTATTATTGTTTTAGTAGTATAAGAATTCGTCGAAAAATTGCCCCTTTGTGGTTAAAATGGCCAGAACTGAAAATGTTCAAAATTGTTCCAGCTTTTCGGATTTTTAATACTGATCCAGATGGCATCCGAAGTCGGAAATTTGTATTTTCTGGTAAAAACATAAACGAGCTCATTGTTCTCAACAATGTAAATATGTAAATAACATTTAGGTAAATAAAAAGTTGCAAATGGTTAATTATTATTCAATATTACTGACTGTGACGTTTTATGTTTTCTAGCCAAATGAAGCATGTGAGATATTATCTTTCGAATAATTGACTCGTTAGTTCTTAGAAACAACAAGGGAAGAGAAAGATAATAGATTTTTTTTTCTATTTATAACTCTGACAAAGCGCTGTCACCTAACTTACTGATAAACATTTGCAGAATGGAATATTCCCCTTCAACTAAAATACATAAACAAAGCGAACCGAGGCAATATTATTTGATGGATTGAATTACTGTTAGTATTATAATTATAATTAATAATATAATTAATGAGGGAACGGTGTAGCCCTGTGAGTAGGGCATCTTAACTTCAATTGGAGGAAAAAAGTCGCGAATGAACGTGATATCGGCCAAATCACTTCCCTGCACAAGCTTTGGCTTAGAAACAATACAGTCACTACAATGTACTTTTGCCAATACAAACAATGCAGTCCCTACAATGTACTTTTGCCAATACAAACAATGCAGTCCCTACAATGTACTATTGCCAATACAAACAATGTAGTCCCTACAATGTACTATTGCCAATACAAACAATGCAGTCCCTACACTGTACTTTTTTCTATACAAGCAATGCAGTCACTACAATGTACTGTTGCCAATACGCTTCAGGGGCTGTAGTGACATAGTTTTTTTTTATTAATTAATAAATAAGCAGTGCTCTCAAGTATTTTTCTCGATCATTCCTTTTTCCCTCCAAATCCCAACTCAGTTTCCTCTAAATGCATCAACATCCACTCAAACATATCTGAATTTCGGTAATTAAAATAAAATTCAAATAACTTAAATAAGCTAATTAAAAAAAATCTAATTAATTACTCTCGCCCAAGTACAATCAGACTAGTATAAATTATTAAAAAGTCGTACTATTTTATGTGAAAATAAAAATCCTTTCTTAATTATGTTGTTCAATTCGTTTATTTTGTTATTTTATAAATGCTTTGTTCTGTAATTTAATAATAATAATAATAACAATAAAAGTCTTTATTTATTCTGACACAAGTCCCTTTAGAATAACAATACAGGTTTCTATACAGGCTATTATTATGTATTAGAGTATAATGGGTTTACATTAAATTAATTTAAAAAAAAGAAAAAAAACCTGTACCACTACAACCCATGATGGGTCTGGGGTTCAGTACATGGTTCAATACATACTTGTCCTAGGTCACGCTCGACCTCCAGATTTTTCCCCCTTATTTTGGGTACCCTATTTTTATAATATTTTATAGAGGCTGGGTGGGCCCCAGGAGGGTCCTAGATCCTATATGACCCATCTCCCGCTGCAAACAGACTAAATCAAAATCATGGCCTGCAGCGGGAATTGAACCAGGATTTCCGGCATGGTAACTCAGTACTCTACCACTGAGCCACTCCTCTCCCTATACATTAAATTAATTAATACTATAAAATTAACAAATGAGAAAGAATTAATGGAAAAAAAACTTTGTGTCAGCTCCATCGCACGACTGGAGTTTACTCCTTAGCAACTATTATTGTGTAGATTATGTAAAAAGAGGGCAAATGAAAGGATCTTAAAAAATAATCAAAGCATATATAAATATTTATTCATATTATTTACATCATTCCAATGAAATATATAAGATCAACTATTTCACATAAAATAATAATTTTTAATATTTTAATATAAATCATTCTTGAAAAGATTCGTTTGTTCTACCATGAACATAATTTTGAACAATATTTAGTCCGTAAATAGTATTGTCATCATCATTAGATACTGTGACAATAGGTTTGTGGTAACTAAAATACGATACGTGTACGTCAGAAATTAAATGGGTTATGAATCGTGAAAACATTGCATCAATAGTTGTACCATATCTAGTCGACCCGAGTAATCTGCCAGAGTTAAGCTCTAAGTTAATTTCTTTTTTCAAGAATTGTACTAAGTGCTAACACTTAGTTTCATCTTTATTACTATCAATATTGAAATTTCTGCCAAGTATGAGTGGAAGTTCAAAGTTTCTTCAATACTCACATAGCAAATCCTCCACCTCACGCTTACCCTCACCCTCTACCCTCGCCTAGAAATATATTTGTTGGCTGTTAGGATAAGTTAAAATCCCTTAGAATGCTTGCTTTCCATCTTCCCGCTATTTGGTCAAATAATAAAAAAAAATCGTAAGCTTAAACTTTTTTCGAGGACTAGGCGCCCTGTTACAATCACAATTGCTTTTGTTTTAAAACCAACACCAACCTTTATTATTTTTGTTATTATACAATAATTTATGTTGTCTTTTGTCCAACATTAATAATGAACATTTAAAATTGTTTTTGAAGTACTAAGTGTCATGGCCGCAAGTGAAGTTTAACTTTAACATCGTTCTGTACTTGAGACAATATTATCAGTTCAAAAAATGTCATCAACGTGGCCTTAATCCCACAGTAATAGACAGGACTAATACAAAACAATAGATAGCAAGATCAAGGTCAAGGTTTGGTTGTTTACCTTCTCCGGTCTTCAATCGAACCCCGGTTACGTAAACTTTTATATCATTTTATTTTCTTCCATTAAATTTAATTAAACAAAATATGTTCATTATAATTAAGATAATTGCAGTTAACAATAGTTTATAATTGATAATTTATTTATTTTTCATTTAATTAATTAATAATAGCATGATGAGTGTGGACAATACGGGAAGTGATATGTCGGAGAAAGAGACTCCATTCTCCGAAAATAGCGAGATTGATTCTTAATATTTTAAAAGACGATCGCTTCAGAAACGACAAAGAAAATCTGCCCCTGGCTCAGCGGGCAACTCGCCTTATAAAAAAACAAATCAAAGTGGCTATTTTAAAACCAGCAGCCACTCAGAATAATACATCTGAACCACCTAAAACCCGCAGTAAATCTACTGCAGTCAAAAAACCTGTAGCAGCAACTCTGGTCCCAAAATTAAAGCTCCTAAGGAGAATCAAGAAAGTCAAAAATACGATGACCCGGTACCTCCTCCTACATTTATCACCAAACTAACTGATTTTTATAATTTCGGAAGAGAAGTAGCGGATTTGATCGGGCAACCAAATTTTAAATGCTACTCTCGAGTCAACGACACAAAAATTAACACCGTTAATAAAGAATCCTACAAAAAATTAATAAATCATCTCAATAGCAACAACTATGATTTTCACTGCTATCAGCTCAAAGAAGAGAAATCATGTAGGGTAGTTCTAAGAGTGCTTCACTCTACCACGCCAAAGGACGCTATCAAAAAAGATTTTGAAGAGATATGTCACAACATCAGAAACATCTCGTCAGTGTTGCACCCCAATGAAAAATATCCACTTCCGTTGTTTTTTGTCGAACTAGAACCGGCCAAAAATAATGTTGAAATATTTCAAGTTACTAGACTTGTCTACTCAACAGTAAATTTCGAGGAGCCGTGGCAGAAAAACACTGTAGTGCAGTGCACTAGGTGCCAAAACTTAGGTCACACCAAGACCTATTGTCATCATCAACCAGATGCGTCAAGTGTGCTGGCTCACATCTAACGGAAGCATGCCAGAAATCCAGAAACGAGCCTGCGAAATGTGCTCTTTGTGGTGGGGACCACCCGGCCAACTATAAAGGTTGCTTGGTGTATAAAAGCTCATCACGACAGAGAACACACAAAATACAAGAGAGAAGCCTAGAAAACAACGTTCCTCAGCCACCAGAAGTTAACAATAACAATAACAATAAAGTACCGAACGTTTTACAACAACCTACCACCACAGTTCTACCTCCGGAAAAGGAAAACAGAACAGCGAACCAGCACCAGCCTCAACGTCAGGCGCCTCAAACCTCCCAACAAAAACCCCAGACTTCACATAACAAGCCCAAAATCTCCCAACCTAAACCCGAATGCTCGATCCAATCCTAAAGTCCAAACTCCATGTCAGCAAATATCTCTCCACCCTCACAACTTAAGAGTCAATCTTCCACCACAACATCCGAATCCTGTCCCTACCCTAGTTCAACACACGTTGAAAACAGAACCAGTACCTCAGACTCAACCCCCAACCAACCCCCTATTTATGTAAATTATCCACCCCAACCTCCAGATCTGTATCCTATCCAAATGCAAAACCCAAACGATATTAATTCAATCCTAACATCAGTCCTGAAAGATGTTCAAGAAACCATAAAACCACTCATAATCCTATTGACAATATTAACCGAATTGAATTAACCGAATTCCCGCTTAATCGCCCACGATGAGCATAAAACCCCTAGCTGTCCTATTGTGGAATGCTAATGGACTGAATAATCACCGTGACAAACTTGACATATTTCTACATGACAAACAAATTGATATTGCCTTACTGACTGAAACACATTTCACACACCGCTCACAATTCTACATACGGGACTACATCACTTACAGATCAGACCACCCAGATAACACTTCACATGCCGGATCTTGTATTCTCATTCATAAAAATATTTCCCAATCCCTTATTCCTTCCAACTGATGCTATCCAATCAACCTCTGTAAACATAACGACTCGTCCATTCAATTCACACTTTCAGCTGTATACTGTGCTCCCGGTAGTTCCATTTCCCATAACCTTTTAGATTCCTTATTTCGATCATTTGGACCGCGCTTCATTGCTGGAGGAGACTACAATGCTAAACACCAACGATGGGGTTGTCGAGCATCCAACTCCCGTGGAAATATTCTATCTTCTCTCGCATCCTTAAAGAGCTACTGTATCCTTGCCCCAAAAAAATCTTACCTATTGGCCTACATCCCTAAAAAAACGTCCCGACATCCTTGAAATATTTGTTACATCCCAGACTTCCCCCGCACAAGCCAATATTGAATTCTTGGACGACCTGTCATCAGATCATAGTCCAGTCCTCCTTTTCTTGCACTCAAGTTTCGCTCTCAAGCCTTCCCCTCCCACATTGATTACAGGATGTGTCAACTGGGATAATTTTTGTTAGGACAAGGAGGACAAACTGGACTTAACAATTTCACTTAAGACAAAACAAGACATTGATACAGCCATAGAAAAACTTACATCAATCAGAAACAGTTTACATGATGAAATCACATATCATGCAATTAATAACTATCAACAGACTGATTTGCCACAGCAAATTCGAATCTTATTAAGAGAAAAACGCAGAGTAAGATCGAAGTGGCATAGAACTCGATATCCGGCAGATAAAACTATATATACAAAATTAACTAACAAACTAAAAGCAGAAATCGAGAAGTTCGAAATTCAAAATTTAGTTACCTGGGCTGAAAATCTTACAGCCACCGACAAAACATTATGGATGACCACCAAAAAACTCTTAAAGTTCAAAGAATTTAATCATCCACTCCTTACTGAATCAAATAACTGGACAAGGTCTGACGGAGAAAGAGACTCCATTCTCCGAAATTAGCGAGACTGATTATTATGGTTATGGTTATTTGGTCAATACCTTTCCAAAATTTTTCATCCTTATCATGTATGCTGATGATGCATGTGTATTATCAGTCAACACCAATCCAGTTATTGAATCCCAAAGCCTCCAATCCCATATCACTGATCTTGAAGAATGGTGTCAAAACTGGACAATTAAAATAAATTATCAAAAATCCCATCAAATCACTTTTACCTTACGCCGTAAACTAATGACTCCCTGCCCTTCAGTATCCTTTAATAATATCCCACTTGTGCCTGTAAAACAGATCCGATACTTAGGGTTGCATCTCGACAAACGATTAACCTGGAATCCTCATACAAGCCTGAAAAGACAAGAAACCGTTCGACGTTTCAGGCTACTTCAACACTTACGAGACACTTAGAGCTAAGCTCCCAATTAATTACAAAAGACTCATCTACATGACCATCATACGACCTATTTGGACCTACGGAGTAGAGCTTTGGGGCTCCACTAAGCCATCGAATTCCTCTCGTATCCAATCTCTACAATCCAAAATCCTTCGTAAAATCCTTAATGCTCCTTATTTTGTTAAGAATAAAATCATCCATAACGACCTTAATGTCCCATTTGTTGCTGATTTGGCCCGAACCCAATATCTATTCTTTCATAACAAACTTCATTTCCACTCAAACCATCTAGTTTCAAACCTAGCTTCCTCTTCAATTCCCGATAATCCACCGAGGCGTCTGAAAAGAAGATGGCCATGTGACCTTCTCAGTTGAACTTGCGATTTGATTACTACCAATGGGTGGGTAGTTTCTGTACTTGTCATTATACCAGGTCATTATGTATCACATAGCCTATTTACTTGTTATATTATTGTAATATAGTTGTAAATATCAATAAATAAATAATAAACAAAAATAAAATTGATTTTTATTCCTGTTAATTGATTTAGGGATAATGATTATATTATTTATATCGTCATTGTCCCTATAATTTACTTTAATTTTCGATAATGTAAGGAATTCAAATACATTTGAAGAGGTAAATGGAACAAGATCAAAGTGAATAGCTCTTTATTTTTACTTATACAAAGAAATATATTTATACAATAAAAATTACTAGACAAAATATCTATCATTAAATCAAAATATCAGTGTCATTAAATCCCTAATTGTTAAATCTAAAATTAGAGCCGTTAGTTTTAAAAAGGAGTCAAATCAATGTAATAATATCCAGAATCTATTTGTAAGAATATATCTAAAAAGGAAATCTAAACTCGCAAGGCTTGTGGAACATCGAGTCCAAACTAATGCCAGAACGTTGTAAATTAGAACTGTGTGTGAAGAGCTGTGTGTGTTAATTAGAGCTAGGCAATCACATTGTTCGTCATTGTAATCCCGGTATAGGTCTTCCCGTCAACTTGGGAGCTGGTAATAGTGCAATCTGTCAACCTCGAGTTAGAAACTTGCGAACTGGTGATTGTGGTGCCGAATATTTTGCTTTTACCAGTGACAAGCGTATCGGTGAGGGTGGTTGTCCGAACTTCGCTCCCATCGATGACGCGGCTGGTGGTCAACGTGGAATCCGTTAGAGTACTGTCGAACAGTCTGCTGGTGGTCAAGGTCGAACGCTCGCAGGTCGACCTTTCCACTATAGAATTGGTCAAGGTGCAGACCTGGGTCGTGGCCAGGCCCAGGAAGGAGCCCACCAGGAACAGTAAGAACCAAGATGTCGGCGTCATATCTCGCTCAGCTCAGCGCTAGTACTGATCTTCCTCAATGCCATCTTCCTACTTATACTCAGAGATTAAACCTGACCTTGCTCGGTAAACACTCGGATAAACAAGACTAGTATAAAATATTAAATTTTTATAATCACTCTAATTTATGATTGTATAAATAAAAAATTGGAAAACATTTAGTATTTTATTAAATGTAATCTAAAACTTCCAAATAATGCTTTACCCCGAAAAGGCCTGTCGGGTGAAAAATGGCGAAACGATAATCAGTGGTGAGGGGCTCAAGCTATCGATAAGGAAGAGCAAGCTTCGAGCCGGGACCTGGGGGCCTTGACATAGAGTGCTCGGCAACTTTCACCTAGCGGCCGTGACGTGAGTGGGGGATAACGGCCCTTCTGCCTTCCTTGCGGTCCCTGCGGACTCTGGCTTAGTGCAACTTGACCTTCTTGCAAAGGTCGTAGCCTTTGTGTTTCAGAAGGACAAGAAGTAACTGTCGAAGTGTGTTGAAGCATCCTTCCTATGAATTGTTGGTGACTTAAAAAGTGTCACAGTCCTACTAATATTATAAATGGGAAAGTTTGTATGCTTGTTACTCTTTCACGCAAAAACTACTGAACGGATTTGGATGAAACTTTACAGTAATATAGGTTATACATCAGAATAACACATAGGCTACAATTTATAATGATTTTGTGTAATTTGGTCATAATTATATACATACTAAATGCTTTGTCCTGGATGACTGAGGGATCAACGTACAGACTAAACCGCTGATCGTAGAGCCCTGAAACTTGGAGGGTGTGTTCTTTGTATGACGTAGGCAGGATTTTCCGAAATTCTACCCCTAAGGGGGTGAAAAAGGGGGCAAAGTTTGTAGGCTTGCTCACGTGTTTCTTACTCGTAAAATCAACATATTTTCGCTGAACTAAACAAATCAAGTGACATAGTTCACTTCTCGCTGCTGTCGTACGACAAGTGAAACCGTTATACTAAGTAATCCTTTTCAATACCTTCAATAACGTTACATACTGATCCTTTACTGACACGAACAACAGTAAACTTCTGTCCGCCCCGTTTGTTAATCAGTGTCACTGTATGTTTCACGGCTGTGCTGATCCGTCTGTGATAAAATTTTATATGGATAATCTCAAGCCTGGGGAAGGACATAGGCTACTTTTTATCAACACACCACACAGGCGAAGTTTATATAAAACTGTAACCTGATTGACTAACACAGCTAGGGGCCAACGCACAGCAGAAACCACTGAACATAGCATCTTGAAATTTGCAGATAGGTTCTTTGTATAGCTTAAATGAGCACTAAGAAAGGAATTTGGACAATTCAACCCCCAAGGTTTCCCCTTAATATATATAATAGGGGTTAAAAGATTGTATGGAATTCGTCAGTTTTGAAGTTAGACATCTGAAATTTCGGATGTACGAGTAACTAATAATTAAAAAAAAAAAATTATTTATATAAATGATCTGTCACGAAACTTTATGTGGCAGACCAAATTCCACGCGAGCGAAGCCGTGGGTAAAAGCAAGTATTATAATAAAAGTTGGTCCGAATCTCTCCTAAACCTTAGGTCATGGCTATAGCAAAGATATTCATCAGCGCACCCACCCGATTTTTTTTCCATCTATGTATTTCTAAATATCGTTTAGCAGCAGTTGTTGAGTAACGCGACGTTCAGTGTAAATATTTGGGCTGGGGTCATGATTTTGTTTTTCCAGGGAGCAGTCTGTAATCGCCCCGATGATATGTTAAATAGGAGACATTTTCATGAAGAACCGACGAACTGTGATAGTGACGCGGTCTCTCACAAACAAACAATTTGCAGTATAGCAAATAACTGCGACAAGTAGAGACTCTTTTGTTGCATTCCTGTTAGGTTGTGTTCAAAGAGGAAACTGATGAACTGATGAGACTGAACGAGAATCAGACTTGATTTCGTAATCAGGTCGAAATATTACAATTTCTACTGAATTGTTATCAGCGCCAGCTCTAGCCCTTGTCGCGCCAGTGTGCAATCGTGACCTAGGCGACCTCTAGTAGGCATGCGATTAAATTTGAACACTTACAGTTATACAAGGTGTTAAAAAAACGGCAAATCTCCTAAGAAGGTGAATTTACCCATGAAACTAAACAAATTCTGCTAAGGTGATGTTGATGAAATGGAATTTTTTGAGACCCTGAAACGCCTTGTGGTGCCCCTTGGGACCCGGCGCCCGTGTGCCCCGCACTCTCTGTACATATTGTAAAGCCGCGCTGATTGTTATTGACAATAGAGCGATGCAAATGGAAACCTCACAATACTCTAACAGAATATACATTAAAAGCACTAAAATTATTTTTAACGGAACTGAAAATAATATTTCTCCCGAACTTTGTATAGCCTGTGGGCAAGTACCCATCGGGCCTACGGATAAAGATCAGAGTCGAAAAACTATTTCGATGGAGTTAAGTCAAATGCTATCTTTTGTACTCAATCCATTCTGAGGTTGAGAAAATTCATCTTTATTTTAATTTACTCTATTAGTTGTTTCAAATTAATTTTATTTATTAATTTATTATTAATCTTTGAAATACATTTTTATTTTTTGTGGATAAAATTATTTCATCATCTAATCACTAACTTTTAATATATATTAATCCTTTCGATTGTTTTATTGAATTGATAGAACCGAGAGAAAGCTTTATCATCGTATTGCCATTATCAATTTTTTTCTTATTGTTGTTTGTCAATATTTTAGTTGACTTTGGTGGGGATGTAGTAGCTAATATGAATTCTAAAATATAAACATCATTCTGTAATTAACATAAGATAGTATCTGACATTAAATATAGTTCCTGCTGATATTTTAAAAACAACAGATAAAACACTTAGCGATCAATAGATTCTATTTATCCTACTCAGAAGGATTTTTTTGAACTGATTCCATCTTTCCCTTCAAAATATATTTTCAACCTTTCCAATTTACTATATGTTAATATCCAGAATCCGAGCCTATAAATATATACCGCAGTGAAGATCTAAATACCTAGCGTAGCGATGTTTTAAGTATCGTTTAGGAAACGAATAGAACTTAAATGAAATAATTAGGTATATTTCATATTAGACCACCTAAAGTAAAAAAAAATTTTTTTAATATCATATTTTTGCTATTAAAAGGTAACATGTGCCTACAGAAATATATTTTCAAGTATTGAAAATTTTTTATTCGAATGTGAAAAATACTTTCTAATACTTTTTAGACAGTTTTGTTTCAATTGAATTTAAACTGTTTCAAAAACGGATGGGACAACCAGTGGTGTATGCTAGTTATATTTTTTCAAAATTGTTGACAAAGTGTTGAAATAAAGCAAGAATTGCAAGTGTTGCACATTTTATTCCCCAAACCCATCGGTCACAGCTCGAAGCCGGCCAACGTGTGGCTTCACAAAGGCGCGTAAAATCCCGATTTTGAGCTCCGCGTGGTGTAATGAAGTGTTAGTGCAAATGTCAAGTGTGCTAACCAAATCCACTCTCCGCTAGTGCTTAACAATTTTTTAAATAGTTTTTTAAAAACTGGAACATTCTCTTGCTCATATATACAAGGTCGACTAATATTATTCAATAAAGAATTATAATTTTAAAAAATGAAAGTATATAAATATATATATTAATAAAAGCAATATTTAGGGGGGGGGGGTAGAACAATATAAACAGTGTTGCACAAACAGCGTAGGGTTACCTCGCGACCTCCACATTCAGCAATATATCCTCGTTGATTTGATGACATGCTAGGCTACTAATTATAGAACTTTCTGACAATCGATTTCTCTATTTATCTACAATTCTATAAAAACATGTCTAATCGAATTGAAGGCTAATACCAGACTGTTTTTTAGACATGTTGTTACATCTGCTGTCGACAATTGCAGGTCCAAAATACTCTTCAAAGAATCGTGTTATTTCGACCACGGAAAGCCTTCATATTAATATTATATAATAATGATTATCGATTGCGTTTCTAACCTGAGCTAATCATTTTTTTGTCTAAATAAGGTTCATACGCCTGGTTGATTTGAAGTCGTAAATATATATAAATTTTAGTTGTATTCAATAATTTGTTTATCAACTACTACCGAAATGATAATAAGAATTAACAAAAAAAGAAATAATGCAAAATACTAAAAAAGATTATCAAATATATTTTCAGTTGTTGCTCTTAAGACGCGGTCCGCAGATTCCCAAGAACGCAAGAGGCTCGTGAATGATTGCTAAAATAATATTCAAAATACCTTCCTTGTACTTATACCTATTATATTTTCTGTTGTTTTTGTAATGATTGAACTTTTTTTAGTATGTGGCTATAACTATCTATATACTTTTACTATACTAAATATATATATATATATATATATATATATATATATATATATATATATATATATATATATATAAAGTTAAGACAAGACTGATGATCGCATAGTCGCTAAGAACAAGCTGGCCATTGTAACAGCTGTTAATATGTAATCACTATATAGAGAGGATCAAGACGGAAATACAGTCAGTGTTAACCCAGTTATCGTGCGAATATTTTTTAAATTTTCCTCTTTTTTTATGTTTTGTTCCTGGTAGTATATAAGTTATATATATATATAGATATATACTGTTAATAAATAAAAATTACATATATCACGTATCTACATATTCTACACGTGTTCATAATAAATTATTTTAAACTCTCTCTCTCCCCCTCTCCCCCCTCTCTCGCCCCCTCTCTCTCTATCCCCCCCACACTCTCTCTCTCTCTCTCTCTCTCTATATATATATATATATATATATATATATATATAGAGAGAGAGAGAGAGAGAGAGAGAAAAATATATATATATATATATATAATGGATGTTTCGAAAGCACTCTTTTCTCTTTTTATTTCATTTACTTCGAACATGGACCATGGTCTATGAACCGTACCCTTCCTGGAGAGCTGATCACCTAATGAATGAGAAGCTAATTGATAATGATGTTGCGATGGAGATAAGCGACCCGATCGTGGTATGCTCGCTGGTGGTGGTGGGTCGCTGTTCTGTCCCAGTGGATGCAGGTGGTGGTGGGATGCTATTCTGTCCCGATGGACGCCCACCGGTCGGCAATAATTGGCTGCTTATCCAAGAAAGCGTGGCTCGACTTATCTCCTCGCAATGTAAACTTCTCCGTTTTTTTTTCCTCCGACCCGCCGGTTTTCTATTGTAATTTCTTCAGTCGAGCGGATCCCACCACCGCTCTGAAAATCAGATATTTTGCCCGGGGGTCATCTTATGACGAAATGAACACAGCTAGTGGACGAATGATTGCGGTACGATCATCAAATTGCTGTTGTCTGTTGTTACAACAATTGCGACTCCTCATCAGATAACGCCTTCGTAATGGAGGAAAGCCTAATGAAATTAATTACAAAGAGATGGACCCGATTGGAAGGAAGAAGGGCATGATGCGGTGTAATTATGTTGCCCAGTCGATCTTGAGGACAGGATCCCGCTCAGGCGGTCCTCAACGGTCGCTAAGGAAAACATCGGATCTCCAGAAGAGGTGGAGAACCCTCACCAACTGCCTGCATAGGCCCCGTTGCATACATTATGCAAAGGCTTCTTTGGTCAGTTATCGTGGAAGAAAAAAACAAGCCTAGCGCGTGATGTGAATACATTTTCTTATTTTGCTTTCTGATTTGTTTTTATTTTCGGAACCTAAAGCTATTCCGAAGCATATCTACGTTCACGCGTTGTTGCATCTCTTGCGTAATTCTAAACTGTTTGCCACAGATATTTGAAATTTCGTATTCGGTTTTGATACACCTTCCGTTCATCATTAGCATACAATCACTGCAAGTAGTTCTCCACTTTATCTTAATTAATTTTTGTTATTAATTATATAACTCTTAAATTTAATATTAAAAAACCCAGTATCCGCTACACTATAAAACACTATTTAATAGTTTTATGTAAATATAAAGAAGATATAAAACTTTAGATACAGTTGATAAAGTGTAAGTGATACTTTGAACTCTATTAAATACTTTGTAGCTCGATCCGAATGGTGAGTCACCTAAGTCATCAATTTAGGCCTTGTTTCCTTTTACGCAGTCGGATATTTTCATATTTCTGATGCCTTAATTTTGACCATCTCAGAATCCATTTTCTAACTCTATTTCTGATCGTTCTCTATTTGACAATAATAAATAGGCAATGATTTAAATTTAATAATAGCCGATGCTGTACGATCAATTTTTAGCGGATGTATAGGATCGCTTGTTGAGCCCCCGAACTCAGAAATCGGTTCACGGAAACATGGTCTAGGCCGCTTGAGTACAAAGCTATGATTGCCATCTCCCTTACAGTGAGTATTCTTCGTGTTAGGAACAGCCACCGCCCTTTAGCGGATGTATAGGATCGCTTGTTGAGCCCCCGAACTCAGAAATCTGTTCACGGAAACATGGTCTAGGCCGCTTGAGTACAAAGCTATGATTGCCATCTCCCTTACAGTGAGTATTCTTCGTGTTAGGAACAGCCACCGCCCTTTAGCGGATGTATAGGATCGCTTGTTGAGCCCCCGAACTCAGAAATCTGTTCACGGAAACATGGTCTAGGCCGCTTGAGTACAAAGCTATGATTGCCATCTCCCTTACAGTGAGTATTCTTCGTGTTAGGAACAGCCACCGCCCTTTAGCGGATGTATAGGATCGCTTGTTGAGCCCCCGAACTCAGAAATCTGTTCACGGAAACATGGTCTAGGCCGCTTGAGTACAAAGCTATGATTGCCATCTCCCTTACAGTGAGTATTCTTCGTGTTAGGAACAGCCACCGCCCTTTAGCGGATGTATAGGATCGCTTGTTGAGCCCCCGAACTCAGAAATCGGTTCACGGAAACATGGTCTAGGCCGCTTGAGTACAAAGCTATGATTGCCATCTCCCTTACAATGAGTATTCTTCGTGTTAGGAACAGCCACCGCCCTTTAGCGGATGTATAGGATCGCTTGTTGAGCCCCCGAACTCAGAAATCGGTTCACGGAAACATGGTCTAGGCCGCTTGAGTACAAAGCTATGATTGCCATCTCCCTTACAGTGAGTATTCTTCGTGTTAGGAACAGCCACCGCCCTTTAGCGGATGTATAGGATCGCTTGTTGAGCCCCCGAACTCAGAAATCGGCTCACGGAAACATGGTCTAGGCCGCTTGAGTACAAAGCTATGATTGCCATCTCCCTTACAATGAGTATTCTTCGTGTTAGGAACAGCCACCGCCCTTTCGCTACCACAGCTGCTAAAAAAGCGTGGTAATTGTCACCTGTTGGCACCTTGTAATTAGTTATTATTGTAATTAGTCTCAGCTAGGGAAATGCTCACTTAATAGCTCTGTTTATTTTAATAATCGTCCTAAATGGTTTCTTATTTACTTTTTTAATTCCTTCTTCATAGCTGCTCTGCATTCTGATGGCGCGCCGTATGTAACCTCTGTCCCTATGTATAGGGTCTCAATAATTTCGAGTTTTTTTTCGATATTGCTACAAAAGAGCCCATGATCGAATAAAACAAAAGTGTATTCAGTGCCATCATTATCCCATTGCAAAAATATTATTCATGTAAAATAACCTATTGCCTCCAAATAACCTATTGGTCCATAAAAATAGAACTAACTAACTGTAAGTATACTAACACTAACTGTAGTCATTTTTTTTTCACCTCCACTCGATCGTTTTTCTTACACTTGTAATAAAAATATAGAGATTAAGAGAAAGTTTCGAAATGAATACAGTCAAATATAATTAAATTAGTTAAAAATAAATAGTAGTCATAAAAACAGATATTTAAATACTGAAAATGATAATAGTTAAATAAATTTTATTTATTAAATGGTTGCGTTTTAGACAATACGCATACACAAATTTCATCTATGTAGAATAGAGTGTAAACAATATTATAAAAAAAATTATAAAAAAATGTAATTGCAAGATTTATTTGTTGTTATATTTTGAATTTATTATTTCGTCTGGCATAGATTAAAAATTGTTCCATAAAGTTTAAAAAATGTTTCCCGAATCTGTTGTTGAAAGATTTTTCAATATTTTTTAAATTATGGTGCATCTTAAGAATATGGTAAATTATTATTATGTTCCTAGCTGTTTAATCTGATGACAAGTCGAACCAAAGACTAGACAAGGGACCGTAGAGACCTCGCTGGAGGGGATCGTGCCGCGGAGGACTCCAGCCGCTCAGTGCTACCTTGGACCTTCCTGGAGCCACATCTAGCTGTCACTTCACCTCGCTGCTTTGCCCCTATGTGGAGTGTCGGGCCACGGCTTCCTGTCCCTTCTGTGTTAGTCCTCGTGAGTGATCTGTCTCTGCGCCCCAGTGTCCGCTAGATCGAGTAGCTACGCTCGCAAGTGATCCCTTTAACCGTTAGCCGCACACTTCATCAACTCCTTCCGCCGCCTCAGTATGATGTCCTTGTACAGGACCCTCAAGGGAGGAACGACCAAGAGAAGCCGGGACAGAAGGTAAGAAAACCCTCTTTGATATTTCGACATTACTCTTGAGGAGTTGGCTCGTTCTGCTCCGACACCTCCCGGCGTGCATCTCGATGATCCATCAGTAGGAGAGCTCTTCTTGGGCCATCCCAGACAGCTAAATCCTGGAGATGAGCCAGGAGGGCGAGTTATCAAGGTCTGTTAGTCATCACAGACTAAACCGCTTTTTTGGAATTTCCATATCATTAGGAAAATTCTCTCGTGCAACTTTAAACGATATTTGTTTAGTTCAGTGGCTGGTCGCTATTTATAACAATCGCCGGGTTATTGAACGGTTTTTGGTTTCGTGTATTTTGTCATTGATATAATAAAATGTATTTCTGAACGTCGGCTTTATGGATAAAATAATATTATAGTAGCTAGTGTTGCTCGCCATTGCCACTCCATTGTCATTGCCACTCCTATCATACGATTTGTATCATCATGTAGTTATTACATTAAACGTAAATTATTATTTAAATAGTATATTATAATGTAACAAGTAGTATATTATAATGAAACAAGGTGATGCAAGATGGAATGTGAGATACTGAAGGAAGGAGGTGATCTGAAGATGGACGGCCGTCACTTGCACTTTCACCGCTAGCATCTGCTGACCCTAATCACCGCCTCGTCTTCTCTTTACCAATCCTTACCTCTTTACTTATCAATCTAATTTAACCATATTAATATCGGATAGAGGTTTATAGTTAATAATTGCTATGCAAGAATGTTATGGGTTTCAGGAGTATGAACATGATGAATAAATGCATCAAATCTATACTAAAAAAAAATCAAATATACACACGTGGAATCGCTTCCTAAATATATTTTTCATATTACGTAACTGAAAATAAATAATTTATTAAAGTGTTTTATATATTAAATATTTTTTACTTTAAAAGTATTTATAAGACTTTAATTTATATATTTTATATTAAAAAAAAAATTTCTAGAATTTTTTTGATGCTAAATACTGGTGCACCGATTCTTCTGGCCATATGATGTAATGGACCACTGGTTGAACTCCAGACGAAAGAAAGTAACAATAAATAAAATTGTTAATGTAACATCCGGGCGATTATTAAAATAATCCTAGGATGGAACAAAATAAATATTTTCATTCATGTCGTACGCGACACCAAAGACACGAAATCAAATGTTAACCTACAGGTTAATGCAACATTGCGAGCTTTAAAATAATGAAAACATGATGTTCTAAAAAAAAAATTGCATGGCGGCTCCTAGGTATTTCATAGGAGTACATTGTTAAGGTCTATATCTTTATATCTATTTCTAAGCCGACGGTTGTGGAGTGAGGTGATTTGATCGAGATCTTAGAAAACCGTCAGGATTTTCCCAATTGAGAGCACCACCACTCCATTGAGGCTCGGTCAGCTTCCGAATGGTCTGCAGATCCCACAATGTATATCCACTTCTGATAAGAGAATAAAATCTGCAATATATTTTCCCTAGAAATTACCTTTAATTAATTAGAAAGTAATGATAATAAAAATAAAAAAATGCCGTAATGTTTTTTCTTACAACAGAAAGATCGGAAGTCGTTCCAATGTCCGAACAACTTCTATAAATTCAAAGCTAAAAAAAAAATATGATCCACATTGCTATAACTACTATGAAAAGAAATAGTTATTACGCGAATATGATTCGTATTGTATAATTAGTTTAGTTCTTTGTTAGCGCCTGTTAGGTATCATAAGTAATATAAGAGAAGTTGCTTTTGATTTGGAGAAATCATAAGTTAATTGTATCTATATAATTGTGATACAACAATGGTGGCGCTGCTCAATGTGTGGCCAAAGCAAAAACTTTCCTCAATTGATGTGTTCATAAGTACAGTTCTCTATACGTTTTCACTTCACGTTCTCTCTAACAAACCAGCGCAACAGCATACCTGAACAGCGAAGAACTGTCTTCCATGTCTAACATTGCTATGGCACACTGTGGCTGGAAGTGAGTCCTTAACCAACTCCGAGGATTCTCACAGAACTAACTTCAACATTATTGGTCATGAGGTTTTTTTTTTATGTCATTGAGAGAATATCAATGTGGCTTTTAAATATCAATTTCAGAAAATTATTTCAACAAATTTGTTTTCATGCCATTAATGGAAATTCTAAATATTTTGCTAAGAAAAATTAAAATATTATCAATTCACAATTGAAAAATAATGCCTAACGAATGTAGCCAAAGGTGAAAGAAGCATCTCTCAAGGCTAGATCCAAAGGTAACATCAAAGAAAATATTTTGAAAGTTTTAATGTTTCCGAACTGAACTGAAGTTATATTTTACATCACAACAGTGGCGTAGCTAAAGGAAGGTGGCGCAATGAGCCCTATATTATTTTCCGATAACATATTTTTTTTCACATTTATATCTTATAATAAATCTTATAATAAATCTTATGAATCCTAAAATAAATGAAATATGAGGGACTAAAGTGTCACTTAATGTCCGTGCTGTTTTCGAAAACTGATTCTTTCATAATGTCATAGTAACCTTAAAGATATAAATTTACAATGAATTCAAATAATCAAGAAATAAGGTTCGTATATTTATTACAACTTTATTTCCATTGACTAATTTCATTTTTTTTTAACATTCCGAGACTGTTAATGAATCTACAATTCTAAATATTTTGCTATGTAACTGATCTATAACTATAAATTATTCATTGATATCATTGCTATTTTAACTAACGAATTGCTAGAATAATTCTCAATAACTACTGAAAATTGAAAGTACTTGGGAGGAGAAATTTTAGTATTTTTTGTAATGATTGTACATGAAATGAAATAAGGAATGAAGTTCTCTCTGGGAGTGTATGAACTACAGGCTACTCGTTGCTTACCTTTTCTATATTTTATATTAGTACTTCAAAAAATCGATACTTTCCATTCAAATTGATGATACCTAATGTTCGCTATCGATTACCTACCGGATCCGTATATCGATAGATGTAGACCTGGTGAGGTAAGTAGGATGATTGATGCCTTCGCCACTGCATCAGAGGAACAATATCGATATAGTTCATTTAAACAATATCGATATAGCTCATTTATCACACTTTTTAGAATAGCAAAATCTAACCAGAATAATATCAATCTAATCGTCAAACCAAATTTTATACAAATGCAATTGAAGCAGAGCCTACACACTCTAAATAGTTCTTATATTGTAAATAGTTCTTATATTCAACGACATTGCTTTCAGCAATTTCCTTCTTCGTTTTTTTTACATAAGAATATTAATCAATTTTTAGAGATAAAATTGTTAATATTTTTCTAATATTTAGCGCTGATTTGTGAATTTACTTTTTTCTTACCAACTATGCGACACATTCCAGCCGACTCCCATTAGATCAGTGCCAATTAGTCTTTCAGTTAGTTTTTATCTACGCATATTTTTATGTATCGGATAAAATATATAAATAAAAATGTATCGATAAACACCACTACCTGAAACTATTAAAACCAATAAGATGGCTGACTTAAACTCATTCACTATAAATAGAAAGCAAACGAATTCACCACAACATTCATTTTTTAGGGTCCCTTCTTTATTGTTCCTGTTTTCCTGGCAGATTTTTTTTTTTTAAATGCTTTTCCCTATTCAAATTTTATTAATAGTAGTACTAAAACTTAAAAAGAATCTATGTCATCAGAAATGACAAGACCTCTCTATTTCAGTAAGTAGTCCTCTAGTTATGCTGACCCTGCAAGTCTGATAATGCACTCGCTCTGAGCATTAGCAACGATGTAACGCCGGCTTCAAAAGCCAATACAGACCTTGAGGACCTTCTGTCTATCCTGGAGCGACTCTTAGATATGCGAGAATAACGTCCTTTCTCCGCTCTGACCTACCTCAGTTGCAACAGCTCAATATTATTGTTTGTTTTTTCAGATATATCGGTTTCATTTCGTTAACCCATGTTCCTTGAAAAAGTAATAATTTTCCACTCCATAGGATCTAGTTTGAATCCGCTATAAAGCAAAGACGGTGCTTCGAGTGAGGTGGCATGCCTAGAGGAGTTGATTGAGTGGAAATCATTTAATCGGGACACGGAAGCCTCCTACAGCTCACACAAAGCGGTAAGGCAGCCAGTACTGTGGTCACATGGCATTCCCTTCCTGGACAAGCCCTTGGGTTGCAGCCGACACTGGGCGACCTCTAACTCAATCTAGTCAAATTGGCGAGCTACTTGTTTGTAAACTCCTTTGCTAGTTTCTCAATTCCCCACCGGTTTACTTTAGTGAATGTGCTCTAAAAAGTTTCCAGAATGCTTTTGTTTGATATTTTGGCAAAAGTTGTAACGTTGAGATGTTCAATTTTAAGAAAAAGAAAATATTTATTCGATTAAGAGATGTGAAAATCCCCTATCTATTGTATTATCGTTTTATAAACCACAACTTGAATTACCTAAGCAATTATCTGTTGAAGAGGAAGCTGGAGGCGTAGGCTCTTGAAATTCCTTAGTTGGGAATCAGCTGATAAATTAAACAGTCCGTTAACTGGTAACTGCCACGAATCGACTTTATGGGGCTCACTCAGCCTCTACAATGTGAGTATCCGTCGAAGGTTAAATGGACCGGATCATCTATTTGCATGATGGTTGATTCGAAACCAGTAAAGTATGTCCCATAAAAAGAATAAAGTATGTCCCATTTAAAGAATCCAATTCATTTGAGATTCCATCTTATTCTCGTCTTATTTTATTTTTAAATAAAAAATTAAATGGATGCACTTCTAAAGACTTTACCTTAATTATTTATTATCAGATATAACAAGAGCTCTATATGCCAATTATCATCAAGTAATTAAGATCTAGCGATGTTTTCCCTGCAAGCCTACTAATGCATGACTGTGAGCAAGAGGAATAACGGCTGCATTAAAAGCTAATACAGATCTCGAACAACTTCTGTCCTTCAGAAATATTTAACCGGTTTTCTTTTTACTCAGGCTGAATTCCATCCACTTGGAATGTGGCACTCATTCTTTATTATTATCAATCATTATTACTATGTATCAATTTAAACTTTATTTATATTTTAATTCATATTTTTCCATTATTATTTATATCCAGTTGAGATTCCTAAAATCTCAAAAATAAAAATTCATAATTTTGAGCTGCAAATATTCATGGGCAAGTGCCCATGAATATTTGCTAAGTAGTGGCGTAGCACCTTCGCATTCTACATAGTGGTCAGGCAGTACTACCTTTAATTATGGTTTAAAAGGAAAAATAATATTTCAAAACTCGACCCTGGTTTAACAGAATATTAATGCCTTTTTACATAACGACTGTGTAACTGAACAATTTGTGCAGAATTCACTTTCATTCTAATGATGTACATTTAAAAGTAGCATCCACTCAGTAAAATACCAAGAGCCTAATTCTTTTCATAGAAAGAACAGAGTTATTCTCTCTCTTATTATTGAAAATGTTAGTAAAAAAAAAGTGAGGGAGTGAAATTTTAAAGGTTTTCTTTTGTTTTTAAAGTATTTTTATCTATAATTTTTCCTATTCTAAGAGTTAGAATAAGAAATACATATGTATTTTAAGGTGTAAGGTTAAACGTTCCCTCCGCAATACCTAACTGAATTTGTGACGAACTGATTATGAATCCAAAATATTTTTATTCTATTCTCATTTTAATTAATTAACAAGCTAAATTTCTTCCGTAGCGTTCAAGGTTCTGTAAATATTGATGACCACGTTCAAATTTCATTTTCCAATTCTTTCCTTTTTTTCATTTCCTGTTCTTTCAATATCCATTCATAAGCTCATTATGCATCCTCATCTTGTCCTAAGACCACTTTGAACTTTTTTTCGCCTTTCTGCCTTGGTATCCATTATCAATACCTCTATCCCAAATGAATCTCTGTCATTTATTTATTCTGTTTTTACGGTGTTTCTCTCTTTGCAATTCGTTACGCCAGCTTAATATTTCACAAATGTTTTAAAATCTTATTGATTATTTTACTGTTCTTCGTCCAATATAAATATCTAAAAACGTGAGTTGACTCTTTTCTATTTTTGTGATTAAACTTGATATACTTTCTATATTTTTTCGATATTTCTATATCTATATTTTCCCCTTAAATTTTCTTCTGAGACTGACCAGTAAGTGTTTCATAAATTACATTTGTTAATTTAGATTTTATGCACAATTCTCGAATTACTTTGTACGCCAACAGAATAAAAGTCCTTGTCAACGGTTGTAACAAAGATGATTACAATGCCCTTTGAATCAAGTAGAAACTTCCTTCGGCAAATTACTGACTTACAAGGTTAAATATTTGCTTTGAACATGATCTCTTCCTAAAGCCACCACGATCTTCACCTCAATGACTGTCTTGTGCTGCTTCCACTCTGTGATAAAAGTTTGGAAAATATTTTATTTAGGACAACCTTCAAAGATAATGCTCTGTTGATGTTAATATTCCGTTTAATACCCTTTTTGTGGACGGGATTTTTTCAAGTAAACCGCCCATTCCTATGTCAATTTTGTGTTTTAAATGTTTGTTTTATTCATTGACTAATTTTTGCTCATTTGTTAAAATTTGCTTTTAGGCCATAACTTATTTTTTCAGCGAAGTCATAATGGGAGTGAAAACCTTTTCATCTTTTAAAATATGCGGAAACCGACAACAGACATATTCGAAAGAATAGAGCCAACTCTTAGGACCATTGTCAAGACTTGGAATCGGACAAACAGGATTCGACCAAATCAGTCATCAAGGCTTCACTCATCAATATTTGCTTAATCCCTTGGCTCATCAGTCCACCTTCAGCTGACGGCATCATCTCCCAGGCGACATATTTGGTGTTAATTTAAAAATTAAAAAAATACTATAACTGTGTATAAGTTTGACGGAACTCCCTTGGCAGCTACCCAATATTTCAACGCTACAAGAGAGTTTCCACCTCAGAGACTGACATAAAATAAAAGGCATCCTACGCGCTCCGCTGTCTTTGCATAAGCGATGAGTCGATGCCACTCTAAAAACAGACCAACGTCCTTGGCATTCTCAAAGCAAATGTTCCTGTTAGCTTCTTTTTTGAACAGGACATTAAGCCGCGAGTGTTAGTCCTTCGTCCTTAGCCAGCCCTACATATATTACAAGGACTCGTTTCCTTTTCGGAGAACTAAGTCCTTTCACACTGCTTTACCGCTCGACTCGGCCGCACTCGGGACCCTCCACCAGATCGCAGACCCCATGTCACCCCGGCACTCCACAATACTGCCACCTTAGGGCCATCCAGGAAGTTAGGCTGACCGCCACGGCTGTTCTGGATGCTCGGCACGATCCTCTTTGACGGGAAGTCTTCGGGTGCAAAGCCCTCCCGGCGGGTCCCTTCATAACTTCTATATTATCTCTTAGTCTATTCCTAGGTAAATCTTGTGTAGTTACAGATAACATGGTAATGAATCTGCACTTTGCGCGTTAATGCTAGACATGATTGTATTAGAATTAGTAAAGCAGGAAACTCAACAAACACTACAATAAACACCGATTAAAGTGAGAAAGTGCCTTGAAAATCGGACAAAAGTGAATTATGAAATAACTTAATAAAAATCTCAAGCACAAGTAAACTCTTTAACATTAGTAAATAAAGTAAAGTAGAATTCCAACAATTTCTTAATTATTAATTTCACACTGAAAGCAGAGAAGATACTTTACCGGCACCTGGAGCTTAGAGCTTAAAATAAACTTATAGCCTTTACGCTTCCACAATCTGTTCAGGAACATGCTCAACATAAAAGCTAACTTGTTAATAATTATCTTTGTGAAATTCCGTAGCTAAACATATTTGTAACATGTTCTAAAAAGAAACAGATTGTAGAAGAGAGATAACTTTAGCTAGCGGTAGTCGCCCTCAACTAGCCTTAATATTTTAACTAATTGATAATCAAAACGATGATAGTTTGCCTGAGAAGAAGGCAAGACCTTTCGCTTTCCCCCGAGCTAAAGCTGCCGTGAATCGACTCAACCGTTGCGGTCTCATATTAATTAACAACTTTCATCTCGTAAAGATCCTTCAGTGGTTTCGCGGCATCCCATTATCTATTCATTTATACATTGTATAATGCATTGTGTATAATACATTCCGAGGCAGGTTTTATATCCTACTATTGATTAATGTTATCAGTAAATACTGGCACAATTCAGGCAGATAGCCATTTATTATTTAAGCTCTTTATTCATGTCGGTCTTTATTGAATAATAGTATTGATAATTAAACATTATTTGAGCCAAGGAAATAAAATTTATAACTTGAAGAAACGTTTATAAATTGACTAGGTTACACAGCAATTTTTGCTACCGAATTAATAGATTCGGTTTGAAAACAATCAAAAGGTTTGTATATTCTGTTATGCATAGTATATTGTTTTTAAAATCGAATTATTATGAATTTCGAAATGGGATTAGGCCAGCGGTTCAAAAGACAACGCTGGGACAGAAGAGCCCAGAGGCAGATCAACAGCTACAAATCTGTTACTTTCGTTGTGGAATTGGAAAAATTGAAGAAACGCAAATTTTTGCGTCTATATTTTGTATTTTGCTGTCCCGATCACAATTCTCTCCTAACTCGGGATCCTCCTTATATCTTTCTGTTAAACATGTTTCAAGTTTTTTTTGTAGATTTTGTTTGTCTTAATATACTAACTTAATTATATTAAAATGTACACTAACGAATTATATTAAAATGTATACTATCGAATTCTATTAAAATGTATAGTTTTCGAGTTTTGCGCTAAAACATCATTTATATCGTAAGTTGTTCACTCATTTTCTTTCACTTGAGTTAAGTACTGATAGTTAGAAGAGTTAAAAGGTTTTTTAAACGGCTAGATAAGTTTCATAAAAATCTTCTTAGCCGTTTTAGCGCATTAATCGAGAGAAGAATCGATTTGTCTGCTATTGCGGGTCTATATAGATCTACATCGATTGTCTGCTCTTGCGGGTCTATATAGAATTATATCGACTTTGGTACATTATTATGCAGCTGAACCATTTGGGGACTATGGCTATCATGTAGTTAAAAATCGGTAAAGATTGATTCAGTATGATTAAATAAGTCGAATCTTGTCAATTTTCTCAAATAACATAAATTTTAAATTTCGAAAGATTAATATTAAATCTTTGCGCAAATAATATGCAATAGGTTTCTAAAAGTCTATACCAATTCGGTTTAAGATTTGTTTTTCATTAAAATGAAAATTAAGTTCGCTTAGATTTTAATAATGTTGCTATTATTAATACGATTTTAATCGTTAAGTTCTTTATTTTTTTAGTTAATAAAGTGATTGTTTTTTATAAGCCAATGTAATAAGAAATAAGAGAACTGCGATTGTTGAGGCCGGGGCCACTTAAACGAGAGTTGACCTCCCGACCCGGCTTACCCTACCGGCTCCAAAGGTTTCTTATTGCGCAAAAATTACCGATTCTTTTTACTCTCAAATAACAGAGTTGGATCCGTCGTAAGGGGTTTATGTTGATGCGAAAGATGTTTCCTAGCCAAAGCTTCCATGGAAGGAATGCCTAAAATGAATAGAGCTTCAGAACACAGCTTACAAAACCTCTTTCAAAACTTGCCTGAAATAGATCTCGGGTTTTTCCCGTTCTATAACCGCCAGTTAATTCCAGTAATGATGGGTATCTTAAAATAAAAATAAAATATAAACTAAAAAAATATTATATTTATATGTAAACATCTTCCAATTCCCAAAAGTTATTTAGATCTGAAAGAAATTCAGATCTTGAAAAAGATCTTCTATTAAGGTCGCAGAAGTCTTATAAATTCGCATCGCACTTATTTGAGTGCAGTAGAGTTCTCCTTGGTGTACCACTTCTGAAATCCTTTACACATATGCATCATAGATGGCTCTACATTCCGCACGGGGACAAGCCTTCCTGGCTGGTAATCATTAGTTTCTTATGAAGGAGCAGGAACCCTCACGATAACTAAGATCTTGCTCAGCTCCAATGCTAAGATCACTTGACTCATGTGTCAATAATAGATTAATTTGATAGAATATTATTAATGCTATAATATGGAAACAAAATATATCTCATCCAGCTAGTAGCCACAGAGTACTCTCACCTACCTAGACCTATCTCTTTCAATTCTAGATTCTGATAGATGTAGACTCCTATCCGCTTATTGGCCATTCCCTTCATCGATAAAACATCATCTTGGCCTCGATTCAATAAATACCCCTACTCGTGGTTCTAGTTGCATTACATACTCTGTGTCCTGAAAACCATATCTGTATAATATATAGATTCTCCAGAATAGTCGTTTCCTGAAGTTAATAAGTACAATAGTTGAGAATTTGTTTATTTGCCCAACATTACGTAGGTACCTCTGTTGTCGCTTTCATGCAAATCCGGCCTCTGCCCGAGTTCTCCAGCCTCCATTTGTTTTGTATGTTTCCCATAAAATTGTTCTCAAAATAAAATCTTATATTCGTTCTTCACATATTTGCATTATTTATTTTTGTAATTTAAACATAAATTGGTATGAATACTTTTTCCCTCATTAAGAATAGTCGTTATTAGCCTGATTGTTAAAACATAATATCCCTGTAATTCACGTTTTATTTATTTTGGATTCTAAGCTTGAATGGTTCGGAACCAGGACCATGAATGGTGTCATACCGAATATGAACCTCCAGATCATTACAGTAACCACTTCAAACCTCATTTCGTGAGCCAGTTGGACTGAGTTCGATTCCAGGCGAAAACCGTTAAGTCTCCGCCTTTCACAATTTCCAGGTACCAACATGGTTCTTCAGGATCGAACGGTAGCGGACAGGGATAAATTGGGCCTCGGCAATGAGAAGGAATCGGGACCGGGATGTATTGTCTCCTGGGCGTTGTGCAACCGCGATCTGGACCGATTGAGCCGCCAGCTGACTCTCGACTTTCTAGCGCTTACTAACATAAGGAGACAATTAGTCAGGGGGTGCAGTCAATAATAACACTAAATAAGAAAAACTTATTTATTACTAGTGCCGACGTTTCGGCCTACGTTGTAGGCCATCTTCAGGGCTAATAAAGAAAAAGAGAAAGCGACTATAAAAAAAAAAACAGTGCAGTAACAAGAAAGAATTTGGTGTTATTTTTGACTGCACCCCCTGACTAATTGTACCCTTCATCAGATCTTCCAGTCAAGTATTTTCCTCTCTAGCTTACTAATATAGATCTGTTAGTGCCAAGTTTGTAGTTCGAATATAACTTCGTTACTGCATCGATTGTCTTATTATATTGTTTATCGATTGTCTTTTTATATTCTATATCGATTGTCTTTTTATATTATACATAGATTGTTTTATAATATTCTATATCGATTCATTGCAGACACCTCTCATTGCCTTAATGAAATATTTGTATACTCTCCTGTTTGAAAGGAAGTGTTTCGGATCATACAACAGATTAGTTGAGATTCATTTAGATTTAGCTGGGCTCATTATCAATATTAATCACATTTATTAAGAAGTCAGTTCCGCTGGTTAATTTTCTTTATTAAGTCGGTATCGTTTCTAGTTTTGTCACAACAAGTTTTAATTTTTCATTCGTTTCCTTTTTAATATTCTCGAAAATGAAAATAAAGAGATAATTATATTTCGGTAATCATTTCATATAAAATAAACGATCCTTTCGAAGCACAGATGATATATATTTGTTGAAATATTCATTTCTTGAAAAAATGATTATCTAAACGTACACATTTCCCACAATTACACACGTTATCCCATACTCGCGATAGTTGTACCACAAACCTCACAATTTGTATTTTTGGAGAATATTAAAAATGAACGAATGAAAAGTAAAAACTGTGACTCAACTCGAATCAACAACCTGTGGAATTGATACTTTGTGACTCAACTCGAAGCGACAACCTGCGGAATTGATACTTTTTGACTCAACTCGAAGCGACAACCTGCGGGATTGATACTTTTTGACTCAACTCGAAGCGACAACCTGCCGAATTGATACTTTCATTAATATTAATAATACTTTTAATGAATTATTCTTAGTTGAAAATAATAGGCCATTGTGTAATAATCAACATTGTTATATTTCTAAGTAAAAGTTACGGTTCGACTGGAATACATTATCTATTGAGGAGTGTATTGAGTGTTGCCGCAGATATTGATGGTGACTGCGACATTGAGGAGTGTATTGAGTGTTGCCGCAGATATTGAGAGGTGACTGCGACAAGATCCGCGAGGTAAGATCACTTTCAGTTTCGGTCCCGATGTATGACGTACCCCGAGAAGTTATGGGGTCGCCACCTTGTGACGTAATCGGGACGGTCGCCTCTTTAGTCTTAGGTTCCCTCCCATCGATGTATTCATCCGCTGACCTCATCCGCCCAACTCCGATATTAAACATGGCTACGATTGGATCCATCTCGCTACTGACTCAGTAGCTCATTCCTGATTTCATGATGATCGATAAAATACCTTTAGGCCAATGAGAAAAATGATGTCTAGTGATCTATTTCTAGGAGTTTTTTAAAAGTAAAATGTTTAACTACTTGGAGGATACAGGAGTTCTATCTACATATGTCTCATTTATAAATGCCACGATTTCAAGTTCCCCCTTACCTCCTTTTTATTAGCCAACATAAAAGAAAGAAAATAATTGTTCCGATGAAAGAACGCAAAGAAAGAACAGAGTGATTATTTATCTTTCTTTTCATACATATTAGAAAGAAATATTATTCACATGTGGTCACCGAAGCTAACTAAGTACCTGGCACCATCCGCCATGGCAGCCTCCTTCACTTGGTTCTCATCTCTTCCCTCTATTCCAGCGACTCCTCGGACGATTTTTCTGAAGTGTCCCATCCAAAAGTCGTTTGGGCCATCGTCCCTCCTCGAGGCGTGGGTCTCTTCGGTCATATTGCTTCGGTTGTGTGAAGGATGTTGTTCATTTGTTTTACGTTCTCGTTTATTATAATACTCGAAAATTGTTGAAGCCTAAATGACCGAGGAATAAAGCTTTCAATGGTCCATTTACATTCTTCAATAAATGAAACCCTTCACGAGTTTTAGTGACCAAATTCGCTAGGTATGGTAGGAATCAATTTAGTTCAAAAATAATTTTATTTTCAGTTATTAATTGGGTATTTTTTAGGTGTAGTACATTGCTATGTATTGTTAGGTATGTATTACATTGCTATATATTGTTAGGTATGTATTACATTGCTATATATTTTTAGGTATGTATTACATTGCTAAATTATTAATTCCCTACAACGTTTATTTCATCATTTAATTGCAAAATTTCCACAATCAATCTTTGGATTGAAAGCAAAGTATTAACGAAATAAGGAGGGAGATGGAAAATTTTCGTTTGAGGTCATTTTATGGAATCTGTGAACTTGACTTTGAATAAAGAGCAATAACTAGGGTTCCTTAGTTCAATCACGATGAGAATAATTTCAAACAAAGAGTTTAGGATTTGGTGAAATTGTTCATATAATAAAAGGGATTATAGAAATTGAGACAATTTCCTTGACTTTACTTTTCTATTATATCCGAATACTTTCCTCTCGTAAACCTCGTCCTATCAAAGACTCCCCTGTCCATTATGACAGATATCTTGGTACTATAACTAGATATCCACTATCCACATATCCATTATCAATTAGACTTTTCTTGGCCTCACTCTCCTTGTTTCATCAATTTTAGCAGATTTTTCAATATTTCTTCAGATATTTTCGGAATGGCTACTATACTCCTTGGAATGGCTACTATACTCCTTGGAATGGCTACTATACTCCTTGGAATGGCTACTATACTCCTTGGAATGGCTACTATACTCCTTGGAATGGCTACTATACTCCTTGGAATGGCTACTATACTCCTTGGAATGGCTACTATACTCCTTGGAATGGCTACTATACTCCTTGGAATGGCTACTATACTCCTTGTATTTTTCTCAATACGTTTCTCAATGCTTGTTTTGTACTTCCGCCTCTTATTTTATTGTTCCATTTTCGGCTTAAAAGGTGATGGAGTTATGTTTTTCCATTCAGATGCCGGTTAATTATTAATATAGTCCCGCAGAATGACATCCTAAGGAGGTTTCCAATCTAAGAGCCGTATTCTGCGAAGAGAAACCAGGCAGTGTGGTCGCAAGATCTAAGCCCCTACTTGTAAATACTAGTTTCAAAGAAGATTGGAACAATTTAAAATCCTTAGAACGCGTTGAAAAATTGGTATATATAGAGAATTAATGATATTTTAATTGAGTGATTATCGAATAATTAATTTTATTTCGACAAAAGTAGTTAAAATTTAACGAAAAGTAGTCGTTTCAAAATGGAAATTTAGTTCACATTTATTTATATTTTCCAACTATACTTTACATTTCATTTGCGAGTCAAAAAAGGGTTTGTTAATGTAAGTGCTTTCCATTCCAATTATTAATTTGAAATTATTAAATTATGAAATTAAATTATTAATTACGCAACATTGTGTATTTTATAAATTTCTCGGAAGATATAAATAAAATTTTAATTTTCGAGTTGATGGATATTTTTCTCTTATTTTCTGGTGCCTTATCCGTTTCGGACGTTGGCTATTAGCATATTGGCCTTTAACAAATAGTTTTTAATTTGTTTAGTAGATAATGAATTTATAAAAAATAAAATCACACATGAATATATAAATTTTATCATAATGTTTAATTGTTCAAATATTTTTCTCTGTAACCGTATCCTCAATAGAATGCTGTGTTATGAAATAGAAAGGAATCCGAGCTATGAGCGCGGAGCAATCCTTCTACTAGGATAAAGGACACGGCAGCAGCTTCGAAGCTCCAGCAATCCTTCGACTAGGATAAAGGACACGGCAGCAGCTCCCAAGCTCCAGCAATCCTTCAACTGGGGTAAAGGACACGGCAGCAGCTCCCAAGCTCCAACATCCAACACGATCCAGCCTATTTCGAAAGAGCCCTACCTCTGAGTAAATCTTTATTTATTTCCTCACAGGGCTGTTTTGTTTGCTTCGGGAGCTGCAGGCTGCTTTAGTTTATGTTGAAGTATATTTGTGTTTAACGAGTCGTCTCATCTCTTGAGTCCAAACATATAGTTTAACCATGGGCTAAATTATAAAATACAAATTGTTCAAATTTCAGAAATTTTAACAATTATTTATGCATGAACTAAAACGATTGAATAGACGAACAAGTGAAAGCGTCGAGGCGGGCTGAGTCGAGTTGGATCACAGTCGAGTTGGATCACAGCTAACTCGGACTAGCTATTGAAGGGTACTACGTCTTATTTAAGGGAAAAATAATATGTGTCGGATACTAATTAGGGTTTAAGTTTAGTTTAATTATTTGGATTTGAGAACTAATTACTATTTAACATAAATTTACAATCGAGGAACCATGGTTGCCTGCTGCGAGCTACGGGCCCGTGAGGTTGGCTTCAAATCCGACGAAAGTTATTTAGTCGGATACTACGAGTTACTTTTATCTGGATGAAGAACACATCACAAGGCTGCATATCTAGGACAGGGTTGAGGAAATCAAATTAAATTATTGATAAATTTGTTTTAATGAATGGCTATCGGGTGTTAGTAAAATCAACCCATAAGTGAGTTATTATTGGATGGCACTGCAAGTGCTAGTTTTTGGTTGATTGGTGTATCTTAATCGAATCTGCCGATAAAACATTTAAAAGTACAAATGAGTCGATTATGAATTTCATAGATAAAAACTGAAGAGATAAAAGTGAAGCTGCCAGATAAAAGAGATGGCACGTCCGTTGGACCGGTTCGCGACGACCTTCTCACCACCGCGACCGTTAGGCAGTGCTGTACCGTGGCCTTGGTGGGCCATGCTTCGGGAGACCTGGATCTGTAATCATCATTCTGAGGTAATCACTGTATCATAAAGTTAAATCGGCATTGTGACAGTCTCCAGTGTAATCAAAACATATATCTCCAAGTCTTTAAGGTCATTTTTGTGTAATTGGAAATGAGTTAACAGCCAAACTAGTTGAAATAGCTGCTACTAGCGACCTTAACCGCACTCTATAAACCATTCGCATAAATCGAAGAATGAGAAAATGAAATGTACAAATAAAATATCAGTTTTTGAGGTTGCAGTATAATAATAGTCTTATTCAATTACGTTCTTTAATTTACTTCGTTTGTTTTTATACAATAATTTTAACATGTCATTGAGTTTTGATATCTGATAATTCGCTATAGAGCCTTTTGCTTCATTATGAGACAGTGTCCAGATACTAAGCCTTCAAAAATGAGAAGTTGACAACATTTTAATGAAATACTAAGAAGAACTGTGTAACTACGTTGCAATAAAAGCTTTAATTTCGACAAGATCGGAAAATTGTAGATATCTTTCTTCCTAAATACTTGATTGGATCTGGATAATGTGTATTCGTTTTCACACCATTATCAGTCCGCCATCATCACCGAGCCTGATCCTTCTGCAGCGACTGCTATATCCGGGCGATGGATAAATTTTCTCATAAATCGCACTCGTCTCTCTTACAACACCTTCATTAGAGTTTTCAGTCATTATGCAAACAAACATAAATTTCGCTTTGACGGCTTAATATTTTGCAGCTTTTTAAATCTCTCCAAACCATCGTATTATTTCTCGTTACTAAACTGCATATTTTTCGCAAATGTTGAATGCTTATTTAAAATGTTGGTAATTTCAGCTGTAAATTTTTCTTTTATTTACTTTTCATTAGATTAATTTAGTAAACCATTTTCATCGTCCATTATTTGCCTTTGACATGAGCTAACGTCGGACGAAGGTTGGTCGGTCGCCCATCCCACTCATGGTAACTAGTTTGTTTATATTACATTTGATAATATTTATTATCTAACAATCAATAGTGTTTGCTTTGCTTATAATTTATACTTTGTAGGTCCGTTACGCAGGGTACCGATACGAATATTATATTTACAAATATATTTAATACAATATTAAAATAGCAGATGTCCTGTGATTTACGTTGGTGTGTTGAACCATCCTCGGAAGGACACGCTCGGACAGACAAAGGAAATCCATATACAATATATATCTATCAACTGTGGAGCCATTGTATGAAGAAGGCAGCCAAGTAGGCGGGAGTCTTCATTTGAATTTAGCTGAGCTGTAAAATGGAAAATAATGTTACGGTCAGAGCCGGAAGGAGAACCGGCTGAGAGGATTAGGCAAACAATGGGATTAAGCCGGAAGGGATCAAAGGTAGTCTAGACTCATCGGGATCTGCGTGGAATATTCTAGGTGCCCCCCACCCCAATCTCCCTTGCCTATATAAAAAGGCGAGCTGTTTTGGCCGCGCAGTCAGTAATAAGCAGTGAAGTAATAAGCAGTGAAGTAATAAGCCAGTGAGTAGCAGTCGTTAACTAGTGATAGTGCGTGAGTTACAGTGAGTTAGTATCAGTCTGTAATAAGTGCTTAGTGAGCAACAGTGACAATTAGTGGCCGGGTAATAAGTGTAATAAACTGTGTGGCAGTTTGTCATATTTGGAGAGTCTTACGGTCGGTGGACTTTAGTTAGCGAACTGTAAGTGTTAATTTGTAATTGTAAACTATAGTGTAATATTATTGTATTTGTACACATTTATATATAAATAGTTTAGTTATTTAGTATTACCAATATCTTATATTATTTGTATATTATTTTAGAAATAGATAACATTTAGTAGAATATTGTTATTGTAAATTGATATTAGTTTAATAATTTAGTTGTTTTTAATAATCTCATTGTATTCTTTCTAATTTGTTAATAAATATTAGATTCTTGAATTAAGTAATAGTTTAGTCCATTTTACACCCAGTAGCCCGTAACAAATTGGTGTCAGAAGTGGGATCTTGTGAAATTGTTATTTTGTCTTGCATTTTTGTAATTATTGGGCTACTGTATGAAAAATGGCTTCTCAAAGTGTTAAATTGATGGATTTAAAAGTTGCGGATTTAAAACGGGAATTAGAAGAACGTGATCTGGATTCTTCCGGAAATAAAAGTGTACTGCAACATCGCTTGCGTCAATTTTTTGTAGAGTTAGGGGAAAATCCAGATGACGTTCTGTTTGAAACTGATTTAAGCAAGTTGTCTGCGACTTTAAGCAATGTAGATAATAAGCTAGGTAATTTACAAAATGAGTTAAGCACTGTTAAAAATGAACTAGGCAATGTGGAAAATAGGCTAGAGTCTAAATTAGGCACATTAGAAACTAAGTTAATGGAAAATGTAGATAATAAAGTAGCTGATGTAGAATCTAGGTTAGGAGAAAAATTTAATTCAATTGAAAGCAAACTTAGGCAAAGAGTGGAAGCTATAGAGAGACTTATGAGCAACCCACCGACGAACAACACCGACCGTTTCCCCGAGGCCAGTCTTCATAAAACCATTCTGCCCACCAATAATGGGACGCCACCAGCTCACAACACCATTCCAGTATTCGACGGAAAGACGCCGTGGGAGGACTACATGACTCTCTTCGAGACAGCGGCTTCGATCCACGGGTGGTCACAGGAGACCCAAGCTTCAGCGTTGTGTCTGGCCCTGCGTGGAGACGCCTTGGGAGTACTGCAGGGGATACCCATGTCGGAGCGGTCCAACTACGGGGAGCTGATCAGAAGACTGGAGATGCGTTTCGGCCACCGCCACATGGACCAGCTGTATCGCTCACAGCTGAGAAGCAGGGTCCAGAAGACAAACGAGACTTTACAGGAATTTGAAGCGGATATTGCCCGGCTGGTGAGGAACGCCTACCCATCGGTCACCGACGAAGTCTACGAAAGCTTGGCTGTCGACAAATTCCTGGATGGACTTCGGGACCCAGAGACACAACAAGCAGTGAAGCTCGCCCGGCCGAAAACTTTGCATTATCCCAGGCCATGGAGTTCGAGGCTGTTAGACAGTCCGTACGGGGCCATGCGCGAGTTAGAGCAGCAGAAGCGGAGCCTAATGTGGTCCCTAGCATCGAAGACATAGTAACTAAAGTTTTGGAGGCTCTCAGGACCCGTAAGAAGGAGATACGCTGTTGGAGCTGCGGCCAACTGGGACACCCTAGAAGCAAGTGTCCATCGAAGAAGCAAGAAAAGCCACAGGAAAACTAAGTAGGGTTGATGGGAAGGGGCAACTGTCAACCCGTAACGTCAAAGGCCCCAGGAAGGCCATCAGAGTTGCGTCAATAGGAAGCAGAACGAACAGTTTCTACGTTGATGGGATGGTGAACGGGCAGCTGCGAAGTCTGCTAATAGATACCGGCGCAACCATGACAATCTTGAACTCGAAAACACTTCCAGCTGAGAAGATCTTACCAACAACTTGGGCATTACGGACTGCCACGGGACAGCCAGCCAAGGTCACGGGGAGACAGTTGCCACCTTCATCATCGGGGGTCAACATCTGAAGCACTGCGCTCTCGTGGCAGAAATCGATGAAGATGTCATATTGGGCATGGACTTCATGATCGCATACGGGATCAAGCTGGACATGTCGAAAGGTGTGTTGACGATGGGAGACGAGGAAGTCATCCTTCGGCAGGGAAAGGATCTGTATGCACGAGTGCTCTTACTAGAAGACACCACTTTACCTGCACAGAGCCAAATCGTGACGCATGGGACGGTCGAAGGACATCTACCAGAGGGTCAATGTGTACTACTGGAACCCGGAACGCACGAAGAACAAGAGATCGGACGCGGCGTACTGGTTGCTAGGTCTCTCATCAAGGCCGGACGGACCACTCCAATCCGGCTAATGAACCTGAACAGCTTCCCGGTAACGCTGAAGAAAGGAACACCGGTCGGGGAGTGTACAACCGCTACCTCAGTGGTTCGTCAGCTGCAACGTCGTCCCACCGAGCTCCGAGGACTGCCAGAAGAACTAAAAGGATTTGTTAACGAGTCATGCCGCGACCTTTCACCTGAACAGAGCGAGGAAGTGAAGAACATGATTATCCGATGGCATGACGTCTTCGAGATCGGACCAGGACCACGGGGCAGAACGGATATCGTCCAGCACAGGATTGACACCGGGGATGCGAAGCCCATCTGACAGGTCCCGCGGAGGCTGCCGTTAGCCAAACGGGAGGACGCCGAGAAGATCATAAAGGAGATGGCGGCTGATGGTGTCATTGAGCCTTCGAGTAGCCCCTGGATGTCTCCTGTCGTATTGGTGAAGAAGAAAGACGGCACAACGAGGTTCTGCGTAGACTACCGTCTTCTGAACAACGTCACCAAGAAGGACAGTTATCCGCTTCCCAGGATTGACGATACGCTGGACACCCTGGAGGGGTGTAAACTCTTCTCTACCTTGGATCTCCGCAGTGGATATTGGCAGGTTGGATTGGCACCTGAAGATAAAGAGAAAACGGCGTTTTCAATTGGCACTGGGCTCTGGCAGTTTACAGTAATGCCGTTCGGGCTTTGCAATGCTCCTGCCACATTCGAGAGGCTGATGGAAAATGTGTTAAGAGGTCTCTCTTGGGAGGTATGCCTGGTGTACCTAGATGACATCATTGTGCTGGGAAAGTCCTTCGCTCACCATCTGAAGAATCTGGAGAAGGTCTTCGAACGACTGCGTGCAGCGAACCTTAAGTTGAACCCGAAGAAGTGTAATCTCTTCCGAAGGCAAGTCAACTACCTGGGGCATATTGTGTCAGACAACGGAGTTGCTGTCGACCCAGAGAAGGTAGAAGCGATCACCGACTGGCCGGTACCTCGAGATAAGCACCAGGTGAGAAGTTTTCTCGGGCTCTGCACCTATTACCGGAGGTACGTGAAAGGATTTGCTAACATCGCAAAACCGCTTACCAGGCTTACCGAGGAGAAAAGGACTTTCCATTGGGATCACGAGTGTCAAGCATCCTTCGAGGAGCTGAAGAGCAAATTGAGTAGTGCTCCTATTCTGAGCTATCCACGTCCTGAGGGCAAGTTAATTCTAGACACAGATGCCAGCAACATCGCTATTGGAAGCGTTCTCTCTCAGATCCAAGATGGAAAAGAAAGGGTCATTGGATATTTCAGCAAAGCACTCTCAGCTCCGGAACGCAACTACTGTGTCACAAGGAAAGAGCTTCTGGCAGTAGTAAAGTCCATAGAGCATTTTCATAAATACCTATACGGAAGAAGGTTCCTGCTGAGGACGGACCACGCGGCTCTAATGTGGCTGCTGCGATTCAAGTCACCTGAGGGACAAGTGGCGAGGTGGATTGAGCGCCTTCAAGAGTATGACTTTGAATCTGCTCATCGTTCTGGAACGAGCCACAGGAATGCGGATGCACTGTCAAGAAGACCTTGTGAAGAAGGCTGCAAGCATTGTTCTCGACAAGAAGAGAAGCAGGCAGCGGTATTGAGGACTACAGTTGTCATCGACAGTTGGCAAGATGCAGAGGTGTCAAAGGAACAGGACGAGGACCCGGACTTAAAACAAATAAAGGAATGGAAAATATCGGGGCGAGGAAGACCGGCCTGGCAGGATGTGGCTCCAATGTCGAAGAATGTAAAAACGTACTGGGCCCAATGGAACTCCATTGTAGTGGACAACGGGCTGCTGAAACGGGCATTGGAGAACGCGGAAGGAGATCAGCGTAGGCTACAGCTCATCGTTCCAAGGAATAAAGTGCCCGAAGTGCTTAGAGAACTACATGACGGTGTAACTGGCGGCCATCTTGGAGTTCACCGGACATTGGAAAAAGTTCGTGAACGCTTTTACTGGGCAAACCTTAAGGACGATGTGTTGGACTGGTGCAGGCGTTGTGCGACTTGTGCGGCTTCTAACGGACCAACAAGAAGAAAGAGGGCCCCTATGAAGAAGTACAACGTGGGAGCACCGTTCGAGAGGATAGCGATCGACATCGCTGGCCCTTTCCCTGTGACGGACGAAGGTAACCGATATATTCTCGTGGCCATGGACTATTTTTCTAAGTGGGTGGAAGCGTATGCCCTTCCGAATCAAGAGGCAGTCACGGTTGCAGACGTACTTGTGAAGCACCTCGTCAGCCGGTTTGGAGTACCCATGGAACTTCACGCTGACCAGGGAAGAAACTTTGAGTCTGCAGTCTTCTCCGGGATGTGCGAAGCACTGGGAATACGGAAAACCAGGACGACACCTCTTCACCCTCAATCGGATGGCATGGTGGAGCGCATGAACAGGACAATGGGTCGATATTTGTCTAAAGTGGTTTCCGACCATCAGCGAGACTGGGACCAGTATCTTCACTTGTTCTTGTTAGCCTACCGGAGTTCAGTCCATGAAGCAACGGGGCAGACCCCCGCAAATGTGGTCTTCGGCCGAGAACTTCGTTTGCCTTGTGATCTGAAATTCGGGTTCAAGCCAGACGAGGAAGTTAACGGAGAGGAATACGTCACGAATCTACGGAAGCGGATGGATAATATCCACGAGAAGGTTCGTGCAAACATCCAGGGAGCCTGTGACAGAATGAAGGAGCGTTACGACATCAGGGCAGAGAAAGGTGGATTCCAACCTGGAGATTTGGTCTGGCTACATGATCCTCGAAGAAGGCGAGGCTACTCACCTAAACTTCAGAACTCCTGGGATGGCCCGTTTGAGATCATCAATAGGATAAACGACGTCATCTATAGGATCAGGAAGCAGCCAAAAGGAAAACCCAGGGTAGTCCATTTTAATAGACTGGCCCCATACAAAGGAGACCATGGCCCGACAAAAGACCAGCAAGTCAGGTATCTCAACAACGTGGAGACCAGTAAGGTATCAGTTGCACAACCTAAGGTACAAGGTTCCCGTGGAATAACTCAGACAGTATACAGAGATATCTTCTCGTTACCCGCGGACTATTCTCTGGCCCATTGTGTCGCCGAAGATCTGAGGACTTCCCGAGGCATTGCAACGGTCTTCAGGAAGAAGTTTGCTGGAACTGAGGAACTGGAACGCCAAGGACCAAGCGTCGGGAAAGCACTCCACCATACGCACGAAGGACGACACCTGTTCTACTTAGTTACCAAGTGTGCTACTGATCAGAAGCCCACATATGACGCACTGCGGCGAAGCCTCGACGACTTGCGGAGTAAGCTTCTGAGACTGCGTGTCACCAAGCTCGCGATCCCTAAGTTGGGCTGTGGATATGACGGCCTGGAGTGGAAGGTTGTTAGGAACATGCTTGAACAGACATACGCCAGCTCTGGAGTCGCCATATTGGTGTGCACGTTCAACCCCTGGAAAGGAAATGCGTCTCCATCGAGGGAAGCTCATAACCGCCCGATTTCTCCGGACTATGCTCTGGGGCAGAGCACTTTTAAGGAGGGGGCAGTGTTACGGTCAGAGCCGGAAGGAGAACCGGCTGAGAGGATTAGGCAAACAATGGGATTAAGCCGGAAGGGATCAAAGGTAGTCTAGACTCATCGGGATCTGCGTGGAATATTCTAGGTGCCCCCCACCCCAATCTCCCTTGCCTATATAAAAAGGCGAGCTGTTTTGGCCGCGCAGTCAGTAATAAGCAGTGAAGTAATAAGCAGTGAAGTAATAAGCCAGTGAGTAGCAGTCGTTAACTAGTGATAGTGCGTGAGTTACAGTGAGTTAGTATCAGTCTGTAATAAGTGCTTAGTGAGCAACAGTGACAATTAGTGGCCGGGTAATAAGTGTAATAAACTGTGTGGCAGTTTGTCATATTTGGAGAGTCTTACGGTCGGTGGACTTTAGTTAGCGAACTGTAAGTGTTAATTTGTAATTGTAAACTATAGTGTAATATTATTGTATTTGTACACATTTATATATAAATAGTTTAGTTATTTAGTATTACCAATATCTTATATTATTTGTATATTATTTTAGAAATAGATAACATTTAGTAGAATATTGTTATTGTAAATTGATATTAGTTTAATAATTTAGTTGTTTTTAATAATCTCATTGTATTCTTTCTAATTTGTTAATAAATATTAGATTCTTGAATTAAGTAATAGTTTAGTCCATTTTACACCCAGTAGCCCGTAACAATAATATTTTCGACGACCTGCGCATTCGAGTGAATGTGAGTACTATGTGCCAGTACAGAGATTTGTTTTTCACATCAATGTCTTGTACATCAATGTCTTGTACATCAATATCTTGAAAATCAATATCTTGCAACTCAATGTTTATATGTGTATATCGTATGGTTTCATATGGTATTTATAGTATGGTTTCATATGGTGTATATAGTATGGTTTCATATGGTGTATATAGTATGGTTTCATATGGTTTATATAGTATGGCTAATCAAAAGAATCTATACCTCAATCGCAGCGCTGCCAGCCGGATCCAATGTAAATACGCTGAGGTTATTCACAACAATAAAAAAAAAACCTAAATCATCCTCAAACCCACTTGAGTAATCACGATTTTTTTTTAAAAATAGGCCCAACCGTCTTATAATAGTTCAGTGACGTATATACGACTTGAACTAAACTCAGAAAGAAATATTTATCCTTGATGGAAAAAATTACCCATTTTAAAACATTTGTTTTAATTGTTATTAACGCGTGTAAATTGGGCTACATGTGTAATGTTTCCAATAAAGACGGGAACATTATGGGAATCTGCTCCCTCGTGACCTATTCGTGATCATTAACATTTAGTTTTTACATACCGCAGATATTACATAAGGTTTAGTTCTTACATAGCACACGTATTACACAACGCTAGTGCGCAGCCGCCCATCCTTCGCTGGGTTTTGAGGAACGAGTGCAAATTTGTAACACTTGAGCTACTTTAATTAATGAGTTTAAAATTATATCCAATCAATAAACTAGAGCCAAAACTCAAAATGAAACATTAAATTTTTATTATAATGCAAATGGAAAAAACCACAAGCAGAGCCTTATGTTTCAAATCTGGTGTAAAATACAAACACTTATACAAACAGTCGACGTTTCGCCCATTCAGGCATTATCAAGACAAAGTGATATCAACCTGCTTTTCAGTTTTGGGTTGAACGTCTTGGGGTGGAGGTGCGGTCCCGGATTATGAGCCTTTTTGAGCGATTATTCGTTGGGATGTATTGCACTTCTGTTTTGAGATGTGAGTGAACTTACTTTTTATTGTGTCTTGATAATGCCTGAATGGGCGAAACGTCGACTGTTTGTATAAGTGTTTGTATTTTACACCAGATTTGAAACATAAGGCTCTGCTTGTGGTTTTTTCCATTTGCATTATAATTATATCCAATAAACATCCATAAAAAATGGAAAGATTTTTTCCAATTACAAAATATAAATCCATTTATCTCCCGTAAATTAGTACTTAACAACTTTTCTTTCAATATTCCTGTATAATATTTTGCGATTTTTCCCTGACAAAAGAAATTGTTTGATCTCCATCCTTCGGACGAAGCACAATTACCGTAGATTACAGATTCCCTACGTTGTAGCTAATGCCAGTGATTTCTTGTAACAAGTAACCGCTAACTTGATAACTTTCACTTGTCCTTATCAACTACTGCACAACGACCAGTTGATCTATTTATACCTTATCTTCCCTTAACTTGCTTGGAAAGTAGCCATGAAGCCACGTGGTTGTATCTCAACTCTTCCCTTACTTTGCTTGGAAAGTAGCCATGAAGCCACGTGGTTGTATCTCAACTCTTCCCTTACCTTGCTTGGAAAGTAGCCATGAAGCCACGTGGTTGTATCTCAACTCTTCCCTTACCTTGCTTGGAAAGTAGCCATGAAGCCATGTGGTTGAATCTCATCTCTTCCCTTACCTTGCTTGGAAAATAGCCATGAAGCCATGTGGTTGTATCTCAACTCTTCTCTTACCTTGCTTGGAAAGTAGCCATGAAGCCATGTGGTTGTATCTCAACTCTTCTCTTACCTTGCTTGGAAAGTAGCCATGAAGCCATGTGGTTGTATCTGAACTCAATAAGTCTCCTTTATATCTTTACATTTTATATAATGTTGATAATGTGAGATATATTAATAGTATATTAACATGTTGAGATTTTTTTGTGATTTGGCTAAGATAATCCTATTAGCTTTAAATTGCACAAAATTAAAATTGTGTATGGAATAAACATAGGAATTCCTCGGTTTATTGACTGGCATGATGTCAGTATGGAAAATGCCAGCAAGTATTCTTCTCTCATATAGTGTTAGTGAACAGTACTGCTGTAATAGGCGTTTATTGGCTGCTATGTTGCATTCACAGAATATCCTCTTGTATTAAAGATAGACCCGAGGTCCTCAGAAGAAGATCCTCCCGTTGATGAAGAGGTCTCTCAAGAAATGCCAAGGAGAAGGTGCCCGTCACCTATCACGACCTCTCTCAGCTGTTGCTCTCACTATCGGTACCTGTACCTGTACGAGAGCACCGTTTAATAGCTTGGTTTATCTTGGATATAAGGATCTCCCAGATATGTAGGGATATCTAGATCTATCCTGGATGTAAGGATCCGCCTCAGTTTAATTTGCTGCCACTATCCATTCAAATTTCTGAAACACAAACTATATTCTTAATTTTGAAGACTATTATTTGACCTTATATATATATATATATAACTTAAATACTTCACTACGAAAAGCATAAAAAAAAGAAGGTTAAGGGACAAATAACACACTTGAAGGCTGGTTAAACACTAACTTTATTCGTCTTATAATCCTCTATATATAGTATTTACAATGTTTGTTTACAATAGTTTGGCTCTATTGTATATATATATTATATATACAATAGTTTGGCTCTATTGTATATATTGTATTCTCTTATATTCTCTTATATAAGAGAATATTTCTTGCATATCAAGAAAATGCTCTTATATAAGAAGAACTATAAACAGTTCTATCAATATTTATAGAATTTTCTTGGCCTCCACCGGGAACATTTTCTTCCTCTTATTTTCTTAATTGTTCACTTTCTTCATGTTGTAAGACATTAGCCATTTTCTTTAACGTGAGTCGATTGAACAACCTGCAATCTCTACAAAAATATTGAAAAAGTAATCCAAATAACTAGTTGCATTCGCTTGTTTTAGAAACTTCACCCCGCACTTAACTAAACCGGCTGTAGTAAACTACCGCGCCACGACTATCTGGCATTTCGGCCGCTAGGGGACATAATGATAAAAGTGCGTGTGTATATAAACATATATATTTACACATAAGCGTAATAATCCATTGCTGGACTCGATACCAGCTGGCGGCGAGAGAAGACATCCTGAGGAGACAATGGACAGAAGACGGTCGGAGGGTGGATTTGATTAGACAGGAGAGGTATTGTTGACGAGAAGGAAGGCCACTTATTGCCACTGCGCGAGACAATAACCCGGTCCGCTTCGACCCTCCTCCTCCTCACAAGATTCATTGTCCTTCCTCAGATTGACTTGGGCTAATTAAGGAGGCGAGGTCGCCACTTCCATCTCCTCAGGGTCCGAATGTTCGCAGTATCATTATCAGTAGTAATATCCCTAGGACATCGACAATATACGAGATTTTATGACAAATTTCTCAAAGTCGTTCCTTAGCAACAGCTTGGGCCTGTTACCATGAAACGAGCTTGAGAAATTTGTCATAAAATTATGAGGCATTTGTCAATGTCCAAGGGATATTCGGCGGAAAATTTTTTGAAAAAAAATGTATAACTCAACACCACGAAACATTTATTTATTTATTAAAAGTACAGGTTAACAGGTTATTAAAAAACGGGTCAATCACAATGTTATAGTCATTATAGTACTTTTCTTGCAAAAGTTCGCACAAAACATTCTACATTGTCTTCACCATTGCTTATTTAAATTCGGTCCCGTCTTTCTTTCTCATATTGACCACCAAATGTTTTAGTATCAACGCCAATTCTTCTAAGCTTCTATGATCATTTAATTCATTTTTTCGTTCGCAGCGAAATTTCATAAATATTCCCCAAATATATTTGTGGCTGTAGGTTGTATTTCTGGGAAATTTTTCTTTGATTAGCGCATTTATACTTCGAACATTCGCATTGCCAAAATATTTAAATTTATTTTGAATGAAGTGGTCAAACTCAACACGTGTTGTCATAGTGATTGATAATTGCACTGAATGCAATTATCGGTGTAATATTGACATGATTGGGTAAAATTGTTTCATATGACACACAATGACAAAATTTGATTGGGTGTTGGAACTGTCAGTAATATTACCGTGTTGGCAATATTATCCAGCGCTGTTCAGACCTGAGGCTCAGCTCACGGCCTCTAGCAACAGTTTAGTGTCGCGACAGTTCACATGAGAGTCCCGTTTCACTTTGTTTAATTTAAAAAAATAATATTATTATAGGTGAAAACAAACGCAAAGTCTCTTCCAAAATATAAAGACGAGGTATTGTTGGGACATATTCATAGAGATGAGATTAGGGAAAGACAACCCAGAACATGCGCGACATGGATGATCCTTCCAAAGACCCAGAAGGGCATACGATCTCCCGAGCATTACAATCCAATAATCACTTCACGACACCAATCCTCAACAGATCTACAAAGTTTATTATCATCATCATCATCATCTTCACTGGCAGTACAACACGGTACGGCTTTAGTAGTAGTTTAAAATCAGAAATATTCTATTGAGATTGAACAGACCAATGGCTACACAACCAACATTGTGACAAAGACAACCCAAGCAGTTGTGCCGAACCATTGGACTTCAAGTCCTCCTCCGCACTAGTTGGATATAAGATTTTTTACAACCGCGCACAAAAACTAATTTATTTTTCCAATTTATTTATTTCCAATGTACCAATAAAGGTGTTATCATGAACGTATGATATATACTTGTTACGTAAACAGCTTTAGATATATGAAACATATTTGTAACGAAAATTCATACTTTAAATATGTATATTAATACATTTGGGTAGATTGAATTGATTACGTGCTTGACGCGGAGGTGGTTATGAAACGATAGTAGACCATTTAATCGATTAGATTCGATAATGCTGTCTTATTGTAGACCAGATAGCGATTACGTCACTCCCTAGGCCGCAAACCTGAGTGATCTCATCGACCGTTTGCTCTCTCATAATTGATACAACACTATCATAAACATACATATACATACAACACAGACATACATATGCATAAACAAGTAAAACTAAAATAAAATGATATGATAAAATTGTATGATGGTCTGGTGAGAGATAAAGTTGTCTATATTGAAACACATAGTCATCGAGACTTACATCGCCATCAGTTTGAAGATGACTAATGTTAATCCGATATTGAGTGATAATAGTTGACGTTATATTATAAAAGAAAGAAAATGGTCCGGATGGAGGTCAATAAATTTCTGTTATATAGGGAAAAATGTTTATTAAACATCCCTTAATTATTAATTGTTTAATAAACACTTCTCCCTACTTTGGAGAAATTTCTTCAACTCCACCCGGAACATTTTCGTTTGCTCAATTAATCCAATAGATTAGGCCTTATTTTTTATTTATTTTTTTATACATGAATTCATTTAGAATGTATTCCACGGATTTTCTATTTTCCATAATTTAATATTGCTTAAAAGAGTTGATATAAAAGTGGAAGGGGCCATGTGTTTATTTGTTTAAATGAATTCAACATAAGAGTAATTGATCAAGAAAAGAATAATTATTCTTTTAAATGCTGTAAGAAATTATGTTCTTTCATCAAAAAAGATATTATATTAAAGTGGATCTATAGATCTATAGAGTGAGAGAGTGAGAGAGTGAGAGACGTTCTTCTTTATTTGGTTAGTCTTCTTTTACGGTTATGTTTCTGCTCTGCAGTCATGTGAATTCGTCTTATAGCTAAAGAAAGAAATGGCCCTTATTGCGTGGATCCAAAAGTTGGCCACTCGGGCGGGGTGGATTGAAAGTTTAGGAGCCACGTAGATTCCGCTATCATGATATTATTTCCATTGGCCGATGTAGGCAGAACTAATTGCTATCCTATGGTTCGGTCATCTGATGCCTCTACCTCCTTGCCTTTTCTCTTCTAGTGCAAGACCTGACAATGCTCTGCACCTCTCTCATCTCCTGTGACCAATCCTCCAGTTCAACTTCTTGCGTAATCTGGATTACTAGCGTTCCTCTTCCTTTTACACAATGGACCTCCTTAACGATGCTGAAATATACCTCCCATACTGTAGTAGAAATTACTTTTTTAAGGTGCTGGAAAAACTTACGTATTTTATCACATATCATTCATTGAATCATTGAATTTTTTTTCTGCAAAATTTACTTTATCTGCGCCTGGATGACAACTCTATTTGCTTGTTTGTATTAATGCTTGTAGCAATGCCTTTCTTCTCATTAAAATAATAATGATGGGTACTTTGGCAGCTGATTAACTAGTCATATTATTTTCCACCATCTGGCACCCCTAATTGCCATATTGCCTGTAAATAATAACACTCGGGCCGCCGTGGCAGAGAAAGTCGCTGCAGGAAGCTCCGCGAGAGATGTTCATTGAGCCGTGGCACAGTGGTACCGGTTAATTAATTTTCAACAGACAAATGCTTCGCACTTTAAGGCAACCGTTCACATTTTTACTTAGGGACTGTCCCGGCACAACATGGGCTTGATAGTGGCACGTCGTTGGTATATAACTACAATGAAACAACTAGAACGAAGACTTTGAAATATATGTGCCCATTCCGGAGTTATGTATTCCAAACAAATTCTGTTTCAACCTTACCGCCCATTTCTTGGAGTTTGTCTTTCCTTTTACGGTTCAGTGACCCTCGAAACCTCTATCATTGGGGATCTTCGTTGTTTCACTTAGGAGGTAAACATTAAGATGGGGGGACTTTCAAGCAAGTGTGGAACCGCCAGTATCTCCTCTTGATGAGTTTCATACAAAAAAATGTTGATCGCTGGTAAATAATCAAAATACTTATACTAGTACTACAGTAAATACTCGTACTAATGGAAAATACCGATTAAACAAAAGTAACATTTAAGAAATGTTAGAATTATAAACATATAACATTTGCCATGCATTTACACTTGTTTAAAGTTATTCGCTCCGTGATACATTTAGTTTGGTTAAAGTTGTTCGCTCCGAGATACATTTAGTTGTTTAAAGAGCTTCGCTCCGAGATACATTTAGTGTTTAAAGTTGTTCGCTCAAAGATACATTTAGTTGTTTAAAGAGCTTCGCTCCGAGATACATTTAGTTGTTTAAAGAGCTTCGCTCCGAGATACATTTAGTTGTACGCTCCGAGATACATTTAGTTGTTTAAAGTTGTTCGCTCCGAGATACATTTAGTTGTTTAAAGAGCTTCGCTCCGAGATACATTTAGTTGTTTAAAGAGCTTCACTCCGAGATACATTTAGTTGTTTAAAGAGCTTCGCTCCGAGATACATTTAGTTGTTTAAAGAGCTTCGCTCCGAGATACATTTAGTTGTTTAAAGAGCTTCGCTCCGAGATACATTTAAGATGATTGTGCATAAGGAGAAAGCAGTATTCTGGAATAAGCTAAGCAAAACTTACCTATTTCATATCTAAAGCCTTGTACCACACTCGATTTACCGAGTTGCGTGGAAAACATGATAGTTTGCCAAATTGTTGCTGAACCAGTTTACAAAGTATACTTTGTATGGTGGCCAAAAATCTTTCGTTAGCTCACTCATTTTCTCCACCTGGTTCTTGAAAGGAACCGCAATAATGGGCATTTCATAGAATAATCTGCAATAGCCCACCACCTGGTTTCTTGTGTTGGGCCAATCTAATACAGTCTGGCTACAAACAACCATACAGCCTGCTTGAATATTAGTTTGATAATATACCTATCGCTAAATACTCTCTCAAACTTCCACTGCCAATAATTGTAATCCATTCATTTCTTCTGGTTTCGAAAGTGTCATCAAATTCTTTGCCGATATTCCGCTGGCCATACTGCTTGCTTCCTCAGTGCTTGATCTGAGACTGAATATGTTTTTCTTCTTCTTCTTTCGCTACCTGTTTTGTGCCATTTAGCGTAGAGGGGCCTCAATCCATTGGAGCCATTCCTCCCGGTCCTGACAACTCCTCTTCATTTGAGCCAGGATTTTTCCTATTTTTATTCTTTGGATATATTCCTCATAGTAGATTGTAGGACGTCCACGAGGTCTTCTGCCTATCGGGCGGGCTTCCATGACTTTCTAGGAAGCCATTCTTCGTCCATGCGACAGACATGGCCGAACCGCTTGAGCTGTCTTTTTCGATGGAGGTCTTCAGTTCTGCCACCTGCAGCTGATCCCTTATGCTTTACTATTTCGATTGTTACTAATATCTTTCTTTCTGTCGTGTCATTACACTTATTATTACAGTGGTTAATAAGTGTATCAACACGGCAGAAAGGAAAATATTTGAAGCATTCAAAATAGTAAATTGCCAGCTTAACTTTGGCAAAGAATGGGTTGAAACCAGAAACATAAGTGATGAATGGGTTCAATATATTCCGCTGTTTATAAACACCTAGTGACCACTGCTGTCTATTTGTTTCCATGGCCATGGCAGTTTATTTGTTTCTGTTTGTTTCCTCCTCACTGTTGAAACTGGATATTTTATGTTCGTAAACGGTTTGTTTAGGATATATTCTCAGATAGGAGATATATTATATTGGAGAAATAAATACATCATAAATTTTATTTGTTCCAACTACTTTATTCATTAAATGTAAACATTAAAATTCATATTAAACGTTGTTGAAGTAATTTCCTTGAGTATTAAGACAGGCTCGGCATCTTCCTTCAACAGCAGCAGTGGCAGAACGGCACTGGATATCGATGTGGATATTGATGTTATTGTTTCACAAGATTCAATCATCCTTCTTCATTAGCAATTAAAGTCAGTGACCGGCCTTGCATAGGCTTTTTGTTTAATGTCATCCCAAACAAAAAAATCCAGTGCTATTAGTTCTGGAGAGTGTGCAGGCCAAGCCACTGATAATTAACATTTAGCCATTGTCTTGGACCTCTTCCGTAATTTGTGGGGGGACCGTTAAGGGGTGATAGTATGGGGAAATACCAGTCGATATTACTCTGAGACCTACTGGCCTAAAGTTAACACTTTCCAAGATATTCCTACTTAAAGAGTTTTACAAAAAAATCCTATTTAAAATCTTAAAATAGCTATAAATCATAAAAATTGGTCGTTCTGGCCCATTTTTTTTTTTTTTTTGTAACAATGATATTTTAAATAAGGAATATTAATAGTCAAATCTTCGCAATTGTCGGTATCTTACGCGAAAAACGTTAAACAAAAACATTAAATGAAAACAAAATACGGTGACTGACTCTAAAACGTCGATTTACTCAAAAAATTCCCCCTTATAAAAATTACGTTCGTAATAATTAAAAAACATCTACGTTTCATTACCTTTCAAATGAAGTATTGAAATAAAAAATCGGTTAAGAAATATGATCGATGGAAAATGGAAAATGGATAGAGCCCGAGAACAAAGGTTTCCGACGCAGGAGTCGAGGACAGAAGTCGAGTGCATTGCTTTGCCCCTCCCTGCCACAGTCCGCTCTTACTGGTTTACTGTCTTCGGATGTGCTCTCTTAGCTTACTTGCTCTCAGATTGGATTTTTCTAACGGTTGGCTTTTTCCTAGACTTTTGTAATTGATTCTTTTCCGACGACCCTGGACTGTGCCCTATTTTCTGTGATTCCTAACGATTTGGCTGCTGTGTGACTGATTGTCGGGTTAATCTGACTAATAATAGCTAATAGAGAAAGAAGAATACGCAGATATTAAGAATACGCTGGTGAGGTTCAATTAAAAAATCAATCACAGAAAGCAGGGCACGGTCCATGGTCGTAGGAAAAGAATCAATCACAAAAGTCCAGGAAAAACCCAAGTCATTAGAAAAATCCAATCTGAGAGCAAGTAAGTTAAGAGAGCACATCCGAACTCAGTAAACCTGTAAAGCGACGTGGTGGTTTCAAGATGACCCTGACCATAAGTTCTCGTTTCGTCAATAGGTTCATTTATTAAGTGGTATTGGTTTACTTGATTCCTCAAAAAAGGTGGAATATCGTAAGGGCAAACTCAACACAGTGACCGACGCCCCATCACCAATTGCTGCAATCACAGTATTGTCTACCAGTTCCGATCCTAATTCTTCTACCGATCCAGTTTCGACTTCAGGAACTTCCCTACCGACCGACGAATGGTATAATCAGAAATTTTATCGAGTCCAGAAGTTCCCAAAACTCCACCCTGGATGGTTGATAAAGGACGGACTGATATTATACCATCGAAAGAATCCTTTGAAGGGAGAGCTAGAAGACCCCAGTGAGGAATGGAAAGTTGTTCCTAGACATTTAAGGAGATTAATAATGTATGAAAATCATGATCTACCGCAGTCAGGCCACCCGGGGATAGATAAAACTGTTTCTAGGGTTAGTAGACTATATTATTGGCCTGGATTATACCGAGATATAAGCTAGTATGTGAGGCAGTGTGAGTTATGCCAGAAGGTCATACCCAATAACACTCCACCTCGTGGATTAATATACCCTCACTATAACAACCAGCCATGGGAAATGTTGTCAGTTGACAATATGGGTCCATGTTCTAGAGGCAATGTGTATCTGCTAGTGTTTGTAGATTTATTTAGTAGATGGGTGGAATTATGTCCCATTAGAAAAGCTACCTCTTCAGTTATTGTAAATAAACTGAAAACGCGCATACTATACAGATATGGCGCACCGCAGAAGTTAATTACCGACAATGCGAAGAACTTCGTTAGTAATCTTGTTACTGAAGTATCTAAGGAGTTTAGAATCAAGAGAGAAACTACTCCTCTTTACCATTCACAGGCAAACCCGACGGAACGGGCGAATCGGAAAATCAAGCAACTCATCGTCGCGTACCTAGGGAAGAAACACTAACGCTGGGACGAAAAACTAGGAGAGTTCCAGTTTGCCTTCAACTCCGCCGTTCAAGATTCGACCAAGTTCAGTCCTGAATTTTGGTAGAGAACTGAGGCCTCTGCATCAAGCTACCGACGAATATATCCTTGTCGCTCGCACAGACGAACGTGCTGCTTGGGCCGCTAAAGTGGGCAAACTGCCTGAAGTCCATCATATAGCCGAGGATAACTCTCTGAAGGCAAGTCTAAATCAGAGCAATCGATACAACTTGAGACGCCGAAAAGATCGTTTCCACCCGGGAGACCAAGTCTTAAAGATGAGGATTCAGCTATCTTCGCTAGCTGATAAACTTGCTGCTAAACTGAACCCTAAATAAGAAGGCCCTTACACGGTTGTTTCCGTTACGGGTGGTGGATACTGTATGCTGAGAGATCAGAATGGAAAGATAATACCCGACGGACTTACTCGCTGGAGGGAAGTGTGTAACGAGTTTCTTTTTTTTTTGTCGCTAAAAACGTCCGTCAGGTGTTTCTACCTATCTGACCTCACTCTACTGTGGAGTGTACTTGCTTACGGATGTATATAAGTGGTTTATATGGCCAATTAATTGCCAAATTTTAATATTTTTTAATTAACTAATTATTATATTAACAATTTTTTGAAATAGTGAAGTTAATTGGTCCAACAAATGAGGTAGTGGAACCAGGGTCAAACAGGGCCTAGTAGGACAGGCGTCCTTTGTCATGTTTCCCTATACGGATATCCATATAAAGTTGTTTAGGTAACGGTAAAAAGAGAGAATAGAATCCATTCCAGCCCTCTAATTTCCCCGTGAATATCAGTTAATCAATTTTCGGTAGCTCCTGAGGAACAGAATGAGAATGGACAACCACAGGTTTATTCTGAGGAGGGCAGGTAGATTGCACCACTTTATAATAATTCGCTTTAGTAGTATCAACTAGATCGTCAAACGAATTTTGTACTGCTGTTGTATCGAGTTTTTCACTTTTATTCTTTATAGTTGCATTAAATATCCGAATTTTAGATTGGATTTCTTCAAAGCGGAACACATTTTTGACTAAGCGGTCATAAGCGTGTTTAAAATCGGATGCTGAATCGGCATTCAAAGATTTGGATTTAGTGAAAATTGATTGTACTGCGGCAAAAATATCCTCCCTCTCTGACACTAGAACGTCTGGATCACCCATTATGACAATAAAAACAAGACGTTACTCAACGTTACAAAAAAAAAATGCCAAAGAAATCATATATTGTAGAAAAAAAATACCAACAAAACCTTTTAAAAGTTGTAAAATACTGAAACTTAAATTAATTAAATTATATTAAAAACTAACAAATTACATCGGTAAGCGTCCTTTACAAACCTAATAAATGTTGTTATAAGTTAGTAATAGATAAAACAAATAATTTTCTTTTTAAAACGAATCACAAGATAATACTAAATAGAAACAAGCAAACAAACAGCTGTTGCCCCTAAGTGAACTTAATGCTTACTTGCTAATCTATCATATCTTCAATTCAACTATTTAAACTTACGGTAAACATACAAAATAAAATAATATATTAGTAGATAAATTTTAAACATATCTTAAACAAAACTAAGTCGTTCTACCTTAGGTACAAATTCTTAATTTTGGTTGTTGATACAGTACGGAATTAAAAATTAAAATATTTAACTATACACTTCCAAATATGGTTCTAAGATAAAAATGTAGGTTTAATTAACAGAAAATTTAGAACCTTCAATCAATACGAAAATTATATTTAAATTGTTAATATGATAATTATTCTTCAATTAATAACTTATCTGTAGATTTTTCTTCTGTAGTCCCTGTATTCGAGCGCCATAATATTTTGTGACCAGGTTGTGGGGTTTTCGGTCCAAGGTCCAAATTGATTAAATAAAAACAATTCCAAAAAAAAAAAGAAGGTTGTATTCATATTCTTTACATCAAACGGTAACACCAACGACATAACGATAACATACCAACAACGCTGAGCCGCAAAGAAACGATACAAAAAAAGAAGTAAAATTTTGCAATTACTTGCCCACATTAACCACTGATGTACATCCGTAAGCAAGGACACTCCACAGTAGAGTGGGGTCAGATAGGTAGAAACACCTGACGAACGTATTTAGCAACAAAAAAAAAAGAAACTCGTTACAATGTGCCATCTCAGGCCTATTTCCATTCTGAAGAGAATACTCAGTGTTGAATAATTTGATTCAAAATATGTTTAAAATTTTGAAATTGTTTGCCTTTGTTGAATAAGTCGTTCTGCATAATGCTAAACCTTTTAGATATTATCTTGTGTTATCAGGTTCTGATAGTAGTGACGGTAGCTTGTAATAATTATTCTGCATACGATTGTGATTTAAGGGTGTAATGTGTGCAATATATCTATGCAAGCTGGGTGATTCAGCGGAGGACACCCACATTTTCTCCAAACTTTTAACGAAATGGATATTTAAATTAGTTTTAATTTAAAACAAAGAAGCTTTAAGGTTTAAAGGCATAAGATCTCTTTTTGCCTTAATTTCAACGTATGCACGATATTCTCAATGCATTTACTCCCGTCAGTATTTTGTGTACTAGCTTGTTTAATAGCCCATCACTTGTCAAGGTTGTTCCTGGTTAAGCTAACCTCTGATTGTTTCTATTTTTAGAAACTATGTGTATGCATGTGAGTGTGTGCCTACCCTAAGGTACTAGTTAGGCCAATTTATATTTTTTTATCAACTTATGCTTCATTTATTAGAGAAGTATTCAAATATTTTTTAATTTCCTAATAATTTTGAACCATTCTTCAGGTCTATAAAAATTGAGTTTTTTGTACTTTTTATACTTAATAATAAATTAAAGACTGTAATAAATTTTCCCCCTCCCATAAATAGATATGACCAGACAAAACAAACTTTAATTAAACTGTTTCATGATTCAATGAGCCTGTAGATTAAGAATTTCATTAAACTTAGCTGAGTGGCAGAGAGCTATATATATAGCAATAGCTGAGTGGTAGAGCGCTATATATAGCAATAGCTGAGTGGCAGAGCTATATATATAGCGATAGCTGAGTGGTAAATCGCTATATATAGCAATATCTGAGTGGTAGAGCGCTATATATATAGCAATAGTTGAGTGGTAGATCGCTATGTATATAGCAATAGCTGAGTGGTAGAGCGCTATATATATAGCAATAGCTGAGTGGAACAGTACTATATATAGCAATGGCTGAGTGGTAGAGTGCTATATATAGCAATAGCTGAGTGGTAGAGCGCTATATATATATAGCATAGCTGAGTGGTAGAGCGCTATATATATAGCAATAGCTGAGTGGTAGAGTACTATATATAGCAATAGCTGAGTGGTAGGGCTCTATATATAGCAATAGCTGAAATCCGCCTATGGCAGAAAATTTATTTAATTTGTTAACAGCTGGAGATGGTCCCTGTCGGATCTGGAGACCCTCCTAGGGCTATAAAATTGGGTACCCTTAATTAGGGAAAAAAACCTTGCGGTCGAGCATCATCTAGGACAATTTGCCTCCCTGCACAACCGTTGTCCAAGAAACAGGACAGTCTCTACAACATACTGAACACAAGACCCTTCATGGGTTGTAATGGTGCAGGTTTTTTTTTTTTTTAATTAATCATGAGTTATTTTGAGATCCACTTTTGTTTTTGTGGTGCAATATTTTTAACTTTTGTTTTAAAATTTCACTTTTTCAAACTGTTTCTCAACTCAGGTAATAATACCAAATATTGTCTCTTTAAAGATTTATTGGTTTTAAAATTGTTCATTTGGAACCAAATAAAAAGCTTAGAATTTAAATACAAAAACATATAAGGAATTAATGATTATAACAAATATAGATTTTTCCAAATCTATTTTTTTTTAATTTACTATCTAAAAAAGGAGAAAAAATGATTCAATGTGTTTATTTCATTTACACATTCATTTACTGAAATAGTTGATACTGAAAACATAAAAATGGAAATTAGTCAAATGAAAGGCTCATATATTTTTATAAAAATAATTTACATTTTTTTTTATCTCTCAATTGTGCTATTCATAAATTATTGTCACTACAAACGCCTCCTCAATAACTTACACCCAAACTGTAATAATTCGCTTAACTATTGTTTAACATCCACTAAAATTTTAATAAATATACATTACTTTTTAAACTGTTGTTTTGCTGATATTGAATCTATATACAAAATAATTTGAAAACTTTTTGTAAACAATAAATTGCGAGTTAAACTGTTAACAAGGCAGCTGAGTGCAAGGCTACTGTGTACTGTCACTATGAGTCCTTGCATCCAGACCGACTATACAGCAAATAAATGATCTATTCCTTTAAGTTCCATGAATCGATCTTGTGGAATCTGGAGATCCTTATGGGACCTATACAGCTTCTAAGAAGCGAGTTATGGAAAAACCTATGTGTTGAGCATGGTCTCAGCCGAATCACCTCCCTGCAGAACCTTTGGTTTGGAAACAGTCATTACTATGAACCCAAGGGCCTTCAGTAGTACAGTTTTGGTTTTTTTCTTAGCATCTTAAATATTGCTTCTATATTAATGTTTTAATTTTATGATTATTTTTAATAACTTATCTTCAAAGTCTGTTTAGAAAATACAGAGTTGCATCAATTGGACAATCCAAATAGTACATAGGATTCTGAGTAATTTTAGTAAATAAATTACTTTCTTATAATCTCCTAAATCACATTCTGAACGACTAATTTAATATTTTTTTTTCATTTCTCATATGTGCTATATAACTCGTTTTATGTTTCTATTAACATTTAAATAGTTTGGTCATTTTATTTAAATAAATATGTAGTTTTAAAAACAATGTATCTTAAATATTATACCTAAAAGTTGCAAAATTACTGAAAGTTCCTAACTATCTATCATTCCATACCTTACAGAATTTGTTTTAATAAACATTTTTTTAATAAAACAATTTCTTTTAATAAAAATAACACTAGAGCATATCAATCCCACTTACATCTTATGTTGTTCAAGTCACTCTGGAATACATAATTGACATATTTAATGGCTGCGCTCAAGAATAGTCTTAAGAATTTCAAAAATTCATATCTGGCAACAAAGAAAAACAATTTCATTAAAATATTAGGCTGGAATACAGTTTGTAAACTATAATCAGATTCAGATACAGAGGAATAGTTGTATCTGAGGTGTAAAAGGCCTCACATGGAGATAATTTGGTTACTGACGATAGTCTTATGGGAATCTATTTCGGTTTAAAGTATCTTTCTTTTAGCAAGATGTTTTTATATTTATAATAAGTGGCATACTTCAAAATTAGAAGAAGAATTCTCTAATCTGTACAAAATGATCTTCTCTTCCCCAGTTAATAATTGAATTTACAAATTGAAAGCTAACTTCAAAAATAATTAGATTAAAAGAAGGACCTAAGAATAATTGTCCAAAAAAATCTCAGAAACTTTAATAATTGGACCGATATCATCGTAGAGCAGCTCGCACTCAAATAAGAAGCCAACCAATTGGTGATCTAGCAATCTAAACTAGCAGTGTTGAAATAAAAAACCTGAGAGGTTCCTTGCAAAACTAGAGTGGTGCCTAACATTCCTTTTATTGTAGATAACATTGACAACTTTTTAGGAATGTCAGGAGAAAATGCTCGTCCCACAATCTTCCTTTCATCGATTCCTCTTGTGTTCTCTTGTAAGTTCTACAGTCCTCAAACATTCAATACATTGCCTTTTGATTAATCATAGTTTTAAGAATAAAACTAAAAACTCTAGCATACAAAGACCCCTGCCTGAGTCCCTGCATGAAGTGATAAATGGCTTCAAACCACTTCTTTTTTTTTAAATGTTAAACAAAAACAGAATTCATCATTATAGTCCTAAGTAAACTACACAGTGAATTAGCCTACTTGTCTCAAAAAACTGTAAATGTAAGTCCACAATAACTTCAACATTACTAAAAATATTTGTATTAACTGTGTTTAAAGTAAGTAGCTGTTTAAAGTATGTCCCAAGGAGGCAAACCACAGCTCATTACAGATTAAATAATACTAAACTGCCAGAACTGGTCTCAGAGTTGGGACCGAAGTAGTATCCAATAAACTACACTGCCCTCCTCATAAAAAACTTCTTTTAAAAATAAATGTGTTTATTGATGATGAAATTGTCGACTGGATGTATCTTGAGCAATGGTTAAAATTGTTAGTAAAGGAGGTGGGTGGTGCAGTAAATGAATTTTACAAAAATGAGAGAAAATTATTTTATTTTGTGCCAATGTTTCGCCCTAATTTTTTCTGATGAGCTGAGAATAAAACCGCATCAATAATGCCAAAAAAAGTGAATGATATAGGAATGGAACGAATGAAATGCAATCAACAAAACGTTAAATTATGAAATAATTGGTTACAAATTAAAAAATAATATGAGTAGAATGAAATCTATGGAGATTATAAAACATATAAAATTAAATGAGAAATAATTTTTGAAAAATATTGAATGACATGCTATTAGTCAAAGTCAAAATGAGTTTGAAATTAGTTACAACTAAAATGAATATGCAGTTACGATAGAGCTATGTACTAAATGAATACGTAGTTATGATAGAGCTATGTACTAAATTAGAAGTAGAATAATATGTTATTACCATGTATGGACCAAAAAATAGGATAGGACCATTTAATTTAAAAAAATATTTTTTTACTTATTTTTTTTAATTAATAAAATTAAATGGTATGTTCTGTTTTAGTAATATATTTTCCTCCTTCATCCTTGCTATCTCTATCAATTTTTTCTATTAGACTGCGTAACGAAATCGACAATACAATGATAAAACCGGAATCTGAACCTTTAGATTGGTTACACCCATCAACAATTACCAAACTTTACACGCACTTGACAAGACATATCGAAACGGATACAGATATCACTAAGATTTACAAAGACGGAAGTCTTTATCTCAAAGTAAAGCAAAGTGCTTGGCTTTACTTTGGGACACGAATGGGAAGATGCGAAGTGCCCAGTATAAACAAGGCTTCACGAGTTCCAACAACCAAGCTGAGAAGTACGCAGTCGTAAAAGCGACAGAATTCCTTCTTGATCTTCCAACCAACATACATATAGAGATATAGTCATACACACAGATAACATGATCTTGATACAACCAGTTCTCAACACAGACCTACATGACAAGCTTACAGAAAATATCAGAATGAACTTATGACCACTTGAGCTTCTAAATTTCTCTGTATAATTAATATGGGTAAATGTTACTCTGGTATTGAGGGCAATGAGATAGCTGATAAATTAGCAATAGAGGCAGCACAAAGTGATTTGTTTCCATGTTTTCACAAAACACCAATCTCGTTCATAAAATTCAAAATTAGGGAAGGATCAATTTTGAGATGGAATGAACGGTGGACTGTTTCAAATAAATCTCCTAGTTTGCATAGGTTTATTCCAAAACTGAAAACTATTAACTACAAATTAATAAAATTTACTAACTACAAACAAACTCAGGTTTTAACTGAATATGGACATACCAAATCATACTTACACAGATTTCACAAAATCAATGACAATACTTGCTCAATAGTCAAAGAACAACAGACATTTAAACACATAATATATGACTGCCAAATGTATGAAGGACAAAGATCGAAATTAATTATCTCCACAATATTAAGAGGGAAAGTTTGGCCAGCATCTTATCATGATATATACAATACATTTGGACCCAAATTCACTAAATTTATTTACAGTATTGATTTCGGAAAGTTTACATCTATTTAAGAATAATCAAACAATGTAAAACATAGATAATCATTATTGTCGGGTATCAATAGCTATTTTTTTAATTAATTTTAATTTTTTTTTTCTTCTTCTTCCAAACGGACATTTTATTACATTAAAAACCAGATAGAATTTTTACAATAATTTTATATAATTCTTACAATATAAAAATTAGCTAAAACTGAAAATAAAAGAATTCAGATAGTAATTTAATTTTCAAATTGTAATTAAAACATATGTTACAATACTAAGTAGTATGATGTTCGAAAAAACAAAACAAGATCAGTCTCAAGACAGTTGTCGTGTGAGAAGGTTGTTACTCTACTTGCTACTCAACACTTTGATTTGTCGCCGATCTCTCCATCTTCTCAAATCTCACCAGTAAAACTGTTTGTTTATTTTCACCTCACCTTGGACTTACCGATAAGAGACATTTAGTTATTTCTACTCCTCATCATATCGAATTATCATCTCATCATCTTCAAGAACCCACCTCTAACTTTTCAAGAACTCAGTTATTTTTATTTATTCACTGACTATCAATATTTTTTGTTTTAAAACTCATTCTTTTTTTATTAAATAGTTAATTTCAAGTTTGTTTTTATAAAACTAATTAATTTTAAGTGCTTATTGCATTCTCTTTTTCATAATTTTTATTTACTTTTTAAATCACTTTTTTTTTATTCCCTTAGGTTTAGATGTGCACATTCATATTTTTGTAATTGTTCTCTCTTTTATTTTTACATTATATATCTATTATTTACTCATTTTGTATTTTCTTTCCTTTGTATTTAATTGATGAATTCTTTTATATCCTTAATTTATAAATTTGGGGAATAAATTTACCTGGTTTTTTTTTTATTGAATTCACGACCTGCAAATTCGCTCGGATAGAGGGTTAGCAAATTATTATTAGGAGTTATTATCTTATTAATTATCTTAGAAATTATTATGATTATTATCTTCCACAATTATACAACTGTTGTAATTTTAATTTTGTTAATTTGTAATAAAGTAATAATATCTTTGGTATATATGTTAGAGTTATCACAATTGTTGTTAATCCTTCTTGTAAAAATGAATTTAAAAGGCACATAGTATACTAATTTATGGAATGTGCCAATAAATAAATGGTCATGTCAAAGGGTTACTTTGAAAGGAAAAAAAATACATATTAATTTTAGTTGTGACTAATTTCAAACTCATTTTTACTTACATTAATAGCATGTCATTCATTTTGTCATATCCATAGATTTCATTCCACCCCTATTTTTCATCAATTATTTTATAATTTAATGTGTTGTTGATTGTATTTCTTTCTTATCATTCCTGCCTACAAAAGTTTTATATTTTCTTTGGTAGTCGAATGATATTGTTATTATGTTTTGTTTTATTCTCAGTTCTGATGATGGGCTATAAATCCAATTTTCAAAACAATTCTTATCTTATCGATCAACATTAAAAATAATTAAATCCTATTGGGATCTAATTACATACATTTTATGGACTATAGATAGTATCTACTTTTTTTACAATTTTTTGCATTTTCTAAGATTTGAAATATTTTTTGTAACAGATATTTTTGATATAGTCTTCTTAATCAATGAATAGATTTGATTCTTTAGTCCCGAGCCTATTAACTTAATTTTATCATCATTAGTTTCGCCTCATGTTGATTACTTTAAGATATCATTATATCACGAAATACAAGCCATATAATTTATTTAAAAAATTAATAAATAATCTTATTGAAAACTTATAAATATCAAATTCTCAGTTGGAGTTCCTACCTGGTGATATAAGTGCTTACTGCTGTTTTAACAAGAGTGCAGCACCAGTAATATAGCTCTTCCTCCTTTCTCTTGACATTAAAAACAATACATTATTCTTTCAATTCTTATTCTTTCAAAGCTCCCAATTGTAATCTCAGTTACTAAGTTCAATCAAAGAACAATTTAATTAATTTATAATTAAATAGTGATCATAATGAGTGAATGGTGCGATGATAGTTTTGAATAATATGTAAATAGAGCTTTAGGAGAAAAATGAAATTAAAGAAATTCGTAAAAATAAACAACTTTTGTAAAAATAAAGGAAACTGCATAGATAGTCCCTTTTCATTTTCCTCTGGCGAACCAATTCGTCCCTAAGGGTTTGCCGCACGAATCTGGCGATGATGTTCCATCTTGTCTTGCCCTGAGCCGTGCGCCGTGGTCCAGGTCTTCGGGGCACAGTTTAACGCCCAGGCGATGATGGGGCCATGGGTCCTTCTTGTCTTGCCCTGAGCCGTGCGCCGTGGTCCAGATCTTCGGGGCACAGTTTAACGCCCAGGCTATGATGGGGCCATGGGTCCCTTCTTGTTTTGCCCTCAGCCGTGCGCCGTGGCCCAGATCTTCGGGGCACAGTTTAACGCCCAGGCGATGATGGGGCCATGGGTCCTTCTTGTCTTGCCCTGAGCCGTGCGCCGTGGTCCAGATCTTCGGGGCACAGTTTAACGCCCAGGCTATGATGGGGCCATGGGTCCCTTCTTGTTTTGCCCTCAGCCGTGCGCCGTGGCCCAGATCTTCGGGGCACAGTTTAACGCCCAGGCTATGATGGGGCCATGGGTTCCTTCTTGTCTTGCCCGGAGCCGTGCGTCGTGGTCTAGGCCTTCCCCGACGCTTAGTATTATGCCTGCTTTTCTGAGATTCCCCTTATTTCAAAAGTATTTTTAAATTGATACCGCTCGGTGTGGTTTAGGCGACCCTCTATAACTGATACTATAATTGATACTTTTCCCTTCTTTAGCGTTACTCTTACCAGTTGTTTGTTTTGCTCCTCTGGGAGGTTTTCTATTTGTTTGTAGTCTATCGTTATTTTCGAATGATAGCTCTGACTGCTTTTGTATTGTCTCTTTTAACACATCTAATGGTTGCATTTATGCCTTCATCTCTTTGAACTCCTCTGTGAGTGCTTTTGAAAGAATGGGCTCCTAACAATAATTCGCTAACCTTCTATCCGAACGAATTAGCCGCCTGTGAAAAAAAAACCCAGAGAGTTTTGATTGGGTGACAGTTTCCCCAAATATATATAATTGAACCTATAATAGGAAGACATTTTTTTTTCTCAAGTAAATACAAATAAAAACATCCAAAAATGAGTAATTGATAAATATATAATGTAAAAATATAAAAAGAATAGTTCAAAAATATCAAAGTGCGCAACTAAACCTAGGAAGATACAAAAAAAGTTATTTAAAAGCTAAAGCATACAAATTATGAAGAAGAAAATGTACTAAGCTCTTACAATTAATTATTTATCAAAAATAAAAAATAAATTAACTTATTTACTAAATAGGATTAGTCTTAAAAAAAAAAATGTTTATGCTTTTTTTCATTATTTTGACCGTTTATTTATTGGCACATTCCATACTTGCGCCTTTTAAATTCATTCGTACAATGAGGATTAACAACAATTTTGATATTTCTAACTGGCGGGCGACACATAAAGTAACACTTATTAATAATTTACAAAACTATATTTATTATAATAAACATTATAATAAAAAAATATAAAATAAATTAAAAAAGTTAAGAATTCATTTACAGATTTTAATGCAAAATAAAAACAAACAAGAAAAGAACAAAAAAACGAATTTACTTAAAATTTTTGGCACTGTTTTTTCGATACATGCTGATCAATATCATCCAGAATTGATGAGGTAGCTACACTTAAGCAACTTTCTAATCGTGCATCACTCAGTCTTAATCGGTGGTCATTTTTGATTAATTTCATGGTTGAGAATAATGTTTCGACAAAAGCTGGAATATCTCAGGGCTCCCATAAGATTTATAAATTTTTTCGATGTTTACTGAGAAAAATACATTTTTTAAATCTCTATTATTCTGCATGTCAATCACTTCCATTTGAAAGTCTTCGGGAACTGTATCCACATCGATACTAAATGGCGAGGAAAACATTTTCATGGAAGCCGCTGTCAACTCAGCTTGGAATCGTAATTGAAATTTGTTGATTAAAATGTCTATATGTTGTGAGTATTTTTGAGAAGTAATAACGTTTTCTTTTTCTAAATGTCGAAAGTGAGACACATTGTTCTGCAAAAGATACTGTTTTCACAATTTTAATTTGCGCTCAAAGCCCTGAATTTTATAATACAAATTGTTAATAAACTGTCCTTTGCCTTGAAGTTCCACATTAAGATCATTGAGATGCTGAGTCATGTCGATAAGAAACCTAGAATCGCACATCCATTATTTATTACCAAAATGAGGAAAGGAATATCCCTTCATATCCAAAAACAATTGTATTTCGCTTTTTAAGTTGTATACTCTTTTAAGCATCGCACCCCTACTAAGCCAACGTACTTCGGTATTAAAAACCACATCGCCATATTCAGTTTCTAAATCTTTCTGGATTTTTTTAATTCACAGTGATTTAACGCGCGCGACTTTATAAAATTGATTAGTTTAATTATTGTACTGTGGCATAAGGCAAACTCAGTCTTTTCGCACACAAATTTTCCTGGTGAATTATGAAGTGGTTTACGAATATTTCTCTTCCTGTGACCTTCTTAATGTCTTGAAATAGCCTTCCCGATACTCCTACTTCCTTGCTTGACATTCCTCGTGCTCCATCTGTCGATATACCAATAATCTTTTCTAATAAAATTTAAAAATTTTCCAACACAGACATTAGTTCATCGTACAGATCTTTGCCGGTTGTAGCCCTTTGCATTGGAATCAGTGAACACAATTCTTCGGTGATATTAAATTTGGTGTCAATACCAGGTAAAAATATAGCTAGTTGTGCTGTCTCGCAACTCTCATCAAGTGCCAAAGAACAGTATTCGAATTTGTAATGCATTCACGAAGTGTTGTTGCTATGTTCTCGGACAAGTCTTCAATTCTCCTTGCAATGGTGAATCTTGATAAACTGATGTTTGCAATATTGCAATATTTATTTTATCAGGAAAAGCTATTTCTGCAACAGCTGTCAGGCTTTATTTTATCATCTCTCCATCCGCAAAGGGTTTCATTTTTTTTTTTTGCCAGAGTTTGGCTGACAACAAAAGTAGCCTTTACTGTCGTATCAAGCCCGTTGTTTTCCCAAGTTTTTTTTCCATTTGATTAAACTTAAATATCCAGAGTTGTCCTGTTAAGTTTTTATATTGGTGTTCATGTTTTGTATCGTAATGCCTTTTTATGTTATACTCTTTTAATGTCTACACAGTCTTTGAGCATATTAAGCATACAGCTTTATCTTTGGCGAAAGTGAAAAAATAATCAAATTTTCACTTTTCTTGGAAATGCCTCTGCTCATCCGCAACCTTCCGTTTTTTGTGTTTGCTTTCCCGACATGCGATTATGGATTAAAAATTTGAAAGCTAAAAATATTTGTAGGAAAACTTAATTTTGAATTAAATAACTCTTATTCTACCTTTTTGACAATAATCTGTATTCACGCCTTTCAAGAAACACAAGAATTGCTAAACTTACTCGTTAACAGCTTACCAGGCTGACTGATTGTGTGACAGAAGCAAAGACAAACAAGGACAGACGCATTGCATGTGCATGCAGAGAAATTGAGAAGCTCAAGTGGTCATAAGTTCATTCTGATATTTTCTGTAGCTCGTCATGTACGTCTGTGTTGATAACTGATTGTATGCTCGCCTTTTCATCGCGGCCTGCTGATTTGTTACAAATTTTCCAAGTAACCATCGTAAAGAATTTGAGTGATGAAAAAAAATAAACCAATAAATTTAAAAGAATATAGTAGAAGCAGATAAGAATAACCCTAATATGAGTGTTTACTTCTGGGAGACTAGTACGATTAGCACCAGTAAACAACATTCACTGCCTCGACTTTGTTAAATTTCTTAATTGTTTCTAAAATTTAATGTTAAGATAATTCTTCAACACTTAACTTTTAATTAATTAATAATGGATAGATACTTTTCCACTAAGAATTTTATAATGGGGAATTAAAAAACAATATGATAAGAAGAACACTAGGAGCACTGAGTATCATTTACTTCTTTATGAAAAAATAAATCCTGAATCAGAAGAAGGCTTCACATTATGGGGCCACTAATAGGCTTAATTAAAATTTACATTTTTGTATTTTGGTCTCAATCCTTATAGTTTATTGTCAGTCGTACCAACCTGAGCATGTTTAGTAAGAATAAGTATGGTGGGGTTAATAGGGAAAAGGTTTTAGTTCGCAGCGAGGAAGAGAGTTATAGAAAGCAGAAGGCTCGTCATTCTCTGCAGGGCAGCTCTTCAGGGCAATAAGCCACAGCAAGTTCATGTCGTAGGGGAGAAGAGATCTCCCAGCGCTAGGACCTCATCTCAGATGTGATCTCCCAGCGCCAGGACCTCATCTCAAAAGGTCGCTTTCTAATTGGTTCAATCGTTTTCATATTTTGTCTCTATTCTATATACGTCTCTGTGAAATCGTAAAAGAATCAACCCCCTTTTTTAATGTTGTTTTAAACATTCAAGGTTAAACATAATCTTTTTTAAATTGATGTACAACTGGACTTTAAATCTTTGGATTTTTATATATTGGGAAAAAACAATTCTCCAATCATCTTAACTTCTTAATTTATATAATTCCTTAAAACGTTTCGACAACTATTTGTCATTACCAATCTTTTAAAATAAGTTTTCTGCATCGACATAACAATTATGCATAACTTTAAAAAAGTTATAAGTCTAAACATCTGCAAAATAAAAACAATTAAGTATAATAAGAAAAAATACACAATTTTAATAAAATTGTCCCAATAACTAGTAAAGTTAAGTGTAGATACCTCAATGTTTTTTCTAAATGTTTTTTATTATATATTTTCTTGGGATTATCTCCATGGTCAAATTATTAATATTAAACTGATATAAACTTTGATCTTTGAAGTTGTACTATATTAGTTTTATGTAACTATGAACTATTTATTTTACTGTATTTACAATTTTTTATGTATTAAAATGTTTTAAAATATATAAAAATCAACACAAAAAAAGAATCTTTAATTTTTTATTTAATCGACTTAATCAAAATATGATCTTTTGTAATAAGAATTATATGGAGAAATTAAAATATCAGAAAACTATTTGTAGGTTATAGGGTCAGGGTACATTACCCTACCAGTTTTGTTTGCAAAGCTGAATCTTATGTGTTATTGTTTTTTCAATTTTAACATAATAGAAGAATATAGCTTACTTATTTCTCCTGCTTCTTTTCTCTCATTCACTACATTATTTATTTCATCATTAATATATAGTGCTTCTAGCAATTTTCTTTTTATTGTGTTACTTTCTTTATATAAAATTTTTGGTTTGTTAAAATGGAAAGTATGTAGTTCATTTTTACAGTGTGTTTGCAAAGCATTGTTTGTTTTAGATTTGTGATTTAAATTATTTTTATGGTGGTAAATTCTGTTTTTCAAATGTGTGCTGGTATGTCCAATGAAATGTTTGTTCAGTCATTACATCTGAGGTCGTATATCAGATTTTTGTTGTCTAGAAGGGGTATCTTATCTTTTTGATTATTTATTATATGTTTAATTGGGTTTCTAGGTTTGTGTGCCAATTTTATATCATGGATGTAATAATTTTAAAAGATGGTCCAATTTTTTCAGATAGGCCTTTATTATAGGTTACACTTTTATATTTTATTTTATTATGTTTTGATTATATTTTATGTTATTATATTTGGGGATTCTGTGACCTTGTGAATTATGCTGTTGTTAATTGCGGATCTATACTATTAGCTTCTTTTAGAAAAAAAATTGTAATTTTAGATTGAGAAGGTTTAGTTGTTAATTTTTTTTTTATGGTTAAGTATTTTTGAATTATTTATAGATTCCTTAGTACTTAAGTTATTCTTTATATTTATTGTAAGTTATTTTCTTCTTTATTCTTTATTAAATAGTTTTGTTTATACCATAAATTATTTATAAGTTTGATTGGAAAAGCATTGCTCAGAAGGATCTTGAAAATTTTATTTTTCGTTTCTTTTAAATATTCTACATCTGTTACTTTAATAAATCTCCCAAATAAATGTTGTGCAATATTTTTAATTTGATGCAATGGTGATTAGAGTAAGGATTAAGTAATCTATTTGAGGTGATGTCTTTTTTTAACCATTTTGTTTTGAGTGTAGTATTATTAGGGTTGCTGATGATAGTAATATATAAGAAATTGAATGAATAATCTTTTTCTAATTCTTTTGTGAAATTTATATTTTTATAAGGACTTTGCTAAATTTTTCTAAAGTATTTTTATTTGTAATAACTAAAAGGTCATCTATGTGTTTTACGATAAAAATAGGGGAGTTGTTCAATTTTTGTAGACTATCTTTCATAATATGATTCAGCACTATTCCAGATAAATTAACGAAGAGTCTACCTCACATCGGTAAACCTGTAGTTTGTTTAAAGAAATGGTTTTGAAAGGTAAAGAATCCGTTTTCGGTACAAAGTTTGATACCCTCTAAAAAATTAGTTTTTCTTTTTATATCAGTACCTATAAGTTTCTATTTCCTCCCAATTTTCAGTCAATAGCTTATATGCCAATTTTAGTGGGACATTTGGGAACATAGAAACAACATCTAAACTCGCAATAATATGATCTGGCTGTAATTTTATATGATTTAGTTTATTTTTCAATTCTATTCCATACCTGATGTCAAATTCATTATTGTTATTAAAGTGATCCAAGGATTTATTTAAGTATTTAGATAGGTTAACTATAGGATCATTTGTGCGAATCCTAATTGTGTAATTGTTGTATCGATGCAGAAAACTTATTTTAAAAGATTGATAATGACATATAGTTGTCAAAACGTTTTAAGGAATTATATAAATTAAGAAGTTAAGATAACTGGCGAATGGCTTTTCCCAATATATAAAAATAGAAAATCTTTTTCAAATGGCCAACGGCAGAGCGCGCTGGATCTGCGAGACCCGACCACTGTTCCATGTGGCTCAGGGCTGTAAAGAACATGATGCCTTACCTTTGATAACTTACAATCAATTGTACACAATCTTTTTTTTTTTTTACCAGTTGTTAATTTTTTTTTCTTTCAATATCGAATTTAATTAAAAACCTAAAGGGAAAAAAGATTGAAAGTAATAAATTTCGCTAAAATAAAATGAAGTAAAAACCCAATGAGCAAAAAGTACTGTCAACAATTGACTGAATATTAATGTTCTTCTAATAATGCACTCATTCAAGATATTTCTATGAATTTATTTGTTAGTATAAAGATTTTTAGCTTAGGCCTCTTTTCTGAAGATAAGAGGTACTACCAATGTCCAGTCACTAGTAGCAGTTCCAGTCATTGGTTATTATATAACTTTAGGTGCCTACCAACCATTACCCTAACCTGTACAGCTGCTGCCTGGATAACAGTGAAATCCTTTCCTGAGTACATCCAGAGATATCCAATCATCAAACACTTTGTGATGCTGTAAATAACCTGATGATAGCCATTGATAGTACAAGATCGGCACCTACCAGCTTTAGGCTGGATAACAGTGAAGTCCCTTCCCAACTGTATCCAGAGATATTCAATCATCAAACACTTTATGATGCAGTAAATAACCCGATGATAACCGCTAACGGTTGGTTAACGGAACTGTTGAGAACAATGAGCGATTGTCAGTGCCGCCAACTGCGCTCTGGTGAAACTGCTCTCATTGTCTTTATATACTCACCTCTTCTTCTAACAATGTTCGCATTTCTCCAGGAACTTTAGGCTGTCGCTACTTTTGGATTTAGGTTGTGCTTTTGCCTCGCAATGACTTGGAAGAATCCATCAGAGCTCGACTTCATTAGATCGATTGTAAAGGATATAATAACTCGTAGATAGATGCCATCGAGGTAGTTATAAAATTTAGGTATTTGTGCTTGCGGAGCTGGCGCGATCTGCGAAGGTCGATCGGAGTAGACAATCACAAAGGAGTTGCGAAACAATGCCTCCTGACAGCCTCCATTGTCGCCGTACAGAACTCTCTGTTTTCAGAATAAATTTGAATCACCTGAGCCGTGAAGTACAAACTGTAAACAGTTCTATCCAAGACGAGGCCAAAATCTCTTCCTCCCATGAAATAAATTGATTAAAGATGAAAATATGATCATGCATATATTTTTTATTTACGATTGGTTGACTACTTTATTGATGTTTCTTGGACGATTGTGATTTATATGTTAGATTGAATAATGAGGATGCAGTATAGTGTTTTTTATTCTTTATTTATTGGTAGCTTATCTTTTGTATATGTTATATATATATATATATATATGTATATTCAGTATATGTTATATGTTTGATTGAATAATGAGGGATGCATTATAATGTTTTTATTCTTCATTTGTTATCTCGTGATACTTATCTTTTGCGTTTAATTTTTTACCGTTATCTATATGTATACTATATCTATACTATATCTCACATATACTTACGAATTGTAAAACTGAAATTATTTCTGCTTTTGCTCAGTTTTTGGTTTGTTCCAGATAATGTTCATTTGTGAAATCCATGGCAAATGTTAATAGAAATTTATAAATTAAATAAAACTTAACCAATCAAAAACACAAACACTTTATAAAAATAAATATTACTATTATTTTATTGACAATTTTATCTGGATTAATAACGATAATTTTCTCACTTCCCACGATTTCGTTATGTTCCTTTTTCTAATATTTTACATTTTTTTCAATTTCTTTTTTCATTACCTATAGTTCTTTGTTTAGCTCTAATACGAATAGCTTCGTATGAGTTAAATTTATGGAATATTCTATTGTTTGTTCTGAAATTTGATCGTGTTGATCGAAACATAGTGAATATTTTAACTTCAGGAAGAGCTCTTCAGCCATTGGAGCCCTTTCTCAACATGTGCAAGTGAATCCAATGACCGGGCATTAAAGTGGTTATGGCAAGTGTTGATCATTAGCACATGCCACAAAACGCAAATATGGAACAAAGCTCTCGCCATATGAGAACCGATGTCGTAACTTCGCAAGTATCGAAAATTCGAGAAAATAATGAAGGACGATTGGAGCCTTCCTCCATAACGAACTGTGCTGTACAACGGTGCAGAACCATTGAGACTAGTAAATATGTTGTATGGTCTGAAGAATGTCATTTAGCAATATGTAGCTGTTAACACGGTCATGAAATGGCCGGTCACTATGGTCGTTTAGTGAGAGATGCCACGGGCTCAAGCCCGATAAGAATTGCCGGGTATTCATTGTTTGGGCACCAGATTCCGGTAGTAAATCAACAAGCCGACACGGTAATGTCGAGTTGGGGCAATCGCTAGATCTAGCCTGCATTTCTGAACTGAGGTAGGAGCTTCATGATAGATTTGACATTTATCAACGAAAGCCTTTCGCCTACCACCAGGAATGGCAGTGCTGATTTCAATCAGTACAGGAGGGAAATATCCTTGAGTGGCGAAGTTCTTGCGAACTTGAGGATCACACGGCAATACTGGAAAGAGCTCGGTGGAGAGATGACGAAGGATCCATTGAGAAGGCTAAGTTGGATCGCAAGAAGGAATTGGAGAGCGGTGTTGGCCAAACCTCATGTGACCAGGCTCTGCAGGGAGTCTTTACTGCTCTTTTTTCTTAACGGGAGGAATTATATCGAATAGGGAAGCTGGTAGCTGCCCCCCCCCCTCTCCAGCCGTCAGGGCTGTAGGGGGAGACCCAAAGATGTAGGCTATATTTTCTATTTCTGTTGACATGGTCACCCCATTTATACAAGACCTATAATCGCTTACTTTCTATTTTTTAGAGATCCGTGGATTCTTTTGTAAGCTCCATATATATATATATATATATATATATATATATATATATATATATATATATATAATAATAGCTCGTTTAAAAGTTTATTATATTAATAAATTTTAGCTGATCCTAGAGGAGGGCAGGAGGGGATCCATTTTATTGATTGTGCATATTTCGAAATTATACAAGCACTTTTGAAAGTACATCCGCCTCTGCCGGGTCTCCAGGATAACTGCGCATTCTTCGGCATCTTTCCACATGTCATTCCTGTGCAAGAACCTTACGAAGGAGCCGGACCGAGAGCGCGGTGAAAGCTGAAGGTTGCAGTGCTTTCTGCACTGTTTGCTATCGAGAATTCCCTCTAGTGTAATCTAGTTAGGTATAATAAATAATCTAGCACATATCGACTGATAATAACAGCTTCCCTTTCAATCAGTTACTTGGACTTTTGGAGCCAAAGTTTCATCAGGTAGGTAGGGAGTCTCTAAGTGATTTCAGTGCTCGTGTTAACTTAAATATTATTAATATACCTGGAAAATATAATTTTGGCAAACGGAAATCATTCAATCCTCCGGAATTTGAAAATCATTAATGGATGCCTTGATTGGACACAACATGAATATTGGCCTAAAAATTTATTTAATTTAGTTTTATATATATAATATTTTAAATAAATAAATAAAACCAAGACATAATCTTTTCTCTTCAAAATAAAAAAATAAATTAAATAATCAAAAAGAAAAATAAATAAATATATGTATATATATATATATTGTTCTTTTTGATTATTTAATTTTTTAATTTATTTTGAAGATAAAATATTATGTATTGGTCGAGATTCGAAGCCGGGTCGCCTGCGTATGTTGCTTGCGTTGGCTGCTGAGGTGAGCTTAGACCTCTAGTTGTGATATGATATCCTCCCCCTTGCGCTACTTCTACATCGCAGTAGACCGTACCAATATCAGAAGAGCAGTTACATACATGCCTGCCCTTTCTTGCTACAGTTTCTCATGGCTTTGTTAAGGTATTAGGGTTGCTCGTAAAGTACCAACTGCCCTAGTGGCAGTACAGTACCTTGGTCCCGCATACTCCCTGCTGACTCTGTGACAGTACTATTGCCTAGTGAACTGCATCGGTGCAGTGTAGGATGCAGATGCAGTGGCAGTAGTAGTCAGCAGCTCACGCCTCGCCCAGAAACAACTCAGCACTCGCTGGCCCCTACAGGACGGATTTGGACTATAGTTGACAGCCTTTCTTTGTCCGATGGCGGTTTTTTATTTTTGCCCGGACGGTGACCGCCACAAGGTGAACCGGTCGCCATGGAGATCCTGGCCCCGATTGTTGATGGATTGATCCAGTCCTAACTGCTAATTAAAGCAGAATGTGTGTCCGCCATCAACTGTCTGCCTTCACCAAAATGGTTTCCTATTTATCGGGCCCGTTCCAGGGGAATAATAATATTGATAATAAATTGTAAGGGGAAAGGTAGCCATTATCTTGAGCAGCCTGGCATCGATTTATAGCAAACATATCAAAATAAATTTATTTTTCCAAAAAATAAATAAATTTCCAGGAACTCACGCCCCATAGAATAAATTACAGAAAATTCTGTCCTAAATAGTTCTCCTCTAATCACGTAGTGTAAATATTTTGCCCCAGTTAATAATAAATATATATATATATATATATATATATATTAGCATATATTTTCCCTGACTGTTAATGAAACAAATATTTAGTCAATATACCAACCAACTTTTGGCGATCGTGAGTTTATCTGTCTCAGATTCTTGCGCTGATATTGAAAAACATACAGGCCTATACAAAATGTTATTAACACACACTAGTCCAAGCATACAATTGATACTTGCACTACAGGAAGACATAACATCTAAACACAGTCGTAAATATTTTTTTCGATTTTTAGATTATTTTCTTCGTAGCGGAATGATATCTAAATTAGTCTCTCATTCCATCTCTTCGTAAGGGAATGATGTCTAAATTAGTCTCTCATTCCATGTCTTCGTAGTGGAATGATGTCTAAATTAGTCTCTCAGTCCATCTCTTCGTAGTGGAACGATGTCTAAATTAGTCTCTCATTCCAACTCTTCGTAGTGGAATGATGTTTAAATTAGTGTCTCATTCCATTTCTTCTTAGTGGAACGATGTGTAAATTAGTCTCTCACTCAATCTCTTCCTAGTGGAACGATGTCTAAATTATGTTATAAAATACGAGTAACAACGGGTACGTTGAGGTAACGCCTTCTTCTTTAACCTCATCGGCTACGTCTCTCAACATCCCGGAGAAAAACGTTATGATTGAATGAATATTTTATTTGCGTATAAATCCAAATGGATATTGTTTCTATTGCTCATTTGAAAGAAAAAATATTTTTAAAAACATTCTTTTATCTTCTCAAACAATAAAGTGGACTCTATGTGTTTTTTAAGAATTTATCGTGTTGTTTTGTTTTAAGCGGTTTATGGTTCAATCGATCATCCTCAAGTCGCTTTTGCGCTCTAACCAGAAAGGCTTATAGAAGAAAGATTATTTCGATTGTCACTTCGATTGCAGAAAGACGACAACAATAAAGCGGAACGTTAATAGGACGGCTACATCGCATTCAACTTTGTAGCTGCTCATTCTCAAATACCAGTCCATTCATGTTATGTTCATTTAGCCAATTCAACGAAGCTACCCTTCGGGGGTTCAAGCCCTTAATGGCTCCCTCCTCCGCCCTGACCACATCACCTCCACAAGTCCCCTTGCTTTCTGCCGGGCCTCAGCCCGCTTTGAGGCAGGGCGTTGACACCCTGTCAAGGCAACGCTCTTCACGTCTCCTGTCGTAAACTGTCTTAGTTTATTTCTTTTTCGCCTTGTTTTGCATAAAGATCGCCTTACCCCGATCTACAATTGAGTTAGTCATCCCCCCTCTCTCTCTCTCTCTCTCTCACTCTCTCTCTCTCACTCTCTCTCTCTCTCTCTCTCTCTCTCTCTCTCTCTCGCTCTCGCTCGCTCGCTCGCTCGCACGCACGCACACACACAAAAATACGCGCGCTAAAACAAAATACATACATATACTTTTATTGCAGTGTATTATTTTACTATATCTGATGCGTGAATACTGCCTTTTGATTAAAGGTATCATTAAATTAAATTTAGAAGATCATAAGTGTATAATTAACCATAAAACATAAAATCACATTAAAAACAGTTCATGTTTCAATGAATTGGAAGGTCTTTATTCTAGGATATATTTTCTCTAATATTCTAAGATATATGTTGCAGAAGATGCTGCTCGAGCGTTGTATCGAGGGAAAGGAAGGGAGGCGCGCTTGTACAATCTCGTAGTCCACTTACTTCATTTTCTACGTCACACCGCTACCGCGATTAGTAAACATAACGCAATGGCCGGGTTTCTCACTACGCTTGAGTTAGCAAAAAAAACAGCTCATTTAATCTAAACGAGAAAAGCTGACCTTCCAAAAAACCTTCTTGGCACATTAGCTTACTACAAGCTATAGTCTCACCGTACTCTGTTGCAGCCGGCTGCTCTGTGCTTCCATTCTAAACGGATGCCAATGACTGACGTCAAACTGATCAAATATTCGAAATCGATTACAAGAAAATATTATTTGACGAGCCGGAAGCACAGCTGGCTTATTGGCTCATAAACGGCTTCAATTTCTTTTCGCAGTGCCTTCATTAATAATCAATGAATTCAGTTCCATGTTCACTTTCTCGTCTCGTTGACTGTTTCATTATTTCTTTATTGTTTTCGAAATTTAAGATCTTGGTACACAATGAATAATAAGAATAATTGGTATAAAACTTGCTATCAATAAGATATTATAATTAATAATTAATATCCTTTGTAAGATGTATAAAATGGGGCTAACTAGCTTTTTGTAATTTTTTATTAATCGTTTTAATTTTTAAATATTTTAAATTTTTAAGAGAAAAGGTACTTACTAACGTGTGTGATTGATTTGGAGATAGGTGGTAAATCAGGTACATATGTGGCGAGCACATGGGCTGCTAACCTGAGTGGTCGTTGACATGGCTGAGTCAGAGGCAGCTGGTAATCCCAAAGGACGAATTCTTTTGTCCACATCATCCTTTTAGTTATGTAAGCAGTTTATCGAGGAGGCGGTGGACGCCAAGGTGCGGATCGCTCGGATTTCCACTTCTTCTTCACTTTCATTATTTTGCAGCGCCTGTTCCGTAGTTAATAAACCCATTAGGTGGTTTATCTTACCCTATAATCCTCCCTCTCCCCGTAGACACTTAAAAAAAATGAATACTTTATTAATTTTTTGAAATTGATATTAATTCAATTATTAAAAGCACCTGTTTTATGTGCTGTATCATCCTTCCGTTGCCCCCCCCCCCTCACAGTTTGGATACTTCAATCTGATGGTCACAGCACCTGTTGTTTTGATGAGCCGGGAGTTTGCTGATCCCTGAAGAGGAGTTGACAGTTTGTTAAACCGCGGATAATGTTGACGATACTGGCCACTAAGGAGTTGACAGAGCTGGGGTTTGTTGAACCGCGGGCAGTTGAACCAGGGCAACTGCAACACCTACGGCTCCTTCCCACCTGGGCAAGTCCGAGTCCTCTCAATTTGGATGTACATTGCATTTTAGGCCTCAATATAACAGGGCATTTGGTAGGGAGTGCTTTTAGTGGAGTATTCCATGTTATATCGGCAATTTTAACTTTATTTTTGTATATAATTTTATAGATCTCTCAAAGAATTAGTTTTCTACATCTAGATCAAGAGTCTAGTGGCCTCATTTTTTCTTTGTTACTAGTGCCGACGTTTCGGCCTACGTTGTAGGCCACCTTCAGGCCTAAGAAAGAAGAACAAAAATAACTATAAAAAAATATTGCAGTTCTAAGAAAGAATATAACAACACATAGAGTTATATAAAAGTATAGAAAATTAGCGATGGATTGGTCATTAAGGATATATATGAATAAAAAAATGACAGTATATGTGTGCAGAAAGGTGATAATGATAATTAAAAAAAAAATACAAAATACAAGCAGAAAGAAAAATAACAAGGTAAAAAGTAAGATACAATATGAAAATTAAAGAAAAAGGTACAAATGTAAAAATGGTGAGATTTAGAAGAAACATTTTGAAAATTATTTTTTGATGATTGCAGTTTTCTATTTAATGTTACACCTGGACATGTCGGAGATCTACCCTTATAGCTGGAAATCTACAACAAATAAGTTTTTATGACCCTTAATTTGGTGTTTATTGACACTTTTCTGAGAGTGAGGAAGAATTCCTCGCAGGATATTCATTTGTTGAGTTTATGGAGAGCTAAGGTGCTAATAAGCCCTGTGAACCTGTGAACAATATGCGCATGCGCTTCAGTCTAACCTCAACCTTAGTTGTTTAGTTCAATTGATGAATGTTTTTTTTTTTATTATTTATTTATTGATATTTACAACTATATTACAGTAATATAACAAGTAAATTGGCTGAGTGATACATAATGACAAGTAGAGAAACTACCCACTGGTAGTACTCAAATCGCATGTTCAACTAAGAAGGTCACGTGGCCATCTTCTTCTCAGACGCCTCGGAGGATTATCGGGAATTGAAGAGGAAGCTAGGTTTGAAACTAGAGGGTTTGAGTGGAAATGAAGTTTGTTATGAAAGGATAGATACCGGGATCGGGCCAGATCAGCAACAAATGGGACATTAAGGTCGTTATGGATGACTATATTCTTAACAAAATAAGGAGCGTTGAGGATTTTACGAAGGATTTTGGATTGTAGGGATTGGATACGAGAAGAATTCGATGGCTTAGTGGAGCCCCAAAGCTCTACTCCGTAAGTCCAAATAGGTCGTATGATGGTCATGTAGATGAGTCTTTTGTAATGAATTGGGAGCTTAGAGCGTTTCTCTAGTAAGTGTTGAAGTAGCGTGAAACGTCGAGCGGTTTCTTGTCTTTTCCGTCTTGTATGAGGATTCCAGGTTAATCGTTTGTCGAGATGCAACCCTAAGTATCGGACCTGTTCTACAGGCACAAGTGGGATATTATTAAAGGATACTAAAGGGCAGGAAGTCATTGGTTTACGACGTAAGGTAAAAGTGATTTGATGGGATTTTTGAGAATTTATTTTAATTCTCCAGTTCTGGCACCATTCTTCAAGATCAGTGATATGGGATTGGAGGCTTTGGGATACAATAACTGGATTGGTATTGACTGATAATACAGATGTATCAGCAGCATATGTGGTAAGAATGAGTTGGGATGTCAGCTGTATAAACTGTATAAAGGATTGGGCCAAGGATACTACCTTGAGGAACACCAGCAGATTGGGGAAAGAGGGATGAATAGACATTATTGTGGTTTACTTGGAAAGTTCTGTTTGTGAGATAGGATTGAAGGACGAGAAAGTTGATAGGCGGTAGAAATTTACGGAGTTTATAGAGCAATCCCGGATACCAGACTCGGTCGAAAGCCTGTTCCACGTCAAGAAAGACGCCCGAACAATATGATCCACGTTCTAATGCAGAGGAGACTACATCCACCACACGATGACATTGCTGAATAGTGGAGTGGGATGCTCGGAATCCAAACTGGTGATTGATGAATGTTAAAAAAAGGGATTTAGTAAAATACCCTAATCGACTCCAGTGATTTTTTTTTTACTAGTTAACAGGCCAGTCAGTAGGCTAGCTGTGAAGCTAGCTAAGTAGAGTAGAGAGAAGCAGTGCAGAGGGAATGGAGAGGATCACTACTTTTGAATTGCCGTTTATTTCTAGGAAATGGTTGGCCCTGTCTTTGTTTGTTTGCTGGTTTTTGTTGCTTAGAGGCATAAAACCCTTGAGTCATCTTTATAATTAGTTATCTTTAGAAAAAAAAAATATATTCATATACACACATATGAACAAATAATATATATTTATAATAAGGAAATGCATCTTGCTCTTGAAAAAACAACAAATGCATCTATAGCAGGGACAATGGATGATCCAACATTGCTTATTAATTTACACTTTGTAATGAATTTCACCACCATTTCAGATTTGCTGTCTCTAAGTGCTTCTCTAGCATCGGGTGGCATTTTGAGCTTATTAAGTATTTTTTATAGGAGTAGCATTCCTCAAATATACGTCTGATACAAAGATTTTTATTGCACCTAGGGCATATCGGAGGTGCATCCCTTGTAATGAGATGTGTGTGTGGGTAAGCCGGGTGTGTCCTATTCTAAAGCGAGCAATAGCCACCTCTTCATGGCGTTTACTGCGATTAGATGTAGCCCAAGGCTTCAGTTCTCTTTTTAAATATTTCAATTTACTGGCTGGACTTTCATCACACATTGCTTGCCATCTTTTATCCATATAATCTTTAAGGGGGCGAGCAAGTTCTTGGGCGTTTAGAATAGCTGTGCCTCTACCTGGGAGGGTTAGAGCTGTTTGAGCAGCTTTGTCACCCATCTCGTTCCCAACAATACCCACATTTCCCGGGGCTCAGATGAAGAATGTTTGTTTGCTTATGTGGTTTAGCATTATTAGATATTTGTGAATGCGTTGGACTATGGGGTTGTGTGAGTACATATTGTTCAATCCCTGGAGGGCGCTAATTGAATCGGAAATTATTATTATATTGCCGGTTTGTATATTTGTCATGGAGAAATGTAAAGCGGACGCTATGGGATTTAGGTGGGCGGTACTTGCACGGACGTTGCAGAGGTGGTGTAGCTTTTTTTTATGGGTTGAATTGGGCGTAATAAAGGCAGATCCAGTTGAGCTGTCAGACTTTGAGCCATCTGTATATATTGCAGTGTGGTGTGGTAAAGATTGTATCTTTGGCCCTGTCTTTGGAAAAGTGCAAAGGCCATCAAACAAATTTTCTTTAACTATAATAGTTGATCATTTAGATTTCTATGTGCTGAATCTAAATCTGGCTTTAGTTTTTTTGTATCACCCATAGTTTTCCAGCAATATGCTTTGTATTATATTTTATAAACCCCTACCTAAACTCCTAAACGGTATACGGGGGATTAATTATGTTACACTATGTTACATCATAAGCATGGTTTGTATTTACAGTGGCTACTTGAAACAGTGATATAATGTGCTAATAAAGGTTTCACTTGTCTACTGGAATTGGTCTATAATTTCTTTCTCTTTTTTCTTTGAAGCTTCTTGTGTAGCTTTTTCTACGATGAGTCGCTTGTTGAACTTCTTGGTGAAGTGACCTACAGTAGCCCCCCATCATGATGGTGTTCCAGCAGCCCTGGTAACGTTTCTCCATCACTTTAACGTCCTGGTGAAAACGCTCACCTTGCTCCTCACTAACATCTCCTAAATTGTCCGGGAAGTAATCAAGGTGGCTGTTCAAAAAGTGAACATTCAGGCTCATCAAACATCCTAACTTTTTAAACTTCTGTAGCATGTTAGCTACAACAGAAACATACTCTGGGTCTTTTTCATTTCCCAAGAACTTTGTAACGACTTGCTTGTATAATACCCATGCTTCTTTCTCATTTAAGGTCATTTAGGATCCAAAGTTAACATCAAACATCATTTTTCTTATGTCAGGTCCGACAAAGACGCCTTCTTTAAGTTTTGCTTCTGAAAGGCTTGGAAGCTTTTGGCAGAGATACTTGAAACATTTTCCATCTTTAGGAAAATCCTTTACAAATTGTTTCATGAGGCCTAACTTTATACGTAGAGGTGGTAGAAGCACGTTTTTTTGGATCTACGAGGTTTTTGCGTAGAATGTTTTTCTCACCAGATTTGAAAGACTTCCTCACAAGCCAGTTCTTTCTGCACCAATGTTGATCCCTAGCCCTACTGCCCCATTCACACAAGAAACATGGAAATTTGATAAAACCACCTTGCTGACCAAGGAGCATGCATGTTATTTTTAAATAACCACATATCATCCAACCATGAGCAGAACAGCCTATTCGATTTAACACTGTTTCTGGGTTTTCATAGCTTTCTTTCATATGTACAGAATGACCAACAGGAATAGATGCGTACATGTTACCATTGTGTAATAAAACAGCCTTTGAACTAGTTTTAAATGAATCAATAAAGTACCTCCAGTCTTCCTTTTTGTATTCAATACCCAACTCATTCATCACACCGGGAATGTCTGAGCAGTACACTAAATCACCTTCTTGTTAAAAAAACTTGGAAAATTGTTGCGCTCTCTTCCTGTACACATAAATGCGGGTTCCAACCGCCAACCAGTTCTTTTCTTTTAGTCTAGAGCCTAGCAAGCTTTTTCTTTCGTTAAGCCAAGATCCCTAACCAAATCGTTAAGCTCGATTTGAGTAAACAGTTTAGGCTCTACATTTTCTGTAAAACGTTGGTATTCTTCACCATCTTGTTCATCTAACTCCGATTGTACATCAGAAAATACTTCCGTTGGAATAGAATTTAAATCATGTGGTGGCTCAGGGACCGGTAAATCTACTCCATGCTCTATTGTTCAGCGGAATTCAGTCCTGCAGCGGAAAATTGAACGTATCGACCTAAGGTCAAGAATATCATTAAGATAAGTTGTAGTGGGGCTACCCACCGTAGATAGCCCTGCATACATGTTAAATCTAGATTGCAGACACTTATCTAAATTCTTTTGCTTCTCCGATTCTTCCATACAGCGCTTAAGTGCAGTCAACTTCCAGCGTAGGTCAGATGGTTCTGAGGGATCGAGATTCATTCCATATTGTTCCTTAAATTCCACCCACTTTCTGTACCAATAAACTTTCTTTTTTATCACTTCTTTCGCTAAGATGTCGGGCAAGCGATATTCCGGCATTTCAATGACTCCGGCAGTTTCATCTGCCAAAATATAATTTGGTGCATATTTTGGGAGAAATAATAGTTTTTTCAAAAAATGTCTTCGGAATTTTTCCAAAACTTCATAAGGCTCGAAACCCCAAGCCTGTCCAGCATAACCAACTATCGCCCGAGAAACCGACCTATAAACTTCTAGCCTTGTTGTATAAGGGACATTTTTGCTAGTCATAAAATTTCTCCAAGTGGAATTCAAACCAAATTTCGCGTGGCTGACTCTTTCCGAAAAATGGCGTATCAGTGCTAATTTTGGGGTAACTATAACACCCAAATACTTATATTCGTTGACGACTTCAACTGGGTTGCCTCCTATGTTCCACCTCTTAAATTTGGACAATCTGCCTCCTTTACGAAAAACCATTATTTTTGATTATGCTAGGTTTATATCCAAATTCCACAACCAACAGTAATTCTGGAGGTTGTTTATCATACGCTGCAACTTTACAGGGGAAGGAGCCAGCATTACCACGTCATCGGCGTATAGTAAACATCTAACGTTAACTCCTGCTATATCCAGTCCTTCACCAATGTATTCATATAAATCGTTAACGAAGAGCGCAAACAGTAATGGACTAAGCAGACACCCTTGTCTCAATCCACCAGAGGCTTTAAGGAATTCAGTCAACCCCTCTTTATAATGGACTGTTGCTCTAGTCTCGGTGTATAAGCTTCTCAACATTCTTAGCATTTTCAGAGACAGACCAATATTAGGCAGCTTGAAAAATAAGGCCTCCCTATCTATGCAGTCAAATCCCGCTTTGAAATCTATAAAGAATGCATACAGTTTTCGGCGTTCTTTTGATAGTGTTAAATTGATTATACTAAACAAACTGAAAATGTGGTCCACAGTTGAATAGCCAGTACAAAATCCTGCTTGGAACTCGTTTAAAATTTTATTTGTATCCATCCAGCTCCACAAACGTGCCAATAAAATACCAGTCAAAAGTTTGGTGGTAACATCAATGAAGGATATTCCTCTGAAATTTTCCACCCTATAGACATCCCCTTTTTTGAATAACGGGTAGATAACAGACTCAGTGAAACTCTGTGGTACTCTTCCTATATTAAAACAGTCATTGAACACCTAAATAATCTCCACGAGCACACATTCCGGGGAGTTTTTGAAAAATTCATAAGGCACCGAATCAAGCCTTATTATTTTTCGCCTTAGCCAATGTGCTTTTCAGTTCGTCCAGACTTATTTCCTTATCCAGCTCAGTTACCTCCCAATTAGGAACAGCATATAACTTTTGTGGAGCCTTTATAGTAGGATTCAAGAGCGATTTAAAATAAAGCATAAACTGCTCTCCCGTAATATTGGATTCACTATTAAAGTTTCTAGACTTAAATTGCTTTATTAATATCCAGAGATCTTTTGGATCTTTAGTGGCTATAAATTTTTCTTTTAGGGTTTTATAGTACTCGTTACGTGTTTTGATCCACAATTCTTTACATTCCGTTTCCTAACTAAATTCAATAACCTTAAGGGACTTATCTCGGGACTTCTTACATTCACTGTTAAACCATTGTTGCTTCCCCAATGTTCTACCATTTTTCACCTGGTTACTATGAAAGGCACATTCAATAATACTGTTTACTAATGTTCTCAATTTTAAATCTGGATCTTTTACACCGTCTAAATTCATATTACTCTATTTATACTATATTTTTTATTTGAAATACAATTGATCCTGCCATGACCACCGCAATCTGCTTAACTGTAGGGTATTGCTATTTCTAACATTACTTTCTTGACTGAATTCCAATATAATCTCGATAGGCATGTGCTGAGTATAAATTTTGTCTATAACTCTGAAATCTTTGATGTATTTCAATATAGAGGCCGAAGCACAGCAGATATCTATGGCGGAACTACCTCTTCCCGAAACGTACGTGAATTCACCATCAGGATCACCATTTGTAAGGCCGTTTAATATTACCAACTCATAATCATCACACATTTCTAAGAAAGATAGACCTCGCGATTTAAAATGTATCTTTCGATTTTCTGCTGCACCTCACCAAACATTTCTCTTGAGAAATACATTCCGGGATTACCTGCCTCTCCGCCAATCTCACATTCATGTCACCCACAAGCAAATACTTTTCATCAAAATCAGAAAGGAAATTTAATGGGATGATAGCTTTGAAAAATTATCATCCCAATAACAATAATTTAGGTAAATTGGAATAATATAAAAATTTTCAACAGCAGTATGTAATTCTATAAGATCCCACGCATCAATTTTTATAAATCTACACATCACACTACTAACAGCTAAATTATTTTTAATACCTAACAAAACTCCACCACTTGCTCTACATTTTGTCTTAGTTTTTGTAGTCCCAATCTATATTAGATTAAATTCGTTAAAGCATTTTTCGTATTTTAAAGTTTTAGATTTTATCAAAAATGTTGCAAACAGGGATATAACAATATAAATATATATATACTACTGCTCAACATTCATCCATCCAAAAATTTGTAATCATAAAACTACTTTTATGTATATAAATGCTAAATAAGATATATAATAAAGTGGAAAAATTGCTTGTCAAAATCATTTTTATTTTCCTTTCAGAGTCCTCTGTAAAGTCCTCAGGTCTGAGTCCTCTGTAATGTTTTCAGAATTAATTTTGGTCGAAAGCAACTCTAAGAGATCAGAGTTTCTTTCTTCTTTTGGGTGAATCAACCCAACATTTCTTCAACGAAATATCTTCTCGGAATAAACTACTCTAAAAAAAGTTTGTACTCGAGTGTCCAGGCTAGAATGTGTCTTATATTATTCATCGGAAAGGTGTAGGTATTAAAATAGAAAAATTAGCCCGGATACAAATGGGTAAAAGGCATTTTCATCTCTTCAAAGTTTCAAAATGAAGAAAAATCCTTTCCTAAAAAAGACTTTTTTATTTCGAAAAAATAGCACTTACCAGAACAATTAATTTCCATATTCAACGATTGGTTCGATAAAAGTAGTTGAACAATAAATTTTTGAGGTTGAAATGATGCCTTGAATACCACTGATTTATTCTATTGCTATGATTACTTTGGGCCCTAACCCTCAAGCTCTGAAGTGTGTCGGACTTAAACAAATATTAGATTACCATGATTTGAAGTATTGTTTACAATATTCAAATACCATATTTCAGATTTCTAAACAATACTTTTGTCCTAGCTTGTACTAATCGAAAAAACTGCGCGCTGCTTTGATTTTCCCACCATTTATCTGAAATTTTGGAGGAATAGTTAGCCAATCTTGTTTTAATTTTCCTTTCAGAGTCCTCTGCAAGGTTTCTAACATTTAATTCGGTCGAAAAGAACTATAAAATAAAAAAATAAGGGTCTAAACATTTTTTTAGAATTTTATCCAGCTAGCTCCTACTAATTTTATCCAGCTAGCTCCTACTAATTTTATCCAGCTAGCTCCTACTAATTTTATCCAGCTAGCTCCTACTAATCGAAACCAGCTAGCTCCTACTAATTTTATCCAGCTAGCTCCTACTAATTTTATCCAGCTAGGTCCTACTAATCGAAACCAGCTAGCTCCTAATAATTTTATCCAGCTAGCTCCTACTAATCGAAACACTGTGCGCTTGGATAAAAACAAAAAAGGTCGGCTCGTGAACTTGGTTTTGGAGTTAAGCCCCTGGCCTGGCCTGGAATCAACTTTCGGTCCTAACTTAGTAAAACAAACCGTGTTTATTACTTTTTTATATTTATAGTAGAGTGATTATTTCTTTAGATGGTGTGATCGCGGCCAACCCCTCAACTACAGTTGGCAGCATCATTGGTTATTATCGTCTTTATCAGTTATTAGAAATAATTGCGATTTAATTAAAAATGAAAAGCGTGTATCAGTTTAGGTATCGTTCCATTAATGTTCTAGGATTGTGCAGTGTGCTGGGAAAACAATACTTTTTGGCATTTGAATTGTGCAAGCGGCAGTACGTGAGCTAGTGTGTGTTGGTAGTGGAATGGTATTTGTGATCTTAAAGCAACTGACGGCGGGTGCAAGAGAAAGTTTTGAGCTATTAAAAAATCCAAGAATTTAAAACTGACAAAAGCTATTTCAGGATAAATAATCATTTCTATTCTTAAGAATAAAACTTTGTCTAATGGTATTAAATTATCATTCACTTACATTACTAAACATTTAACCTAAATACTATTAACTAATAAGTATTTATGTGAGCACGCTATTTGTGTGAACAGATATAAATTGTCAAAAAATTATTTTAATCTCCCTCTATAATCATTTTATTATAGAGTAAATAATTCTCCTAGTGTAAATATTTATATAAATTATTTTGATAGCGAAAAGAGGTGGATGGACCCAGATAGAACGCTGAATTGTCCTAAAGGTCGCTGGTTCAATCTTGGCAATTACAATTATTTAACCTGTTAACTGTTATCAGCCTTAGCTGAACCTGTGTCACCTGCAGACCTGTTATTCACCCAGCCTCTATAAATTTGGTTTTATTTATGATTTATACTTTGATTTAATTTATGAATTGTTTAGTTTCAAATTGACAATTGAGTTATATCTGCTACCCCCCCCCACCCTCACTCTCTCTCTCTCTCTCTCTCTCTCTCTCTCTCTCTCTCTCTCTCTCTCTCTCTCTCTCTCGTCGCTTTTAACAATCACGGTAACCTTGCTTACGAGACTGGAGCCCTGGGATACTATGATTGTTAATTCTATGAAATTTAAAATTATTTACTCAATCATTTACAGGCTATTGCTAGCGGTTGATGTACTGCAATTCTACACTCTTCTTCTCAACTATTCTAAAAAAATTCCAAGTACCTCTGAAGAAATGCCGTTTCATAGGTTAATATAAAATCGTGAAATGTCAAAGAACAGCATACCTTAGCCTGGAAGAGTGTTACTAAAAAGGTCCTGTCACTGAAAAAGACCAGACGTCCGATAGCAGCCCCGCTAATTGTCAAGTTCTTCCAATTTCCAAAGTGGGTCCCGTCTTTTAGAATGCATTATCAATTATCTACTATAATGAGCTATCCTTGGTTATCTGATGTCTATTATAATAAGATTTTTTATTGGCAATAATTTTATGAGTCCTTGAACAATAATAATAACTACATCAAACAGACATTTCAATATTGTAGAGAAAAATAGTAAAAGACATTTTTATTGAATTGATTAAATCATTTTTAAAAATTTGTAACGATCGATACAGACATTTTGTTATTTCAGATATTAAGGTTATAAATTTTATGTTTTATTTAATGTTTCGGTCATATCTCATGTTGGAAATATGTTGTCTTTAAGTCTTAATTTTTAATGTTGTATATCAATTTTAACAGCTATGTTACTTTGTTACTCCAACAAGCCTAAATAATGATGTGCGAGATATGTCTTAAGGCTCCAAAGATTTTGTTATTGAAATCGGTCTGCAATCCTATTTTAACCAAAGTAAAATAACTTGCTCGAACTTTCTGGACAAGAAATGTTATCGATTCATTAACATAAATTAACAATTTATAGGAATTAAAATAAAAGCAAAGTTTATAAGCATACGAATGTTAGAAATATTTACGCTAGGATTAAGAGGTAAGGTGTTTATTTAAATTGGGCCATCGATATCATTAAATTTTTTTTAATCAACTATTTTATATATAAATACTAGATTTTGCCCAAGGCTTCGCTCGCGTGGAATTTGGTCTGCCACATAAAAGTTTCGTGACAGATCATTTTAAATAAATTAATTATTTTTTTTAAACTAAAAGTTACTTGTACATCAGAAATTTCAGATGTCTAACTTCAAAACTGACGGATTCCCTACAATCTTTGAACCACTATTATATTAAGGGGGAAACCCTTGGGGATGGAATTGTCCAAATTCCTTTCTTAGTGCTCATTTAAGCTATACAAAGAACCTATCTGCGAATTTCAAGATGCTAAGTTCAGTGGTTTCTGCTGTGCGTTGGCCACTGGCTGTGTTAGTCAATCAGGTTACAGTTTTATATAAACTTCGCCTGTGTGGGTGTTGATAAAAAGTAGCCTATGTCCTTCCCCAGGCTTGAGATTATCCATATCAAATTTCATCACAGACGGATCAGCACAGCCGTGAAACATACATTGACACTGATGTTAAAACGGGGCGGACAGAAGTTTACTTTTGTTTATTGTTGTTCGGGTCTGTAAAGGATTAGTATGTAATGTTATTGAATTTATTGAAAAGGATTACTTAGTATAACGGTTTCACTTTTCGTACGGGAGCAGCGAGAAATTAAAACTGCAAGGATTAGAATAATGTACATATGTAGGTAATTTATCGATGTGTTGTAATTTAGCGGTATAACCTATTTTGCTGTAAAGTTACATCCAAATCCGATCAGTAGTTTTTGCGTGAAAGAGTAACTAAGATACATCCTTACAAACTTTCGCGTTTATAATATTAGTAGCTGTAAGTATTGATAATTTTTATAAAACTTATAAAATTTATTTCTCGTGTCAATAAATTACAAGATATAGAGACGATCAGATTTTGTTTCTCATTATGTTGTCGGTTATTTCGTCAAAAGCCTCCGTTTTCTGTAAAGTGTTGATCGATTTATCGATCCAAGTGTTGTCCTGTTGATCATACACTCGTTAAGTCAATAGCTTTAAATTCATTCTTCGGCTGCGAACCGAAAATAAGAAGGCTCCGAGATGACTATGATAACTGTCGAGAGCATAGGTACAGTCAAACAAAAGATAACAAAACTGTTGAGAGCATAGGTACAGTCATACATGATAACATAACTGCCGAGAGCCGATGTACATCCAGCCAGCGCAATGCATTAAACATGATACGGCCTCGTTATCATATGTCCAAGATCAGCTATCACAACATGGTTACTCTCATGCACTCGTATTCCGAATACATTTTGACGATAGAAATATCAACTTTAATAATGAATATAATTGTTTTATGATTCCCACAAATAATTATTCCAATTTCTCTCTTTCTAATTATTAGAGCCTGGCATAGGAAGAACCAAGGTTGGTATTGCTTGTTCTTTGCTAGAGTTGTTCAGAGTGTAAGAGAAAGGAAGAGACCTTCTGGGAGGCTTGAATGTCGCAAGAACAAGCCCCGCTCTGTCTCGGTCCACGATGTTTCTTCTTCGGAGTCGTTGATTGTTGTTTGCAGAGAGATGTATTGGAAAAAGTTATTACCTTATTCCGGCAGGATCAAGGAAAATTCGGGTGATGTGGTGTGGTACTATCCTCAAGGATTGGTATAGACGAAATTATTCCCAGATCTATAATGGAAGGAAATGTATCTAAGTAAACAGCATTATTATCTGCTTCATGAACCCATGATTGTGTACTTCGTGGTGGTCTAAGTGTTTATTATTGGGCAGTGTTAAGATGCAATTACTGGTAGAAGGGAAGTGGAGACAAAGACTAGAGAATATTTCTCTGACAATGAATTAAATGTTCTAATGACGTCGTGTCGAGATCTCTTTTCCTTTGTGAGCGGTGACTTGACGATATCCTGAGGAGGTCCTTGACACCCGCCGCCCGATCTCGCCGCCACATCTCTCCCCTCCCCCTCGAAGAACTAGAACACTTGAGAGAACAAGATTGTCGCAGCAGTGCCGATCCTCCGCGGTCCTCCGTTAGGTCGCGGAGCACTGACCGGAGGGACTTGCTATTCCGGCAGCAGCGCCCTCCAGCCCTGGCATAACAAGTAACCATCGGTACCAAGCACGGCCTCCGGGGTACGGTACAGGTAGCGAGCCAGCACCACGCTCTTTAATACTCAACTCTTATGTTTGGTTCAGTTCAATTCCTATCGCTTCTCTACTTCGGATAATTTAGTTGGTCAAAAAGATAAGATGAAAAACTATGAGAGCAAAATTAAAATTTCGACTTTTCGCCCAAAAAGACAGATATCAATGTTACCAATAGACTATTCTATAACCGTTGATGATATTAATGAAAATTGAAGTCTTCAATTCCTAACGATGATTCATGTTTAGATGTCTTTGTATGAACCCAACTCCTTATTAATCTATTGCTCTCTGGATTTCTTAAAAAAATACTATGTGTCAGATCCCGCTCCTCATTAAACTCTCACAAGCAAATATAGGAATACTAAAACTCTATGTAGCATACAATACAATCATATCTTATCAAGATAAAGACTTATTATGTGTGAATTAATGTGATCATTTCAGGAATTTGCCAAATTCAATCAGTCAGATTTGACCAATTCTTTTTGCATCAGACGAACGGCCGTTCTGGGAAGTTTATAGGCTCATAATAATACGCCAGGGACCGAACAATAATCATAAATGAATTGCGTGCAATAATCATAAAAGTGCCGGTGATAACATAATCAACCAATAATATTATATTGTACGAACTCTGCAATCAGATTTCATCCGCCTTTTAGTTACTAATCATGACTAAAATACAGAGTAAAGGTAATTAATATATAAATAGGCACTTGTAAACTTAGTAAATAGTACAGGTGGTACAGGTGGTACAGGTGGTACAGGTTATCTATACAGATTTTTGGAAAAGGCGTCGTAGGTGGATTTAGCTTTACAGGAAACTCATTACTCTGGACATACCGACAGTTACAGACTTCATTATCCGCAGACACATTAAATTTTTTGACAGCCTGAAATACTGTACTAAACCTCTTTTTCGGACACTCACCACAGCAGGACGACCACAAACGCGGCAAGATCACGTACAAAGCCTCAGCCTGAACTGAGAAATTAATAAAATAAACAAATACAAGGAAAAGGACACTGAAAAAGGACATAGGCTACTTTTCATTGGTGTGTTAATGCACGGGCGAAGTTTATAAAAAACCTGATTGACTAACACACCCAGTGGTCAACGCAGAGCAGAGTATTGCACTTCTTTTTTGAGATGTGATTGATCTTACGCTTAGAACCTACATGCGAATTTCAAGATGCTAAGTTCAGTGGTTTCTGCTCTGCGTTGACCACTGGGTGTGTTAGTCAATCTGGTTACAGTTTTATATAAACTTCGCCCGTGCGGTGTGTTAATGAAAAGTAGCCTATGTCCTTTATCAGTGTCCTTTTCCTTGTATTTGTTTATTTTATCAATTTCTCAGTTCACGCTGAGGCTTTGTACGTGATCTTGCCGCGTTTGTGGTCGTCCTGCTGTGGTGAGTGTCCGAAAAAGAGGTTTAGTACAGTATTTCAGGCTGTCAAAAAATTTAATGTGTCTACCATTATCCGTAGACACATTAAATTTTTTTTAAATTAAAGTCTGTAACGCAACTTTAAATTATAATAATTTTTGCGCTCAGTGCCAATATTTTTATATTCACATCGTATTTAAAAGGTCGTAGATTAAAAAATATAATGGGGCCTGAATAGAATATATCAAATAATTTTAGGCGGCTCATTTTTTTATTACTCGAGGATTTAAGCAACCTCAACAATATTTTGTTTATATACTATGCAAAATTAATATTTATCCATAAAATATCAATGAATTGTGAAATTGGGTCGACTCTTTCCAATATTGATCGGGTCATTCTTAAAATCGAGCCGAGAAGCAAACGTGTCAATCATTCAGTTCAATAAAAGTTTTAATTACAAATTAACTATTACAATAAAGAATTATTAATTAGTTAGCGTAATGCAATCAAGATTAATTAATTAGTTAACTACTACAATGAAGATTCTAATCTTCAATAAAAGTTCCACAACCATTTTAATCAGCAAAATTTACCTAATTAGGTGGTGTTTATAGGTGGCAAGTGTAGATGTAGGTAGATTTAAGTTACTAACTGTTAATATGATAAAGCAGCTGATATATTTATACCCTGAACACTATTGGCGAAAGGTCTCCAGTTAGGACTGAAAATTATCGCTTCACGTTTCGTCATTTTAAGAGCGGTAACAAAATGTCCCTTCGGCCTGCCCTTTGCTGATTGGAAGGAATTTCGAAATGAAAACTGCCAGTATTTATACATGGCAGGAATCTGTTGGGATCGAGCCGAGCTGCCACGATTGCTTATTCATGTATTCGATTTATTTGAGGTCATCGAAAGGACAATTCGGTGGCTTAGTATTTAGGCGCATCGTCTTCTTTCATCACTATTGAATGGAAATCGAGTTCACGGCTCAAGAAATTATCTGTCGTTGACAACACGTGGCGACGACTATAAACCAGTAGTTATAATTATATGTATTATAATTTGAATACACAGCAACCAAATGATTTAAACAGCTAATAATAATAGTAATAGTAGTAGAATGTTAAATATTCACCTACAACCCATCGAAAATACTACTAAAATAATACTAAAAATATTGGTGCTACAAATCTTTTTTTAATTTTTGTCATACAAAATACTATTACAAATTTTTGTGATACATTCATTGTTGCTATAAACAGGACCGCGGCCCAAGGGGGCCTTCAAATTTGTTTTGACGTTGCTGCCGCCCACACCTCCGCCCTCCCAGCAGTCCTGGCGACTAGCGATCCTCGAGAGGATGGTCACCTTCAACACCATCGGTTCCAGTTAGGGTTCCAGAAGATTGCCATAGTTTTCTGGCTAAAGGAAAGATTAAGCCGTTTTTCCAATCCCTTCATAAATGGTAAGAAATGTCTCTACTTGCATTATTCCATACAATCTCAAGAGCTGTTGTCATTGCAGTGGGCCTCGTGTTCTAGGTTCAACGGATGTTTTACAATTGTCGGTCCCTTTTTGGCAGATTTCTTATCAAATATCCAATATTTTTATCTAATCGTAAATTTCCTTGTTTACTTTCAAGCCTAATATTTAATCAACTAATAATTTGAAAAATTAAATATTTGAAATATAACAGAAGATGGAAACTTTATTCTAAGAGAACTGAAAATAAATAGTTCCCCTCAATTATAGCATTTAATTTAAATACTAAATAAATATCTTGAAAGTACTATGTATAAAAATGGGCTAACATCTATAAGCAAAAAATCACATTTTTCATGGTATGTATTATAAAACTTATTTATAAAAGATAACTTACTTACTTTTTACTTTATAGGCGTTCCGACAAGGGTTGCCTCAACTGGTCAGAGCCGAGTTCCATGTCCATGTCGATCCACCCAATCATCCTCGACCAGCCATCTCCTCCTGGACTCCCTCCATTCACCTGCTTCTGGGCCGTCCCCGTCGTCTCCTCCCAGCTGGGACCCAATCCAGAACTCGGTTTGGCCAGCATTCAAACGCCATTCTCTTCACATGACCGTACCATCTTAAGTGGCGTGCACCGATCCTTTCATTTGTAGCAATACCCACATCCATCCTCTGTGGAGGCACCTCCATCTCCATATCCATATGGAGACACCTCCTCCAGAAATCCGTCTCAACCGCCTGCACCTTTGAGTACAGATGGGGCTCATAGTCCAGGTTTCCGAGGAATATGTCAGGATGGTTTCCACTATGGCTGTGAAAAAACGGCGTTTATTTTCTTTAGATATTTCCGTATTCCAGAGAACCGAATGCAGCATTCTGGTAGCCTTTCGGGCTTACTCCACCTTTCTGCTGACGTCATGCTTGGACGACTCGGTAGCATCTAAACAAGACCTCAAGTACTTGAATACATTTACTTTTTTACAGGCTTCCCTGTCAACCAGAAGCGGACTATTATCAGTATCGCCAATTGCCATATACTTGGTCTTATCGAAATTAATTTTTAAGCCCACCGTTTCGTAGCACATCCTCAGGGTATACACCATCACTTCAAGGTAGACCCCGCACTTGAAAGGTGGTTCCCGCATCTTATCCGATACACGTCGCCGCTGTAGGTGCCTCACAGCCTTTATCAGAGTCCCATTAATGCCTGCTTTTTTAAGTGCCACCCACAGCCTCTCTCTAGGCACATTATCATATGCTTGTTCCAGGTCTATAAAGGCCATATGTAGTTCCGGCTTCCTTTCCTGAGACTTCTCAATGAGTTGAAAAACAACAAATGTGTTGTCAGTGCATGACCGTCCCGCCGTAAAACCTGGTTGTACCTGAGAGGTAGAGTACGCTTCCTCTAATTTGTCCCGGAGCACAAATTCGAGATCTATCCACCCGAGTTTTTATTTCGGAGTTATTCTTCTCCTAGGCAGAATCCCAAACTAGGGGCAGAGCCTATTTAGTGGCGGCGCTCCTCGCCACGTCGCAAAAGTCATCTCAGGGCCCGCTGGGGGGGGGGGGGGATGAACACGGCCACGCCACTAACCATGTCCTCCCGCCCTAGACTCGGCCACTCATGATCCGAGGCTGGTTGGTATTCATCATATTTCCAGCCATCATAATTAAAAGATAACTTTAATTAATTAAAATCACTATTGTTTAAACACGTAAAGGAAGTCCGGAACATGTATTCACACTTATGCTCCTTGTATATGTAAAATTGCAAATCAAGTTTCTTCTTCTTCTTCTATAAAAAGGGGAAAGGGAGGGGGTTGAATACTCAATATTGTTCAATTAAAACGGCTCTTGAGCTCATGATAGTTTAACAATATTTTTTTTCTAACTTACCCATTACATTATTTAACTGTAGAATTTGTATGTAGCATACATACATACATATATATATATATATATATATATATATATATATATATATATATATATGTACATGTATATGTATATATATAATGTAGTTTTCTTGTAAAAACTTTTTAATGAGCGTGCCTCGTTGACAAACTAATCTTGATAACTGACATTTCATTTGGGAAGTAGTAGAAATGTATACTATTACATATACTTCACACTATTAGCTAATAACCTGAAATAGGCAAAATGTTCAATATTGCATTTAATATTGTTAATTGAAAAATAAGTAAATTTCGGAAACGCTTGTAAAAAGAGAAACAAATGCAATAAAGAACGGCCCCACCGAGGGAAGAGGTAAGACTTTATATTGTTTTAGCGATTCCAATTGATTTTCCGACTCCCTTGCTCCATCTCCAACTCCCCGACTCCCTTGCTCCATCTCTAACTCCCCGCTCCATGGCTCCATCTCCAACTCCCCGGCTCCATGCCTCTCAGCTTTCGACACGGAATTATCTTGTGCTGCTTTCATTTTTCTGTTAAGCACTGCATTATTCTCAGACCTCTTTCACTGTTGCCTTCTCGTGTAACTGTTATGATTTCGCAATGGCGTGTAGCATAATCACCTGTAATGCTACGGTCAGAGTCGATTGTAATTCGTGTTTATCGGTTGCTGTCCATAGATTGTTAGCCGAAACAGACTAAATATAGAAAAATATAATTAGTAATCAGAATAGATTCTCGCATTAAAATTTGTATTTCCTTGGTGTTGTGGTAATTTGTCGAGTTTCTGCAATAGTAAGCATCTGTATCCTAGCATCAAGAAAACATGTCCGATTGGAAATGGGGCGTTGCAGACTGCTCTGTGGCGGAGTCGATCCCGCAACTGGCGGTCAAATCGGGCGTTGCAGACTGCTCTGTGGCGGAGTCGATCCCACAACTGGCGGTCAAATCGGGCGTTGCAGACTTCTCTGTGACGGAGTTAATCCCGCAACTTGCGGTCAAATCGCGCGTTGCAGACTGCTCTGTGGCGGAGTTGATCCCGCAACTGGCGGTCAAATCCCGCGTTGCAGACTGCTTTGTGACGGAGTTGATCCCGCAACTCCCGGTCAAATCGGGCGTTGCAGACATAAAGCCACCCAGTAGCTAGAAAGATATATAACAGCATAGTTTAGTTGCTAGCCAGCTTACAACGTAAGCACAGATTTCAAATAAAAATATTAATATGCCAATGCCAAATCAGCATCGTACCGAATTCAAATTTTCTTTAGATTATCGACAATTTTCATCGAGTTTATCAACTATCGGTGAAAGCTGGTAGTTATAGATTATTCTATTATATAAGATAGAAATGAATGAATAAAAATAGGTTTGAATCGAACGGGAAGACGGGCTCCCTTCTCGAGCTCTTCTGTAAAGCCGGGTTATGCAGGGCCGATTCTCGGAGCTCGAACCATTTCATTGAAAACCCTATCACTTTACAAAGCATTTATAATATAAACGTCTCAAATTTTCAATATTTTGGTGTTTATGAGTAATATCATCAATTTACGGGTCTTCAAATTTTCAATTCATAAAATTCGGGGAATTTTCAATTCTTTAATTTTAGGAATGTGAGTTACTACTGCTTAGTTATTTAGTTTAGTTTTGTAAAGTAAAAAATAAAAAAAAAACTTAGATATTTAGTTTAGTTTTATAAAGTAAAATAAAAGAACTTAGATATTTAAATTGATAAAAAATTACAATATAATAGCCTATTAGAAATATATAATAGTAACAAACAACACAAGAACAGAAGACAAAAAACCATATGAAAAAATGAAAGTAAAAGTGCAAGAAAAAAAGAGAATTTATAAAAAAACAGTGGACTTATGGGTATTCCACAAAATATGTTGAAAAAGGGTAAGGTCAACCGAGACATTTAACAAATGTTAATACATTAGTGAAAAAACAAAACATATTTTGTGGAATAACCATAAGTCCACTGGTTATTTATAAATTCTCTTTTTTCCTTGCACTTTTACTTTCATTTTTTCATATGGTATTAGAAATATTTTTAACTTTTTATTTTTCTTTAAATATATTTTAATATTCCGAATTACTTAAAAGCCGTCTCCATCATATCTGTAGTCGTTATTTTCATTGAGATAACTGTATGCATACAAATATTTCGACTAAAACATTATATTTGGGGACGATAATGCACCAATGCACTTTGTTGGCATGGAGTTGTTAAGGATAAGGAATTTGTCTTTCATTTTGCATAAAAGATCGCCTGTAGAGAGTAGGAGAGAGATCTATCGTGCCAGGAATTAAGAATGTTGAGGTTGTTGAGGAACTGTATGCAGCTAGCTATTGGTCAATCCTCTTTCTTAACTAGAGCAGCAATTGATTTAATAACGGCAGGCTGCGGGATGTTAAATAACTCGGTTAGTTAAATTTAACAAAGCCTGCCCTAGTAAACATTTTTTAACTGAGTCTAAAAACACTTCATATTTTGACAGTTGATAATAGTTAGGAATTGCTTTGTTAAGTAAACACGAGTATATTTCAGATACGTAAAACCATATAAAAATGTTATATGCATAGACTATTTGAAATGATCTGTTAACGATATATTCTGTTTAATTTAGTTTCTATTTGACATTGAGTTTTTCTACACGATGAGAAGTTGTTTGAATTATAAAAGTGAAATAACTGTAAAGGGACATCTCATTTTCGGCTCTAGCTGATCGGTTGTGCAAGAAAGCGGAATCATTCATCCACTAATTGAAGATAAGCGTATTATAAAGAACGGGTGAGCCCAGCAAAATCTCCACAATAAATAATTTACATCTTCTGCAGCCGGTTCCGATACCCCTACTTTTAAAAACAATTTTGTTATTGCTTCGGTTGGAAAATATTTATTCTCAATTATTGTAAATTAAAAAATTTTGTTCTTTCCTCTTCTTTGAGTGATTATTAATGATTGCGCACAGGACGAACGGTTCTAACTTCATGTACTAATCCTTAATGATAAGAATCGGCCCGATTGGTTATTTCCAGTTCCACGCCTTATTATCATTTCCTTACAACGTCAACGATTCGAGAAAGCTATGCCCCCGACTGAATGAAATACCTCGCTGATGATGAAGGAAGTAGCGAGAAGGCGTCACCCCCAAGGTCTCCAAGGAGCGAAATGTCCTTCTTACGGTAACCTTTGGCCTGAGTCAGCCTCGAACCGTTGCTCCACCTCTGCTCGGTCTCCTGTTCCTAACGGCCACTAAAGGATTTATCATGAGGTACCTTCCCTCTCCTCAGTCGACGACTCTTCGTCAATTAGTCCCAATTGCTGCCTTCATTCTTCTTTCATCAAATCGTTTCAATCTTACTACTTCCAATTTCAATTCCCTATAAGCTGCTAATGGCTATCAGATCCCTCCAAACAATTGGAAAAAAAAGTTTTATTTTATTTATTAGTTTTATCTATTTATTCTAAGAATAATAAGGAAAATTAAGAAAAGTAATAAATACTAAAATTATTAAAAACATAAAACTAGAATTACAGTAAGAAACAAAATAAAACTGAACTATTTTGCATCCAAAACACAAAGAGAAGTATGGAGCGACAACTGGCTAATACCATGGCTCGGCTTATCAGGAGTCGATATTGTTTAATTAATTAATCGGAATTATTAAGTTAACTAGAGATGCGACCCCCGGGATAGAGCCCCTACCCCAGCAATTAGCGAAGAGATCTATGGCCCTATCAGGAGTGCCCTCATTAACAGCCTAGTAATGTCAATTAATAGCTCTTAGCCCGGCTCCTGGTACTGCTTCCAATATTCAAGCCACTCCAATTCTTCTTATTGCTGTTAGAGCCGAGGTGCGGGCTTGCACTTGGCTCTATGGTAATGGGCACTTGGCTTTATCTAATGGCTCTTCGGCATTGCGGCGATAGCCAAGAGATAGGGCGTTATAGATGGACAATGTTATTGGCCTACAGGCTACTCTTCATGTCCATTATATTGCTCTCACTAATGTCATTTCTTTATCTTTATATTGTATCTTTATAGAAAGGTCTCTTGCTATCGAGATATTGCCGCATTAAAGAAATTCCTTGGCATGAAATAACTTAAAATAATGTTTCTCCTTGTCGATACTTTCAGGCGGCAGTTCTTAATCTGTCCGATACGTTTTCTTTATTGTTCTAACAAATATCTTATTAATATCTAACAAATATATATTTATATCACAATTAATTGTTTAAATTTACTGCTCGCTAATTGCTTTGCCTCATATAACTAAATGATTAACTGCTTCCTTCCATACAAGTATGAGCAACAGAATGCAACAACATATTTCTTTATCAATCCACGTACAATTTATTTATTCACATAGTACATTTTAAGCTGCATTTAGTTATAATCACTTTAAGATATACTATGTTGTTTTTTTATTCAATTCTGTCATTAAAATATTCAATAATTGATGGCTCTAATTTTATTCAATGTCTGTTCTTCATTGTTTCCTCATTAATATGAGACCATCGCTTAAATATGAGATCAACTCTTAAAATACATTTCTATATTTGTAACAATATACATAATATATGTCTTATATTGTATTATATGCCTTCAAGAAACCTTTCTTAGTTATCGCTTCCTGACTTCATTTTCGGTTAAGCTTGCGCAATGTTGACGCTTCCAAAATTGTATTGATACAATAGAATGGACTCGACTTCTTTTAACCGCTTGGAAGTGTTTCTCAACGAGTCGAAAGGGAAATCAGTCCACCCTCCGCTGATCTTGACCCACATCGCTCGATGGTGACCCACAATCCGACCGACTTTCACTATCTAGCGTTGCAACAATTTCTCGGAATCTAAGTAATATTGGTAAACCGATTTGATCCATATCCGTGAATTTGGGTTTGATTTTCGTTAACCTGAGGGAAATGAGAAGTAGTAAATAATTGAAGCGAATGCTAACAGTTCTCTTTTCCTCACCCCGGGACTTTGGAGCAGAACTTCCAACTAACCAAACTCGCTACTAATACTTTTTTAACATTACAGAACGGAACTTTTATTAGTAATTTCAATCAGATCTGATGAAACTGCTATTCCGATATTGGTTTTAGACGGTTTATGCCTTTAAAAATCGCTCATATCATCAATCTATATCTGGAGCATTGTTCGACTAAAGCTAGTGGCGGAAGAGTACCGCTGTGTGGGATGGTATATCATAGAGCGACGAGGGATGATATATTGAAGTGCGATGTGGGATGGTTATTCAGTGGAACAGATAAAAGTGGATGGTGAGTTCCTCATCACTCGGGCCGTGGTATTTGCTAATAACTACCGCTTTGGCTCTGTCATTGAAGGCAATTCGACATCGTAACTGTAGGCAGTTCCGTCTCCTACAATCTCCGAAAATGCTCGGAAAACGAAATATCGAATTTATGGCTTTGTAATTAAAAAAAATCTTTCCGGCTAAGGTCCTACCATGTGATGATTTGTCCCTTGTTAATCAAATACAAAGAGCTACAATTATTACGCTATTTGAGAACTATTATTTTCTTACTCGTTTAGTATTATTGTTGTTTTCACATTTCAGCATATTTTAGATTTCTGTGGATGGAATACTTAGACATGGACCATACTTATATATTTACACATTTTGATCACCAACGTTCACCATATACCAATTAGTCTAAAATGTTCGCATCATATTCGTTGGATCATGCCCTTTGTACCTACCCCGACTCAACACATTTGGAGGAGGGAGGGTGAGGAATTAGTGTCCAGTCGCTGGGCTCGAGTAAGCTGTAAAATCCTTTTGAGGATTCTATGTTTATTTGGTCAGTTGTCAAGATGTAACAGGTTGATGGTTGCCTATCAGCTATACACCGCTGCTATGTTTTATGGGATATCGGAAGTTCATTGTAAAATCGTGATGATGTTTATGTGGACTAATCATTAGCAGTTACTTGAGATAATTTAAGTTAATTAGTTGTGTTTTTCTTCTTATTTATATGAGATCTCACTAAATTGAATTCGTGAATCTCGTTGATATCGTGATCCAGTCAGACGATTTCGGACTTTGTGCGAATTGCAGACGAAAGAAATCGCTCGTGAGGTGTGAGAAAGCTCTGTCGTGGGTGAGGTGACTGACTCAACAAAATAGGCTTGCTCACACAGTATGGCGCACAGTGAGGCGAAATCCCTAAGAAGCGCTTAAAAATGTTGTTGTTTTTTTGCTATATTCAATCAATTGAGGATTAGTAAATTTGCATTGGCCTACCTTTTAGGCAATCAGAACTGAAATTTTAGAGCCCTTCGTTCATTACAAACATAAGGGGAGCCTTTAGATGGTGAAGAATCATGAGTGCGGGAATTTAAATTAATTGGTCTTAAGCAAATAGTCTATAATTTTTTTTCTTATTTAAGGCGGATAAATTTAATTTCTCTCGTTCAGATATTGTCCAATGATAATAATAGGAGGAAGAAAATGACTAATCTAATTTGCAAACCGAAAATTGGTTTTGATCAGCGACGAAAAACTACGGAATTGAAGGTTTTCAAAGCATTCTTTTTTTCAAAAGACTCCAAAAAATATGGCTTCTTATGTACTCTTTGAAATAAATATTAATTAGTCATCAAGGGTCTGAATGAAGATCCTGAAAGGGAATTAGCCGCGAAAACCAGCAAACTTTGGATACTGACCCCAAACATTTGCATTTACTCTAATTACATGCCCGTGTAAACAACAAATGATACATGCCCTCCCACACAAGTTAATATAATATGAATTTATATATTGGAATAATAGATCACACAACTTTTTTGAAAAATTTGTTAGTTTCTTGACAATTGTCTTGCATACTGAACATTTCATTATCCCCGAATTCGTTTCATAATATATAACATCTAACTATTAGGTAACACAAACAAGTCTGCCAAATTTCTAGGGTGTACTTCAATCTCCTGAGGATCTAATGATTTTTAACAGTTTTTTAGCGTTTTCGCCCCACTGTGCGGCGCACAGACGGGTATTTGACTGGTCTAGCCGGCCAAAAATCAGTTTTGCAAAATGCAGCGGAGGTCGGAAAACCCTATTGAATGTTCAATTGGAATAGTGGGGGATTCAAGTTATGGGCAGATATCGTTTCTCTAGTTGATCGGATTAGAAGAAAAACCAGTTAAAACTTGTCTGTTGAACTGCTTCTATTTTGTTTCATATCAAAAGTAACTTAGTGAGTGCATAGTTCAGTGCTACCTGTAACCGATCAGATTTTTATTACACCTACTCATTATGGATTGTGAGAGACCAGGTATGTATCTATGTTATAGCATAATATTATTAATTAAAATACAGAATAAGGCATTAAAAAAAAATATGAAAGATGCTCTTTATTTTTTGCTGCTTGTTACTGTGAATTTCAACATTCGATAAGGATTTAGTTATACTTCCCGATTAGTCCCGATAACTTTTTTAACATGATTGGTTGTCCAAATTATGTAGTAAAGAAATATTAAATCAATAGCCGCCAATCTGGAAAATATTGATTTTGTATCTCTTTTTATTTATTTTTATTTTTAAACCCAAAATATAAATAAAACAAAATGGTGTCAATATAAATGTTAATTAAAAGCTCTTAGAAACTTAATGTTTGGTAAAGTAATTAAATTAACTCATTTGCGCTGCAAAACCCAGACCAAGTTAATGGGATTGATTATTATTTGCATGATTCATACCATATTTCAAAAACTAGAGGTCCTAGATTTTTTAGAATATTTTTTTCAAAATCAGCAGTCTAAAATTAGTAGAATATGGTGATAAAATATTTTTGGCCGGCTAGACATGTCAAATACCCGTCTGTGCGGCGCACAGTGGAACGAATCAACGCATTTGTTGGACATTGGACCAATTCTCAAATAACTAAATTTGTCCTTCATTTTGATCTTAAATTATACTTTATACTTCTTCTCAACAAAATCCATAGATAAATTAATTGTGAAATTAAATCTTATATGAAAAATTCTGAATTGAAATATAAATTTTTCTAAAAACTCAAATTTTTAAAGCAATCTACTGTTTGAGGTAATGCATTAAATTAATCAAGCACCTACTGGAAAAAAACTCATCCATAATAAGATATTTTAGGCAAATAAAACTTTGGATTATTTCAAACGTCTGGGAATTTTCGGTGAAAATTGGGGGAAAAACTAAAATAATCAATTGCGAAAATCGCTCAAAATCGCCCAAAAAACTACCTTCCCAGTAAATAACTAGAATGTTTGAAGTTTTTTTTCCATTAGTCGGATTCTGCTACTAGGTGCTATTTTCCGAGAAAATGATTTTTTTCTTTCTTTTTTTTCTTTTCCGGGCCTTGAGAAATAATTTAAAATAATTTCTGTTGATATTGGCGTCTACTTTTCGCAAGTTTTCTTTTGTTTGCCAATGTTTGTTTACATTCATTTATCCGAATCCTTATCTAACATAATAGTATTAACAATGAAATTTAGTTTGTATGTGGTATTTGAACGACATATGTGTAATGGTGCACATAGGTGCAATAGTCCCTACAACAAATCGTCAAGTTTTTAAATTTTTATTTAAAATTTATTATTTTTTAAATTTTTATTTCGTTATTTAAATAAAACAATTTTATATAGGCACCTACATTTATTATAATTTTGATACATCAATTATACCTAGCATAATTGACATAGCATAATTAACTAACATAAGTAATTATCAATTATTATATTCATTTTGTTTAATAATTAAATTATTTGGTTTGTTACTTTTTCCTTTGTATAACTTTATTTAATACCTATGTATCTGTCTTTCCATAGAATACTGTATTGTACCCATTCTAGTAGTATATAGGTACAATGTTAGATAATAAATTATCTAACATCGAAATATCAAATCTAGAATTTTTACACGTTTCCCCTAAAATGTTTTATCCTGTTTATCATAAAATTAAATAGTCTATTCAAAAAGCTTTAAAACCGTAGCAATAGCCTTATTCTAGGAGAACCAGAAGCGGAGATATTAATGAATGTCCAGGCCTCCCTAACGCTCGTTCCACTGTGCGGCGTGTCGATCCTAACTCGTCTATTTGAACAACTTATACATGCTTTAAGAACAGTACAGGCTACTAGGGTGTACATATTTCATTTAAATGAATTCGAAATAATATAGGTAAAAAACATGTTATAATTCCGATGGTGTTTGTATATATATTAATATATTTATAAATTGCGTTGCATTGTCATCACATTCTTAAACTATTTGCAATTTGTAGAAAAGTTTTGGTTTACGATTATAGTATAGATAGCGTATATATTGTCTCATTGGTGACGTCACATATTCAGTTTCGGCGTGACAATAGCAAAACCACAGCAAATTTGGTGACATCACTCGTTTTATCACCATTCAAGGATCCTTAACGCTTTTACTAAGCTGGAAAAAAAAATGCTCTGGTTTATTCCTTATCGGGCTTTAGGGTCTTTAGTTGATGTATTGTTTAATTAAAGAGATTAATTAATTGATATATATATATAAATAGAAATATTTATATCGTACTATTCTATATTAATATATATTTAGATTGCGTGAAAAGGTTTAATAATGAGGAAAATAAATATGGAAAGTTTATTAGTATCGAATGTCCTTAAATTGGAGGAACAGGCACTATTGCATTACTTTTATTATGTCGTTAATAATATCAACTTTTTTATAAACACTTTTATTACCAAAACCTGCCTGAAATATTTTATTTCGATTTAGTACATTACAAAGCCTCTGATTAACGTTAGAAGGCTACAACTCTAACCTTTCCTATTTCAGTTCCGGATCGAGACGAATCCTGTCAGCGGAAAATGGAAGATATCCAACGACTTCCGTGAATGACTTTTCGGTCTTTGGATATTCCAAGTGACCTTTCCGGCTAAAGCCAAAGGTCGGCTGATTCACTGCGATATCGACACCTCTTCAGTGTGTCACCCTCTTGGAATAGTGTCCTGTCCGGGGCTGTCGCAAGCGCCTCGCTCTGGTTAGTCCTTGCGTCAGTGGATCCTCTACTTCTGTCGGAGGGACACCGGCACTACCAGGAGTACCCTCTCTACGATATAATTAAGTTCGTTTTGATGTACGTAATGTCTGAAACAGCTTTATTTTAGATCATATACGAATCTACATTGAAACTAACTGGATAAAGGCCTCGAAAAATAACTGTTATAATTAATTCGCACTCAGAATTAAACTCGATTTAAAATGACTGGATCCTGTCGGTAGCTATATGTAGGATGGTTGTGGGAAGTGAAGAAATATATATTCTCGATTAGGCAATTGCTAGAGAGTATTATATTCATTTACACCACCTATTTATTGACTTCCGACAGGCGTATTGTATCAATATGGTAGTCTGGGCAGGGGAAGGCTATTAGCTTAGCTTATAACTCCAGGCACTAGACATTGTTGGATAGTTGACGAGGATGTCCCTGGAAAAGACAAGTTACATGTTATAACTATATTAACCATTTCATATAACTTTCAGGTTAACAGTAGCTTAAGATCATTATCGCTGGTGCTATTGAATCTCGTCATTAGAAATATAAAAACAAACCTGCTTGGGACTTTAGACTTATACAGCACATGGCGTATGCTGATGATGTAGCCATCTGAGAGAAAACCACAACAGCTTGGGCTGGAGATGTACAATAATAGGACTGAGGATAATCATTTAAAACACAAAATATATGAAAACCTCTAGACAGACGAGGGAGAGAAGAGACGTTGTTGGCTTTGAGATGTTATCTTAGCCGCACACAACAACCTCTTCAAAGCGCTTGCTATCCTGATTGCTAAAGAGCTCTGTGGCTACAACGTACTCGAGCCTCTCTACCAAGATTTGTCTAGATGTAATTACATGATCAGCCGTGCACCTCCACTGGGAACTGGGAACCAACATTGGACCATTGAGGATGCTCTAGTTTAAACTAGTATTAAATCAGAAATTAACTCAATTTTCATCTTTATTTGTCTTTACTTTTATTTGGTATTACTTATAAAATACTAGCTTTTGCCGACGGCTTCGCTCGCCTGGAATTTGGTCTCCCACACAAAGTTTCGAGACAGATCATTTTAAATAAATAATTTAATTTTTTTTAACTATAAGTTACTCGTACATCCAAATTTTCAGATGTCTAACTTCAAAACTGAAGGATTCCATAAAATATTTGAACCCCTACTACATTAAGGGGGAACCCTCGGGAGTGGAATTGTCCAAATTCCTTTCTTAGTGCTCATTTAAGCTATACAAAGAACCTATCTGCGAATTTCAAGATGCTGAGTTCAGTGGTTTCTGCTGTGCGTTGACCGCCGGGTGTTTTAGTCTATCAGCTTAGTTTTATATAAATTTAGCACTAGAGCTGCAGATGCTGAGGACATGAGAGGAGTTGTAAATTTAGTAAAAATGGTGTTTAAGTAAGGCAGAGATGATTACTTTTATCAAATTAATATATTGTAATTAAAACCTTCAAGTGAAGGTTGAGGGCGCCAGGCGGGCCTTCCTAGTCCATCTTCCTTTGTCATTTATTGACTATTAGTTGTTCCATACTTTAATGGCCTCCCGATGTTGCCATAAATTTGTCAGATCGGACAAAGAGGAACTTTTTGCTTCCCAGAAAGTTATTTATATTTGACCCTTAGCTCGCCTGGGTTGCACATTCCTCACCCTTTCCATCATAATCCCCTAGAACCCAAAGGTCTCATGCTAGTGTTAATAAATATAACACCTGTTATTTCAAACCCAATGGTTTTCTCTTTTTGACAACATTCTTTAATACTATAGTTGATAATATCTACTGATATTGACAACATTCTTTAATACTATAGTTGATAATATCTACTGATATTGACAACATTCTTTAATACTATAGTTGATAATATCTACTGATATTGACAACATTCTTTAATACTATAGTTGATAATATCTACTGATATTGACAACATTCTTTAATACTATAGCTGATAATATCTACTGATATTGACAACATTCTTTAATACTATAGTTGATAATATCTACTGATATTGACAACATTCTTTAATACTATAGTTGATAATATCTACTGATATTGACAACATTCTTTAATACTATAGTTGATAATATCTACTGATATTGACAACATTCTTTAATACTATAGTTGATAATATCTACTGATATTGACAACATTCTTTAATACTATAGTTGATAATATCTACTGATATTGACAACATTCTTTAATCCTATAGTTGATAATATCTACTGATATTGACAACATTCTTTAATACTATAGTTGATAATATCTACTGATATTCCTGATCATCTGATGTAGTAGGATTTTGATGAAAGTTGAGTAATGGTGGAGCGTATGTGGGGTCTTAAGTGAAAGTATTGAAACAAACCATTTCTTGTTGCAGCCCATCGCTGTCGTGGTATATGGTAATATGTTAATACTCTGCAAAATGTTTTCTCCACATAATTTATTTACGACCAATGTCTTATTTATCTTGAGGCAAGGATAAGTTTCAATTTGGATTGATCCTGTATTTAAAGGGAACAATCGCGAATATATGTAAAAAAAAAAAAATGTGACCAAAATTGAATATGAGGTGACATAACAAAAAGGAACCGCTTATAACTTATAAAATATTTTCTTAACTCTAGCTTTGAAGACGTAATAACATTAGTATCAACACTGAGCGATTTAATGGTTCTTATTTCGACTAAGTGTCTTAAAATAATTTGCCATCTCATTTAATCCCTTAAATTACATTAACTCTCCCGAGTTATCGTAACAATTTACCTAAACTTATAAGCCTTGCCAAATGTCAAATATTTAACTTTTTTTTTTGTTTTATATATTTCCCACCTTTAATTATCATTTTAACGACATTCATCCGTTTTCACCTTAACTCACTATTTTTATTTTTAATTATGTCTTTACTTAACCACACATCATTGTCTTTTTACATTTATTATTAATCCAATACAGCCCATTTAATGTAACTTACTTATCGCACTTTTTATACAATTTTACATGTTTATTTTAATATCAACTATGTTCTCCTTTCTCACCATGTCTTACCGCTTATTACATATTTTACTGCATCTATCCTTTACCTCTGAATTTTTATATTTATTTCTTACTGTAGTTTTTATTTTATTTTATTAATTATTTTAGTTTTTATTTATATTTTTTATTGTTATGGTTATTAATGCTCCATATGATCATCCTTGCTCTTTATTGATATATATCTCATGTTCTCTCACCTCTCCCCCCCCCCATCTTTATTGTCTACCACTCAGATACCTGATACTTAAGTATTTTAACTTTAATATTTACCCATTTTAATTTTAATTTTTATCTTTATTACCTTATTCTTTTATTTTAACTCTTTCTGTTTTATTCTTTATTATATATTTTATTACCTTCCTGTCTCTTGGTTATTAATGCTATACGCTCATATATTTTAACCTTTATATTTACCATGCTTAGCAATGTTTTTACTATTTTTTATTTTCAATTGTCTGTATTTTTCATATTTAGCCCTGAAGAAGAAGACAGGGATCTTTTAAAAGATCGATCGACCTACTAAATTTATTTATTAGCACCCCAAGGTGGCTCATTTACCCTCACCGCTTGTCTCTAATAATTAATTTACCATTTTATGAAATGCTATTGTATTTTCAAGAAGAGATAGGAAGGATGACACTAGATGGTGACAGAGCATGGGATCTTCTACAGGGTGCATTAGGAAATGAGGAAAGACCGGCCAACTTCCCTGAAAGGAAGTAGGGATAAGAAAGGGATAATCATTTTTTGCGTGGAGAACATGATGGAAAAATGGAGGGAGCATTTTAAAGACTGGTGTTGGGGGATGAGGTTTTGTGTCGAGAATGACCCAGATATTTGCAGAAGAGGTTGTTTGGATGGAAGACGACTGTATCAGTGAAGAAGAATTCCAACATGTCATTGTATAAGCAAGGCTGGTCAAAGCAGCAGAATTTGATGATATTAATCAGGAAATTATTTAGTCCATGGGCAACAAAGGTCAAGAGATGTTCCTCCATCTTAGAAATCTGGTCTGGAAGGAGAAGTGGATCCCCAGAGAATGGGAAGTAGCGGTTATCGTCCACATTCACAAGAAAGGAGGCAATCGGGAGTGCAACAATCCCCTCCCCTCCCACAACGGTTCTTTTTCACTTCTGAGAGTGGCTGCCAAAGACTATTATACAATCTTGGAAACAAGAGAGAGGTGAACAGTGTCCTTTCAGGAATCAGAGAACCACTCAGGATCTCATCACGATGCAAGAATAAACAGTTGAGAAATATAAAGAGGTCTCCGTCTACTTCATGGACCTTCAGACGGCTTTTGATGAGTACGAAAAGAAAACATATTGTGGACACTGTCTGATAGGGGGGTGTCGATCGTAGAAGAACTTTGGGTGTAATTGGTCTTTATAAAAAGATTAGGGATGTGATTAGAACCAGAAACCATATTACGAAGGCATTTGAAAGAACATTGGGTATCCGCCAGGGCTGCAGCCTACGCCGGTGGCTCTTCGTCATGGTTTTGGACTTGGGACTAAGGAGGGCAAAGATGATGATGTTGAAGATTCCAGCTAGAACACAGAAACCTTCACCCCGGCAAATTTCCCTTGTTGGCTTTCGCTGACGACCTTGTCTTACTAGCTTCCAATGACCGAGACCTCCAACATAACATGAATGTACACCAAGAGGAATTATGGACAATAAATATGAACATTAAACCGGAGAAGACTAAATGCATGCAAATAGGAAAGAACTACCGAAGGGTACTGAGAGCTGGAGGAGAGAGATTAGAGTATGTCGAGAGTTTTAAATATCTAGGTTCTCATATCAATGAAAGCAACTACGAAGAAGTGGTCCAAAGAATTGTTGCAGGAAGGAAAATGTTGAATATGGCCCAACGGGCTTTCCTAGAAAGAGAACTGACTGCCAATAAAGCTTATTTTATTCTTATCTTTTCTTAATCTTCGGAATCCTGGACCCTTACTTCAAAACGCAGGAGTCAGATACAACCTATATAAGTGTGGTATGTGCAAGAAGTAGAAAGAAAGACACAGGGGGATGGGATACGGAACGCCACCATACGCGTTAATTTCGTCGTTAAACTAGGTGGGGCTATTCAAGCAAACTAAGGTGGTTCAGACATCACCTTTGGATGGACCCAGAGAGAAGTTCCACGAAGGACATACTAACGAGACCCGCAAGGAAGGAAATGATCCCAGGCCTCGTATCTCCTGGGAGGACAGCGTTTGGAGGCTTTTAAGATGAGCAAATGGACTAGAACAAAAAGAGAGGGTTGGCTCAGAAAAGAGACACTTGCTCCAGACTCTAGTAACAGGATCCTCCTGACAACGCCAGCGGTAGAAGAGGGAAAGGTTATGATGATGATGAAATGCTAACAAACACTGATTTTTGTCAGTTTCAGATTTCTTGTGTTTTCTCACTCGGTGAAGTTAAATCAGACTCATACTCTTGTTGCTTCCTGAGCCAAATTCCTCGCATTGCTAACCTTTCTAATGACCTGATAAATGTTTTACCGACTATGTTAAACCGTTGCGCAACTTAAGTTGGTCGATAGTGATATGTTACATGCTGCTAGTAAACCTAAGGCAATTCCATGCATCCAAGTCTTTTGATTGCTACTTGAGTCTTTGGATAGTTGATAGATTCAAATATTGGGTTTATCCTTTTAAGCATATACGAAAATATTAATTGGCTTTGCGAGATTTGTTTTCGATAAATCTCCAATAAGAATAAATCATTGTTGATAAGAATGAACGAAATGCTCTATAGAGTGCGCTGAGGTGTAAGCCATGATGGCAATAAATCAACAGTAAAAGTAAAAAGTTTTAACACTTTTGTTTTCCTGACCCAATCCCTTGTGTCCTTTGGAATTGAGAAATGACAGAGCGGCTGGAAGAGAGCCGCGCATGCGCCCGCCCTACCTCAGCCATTGGTACTTTCCCCTTACAGTCGCTCCTTGGTCCTTAGAGGTGTCGTGCCGCGGTGGTCGTGGTTTCAGTTGTGATCTCGTAGCTCAGTGCCCTCACCGCTAGCCATCGGTTTTCGTACAAGGATAGCCGCAGTCTCCAGCCATATTACTCTTTTATATATTGTGAGTATTTTTTTTAAACGCACTTTGTTAAGAAAAAAGTTAGAAACTTAATTCATTCAATAGAAATCATAAGTTGTGTTTCATAATTCTGAATATTGATGCGTCCCTTTTTAATCATTATTTTCACAAAAATAAAATTATAATACCAAATTATGCTAAACTATATTGCGTTTTATCGTTGGTAGCATTGAAAAAAAAAAAGTTTGTCAAGTATAGTTCTTGTCTATGAGTGTTTAGAACCCGTTAGAGCTATCATTATATTACCTAACCCTTAGAAAATTCAATGCTATATTTTTCGGCTGTGCGGTCACCTGAATGTTACTGTTGTCATATCTTTAGGAGCAGTGTTGGGAGAACTGTAAAGACGGGAAAGGGAATTCTCCAACTTTGACAGCTCCAGGCTATCCACCTTCTCCAACTTTCTCCTCTTACGGCCAAATCCCTTCCCAGTTGGTAGTTTCTATCTTCACGGGCCAGATCAGATCCGGATAGATAATTATCATATCGAAATCCCTATTAATCCCCCCCCCCCCATTGTTCTATCCTTAGAATCTGTATCTTATTTAAAACGTTACAGTTGGTATAAGTTTTCACAAAAATATAGTAATTCAATAAAAAGCATTTTGATCTTTAATGACTTTAAATCACTGATTTCTATTCATGCATCTTGTTGAGGATAGATTGGACTATCCAATAACAGCTCCGATTTATAACGAAACTGTTTTAAAATGTAATATTGAGTTAATACCGAATGAACTACAAGATATGTTCCTTGTCATTTTATGCGTAAAACCTATAATATAAATGGCATGAAGTGCCTAATTACTATCCAATATTATAGAGGAAGATAAAACTTTACAAATAACAGCATGAGTTAAAGAAACTAATTAATTTAATTAACGAATCAGGTGGTTAGGCAATAGAAAACATAATGATATTTTGTTGACCATTGCTTAACTCCACTATCTTTGTACTTCGGTAATCCCTAAGTGTCTCCTCAACATTTAGTTTATTGTGTCCCTTTCCGATAACTTGCCTAATATAAAATTCATTTTATATAGCTGTGTAAAAGCCTTTCATTATATTTCATTCATAAATTATATTTCATTCATTAACTTTCATTCATTATGCCTATCATCACATAATCCTCTGTATCTATATCATACATGTCATATGTATTATATCTACAGCCCCGGTGAATAAGTGGTTAAGTCTATATTTCTCCAAAATGAGTTTCTTGTACTTAATTTTGTTTTCAGTTTCCGTTTTATATTGCAATACAATATTACCTCATTCTAGGCCCTATTCCAGGTGGAAACAACAGGGCTAGCAATTTGTTTTCAAAAGATTATTCTTATAGAGAGTAACAGATCTAGTGGCATGGATTCTTCCCTTTGGATTAGAGGCCATCTCCTCCTTACTAACTTTGATAGTACATTCTTCTGTATTATCCCTATACCTTCGGTTTACCAGACAATCACGACTCTTTGTTTCCTGTTTAGGAAGAGAATTGTCGGTCAGAAGCTCTCCTGTACCACCGTTCAAATCTCTTCTGGCGACTAGAACTGAGAGTTATGAGCGCACTCACACACATAATATACTACAGACAGCAATAAAGCCTGCAATAATCTATATTTAACTGTTGAGAAGTGCATCAACATTTTTGCAGACAGAGTTGGCTCTTGATCTCCTCCCACTCAACTACTTGGTTGCCCAACTGCTTCACGTAGGCGGAGCATGTTCCGTTCTCCTAACAGTCTCCTACTTCTACATCGAGGGGATTTCAACTAGACATTCTCTCCAATTTTGTTTTCAATTTCATATTTTCGACTTTGCTGGCAGGATCAGTTATCATAAATTGGAAATAATTATGTTTAATGGAGCAGTGCATTAAAATTAACTTCTTATCGTTATTACTGGTTTACGGAAGAGTGAGGGGGGATCGTGCAAAGAGGAATACCTGGTTTTTTGGTAGGCACCTAACCATCCATTCATCGAGGGTTTGGTAAACTGAAGTTGACGTCAAGACGGATCGATAGATATCCTGGATCCGAGGCTAATCGAGTTACAAGCCGAAGATGCCCCTTGATCTCAGGGCAAGGAGGTCATGGGCTACACCTGTTCATCTCTCCTCGCTGCCCCATGACTTACACTACGCTCTCCGATCGCTTCAGGTGTAAACTTCTTGTAACCAGGAGCAACCTATTTTATATGTTGCTTTGTATACCGGATATTATTATCTTGTATCAAGACTATTACCTATTTATTTGTTCACAATTTCGCCAGTTCAGTTTTCCTGTTGGTACTGAGGTTTTTTGTATTGCGATTAATCTTGAGTTCACAGGTAGTGTGAAGCGTTAACTGTTCGTTATGAGGATTCAGGGTCGTGGGGAGAATCGCTAATGATAAAACTGTGGCGAAAATCGTTCTACTTATCCTTCAAAAGTGAAGTAAGCGAATGGACTGTTGTCAATAGTTGACTTATATCAACATCACTATTTGACATCTTTTGATTATCAGGCAAATTTCTATTCTACTCGCTGGGCCTAGAACTATCATCAACATCACTATTTGACATCTGTTGGTTATCAGGCAAATTTCTTTTATATTCGCTGGGCCTAGAACTATCATCAACATCACTATTTGACATCTGTTGATTATCAGGCAAATTTCTTTTCTACTCGCTGGGCCTAGAACTGTCATCAACATCACTATTTGACATCTATGGATTATCAGGCAAATTTCTTTTCTACTCGCTGGGCCTACAACTATCACCAACATCACTATTTGACATCTATGGATTATCAGGCAAATTTCTTTTCTACTCGCTGGGCCTACAACTATCACCAACATCACTATTTGACATCTGTTGATTATCAGAAAAATCTCTACTTTTTGTGCTTATTTTATATGTTTTCAAAAACTTAATATAAATCAGAACGTTCTCACTTGCCAAATCAGCTATGAAACAATCATCAGTAATTCCGCAAATACTTCTCTTTGAAATAACATAGCCTCGGGTCATCCCGTGAAATCAGGAATCATGGTCAGATCTCAGTCCTTTAGGGTCGTTTAACTCGAGTTGGATTGTTCTGAAAATGAACTCTAGAGATCTGAAACATTCTAAAATATGCAGAATTAGTACATGCTTCAAGAAGAATTTTTGAAAAACGAGTACGCCCGAACCACTGTTTTTAAAAAATTATGGACTTTCATGTTTTCCAATCATGCCTCCACCCAACTCAACCTCTCGCTCGTAATATATCATTAATTAACACGTGGCTTTAGACTTTAGCAGTATCATTAGGCTATTATTTAAACAACAAGGTTTATTTATCAGCTTATTAATCATTCCCCATCGAGATTCCGACCTCAGTTAAGCAAATTTGTTAAAAGTAAACAGCCACTTTCTGAATTTGCTATCTGAAAAAGTGAATTGAAAATAAATTTTATGAAAGCTCTTATTAAAATATTAATTTCATTAAAAATTAAAATTATTTTGTTGTGCATGATTATGCATCTCTATCATACTTGTTGATATGATCTTGGGTGCTATCATACCATAGCGTAAGTTTTTTTGGGCTCTAAATCTTTGAAGGATATATAATTATTTGAAATGTAAAGAAATGTTTTTACTAACTGTATTTGGTCGTTTTCTGGTATTTTATAAAATAATATGAACTCAAATGCTAGAACACCAATACACTAACACATACACTAGAACATCAGTACACTAACACAAACACTAGAACACCAATACACCAACACATGCACTAGAACACCAATACACTAACGCATACACTAGAGCACCAATACACTAACACATACACTAGAGCACCAATACACTAACACATACACTAGAACACCAATACACTAACACATGCACTAGAACACCAATACACTAACACATACACTAGAACACCAATACACTAACACATACACTAGAACACCAATCACTTCCATGACGAATGTTTATTTATAAAAAGAATAGCCATTAGGGCTATATGTAGTCCCAATTAGTTGCCAGAGATTTCAACTCCTGCTGCTTCTTATAGCAATGTAGGGCTGTCAATCAGTTCTACAGTTTTTCAAGCCTCTTATTGTTTATTTTTGCTAATGCTGCGAAGGATACATCGGTAGCTATAGCAAATTCAACAATAACTCGGTGCCCTGAGGTTCAGGTCTTTGACTGGACTGGCTTGGGCATCTCATCGGCTATTGAGGAGGATATCGTCGATTTAAATATTTATAGAGCCTCGGATGGAGCGAAGCCTCGAGGCTTCGTCGCCATTTGCTTTTCAAATCTCGGCTCAATCCGAGCAACATATCGCGGCCATTTTATTAGAGCTCCTTGGATCACCCGCCGTAAGAGCCATTTCGTAGTTTCTATTTTAAGAACGGCGCCTCAGTAAGGTATTGGAAAATTACAAATGTTATTTTTTTACAATGAGTTATAAAAAGATTCGCTGTTCATAACAGAAAGCATTCGGTTCATACAGGGAAGATACGAACATGAAAATTTCGAAAGATGGACATATTTTGGTAAAGTGGCTAGATTATTAAATATGTTTATGATTATTGGAGCCATGGCTACATTGCCACGATGATACGGCTTGCAAGTCCAAAATAGTTTACATTCTGGTTTGTGGAAAGCGTAAGGAGAATCTTCAATAAAATGGCCATAATATATAATAAATCGCCTATGACCTAATTAATTACATTACCTGACATCCTCGATTTGGTCCTCAGCGCCACAACTCAACTTGATCGCTCTGTAAATCATGAGAATTATCTCATCAAATTTCTAAATTTGAGCCAACGAGCACTCAGTGTCCTCAAATCTTAGGCCTTTCCTTCCTTACAGAGGAAGCTAGGACTCTATACAGTTATCGACACGACGGCACTGCCTGGTGCCTAATTATCGCCTGCCTTACTCAGTCAGGGTACTGGCCGTGACTGGACTGAGCTGAGGTATCAATGAATGGACGGGACTGGTTGCGATCCGTTAATACTGTCTATGTAGGATCGTCCGTTAGTCGTTTCCATTGCACGCCGCGGAAATGAGTGTCATATCTAGCAAGAAGTAGTTCGCTCGGCTTGTGGAAAAAAAGTTAGTTCGGTTTTTAAAATTTCCTTCTAGACAATAGTGTGCAAATGAATATGTAAGAATCACAAGCTCTACAGAGATTAAAAAGAAAAAGCATTTAAATAGTCCTGAAATGCACACGTAACGATTCATTTACTATTCTGCCGTAACAGAAGAGTATTTATTGCTCTATGCTTTTTATTGCAACATAGGAACTTTATACAAATCATGTTGCGGTAGGGCTGTTGAGGTAGGGCTGTATGGTTGATGGTTGAGGTATGAATACAGAATTATCTCTTTCTATAAATAGGCCGGTCTTTTTGAGCCATCCTCAACAACCGTTGATTTGCCCCCGTTGTTCCATTGAATGCCAAGGAAGGCTAATGACATAAAAACTATTTGGATTGCTAAATGTGTTGGAATGGCGGAGCGGTCGGAGCGGTGTGGTAACAGGGAAAGGAAAGGGAAAGTCATTCGCCCCTCCCAGCTCGATATTTCCCCTTCGCTCGTTTTCTAACCAGAGTTTTATAAAGAAATGTTTAAAGATGCCTGCCTTGGGTATTCTTTGATACATTGGATTGGTATTACTTGAAATTTATCTCATTGTGTAAATCCATTCATATATATATATATATATATATATATATATATATATATATATATATATATTATGTAATATAAATTACTAGATATTAAATCAAGCAAAGAAAAGAAATATCCGTGTTATCCATATTTGTTAGAAGGCACATCTTGTTGGTTATCAATTTATCTTCCTTTAGTGATTATTTATGAAGACAAAATGATTTTATCTTAAATTATTTTAATAAAAAATAATAACAAAAACAAATTCTAGACCCAGTGAAAACCACAATTAAGATCTAAGAAATTAAGATCTAATGATGAAATATACAGGAACGTAGAAAACCTAACAGAAACGATGAGAAAAAGGAGACTATTAATTTTTGGACATGTTTTCAGAATGGATGATTCGAGATTAACAAAAAGGATATTCAAGTACCTCTGGGAGAAAAAGTCAACAATTAGCTGGATTCGAGAGGTAAAGAAGGATTTGGAAAGAAACAATATAAGGGAAGACGACACTATGGACAGAGAGATTTTTAGAAAGAAGATCTTGAGTATGGATTCCAGGGAAGAGAGAGGTGGAGACCTGGGGTGAGATGGTCTGAAGACAGAAAGAAACACCATAGTGAAAGGATGAAGGAATATTGGATGGGACGGAAGAGTAAACAGCCAAGTGGGAAGAATTGAAATTGGCACCTGGTCCTCGGCTGGCCTCATCGGAGGGGGGGGGGGGAAGAAGAAAAAATGATAACACTACATTTAATCTAATCAAACGAAACTTCAATTTCAGGAACAAAATGGTCCTGGTTGAGGTTTAAAAAATATGCTCTTAAACAGGAAACAAAACTGTTCATCGGAGACCCAACGTTAATATTTAGCGAATGCAATTGTAATTGTCAGTATTTTACATATTTAGCCTTTAAGAAGACCCGCAATGTGGGTCGAAACGTTGGCTCTCCAATGGACCGTTCCACCGAGTTGAGAGCATTTTTTTACCCCCACCCGGACCATTTCCCTCCACATATATATAAGGTAATTATAGTTGACCTTATAAGTATTCAATATATTCAAGAAACTACTAAGTCACTTTTGAATGTTTACGTTCTTTAACACTGTCAATACCCAATTAAATGAATAAGCTGGTGAAAAGGGAAACAAATCTAAAGAATTATATTCCCATTTGGGAGACATTATTTGAATGAAATAATGAAATGGCGGTACAAAGAATATAATGGAATGGCGGTCTAGTACCTCTAGACCTGACCGAGCCTTGTACAATGTTATAGTTCCTTTGAGGTGATCGGCTGTGGCCATCTTTTGTTGATCGGGCGATTGCAGTCTTCCTTCTAACGCCTGGTTAGTAACTTGGCTAGTAGCACATTTTTTACGGACATTTTAAGTTTTTTTTTATTGAATTAAAGTAAATACGTATTCATCACTTATTTCCCATACATCCATTGTTTATTGTTGTTTCCCAGTCATTTTTGGCGAAGTAAGATTTGCTAATAGCAGACCATATTATTTGAATTTAAAACGAATCAATGCTGACAGAATATGAGACCATTAGAAGTAAAAGAGTGACATTAGAAGTTCTGGCATTAGAAGTAAAAGAGTGAGCATGCAAAAAAAAAACTTCATTAAACTTGTTTGCATTTATCTTTAAAATTCTTTTAATAATCTGACTTAATCATTTGTAAATTAATTCAATAGAACAATGAAATGTATTTTCAATCCTTAGAACTCGAATGGCTTAAATCATTTCCTTCACCATAGTAAGCTTGTAAATAAATTGCTATAAATAAACATGCCGCAACTGATTCCTGTTAATGCTCGGAATCTTTCAATATGCTCCCCTTTCCGGCCATAAATGACCAAACATTGAATATTCTCAAGAATTTTTCTTTTTCCGTGTTGACTCGTAGTTGGTGTCTTTTTTCTTTTTCTGATCGTTCGCCGAACATTATTCAAGAGCTTTGGCTAAAATGATTCCTTCGGTTCCTCAACACGGGTTCGACGACCTGCCGACGGCTTGGCAAGAAGATGCGAGCGGTTGTTGACGAGCGTTGCAGCCTGCCTGGGTGATGGATAGTTCGGGTTCAATACCCGCCGCTCAATAAAACTCTGCTAATGATCTTGTTCGAGTATAATTTATCGGCCAGTAGGAATGTCCATTCGAGGCCTATGCCATTTCTGTATAGCCATCTTTATTAGGCTGGTTTCCTTTTATTCCTCGCCAATAGGTTTCGGAGGATTGGACTTGAATTACGGTTGTAGATGATAGAGAGAGGATGGTTAAGACATTTTTATTGTTTCAATCTTTATTGCAAGACAATATGTTGACTTGAGGGGCTATTAAAAAGGAAAGGCCACTTAAAAGATTGAGGAACTTTTATCGATGGTTACCCCTCAGCCCTGACGCTCGCTAAGGGAGGATGATGGCTGTTGGAGTAGAAGCGACGCGGTGAGGCCGGGATGTGAACCTGTTGCAGGCCTCAGGTGAGAGCGAAAGCTGGCTCTGAGCAAGTCTTGGTGCCTACAGCCTCTGCAGCTTCATCGCTCCCTTACCTGAATAGTTTTCAAACAATCTGCAGGAAGGATGAAAAGCCAGGATACTTGATTCTTGTTAGTTCAATGTTTGTCTAGTTTACTTTGCTCATGCTATCTAAAGTTAGAAAAAAAATCGCATAGAGGTGAATAGTTACCGCCTATTGCTAGAATGGCTCTACCAAATGATTCCAAAAGTCAATTTGTTGAATTAGTTCTCCTGTTATATGCCTTCGAGTAGTCTGCTACTATCCGGACGGCCTGTGGCTATAAAAATATGGTTATCATCCATTCATTGCATTATGTGAGATTTGCTTACTACAATCCTTCAATGTCTATACGTTTTTTTTTTCAAGATAAGTTTCCAGTTACGTGTTATTGTACAGTGTTGCCTGCCAGTATTCTTTATATAACTTGCCCGACGCTTGGACAACAGTAGGCCCGGGTACGGAGGTCTGATCGACTATTAACGCTCATGGTGCCGTTATTATATTAGCTGTTGCTGTGCTCTTCCATCCACGTAGCGGTTTCTCCTCTCTGGCAGTAAAATCCCACTTCTGCTTTCGCCGCTTTAGCCCACTTCTGCCTCACTAAGCCACTTGTCATTCAGGCGCGCTCATAGTTGCCACTTTCACGGACCCCCCCCCCCTCCCATCAATATATCTTCATATTATTAGCGTTATTATTGACGCCGTTTGTTGTGCGGCTGTTCTGGTCTATGGCCAAGTTTCATTAACACGATTAAACCAACTGCTAATGCTACACTTTTTGCAAATACATGTTTTTAATAAAACATTATAAGTTATTATTGGTAATGTTAATTCTAAGCTGACATTTCAGTTGGATTATGAATTCTCCATTGTTTGTAGTTAGTTTATTTATTCTTCTTTCTTTACAAACGCCGATATTGTCAATTGAATTATGAATATAAAAAACAATTCCATGGTGCATGATGGAAGTGCAAGTTCAACGACGACTAATCTTATCAGAATTTGAGCAGTAACAAGCTGAAGGCGATGGCGATGCCGCTTACGCAATGACATGGCGGCTCATGCTATTGCCTTACTCAGGTGCTAAATTTCTATGTCGTAAATAGAAATTTAATTTTTATACATTAAACTTGTCCAATCGTACATTTTAAGAAATTTATTTTTAATACATTAAACTTGTCCATTCGTACATTTTATAAGTGGGTGAGAAACTAAGGGTTACAATTGACAATTCAATAATTTTATGAAAATGCATTTCAAAGCCGAAATATTTTGAAAAAATCTGAAAGTTCTTACATGGCATCACTGCGAATACCTCAAATATTGAGTAATAAAAAACCTTTTGAAAACGTCGTTTAATATTGATTCATTTTCCAAAACTGCGCTAAACAGTGTACTGTAGTAAACAATATACTGTAGTAAACAATGTACTGCAGTAAACAATGTACTGTAGTAAACAGTTGCTCAGAACAAGGCCTAGATTAGACTTCGGTCTAATCCTCTAACCTCTAGATTAGAATTTGGTTTCTCAATTCCTGAGACCGGGGAGGCTTTAGTTCGATTTCTTGTGCTGTTGCATGAATTAGCTACAAGGTATACGATTGTTACAGGAATAAGCCTAAACGCGTCGTTTGATTTTCTGTAAGCACAAATTTAAAAAAAAATGTATGTATAAGAATTTTTATTTCTCAGTTAACTTTTTTGTAGTTGATCTTTTAGAGGACTGTGTATTGTTCACTTTGGTTGCCTCGTGCCTTCTCGTTATCTTCTGCTTCTTCTGTCGTCCGCTCTTTTCAATACTGAATGCCATAATGTAGGAGGATGGATAAGATAACGGTGAATGGATCTCTATACATCTTCTATAGAACTAAGATATGTATTCTATACATAATAAATTAATAAAAGATGAAAGAAAACTCGCCTTGGAAACTAATGTAGGTTAGGAAAGAGCTGTCACAACCGAGCGGCTCTCATGGCGATTGTTGCGTAGCGCCGTAGAGCTGTTGCGTTCCGACTTCGGCTCGTTATATCTTTCGCACCTTTTTCATCTTTAATGACTAGTTTTTATTAGTAATAGGAAATGAAGTTTTTATGGCCTTCAAAAAGAACTGGAATAAGAACCCTTTGAATGAAATCAAGCTTCCCTAAGTACCTTGATAAGATCCTGGTAAAGCTCAACTTGGCCCACTAGCGCTCCAAGAGCCTTGATAAGAACTTGACACTGGAAATTCTGCTGCAACCGCCTACAAACCCCTTCAAACATCCCACAGCCTCTCCTCTGCAATGATCGCTGCCATCTTAGGTCTGGGTGTTGAAAGAAAACATGTTAATAAGGATTCAGCTTCATTCGCTATGATGACAGTGTTTGTTATATATAATTATTATTGAGATTTCGGGATAGGTTTTGTGTTGCTCTTATTATATCCTAGTAGCCTTTCTTATGTTTTTCCACCTCATTAATTGATAGACAAGCCTATAATGTGGAGAGTGACGAGAGCAAGACGGGTGGCGCAAACACGACGCTGGGAGCGGAGCGTGAGATGGGAACCGCCGCCTTCCCAGAGCTGCCTCCTTCGGGACCTTGCCCAACCCCGGATGATCTGTCGCCACTCCGCTGCTAGCTCTGGCGAAACGACAAACATTGTCTGAGATCTAGCGCCCCGCACCAAGCCGCAGAAGTGAAAATGTCTACTGCAATTGTGGTCGATTACAAATTGTCTATTTTAGTAATCTTAAAAAAGAAAAATGTTGTTTTCTACAGTTTGAGTCAATATTGACACATTTAACACCGATGGCATAGTAACCTGAAAACAGGACGAAATCGGAACATAATGTTTATTATAAATGAAAACAATCTTATATAAACAGCTTTTCCAAATATTAGTTTCCCTGTTGTATATTGATGAATGAATTATAATACATTGATCCAATATTTGCCTGATGAGGCATGTATTATGAACATGATACATGAAATATAAGTATGCTATTTTATTAGTATTCTGACTTTTCTCTTCAATTTCAAACCAGAAAAAAATATTTAACATACAATTATAATGTAAAGGTTTAATAAAAAGAAGATAGTTAAAAAAGGCGTATAATAACCTTATATAATTTTTATTATATTGTATAGATTGTAATAAAGAGGAGAAGGTTTCGCTTGTTCCTACCCTGCACTTTTTGGTCTTTAACAAAAACCTCTTGATGATATTCTAGTCAACCTGCACATCTTACATGGATCCTTGCTGACCCTATCACTGCATGGAATGGACAGAATTTTACAAAAAATATGCTTGGATTAAAATATTTTATGAAGATAGACTTAGATCAAAGTTGATTTTATTACGATATGATTTTATTATAACATCGAGTCAATAGTGGTCCCATCCTCCCTTGCAGGGGTCGTTGGCTTGTTTATTTCACTAATAAGGTCTTAATTTTCCAGTCATTTTTTCCTTTGGGAGCTGGAAGACCAACGAGGTTAGGAAATCCACTGATGTCAGTGGCTGATTCACCCACCCCTGACGTACGTGACCAGTTTTTTGCCTCCATCTTCTTCGAAACAGGATAAAACATCTTCACAAGATTCGACCAACTATAACTTACTGAAATGAATTCTATTCTTGCAGTCTAGAAACGCTTCCTTCCATTTACGGAAAGAAAAAGCTACTTTTAATGAATCATGAATCTGTTGAATCATGAAAACATTAATGAAATAACAGATTAGATTATCTGTGCTTGCTTGAACAGGGATTCTCAACTGACTGAAGCTAGTTGACGATTTCTGTTCCTCTTCCTTAGAAGTTTGCCAGGTTCTTATCCATCAACTGCCAGTCGGGATCAGCTGCACATCAAGCTGTCAGCCACGCGTCATGTAAGACAATAGCCATTGTTTTCTAATGGAAAAGCTACTTACCCCCTCCCTCTTTCCGCATTTCACTAAAATATTTTAAAGGCAATAGATGCCTTCTTTTTTGTTTTTTATTGTTGACCATTTTGATAGGAAACGAGATGGCAGATTGTGTTTTATTGTTGACCATTGATAGGAAACGATATGGCAGGTTGTGTTTTAATAAATGTTTATTCAAATAAACTATTATATAAATGATAATAAACTTGATTAGCTCAATCTCAAGGATCATTTTACATTGTCACTAATTATTTACGGTTATTTGTGCTCCGTATAATTTATTGATATGCCATATAGAAATAATTTTCCCAACGTGCCACTGTAGCTGTAGGAGTATCTAAGCCAGTACTGTTTTAATAACAACTTGTTATATTTATTAACAGGTGATTATTATTTTATTTAATTGTAAATAAAATTAAATGATCTGTTACGAAATGCCACTTAAAATTTCGTAACAGATCATTTAAAATAAGTAATTTAATTTTTAAGTTACTCGTACATCCGAAATTTCAGATGTCTAACTTCAAAACTGACGGATTCCATACAACTTTGAACCTCTATTATATTAAGGGGAAACCCTTGGGAGTGGAATTGTACAAATTCCTTTCTTGGTAATCATTTAAGCTATACAAAGAATCTATCTGCCAACTTCCAGATGGTAAGTTAACTGGTTTCTGCTGTGCGTTGAGCGCTGGGCGTGTTAGTCAATCATGTTAAAGTTTTATATAAACTTCGCCTGTGTGGTGTTGATAAAAAGTAGCCTATGTCTTTCCCCAGGCTTGAGATTATCCATATCAAATTTCATCACAGACGGATCAGCGGTGAAACATACAGTGACCCTGATTAACAAACGGGACGGACAGAAGTTAACTTTTGTTCGTGTCAGTAAAGGATTAGTATGTAATGTTATTGAATTTATTGAAAAGGATTACTTACTTTGTATAACGGTTTCACTTGTACGGCAGCAGTGAGGAATGAACTATGGTGCTTGATTTGTTTTGTTCAGCGAAAATATGCAGATTTTGCGCGTAAGAAACACGTGAGTAAGCATACAAACTTTGCCCCCCTTTTTACCCTATTAGGGGTAGAATTTCAGAAAATCTTTTCTTATCGGATGCCTACGTCATACAATGACCACACCCTCCAAGCTTCATGTATCTACGATCAGCGGTTTAGGCAGTGCGTTGATAGGTCAGTCAGTCATTCAGTACAAAGCATTTTATATGCATAGATTATGACCAAATTACACGAAATCACTATAAATTGTAGCCTATGTGTTATTCTGATGTATAACCTATATTTCTGTAAAGTTTCAACCTATTCCATTCAGTAGTTTTTGCGTGAAAGAGAGACAAACATACATAAGAACTTTCGCATTTATAATATTAGTAAGATATATTCTTTATTACAATGCCAGCATTGGCGGAATATCAACATGTTCCATCTTACTTTTGTGAATTACGGCTTCAATACTCTGTTAAATGTTGATTCCCACTCCTTTCATTATTGGTCTAGATTCCGGCAGTTTCATCTCAATGCAATGAGGATGAGAAATATTTCCGGAGGTGTTACATTTTAACAAAGATGAAGTAGGTTACACAATACTTAATTTAGCAATGGCACAATAGTGTGCTAAACTGTTAACAGAGTATTTAAGGGCGGTAAAAGAGTAAGCTATTCTCTCTAGAAGAAAAGCGAAAACGGTTTACTTGTTGATGTCGAAAGCATGTCTAGATTTAGTCCAAATTCGTTAGGCCATTGTTAAGTACCTCAATTATTTTGTATTTTCTAATACCTATTATGTGATAATCAATGACTTGTATAATCAGAACAGAGGACGATGGATGGCTAGATCAGAGTAGAAGGGGGGAGTGACTTCGTCATGTCATGGAAGCTACTTCATCCTCCATCCATTGGCAATATGTTACTTCTAAGGCTACACCTACATTGGATCCGGTGTAATACGATGAGACGTCGCTAGCAAACCAAATGACTGAAATATATCGAGAGTTATAACATTTGGTTCTTTAAATTTATAAAATCAAGATTATTTATTAATTATTTTTAATACATTTATATTTTACTATAAGGTATAGTAAAATATGTATAATGTATGCACCCCAGCATCGTATGTGATAGAATCACGTCGCACCGAATCGGATCCAATGTAGGTGTAGCCTAAGGCTTTCAATCTGTCACTTGTTTTGTACCAGGTTAATTTTCCTCGGTGCTATAGACCACCTAAGTGCAACTCTTCATTGCTGGGTTGTCATTCGAATGGGACGCGGACCCCACTCTGTCTCTACAGAGCCACACTCTTCGAGGACCAGAGGCTGCCACAGCCTTCTAAATAGCCGAGGAGTGGACGCCTAACGGTGCCGTAGCTTTCGGTTGGGATCCCGAGGCCGCTACTTTCTCACAATGGCCACTCCAACGTGACCTGGCTCGCGGCCAGCTGATCGCGTGGCCTGCAATGTGTGTCTCCATGTGGAATGTGTATCTCTACGCCTCGGAATGAGGCTTGGCTCTTCAATCAACAGGGCTGCTTCGGCCGCTCAGTCAGTTTTTATTAATAATTCTCAAGTTTAATAATTTTACATTTTTAATTTCAATTAAAATAAACTAATAGTAAATCACGCTAGGTAATTTTATTTGTTTGCAATAGTGAAGTAGGCGGAAACAGCTACATGCGTGTTTTGTTTTTTAACAAAAGTCGCTAATGTTTCTTTGTTGTTCAAGAATGCGACCTGGACGGTTCGTACTCGAAACATGAATCACCATAACTGTTCTTGTGTCACCTTCAGCTGTTAATTAAATATATGGCCCATTAGTCAATTTTCTGCTCAGAAAATTAATTGAGTCAGATTAAAGACCGCAGCCTACCAGGGTAGATGACACTGGGAAAGGTTGTCCAAAAGAGCAATTCTGCTGCAACGCTATCCCAGTAAACCTAACGCTATCCCAGTAAACCTAACGCTATCCCAGTAAACCTAAACCGAATGTGGATGATTTGTACTAACCCATCATATTTAATTAATTAAAGTCTGAATTCATCGAACCGATTATGAACTTCTCTTATGTCTTCAGGTTTTTAGCAGTTTCGAAATCCTTATTTCTCCTTTCCTACCAAATTCAGCTCCTTTGGGATTTCATTTTAATTTAAAAACCTGTTTCTGTTTGAGCTGTCCAATCGACGACTTTATTCTTTTTATTTTAGATGGTAGAAAAAGAATTTACATATATCGACTATATCAAGAAGGAAAATGAGTGAAATAGTATTGAGTGATTTCCAGGAGGTAATTAAGGAAGTGGTAATAATGATACCTGCTGATATGATAAGAAGACTATCATAGCACAAAGTTTACTGATCCTGAGGAGGAAGTTGCCAACACGAGAGACGTGAGGCTGGGCTGGAAGACTGCAAGACCTCGTAATAGCTTCACGAGTACTCTCCGAAGCAGAAAGTCGAGAACCTTAATCTTATTTTCGGTCAAGTTTATCTTGATTCATTTTACATTTGGCCACTTCATAATGCACTACAGAACATCTTCTCACCCCCATGTGATCCTCTGGCGTCGATACTTCATTGAAACTGGTACCGTTCTCGTATGAAGAATTATTTGTTTCGCCTCAACGGTGACCAAAGCGTAGCTCCTGACAGCAGTAGCACGAATAGTGACAGTAAGGAGTAGCGAGCTGTAGCTCCTGAGAGCAGAGGTAGCGAAGGGGCCAGGTGGGCCGCGGTGACGCCAGGCCTCCCACGCTCGCGCCTCCTCCTGCCCACTTTTTTTTTTTTTTTTTACTACTGCCGTCGTCACTATAATCGATTCTTCACCTCTCGATTCTTTAATATTTCGATACCATTCTATAGCAAACCGAAAAAAATAAGGTCCCGTCTAATTATTTCAATATTCAAATATGGGCAGAACTTGTATGGAAGTGAGCTTATGATGAACATCATTTTTCGATTGTTAATTTGTTGGACGACTATTGCATTGCTAAAAATATAACGCACCGAAACAACCTCTACATCTCATAAAGAAGGGAGGGGTGGTTTGAGGCTTCGTTATTATAGTTCTACTAAGGTAAGTTGTTGGCCTTTTTAACATTTCCTGTTTGTTGGGGAAGATTGTTTGATATTCCTGTGGTGGAATGTTGCAAGGACCTTACAATCTTGAAGAAGAAGGGCCCTCAGAAGAAGAAAACGGCCCCGCGCCGGAGCCAGCAGGCCCTGCGCTATAACTATAATATTGTGTCTTTGTCTCCTCACCAAGACAATACTACGTTTCCTCACCAGCTGTCCCCTCCTCACAATGACCAGGCTCATCGTCCAGCTTACATCCAGTACAATTGTGACGACTGTTTGCTAGTTCATCGTATTGCGAAATCTTGTATTTTGACTATCAACAATAGTCTAAATACGAGATTGTTGTTCAATATTTTATAATGTCCAACTTGATACTTTGACATTGATAAGTAAGTTTTTTTTTTTATTGGTGAAAGAGAAGTGAGTTATTGAACCAGAAGTTATTGAGCAAGACAGAAAAAGGCGACTGAAAGTTGTGCAGGTGCTCAACGTCCTTGATACTAAATGCCAAAAGTCCCGTCGGGTTCCAGTTTAGTTAAGATTCCAGTTTTCACTTGACTGCTTGCCAATTCAGTAGGTCCTTCGGTCCATCCCGACCCGTTGGTCTCTCTCTCAACATGGCAGGGTAAATCCAATTATCTCTTTGCTGCTATTCTTGTTGCCTGTTTTGTGATTACTCATTGAGGTAAGCTGCTTTATTATTTATTATTTGACAAAGACAGCGAGACGAAAATGGGAAAACTTTTGTGATGGAGCCTCTGTTCTCTTCGAATATCTGCAGTCGTCAGCTGTTTTACTAACACACTACTTTGATGCTGTTACTACCCTCTTGTAATTTGAATATGTAATTGTAATATTAATTAAAATAACTTGGACACTTACGAATATAACTGAGAATACAGATGCCTCTTATTAAACAACCATTAAATTGATCTGTGTCCGTTTTGTCACTTATTGTTACAAATCGGAATTAAATTGTTCCCAAAGTATTTTCACCGCAAGGGTGAAGCGACCAATCTGGTGATTTACACATATTTTGCCAGTGCATTTCATTGGGTCAATATGTTGTCAGTGTTTTAACCTTTATTGAGATTCCGCGTGTTTGCCTTCCTGGGTCTGATTTCATTTAAATATTGATGCCACAAAAAAACGCGGAAAAAGACATTTGAGCGAGAAAAGACATTTGTGAACGGGACAATGAACATGAAAACTTTTTCTATTTTTTTAAATTCACTACCAACAAGCAGAGTTGCTAACTTTCAAACGCTTTGATAATTAAGTAATTGAAAAAAAATACTGGGTTGAATATAAACTTAATATGATGCCTAGCTAACAACAAAACTCTTCTTACAAAATTTATAATTCTAATCGAAATTTCAGCCGCCTTGCCTCAAAATAGGTGTTATCGTGGATTTTTGCTTGTGGTAGAATTTTTTAAAGACCTAATCTACTTTTATCAAATGCATAGAGGAGTAAATAAATCAAAATACACATTCAGCCCCCATATTTTTGTAAAATAATGTTTTCATTGGCATCGACATATAATTCTGTTTTAAGTAATATTTTCAAGAAATCAATTAATAATCAGGATTATGAACGCTTGCATACGATGAATGAAAATACATTGATAACTGTACTTTTGTCCAACCCCCCCCCCCCCGTCGATAAAAAAATGGCCTCTAGTCTTGCGAAAAATTTTGATTTTATACTTAATATAGAGTTTACAGTTTGCAATACTGCGTTTGACCGATTGGATACAAGTCGTTCAGTCTATCCCTTTATTGTATCACTAGCCTATTTTTAAAAATAAATTTCCAATGGAAATCTAAAAACATTAAATATTTCGCTATTGCGCATGGACCTATTTGCTTTCAAGACCCTTCCTGATGTAGTACAAGGCGCCATGAGATATGCCAAATCTTTTACATGTTTAATCGCTAAATTAGTCCTATTTGACAGAATATTTGGTTTTAGGTTAATAATGTCAAACTAACTAAGGCGGTTGGAAAGCTTCGGGCTCATGTAACTGCAAGAAAGGGTTTCCTAGTTGCGCAACAAGCCCGCTATAATACAACCGACTCTGTCCGATTAGTCGCTTACATGAGCTCTTGTGTCAAATTAATTTTATAATTTCCTTGGATCGCTCCTTTTTCCGATCCGAACCGAACTTAGCAACAACTAGGTGATGAGAATTAATTAAAAGCGACTTAGTTTGACCCCGACTCACCACGAGCTGCATCAAACCGGCGCTAAACGGGCATTCACTTATGGTATAATACTCATGGGTATAGATATAATGTGATTGTAGGCAGTCAATAATGTGGATTATTTTATTTTATTAGAAAACATATTTCTTATTTATTTTATTATAGATAGTATTTCATCTTCCATGATCTCAAGTCCAAGATTTCAAAACACTTTCCTTTTTTTTTCTTTTTTTTTTTTTTTGAAAGAAAATGGTTGACTTTGATGAAAACTGTGGAAGAAAATGGTCCGGGAAGAGGTCAATAAGTTTTTCTGAATATCAAGAATATTTATTCAGTAGCCAACGTTTCGACCCACTCTGGTCGTGGATAGGTCCGTCCAAGCTGTAATCACTCTCTTCACTGCAATCCCTTTCCTTTGTGTTGTTGTCCTTTGACCAACACCAGATAATTTGTAAATACTCCGAACTTTATTCAATACCGACTGATATTAGTTAATAATCTAAAAACGGGTTGTTCTGTCTCTAATCAATAACGGAGAAATGAAGGTTATCATAATAAATCGTAAAAATAACAGTTTGAAAAAAACATAAGAGTGAACTAGGAGTGGTCAGTAACAGTCATCTACTGCCATTCAGTAAATCAACAGTCCCATATTTACTTTTCTACTGAAAGGAGCATACTTTCGTCATACGTATTAACAATCTTGGTATATCTGACGGCGGGTTCAATGCCCAACAAGTGACCTCAAGATTTTTTGAAGGCAGGAAAAAACCCGTTGGTTATGACATTGGTAAGGGACGTAAAATGGTATTCGACCCTGTGCGATGTCAGGCATTTGTTAAAGATCTCTATCTTAATTGTACCAGTACGTGGATATGCAAAATTTTGGACTCCCAACAACCGATTATTCAAATATATGTTGTTATTTGGTATATGTATATATATATATATATAGATATACCAAATAACAACTCAAATTGATCGGAGTTGTTACTAAATGAGTGAAGTTTTTCCTGAAATAGCTGCCTATAGCAGAATACTTGGTTCTTCCAATGTGCTACCACTTTATCGACAGCTGATCCAGGGAAGCACTCATCTGGTGGCACGATTAGGAGCGGCAAAATTTAACCAAAATTTCTTTTTGCGTTATGAAAAATTTTTGTTTTTATATGTTAAAAGTACACAGCTGTTATAAAACCACCGTTAACAGACTAAGAGGTATGGGGTAATTTGCCAGCCAGTACTCAACCAATACCTACATCTAGCGAACACCAGGGCCTCTAAACGTAAGAGGTATTTGATAAGAGCTGAAGAGTGGTATCTATTTGATAAGAGGTGGAGTGTGGTTATCTTTTGTACCGCACCAGGTATAATTGAATCTCTAAATAATCAACACACTTTAATTTTACCTGCGCTCATCTCGTGCATTCCATACATACAGACCCGAATTATTCGAACCGACACTATCCCGTGATCAGTGGTGCTGCTACACTTACGCTACGCCACTTGACGAGAAATGTGACCCATCGCGAAGAGACTAGCGGGCCAGGACGGGGACGATCCGCTGGCCATGGAATTGGGAAAGGTCGATGCCGCTTTGGAAAGCGCAGCCCGACCTTTGCTAATCCTTTCATTTTCGTTCTTATATTTATTCCAAGTTCCTATTTATTCCGTTCCTCTAGGGTTTTTTAAGTTTCGTCGAAATTATGGAATATATTTAAATCTCTACTATTATTTATAAAAAAAGTTCCATTGCTTTAGAAACTTAGGAAGCGTTTTGAGAAAGAAAGAGCTTAAAATTGGTCGGTCCGCCGTTTGGCGGGCAAGGGGTCCTCATAGTAAAAGCAATAAAAATTATACTTCTATCATTATAAATAAAAATTGTATGAAAACTAGGAATACATCAAATATATAATTGGAAACCCCGTGATTTATCTTATCGATCGATTATATTTATATATATATTGTTACGGGCTACTGGGTGTAAAATGGACTAAACTATTACTTAATTCAATAATCTAATATTTATTAACAAATTAGAAAGAATACAATGAGATTATTTAAAACAGTTAAATTATTAAACTAATATCAATTTACAATAACAATATTCTACTAAATGTTATCTAATTTCTAAGATAATATACAAACAATATAAGATATTTCTAATACTAAATAACTAAACTATTTATATATAAATTTGTACAAATACAATAATATTACACTATAGTTTACAATAACAAATTAACACTTACAGTTCGCTAACTTAAGTCCACCGACCGTAAGACTCTCCAAATATGACAAACTGCCACACAGTTTATTACACTTATTACACGGCCACTAATTGTCACTGTTGCTCACTAAGCACTTATTACAGACTGATACTAATACTAACTAACTTACACACACTGCCACTAGTTAACGGCTGCTTATTACTTCACTGCTTATTACTGACTGCCGCGGCCGAAAACGCTGTCCTTTTTATATAGGCAAGGTAGGTCGTGGTGGGGCATTACTCGGAACACGGACGAGGACCACCTAGACCGATCTAGAAGGTTCTACGCCATTCTATAATCCCTTCCGCTTAATCCCATTGTTTGCCTAATCCGCTCTAGGCAGATCAGAAGCCGGTCCTACTTCCTGCTCTGACCGTAACACTGCCCCCTCCTTAAAAGTGCTCTGCCCCAGAGCATAGTCCGGAGAAATCGGGCGGTTATGAGCTTCCCTCGATGGAAACGCATTTCCTTTCCAGGGGTTGAACGTGCACACCAATATGGCGACTCCAGAGTTGGCGAATGTCTGTTCAAGCATGTTCCTAACAACCTTCCACTCCAGGCCGTCATATCCACAGCCCAACTTAGGGATCGCGAGCTTGGTGACACGCAGTCTCAGAAGCTTACTCAGCAAGTCGTCGAGGCTTCGCCGCAGTGCGTCATATGTGGGCTTCTGATCAGTAGCACACTTGGTAACTAAGTAGAACAGGTGTCGTCCTTCGTGCGTATAGTGGAGTGCTTTCCCGACGCTTGGTCCTTGGCGTTCCAGTTCCTCAGTTCCAGCAAACTTCTTCCTGAAGACCGTTGCAATCCCTCGGGAAGTCCTCAGATCTTCGGCGACACAATGGGCCAGAGAATAGTCCGCGGGTAACGAGAAGATATCTCTGTATACTGTCTGAGTTACTCCACGGGAACCTTGTACCTTAGGTTGTGCAACTGATACCTTACTGGTCTCCACGTTGTTGAGGTACCTGACTTGCTGGTCTTTTGTCAGGCCATGGTCTCCTTTGTATGGGGCCAGTCTATTAAAATGGACTACCCTGGGTTTTCCTTTTGGCTGCTTTCTGATCCTATAGATGACGTCGTTTATCCTATTGATGATCTCAAACGGGCCATCCCAGGAGTTCTGAAGTTTAGGTGAGTAGCCTCGCCTTCTTCGAGGATCGTGTAGCCAGACCAAATCTCCAGGTTGGAATCCACCTTTCTCTGCCCTGATGTCGTAACGCTCCTTCATTCTGTCACTGGCTCCCTGGATGTTTACACGAACCTTCTCGTGGATGTTATCCATCCGCTTCCGTAGATTCGTGACGTACTCCTCTCCGGCAACTTCCTCATTAGGCTTGAACCCGAATTTCAGATCACAAGGCAAACGAAGTTCTCGGCCAAACACCACATTTGCGGGGGTCTGCCCCGTTGCTTCATGGACTGAACTGCGGTAGGCTAACAGGAACAAGTGAAGATACTGGTCCCAGTCTCGCTGATGGTCGGAAACCACTTTAGACAAATATCGACCCATTGTCCTGTTCATGCGCTCCACCATGCCATCCGATTGAGGGTGAAGAGGTGTCGTCCTGGTTTTCCGTATTCCCAGTGCTTCGCACATCCCGGAGAAGACTGCAGACTCAAAGTTTCTTCCCTGGTCAGCGTGAAGTTCCATGGGTACTCCAAACCGGCTGACGAGCTGCTTCACAAGTACGTCTGCAACCGTGACTGCCTCTTGATTCGGAAGGGCATACGCTTCCACCCACTTAGAAAAATAGTCCATGGCCACGAGAATATATCGGTTGCCTTCGTCTGTCACAGGGAAAGGGCCAGCGATGTCAATCGCTATCCTCTCGAACGGTGCTCCCACGTTGTACTTCTTCATAGGGGCCTTCTTTCTTCTTGTTGGTCCGTTAGAAGCCGCACAAGTCGCACAACGCCTGCACCAGTCCAACACATCGTCCTTAAGGTTTGCCCAGTAAAAGCGTTCACGAACTTTTTCCAATGTACGGTGAACTCCAAGATGGCCGCCAGTTACACCGTCATGTAGTTCCCTAAGCACTTCGGGCACTTTATTCCTTGGAACGATGAGCTGTAGCCTGCGCTGATCTCCTTCCGCGTTCTCCAATGCCCGTTTCAGCAGCCCGTTGTCCACTAAAATGGAGTTCCATTGGGCCCAGTACGTTTTTACATTCTTCGACATTGGAGCAACATCCTGCCAGGCCGGTCTTCCTCGCCCCGATATTTTCCATTCCTTTATTTGTTTCAAGTCCGGGTCCTCGTCCTGTTCCTTTGACACCTCTGCGTCCTGCCAACTGTTGATGACAACTGTAGTCCGCAATACTGTTCCCTGCTTCTCTTCTTGTCGGGAACAATGCCTGCATTCTTCATCTTCACATGGTCTTCTTGATAGCGCATCCGCATTCCTGTGGCTCGTACCAGAACGATGAGCAGATTCAAAGTCGTACTCTTGAAGGCGCTCGATCCACCTCGCCACTTGTCCCTCCGGTGACTTGAATCGCAGCAGCCACATTAGAGCCGCGTGGTCCGTTCTCAGCAGGAACCTCCTTCCGTATAGATATTTATGGAAGTGCTCTATGGATTTTACTACTGCCAGAAGCTCTTTCCTTGTGACACAGTAGTTGCGTTCAGGAGCTGAGAGTGCTTTGCTGAAATATCCAATCACCCTTTCTTCTCCGTCTTGGAGCTGAGAGAGGACACTTCCAATGGCGATGTTGCTGGCATCTGTGTCAAGTATGAACTTGCCCTCGGGACGTGGATAGCTCAGAATAGGAGCACTACTCAATTTTCTCTTCAGCTCCTCGAAGGATGCCTGACACTCGTGATCCCAATGGAAAGACCTTTTCTCCTCGGTTAGCCTGGTAAGAGGTTTTGCGATGTTAGCAAATCCTTTCACGTACCTCCGGTAATAGGTGCAGAGCCCGAGAAAACTTCTCACCTGGTGCTTATCTCGAGGTACTGGCCAGTTGGTGATCGCTGCTATCTTCTCTGGGTCAACAGCAACTCCGTTATCTGACACAATATGCCCCAGGTAGTTGACTTGCCTTCGGAAGAGATTACACTTCTTCGGGTTCAACTTTAGGTTCGCTGCACGCAGTCGTTCGAAGACCTTCTCCAGATTCTTCAGATGGTGAGCGAAGGACTTTCCCAGCACAATAATGTCGTCTAGGTATACCAGGCATACCTCCCAAGAGAGACCTCTTAACACGTTTTCCATCAGCCTCTCGAATGTGGCAGGAGCATTGCAAAGCCCGAATGGCATTACTGTAAACTGCCAGAGCCCAGTGCCAATTGAAAACGCCGTCTTCTCTTTATCCTCAGGTGCCAATCCAACCTGCCAATATCCACTGCGGAGATCCAAAGTAGAGAAGAGTTTACACCCCTCGAGGGTGTCCAGCGTATCGTCAATCCTGGGAAGCGGATAGCTGTCCTTCTTGGTGACATTGTTCAGAAGACGGTAGTCTACGCAGAACCTCGTTGTGCCGTCTTTCTTCTTCACCAATACAACAGGAGACATCCAGGGGCTACTCGAAGGCTCAATGACACTGTCAGCCGCCATCTCCTTTATAATCTCCTCGGCGTCCTCCCGTTTGGCTAACGGCAGCCTCCGCGGAACCTGTCGGATGGGCTTCGCATCCCCAGTGTCAATCTTGTGCTGGACGATATCCGTTCTGCCCCGTGGTCCTGGTCCGATCTCGAAGACGTCATGCCATCGGATAATCATATTCTTCACTTCCTCGCTCTGTTCGGGCGAAAGGTCGCGACATGATTCGTCCAAAAATCCTTTAAGTTCCTCTGGTAGTCCTCGAAGCTCGGTGGAATGACGTTGCAGCTGACGAACCACTGAGGTAGCGGTGGTACACTCCCCGACTGGTGTTCCTTTCTTCAGCGTTACCGGGAAGCCGTTCAGATTCATTAGCCGAATTGGAATGGTGCGTCCTACCTTGATGAGAGACCTAGCAACCAGTACGCCGCGTCCGATCTCTCGTTCTTGGTGCCTTCCGGGTTCAACTAGTACACATTGACCCTCCGGTAGATGTCCTTCGACCCACCCATGTGTCACGATTTGGCTCTGTGCAGGTAAAGTGGTGTCTTCTGGTAGCAGAACTCGTGCGCAGAAGTCCTTTTCCTGCCGAAGTATGACTTCCTCGTCTCCCAGCGTCATCACACCTCTCGACATATCCAGCTTGATCCCGTATGCGATCATAAAGTCAATGCCCAGTATGACATCCTCATCTATATCTGCCACGAGAGCGCGGTGCTTCAGATGTTGGCCCCCGATGATGAAGGTCGCATCTGTCTCCCCGTAGACATTGGCTGGCTGTCCCGTTGCAGTCCGTAATGCCCAGGTGGTCGGCATGATCTTCTCAGCTGGAAGTGTCTTTGAGTTCAAGATTGTCATGCTAGCGCCGGTATCCACTAGAAGACTTCGTAGCTGCCCGTTCACCATCCCATCAACGTAGAAACTGTTTGTTCTGCTTCCTATTGACGCGACCCTGATGGTCTTCCTGGGGCCTTTGACGTTACGGGTTGACAGTTGCCCCTTCCCATCAACCCTATTTAGTTTTCCTGTAGCTTTTCTTGCTTCTTCGATGGACACTTGCTTCTAGGGTGTCCAAGTTCGCCGCAGCTCCAACAGCGTATCTCCTTCTTACGGGTCCTGAGAGCCTCTAAAACTTTCGTCACTAGGTCCTCGAAGCTGGGGACTACATTTGGCTCCGCTTCTGCTGCTCGTACTCGCGCATGGCCCCGTACGGACTGTCTAACAGCCTCGAACTCCATGGCCTGGGATAATGCGTCTCCCAAAGTTTTCGGCCGGGCGAGCTTCACTGCTTGTTGTGTCTCTGGGTCCCGAAGTCCATCCAGGAATTTGTCGACAGCCAAGCTTTCGTAGACTTCGTCGGTGACCGATGGGTAGGCGTTCCTCACCAACCGGGCAATATCCGCTTCAAATTCCTGTAAAGTCTCGTTTGTCTTCTGGACCCTGCTTCTCAGCTGTGAGCGATACAGCTGGTCCATGTGGCGGTGGCCGAAACGCATCTCCAGTCTTCTGATCAGCTCCCCGTAGTTGGACCGCTCCGACATGGGTATCCCCTGCAGTACTCCCAAGGCGTCTCCACGCAGGGCCAGACACAACGCTGAAGCTTGGGTCTCCTGTGACCACCCGTGGATCGAAGCAGCTGTCTCGAAGAGAGTCATGTAGTCCTCCCACGGCGTCTTTCCGTCGAATACTGGAATGGTGTTGTGAGCTGGTGGCGTCCCATTATTGGCGGGCAGAATAGTTTTATGAAGACTGACCTCGGGGAAACGGTCGGTGTTGTTCGTCGGTGGGTTGCTCATAAGTCCCTCTATAGCTTCCACTCTTTGCCTAAGTTTGCTTTCAATTGAATTCAATTTTTCTCCTAACCTAGATTCTACATCAGCTACTTTATTATCTACATTTTCCATTAACTTAGTCTCTAATGTGCCTAATTTAGACTCTAATGTATCCATTAAATCATTTTTTACAGTACATAATTCATTACCTAGCTCATTTTTAACATTGCTTAATTCATTACCTAGCTTATTTTCTACATTGCTTAACTCATTTTGTAAATTACCTAGCTTATTATCTACATTACTTAAAGTTGCAGACAACTTGCTTAAATCAGTTTCAAACAGAACGTCATCTGGATTTTCCCCTAGCTCTACAAAAAATTGACGCAAGCGATGTTCCAGTACACTTTTATTTCCTGAAGAATCCAGATCACGTTCTTCTAATTCCCTTTTTAGATCCGCAACTTTTAAATCCATTAATTTAACACTTTGAGAAGCCATTTTTCATACAGTAGCCCAATAATTACAAAATAATAACAATTACACAAAATATCCCACTTCTGACACCAATTTGTTACGGGCTACTGGGTGTAAAATGGACTAAACTATTACTTAATTCAATAATCTAATATTTATTAACAAATTAGAAAGAATACAATGAGATTATTTAAAACAGTTAAATTATTAAACTAATATCAATTTACAATAACAATATTCTACTAAATGTTATCTAATTTCTAAGATAATATACAAACAATATAAGATATTTCTAATACTAAATAACTAAACTATTTATATATAAATTTGTACAAATACAATAATATTACACTATAGTTTACAATAACAAATTAACACTTACAGTTCGCTAACTTAAGTCCACCGACCGTAAGACTCTCCAAATATGACAAACTGCCACACAGTTTATTACACTTATTACACGGCCACTAATTGTCACTGTTGCTCACTAAGCACTTATTACAGACTGATACTAATACTAACTAACTTACACACACTGCCACTAGTTAACGGCTGCTTATTACTTCACTGCTTATTACTGACTGCCGCGGCCGAAAACGCTGTCCTTTTTATATAGGCAAGGTAGGTCGTGGTGGGGCATTACTCGGAACACGGACGAGGACCACCTAGACCGATCTAGAAGGTTCTACGCCATTCTATAATCCCTTCCGCTTAATCCCATTGTTTGCCTAATCCGCTCTAGGCAGATCAGAAGCCGGTCCTACTTCCTGCTCTGACCGTAACAATATATATATATATATATATATATATATATATATATATATATATATATATATATATATATATATATATATATATATATATATATAGGTTCTATATTTTAGATTAAATTTATATTATTATATAAATGTAGTCTATTATTATTATTAATTCGGCGCAAGAGGACGTGAACGCGTCGAGGGCTCCTCACCATCCGCCAGTAGTCCCTCCCTGTTGAGTGCTGGTGCCATCCAGTTGCGGACCCCTCGCGTCCTCAGCCACAGTCGATCCACCGCAGTCACTGTCGGCCGACTCTCCTCCGTCCATGAATTACCTCCGTCAGTAAACGTTTTGGAATTTCTCCCTCGCTCATCCTGACCACTATTATGAACTAAAAAATAATAGTCAATTATGAAATAACCAATAATTTAACATAACATTTGCTGGGTCCCAGAGCATATATTTGTTTGTTTCTATTCCTGAGTGCGGGATCTTCAGTTGTTTTTTTTGTGTGTGTTGGAAGGAACAAGAGTCCTGGCTAAAGGTCCTCATTGCGCAAGAATATCCTTTCCCGAATCGAAGGCAACGTGAACCGTTCTCTGCGACCTTCTCCTTCACTTCCTAGCGGCGTGTGTAGAAGTAACGTGCTATTTGGTTGTCAACTGCCTGCTATTTGGATGTAACGTGCTATTTGGGTGCCAACTGCTATCTCGTTGTTGGCTGCCTTATTTTGAATATTAAAACTGTCGTGGAAGGCATTCAATAATTAAATTCGATCCTGAGAGATCACCATCTACCGTTACCGCAATAGACCATCATTAATTAGGGAGGTCCTCCCTGGACTGATTATTCTCTTCTATGGCAAGGGCATATTTTTTTTTGCTCATGTCCCTCATTTGGTTCTATATGGCCTAAAGAATTAAATATCACAAAGAGATTTCCATTAGCATGTTGATATAATTTTTTATGTTGGCTTACAGGTGCCTTAGTGTTAGCAATGTTGCGGGGGCGTTAATATTGGATTTCAGAAATAACTGAAAGGATCAATTCGATGAAGTCTGCAAGCGTGCCCGCGAGATTTCGCTACCTGCAGCTCCAAAGAGATAGGAATGCGATTTCACTATATCCTATTAATATAACCACGAATGAGACGCGTTTAGAAATCTTCAACAGAGTAGTCTTTCGGCAGATAACAGTGTGGAGGACTTTCACCTCTCTACAAAAAACATTTTATTATATTTCAACTCTTAGAGATCGATAAATGGAATCACAAATTACTTTCTTATTTTGTGTCAGTGAGAATAGGATCAGCAACTATTGTGGATAAATGTATATTGAATCATAATATATATATATATATATATATAATATATTTTTTTTTTTTTTTTTTATTCTCTTTATTTCCAGATCGGCTATTCCTAGCCTTACATGGTTTTTTTAATAATGAAATTTTAAGATTTAACACTTAGTGAAAGTGTGGGTTTCGTCTCATGCAAGAGACACCCCTAACTGTACATTATCAGATTATTTACAGAGAAGATGTAAATATATAATAGCGTTTTTTCATATAAAAGAATAATAGTAGTTTGAAAATAAAGCATGTAAATAAGTAAACAAAAATAACATTAATGTAATAATAAACAGAACTATAGTACTATAAAACGGAAAACTGAAAGAAAACAGGATTATATTACATTTTGTTAAAGCGATTGGTGAGAAACGTTATCTATTGAGATCACATCAGAATATCTTTCAAGAGTCTTGGTTTTAGTCTTGGGGATATATAATATATTGGTTATAATGCATTATGTATTATATTACAGTGGAATCCCGATATTTCGTATCCCGATTATTCGTATTTCCGGCTAATTCGTACAAATTTGCCGGTCCCCAGAGAAAAACCCGATAAATGGTATAAAATCAATGCATTTCAGACCCCTCGGTAATTCGTATTATTTGTATGCTCGAGGTCACTTACAACTTCATATAATTCGTATTTCCAGCTTTAAAATCTCGTTACTTAGTACTGTTTTCGAAAGGGGGGGGGGGGGAGAACAGTGAAGCAGATATGCCAGGGATCAGAATGAGACTAAATGCTTTCTAGGAAATCACTCAATTTGTATTTATTTTTATACACAAATATGTTTGTATTGTTTAGAGGCACAGTAGATCCTATTGTTTTTTTCGGGAGAGCGAGTGAGAGAGACAAGTTTTATAAGAAATCTCATAAGTAATTCGTATTGTTTTCACTCAAAGAAAATGAGGGGAGGAATTTTATTAAGCTTTTCTTACAATCACACTTTTATTAACAATTCAGTCTCGTTTTTGTTACCGTTGTGACACGTAATCATACCTCCAAAATAAGTTAGCCTCTCTATTGAAGAGAAACAACAAATCATAAGCGCCGTGGCTGTAAGCTAATTGACGTATCCAAGCTTTTGATCGTCCCTGGTTCCACGATCACATCAATCTTGAAAAACAAGGACAAAATCACTTCCCAGACTTGTAGAGAACTTAAAAAAGTGGTTCGTACAAGCAAGGAATTCAAATGTACCAGTTGGAGGTAATATTTGAAGGAAAAAAGCCCGAGTTTTCACAGAAAAATGGGAATTGAAGACTTTCGTGCAAGCGATGGATGGTTCAATAGATTAAAAAAAAATTTCATTAGTACGTTTTTTTATTTTTTTTTTATTTTGTACTCCCGATAATTGGTATTCCTGATAATTCGTACCAAATCATCAGTCCCTTGACCATACGAATTATCGGGATTCTACTGTATTAAAAATATTGGTTATAATTTCACATTCAGCTGATGATATAGATAAGCTGATAAGCTGTGATGGTAAGTGTGCATTATTGTAGTTATATATGCTTGATATGAGCGTTAAGAGTGTGCTGAAGTAGACAAACCTTATTTATATGAACGAATGTGTGTGTATTAGTGTAGAGATATCTCCCGTTTCTATGACCGAATGAGGTGGGCTAATAGTAGAATTGTAATGTTGCAGTTGCGGTCCGACACTTGAGGGTGACATGGTCTCGAGAAGGCGGATCCTCTCTCGGTCGAGGGACGACCTCAACCTGGAAGTGGGTCCTGGCTACGTTCAGCAAGAAGAGGAGGAGGACGTCTGGTACAACAAGGACAAGCTATACAGGGTATGTACAACTCTGAGTCTCTACATCTAAGCAGGGCACTTACCTTCTCAAGCTATAAAGGGTACGTACCTTCTCAAGCTATAAAGGGTACGTACCTTCTCAAGCTGTAAAGGGTACGTACCTTCTCAAGCTGTAAAGGGTACGTACCTTCTCAAGCTGTAAAGGGTACGTACCTTCTCAAGCTATAAAGGGTACGTACCTTCTCAAGCTATAAAGGGTACGTACCTTCTCAAGCTATAAAGGGTACGTACCTTCTCAAGCTATAAAGGGTACGTACCTTCTCAAGCTGTAAAGGGTACGTACCTTCTCAAGCTATAAAGGGTACGTACCTTCTCAAGCTATAAAGGGTACGTACCTTCTCAAGCTGTAAAGGGTACGTACCTTCTCAAGCTGTAAAGGGTACGTACCTTCTCAAGCTGTAAAGGGTACGTACCTTCTCAAGCTGTAAAGGGTACGTACCTTCTCAAGCTGTAAAGGGTACGTACCTTCTCAAGCTGTAAAGGGTACGTACCTTCTCAAGCTGTAAAGGGTACGTACCTTCTCAAGCTGTAAAGGGTACGTACCTTCTCAAGCTGTAAAGGGTACGTACCTTCTCAAGCTGAAAAGGGTACGTACCTTCTCAAGCTGTAAAGGGTACGTACCTTCTCAAGCTGTAAAGGGTACGTACCTTCTCAAGCTGTAAAGGGCACGTACCTTCTCCACTCTTACTTTTTTATTCAATCCACTCATTATCCTTCAAACCATTTCCAATCTCGTCATTGCCTCTTTTAGGATCGAATCGATTTCATCACAACACATCCGCTATGTACCATGTATGTGCTATTCTCGTGGAACGTACTTCCATTACAAAAAATAAAAATAACCGACTAAGCCTGAAGAAGCTCACAGCACGATGAGCGAAAGCTTGGTTAATAGCACCGACATGACTAGGTCCATCTCGGAAGAAGAATATAAGGAGAAAAAAATATAAAGTTACAAATCGAACGAAGTAAATTAAAATATTTCACTCTGATGAGCCTCTACTTTAGTACTTGTGGAATAATCGTCAATTAAAAGATAACTACATTGAGAAGGTTAAACTGGTGACGGTGCGGGTGCAGTAGTCGGCATTTTGTTTTATCGAACGTTATTTTGTTTCTTCAAGCATTTGAACGAATCAATACAGCAGTGGAATTAGTATTACAATAATGTAACGTTACGTTTTATTTTCGCATGTTTTAACATTATTCACAGATTAAACTTCATTAAATGTTTAAAAGAGACGGGTGTTGACTCGGGTCACCTGACGGCGATATGGTGCAAATATTGGTAAGTTTCGAAATTTCAAGTTGAGAAGCTTGAAGTTTGATAACTAGAAAATTGAGAGATTTAAAAATAAATAAAGCCAAACCTCAAGGCAAGAAAGGTTTGTTATTTTTCGTTCTGGAGTTTTATGGCACTATTTCTGGAAATTAATCGGTGACCTGAGATCGATTGGTGGCAAGGAAATCAAAGGTCGACTTGTGACCAGGAGACTAAAGATCGATTGGTGACCATATGGCCAGAGATCGATTGGTGACCAGTAGACCAGAGATCAATTGGTGGCCAGGAAACAAAAGATCGATTGGTGACCGGGTGACCAGAGGTAGATTGGTGACCAGGCAACAAAAGATCGATTGGTGACCGGGTGACCAGAGGTCGATTGGTGGAATTGGCGATTGCAAAGGCTTTAATTATTAATATATAAAACCTGGACAAATTCGAACTTAAATTACGTTTAAAGTAACTACGTTTAGTGGTACTACGTTAATAATTACGTTTTATTTTTTTTAAAAGTCCCATCCTTTCTACTAACTAAAATTTTTTTATTTTAATGTTGACTATTGTGGCTATAGGTGTGACTAGTCGCGAATGCACCAGAGCACCTTGTCAAGTGGTGCCGGGACAGTGAAAAAGAAAAGCAACCAAGTCCCGTGGAAACAAGCCTCCGACTAACCCAACCTTGTAAATGTTTATTCATTCTTTTAAACGTTTCTTAACTTTGCAAATATTCAATAGAAACAAAAACATAGCCAAGCGCTAGTTACAATAGTGTTAATAACTTAGCCGTACTCAGCAAACAATTTCTTTAATCCGAAGACCCTCATAGCTCCCAGAACCTTGGGCCCCTCTGGTTCAAGTTTAATACACCCACATACAAGACTTATTGCAGTTCTATCTCTCTCAAAAGAAACACAGTTGGTTTAGTTGACTTGCTGACCAGTGAGGAGCGAACCGAAGAGACCAATTAGTAGACACAACACAGCCGCTTTCCCTCCAAGCAGCCCAGCCTGCCGAGTGCGGAGGTTGCCACATTCGCTCTTGCGACATCACTTCGCCAGAGCTGCTCGTTCGTTTCCAGTTTGGCCTCTTCACCATTCAATTCCCATCTCAACTTATCCAGCCTTTTAATCTTCTCAATAAGCAGGTTCAACTGTTCTGTACCTTGTTTCTTAACTTAACATTTTTTTATGTTCAAGCTCGTCGTAATAGACATATTACAATCAGTCTATCGAACGCTAGAATACTGTGAGGGAAACATTTCTAATTGATTAAGGAAAATAAAAAGCTAATGATTGTTTTTTATATATTATCATCAAAATTTCAGAAAAAAAGCGTTTCATTTACAACACTAAATCGGCCATTTTCCAGCTATGAGCCATTTTGTGAAATCTTAAAATCATTTATTTCAAAACTGAATTTTCTTATAAATTTGAATCAACTCTAGACAATCAATTTTAACTTGCCTATGATATCTTTAAATGTTTTATCATTTCTTGGAATAGATACTGTAATCATCGTTGTTGTTTGTTCAATCATTCTTTCCAGAAGCGATGTCAGGAAGTGTTCCTCCCGACAAGTGCGATTGAAGGCATTACGGATGATATTACAGCGATTACAGCAGTTGATATTACTTTATTATAATAGCGGTTATCATAACTTTATTATTTCATAGTATTCCCTGATAACAGGTCACATTCTTGTGTCGACTTTGAAAAATTGGAACTTAAGTCCCTACCACCTACAGCATGAGTGCCTACCACCCTCAACATGAGTGCCTACCACCCTCACCATCTTTTCAGCATGGCCTGTCTTAGTTATCTTCTTGTATCTTACAAAAATATCGGGTCAACTATTGTTAGAGGTGCCTGCAATGTCGTTCATTGCTGACCACATTAGTGCCCTCACTAACACACAAATTTGCTGTAGGCACGAGTATTTTGGTGAAATATTTTCGCCCAATTGTTGGTCTTATGAAATATTATATTTAAAAACTCTCAATAAACCTTAGTATAATTTGAGAACACAGAAGCAGCGACAGTCGTCGGTCGAATGTTTTCTTATTCCAATCCATTGGTAATCTTTATCATTCCTCGAAGGGTTTATAATTGTAGTAATGAGTTTTGCGTCGCCTTTACGATGAAGGTTCGAGGTTGGGTTCTTCTTCCTTTGATACCCATTGACTTTGCTAGTTCAAGTGGGGTAGGGAGCAATTGCCTCTTATCCTACAATACTATATTATCTACAATTAATTATATAGCATTTTACATGATATTACAATTAATTATTATATTAGTCATGATATGTTTATTATCCATCATACATTGGAAAGATTTTATGATCCAACCCCGAATCTCTTTCTCTCTCTTTTAAAAAGTGTTTCTTAAGTGTTAGCCTAAATCAATTCATTAGAACAAGCTTACCTATTGATGATTTATTAAAATAATGCTTAATAATTTATTATGAGAAGGCAAGGAAGCGGGAGGCAACCTAAGGCTAGGCGGAGAGGGAACCTAAGGTTCTGTGCCTGCAAGCTATCTTGAGGAATCATCTTCAGTTTTTTTAGCAACTTGAGGTTCGTTCCTTTTTGCAGGATTGTTATGCTGATGTTATAATCGATAAAAAATGAACTTTATCGCAGGCTCACATTTCAAACTTTTTAAGGAGGTAGATTACAAAGGTAATTGAAAATAATAAACCAACAACTATTGAATATAGTTAACCAACAGCTAACCAATAGAAACCAAAGAGAACACAATTATATTTTGATTACCAGGACTAGAGATGGTAACTTCTGAAAGAAAAAGGTGTTAGATAAGCAACTTTGACAAGACAGTTTGTTGTTATTATTATTATTATTGTTGGGTATTCTTATTATTATATAAACTGTGAAATGTTTGTTAACATTTAAAGGAGTGAGAGCCAGGAGGTGTCGTAATAACGTGGATGCGGAAATATCACATTGGCGTAGCGAATGTCGTGCAACCGGGACCTTTTCTGTTTCCGCCAACGTCGGCTCACTCCTAGGTAGGGTCCCGGAGGACCCCCAGGGGACTCCAGGAGGACCCCCATAGGACCCCAGGTTAAGGCGAATTAGGTCAAGAAGGAGCGGTCAGTGGGAAAGAAGCGAGAGGCCATCGACTGGGAACTTTCACTTGCCCAAGGACGAGTTCCCCTCCACCGCAGCGGCCATTTAACCCTTCCATTTCATTTTCCTATCGAGTCGATAATCGATTCCTATCCTAAACACTAAGTTCCAGTTGAGAACTTTATTTTTTTAAACAAATAATATTCCTTAGTTCTAAATAATTGCTCTCACGGTAGAACGTAGTCTGCTTAATAATCGCGTTTAATAATTTTTCAATAATTGTTATCCTCCAATTAGTGCAATTAAACGTCCAAAAAAAATGTCTAAATCATGTTTATTGCAAATATGAAAACTCAAAAGTGCTATTGGAACATGACTCATCAGGCACCACAGCTCAACCCTACTGGATTGAGAAGACACGGATAAGGATCCTATCATCTAAACGTACTTGTTTGGGCCGTGAGAACTTTAATAAAAGAACCATGAAAAATAGATCCTACCTTAGGTTGTATTTTCAATCAACTTGTAAATGTTGGTGAGGTTCGAAAAAAACTTTGAAATAAACACTGTGAAAATAAATTGTTAATCTGACGAGAGAGTAGAGGCGGATTGTAGCGCAAATATAAGCAAAGCTATATCTATGGTTCAATTCTAACGATACAGACAAAGCTATATCTCCGGTTCAATCCTAACGACACAGACAAAGCTATATCTATGGTTCAATCCTAACGACACAGACAAAGCTATATCTATGGGTCAATCCTAACGACACAGACAAAGCTACATCTATGGTACAATCCTAACGACACAGACAAGGCTATATATATTGTACAATCCTAACGACACAGACAAAGCTATATATATATTGTACAATCCTATAGATATAGGGAAAGCTATATCTAGAATACTGAAATATTGTTATCTTTAAAATAATTATCATCTGCGCGGAAATCCACGTCAAGGGGGACATATTCGTCTAGAAGATATGAAACCGATACAAATGCTACCCTTTTCATTGACATTAATTCATTGACCCTCTTATTGACCTTATACCCTGTGTAATATTCTATAGAATCTGGGGAAATACAATGCAAGTGAATTGAACACTAGGTTACATAAATTTGAGGTACCAGAAAGAAGAATCCTGAGAAAAATCTTAGGCTCAATGAAAACAACACAATTGTAGAAATTGAGATCTCATGATGATATATATATATATATATATATATATATATATATATATATATATATATATATATATATATATATATATACAGGAACATAGGAAAATATGAGAAACAAGAAGAAAAAGAGGATTGTTATTATATTTTATGCCATATTTTCAGAATAGATGATTCCATATTGACGAAAGAATATTCAAGTGCATTAAGGAGGAAAGTTCAACACTAGTTGGATTGCGCAAGAAAGATTAAAAAAAAAATAATATAAGGGAAGGCGGAATGTGTAGAGAGTAGGCGGCATGTGTAGAGAGTAGGCGGCTTCATGAGGATATGGAAGGACGAAGGAAAACGAAACAAGGAACAAAAGAAGGAGTACAGTGAAAGGATAAAAGACAATTGGAAGGAAAGGAAGATAAAACAAGAGGATGGGAAGAATTGGAATGGCACATGGTCCCTTTTAGCTCCTATCGAAAAGAAAACAAACTTGCTTATCTATAAGTGATAACTTTATTGAAAGTACATTTTAATAATTAATTCAGTATTATTACCTTGGATTGAAAGGAAAGAACAGTTTGCTAGCACGGCTGTTGACAGTTCACCATCGGACATACCGACAAGTGTATATATACAGGGCAGGCTGTGGAATAACAACGGGCTTCCATTGAACCGCAAGAGTCACCTGCTCTCCTTCTTACATAATTAGGGACAGTCATGCAACGCCCGATTCTATTTTCTTCCTTCACACCTTTACGTAACATTCACCGCCGGGTACCGAGCTATTTCGTAGTCTTGACAAAAAGGAACGGCTATATAACAGAATTAGCTTCACCACGAGCACAAATAGTTCCTTCCTTGACCGAACTAATCGAAGGTTGAGGATTGATGCGATATTATAATTCTAATGTAAAATATTGAAACTTTATAACTTTGCAACCAGTTTATTGCATCAATACTGCCGCAAGTTCGTTCTCCTTCATTGCCCCCTTTATCTGACAACAGTCCTTCCAAGAATAATGTTTAATGCAGGATGAGTGAGAATTAGTGTAGGATCGACGACATTTGCTTGTAAACACCCGAGGATATTTGCCACTTGCCAGATAGTTATGCAAGATGTCAGTAACACCATATATCACGCACATATTTCCAAGTATAATAGAAGAGGTTGTAAGTTGTTGGTTATCCTACCTCCATAGAGGCTCCACCTGTCATAGTTTGTCCTTCTCGATTTCCTACACGTAAAGTAGAACCTATATTTATTTCATACTTGGCCGAAAAAATCCACTCAATCCTGGAGAAAAGTGATTGCTATTAGCATGCATCCTTACCCTATAGTGTATTGAAGGCATCTGAAGTCTACTGTATTGAAGGAACCTGAAGTGTACTGTATTGAAGGCACATGAAGTGTACTGTATTGAAGGCACCTGAAGTATACAGTATTGACGGCACCTGAAGTGTACGGCATTGACGGCACCTGAAGTGTACTGTATTGAAGGCACCTGAAGTGTACGTCATTAAAGGCACCTGAAGTGTACTGTTTTGAAGGCACCTGAAGTGTACTGCATTAAAGGCACCTGAAGTGTACTGTTTTGAAGGCACCTGAAGTGTACTGCATTAAAGGCACCTGAAGTGTACTGTTTTGAAGGCAGCTGAAGTGTACTGTACTTTGGCTCCTAAAACAGTTTTCCTGTTTGAAAATATTAGTTTTTACTTATAAGACCACTTATTATCAATTACAATAAAAGTATTTATCAGAAAATACTATATACCATTACCCGAGACTAATCTAAAGTGCATATAAATAAAGTTTATATATATATATATATATATATATATATAAAGTGTATATATATAGCCTATAAGCAAAATGTGCAATGTTTGGAAGCAACTAAATATTAAATAACAATATATTTCGGATATAAAATGTTTTGTCTTAGGTCTCACTCAACCGCCAGATTTCCCCCATTACCATGGTTACCCACTTTATAGAGGCTGGGTGAGCCCCAGGCGGGTCCTAGATCCCATCCTAGATCCCATCCATCTCCGGCTGTTAACAGATTTAATAAAAGTCTGCTAACACCAGGATTTGAACCCAGGACCTTCGGCGTGGCTACTCAGTGCTCTACCACTGAGCTACTAATGATAATATATGTATTTATTTATTGATTATCAGTTTTGAAAGTAGCCCCCCAATAAGCCCCTCTGCGGCTAGTACTGCTACCAGCGGCTGTGCCAGGAAGTCGCTGGGACCGTACGACAGCGATAGTGTTCAATCCTCGGAGTCCTCTAATCAGCTGTCTGATGTTTATTCATCAAGTCGGCCAATCGTGATTTCGGCGCAGTCCGCTCTCCGAGCATCTTTTGTTGAGCCGTCAACGGTTCAGTAAAATGTACGGCGAAATAGTTACACCTAGTAAATAGTTTATGCAATTTTCATTACTTTGGAGAGTTATGCTGCCATAACATTATTTGATTTTGATTCGCTAAAAGTAGTTGCGTGTTTAAGTGTAACGGCAATAAGAGAGAAATCGATTAGTCGGCTGAAGATGGGTAGGAAGGTTACACAACGCCAGGCTCTTCTATCAGCATTATCTCTTTTTATCGCCTGAAGGACCTTGGTCAGTGAAAGTGCAGGAACAATAGTGAAAGGGCTCCTGGGTCCTTGGAGTGCTCCTTGCCACCACAAATGTAAACTTGGAAAAGTAAAAAATCATTTATTGATTCAATCATTATCCCTTACTAACATTATTTTCTATTTCTATAAATATAAATAATAGGATTAGTACGTTGTATTTTTGGCGTTCCCTAGCGTTCTCTTCCCGTTCTATTCATGTATAGGCCTCAGTTGTCATCTCAATAGAGGTGTTTTATAATGCCTTTTCACGGCGCTATTTAATATCCTTTAATACATTTGCAGTCTAGGACATCATATTTTTACCAAGCCTCCGAAATATGATAAGCAAAGTAAATGAGTGTCAGTTTCACCTTTCCCGCTTACCTACCCATATTAAAGGCCCTACCCATATTTGCCTAACCGTATTTGAAGTTCCTGTAGCCGTTAACAGTAAGTTTATCAATAATTTATATTTGTATGGAAGTTTTTGTTCTTCGGATCGATTAATTATGTTTGTGCCTCGGATCGATTATTGGTCAAGTTGTAGGCAAAGGCCTTGGAATTCCTCGATGAGGTCAAGAGTAGGTCCTTGGGCAGTGCCTTCGCCTTCCCAACGGAGACCGGCTACTGATAATGTTCCTCCGCTAGTCTTGCCCGGTTCTACCATCACGTAGGGTCACTCATACATAGGTCACCCTTTTGTATGGAATCTACTTTACTTATCAATTTTTATTAACTAAGGCTCAATACCCCTCGAAAAGCATATTTGAGGTAGGTGACAATGAATGCCTTCCAGGTAAGTTCAACATATAAAAGATGAAGTGAAACCGAGGTGTGGATCGAGTCGGCTATAATAGTGGCAGCTGTAGGGAGAGGAGGTTGTACCGACTCCTTTCTGAGTTGGCCACTCCAGGCTTACTGACTCCTACTTCATCGCAAAACTTCAAATCCCAATACTGTAACTCCACTTTTCCTTTAAAGGAACATTTTCAAGAAATGTCCATATTGTACATCACACCTTAATAACTTCGGAGTAAGCCATGCCTATCGATAACCCTTAGAGATGGCAACAAAACGATTGTGTCAGTCATCAAATTTTTAAAATCAAACAAATCATTCGTCACGCTTTCACGTGTTATTTATATATATACATATATATAACATGAAAGAATTATTCGACCTTGCTAAAAATTAGTAAATTAAAAAATATTATTAAAAAAAGTTTTCACCATATATAACTGATATTGTCCTAGGCCGTTGAACCATCCCAAACGAACAAACAAAACAGACTGCCACTCAATTTAATATTACTATTTACTCAATTAATTATATATTTTCTTCGGAAAAAGGTTATCCGGGAAAGGTCGGGAAAGGTCTCAATTCTAAGCCGAGCGCTCAACTAGAGGATCGCGACCAAGTCGACTTTCATTAATTATTTCAATGTCAATTTGATACTTCTTCAACTTGTTGGTCAATCATCTTACATGTAACTAACATTGGTTTTATCTCATTCAGTCATTTTTACCTAATTGCATAATAACACCCACATATGAAGTTAGCGGAATGATTTGGTTATGATATATTGAGCGGTGGAGCAGGGGAGTGCTACGGAATGCCAATAACGAAAAGGTTGACCTCGCTGGTCACGTGGCCACGTCCATAACACACTTCGTCAAGGAACTATCCCGATCGGCTCACTCGTCCATGGCGAACCAATCGCTTTGTTTCGAAATTTGATTGATGATTTATTTCCTTACAATAAATTACAACCATGTCAACGATGACCCCGAAATCAACAATAAAAAAAAGTATTATATTTGAGTACTTTCGGTCAACTATTGATTAGATTGTACAACATCTCAACATAGGAGTGAGATAATATTAGATTGTACAACATCTCAACATAGGAGTGAGGCATTATTAGAAATCACATTCTTCCTTAAATTTGTTGTTCATGATAATTCTTAGTACTACGTATAAGAATTGCGGTAGGTCTTGGACATCTTCCCCGCTACCTCACAGTTTTTATATATGTTTGTCCGAATCTGTAGAAGTGAACGTCGAAATTCTCTGCCAATTGTTTTCTTAAATTGAGTACGAAAGACTTGGAATTTTCTTTTACATACCAATGTAATTCAAACATCAAGTATTAATTGATTGGCTGTCATAATAAAGATTTTTGTCAAAGCTAACCTCGCGTGATATTATACTTTGCCAGCGGGGATGAAAGATAATATGGTGTTATGGATCGAGGACAGCTGCGGTTTAACGGCCAACAAGACAGTGGCACAAAGTGTTGGACAAAAAGCCCGATGCGACCGAAGATACGCTAGATACGGACCTTCTTCTTGCCACAAGGCATACGTGGTCCCATTGTGAGTGTCGTCCATTCGACACACCTACTCTTTGGGAGTACACACACCTAGTCCTTCTCTTTGTCTGCCAACCTCTTTTCCATTTTTTCATAAAGGGGACAAGAATGTTAGTGATTGCGTATCGATATTGATTGGGTATCGATATCGATAAACAGAGGTAGTTAATTAGACCCCTGAGAGGTAGAAGGAGGTTGAGTAAGATGACAATTGCAGAGGGCAATAACAATGGCCTTCCCATCATTAAGCTTCCATCTCTTCAGTTTTTCGTTCTCCTTTTCCCCACCATTTTGTTTCTTTTTTATTGTTTTGTAAATCACATCAACTTCCTTACCATACTTGTTAGGCAACCATTCCTGTTATCCCAAGATTTGTTGATTATATATGTTCATATTTGTAATAAAACAAACTGATATCAGATTTATTATTTCATTAATTTATTGTATCATATCGAACAAGGAAAGTGACGGAAAAACAAACAGGCGATAAGAAGAATGAGATATGAAAAAATTCAAATTAATGCAGAGCAAAGACAGAGAACTATGATGTATAGATTGTTAAACTTATGCAATTTTTTTTGTCTCCTATGGCATTATAAGCTAGAACCATCATCCTCAAAAACAAAAACGTAAAATAATTGTATTCAGTGATTCCACGCCTGTAACATTCCTTTATATGGTAGCTAATTTCAGGAAATGTACGATTTCTTTCGAAAATAAAATCGTTTACCTCCACTCGTAAAAAAAAATAGTTTAAGATCAGAACGAGACTTGAGTTCGTCCTATACAAAAACTGGGGTGGTCTTAGTTTTTCTCGAAATCCTAAAGTTGGTCCCGAAATTTCTATTAGTGATTTATGAGATTCATGGTTTATTGTAACCATAATGAAAATATTATGGATTATTAAAATATGTATGTAAAGCACATTTGACTACATTATTTGGAATGACCCAACAAAACTTTTGATTGCCATTTTCCTCATGTTGAAATAAATAATGAAATAAGACTATTTACTTGAAAGGAGACACTTGGAAGTCACTTTTTAATAATAAGTTACTATTTACCTGGAAGTAGCCCCTGGAAGGAGGAAAAGGGCCCAGGTTACAGCTGATTGGTAAATAGCTTTTGGAAAAGACAAAGGAAACGAGAAGGCCTTGCAGAGTCCTTGGCCACGCCCAGCATCTGCTGTGGCTCTTTTTGATACGACTGGATCCTGCTCGCCCCTCCCTGCAGGTATGTCTGAGGAATCGAGAGGGAAATTTACTATTAAGTTCTCTGCTGTTGGTTCCAACACTCAGCGGAAGAAAGGGGGTTCCGAATCCACCACCAACCATCATGACACATCCTCCTCAAGGGGATGAACCATGCCACATCGCCCTCATGAGGATGAACCATGGCACATCGTCTTCACCTTGATTTCGTCAGTGCTTTAAAGATGTAAAGGCTTCGGTCCTCAACGCAGTCTTATTTTATTCGCAGCGAAAATGTCCTCGTTTGCTCCTTTATTGTTGCAATATAATTGTAACAGTGATCGCTTCCGGTATTATCACCTTAGTGTATATTTTGGAGGACCTGGCCAATGAGAGAACCTCCTGTCCTCCACTTCTTCCTTCGTCCACTTCCTTCTTCCTTCTTCCTCTTAGGGAGGAGGAGCCTATTGTAATATTGTAGCAACTACTTTTCGCCTCTAAGTATTGATGCTGAGTATAATCGATAGTCTCATTTTGCAATAGATAATTAGCTTAGTTTAGTTTTTACTTAATGTTCAAATAATTGATATTTTGTAGTTGATTAATCACTTAACGATGAATGTTTAATTTTAATATATTTTTCAGTTTTTATGAATGCCTATGTCAGGTCGAAGCGCATTCGCAGTAAAGCCTAGTACATAATATAATATATACTATATATATTATTTATAAATAAGAATAATATATTGTATATTATTAATTATGTATGTTCCTAATTAAATAAACATTCCAGATCGTAGCTTCGGGGCTCCAAAGATACAAACCCAGGTCATGGCTTATTTACATTACAACATCTGATTTGTTTTAATTGAAATTACTAATTTTCTCCTTAACTATCCGGAACCACCCGAAATATATCAAATGGCCCATTCCATCAACTAAGGGATCACTACTTATAATTCGTTTCCGCCCATCTTTCTACCGTCTACCTTCTTCCTTCTTCCGTCTTCTTTCTTTCTACCCGGAAGGCTGGTTAGATGCTTTTATCTTATATTAATATTCCTCAATTTTTCGATATAACCATCGTTTCAGAATTATTAGGGAAACAACAAGAAACTATTGACCTTTAGTAAATAATGATTAGATGTGCCCCGCAAGGATTGCCCGTGCTTCTTCATTAAGGATCGCCACTTGACGAGAACAGTAACTTTATGTTTGCCCGTTGAATCATGTAATATCAATATAATATCATATAATACAACATCAAGTGGGTGTGGAGATGGTCCAACACAAAAATAGCCTAAGGTGGAACAAGGTCCCTCAGCTCAGCCTTTTCACAAAAAATAAAATGCAAAAGGAGAAGAATAGACTCCCGCTCCCGCTCCCGCTCCCGAGTCGTTCTCTCAACTTCTTCAACCGCCCCATCTTCAAGCCGCGTCCAATTCAAGGCGGCATTGCCACCACTCAGCTAGCTCGGGTTGCTATTGCGCATGTCCTTTCACAAGATTAAATAATATTCTAATCCCAGTTCCCTTATCATTCAGTGTCTGAATAAATTTGCGTTAGAACATTTTTGCGTTTTTGATATGTTGAATTGCGTCAACCGAGTGTGGTCTATACTTACCTATGTGTACACCTTCGAAAGCAAGGGCGAAATAACCCCGCTGTTGATCCCACCACAACCTGATTCTTATCCTATACTATATATATATTATACTATACAGTTTATACTGTGTGATCTATTCTGTATGGTCTATACTCTATGGTCCATACTGTATGTACTATACTGTGTGGTCCATACTTGAGCTGGTGAGCGCGACTTCTCCCCGACTTCCGATGATACAATTATTTCTTGAGGATTTTATTATTATTGGTATTGATAATATTGTTAGCTGGGCTAATGATCTCACTGTTTATAATAACTTTTTACTTTTTTTAATATTTCTTTTCGATTTTGTCTGAATATCACAATAAAGCCTGTAGGTCTATTTTATTATGGCTACCCAGAATATTGATTTCAAACTAGTTATTCAGTATGATTATATAGATTATATTTTATATTTTAATGCGCCGTTGGATATGAATATTTCGTTTTATCAGCAACTTTTTGACGAGATCAGTAATCTTAAAATAAAATAAGATATTTTTTTTTTAATAGAAAAGATTTGTCCTGCCCGGGATTCGAACCCGGGTCTTCCGGATCCCTAGTGCGACACTCTTCCAAGTAAGCTGCTAGGCCTATAACCAGGCTAGACAAATCCATTCTTTTCACCGATCCTATGTCACCAGTTCTCGCAATTTTTACGATGTATATATGGGGACGAATATCCATAGAACATTACTTTTTAATTAGGATCTTTGACGTACATCAATTTTTATATTTATAAATTATTTTTTATTTGTGATTATTTAAATATTTTTATTTTGAAGACAAATATTTGTCCAGGCCGGGATTCGAAACCGGATCTAGAGTTTCGGTCCGCACTAGAGTTGCGGAAGACCCGGGTTCGAATCCCGGCCAGGACAACTCTTTTCTCTTCAAAATAAAAATATTTAAATAATCACCATCAAATAAATTTAAAAAAATTTATAACATACAATATGTTTTAGGCATGCAACTTTTATGTAGAAGCGATCATTCCTCCGGTATATTGGATATGTCAATGGAATAAATTCTGTGCTATTATATTTGTTCTGCAAAGGCTGAAGCGCCTAAAATTTCCTATGAATTTGAAGAAACTTATTGAAATAGTACTAATACTAAAGTAAAAATATTATGTTGGTACAAAACTCGAAATTACCTGTTCCAACATTGAACATCCAAGATGGATGGACGACCATGGACCATGTCTATATCTCCTTGTCTATATTAATGTGTAGTATAAGTTTTACTTAAGTGTAGTATATTAAGAGTACTAATATTTCGACACTTGATTCCAATGTGGCTGGAATTAGCCCTTAGGCACCACTTGCAACATACAGGCTGCTAAGCTGGTCATCTTTTGTATTTTGTAAGATAAAATCCTAGGAACCAAGCAATAAGAATGATATAATAAGGTAAAGGTGGGATAAAAAGTATGACAGTTCCCCGGCCACGGTTTGATTTAATTCGGCCTGCTTCTTTTATTAAACCATTCCCGGCTCAATAAACCCTTTACTATTCCCTCTCAGGATATTCCATCTCCCAAATTCCCATTTGAATCATTTCAGGTTCTTACCCCAGGTTACTTTCAGAAATCAAGTCCATGTTTTGACTCCCCAAAAATGAATAGTGCTATTTACTTTGTTTAGTATTTTTATAATATGTCTATCATAAACTGCATTTCTATTTATTAGAAATTATTATGTTTTTTATTGCTACTGTTTTTATATTTGAATAAGGATTTTGAAAATCAACAAAATAAAAGGTTTTAGTTCCATATTTTTTTAACTTATCTCTTTTTTAATCCAGATGTATTTTCATAAACCATAAAGAAGCATCATGTTGAAATTTATTATGAGAATGAGCCAGCAAAGTGAGTGGCAAGTAAATATCGCAGAGCCAGGAAACCTTAGGATTCCTTTGAAAGTCCTCCTCCGGGCTTTGTCCCGATATCGAGAGGCTGGGAGTCCCAATAGAAGGCCGGGTAGTGGATCGGAGCGCATTGCAGTGCGGGGATAGGCTAGGGCTATTGTCATCGCTGGGAGGAGGAACCCTTTCCACAGTCCAGTTGGGGCCCTAGGCGCTTGGTGGTGGCGGTTTGTCGCTGCAATCTGTCTCAAAAGGATGTAAGATGTAAGGTATACATCTGACCAGCGGTGACAATATTCCTATCCTCCCTTCGCAGTGTAATGCGCTACTATCATCTCATTGTTATGCAAAGAATATTAATTAAGTGTTCCTGTGCGTTTGTAATGCGTCGCATACGATTGGCAAACATATAAAGTTTTTTTTTTTGGCTATAATTTGTTATGAGTTAAACTTTCGAAAGGGTGAAAGTAGTTTGTTTTAGTTATTAAAAAAAGTGTAATTGGGGAGATACTGTTCACGCTGGCTGGCTAAATTATCCCTCTTGAGAGGAACTCATCCGAGCCCTCGTTAACCAACTGCTTTCTAACTTTTTATGATATTGCTTGGCTAGCACCCGAGCCTGGACCATGGTCATGCTAGGATAGGGTTGTACCATGGTCTATGATCGGATAGCGTTGTACCATGGTCTGTGCTAGGATAGTGGCTTAGCACCGACACTAGGTCCTGGTTTCATTAACTGCCGATCACATTAATAATCTGTCATTCAACAACAAGAGGTATGGCAGATTAATCTTTACTGTATTATTTTATTGCTGTGTTATAGTAGGTAGGCTTGATTTTCGTAAAATAGTTTTATATCCTCTTGAAATTCTCTACGCCTATTAATTAATCACTCAGTAGGAAAAAACAAAACAATCATCGACATCAAGAAGTATAACATTTACTTATTTTTATTTTGAAGAGAAATGATTTGCCGGGATTCGAACCCGGGTCGTCCGCCTCACCGTGGCAACGCTCTAACCATTTCCGGTCTAACCGTGAATGATTAAAATGTTATAATAAATTATAACATTTACTGTTTACAGAACAAAGGAAAGTATATAAAAAGGGAGAGTTAACATAATAAAATAATCGTGGTTGGTTATTATTTCAATTTTCAATAGACGATATGTGGCGAGGAGCAAAAAGGTACAGTAGCAACCGAAATTATTTATTTATATCTAGTTATATACATAGTTTATATCTAGATATATACATAGTTTATATAGATGTGCACATAGTCTAAAATACCAAATTTTAATAATACAATACATGTTTTAAATAATTTTGTTTAGAGTTTCAAGTTAAATACTAGATACAGCTCGCCTATATCAACATACAATTGTTATCTTTTTCTTAGAATTATGTATGTCTTGTATAACAAACTTTATTTGACATTTTTAACTTGGTTGTAATGGTCTTACATTACAAACTTGGTTTTAAAAGGTTTTTTTTATGTTGTCAACTTATGAGTTAAGGTTCAACTTGTGGTGATGATTTGGTAACCAGAAAGGAAGATGCATATGTTGATCCCGAAAGTACTGTTTCAAGACCCTAGGGCTAACCGAGATGGAGATTCGACTCGACCATCAGGCTTCATAGGGAAATTAGCAAGCATCGGTCAGTCAAAATATTTTCCTTTGAAAGATAAATGCCGAAAGTTTTCGCAAATACAACATTTCTTTAATTTTTTTATTTATTACTTATAAGGACGGGAAAACAAAATTAATACAAACTTTTCCTTTTGCTCTGAATAACCGGAAATGTCAAAGATGAATTAATTGTCAATGACAAGGAAGAAGTTGCTTTGCCGTGATCGATAAGGCACTTGGAGAGGAAATGTTTTCATTATTATTTTCACAAAATCAGTTGATGAGATGTCTGATTAATCTTTGCCCAGGGGGAATAGACCTTATTAATTTATTGCTGTCGCAACATTTTCCATGACGTTGTTTTCAATTGTACGGCTATATTTGTTGACCATAACAAAAAACATTTATTATTTCTTCGGTTCGTTCCTAAGTATGGCAATACTACATTTGGTAATCAATTTGATCAAATAAAATGGCCGCAGCGATGGTTCCATCTTTCAAAATGGCCTCATCGCCAAGGCAACCAAATGTAAGGAAAAGAGTAGGTTAGGTTGTTTTAATTATTTGATACGTAGACTGATTCCAGTTGACATTGAAAATCCTGATCCAGGACCTCGCCGCTCCGTCATAGGTCTGACGAAATGATCTCCCCCCGCCCCCATTTACAGTCCAAACAGAGACACGATCCTAGGTACTCAACCAACCATTATTCCTGTTTTGGAATATTATCGAAAGTAACCTCGCCCATGCGGAAAAAAACTGCAAGTTGCTTTTTCTTATTTTCTCTTGGATTGGCCTCAGGAGTGAAAGGAATTACTTTCATTAGATTAGGTGTTAAGTTAATTAAACCTTCATTACGATTGATATCTTTAAAAGTAATTGTTATCAGCTCTTGTATTCATCAATGACGAAAAGTTGTTTTTTTATAAAATTTAAACACTGATTAACAGTAGAATACATTATTATATTATATTTTATTAGGACGCAATGTATTTTAAACACATCAATATAAGATGTCCATCCTAACAACTAAGAACTAGCTGATTTTGACAAAGGTTATTGCTAAGATATTGTATCGTATCAGAGCTCTTATTGGTCATAGTTTACGGGGGTCCTTGTAGTTATTTCATGAATATTTTTTAGAAGGAAGGAGTATGAATATGGTTTATAAAGAAAGGAGTGAACTTATTCAAATTGAAATGAGAACACAGTCCTCGCCGCTCTCAAGTTGGATCGTTGATTAATTTTATTTTAAGTATGTCACTGGTCAAATAGCAATAGGAGTAATGATTTTGGGTCTTAAACAGCGGGGCTTTGTTCTTGTCAAATCATCCTTTGAAAAAATATATTGCTTTTGTCTAAAAAAAAAAGTACAGACTTAAAGGTTTATGGCTTGGGATTGGGTATATCTATATCAATACCATATATATATATATATATATATATATATATATATATATATATATATATATATATATAAGTTATGATTAGACTGAATTATTCCTCAATATATGAAAATTTGGGAATTAATATCACACACTGTTTGCTATAAAATGCTTTTAATAATCTCTAACCAAAAATAATAATTCAACACATGTTATTAAAATCGAATACAAAAAACTTGACTTGGTACAAAGAGCTAATAGTATTTCTTATCATCTAAACTATTTATACACTTAACTTCCCCCCTCCAGTTCCTTCGTAAGGAGGAACTATTACAAAATCAAAGTAAAGAAAAAAAAAAGGAATATGACTCTATACAATAGCTATATACACAACGAAACATAATTTGAATATCTTATCCTAAACAATAACACAAAAATAAGAAAGAGAAAACAAAAAAAGAACTTACAATAAAAAAAATGAAAAAAAAAAACATCCATTAATCAAAAAAAAACTTAAACAAATTATAAAACTTACAGCTAAGAAACATACATCGATATTGAGTTAAACATTTAAGACAAAATTATAAGTAAAATATAGTGCAACTTATTATTATTTCTGAGCGTCGCGTCCTGACTGAGGTTCAGACACTCTGTGAGGTACCCTAAGTTCCTCGAGGTGAACCGTCCGTACTCTGAAGGGATAATTGACATCGCGAATTGTAAATAAATTGTGCTCCCGTATCGTAATAACCTTATAGGGTCCCTCATACCTCGCGGCCGTCTTATTTCGTGCCGTACGTAGGCGTCGATATACGATGGTCCCTAGAGTTAATGGATCTTTACGATATACTGTGTTCCGTACATTGGCTTTATCGATCCTTGCTTTTTTGTCGCGGATCAGTTTGTCGCGTACTGTACCCCACCTATCCCTTCGTTCCTTACGCACCTGACAGAGTTTCGACCGCAGCTCATTATTATTAACTGTTAGGATGTCCCCTCGGTCACGACGTGGTTGGCCAAAAACGATCTCTACGGGGGTCATTCCTGTTGCCGCATGTATCGTGTTGTTATACGCGATGATGGCTCTTGGCATGGCTTCATAAGGATCGAGATCACGACCTAGTTTGAGTAGACGCAAATGCTCCCCCAAAGTATTATGTAGACGTTCTACGACGCCCCTACCTTTGATGTGGTGGGGTGTATTAAGTCTCCACGTGACGCCTAGGGTCTCACTTTCTTCTCGAACCAGCGCATTTTTGAACTCCCTTCCGCAATCAGAAATTATCTCCTCAGGTACTCCGTACGATGCGCACCATTGTAAGACTCCCTCCCAAATCGTACCCGGTTTTTTATCTTCGATAGGGTATGCCATCGCTAGCTTGCTAAATGCATCAATGACCGTAACCCAGGACTGTCCCTCGCTGGAATATATGTCGATCTGAATAGATCGAAGGGGCTCGAATGACGTTGAGGTAACTTCTTGCGGTGCCACCGGAGGTTGACGATCGTACTTCGCACGTTGGCAAACCTCGCACTGCGCGATATAATTTTGTATGGTTCGACCCATTTTCTTCCAAAAATATAACGATTTTAGTGCGCGTAGAGTTTCTTCCATTCCCCGGTGATTTGTTTTCCCAACATGATGATCTGCAACGATTTGTCGCTGTACCGCGGGATCGACGATTGTTTCAACTTCTCCTAAGCAGCGAATTAGTGAGTAACCCACCCCTATTCGTTCTTCACGCCAAAGCCGTTTCAGTTTTTCTGTTATTAACCGATTGCGTACATAGACGTGACAGGTGCGACCAGGTGTACTGAACTCAGCGAAAATCTTTTCCAATTCGTTATCATCCACTGTAGCCTGAACGCGGACTAACAAAGTCGTTAAGCCCTCGTACTCGCTCGCCCGTGTCTCGACCCCAGGGCCCTGTTTTGACCTAATAATTATTTGACGTTTCTTGTCATTAATAATATCGTCGGTCTCGGGTAATTCTCTGGGATGTTCAGTGGACGCCGCGCTCTCAGACGATATTTGTAACGGATCCGTGGAGATATCGTCATCATCTATTGCATTAATAACGAGATCCCTAGATAACCAGTCGGCAACCGCATTCTCAACTCCCTTCTTATGCACGACTTGAAAATTGTAAACCGCGAGGCGCTCTTTCCATCGTGATACCCGCGCTGAAGACTCCTTCAAAGTTCCGAGATATACTAGAGGCTTATGGTCGGTGAATAATTCGAACCGACGGCCGTACACATAAGGACGAAAATATTCAACGGCCCACACAACCGCTAGCAACTCCCTTTCGATAGCACTGTATCGACGTTCGGCCTCGTTGAGCTTACGACTGGCAAAAGCTATTGGTTTTTCACCTTGCTCAAAGTTTTGCGATATCACTGCCCCGATAGCAATGTCACTGGCGTCCGTCGCGATTTTAAAGACTTTACGGAAGTCGGGGAATACCAGTAAAGGGCTTGTAGTCAAAATTTCCTTGCATTTCGAAATACTTTCTACATGTTCCGGTCCCAAACGAAATCGCCTTCCCTTCTTTAGAATATCCGTTAATGGATGGGTCACTTCCGCTATCCTCGGGATAAATTTCCTATAGTAATTGATCATCCCCAAGAACCGTCGAATCCCCCGAACATTCGTAGGAAGTGGGGCTTCCTGAATCGCTCGTACTCTATCGGGATCCGGTTGTACACCCTGTCGAGAAACTACATGGCCCAAAAATTTAATATCGCTTAGGCCAAATTTCGACTTTTCTCTCGACAACTTAAGGCCAAATTCCCGTATCCTTTTCATTACCCGCTCTAAATGCCCCACATGATCTTTCTTAGTTCGACTAAAGACGATTAAGTCGTCCATGTATACTTGTGAGAAATTTTCCCCCAGCCCCCTCTGAAATTCATCCATGAGACGCTGGAAAGTTAATGGGGCTCCCTTCAACCCGAACGGCATCCGCACGAACTCGAAATGTCCCCTCTCCCATGAAAACGCGGTTTTCTCGATGTCCTCCTCAGCCATCTTAACTTGATGGTATCCGCTTTTCAGGTCTAGCGTGCTGAAAACGGTTGCACCTGACAGCCTGTCTAGTATGTCCTCCACACGGGGAAGAGGGTACCGCTCGTCTTTTGTGGCTTCGTTTAGTTTTCTATAATCCACTACTACTCGATATTTCTTTGTGGACTCGTCCGGTGCACCTTGCTTCTTTTCTACTACCCACAGAGGACTATTAAACGGGGAGTTACTATGGCGAATGATACCCTGCTTAAGAAGATCCCCAAGCTGTTCCTTAATTATATCCCTCATGGCCTGTGGATACCGCCTGTCCTTCACATATATTGGTGTTTCCTGTTTTAGCTCTATCCGGTGGACGGTTTTTCCTGTAGACGGTAAAAATTCTCCATCGCTATAAAATAGGTCTGAGTTACGATTAATAACCTGCTCTATTTCATCATTTTCGAATTCGGCTGTCCCGATTATGATACCGTAACGCTCGTTTGTAAGTGGTTCATACGCACGAATCCCTATCATATACCGCCAAGCGTTGCGATTGACACTCATCCGAAATCCGGTTTCCCTCAAAATGTCACACCCGATAATGAGATCGTACCCTGGCATCAGCTTGTCAATAATATGGATCTTAACCCGTAATTTCCTCCCTGCTAGCTCATCAAGATCGAAATCCGACTCACCCAAGGTTTTACACCTACCGCTTACTGTAGTTATCACACAGTGACATTCTCTCCGATTTCCCCAGATACCTATCTTTACAGCTCCTTCCCGACTAATTAATGAATTCGTGCTTCCGGTGTCTACTAGGAACTGCACCTCCGCCTCTCTCATTCTCGCCACGGGCAACCTGCTCCATCGTTTTTTTTCTACGTAATTATTGACTCGTAAAACTCTACGTAGGTTGCCCCCCCATATACCGCCCCCTCAGACTTCCCGCGCTTGCCTCGTCGGAACCTCTGCCCCTGACGGCCCCGCCTTCCTCGGATTGCCCCCACTTACCTCTTGTCCCCTCACAGTCAAAATTCTGCGTTCAGAGCGAATGCTTCCCTCTTCTGATGACTCTGCGCCGGAATCCTGTCTCTCGCTCCTTCTTTGGTTCCGCGGGCTGCTCCATCCCTGGTTATTTACCTCCATTAGTCCATCTCGTCTCCCTGTTCTTGAATTGCGCTTCGGGCATTCCCTTGCGAAATGCCCTCTCCTACCACAATCGAAGCACCTAGATAGGCTACATTGGGCCGCTACATGGCCGGGCCGATTACACTCGTAGCAGAGTCGCTCCTGCTTCTTCACCCGGTCCTCCGGGCCTCTGCTTGGCCGCTTGTCGAAAGGTCTATTATTACCCGTCATTCGTTTCGGTGGGCTCCTCCTTAACGATGATTTCACTTCGATCCAATTATCTACTGGTTTATAGAACCGGGCCTCATTGCGTTCGTGGGCGTCTATGAGCTCATGCGCACAATCTACAAAGTCCCTGTCTCGCGGCAACGAGCCTGGCCGATCCACATAATGATTCAATTGAACCTTCAATATATCTCGAACGAACGCTGTTCGTTTGGCGCCCTCCGCCTGGCCGAAGGATTCCACCATCTTTTCCACTAGCCTATTATACAGAACGAGAAGCTTTTCTGCGAACTCACCCTCGGTCTGTCCTTGCTTTCTTTGCTCTTTTAGTAGATAGAAAACATCTTCTTCAGGAGTCCATCTTCCTCCGCCGTAGAGTTTTTTCAACCGATCTTTCAAGACTTCCCACGAATGAGTAGTATCTCCTTGGATTGCATTGAGAACACGTCTCGAAATTCGACTTACCAGTGAAGCTTCCAAAAGTGCCATGTCTGACTCCGAGAGCGTGCCATTTTCCTTTCTTGATGAAATGAGAGCCTTTATTTGATCTGCACCCTTGATGAAGTGTTCTAGATCTCCTAACACACCCGTGAATGGTTCGAGCTGACTTATTACTTCATGAATGAAAGCCGAATTCTGAGTCCTTATCTTAACGAGCGCGAACTGATTCGTCTCTGATGCTTTCTTTAACTTGGCCTCTAACTTTGCCCTCTCTACTGCTGCCTGTGCCAATTGGTACTCCAGTTTAGCTACGTCGTCTTTTTCAGGCATTTTCGTTATAGGTTAAAAAGTTTTTCTTCACTCACACAAAAAATATATACTCCTTTTCGTAAGTTAACTTACGTAACTTTTGGAAATGTTTTTCGAACGGGTTTCGGCACCAGTTATGATTAGACTGAATTATTCCTCAATATATGAAAATTTGGGAATTAATATCACACACTGTTTGCTATAAAATGCTTTTAATAATCTCTAACCAAAAATAATAATTCAACACATGTTATTAAAATCGAATACAAAAAACTTGACTTGGTACAAAGAGCTAATAGTATTTCTTATCATCTAAACTATTTATACACTTAACTTATATATATATATATATATATATATATATAACACATATACATCTAGGTCGCATACGTCAACTTATTATTGAAAACGGTTTATTGTTTATTGTTAAAAACTATACACATATTAAGGAGTTATAATTATTCCAAAGCACTCTATTTTTGACTCTAGTCTCAGAAAATGGCCAATGGTGTATTAAATTATAGCGTATTGCTAATGGGCCGCGATTTTTAAACGAAAAAACATATGATAATGGCGTGTTGAGGAGGATTTGTCTCTGGAGCGATCTGTCTCGGTCGGTAATTCAGAAAGAAATCGGTTCGATACTCTTGGAGAGAAGCTCCGGAGGGTTACTGGGACGAAATTTCTCATTCCATAGTTGGCTCACACTTTGAACTTTCGATATAAATATCGAGAAAGAATTAGATTTTTTTCTGTTCGTGCAAACCGTTGGGTTGCGAAGGTACATTATTAAAATAATAAAACAAAATTGGTATAAAAATTGTAAAACTTATCTATCAAGATTTTCACCTGTTTTTTTGTTTTCAGAACATTCAATTTATTTTCAGAACGACAAAATTTTGTAAGCTATTTCGTCATCTTTATTATTTGGATAACGTGGACAATAATACTTGTATTTATAGTTTTGATAGACATTTTTATTGTTAAATTTTATTATTTAGCAATCATAATAATTCTTTCTTTCCTTTTTTTTCAGTTATCCTACTTATTTTACTACATAAGATGAAACAATTTATACCTTATTGCGTTAATTCGGATCAATTTGACCAGCTTTTATGAACATCCTCTTGGAATGAATTATATGAATGAATTGTACAGTTGTGTTTTTTAATGTTTAATAACAACAATATTAATGATACGCTTAGCTGGATGTAGATATTTAGTTATAATGAGAGATTGAGATTGAGAATGGGAGGGACGGAGGCAAGATACAGTTAGCAAGGTAGGAAGGTAAAAGGACTCAAGGATATCGAGCGACGAGCAAGGACACCCTGCTCCGCTACGTGTTACATATCCTCTTCGCTCCATATCTCTACCGTCCTTAAATATAACTATAATACTTCCGCTCTTTAGTGATCACAGTAAAACTTTCTCATTCTTTCGATACATTTCAGTCCACCGATAGTTTCAATTTTCAAAATATATAATGCAAGGAAGGAATCCAATTGATGAGCTATTTATGAAAAGGGAAAGATACATACTTTGTTACATGATGTTGCTTAAGTGCCTACGTACTTTGTTTTTTCCATAAATTACATATAATGCTGCCCAAATACCAAATGGTGTCGCTTCCTCACTAATCAAACCCATGTCGAACAAATATTCCATTACCAATGTAAACCTACATGGAAAAAGTCGGAATCATAGAATATCTATTGAAACCAACATTGTTTGTTTGTTCATTTAACGTCACTTTATGCTGCTATGGCTAATCGGACGATGCTACAGTGGGAGCTCTAAATTTTGCCTATCTAGGTTTAATTAGGATAGGGATTTTTAACGAGTACCTGACATCGTTCAAGCTCGGGACCCCTGTTTAACGTCCCTTCCGAAGGACGGCGCAACTAAGGATTTTTTTCTCCCTTAAAATAATCCTAGGGTCACCTGCCCGGCTACGAACCCGCGATCTTGGGCTTAGTAGTTTGTTACGCTAACCACTAGACCACAGGTGACCTTTCTGAAACCAACATACGGAGGCATCCAATACAACAATACCGACGGTGGCCGTCTTCACTGATACCAGGCTACAACGTAACCCCGCTTTCAAGGCTACTCGGTAATAACCGACGATGTACATGATCCGCACGGAGGCGTGATGACAGCAGTGAAGTATGGGACCCAGTGGAAGAAGAACAAGGAGCCCATGACTACTCTGGACAGAAAACTCAGCCACGTGACGGTTCAGGTCTTGATGAAACAACCTACATACATCACAGGATTCTACCGAAGACCTCTGTGATCACTACGGGAGTTTAGATCTTTCCTAGACGGATATAAGAACCAATCACTGGCTAGTGGGAGATTTCAACACCAAACACACTGCATGGCGCAACACCAAAAATAATAAGGCAGGCTCGATACTCACAAAAACAAGATATACCGTATTACATCCAGACGCACACACCTTCAGACACGTAGGAAACTGAGCTACTTCCACATTAGACCTTCTTCTCACTAATCAGCCAAACCGCATCACAGGCTGCTCCGCATTGAACTTCCTCACATCCGATCACCGCCCAGTGCTATATTTTGTAAACGGAAGAAAAGAAGAATTGAAGGAAAAATTCAGATACCAAGAGGCTGACTGGAAGAAATACAAAGAAGAAGTGTACAACAGCCTCCCAGCCATACCACAACTAACAACCAAGGAGCAGGTGGACAGTTATATAGAAACCATCACAGACACCATCTTACAAGCAGCTACAGCATCCATACCAAAATACAGGCCGACACCACCACATCTCCGACCACCGCCACCGCATATCCTAGCTCTGATAAAAAATCGTCACACTCTAAAAAATAAGTGGTACAGAACTAAGGATAAAAACATCAAGATAGCAGTCAACGCCATCACTACCCAAATCAAAAACCTTCTGCGACAATGGAAGACATCGATTTGGCAAGATCAGCTTAGAACTACGCATAGGGACGTACGAAAATTTTGGAAACTGACCAAAAGCGCTACAAAGAAATCATCGACCATCCGAACACACGATGGTGACCGCCTCCTCACTTCAGAAGAACAGGCAGACCTCCTAGACGATCATCTAAATAATGACATACTGTCCAGATCTGACACCAGCACACCACCAACTATGGATAGGGGCAATAATTACATGTTCATCAGCCCGAAACAGTTAAAAGCAATCCTGAGAAGATCAAACGGCAACCGCTCACCCGGCCATGAAGAAATCCAGACGATTCTACTAAAACAACTCCCCCGGAAAGGAATAGCACATCTCACACATTTGTACAATTCATGCCTCCGATTGAGATATTTCCCTCAAAAATGGAAACACGCCATCTTGTTCCCGTTACTCAAACCAACGAAAACAGGCGATAAAGCAGAACACAACAGGCCCATCAGTCTTCTACCGCACCTCGCAAAAATCTTTGAGAAAATTATTCTAAATTATCTTAAAGATTTTTGTGAGGAAAAATCTGTTATTCTCTACGAACAGAACGTCTTTCAAGCACACCTCAGTTTCATCAGGCATCACCTCATGAAAATTCAAACAAAAGTATGTAAAGACTTCAACAGAAATGCAGCAACAGCTATGATCTCAATAGACTACACAAAGGCTTTCGACTCCGTATCGCATGGAATTCTTTGCCAGAAGCTTACAGATCTCGAGTGCCCGGAACAGCTCTACAGCATCATAGCCTAATTTTTAAACCACCGAAGCCTGGTTGTACGCGTGCGGGACAAGTTATCATATCTCCAGCCTTATCGCTACCCCTGAAAATAAAAATTTACAAGAGCAACCTAAGGCCAGCGCTACTATACGGAGCCCCACTATTCACCCACCTCAGAGACGGAACGCAGCGCCAACTACAATTATTCCAAAACCCTATACTCCGAAAAATTGTCCGGTCTACATCGCTGAGAAAACTAAAACCGGAACAACTACATGATTTTTTGAATCTACCCACAACAACAGAATTCATAAAACGAAGACCTATACAATTCTTTGACACCCTAAAATGCACCACAAACGAACTCTTTAAAACCCTCACACCTGCTTCAGCCCCAATAAGATGGCAACAAGTAATGGAAGAAATTCAATAAAAATAGTTTTTGTATTTGTCATCCATACCATGTACATATTAAACCTGTATATATGTAAATAAATATTAGTATGTAAGATTTTTAATTTAAGAGAAAACAAAAAAATCAAGTATGCCCCGGCACTTAACCAATTGAATAATAAAAAAAAGAACAATAAAATTCCCACAAACTCAACTCCTTAAAATGTAATTATATCATATATTACAGTAAACGGAGAAAACTACAAGAAATGAGTGTGCACTAAAAGAGCACAAAACTCCCGTCTCAACAATTTAGGGGTTATAAAAAATAAATAAAAAAAGGTAATAGATACCTGCTAATCGATGCCTTTGCGATTTGCTTACACGTACGTTGATCATTGACGTGAACCCGTTGATGTTGCAGGACCATATCCAGGAGGTGCTGGAGAAGTGGACACAGATCGACGACGAGATCTGGGCGAAGGTGATCGTGCTGGAGAGGAACCGCAGGGTGGCCAAAGCCTACGCCCGCGTACCCGTTCTCACCATCAACGGCTCAGGCGACGGCTTCGATGGTTTCAGGTATTATTTCATATTTACTACATCTTATATAATACATATAATTATTATATCAATTGTATCGACTTTAGCTCACGTTCAGTCTTTATTTATTTCCGATTTGATAATAAAAGTTTGTGGTTCCCCGGCGATATCCACTGCCTGCGCAATACCCTACAAACCGAACCGTTAATATGAGCATTACAGAAATCTAATGCACATAGTACCATATAGAAACACCCGCATACTTAAGTTTTTGTTTCAGAAACCTGACTTACACTAGTTCAAGTGTTGACGAAACCCGTAGTAATGCAAAAAAAAAGTCGAAACATGTGACAAAATGACGAATGAAATTTAAAAACCTTCCATTTTTTAAGGCATTGTGATCTCAGATTAAATATGCTTTTATGTGCAGCGATCAACATGTTTTCATTTTAAAAATGTTGAAACTTTTGGTACATGTAAAGGATTGGTTTCTCTGTCAACAAATATTGTTGATTGGTATTTCTTTATAAATGGCCACGTTCACGTATTGTTGGAAAAACCATTAAATTGTAAGTGCCTTCTTATGTTTTACACTTCTATATACATAAGGTGTGCCTAAGATGCTATCGCTCTTCCAGAGCGATTCAATTATACATGTTTGATATTTAAATACGAGGTATGTGTTTAGAATCTGAATATGGAAATTAGAAACATAAAATACAAATATTAACGCCAATTTTCCTAGACAATTCTTGTTAGATATAATGATAATAAGAATATAGCGAAATTCCCAATAGATTCGGAAAAGGAAATAAGTTTAATACCACTTAGAGCTGTTTTATACAATTGTAATTAAAAAATGTATTCTCCTGTGATACATATTTGAGCTGTGTGTGTGTAGAATCTTTATCTCAACATTTTGTTCACCCAAAACCGGACTGGTATTTATTAAACTATAGTATATTCTTATTAAACTATTGTACTATTGCAAATGTTTGACGTTTTTGTTTTATACTTTGCAGGATCGGATTATGTGGATTTGATAATCCGATGAGAGACCCTAAAACAGAAGAATTAAAGAAACTGATTGGACAAGTAAGTGAATTATACTCACTGATTAGTGAGGCAGTAGATGTGGTATTTTCGATGTAATATTTAATTGTGCTTTTATCGACTTCAGAAAAAGAATTTTTATCTGTAAGTTTCGGTTTGAATAAAAAGTTGAATGCTCATGTAGGTATACATATATACTTCTATGGATTATATGATACATGCATATCTAAGAAATATCCGTTTTCTCTGTTGATGATATAGAAGGCTAAACTACTATACTACTCGGTACTACTCGGTAGCACTCTCCAACCGAGGTTATAGGGCATAGTCATTCTATTCCACGCGATGGCTCACGTCAGCTGGCACTTGTGGCTGGTCTTCGTGGAGTGGAAACCGTCAAGTGGTAGTCCATAGCAATTCCATTTCTGCTGGTCAGCAGAAATGGAATTGTTAGCCATTGAAATAAATTAGGCAGAAATTTAAATGAATTAGATTAGGTATCATTACTCTCTGAGGTGTCATACACAAAGCCTTTCTATAGTTGGTAAAATATTATTGTTGAAGTAAAAAATAATGGATGCTGTGAAAGGGTATTGACCGCGCGGGGACAGCAAGGTAAAGAAGATGCACCGTGTGGACTTAAACACGGACCTGCGAACCCGAACCGGGTGTGCCTAAGATGCTATCTCGCTCTTCTAGACAATTATAGATCTGGACTAGGAGGGACTGCGAAGCGGCACGTCTTTCCGCGTAGTCGCTCCGTGCAACATCCTTGCTTTTGATGGTCACTCTTCTGCTTGACAGAAGTCAGTCTGTTTCCAATTCGTAATTGATGCTATTCTCAATTTTCTTTTAAAGTAAGGCCGTCAGATACTAACTAAGAGCATATTTAACGTTAGCTATTAACGTCTTTTGATCATAACCATTGTCGGTCGATACATTCAATCACGTATAAAAAATTCAATCACTTGTATAAAATTGAGAATTCGAAGGAAAGTTGAGATGAACAAGCCGTTATGAATGAATTCAATGTTAATGATCTTTCTTCATCACAATTGGTTTACGGAAAACAATAGCAATTACTAGCTGGTAAAGTGTCGTTTCAACAGTAGTGATAAATAATAACGTGTAAGGTTCACAGCCAACACGAGGAGCGCTTTAATCGACATGGACAATTCCGCACCACCGAACCCACGTAGCGATTAAAAAAGAAGGACACGTATGTCCTTAAATCTTCAATATTATGTCTCGTTTCCCTTTCGGTCTCCGATTCTGTAATCGAATTCATGATGGTGATGAGAGCGTGAAAAAAATCGGTGAACCCACTGATAAAAACATAGTAACAGTAAGCTATTCTCATTCAAAATATAACGAGCCACCTCTGATCCCTACAATCGGTTTTAAACCTCAGATTTAATTATTAGGCTGTATGTTTTTATATTAAGTAACAATTGATACCTACGATTCAATAACATGACAGCTTCTCATTTACTTTGTTCTTTTCGCAGGGTGTGAAGGTGAAGATGGACGACCAGGGCGATATCCTTGTGAAGCGCGTCTCCAAGTGCAACGTGTACGTGAAGAGCGCGGGCGCGGGGGAGGAAACGAGCATAGGCTCCGACGTGCTCAAGCTCCCCAACTGCGCTCTCGAGCCCGACAAGCCAGTCAAAGTACGTCACGCTTTTAGCCATTAATAGCTCTCCATTAACTGATATTAGTGAGTATGTGTCTCGTAAGGGAGCATTTGTGAGTCGTTGGACAGCCTTGTATGTGAGTTCGCCTGAAAAAAAAAACAACTATAGATTTAGAGTTGACCCCAATTTACCTATTTTTGAGGAAGTCATGATGAAACTTTGTATGTCTTGGTCATGGATTTCGTTGTATCGAGTAATAACACAATCGAATCTCCCATCATTTATTTCCACCAGAGTTCCTATGACCAAATATTTTATGGCGGATTTTGTAAGAGAGTGGATCTTGTAAATCGGGGCACTTATAGTTTTTAGGAGGGGGCGCACTATTAATCTTCAGAAAACTGTGACAGCATATTCTCTAACAGAAACTTAGATAATTTCGATTAGTTTTTTATATCGATTGACGAGGAAAAAGAAAAAAAAAGTAGGACTAGAGAGGCTGGGGATGGTAAGAAAGCAGTGGACTTTAGCCAGCAATGGTAGCCTGTCCTCTGATGGAACGATACCCTGCAAAGGATCGAAACTGAATCCAGGTGTCTGCGCGCCCGAGATTATCTTGAAGAGTCGTGGGCGGTCAATGGGTTGGTCCCGAACCAATAAGGCATTGTCGGAGGAACGGCCTATTAGTTCTCCTCGCCCATCGAGGTTCTTCCCCTGCTCATGTCTTCGATATATCTGCAACATCCCTTCCTAGGTTACGCAGTCAAGTAATGTAAACGAATGAAAACATTGCTTGTTCCTTTCAATAAATTTTCTCAAAACATTTTTTTTCAATAAGTTATATCTACATAATATATGTTTATATATATCTATATATATATTTACTTTATTGTCGCTTCTTGGAGAAGACTGCAAATGGGCTCGGAGAAGAATACCCACGCTGCCAAATAGAAAGAAAGAAAACAACCACGGCAGGGAACAAATAAAACGAGCGTGTGAACAAATGGGCGCATTACAAGGTCCATTCAAATAGCTTCAGCACCTTCCTCTTCTTGTTACCTTCCCACAATGATTCCAATCCAAAGAAAGGAATACATCGGAGCAATGTAGGAATTAGTTCGGCTGGCTGCTAACAGGGTGCTATTATCGGGAACTCAGTGGATGGCTTTGTCCCTAGCAACCTTATCAACTTCGTCCCTAGCAATCTTATCAACTTCGTCCCTTATTATCTTATCAATCCTTCCTTCAGAACGAGACAGTTTATATTAGTGCTCTATAGATTTATTGTTTTCCCATTTTCTTATTCTTCAGTGTTTGTGTTTAGAGATTATTAGCCAATATTTGTATCTTTGGACCCTATTCGACTATTCATCGATTCCCTATTCATCAACTTGTACCAATTAGGAGATGGAGAGTTTTATAAATTGATTGATGTTGCAGCTTTTCGATATGAAGAAGTTTCAAGCGAACGTGTCCCGGGAGTTGAGGAGAGCCTACCCCGACCGACGGCGGCTGGAGTGCCAGTGCCTCAGCGCCATCGCCTTCGTCAAGTCGGACCAGGACCTACTGGAGTGCCCCATCTGGGTCCTCATCATCAACGTCGTCGCTTTGGACATGCTAAAGTCCAAGCTGCCTCCAGGTCAGTCCATCTGCGGCTCCAGGTAGCCCAATAATGTATTTCAAATGTTATATTCGCATTTCGTAAAGTACGTAATGGGGTGTATAAAAAAAAAATACCGTTTCATTCAGTCTACTGGCCTTTTTCACCTTCTCCATTGAGAGATTAAAGCGACAAACAGTATCTTTCGACACACCGCACGCCCTGGCAAGTTCGCGAGTACTTGTGGACGGATTTGACTCAACAGCTTCCTTCAGAACTTCATCAATATCCATTAATGGTCGCCCGGAGGCCTACTTCCTTTCCAACGCCGTATATATACTGCTAAATTTTTCAAATCAACGCCGCGCAGTGCGCAGGTAAAGGACACCTTCCCTTTCATATTTAATAATTTCACGAGTTGCTTCAGTGGCTGTGAATTTTTTTCCCAGCAGTGTCTTAAAATTACGAGAATTTCGTAGGACTCTGTCATGTTTCTTCTTTGAAATAAATAACTAAACAGAGGTTTTTTTTTAATAAGTCCAGTGTTAGTAAACAAGCTTAGATAATCCTCTAAAGGGATTATTAAGTGTTGGTAAATAGTAAATAGCATTCAAATATTTACAGACTTTTGAACTCTGGAATTTGATAAAACGGTCATTTTTTTTTAATACACCCTATTATAATAAGACTTCCACTTCGACTGATTCAGGCATAATTGTGCCAATAAAGGATAGCTAACCAGAAGTGCCAATAACTTCCGATGGCTCTTACGCGCACACCCGAATACCAGCTCGGGATCATCATCAGAATTGGCCTTTCTTATCTTTTCTGGTTTTCTTATTTCGTTAATAATTGAGCTTTGTTCTTTCAGTGAAAAGGAACACAGTGGACATCAGGAACAGACCCAGGATCCCGATCCCCGATGAAGACCCTTACAGCGTGGCGAGCACCGGCGGGGGCAGCAGCGGCAGCAGCGGAGGCAGCGTCCAGCAGGGTCCGCTCCGCCGCAGTGACAGGCCCCCCAAGCTGCCGCCCCGAGACAACAACTACCCCCACCACATACCTAAGGTATCACCCACATTCCATACCCTAGGTACTAATTACATTATCAAATACCCCCACCACATACCTAAGGTACCACCCACATTCCATACACTAGGTACTAATTACATTATCAACTACCCCCACCACATTCCTAAGGTACCACCCACATTCCATACCCTAGGTACTAATTACATTATCAACTATCCCCACCACATACCTAAGGTACCACCCACATTCCATACCCTAGGTACTAATTACATTATCAACTACCCACCACCTTATGCCTAGCATTGTAATTACTTTAGCCACATTCTCTCTTAAACCTCATCATATCATATCACCTTTCCTAGAGACGAAAACTTCAATAGAGCAACAAAGCAATAAGCACCTTCTCCAAATAATAATCTTCTTGCATAAGAATTCTAAAAGGTAATTCTAAGAAACTGTAGTCTCTACCAAATATTGAGCCTAATATACCTTCATCGGCTGTAGTGGTACAGGTTTTTTAGGGAAGCTAACACATCTATATTTAAATAGATGTCCTGTCTAAATATAGAATACCAATTAATAATAACACTAATTATTAGTGTTACAATTTTTCGTGTAAACTTTTTCAGGATTAGTTTTTATGTTTTTAAATTTTGAAAAGTTACTAATATTGCTAAATTCATTTTGATTTTGTGTTTCAGCCTGATTATGATGATATTGAAGAGGATGAAAACACTTTAGCACCTAAACCGAACTTTCCGACTTCCAGAGGAAAAGATAAATCAAAAGACTCAAAGAAACATGGTTAGTATTCGATGAAACTATAGTTCAATCTTGATTGATCGGAATGAGGCTTCTCTCCTATTCTTTTTATATGGATTTAGAATTTGCATTCCTTTTTGGTGCTGTGTTTCTTTTCATTCTGAACAAATCAGAGAGCCTTGTAAATATATACTGTAGCATAACTAATTTTTAATAAAAACAAAATTGTTCCTAATTCAATTTACTATAGAATTATTTTCTTTTTCATGATTTGTTTTGTTAATTTTTTTATAATTCATTTTTGTAAATACCTTTCAATATTTGACATATAGTATAATGGTATTATTATTTATTTTTCAGATGACCCATACTATTGTGGAATGAGAGCTCGAGTCCCAAACTTTGTTAAAAGTAAATCGAAGGACAGTAAGGTGCCTCCAGCGGGCGGTCGGTTTGTGCTTCCCCCAGGACCACCTGGATCACACCTCGGCTTACACCATATCCATCACCTCCCACAACCTCACCCAGCGATGTGGCACGCTCGCTCTTATGATAGTGGAATGGGTGAGCTTATTCATTGATATGTTGCTAATATCTTTCGATATGAAAGACTAAGGGCAAGAATGTGACAAAATAGTGATTTTAAGGCTAATGAATACTATATACATAAAAAATAACTTTCTATAATAGATGCTTATCTTGTCTGTTAGCTCTAAATTTTGCCTGCCCAGGTTTAATTAGGATAGGTTTAATTAGGCAGGTTTAATTTAGAGCTCCCACTGTAGCATCACCCGATTAGCCATTGCAGCATAAAGTGACGTTAAATGAACAAACAAACAAATCATGTCAGTTTGAGTATATGTACTTAAACTAATGTAATGAAGAGCTGTGTGCAGAAAAATATCCCTTTACTTCAAAATTGTTTCTATATCATTATTGATTTTCAATGAGTATTAATTGAGCTTTTATTTTAGAAAGTGGCATAATTCCAATCGGATCTAAAAAATAATGTTTATTCTTTTAATGATTATTAAAGCTCAACTCAGTATTATGGAATAAACAAAAAAAAATATATACAATAGTATATTACTAAGTATCATGACATATGGATCAGAAACTTGGATGTTGAAGGGCAACCTCGGGAAAAACCTCCTAACTACAGAAATGGACTACTGGAGAGGAGCAGCGGGAATATGCAAAGTGGACAAAATAAGATATGCGACCATCAGAGAAAAGATGGAGGCTGAAAAAACCATTCTGGAAGATGTGGAAAAAAATGCCTGACATGGTTTGGGCATTTGACAAGAATGCCTGAAGGAAGACTACCCAAAGTGGTCCACCAATGGAAAGTAGGAGGATTGAGAAGACGAGGAAGATCAAGGAGGACCTGGGACAACGAAGTGGAGAAATCCATGATGGGCCATGGTCTACAGGAAGAATTGACTTTGGATAGGACATTATGGAAGGAATCCATTGAATCAATAGGTTGAGGAAACCCACTATTAGTGGAAACTCCTTGAAAAAAAAAAAATATATATATATTTTTTTCAAGGAGTTTCCACTAATAGTGGGTTTCCTATATATATATATATATATATATATATATATATATATATATATATATATATATATATATATATATATATATATGTGTATATTTATATATATATATATTTTTTTTTTTTTCAAGGAGTTTCATGTATATTAATAAAATTTAAAAGGAATATAGTGTTTAAGTCATCGTTGCTAAATACTTAGAGAGATGGTGGATATGAAATAATCAACTTATACCACTTTAAAAAATAACAGCTCAATTATTCAGCAGATATATAAAATTAAACAAGAAAACTACTAATTACAGAATTTTTTCCATAAAACTTTTTTCTGTTTTACTCGCCTGATAAATTTCCCTCCTCTGAAGCCTAGTAACAGGAACCCAGAGCACAATATAACTTCCCACTCGAGCATCACGTTGCCTCACCACTCCAATAGCCGGCCATTTTATCGAATTGTGATGCTCCTAGTATTTATTTCAAACAAAATTTCTTTTAATTTTCTAGAATTATCTCTTTGAAAAATAATTTATATTTCAGTATGCTAAAATATCAAAGCACATTAAGAGTTTTTTACTGAGATTGGTCCTAGTGTTATGAACGTATTTCCAATTTTTCTTTTTACATTATTCCTGACATTTATCCTAACATTTTATCATTGATATGATTGTTATGTTTCAGATTCGGAGTTGATTGATTCCCCTTACAATCATATATACGGACGGCTGCCCATCCCAACCAGGGGATATATTCCATCTTCTCCAAGAACCATGTATATAGGAGAATGGGATTGAAATTATATTAAACAGATCAGTAAAAATTAAGAGCTTACTTGTAAATATTATATATTACTAATATTATGTATTTATACATACATATATATATGAATAAATTCGTCATGAGCACTCGGTTACTTAATGATATTGATAACGGTTGAGTGTTCAAAATATTGAGAGAAATGACTTTCAAATTTTTTTTTTTATTTATTGACAAAGAAATGTTTTTTATGTTTTATACTTCCCTGTTATATAAAGACATATCAATATCAATATAACTAATAGCTCATTGAGACTAATATTGTATATTGTAAATAATATTATAATTTTTAAGTTTCTCTGAGGATTATCCAACATCTAATTGTAATCTTGGATCATCAACGGAGGCAGAAATGCTTTAGTGATATACTTTGTTCTTTTTTTAAGAAAAAAAATATCTCTTACAGTGATCACACTCTATGAGTGTCATTGATAGTTAACCAAATGCATTACTTACCTATAAAGTAACACATTACCATGTTGTACAGTAAATATTATTATCTTTCTAATTCATTAATTGTAGCATTTTTTAAAGATTATTTGTTTGTTTATAATGTTTTCATTAATTGAAAAATGTCTATGATACTTATTAAAACTTGCTAGAGAAGATAATAAATATTTTAGGTTTTCTATGTAATGTAAGATACGAATATTTTGATAAATTTGTACAGCAACAAGAAATTATGTATATATATATATATATATATATATATATATATATATATATATATATATATATATATATATATATATATATATATATATATACACCCTCGCACTCACATACTATTTCTACTTATTGTTAATTATAAAATTTAAATATCAGTTTGTTATGTGATCGTTTGTACTTAATTGTATCAATCTTCTCCAACCTCTGTTATAAATATTTTGAAATAAAATGGTGTTGGATCTAATACTTCATGCTATCTTTTTTTTCAAAAAGCCTCAAAGATTGATTATATAAGTATGATCTTCAGTAAATTTTAAATTAGTGTGTATTCCTTTTTAATAGAACTGTGTATACCTTATGCATTCTCATAAAACATTTAATTGTTTACTAATAAAAAAAATTGCTTAAGCTTGTCCATTTTAAGAGGAATCAATTCCTTGCTGCCATTTTTGTCAATTACTAAAACAAAATTTAATTAATTTTTAGATGAATAGATGTTCAGCTGGCTTTTAACTCTGATTACTAGGCAAATAATAAGATAAAAGAAAAAATAAGGCGTTCTTTAACTTGAGCACTTAATGAGTCAGTGATTACCACCCCTCCCCCCCACCTCCCTCCATTCAAAAGAAAGCCTCCCACGCCCCCCTTAAACAAAATTTTTATGAGCATAAGAAAAAAAAATTGTTCTATCAGGAATACAAAGCATTTAATTTTTCGAATTAAAAATTAAATCGAAAGTGCGAATTTTCTTCCACACGCACACACATGTGTATATATATATATATATATATATATATATATATATATATATATATATATATATATATATATATTTATACACAAGGTCGACTATCATCATTAAAGAGAATTTTTTTTTTTCAACTTGTCTTCACACCTCCCAGCTTGGGAAGCAATTCCATAAGTCCTCTTTCTCACCTGAAAGGTGAAGGAGAACTCACTGAAAGAATATTCTATAATAAAGGATAAGGATGTTAAAGTGTTCAATAACAAAATAGCAATGACAGCTTCAAAGTTGTCACACCTTGTCTTCGTTCACTAGATGTAGGCAACTAAGGTTCTGTAATTAGAATGGAAATAGTTGGGGGGTGCAGTCAAAACTAATAAGTGAGACTTATTTATTGATAGTGCCGACGTTTCCATATTGATTTCCTATAGTTCCATATTAATGTATTTCCATCCTAATTAGATCTTCCAGTAATTAGATTTTCTCTCTATAAGGTTCTGTAAAATTAATTTGACGAAATAAATTTTATTATGTGACTAATTTATTTTTAAAAAAGTGACCGATTTTGGTCATCAGGAATTATCACACTATATTAGCTCCAAGTGTTTATAAATAAAAAAATGCCTACAGTGATGTTTGAAGAATTTATACTTCAAAGCATTATAGATATTTGGCTCAAAACAGTTTCGAGAAGTGGTAGACCATAATAAAATAAGGGACGTTATGTCAACAGGTATTAATTAAGAAAATATGGCTTACATATAACTGTGTACTTACATACGAGGTCACTTGATACTCGTATATATGTTGTACTTACTATGATGTATACTTACACATACATGTTGTACTTACTATGATGTGTACTTCCATATACATCTGCTAAACTGTGTGATACTCTCAACAGGAGGTTTTTGTAACTGTTTTACTTTTAAAATTTTAACTCAAGTCCTTGGTGCTCATTATGCCCAGAAAGGTAACCTTTATCTTTTCCACTTCCTCTGTATAGAGCTTTTCCAGATATTTCTGCTGTTATAATTTAAATAGAATGATTCGAGAGATAAAAACACAAGGATTGCTTACATTTATCTGTGTATATTACTTAAACACATACTACCTTAAGAGTTAATGTTCTAAAACTAATATCCCTTAGCATTATATAAAGAACATGCCATACAATTTATTAAGAAAATTAATGTATTTTCAAGTTTAAATTGATAAAGACAAATCTAACAAATTTTGCTTTTTAGCATCATGTTCAACATTACAAGTATGCGTAGCAAGGTACTCTTCAATCCAAAGTTCGATATCATGCAGGAACAATTGTAACCAAACCTTGTTAACTTCAATAAGTTCTAATATCCTGCCTTGTACTTTAGTCAAAGTATTTCCAATGGAGTTGGCTGTCTCAAAAAAAATTCTGGTCTTCAAACAGTAAAAAAAAAAAAAAAAAAATATGTACATATATATTGTTCTGTGTCTTATAAGAAAATGTTTCAGGAAACTCAAATCACCTTATTTAAATATTTAAATTGCATATTTTTTACAATAACATATATTAACAACATTAATCTTATAAATGCTCAGGTTGTTCAACTATTAAAGATATCTTAACTTATACTCATTATATATTTATTTCATTTTTTTAAAGGGAGAATAAAGCATATTAATTTTATATTATAAATAGAAATGGTTGACTGGATAATTTTAAGAGTATTGTAAAATTACCAGGGGGTGCAGGCTCTTTTTAGGCCTAAGCGTAGGCACAATAAAACAAGTCATTCTTATTTTGTTGAATTCATTGACTACACCCCCTCACCATTTTACACTATTCATATTCAATTTTAAATGGGGCAATTTGGTTTTCCCAAAACATATTTCATTACAATAAAATTAAACATTTTATGGTTACTATGGATGGGAGAGGAGTGGCTCAGTGGTAGAGTACTGAGTTACCATGCCGGAAATCCTGGTTCAATTCCCGCTGCAGGCCATGATTTTTATTTAGTCTGTTTGCAGCGGGAGATGGATCATATAGGATCTAGGACCCTCCTGGGGCCCACCCAGCCTCTATAAAATATTATAAAATAGGGTACCCAAAATAAGGGGGAAAAATCTGGCGGTCGAGCGTGACCTAGGACAAGTCACCTCCTTGCAGAACCGTTGTCCATGAAACAGAACAGTCTCTACTGTGTACTGAACCCCAGACCCTTCATGGGTTGTAGTGGTACAGGTTGTTTTTTTTTATGGTTACTATGAAAATGAAAACTCTAATCACAAAGAAACTACCAACAAGTAGCCATTACAGCAACCTGCTTACACCTTACACAATAAATATGGAACTTCATATTCTGTCTTTACTAACGCCTATTGAAGTAAACAAGATGGATTATTACTAATGTATAGGGTAAAAACCTAACAAGATGGATTATTGCTAATGTATAGGTTAAAAACCTGAACAGTTGGAATTCCATATAAATCAGTAAAACCTTAGTATTAAGTTTTTTTTCTTTCTTTAATGATATTGTCGTAATGCCTTAAAATTTAAATTTTAATAAATATGATGCATCAAGAAATTGGTCTTTGTATAAAAATATTTACTTATAACATGTTTAAAATTAATTTTCACATTTCACAGTTCAGTCTCTAAAAGAGTGAGAGAGCCAAGCTATTACACAAAAGCTGTTATATACCAACAAAAATGTACATTAACGAATTTGTCCTTTTAACTTTTCAACAATAAATGTGCATCTGTTTTCATTGCACAAGAGGTTGGACCATGTCAATGTTGCTCTTAAAATATTGGTTATTTTGTGGACCAAATAATATTTTAAAAAGTCACCCACCTGCAAAATATGGCTATCTTATGATGATGATGATGCTATCAAGTTAAAATGGAAATTTGAATGCAGCTGATTGGCGAATTAAACAAAACCTTGTGTATTAAAAAAAATAGTGAAAAAATCAAAGGGCTCATGGGGCATTAAGTATGAACTGTTTCCAGAAACTGTATGATAAGTGTATTAGGTTTGTTCACAGTAAAGCCTTCACTTGCTCCAAGGACAAATGTGTAAAAATCCATAAATTTCATAGGCACGATTCACCCATCGCAGCAGCAAAATTATTTGACCAAAATATGCCATCCCAGCCCATCAAAGAGGGAACAGCCAACAACATTACACCAAGAGCCAAAGTATAGAATTAACTATTTAGAAATTATTGTATGATGATAAACAAGACCTACCTTTATGGGGCATGACAGTGATCTTGACTACTTTATAATAAAATTCGGAATAGAATTTGGTGAGCACATTTTCAAAGATCAGTGAGCAAAGTACGTCATCTTCATAACTTCATATTACAAATTATATTAAATTTCAAATAATTATCATTGATAGAGAGGCAACCCATAACTGAATCAGGGCCTTTTTCAAAAAGTCAGTAGCCAATGACTGCATTTCTATCTGTTGAACTCATATCTGGCAGAAAAGTCGAAGTAACATGTATACAATTGAACTTAGTTTTTGAGCATTGTGGCTAGAGTTAACATGTCTCATTAAATAAATTACACAGAATGGCATTGCTCCCTGCCTCATATCACAATTATAAATTAGATATTGCATATCACAATTAGATATTATATATTACATATCACAATTAGATATTAGATATTACATATCACAATTAGATATTACAAGTCTGAAGAAATCAATATAAACCTTTTCGAGCCAAATATTATCACCTTCACCAAGCAGATCGACCTTTTAAGATAGATCATTTCTTCAGTGCGTAAAGCTCAAATCGGCTTATATTGTTGTACACAAATTTGATATCCAGAAAAAGGTGATACATAACCTCTAGAGTGAATTATACTCAAAGAGAAAGACAGGCCAGTGGTTGATATATCCTTTCTGATCCTGGCCCAATACCTGTCTACCTCCTTTCAGGCAGGGGCATGGATCTTCATTTCTTCTGCCAGTTTTTTTCTGGTTATGACGGATAAGGCCCTGTTATTGAATTTGTTGTTGTTATCAATAATGGGATTTGTAATTGAACCAAAGGTATATAAAGTGTCCTTAACTGAGAACCACATTCCTCATAAGTGAAATTTTGATAAAATAAATCTAAATGAATCAAGCATTTAAGTATTAAAAAAGGGTTTATTTTTAATTCCCTAGTTATTCCTGTAACTCCCTGGTGCTTTAAAGTTGCAGTTTAATCAGATGAGAATAGTATTTGCCTTAATCACCAATTTATGATAAAAATAGGTTTTTAGTTCTATGAGGCTTTATGAGGTATTTCAAGGCGTAGGGAAGTGGCGCCCCCATCGCCCAGCCGTCAGGCTGCAACCAGCCACTGGTCCTCTATGCTGGGGGAACAATAATACTTAACACTCACACAGTACTCATATACAGCATACTACATACATCCCCTCACCTACAGACTAAGGTCATATACAGTTAAACACCCTAGGGTCACCTTCCCTAGGTAGCCGACCCGGATGGGGGAGTAAGTCAGTGTGCTCTTAGGAGGCAGCCCCTCCACCTGACAAGGGGACAGAGGTCTGATAACTCTTTCCCCCGATAAAACTATAGTCATGAAAACCGCAGATAAACAAGCCGGACTGATCAAACAGGAACGACCTGCCTAAAGGACCTCAAACTTGGAACCTGGAATGTTCTGTCATTGTAATACTCTCCAACAGCTGCTAACACAATTGGAAAATTGCAGATTGGACATCACTGCGATTCAAGATGATATGGACTGGCCAAGGATTCCTCAACAGCAATAACCACACAATATACTATAGCTGCAATGAAAAGAGCCACACCTTTGGGGCGGGATTGGCTGTGCATAAGAGTTTCCATGTCAGAATATCCTACATATGTATGTTCGATGCCAGAATATCCTACATCCGCATAAAAGGAAAGTTCTATCACTTAAGTATTATTAGTGTACATGCTCCTACAAAACCTTCGAATGAGGATGAGAAGGATAACTTCTACAGTGCCCTAGACCAATGCTTGGACAATTTCCCTGGTTCAGATATAAAAATTGTCATTGGCGACTGCCATGCACAGATAGGAAAGGAAGAGGAGCTAAGATCCACCATTGGAAGACATAGCATTCATCAAATATCAAATGATATTGGCCAACGAATTACTGACTTGGCGGCATCCAGAGGACTGGTTGGAAGCACGATGTTCCCCTACAAAAGGATTCATCTTGCCACTTGGCAATGCCCGAAAACCTTTCAAGCCCCGTGTTAATACATGTAAGGATACTGATGGCAACCTGGTGACGGACCAGAAAAGAATATTATTGCAATGAAGTGACTACTTCAAGAACCTTCTGAATGGCGAAAAGACCTCTAAGGATGGGTTAGTGACAGAAATTCCCGTCGGGGAACTTGAACCGCCCGACCTGGAAGAGGTACAGGATGCTATCTGGCACCTAAAGAATACCAAGGCACCGGGAGCAGATGAACTACCTTCTGAATTACTAAAATATGGAGGAGAGGAGGTAGCCAAGGTACTCCACAAATAATTATGGGCGTGTGGCAAATGGAACAAATGCCGGAAGAATGGCATCAGACATAATTATATGTCCCATACACAAGAAAGGCGATGTTTTGGATTATCAAAACTATCGAGGCATATCCTCACTACCTAGTGCATATAAAATCTTCTCAAGGATTACCTTCCTAAGACATCTTTCTTTTGCAGAACGGGAAATTGGACGCTACCAGGCAGGGTTCATGAGAAGCAAGGCCACCACAGACCAAATATTCTCCTTATGCACAATTCTAGAAAAAGCAACATCACTACCCACCATATATTCATAGATTTCAAGAAAGCATATGATAGTATTGATAGGGGAATGCTATATAAAGAGCTACTGGAAATGGGCATCCCCACAAAACTGGTGCATCTGATCAAGGTAACAATGAAACAAGTGAATTGCAATGTCAGAGTACAAGGCGGCCTCTCAGAAGGTTTCGAGACACATAAAAGCCTCAGACAAGGTGACTGTCTAGCTTGTCTTTTGTTTCAGTTAGCCTCGGAGACTCCAATCAGAAGGTCGGGAATACAAATCGGAGGTGCTATATCTAATAATACTTTCCAAATTCTTTGGTTTGCTGATGATATAGACATCATAGGAAGAATTTCAATGCTGTGAGGGATTGATTCCTGGCTCTAACTAATACAGCTGCTAGAATAGGACTCGTCAATAAATCCAAAACAAAATACATGGTTGCGAGGCAAAGAAATGAGCAAGAACACAGGGAAACAGCCATCAAAGTAGGAAACAACACCTTCCAAAATGTGAACAAATTTGTATATCTCGGTACCCAGATAAATGCCAACAATGAAATGCAAACGGAAATCCAAAGAAGAATAATACCAGCAAATAGATGCTTTTTTTGGTTTGCAAAAGCACCTCAGAAGTAAACCCTTATCCTGGACCACAAAGATAAGAATATATAAAACCCTGATAAGGCATGTCCTTACATATGCTTCAGAATGTTGGACTCTCACAAAAGCACAAGACCTCGCTATCATGAGGTTTGAGCGAAAAATATTAAGGAAAATCTATGGAGCAGTATTTCATAATAACACGTGGAGGCAATGGTCGAACTTAGAAATAACTGGACTGTACAAAGATGGCGACATTATCAGGTTTATCAAGGTGAACAGGCTACGGTGGGCAGGACACATCGCAGGCATGGGAACAGATGAAATCCCTAAAAAATTACTTCAAGAAAAAGTGCATGGAACAAGAAGGGTTGGAAGACCAAGGCGGATGGTGTGGCTGCGGACGCTCGGACCATCTTAACTCCCTTAACTGGAGAGCAGCAGCTATGAACAGAGATGACTGGCAGTTGATGTTGCGGGAGGCCTTGTCCCCGCTTGGGATGTAGAGCCAGCTATGTATGTGTATGTTATAAGGTATTTCATCAAAATTATATGAAAAGGGAAATCAACAAGCTTTTCAGTTTTGTATCTTTTTCATAAATAAATTAAGTATTTTAAAATTACAAGAGTTAACCAAGGTTTGGAATAGGAAATTAATATGTGAAAGGACAAACAGAAATAATGGGACTGGATATTCCTAAAATACTTTATTATGCGACAGCAAACTGGTATCAGAATATTTTTTTTACCACAGAGTTTAATCAAAATATATTTATCTGAACAAATAATTCAATTTTCCCAACTATACAAAAGATAGACCATTTAAAAACAAAACTTTCAGCTAAAAAACTAAAACTATTAACTCTTATATTAAAAAAAATATTTGTTATCTCTATGACCATCATCAACAATAATCATTCATTATTAATTATAGCTCACATTGCCAATAACCATAACAACACAATAATACAGTATTATTGTAACAAACTCAGCAACTAATACATCAATTATTTATTTTTTATTACCAATTTATTGGCTACTTGTTTTAACAAAATCAATTCAATGGAACTTGATTGTTTTTCAACCGATTCATTTTGGGGTTTTTCAGATAACAATAAATCGAAAAAATGCATTTTTAAATTTTTTTTATAACCATTATATTAGTTTGTATTTATAATTTGTTCGAGAGGCGGACGACCCGGGTTCGAATCCCGGCCATGGCAAATCTTTTCTCTTCAAAATTAAAAAAAATATTATTTTAGTTATTTATTTTATTGGAAATCGTTTTATTGATGCTAAATAATGAACTTGAAAACAATAATATCAATTAACACATTTTAGTAAAGTTATCTACAGCACATGAGCAATATTAAATATTGCAAAATAACTTTTTTTATCTTGATAATAACAAAATTTGTATCCCCAACATCGTCAACTGCATAATAGTTAAAAATAAAAGAACATAATGTGTTATTATTGCCGGACTACTTTAAGGTCAAAGTATTGTCCATACTGCTTAGCCAATCTTTTACTGGTTGATAATTAGTAGAGAGCCATTCTATGTTTAGACGGATGCATTCTAAAGATCTTTGGCGAGATCGTGTTCCAGCACCAGCTTCTGGATAGCTCTTGAAAAACGTCTCAGTCTTTAAAAAACAAAAATAAATTTAAAATTAATCAAAAACCACTAATTATCAAGTAAAAATATTTTTGATTCAGAGAAAATTTTATTAAAAATTCTGTGTTGTGGCTCGTTCATTTAAACCACTACTACCTAAGACCTAAAGTAGTTTAAGACCTGAAGTAGAAAGACACCTAAAGACCTAAAGTAGTTAACCTTCTACAGCAAAGTATACTGCTATTCAATTATGTTTATATTCCTATTTACTCAGAAAATTTGAACTTTATTTATATTTTCTCACCTTAAAATTGAAATATAATAGGAATCTTTCGATGTTAAAGTTTTAGTTTATACAATTATTGGTATAACTATATATATGTATATATATATAAAGGAGAATAGAAATAGTGGGGGTACAGTAAAAATTTTTGCACATTTTCCACTGCGCAGGCACTCCTATTGGCCCTGAAGATGACCTACAAAGTAGGTCAAAACATCGGCACAAATAAAAAAATAAGTTTCCACTTATTTATTATGTAAATTTTTGACTGCACCCCCCACTATTCCATTAGTACTTACAGTCAACGAATTTCCTCTCTAACATATATATAGAAGTATAGTAGTAACTATATATATATATATATAATTAGATTTAAATACACAAGTAATTGTTGATATAAACCTGTGGATATGATTAAAAATTAAAAAAACAACTCATTATTGAAAATTCGAATAAAAAGAGGCCATTCATAGCAGGGTATGAGTTTAATGATGTAAATTATTCGTATTTTTTCTAATAATTTAAAAGTAGTTTTCAAGATTGTTTAAAAATTATAAATCCTAATCAACTAAAGGCACACGCGGACCTCAAAACATTGTGTTGAAAGTTGAAAGTCATCACTTTTTAAAACTTTACAGCATTTATTGAATCGTCCAATTAACTCCTGTTTTTCATAATTGCCAAAAAGGTAGGAAAGGAAGTCACACAGTTACTTGCATAAACTTAATTTGAAAAACTATGGTGAGTATTCCTCTACAAAAAAGTGAATGACGAGGTATAATTGCAACCATATCCAACAGTAAACAGTTCCACGATCCACAATTTAGCTAAAAATGAATTCCAAAAAATATTATCACCTCATTTAATCTCTCCTTGGTCCCGAATTGAGAGCAAACTTGAAAAACCAGATCACATAGTCCCATGTCCTCGAGGGTGAACCGATCTACGAGGTAAAGCCATTCTTTCCTACAATAAAAGCATTAGTGTAGTTTTTGCCTAGGAAGATACATTAAATTTTGAATTTAAACACTTTTTACATTACCTAATAAAATTCCATACAACTTCAAGCCCATAAGATTGTTTTGCAATTGTTTTTAAAACAATGAAAAAATCTTGAGATTTTAAATGGTTTTCATCTTTAGCAAGGTCGATCAATCTATAAGAAAAATTTGTAAACATTAATAGATCATTTAAACAAGTTAAAAATATCTAGTGCTAAAAATTGAGAAACATTACTCAGTTAAATGTTCTTTGTTTTTCACATTCCCAAGGGAACGCCAAAGGTTCAATTTCTCTTTGACATTGCGTTCATTCAGGCATCTTTGTAAAACCTTATCCCATTCATCTTTTATGATTTCACCATTAAGTCCTACCGAATAAATAATCGATTAATTTTACCCATAAAATCAACTAATGAGTGACAAAAGTACAAAAGAATTACCATATGAATACACTACTTGGCTGAGTTCAGAATGTAGTGCTTCATCAGAATTGAGCCAGTTAGTAAATAACGTTTTTACTTTAAGAAGAGTTTCTTCTTCATCTGCCCAACAACCTAATTTTATAAGCTCCACTTGTAATTTCCTAAGTGGATAAAATTTATAGTTATTGGAATGATTTAGAAAAATAAATCTGTATCATGAATAAAATAAAATAAAAACTATTTAAACATTTACTTTTCTAGAAATGTCTTTGATTCTCCAAAATTCCAAATGTCATCTGATAAATTTCTTTTCAATAATAAGTGAATATATTTCTGAAATATACAGCATATTATTTCAAAAAGAGGATTTGTAAACAAAAAAGTTATTTAAAGGAAACTAATTCTAGAAATATGTCACCAGCTCGTGGCCATCCAATCTCACATTATAATGAGGATGTCAAAATTTTAATACTTGCCACATAGCTTATTTATTAACTAGAGTTTTAAATATAATAAATATTATGTACTACTATCTATGCCAGGTTTATCTATCCATTGCATTTTCAATCTAAAATTTCACACTGGCTAGAACTGTTTGGTAAAAAGTAGGATAACCCTATTTAACTGAATCGAGGAGGAGAATCGAAACAATCGTCTGAAACAAATAATAACTTATCATCTTAAGTATTTAAATATCAATTTGGTGAAATGAACGATGGAAATACCTAAAAATAATAATTAGTCTACTTACGAAAATAAATTATATTAAAATTTCAAATTGACTAAAATCTATAACAGCATAACATAAAGATAAAATTGAAAAAAATGTGGCAATGAATGTCATTTAAAATTTAAATTAAATTATAAAGTAATTCCAGTAATTAAGGTTTCTTAGTTCACTTTATAAAGTGTACTATTAAAGGTAATTATTCCAATAAAAAGTATTTTAGTACTCCATGTAGTTGATGTAATTTGAATTGTTGTACGAGGAGTGCTCAATAAATAAGACCAATTTTGATATGTCTAATAAAATATTTATTTATTCATCAATATTTGAGTTGTTCCCTTCAAAGTAATTTCCGCCAGACATTATGCACTTGTGCCAGCGTTTTTTCCAATCGTTAAAGCACTTTAAAATAATTTTACAGTAATGCAAACTCAACAACTAATCATAAACTAGATTTGAATAAAGAAAAAATAATTTTGTCAACATTTCAATGAGAAGGGATTATGTCAATATCCTAACATATGTCATGTGGGTTATAGATAGTCTGGGGGTGCAGTCAAACACTAAATAAGACAAACTTTTTAGTGTTTTTTTTTTTTACTGCACCCTCAGACTATCTATAACCCACATTAGATCTTCCAGTCAACTATTTTCCTCTCAATCTAACATAAGTTAATAGGATCTTTAGTCAATGTTTATGGAATGGTTAGAAATATTTCAGTTACTAACAAGCATTTAGCAATTGAAGAAAAAAAGGAATGATAAAAACAGAGACAGAAGAAGAGAACTTAAAATACAATGAGGTGTATCTCTGGCAATAAGATAGTACGAGGCATTGTAATGAGGTGTATCTCTGGTAATAAGATAGTACGAGGCATTGTAATGCATAATTAAGAATCACTTTTCAAACGAGTTATTTTGACATAAAAACAAACAAAAATGGAGAGAGAGGATCAAACTTTCCAATTATAATTTATAATGTTTATAATAATAATAACTTATAATATGTAATGCAGTTGTCACTGTCATGTGCCTAGTCCTACAAGTGGCATGCTACCAACAACCATCCAGTTACACACAAAGGAAATATTTGAGTTTAATTCAAATTAGCTAGAACTGGAGCTAATCCGTTCTTGTTGTAAACAAGCTTTTTCCTTTATTATATTTTATTCCTCAATTGTAGGTTATTATATTATAACTAGGGCCCGGATTTATAAGCAATAAAAATCCTTAAATATGTACATATAATACTTTTTAATTTCTAATATTACATTTTTATAATATGAAAAATTAGTTACAAAACGCTTATTCCTCTTTCAAATTAATATTTGAAATTGTGTACATCCTTAGATTATCGAATGTGAAGCACTGACGATCAGGTCGCAATATTTTTTTGTACCTACTAAATGATCTTTCCACTTCGACTGAAGTAACGGGAGCTATTTTAAAACATGATGCTTCACTAGGGCTAAATGACATTTTTTTCTTCCAAGTTTCCTTCTAGAATGGCGCAAATGGATCCTAACTGTTTTAGCCCAGGGTTGTTTACGAAAAAGTGTTGAACTTTTTAGTGCAAATGTTCGATGGACACTTTTTAGTTTTTTTATGGAATCGTCTGCTGTTTTCAGGCTTTCTGATAAAAGCAAATTTTGGTTTTCAAGTCTTTTTATTTTTTCAACTAAAAAAACAAAATTTTTTGAAATATAACAAATTTTGTTTTAAAGTTGTTTTTTCCATTAATTTCTTTGCTCTTGATATTGCCGACGCTGTATCATCTAATTTGGAAAGAAAATCTTTGATCTTATCAAAATGTTGATAGTAGTAGTGGGATGCATCTATCCAGGTTTCCTATCTTTAGATTATTGGTTCCGGTGGTAAATTTAATTCTGGGTGATTTTTTTTCAATACTTTTGCCCGACTTGGCGCTTTCAGAAAAAAATTGTTGACATTCAAAATTAGCAAGTCTACATCTTCAAATTCATTTCTTACAGTTACCGCGATCCTATAAAATGCATGGGCAAGACAAGTCACGTGAATCATTTTAGGGTAAAATATTTTCAATGACTTTGCAGTCTTAACCATGTACGGAGCAGTGTCAGTTGTGAATAAAAAAACTTTTTCGAGTATAGTTCTATTTGGCCAGAGAAAAGTCAAGGAATCATTAAAAAATCTAGCTATAGTTTTGTGGTTACATTTGTCCAACAACTGCAAGTTTAGAAGAAAGGGTTTTGATAAGTCTTCTGACAGCTTTCCAACAATAATATTGGCCACTTACCTTCCCAGAGAATCAGTCGTCTCATCTATGGATATACACCAGACAATTTATAATTTTTTTTTTTTTGTAGACCTTTTTAATTTTTTTTTTGTTTTAAATATAATTGTACATATGTATTAGTGTAAATAGTTTAGTTTTAAGTATTGATTTAGAAATGTTTCTTTTTTTTTTTTTTTTTTTTTTTTTTTTTTTTTTTTTTTTTTTCGGCGTCAAAGCCAACCTCAGCACCTAATACCCGCAGAAAACATCTGCAACCATCAAAACAGCAATAGTTAACATTACAACCAGCAGTCAATTTGCAGCCCTCGAAAATGTACCCACAGAGCCTCCTAAACATCAAGAAACCTCTCAGATTTCCGAACTGGTTCCACCTCCTATATTTGTCTCAAACGTTCTGAACTTCATGATCTTCGGTCAAGAAATAGCCAACCCGATAGGCTCAACCAATTTTAAATGTTATTCTCGACTGAAAGACATAAAAATTAATACAGCCACAAAAGAGAATTACAAAAAATTGGTTAATCACCTCACCGAGGAAAAATATCATTATCACTGCTACCAGCTAAAAGAAGATAAGGCCTACAGAGCTGTTCTGAGAGGTCTTCACAGTACCACACCTACTGACGCCATCAAAAGGGACTTGGAAGAGATCGGCCACAACGTCAGAAACATATCGGTCGTCCTACATCCCGTCGAAAAGTTCCCGCTACCTTTATTTTTTGTAGATCTGGAACCAGCCAGAAATAATACTGAAATATTTAATATAACTAGGCTGGTCTATTCAGTCATTCGTTTTGAACAGCCAATGCAAAGACCTACAATTGTGCAATGCACAAGATGCCAAGCACTAGGACATACAAAAGCATATTGTCACTATCCGGCCAGATGCGTCAAATATGCTGGAGCACATCCAACAGACACATGTAAGAAAACGAGGGAAACACCTGCAAAGTGCGTGCTATGCGGTGTGGACCACCCAGCAAATTATAAAGGATGCATGGTGCATAAAAACCTTCAAAGGCTAAGATCCCACCATGCACCATCCAAGTCAAGAAGAAAATCGTAATGAAAAAATAGAAAAAGAAGTAATAGAAAAATCGTAATGAAAAAAGCACGAGAATCAACTTCATAGTAATCAACAGCAGCCGTTGACCTCAACATATATTAACCCTCCTGAACAGGGACAAAGAACATTTTCAGCCATCAGCCGAAAGCAGGAGCCTCGACATCAACAGATCCGACAACAGGCGCCTCATGCCTCCCAATCCCAGCCAATGGTTCCCAAATCTCATCCACCTCTACTACCTCCACGCCAAGACATCCCTTCTCACCGTCTACCTCTACGGGTGAAGCTTCCGCCTCAGAGTGAACCGACAACTCCATCCCAAACTTCTTCCATGAAAAACCTCCAAACCCAAACACCATTGAAAGCTGATGCAGCTTCCAGTGTCCCAAGAAGGGTCCAACTCCCAACCAACTTTCCAAGACACACTAATCCTCCACCTCAACCTTCAGAGCAATATCCTGTTCCCAATCAAAGTCCAGTAGACATCAACACAATCCTTTCGAATTTCTTATTAGACCTAAATAATACCATCAAACCACTCATTTCCCTTCTAACCCGACTCCTTTCCGAAATACCATTTAATACCCCACGATGAACAACAAGCCCCTAGCAATCATTCTGTGGAATGCAAATGGCTTACATAACCATCGAGACGAACTGGACTTATTTCTTCATAACAATCACATAGACATCGCCCTATTGACTGAAACACACTTCACAAAACGATCATATTTTTACATACGTGACTATATCACTTACAGATCAGATCATCCTGACGATACAGCACATGCCGGTTCTTGTATCCTTATCCATAAATCTATACCACATTCTCTTATTCCTTCTACTCCAACTGACGCCATTCAATCAACTTCAGTAACAATGTCAACTAGTCCTTTCCATATACTGTCCTCCTGGTAACCCCCTTTCTTATAACCTCCTCGAATCCTTATTCCGATCCCTCGGACCGCGTTTTATTGCCGGAGGAGATTACAACGCCAAACATCAACGATGGGGTTGTCGAACATCCAATTCCCATGGTAGCATCTTATACCGAATTTCAACCTCTAATAGTTTCTCTATCCTCGCACCCATAAACCCTACTTATTGGCCTACATCGCTCAAAAAACGTCCTGATATTCTAGATATATTTGTTTCCTCACAGATTTCCTGCAATCAAACAACTATAAAATCCCTGGATGACATTTCCTCTGATCACAGTCCAGTTATGCTTCAAGTGCATTCGATTCCCATTCCTAAGCCCTCTCATCCCAGACTGATTACAGGACGTGTAGACTAGGATAAATTCCGATCGAATCTGGAAAATAATTTAGACCTCAAAATTCCGCTTAAAACAAAAGGAGACATCAATTCTGCAATAGACAAACTAACAGAAGAAATACAAGGAAATATAAAATATAACACCTTACCAAGTAAAAATCATTATCAAAAGAATAACTGGCCACTTCATATTCGCGAGTTATTAAAAGAAAAATGGCGGGCAAGAGCAAAGTGGCACCGCACGAGATATCCATCGGACAGGAGTTATACCAAACTGACCAGCAAATTAAAATCAGAGATCAGAACATTCAAAATTCAAAATTTGTATTACCGTACAGAAAATCTCAGTACTACTGACAAATCCTTATGGAATACCACTAGAAAACTCCTAAACTATAAAAATTTCAACCATCCACTTTTAACCGAATCCCAAGCCTGGTCAAGATCTGAAGAAGAAAAATCACAAATTTTCGGCCAGCACCTATTCTCGCTGATGACACATGTGTGTTATCAGTAAATAAGGATCCATTTGTTGCATCCCAATCTCTTCAATCCCATATCTCAAACCTTCAAGAATGGTGTCAAAATTGGAGAATTACAATAAATCCTAACAAATCCCATCAAATTACCTTCACCCTTCGTCGTAAACCTACGAGTTCCTGCCCTACTGTATCCTTTAATAATATTCCACTGAACCCTGCCGAACAGATACGTTACCTAGGACTCCATCTGGACAAACGTCTCACTTGGAATCCTCATACAAGACTGAAGAGACAAGAAACTGCTCGACGTTTTCGCCTACTTCAACACTAACTGGGCAAACGCTGTAAGCTCCCAATTAATTACAAAAGACTCATTTACATGACAGTTATCAAACCCATTTGGCAGTGTCAGTCTAGACTTCAACCAGTGAGGATCTCAATGAAGGATTAGCTGAACGCGCCGGTTCCTGCCCGACAGGGAGTACCTAATCATTATAATTCTTTTATTTTTTTTTTTATTTTACTTACATACGTATATATATATTCTTATATTTTATTTTTTTATTATTATTAATAATTAATGGCGGATAACAATTTTATTAAGTTGGAACCAAAACCACCTGACACACCTTTTGATTTTAAACTTCCGAAGGGAAGATTCTCCAAAAAGTTTTTAGTGATGTCTATTGCTAAAAACAATGATAATAAAACTTTCCGTGACTTCAGCCCATTTAAAATCTTCCCTTTTATTAAAAGTTATGCCCCACAAGCCAAAATTAAGTTTTTAAGAAACGGGCTAATCCTATTAGAAGTATTAGTCGAAAAGGATTATATCAATTTAAAAAACATTAAATCTTATGAAAATTTTCAAATTAATTTTTCGTTACACAGAACATTGTATTATTCAAAAGGTATATTTACCTGTAACGAATTCATTAACTGCTCAGAAGAAGAACTCAAACACGAACTAGCTGAACATGTTGAAGACGTGAAAAGAATTTATAGAAATTCTAATAATGGAAAAATTCCAACATCCTCTCTAATTATTACTTTCTGTATGGCTGAATTACCCGAGAGACTTATATTAGAATTTACAAACGTTAAGGTCGTACCATATATTAAACCCATGATGTGCTTTAAATGTTACGATTACCGTCATGGTTTTCATAATTGTAAAAATATTGAAGTATGTGGAAAATGTGGCGTGCGTGCGTGTGTGTGTGTGTGTGTGTGTGTGTGTGATAAATTAAATATTTATTTAATTTCAAATTAGACAGTATATAATAATAAGATTTTCCTTCAGGTTAAAATAATTCATAGAGCATTAATTAAGCCACATTGAAATATCCCTTCGATCTCCTTGGTGAGCGGCCCCCCTCCCCTGCCTCTTAATCTATCAACACATGTTATCAGTTAAAGCAAATAAAGGATTAAATAGATACTTCAACATGAATTCCAACAAGATATTTACTAAAGGTATATATATATATATATATATATATATATCAACAACATCATTATCCACTGGCATTAATGACTTAAGGTTGGCACAAAAAAAAAAAAAAAAAAGAAACCATTTGGAGATACGGAGTTGAGCTTTGGGGCTCTACTAAACCATCCAATTCATATCGCATCCAATCATTGCAATCCAAAATCCTTCATAAAATCCTCAATGCTTATTAAGTCACAAACAAACTCATCCATCATGATCTTAATATCCCATATGTTACTGATTTGGCCCAAAATAGATACCTATCCTTTCATGACAAGCTCCATACACACTTGAATCCGCTGGTCTCTCAACTTGCTTCCCATACTATTCCTGATAACCCTCCGAGGCATCTGAAAAGAAGATGGCCTCGAGACCATCTACTATAGAACTTTATTGTAGTGCTACCGATGGGTAGTTTCTCCACAAGTGTTTTTCATGTCATATTGTACATATCAGCAGATTTACTTGTTATAATAATATTATAGTTGTAAACATCAATAAATTAAAATTTAAAAAAAAATTCAAAATTATTGATCTTATAAATTGGAATATCTGCGCTTATAAAAGCATGAGTCAAATCAGTGTAAAATTGTGACTTACTGGAAGTCGAAGTTGATATAAATGTCTGGATGAATTGTTTTGTTTTTTTAATATTTTGTTGTTTCGATATGCTGCGTTACTAACAGTCTTCGGGTAGTCGAAGCCACTCCATCACAACTGTTACAAAATAAAACGCCCGAATGACCACAAAAAGTTTCATTCCCGTAAATATTTGGTTACAAGTTCACAAGCTGTAGCCTTAACTTTCGGCATGTTAACGGTGCAATATTTCGAACCTAACTAAAACAAGTTTTAGCTATAGAGGGCCAGCAGATGGAAGTGGAAATGGATTCTAAGATATGAAGGGGAAGGGCCAATCTTCCTAGAAAAAGAAATCTCACATGGAGGGTTTGAATTATTAATTGTTTCCTGTTTTTGAATTGAATGTTTTTATTGATTCATCGTTTTTTAAAATTACCTAAACACTTCTGACAAATCATAAAACCTAAAAAGAACAAAATGCATTAAAAATAAGCAAAAACGATTAAATATGCAAAAATGTGCATTTTCCTTTAAATATGCACAAATATGCAAAATAAAAGTTAGCCTAATCGAATACTTTTGGCCCAAAACACGTTTTAAAAACTTCAAATGTGATGTACAAAGCATAGAAACAAATATGCAAATGGATAAAAATACGGGCCTTAATTATAACACAACTGCTCCTCCAAATTATTTAAGCTCCTATTACATTACTTACACTTACATTACATTACTTACATTTACAATACAGCTACCAATTTACGAATAAAAATGAAAAACAATTAATAAATTGAATAAACTGTTAAGTAGAATGATTAACTGTTGATAGGTCACTGATCACTAGGTGCCTGATAAGTGTCAACGCCCTTTAGACCTACCAATTTGTTGAATTACATGAGCTTTTATGTTTATTTTATTAATTTTAAATTAATGTGAATTAATAACAGTTTATATTACATTTTTATAAATAATAATTTCAAAGCAGACAATTCCACAAGTTTTTGTTTTTCTAATAATAATTCAAATATTTAATATTCTACTATTTAATACTCTTCTATCTTAAACACAAAATAATTTCTATACTATGAATTTATCGAATTAACTAGCTTTAAGTAGAAAAAAACAAAGATACTTCATAAAATTTTGTTCTCGACTTAATCAGAAAAATGCACTTTAGGATATAAAATTCAAATTATTGCAGTATAAGATGATGTCATGTAAAAACAGTTTTAGAATAAACAGAACAAGAACCTTTTGGAAAAAAAATATGAAACAAGTTTAATTGTTTCAATATCTTTTTTATATATTTTAAAATATCTAATCCACCAGTTGCTAAATAGCTAATTTGGCAGTGTTTTAAAATCATAATTTAAAACCTTATGATGAACGGTACGCACCTCTACTCTATATAGGTTAATTAAGATAGTTTAAGTGCTATTCAGCTAAGAAACAATTTCATAAAAAACATGCTATTCTCTAGCAAAACCATTGGTTTTACTTCTTATCAGACACCGTGTAACCTGTGATGTTTGACATAAGCTTGCAAGCAATGCAAGGCTAAATGTTAATATTTTAATCTTATAATACCATAAATAATGAGTGACAATCGGTGCCAGCCAGTCTTGTAGCAATGAAACGTAAATAATAGGAACTAATTGCCCAGGGGAAGAAATGTTTCTCTTTACCATACTGAAAATATTTAACAAGGCTTAATGGGATGTGATAGTAAAAATGGCCAGCGCAAGCAAGGTTGAAAGCATCGTCAATTAAGCTCACACGATCTTCAACATCAAACATCTATAAAAATGAAAACTATGATTGAAACAAAATGTGTATATATATACATTACATACATTTATAAATATAAACAACAAAATATAAATAGAAACAATAATTTTTTGTTATTTTAATAATTCAAACAATTTTTTCTATATCATTACCTGTAATTTACTTATGTCTTTCATTCTTATCATGCCTCACCAGTTATTACATATTGTACCTAACTCTTTAACTTTTTCACTAGTTATTTCATAATTTATCTTACTCTCTGTATTTATTTTTATTCTTATCAATAATGTTCATAAAATCTGTTATTCTTCCTTGGTAGTGCAATGTTTTATTTAGTTATTTTGTGTTTCTTTGCCCAGCCCTGAAGATGGCCTACATCTAAGGCCGAAACAATGGCACAATAAAATAAGTTTTGCCATTACGGACAGTTCCTTAGGGGGTAGATTAACTAAGTATTTCTACAGAGCGATCAGGAAAGGAGATGCTTCTCTTCGTGTAAGCTTTTCTTTTCTCTCCAACTCTTTTCTCACAAAAGTACCATACAATGGATTTTAACAATTACAGAATATCTTCATAAAGGATATAAAGGTTTTAGGGTGAAGAAGTTTCAACGATATCATTAAGAGCATTTGTTAAGAAAATACCAAGAAAGTGTAAAATTGACATTTCTGGCAAGTCCAATATGCTCAAAGTGGTTGGCTTCATATCATTAAGAGCATTTATTAAGAAAATACCAAGAAAGTGTAAAATTGATATTTCTGGCAAGTCCAATATGCTCAAAGTGGTTGGCTTCATACAATTTTTAGAGAATGATCCAATATGTTACGTTTCATATAGATCACATAAAATGCATACTTTTTGCGTAATTTCCTTTTTTTTCATGGTTTGTATATCAATAATTTCTTCATGAAATGTTGAAAGGCTTAAAGGAAAGAACATTTGGCTCATTTCATCAAAATAAAATCAATGTGAGGAAATTGTAAAGTTGATTGAAAAGGAGCACTTCAATTCTATTTTAGAGTTTATAGTCGCAACCCAGGCATATATTATTTCAGTTTCATAAATATGAAAATAAAAAGTAACTGAACTTGGACATTATAAAATTTCAATTATAGGAGCAGCTGAAGGAGGTACAAATACAGAACCACAATGCAAACAGGAAACACAGTGACACAGGATTATATAGGATTTTTTTGAAAATAGAGCAGAATACTAGAAATTCCAGAAAAATGTGGTATTTGTGGTAGATAATAAAAAATTTCCATCCAACTGGACGGAAGAAAGAAGAAAAATTTCAGTGAAATCATCAGGCAAAAATGGGCTTAGAAGAAAGAACTGAAAAAGAAACCTGCATCATAGTCGTGTGGTCCTTAAGGACTGTTTTGTGCCAAATAAATAATATATTTATATATAATAAATACAGTTTTATGTATCACAAGTTACTTAAAAATCATGCTAGCAGTGTAGTTGACTGTAGAAATATAAAGAATTAGGCTGGTGGTGTGGACAGTGAAGAAGCATATTTTTAGGCCTTCATCAGGGTAATAAATACAAGATAACAACAGTAACAGTAATAGGAAATAATAGCAAAGAGTAATATAACAACACAACAACATGTTTCAAGTCAGAGAAGTATTAAAAGATTACAATCAAAAGAGAAATAATGAAAAATTATGTTAATGTTATCAATTAAAATTATGAAAATAAAAATAATATGAAAAGGAAGAAAGAAAGGTTTTGAATTATAAAATATAATAATGTAATGATATAATGATTGAAATCACCGTTGGATTTGTGGCAAGTAAATTGCTGAAAGCCTCCCATTGATTCAAAGGATAGTTGACTCGGTAGAATCCAACTTGATGCCAATTTAACTTGACCCATTTTACATTTGAAGGAACATCTAAAACAACTGAAAAAATATACCAATTAAAATTAAATAAATAAAATTATTGGAAAATGAATCAGTAAAATGTATTTTTTTTTTACTAATATGCATAGCACAAACCATTATGGGGAACTTTTGGGAACAAAAAAATATTTCATTGATACAAATATTAAAGAAAACAATAAACTGACAATAATATTAATAATATATATAATGACCATAATATATTCCCCAAATTGGCTCTTAAATGATTTACTTATTAGCTCTATAAGAGTATTACGTATAAAATGTAATTCTTTCATTAGATAAAGTTCGAGAGGCAATCAAAGAAAATTTTCAAATAATAAAAAAATATTGTTCATTGAAGTCCAATGTTTGGATCCGATACGCAGATCTTGAGGAGAGAGTGATAGTTCAGAAGTGATAGTGGGCAACACTAATTTGTATAATTTATTATTATGTAATATTCACAGTTTATATAATTTTTTTTTTTAATTATACTTATAAGAAGCGAGGGGATGGTTGACTGGAAGATAGAGTAAGGAAGAAAATAGTTGGGGGTGCAGTCAAATAAAAACACAAGTGTTTTTATTTGACTGCACCCCCAACTATTTTCTTCCTTAATTATACTTATACATTTAATATGCATCATAATATAGTAAAATTTTCAATATGGTATTAGAAGAAATGAAAGTCCCGGAGGAATGGAAAGAAAGCAAAATCATAATTTTACATAAAAAAGGAGCGAAAGATAAAATAGAAAACTACCATCCTATCTCACTGACACAAACCGCATATAAAATATTTTGTAGCATCATAAAAAATAGGATCATTAATAAGATCTATGAATATCATGACATAGAGCAAGCCGGTTTCCGCCCATCATTCAGCACGATATAAAACCTACAATCCATCAATCAAATTATTGAAAAATCGACTGAATACAACATACCGCTGTATATTTACTTTATCGATTTCAGGAAAGCATTTGACTCTATCATTCAGCAGTATATATGGGAAGCTTTAGCAGAAGCAGGAATAGATATCCAATATATAGAAATAATTAAAGATATATACAGAAAGGGGAAGGCTTTTGTAGCTATTGAAAGAGATGGCAAAAAGTTCATCATTAAAAGAGGAGTGAAACAAGGATGTCCCCTATCACCAATTCTCTTCAACTGCCTCATTAATAAAGTCTTTAAGGAATTTGAATGGGAAGGAAGAGGCATTCAAATGAATAGCAGGTGCTTGAACAATTTAAGGTTTGCAGAGGACATATATTTGTTAGCTCCTAGCAAAACCGATTTGCTCAAAATGGTCAATGATCTGATTGATAGAAGTAAAAAATATGTTTTACAAATAAATTACCAAAAATAACTACAAATACAAAAGAACAGCATATCACAATAGGAGAACATACAACAGAATGCTCAAATCAATTCATATATCTACGTGAGGAAATTTCTACAGTAAAGAACTGGGAAGAAGGATAAAAATAGGATGGCATAAGTATTGGTCCTTGAAAAATATCTTTAAGGCTAATTTCACATATGAACTAAAAGCAAATGTCCTATAGCCTTGTATCTACTCCTCAATCTTGCATGGCGCTCAGACTTGGGTAATAACAAAAAAGGAACAGGTGAAACTGGACACCATTGAAATGAAACTTTTAAGGAGTATGGTGGGAATCCGAAGAAGTGAGAAAATTAAGAACCGAGATATCCTAAGTTGTGTAAAAGTTAAAAGTCTCAGCAAGGAGGCCCGAAAACTGAAATGGAGGTGGGCTGGACAGGTGTCCAGGTATAGGCTAGGTAGCCAGAGTCAAGAAGCAGGGGAAGACAGTACATCAGGTGGAGAGATGAAATTACCCGAAGAGTGGGAACCAACTGGATGAAAGTGGCCAGAGACAGAGACTGTTGATCCAGAATTGTGAAGAGTCTATAAAATGGAAAAAGTTTTGTTTTGTTTTTTCGTTTGTAGTGAGTGTTGTTTGTTTTGTTTTATATTGAAAGTGGTAGAAATATGGTTTTATTATTTATTTTAAAAGGACGTTTTTGTTTTGTTTTGGTAGTAATGAATGATGTTGGGGGTGCAGTCAAAAAATATAACTATATAACTATTTCCATCCTACATTAGTACCTACCAGTCAACGAATTTCTTTCCTACAATAATGAATGATGTTTATTTTATTTTATAATTACTTATTTATATTTGTTCTAAAAGAGTGTTTTTGTAATTTGTGATGAGTGTTGGTTATTTTAATTTATATTGTTAAAATCTGCAAAATTATATTTTGGAGCTGAACTTCATTGTATCTCCTAAGGGAGAGGCTTTTGTCATAATTTGATGTCAACAAAGCTTTATTATTATTATTATTATTATTATATGTGCTATAATTAAGGATTTAGATTTGAATTATTTTAAAAACATGGGCATAAGGTATGTTTTAAACACTTAGCAAAGAGGGCACTCTTAAAACAGCAGTTTTTAACACTATACACCAAATTAATTTTATTAAGAAACAATAATCATTAAAATTATTTATAAGAATAAACAATTTGTTTTTGAATCCAAATCGACCTATGCCATTTTTAAAAATAACAGCTCATTAACATATTGGCTTGTTTTATATGAAATTGCCGTTTTTATTATTTCTAAAATTCCAAGTGGAATTAGTTGACTTCTGTTGTTGACTACGTTTATGTTAACAGATTGTAATGAGATGTAATTAATGAGATCTTGTTAATCCTCTCTTTTTTCATAATATTTATTATTACTACAATTGAATGAATGTTGTTTAGTACACCATCAAATATCACCATGTAAACACTCCATTTTCGTGTAAGTAGACATAAGTCTTCTCAGATAACATGGGACGTAATTTATCTCAAAACTCCTACTATCATTAAAGTCATCATTCTATTAGGCTCAATAAAAATCTTGGTATCAATACTGAACAAACTCTATCATCAGCCAAAAGTACCTTCATTGCACGGTTCAAGACATTTTCCACAACTTACTCATAAAGTCTGTGAGCATCCTTATTTATTTTCCCCCAAATTGACTACGGGGGATCATGATGACTACTTATCAATCATGTGCATGGACAGTTGATTGGCTGCACGTCCTGCATCGATCTTTGGACAGATTCAATCAATTAGCAACCTTCTTCTGACCTGGCACAAAAGAGACCCCTTTCTCAAACAAATAGTAACGGGTGACAAAAAGTGGATTACCTACAACAATGTAGATCGTGGACAACTACCGAAAAGCCTCCTAATGCCACTTCAAGGTGGCATTCAAGGCTTTTTGGCTACATCCAAAAAAGATTTTGTTCTCCATAAGGTGGAACTGTTTGTTCCATAAGTAGGATACTGTTTTGAGTTACTTAAACAAGAAAAAATTATTTAATCGAAGATCAACTTTATGCAGCTAACAAAATAGGAACGGCAATAATACACAAAACTAGTCAATCACAGGTTTAAAATTCCAGCTTGGCAACACCTGTCCACACTCAACAATAATCACAAAGCAAAAATTAGTGTAACTTGGCTGGGATGTTTTATTATACAGGGTGGCCCAAAAAAGACTGAAGGATTAAAAATAACTGTATTTTTTTTGTTTTTATTTTTTATTAATTTTTTTTTTATGTTTTTAGATATTTAATTCATGGAAATTTTTTACATCTAAGTGTGAAATATAACATCTCTCAAATGGTGTCCATTTTCTTGCAAACAAAAATTGGCTCTTTTAACCGCATTTTCCATTACTGCCCGTAGAGTTTCTGGTTCCAAGTTCCTTATTTCTGCTTGAATGTTCTGCTTAAGCTCTTGAATTGTTTGGGGTTTATTGATATACACAACTCCTTTCAAATCATTTTCTCTGGCATTTGACTAAAACGAATAGCATATTGCAGGCGTGCCTGATGATCTTGGGGAAGCAGTTGCTGTACCATTTGAATTTTATACGGAAACATTTTAAGATCCCGCTTCAAAATTCTTTGCAGGGATGTTCTGGAGATTCCCAATTGAGCAGAACGACGACGTCCTTCAGTCTCCAAGATCATCAGGCACGCCTGCAATATGCTATTCGTTTTAGTCAAATAGCCAGAGAAAATGATTTCAAAGGAGTTGTGTATATCAATAAACCCCAAACAATTCAAGAGCTTAAGCAGAACATTCAAGCAGAAATAAGGAACTTGGAACCAGAAACTCTACGGGCAGTAATGGAAAATGCGGTTAAAAGAGCCAATTTTTGTTTGCAAGAAAATGGACACCATTTGAGAGATGTTATATTTCACACTTAGATGTAAAAAATTTCCATGAATTAAATATCTAAAAACATAAAAAAAAAATTAATAAAAATAAAAACAAAAAAAATACAGTTATTTTTAATCCTTCAGTCTTTTTTGGGCCACCCTGTACCTACCGTAACCTATTCTATACATGATGTTTTATCATACATACTCACCGTATCACCAGATCTTGCACCATCCAACCAACACTTACACCGGTCCCTCCAAAACTTCCTCAACATTATTTCATACGCTAATGAGGAGGATATAAAAGCGTAACTCGTTCAGTATTTTGCTTCAAGGCCCCAGTTGTTTAATAAGAACAGAATAATGAAATTGTTAGAAAGATGGCAAGAGATTATAAGTAAAACGGCAAATACAATATTGAATGAACTTTATTCTTTGTATGAAAAAAACTTGTTTTATTTTACCCTACAAAAACCCAATGAACTTATGAATCCATATATTTATTTTTTATTTTTTGTTCTTGAGATTCAGCCTATTACTTTAACTTCTTTTTGGCAATGTTTCGAGACTATATAGTTCAAATAGGTATTTTGGTTGATTGATGTGGAAATATAATTTCGTCATCAATTTGGCATGATTATGAGACAGTATCTCAAGGACGAAAAGTACAAATTATTTATACAGAGTCAAGAAAAGTATAATAAGGAAGGAAATAGTTGGGGTTCAGTCATATTAAACACTAAATAAGCGGGTACTTATTTTATTTTGTGCCGACGTTTCGACCCACTTTGTGGATCATCTTCAGGGCTAAGAATGAAAAACAGACAAAACAACAGAACTATAAAAATACATTGCAGTACCAAGTAAATGATAATATAAAAAAAAAAAAATATATGTAGAGTAATAAAAATTTAGTACAAAAAAGTGTAAAAATTCACAAAGATAAAAGAAGGAAGTGAACAGAAAGTTTACAAAAAGAAAAAATATAATCTGATGTTAGGAGTAGTTGCAATTAGGAGTAGAGCAGGGGATACGATCCTTTCCTCCAAATTATAAAGGAAATGAGTATTTGTGTTGGTAAATACCGTCTTTAAGGATCATATCCCCTGCTCTACTCCTAATTGAAACTCTTCCTACATTGGCGAAACTAAGAACTTCCTTAAAGGCGGTATTTACCAACACAAATACTCGATTTCCTCCCATAACCTTACCACGTCAAAACTCTCCGAGCACGCCTTATCCTTTAACCACAATTTTGACTTCGAAAATACGTCTTCTGTTCCCAATCATGATAAACGCATACTCTCTGAAACTATCCACATAAATTTAGATTCCTCCACTGTTAATCTCAAGATCGACTCCAACCACTTATCCTCTTTTTACTCACAAATTTTCAACTTACTCAAAAAACCTTAAATTATTTTACCTTGTTATCCCTTCCCATTTTCATTCTGTTACTACTATATTCTCTCTCCTACAATACTCATTTTGACCTCTTGACATAAATCTTACTGTTTTTATCACCCTACCTTTTCCCATTAATTTTCTTGGCCCTCTATAAAATAGTCATGATACACATTTAAATATAATAAAATAGTCAGTATTTCTATAAAATAGTCAATAAAAAATAACCTTTAAAAAATAAAAATTAGTTTTTTTTTTGGACAGCATGTTCATAACGTATTTTATTTGTCAGTTAGACCGCTTCTAGTCTAGCCTCAGCTTCCATTAGGTCAGTACATTTTTAATATTCATATCTTCTCCTCACCCCTTTCCTTCTCCATTCTGCACATGTTTTTCTCCTATTAGCTCTTTGGCATCCATCATATGTTATTATTTAAGATTTCATTATTATTTAACATCACTATTTCATCATTTTATTTTCTATCCCATTCTCAAACCATATTTTTACTTATATTTCTATGCATTCCTTGTATATTTACATCATATTTTATATTTATACCACTTCATTCTATGGTCATACATTTAGAAACTCCCCTTACTTATATTTTCTACTTTCCATGTTCATTTTACTTTTTTACCTGTTATACTCTAGATTTATATCTTTACTTTCTAATTTTCTTTTTCCTTTATTTACTCTTTGACATTATTTTTGTTATATTTTCTTTCATTTTACTTATGTAAACTCCCTAGGAGTGTATTATCTTACATTTTATATTTTATCTAGATTCTACTACCTTTTCCATAATTTTACATCTCACCTCTGATGTTTATATTTTTTAATTTTGTAAACTTTCTGTTTACTTCCTTCTTTTATCTTTGTAAATTTTTATATCACCACCTTTCTGTAAATTTACTCTGTAATATTTTTATTCATATATATCCCTCACTTTTTTGTTCTAAATTTGTATTACTCTACATATATTTTTTTTTTTATATATTATCATTTACTTGGTACTGCAATGTATTTTTATAGTTCTGTTGTTTTGTCTGTTTTTCATTCTTAGCCCTGAATATGACCCACAAAGTGGGTCGAAACGTCGGCACAAAATAAAATAAGTACCCACTTATTTAGTGTTTAATATGACTGCACCCCCAACTATTTCCTTTCTTATTCAGATCTTCCAGTCAACTATCTCCTCGCATACGAAAAGTATAATAATTATATAAAACCAGTAAAATTACAAAAACACTTTGTTTTAAACAACAAACAGATAGGTAATAAATAATAGGCCATAAATAATATGCCAACAAATAGATAGGCAATAAATAATAAGCCAACAGATAGGTAATAACTAATATGCCAACAAACAGATAGGTAATAACTAATATGCCAACAAACAGATAGGTAATAACTAATATGCCAACAAACAGATAGGTAATAAACAATAAGCCAACAGATAGGTAATAACTAATATGCCAACAAACAGATAGGTAATAAACAATAAGCCAACAGATAGGTAATAACTAATATGCCAACAAACAGATAGGTAATAAATAATATGCCAACGGGTGTATTCAAATGTCCAATACCTGAATGTTGATTTTTCATTAGCCAGGCTAACTTCACATTCATTGGGTCGTCTGAAGATATGTACTTAATTGGTATATCCCATTTGTAGCTTAAAAAGAAAAAAAAAATCATAAGCACTGCAAAATTTAGAAAATTAATTAAAAAAGATATGAGCTACTAAAAGAAGATTAAATAATATCATTATATTTCGAGATAACATGTTATAAATGTTGTTAAAACTAGCCCTGGTCAAAATCAAAGGTAGTAATCATCATACTCATCTCAAAGATGTAAGTTCCCAAACAGAGGAGAAAGGTGGGATAATTTTATAATGATGAGCTATAGGGATGCCCATCCACATCCACATCTCGAAATGAAACTTCTAAAGAGTTACTGATTTTTCAAAGAATCGTTCCAATTATTTTTTATCATTTACTCATTTTTTTAAACTTTAGGTGTTAGAAAATGCAAGTTATTACAGTGTTCCTAAGATGATAATCAATGTTAGATAGTTTCCTATTCATATATAAGGAAACATATCATTATTTTAGAAAAATGATTCAGTAAATAATCATAATCCTTTTCAATAAATTTATATCTACTAGACTATAAAATATTTTGGAAATTTACAGGGCCAGACCAAGAGTGCAAGGCTCATGAGTATTGCTCTTTTTAAACTGAAAAATCCATCATCTTTACAGCTGATATTAAACAAATGGACCAGAAAATTCATGTATGCTTGGAGCAATGAGATTAATAACAGATCATCTGGTGTTTCTACGGAAAAGATTCTATCCCGATCTATCCTCCTAACAATTATTTTTGAGGTGCCATCTCCTCCCTTTCTGGCTCCCTGAGCTCCTGCAGCAATGGGTCTTTGATGAAGGAACAAAGTATCATGCTGACGAACATGTTCTATTAGAACATCTAAGTAAAATATAGCATCGGTTATTATCAGTTAAATTATGTAGAGAATCAGCTGATAGCAGGCAGTTCAAGTTATATAAATGGGTTACCGACCGATTCGATTCTTAAACTCTTGGACTCACAGAAGGTGTTCCCACAAAACAAACAGAGCTCCACCAAATGGCAAGAATCTTAGATCCTCTTGGTTGGTTATCTCAATTCGCTATTTTTAACAAACATTTTTAAAGACCTCTCCCAATTCTATCTAGTTTGAGATCGAGCATTCTCCAGAAACGTTAGCTGAACTTCCAGTCACAACTGCCCATTTTAACTTACTTCAATACAACATACCAAAAATTGTATTCCTGTTCATTATCTAGTGTGCTTTAGAAACACTTTAACGTTTGGCTATACGCTTATAAATTGTTTTCTCCATATTTTATCGTTAACACCACATCAGTTTCATAACAAAGAAATCAACGATAGTTCCTTGGAGAAGGTTAGAATATCAATGCTAGAGTTTTGTGGTGGTCGCCTAGTGTCCCCAAATTCAAGCACCATTTTGCAGCTCAGATTATTCCGCATTAAACATTAAGTTTTTCACTTCTTCCAACCCACCTATGGCTTTGTAGGAGGTAATACAAATGCAAGGTCTTTATCGGCAATTATCTAGGGGAAATTCAAGATGCTACATGGTCTAACCTAACCGCTGGAAATATGTGGTTTCTCAAGATAATCTGGCTCGCTACGCTAGCGGGGGATGTTACACCAGGAGATCCTTCATCATACCTTGTGGAGGCACTGGTCCACTTGGATACCATATCACTTATCTCCTTGAGCAGTCCATCAGAAAGTTTTTGTTCTCTATTGAATTACAAGATACTGAAATGAGCTTAATTCACCTTATCCAAGCACAATTCTTCTCTTCTGACATTTTTGACATGTGTGATCCGATGTCTTGTGATTATGTCATTATGATGTCTTTTCTATTTCAGTCAATTTCTTGTCACACAAGCTTGCCCAATGACTCTCCAAGTCTTTGGAAACACTAGTTTAATTACATGCATCATTTAATCAATGTCAAAAATGACTGTAAAAATTTATCGCAATTCTACTGGAAAAGGTTATTATGGCATTTACATTTGTGATGACAATCTCCCTCTGCTCAAATGATCATTGGTCGAATACCATTTTTTTTCACGTAACATTACATAACATTACATCACCTGGAACCATACATTGCCTACTTGTCAAGATGAGCCCTATTCCCTACTGTGTGTAACGTTTCACCAAAGATTGAGTGAAACATTTGATTTTGAAATAATGAGGAATAACCTGCTCTGAAATCAATGACATAAGTAATGTTATAAGAGGTTGGCATAAAACCAGTCCATGTCATTTTTAAGGAAAAAGGTTTACTCTTAAAAATGAGTTATCTAAAAAAAGTCAATGTAATTACAAAAACATATTATACGAACATTTTATAGAGATAAGGCAAATTCTAATAGAAAATTTTAAATTGTACATACATTAAAATAATCTCACTTATATCATGTTACACCAAAGTCAGATTTATCGAAATAGATTTAATGGTATATTAATGGACCGCCAATTTTTTTTTTCTTTACCCTCCTAAATTTATTTACAGATACAACTGCAATATAGGTCTAACCTAATAAATATATACCTGTACAATTTCCTTCTTTTACCCAAGGGTATTTTAAGGTCTGATTATGTATACGAATTTCCACTAAAGGCGGTTTTTACATAATTGTGGCTTAGCCTTTATCTTGTCTTAAGAAAATGGGGAGGGGCGATCTTCCTGGATATGCTTTATTAAGGGCTAGGGAAAGGAAAGGGATGGAATAGGAGTGAAAGAATGAGGATTAGGAGAGGTGGGGAGAGGTATGGGAGAGGTGGGGGTAGGGATGGGAAGGGTGGGGGTTAGGGGTGGGGTAGGGATGGGAGAGGTGGGGGTAAGATTAGGAGAGGTGAGGGTAGGATTAGGAGAGGTGAGAGATGGGGTGGGATTAGGAGAGGTGGGGATAGGGATGGGAGGGTTGATTGTAGGAATAGGAATGGGTTCAGGCCACAAGATCCAGGTTCCCTTCTCCGTGTGGTCCTCAATGGATCACCAATTGGCTCACATAAGACTTTATCATAATACAAACTTTAGACAATTCCCAAAAATTTGAAAAACTAATGCCCAAGATCAAGATATTACTTGTTAACACTTGATAATTGTGATCAAAATAATAAATCAGTAAATTATCTTACTGAAAAGGTGACGAATCAGGATCATAGGCCAAGTCCTTGCTTAGTAAAAAACGGCTTTGCGACACTGTCATTTCCTCTTCACACTCATTAATGGTAATTACAGGGAATCCCATTTGATGGATCCAAGTATTAATAAATGAAGTTACTTTAAAACTTACATTTTCTTCTATCTCTTGCCATAAATTGTCTGTCACAGCACTTTTATATTTGTACCTATAATAGCAAAACAAACAAACAATAACTCAAAGCACAGATGGCTGTCAAGAAGATAGCCTAAGTGAAGGTAAGGGATAATATAAATTTATATAAACCATTTATTGAATGCCAACGTTCCAACCCACATTGTAGGCTCCCATCATGGCTACAAATGAGAAGGATGAGCAAATATGACAATGCTGTTCAAGTATATAGAATAAAATATGACAAAGATAAATAGACACTTTTATTTGTAAGTCCTGTCACATTATTTGTACTCGGACCAAATTTTTGCAGTCACTCTACCAAGGCACCTGTGACCCAAAAATTTGACTTCAAAAAAAGCCTCAGTTAAGTTATTTGTTTCAAAGAAGAAACATGAGAGTGTCCTACGAAAAAATAAATTTCACAGCCACGAAGCAACTCATGAAATTATTAAGTATGAAGGAGTTGTCCTTGACCAGCTCACTGCATGGTGTTGGTTTGAAAAATTTAGTAGTGAAGACACAAATTTGGAAAGAAAAAGGGCTCAGCCAGACCATTAATGGATATTGCTGCAAGTGGGCAATTTGAAAATAACTTCATGCTTTGCAGTTTTTGGAATTTTGAAGGTGTTATCCTTCACAAATTTGTTCCTGAACGATGCTCTATGAATTCTGAAGTTTATTGCGAACAACTGCAAAGATTGTACGCGAAGTGGTCAGAGCATTATCCTGGTTTGATCAACAAAAAAAAGGAGTTTTATTCCAATAAGATAATGCTCATCCTCACAATTACCGTAGGACGAAAGAAAAGTTTAAATAACTTCATGGGTTTGAACTCCCGCCTCATCTACCATACACTACAGACTTCACCCATTTTCTTCAAGGGAAAAAATTTGATAATTTTATAGAAGTTTAAATTGCGGGGCAGTAATTCTTTGACAGCCATTCCAAGGAATGGTATCAGCATGGGATCGTCCAATTGGCTAATGACAGTAGATAACAATGGACTATACTTTGAGTTTTAATTTTAGTATCTAAATCCAACTTTTGGGCCAAGAATATAGGCCATGTTCAGGGGTGAAGCAATGTGTAACAATTAGTTTATAACGGAAAACATCATTACCATATCATATTATGTATAGTAAATGTATAGTCTGCCAAAATAATTCCATGCTATGATAATGAATAGGCATATTAGTCTTGCCTCTGGTATATTAATGCTATACTAAGAGATATATTAGTATGGTAGTGTAGCCTACTATTGCCTCATTCACTATTCCATAAGAGATGTGAGTACATACATAAGAGCTGCATATTAAATTTATTATATATTTCAACTTCCGTGTTCTCTCTGGCAAATTAGATACATGATATATGGGAGGAGACATATTAGATGTTTTAACTATGGCAAAGTAGTTATATGGTATTTGTGAGTACAGATATTAGAAAATGTATATCAATTATTTCCATGATATATGTTACTATAAAAATAAACTCATCATAAAATAAATATGCACCTTCTTCTTTATTTTCAAATTATCAGACATAGGAGTAAGTTGATTGGCCTTAAGTTGAACTAAGCCTTTTTTTTTTTTTTTTTTTTTTTTTTTTTTTTTTTTTTTTTTTTTTTTTTTTTTTTTTTTTTGTTTGTTGGCTAAAGACAACTAAGCCTTTTAACCATTACGATTGCAGCAATATTTTCCGCATTCGAATGAGCTCCTTATCCTATTTTCATTCTCCGTAATAAACTTCATATGTATGAAGGATAATCTTAGTTTAAAAAAAAGATCGGTAGTTTGTAGGTTTTGGATTTGTTCAGTTTCCTCTAGATCAATCACAGGAAGTAGGACACAGGAGTCAGGTAGGTGAGTGAGAAACATATAATGATTGTTAGGTTTCAAGAAACAAGATTAGTTGCTAGGTGTAGTTCCAAAGTTTATATCTTGTACTAACTATATAACAATAGAATTGTAAAAATAATAATTAATCGATTTAAAATTGTCCAAGAGTTCCCATAAGACCTTAGAGGAGAGAGAAGAAGAATTGATCAAATATTTTACAATAGAATTAAGAAGTGAAGTAAAAAAACATATTAAATAAAATTTCAATTTTTATTGGATAACTCGTAATCAAAATGTTTACTATAAATATTACAAAACAGTATCGCCTTACCTTTCCAAATACTTCTTCACTCCTAATTGAAATCCTTCTGGAGATAAATCTTCAAGCATCCTAATCAAACAACATCCCTAAAAGTTTAATAGTAAATAGGAAAATAAATAATTTTTAAATTTATTAAAATGTGTAAATTAATCATTTATTATTTTTATACTTTTTCATAGGAAATTGAGTCAAATATTTCTCTGATTTCAGCACAACTATTAACTGTCTGAACTATTGGATGTGATCCGAGTGCTGCATCCACCTGAAGGGCTGAAAGCAAATTCCTCAACACCACCCAGTCCTGCAGTATTAACACTTAGTAATCATAAAATAAAGGAAAGAACAAACCACAGCTTAAAAAATAAACTAAAAGTTATCAAAAACATCAACTCTTCAAATAATACAATCAATCACTTTCTAGACTTCTTCATAGAAGAAAAAAATGTACTCATTGGTAAATGCAAGACACACAGAAAAACTTAAAATTATCAAGGCACCCCTTAAATTCCGAGGACACCCTTAACCCAAGAAAGATAACCTATATCAAATTGACGTAAACGAATTTGGGACTTTTCTAGGGTAAAGAGAACCACCTTTTGTTATCTCAAGTAATTTTTTTAATAAATATTTAAATGAACCAAATATTTTTCATTTATCTTTAACACAATTATGTATATAAAATAAATAATCATATTTTTTAAACATATTATATACAATGTCAGAAATATTTGCACTACAACATACACATGTCGAAACGGCATATGGTTATCTTTAGTGCACAGTGAAATATGGTTATCTTTCTAGGGTTAAATAAAAAATGTTTTTTTGCTCTCCTGAAAACTCGTGATTTTGATATTGCTAATCTATTTAGCATAGGAATATCTTCATCAGTAAAGAAGTTAATTATGCCTCTTCAATAGCAATAACAATTTAATTTCTTTTTTGGTTAATTATTACATACATGGTGCCATTCAGGAAACAATCGAGCACCAGAGACAAAAGACATGTAAGTAGCAAATCCTTCCTTCAGCCAAAGATTGTCCCACCACTCAATGCACACTGGAATAAAAAATCAATTTCAGTTTTCTCACATGTAATTTTTAATCGTGACCAACTTAAAGCAGTTATATGCACCTAAATCACCAAACCACATATGAGATATTTCGTGCCCTATGACACTTATAACTGACAACATGTCATCACAAGTGCTTTGCTCATTCAAAATAAGTAAATCTTCCCTAAATGTAATCATACCCCAATTTTCCATTCCGCCAATGTTGGAGTTAGGCAAAGCAATCAGATCTGAAAAATATAATTATAAAAATCTGTAGAAATTGTTAATAACAGAAAATAAGATTAATTAGCTAGGAAAATAAATTGATATGAGATTTTATACTTAAAAATGATTATTATTTATTACCACAATCCAAATAACCCAATTTATTAATTAAAAATTTCTCAGCCTTCAATAGCTAGGAAAGAATTGTTACAATAATTTAAAACAATTCTGCTCCCACTTTGCTCCAATAATTTATTACTTGCCTAATGGGCGTTGGAATAGCAAAACACTTTAGCTTTTTATTCCTTAAGATGTTCTCATTATTAATGAAGATGATAGACAACCACTCTGCAGGAGGCCCCATAACAAAGATGTTATGAGGAGCTTACAGGTATGTTTTGAAGGGTTTGGTCAAAAATACCAAGATTTTTAACAGAGGAACAGAAACTGATGGGGTGATCATTTAAAATCAATGTGTGGAAGGTCTGGATGGATTTAAGAAAGGTATTGGAACCGATTATAATGGCCTTAGTTTTTGTATCGTTTAACTTCATTCTATTGAGGGTAATCAATAGAATGAAGTAATTCTGATCCTAGGCCGTCATGATTACTGGCAAATCCCTCTAATAACTCAGAGTGAGGAAAATATAAGTATATTTGGGAGTCATCTGTGCATAGATGGTGGTAACAGTGGAGCATTGATTTATCATCAGACCATTGAAATAAACTTTATTATTCTGAAGAGGGGAAATACTGGAACCCTCTGCTTCTCCTGTGGAAAGCATAAGGAAAGGGGGTGGAGGATATAAACAGCTTGAGTCCTATCCGAGAGAAAGCATTGAAACCTGAGAATGGAACTGTTGGAAAAGGACCACGACCGAGAAGCGTGCTTGATTGGGGCCAGGATAGCTCAAATGGTAGAGTTCCTGACTAGCGATCTGGACGACCCGGGTTTGAGTCCCGGTCCTGGACATGTCTTTTCTTTTCAAATAAAAATATTTAAAAATTAATAACAAATCAAATACAATGAAAAGGATAATGATTTTAATTTAGAGAAAAGGATAGAATGATCCAACAAAAGCATTGAGAAATATTAGTATTGTTTGTTTTTTTCCGTACATTCTGGTATGCATGTCACTGGTAATTTTAACAAGGGCAGATTGTGTGGAAAAACCAGGACAGGTGCCAGATTGGAAAGAGGAGTTTGGACAGTTTGAGAAAATTTGACATATGTGATTGGACTATTATTTCGAGAGATTTGGAAAAATCGAAGAGTATTGAGACAGAGCGAAATCTTATAGAGCTGTAGGGTTGTAGGTTTTGTTTATGGGAAAGACAACCAGGAAAGGAGATTAATAAAGCGACAGTTTATGAAGGAGATGCCATTAAGATATAGGAACAGGCACAGTGGAAATAGCTTCATGGAATCAAGTAGATTTCAGCCTGCATCATTGTAGGATGAGTCAAATTTGGGAGAGCCCTAAACAGTTGATAATCACCTGTTAGTCATGTATGTCTAAAGCATCTGCGGCCCGGCCCGCATTGCGCTTCCTTTGCAGGTCTTTCAAAATTTTGACATATCTAGGCCATACCAGGCCGCAGACGGAAGGTTGTGTTTTTGAGTGGAGCAAGGATAATAATATTGGAAGTAAGTTTTTCAACCAAGGAATTCAAAACGAAGGTTAGCAAAATGTTTTAAAAAGTGATAGCATCTATGTTGTAAAAGGTTATGGTTTTAGGGAGGATGTTTGGATTTTGAATATTGTATATAAATTTGTATTAAAATACTATACTTATATTATATTACAACAAAAAAAATTAGTCCAAACCTAATTTTTGAAGAGGATAGGGAACATCAAAATAGTCAGTAAAAAAATCCACAATGGTTGCTGCAAAATCCCTAGCTTTTACCATTGAATTTAATATTTCAGGCCTAGAATACACAGCTACTGAAACTTTATTTTTGGTCAAGATAGGTTCAGTATAAGTAAACTCGCCAACAATCAATGCAACAAGGTAAGGAGGCATTGGCGGTGTTACTTTAAAGTGCACGGTGTTAACACCAGACTTAGGGTAGTTCAATGTCTCTTTCTGAAATACAATTCGACATTAATTGATAGCAATTAATAGAGATAATAAATAACATTCAAGTTACCATACATCACGACAGGTGTTAGATAAAGCATTCAACTTTCCATTTGCTTCATGAGCAATTTTTATAGCAAATTTAGCTCTAAAACTTGGCTCATCAAAACAAGGAAAAGCACATCTAGCATAAGTGGCTTCAAAATAAGATAACATGCAGATGCTGAAATTAAAAATTCTTGTATTTATAGATAATAAATAAATAATTATTATATATACATATTTCATACCAACCTATCCACATGGTTAGCATTAACATAAGTTGACCTATATAACCCTAGAGTCCCTGTTCCAAGATTACCTTTAAAGCTCAAGGTAAGTTCATAAGTGCCTTCTTCTAGAAGACTATCAACTTTTATCACCCAATAGTGGTTTTTAGGGTAAGGACAAGTAGCTTTGATCGGCATTTCTTCAGAGTTTTTAGAAAGTTTTGTTGTTTTTATAATCAGGTTAGTTTGATGTAGTAGAATATACATAGTTGGAGTGCAAACTTGAATTTCAATGACTACATTTCCTTCAAATGTTGCTTCTACTAAATTCGGATAAATAAAGAGATAATAATGTAGAGGAAGTACATCCTTAGTTAGGCGAGGTGCCTTCCAGGGCCCTTCTATTTCATCTAATGACTCCTCTGTCATCTGCAATAATTTTAACTGATATTGTTAGTTGATATTACCACTTATAATCAATTATGCTATACATCTATATGTTTATGAGTGTGTGTGTATGAATATATTGAATACACTTCATTTAAAAATTGAGTATTTGTTTAGATGATTTACGACTTCGATCCCCTCCACTTTTGTGACATAAATTTGACATCACTTCCATATCACTGAACGAGAGTCTAGGGACAAACGAACAAGTATCAAAAAGCAAGTATCAAGCTCGAGGAGATCGGCTCCTTTCGGATTTCCGAACCCCTATCCGCCAACTAGTAGCAAGTTTCTTTGTGTTTCCTATTTTTTAAAATTTAATATTTTAACCTTAATAGAAAAAAAAAAATTAATAATTCATATGTGTTTTGTTGTACCAATTTATAAAAAAAAATACACGAAAACTTCCTAGTGATTATTCACCAGAAATTCTAGAACATATTTTAATAACATATCGTTATTCTTTAACGATTATACAATAACATTTATTTCGATAAAGAAGTAGCGTTTAAAGTAAATTTGAATAAGACAAAATGTACAGTAAGTAGCAAAAATAGGTGATAGAGGAGGGAATACATATAAAGACAAAAATCACAGATACAATGAGGAAGAGAAGGTTAAAACTTTATGGAGATTTAAAAAGAATGGAAGAAACACGGATAACAAAGATGATTTCTAACTACTTTAATAAATTGAAGATAACAGCAGGATGGATAGAAGCATTGAAGGAAGATGCAAACAAAATAGGTGTTACAGATGAAATAATAGATGACAGGAACCGCTTCAGGCTACTGATACAAAAAGCCACCTTTGGAGAAGATAAACCAAAAGCCTCGACCAAAGAGAGTGTGGACAGATGATCAGAGACAAGGAGTTGGAGAGAAAATGAAGAAGTACAGGGAAGAAAGGAAGAAAAAGAAACACATGCAGTCCATAGATGGCCAAATTCATAAATAAATAGGCCGGCATGTGCATTACCGACTGTTGAATTTATAAATCAATTCACCCAAATCAGTGCATCCAAGAAAGTGGGCCTAACACTACTTGAATTGAAGATTATATACAAAACTTCTGTTGATAATGTCTGTTCAACCAACAAATGTTTCCTCATGGTGGTGAATTTAGAATATAATTCATTTTAAAAACCACAAGCATACCTATATAATGTGCAGAATCAATAAAAATAATACTGTGCTACATAAATATATGCCATTTATAAGTTATAAATAGATTTAGCTCAATAATTTTATCAAGATTCTAGCACTAACTGTTGTATTCGTTTCAACAAAAATAATAATATAATACTAATTGGTGGTGTTAGCTGCTAAAATAAAATTTAAACATGATTATGAGTATCTAAGGCTACACCTATATTGGATCCGATTCGGTGCGACGTGATTCTATCACATACGATGCTGGGGTATATATGTATATATATATATGTATATATATATATATTCATGTAAATATAAACAATGTGAAAGATATAAAAGCAGGATTATAAGACAGAATAAATCAGTATTGTTTCAGAAGTTCAATAGAGCGTTACATTTTGATTCCTTTGTTTCTTTTCTTCCAGTATCCCTGGCCAGCTGAACTTTCAGGATTCTGGATAGAAAATCCATCCTGGCCTCTACTTGCTCAATCTCCATTACTTCGCGCAGTTTTTCAGTAATTTTGTTATAATGCGCTAGTAGTACCGCTCCATATTGCCCTTGTGATTGTCCAGGTTTTCGAAATTCTCTGAACATTTGGAGCATGTCTTCCTCGGGGGCCCATCATCCTCCACCGAATGCCTTCTTTAGCCTTTCCTTAACCAAGTGCCACGGTGTTTCTTCATCGGACTGGATTAGGCTGAACCAATGCTTATATGCATACTCAATATGCTCCTCCTGACACGGCACACTAAGGCTGCCCTAAGCCTGGTGGCATCCAACTCCTTTATGTCTTTCCCCCCGGCCTGAATCTGGATATACAACATAATCCGATCTCCTCCTTTCAGAAAGTAGTTAAGCTCCCCAACTTCCCCGTCAAACCTCTCGTGCTTGCTGATCTCCTGGCTCAAATCTCGGGCATTATTTTTCATGCGCTCTACCAGGTTAGCTTCCCTTGCAGCGATGTCCGCACGCGCTAATGCTAGCGTAGTCGTCGGCAGGATCATGATAAAAGATGATAAAAAGGAAGAAATAAAGGAATCAAAATGAAACGCTCTATTGAACTTCTGAAACAATACTGATTTATTCTGTCTTATAATCCTGTTTTTATATCTTTCACATTGTTTATATTTAAATGAATGGTATTAGCAATAAAACTGTCCTACTCCCACTCATAACTTTTATATATATATATATATATATATATATATACATATATATATATATATATGTATATATATATATATATATATATATATATATATATATATATATATATATATATATATATATATATATATATATATATATATATATATATATATATACAGGGTGTTTCAGGGTTAAATGGCCAAACTGAAACTTTGAACTAAGGACCTCAAAATAAGAAAAAAATTTCCTATGAAGGTATGTCCACAAACGCTTTGTTTAGGAGATATTCACGATGTTAAAAAGATTTCATTGTTACGAATTATTTAGGCATAGTAAATAAATAAAACTTATTTTATTTGTTCCAACTACTTTATTTATTAAATGTAAACCATTAACATTCATATTAAATGTTCAAAGTGATTTCCTTGAGCATTCAGACAGGCTCGGCATCTTTCTTCAACAGCAGCAGTAGCAGAACGGGCCTGGATATGTGTTATTGTTTCAGAAGACTCAATTGTCCTTCTTCGTAAAGAATTAAGGTCATTCACTGTATAGACTTTTTGTTTAATGTCACCCCTAACAAAAAATCCAGTGGTGTCAGGTCTGGAGAGCGAGCAGGCCAAGCCACTTGTCCTGCACGGCCAATCCATTGATTAGGATAAATAGCATTTAGCCATTGTCGTGGAGCTCTTCGGTAATGTGCAGGACAACCATCTAATTGAAACCACATGTTCCTTCTCAAAGGGTAGTGGTATATCTTCAACTAAATCATGGTAATCATTATTAAGTGTCCGTATTGAGTCGAGGTGGTAAGAAATGCGGGCCTATTAAAATATTGTCTATTATCCAGAACCACACATTACACTGAAACTCATGCTGACGAATTGCATGGGAATTTTCATCCAACCAGAGATGATTATTTTTCTGATTGAAGATACCTCTTCTTGTGAAGGTAGCTTCATCTGTCCATAAAATTTCTCCTGAAAAGTGTGGATTGTGATCAGCTTGATTTAAATACCAATCTGAAACATTTCTTCTTTGCCGTAAAGCTTGTGGTAATAAATTTTGTACCCGTTGATAATGATATGGGTGACGTCCATCTGCAATGAGAGTTCTCCATACTGCAGTTGGCGTAACATTTAATTCTGCTCCAGCTCTTCGTACACTGGCAGATGGATTATCATCAAAATATTGTAATACAGTCTAGAGGCTAAAATACCATCAGCATGTGGTACAGCAGCAAATGTACCAGTTTCTCTAAGACATTGAAACGTAGAGTTAAAGGTAGACTTACTAGGTAATCTTCTATTTGGAAATCGCATGGAATATTCACGACGGGAAGCATTGGCATTACCATTGCAAAAACCGTACACAAACACCATATCGGCATATTCAGCATTAGTATAAATGGAAGGCATAATGATTACTCTGCAAAAGCCTCAAACAAACTGATAAATGTTATTGATAGTTCTATTCTTATTATTATTTGTTATTGATGTTCTATTCCAAACAGTATTAATCCTAAAGTCCATAGTTTATATACAGTTAGGGAGACAATGTCATATTAGTATTTTATCTAAATTTATCTCCTAAACAAAGCGTTTGCAAACATACCTTCGTACAAAATATTTTTTTCTTGTTTTAAGGTCCTTAGTTTATATTTTCAGTTTGGTCACTGCTGCTGTAGAAGAAAGATGTCGAGCCTGTCTGAATGCTCAAGGAAATCACTTTGAGCGTTTAAAATGAATATTAATGGTTTACATTTAATAAATAAAGTAGTTGGAACAAATAAAATAAGTTTTATTTATTTACTATGCCTAAATAATCCGTAACAATAAAATCTTTAGATGTGAATATCTCCTAAACAAAGCGTTTACGGACCTACCTTCATAGAAATTTTTTTTCTTGTTTTCAGTTCCTTAGTTCAAATTTTCAGTTTGGCCATTTGACCCTGAAACACCCTGTGTGTGTGTGTGTGTGTGTATATATATATATATATATATATATATATATATATATATATATAAGTTATGAGTGGGAGTAGGACAGTATTATTGCTAATACCATTCTTGTAAATATAAACAATGTGAAAGATATAAAAACAGGATTATAAGACAGAATAAATCAGTATTGTTTCAGAAGTTCAATAGAGCGTTTCATTTTGATTCCTTTATTTCTTCCTTTTTATCATTCTCAGTGTCACGTCACATGAGTGGTGCCAAAACCCGGGAAATTGGGAAAAATAAAAACCGGGGTAAAAGATTTTTTTTATATATATATATATATATACATATAAAACAAATATACCTTTACATTTACCACTTAACAAATATAAAGAATATCTGGCAAATTTAGATGTGTCATTTCTTTTAATAAACTTATTAGATAGTATCCAAATAGAATATATTATTAGATACATAAACTGCTGACTTCTTATCAGGATGTGACACAAGACAATAATATAAGATTTTATAAGAATTAATAATATTTTTTTTAAATAATCAAATCTATACCTCAGGTGTAACTTCAGAATCTGAGACTATCATATCAAAGAATAACCTGATTTATTCCAATCACGCCTTCCAAAATGTCAACATAATGAACCGCTACTTTTGACAGTTTATCGATATGCTTGGTTCAGTAACGATCGATCTATTGTAGACAACGAAACATAAAATAAGACCAACTTCTTAATTGGAGAGAGAGTGTTAATTTTAAATAGTAGCAAGGGAGGGAGAGAAGTTAAACTAACTGGGATCAGAGGAAAATACCCGAAATTTATGGAAACATTTATTTCAATACCCATTAACATAAAATTTGTAATATACGTAATAATTTTCCAATAATAGAGTCGTAATTTCAATAAACCTCAAATTAAACATCTCAATTTTAGAGTAATTAAAGCAAATGGTGCCTCAGAAAGCATTTTATTCAATAAATTGTAATATCTTTGTAAAAAAAAAATGGACTTTATTTTTTAGAAGAAACTTTATTTGTACTAAATGTAATTTGGATAGGTCTTTGAGAAGCTCAAATTATAAGAAAAACAGAATGGAAGGCAATGTTGAGATCCGTATTAGGCACTTAAATATAACGATATTTAGCCTCTATATCTCAGGAAAAACAAAGCGATAGGAACTATCAGGCCTCGGTGGAACCTCTACAAGCAAGAAATGATGACTAAGAATGAAAATTTAATAACCAAGTAATTGTGTAACTGTATAAACAGCCATTGGTTTTTGGATCGAATGCTGGAGACAAAAATGTGATTAGTTTTTTGTGTTATTCGAGCCATCGAGCATAGCTCAAAAAGAAAAATGAATATTATGTTATATACAAACGATGAAAAGTAAAATTTCTGTTAGATAATTATAATAGAAGACATTATCGGGCTCATCTTGATTTGTGCAGGTAAAATAACAAAGCTGAAATAATATTGATTTTATGATCGAATTTCTAACAATAAGCAATTCAATAAATTTCCAATTTTAAAAATAATGACTTAATCAGTTTAATTGTACGAGGTTTATTTGCCCAAATTAATTATTAACTGTTAAATGGAATCTACATAAAATAAAAACTAATAATCAGCAAAAAACTGTTGCGGGGCAGGTTCGAATCCGATCATGTTTATATTCATTTTCTGGAGGCCCGCGGAATGATCCCGGTTAGAAACATGGTTAACCTGTAGGAAGAGCCAGTCCTACTAACCTCCGAGAGGAGTAAAATATCGAAAAAGAAAATATTAACAGTAAATACACTAGGGATCTCATGTTCATAAGTATTCATGTTCTCAGTGGTTACAAATACACAGCTATAAGTCTAAGGATATAGCCGTACGAGTTCTGGAAATCGTTGAACGGGATAGTTTTTTTTTTGTTTTTTTTTACATAATGTTTCAGTTAGTCTAACCAAATTTTGACGCTTATAGACAGAAACGTGGGTTTCGTGCCAATTTTCTACATTCAAATTATGAATATTAGACTCTCATTGTATTATCGGTTTGACTGAAAAGAATAGTTGACGCGCAATCTGCAACTTGGGTAGTATGTAGCCCTGAGAGAAGCGTATAGTAAATTTTAAAAATGTTACATGCAATCCCGTTGGCAAGGATTTCGGGCTACTGATGAATTTTAGTGAATGAGCAAGTTGACGGAATCATAAAAAATGTGTGAACAACCACTCATGCATTGGAACTAACATCTTTCTCACTGTATACGGTCAAAAAGAACAGGAAAATTCGGAAGAAAATATAAATAAAATGAAAAACGAAATTAGAGGGAAAAGTGGGAACAACTCATTAACAAAATGTTTTGCATGTTAAACTACCGAAATCTCGGTGAGGAGTGATTTCTTAAACCCAATACTTGTATATTAGCCGGTTTGCAGGGACTGCTATCCACAATTGTTTATAACCTGAAAAATAATAATTGAGATACTGAGAAATCGGGTTCGAAAGTGATCGCCGAATCGGTTAAAACAAAGCTATTGCAGGACCTTTACATGGAATAATCGAGGTCAGAAACTTATTACGGCAGTTCGAATTCAGCTTTGTACGGTCACAGTTCTGAAGGAGGTTCTGTTTTAGTCGAAGGGAGTTCAGAGATTCAGGAACTATGGAGAGGCAAGGTTGATAAAAGGCCCCCCTGAGGCCCTCGATGATTTCAGTGTAACAGTTATGGGCACATCGCCAAGAATTATACTTCACCTGCAAATGATAATAGGAGCGTAAACAGCCCAGGAAAAAGATACGTCGCTGCATCATTTTCAACGCGGTCATCTGATAATTCCGATTTTTTTGGACAGTGGTGCGTCCTGTTACCTCTGTAAGGGCCAAGAAATGTGAGGCGAGTAGCTACAAAAATATCCATCACCGCTGCTAATAATGAGAAAATGAAGTCAGATATTGTTTGCGATATTTTATTATAAGTGATGATTTCAGATAAGCCCTCTTAAATTAATATTAAGAATTGTGAAATGACACTCTGACATCAGCGCATGACGCATTTATACTTCGATAGCCTGCGCAAGTTGAGTAATGTTTCTTAATCTTTCAACCTATCTGGCCAAAAACCCAATACAGCCTGAACACTGTTTACAATTGGTGCACTCACACCTGGTAGGACTGATGGAGGTAAAAAGTTTAGGAGGTTCTAGGTATTTATTAACATTTCTGTAAGACTTCAGTCATAAGTCATTCGTATACTTCTTGAAATCAAAGGATCAAGTCGCCCATTATTTCAAAATTTTCAAATCACTCGTTGAAAATCAGACTGATAGTAAAATTAAAATCCTGCCTACTGACAATGGAGGAGAGTGCTCTAATAAAATATTAAGTGAATTTTTGAAGTGATCAGGTATTGTGCATCAGACCTCCTGTTTTTACTCTCCACGCAGAATGCATCGGCTGACCGTCTTAACCGCTCTCTTTTAGATCGTGCAAGATGTCTGCTGAGGAGATAGCCAGGACTCCCGACCGTTTTTTTTTCTGCAAACTGTGCAACTTGTCTTTTGAACAGGTTGGCGTGCAAGTCCGTAGATACGACTCTAGAAGGAATGTGGATAGCTAAGAAGCCTTCTCATAAACATCTTCGAATGTTTGGATGTAAGGCATGTGCACACATCCCTGAGCCGAAGCAAACTAAACTCGGACCCACATCTGCTCCTTGCATATTTGTGGGATATTGTCAAGTTACAAAAGGGTACACGTTTTATGGTGAGGAGATAACACCTACCTTCTTATCCCCTAAACTTAGACCACCCCATATTTTACCACGCCCTTAAAATTTTCACATTTCGTTGAATGACGAAGGATATAAAAACCTATTAGAGAAATGGTAATATAATTTGGCGTTAAAAAAATCTCTTTATATACATTTCTAATATACATCTCTCTCACTCATCCATGTTTCTTACCTAGCACATTATTTTCAAACGCTTCTAGCTTTATATCAAATTTTCTAATTTCATTATGACAAGAAAATGTTTTGTATTTAATTACATTTGATCATTGGAAGCATATATACAGTTCCTATATTGAAAAAGGTGACCTAACTTCTTTGACAAGTTAAAATCTGCTATAAGCGCTCCGAATTTGAACATGAAATTCCCGCCAGATTAATTTTCGAACGAGTAGTACTACGAATGGTGAAGTAATATACATGGTTTCGAATTATAGTTGTTTCAATTTTCGGCTAGTATGGCGGATTAGGTTGTTTAAGTGCTGGTTATTTTGTCTTATAACTCGGAAATATTTCCTTAAAGTGCCTCTTTTGTCATGATTAAACTCTGCATTTCTATGTATAATTATAGAAAATGATGGATGTGGTGTTTTTACATTTTGCTTCTGGTGAAAAAGTTATTTCTTGATTATAGATATGTTAACAAAATTGTTTATACTGTTTCTAAATCTTAAACTTCTTAAGTGTATTTGAAGTTATAATTTCATACGTCAGTTTTTTGATGTTTTAACGTAAGTTTTTTTGGTTTAATAGTGAATCATATAATAATTCAATGGAAGTAGTGGACAAGTTTTTTTTGTTTTGTTTTTATAATCTCCTATTCTGAATTTTTGTTATTTTCTAATTTTTAGATGTCACGAGGATGCTATAAAACTTATGGTCGAAAAGTAGGGCCAACTACTCATGCTAGCATACAATTTGATAAGCTTTTTTATGAAAACAGTAATAAACCTTGTGCAGCAAAATCTGCTGGAACTGTGGGTAAATGGGGGATTACTTCGTTTACTTCCATAAGAAGTACAAATATTACATTGGGTGAGAATCCTGTACTTGTCTGTCTTAAATATTTTGTTCTCTTTGATTTGATTATCGAAGATATTCGATATTGAACAAATACTAAATTTGTTATAGGGCAGCGCGTTGACTATTCATCTAAAAGACCAAGGGATAAATCTAATACTTATTCTGGTTTTAATTCAGGTTCTACTTCTCCTACATCAGTGAAGCCAAAAAAGTTTTTCAAAAGCAGAGTTGATGATGATAAGCCCAAAGCACCACCTCCCGCTCCGGTTCCACCCCCCCAATCACTTACAAAACAATACAGCAGGCCTGCCAGACCAGCCAGGTATTCAACATATCTAATGATTGACATTTATCTTATTTGTCATGTTTTTTTATTTTTTTGGTTTGAAGTCTTTTTTTAGTTCTGAAACGAATTTATATAAAGATAATTTGTTCGAGATAATATGTTAATAAATAGCAAACAGTTATTTTATTTAGAGTATGTGCTCTTAATTGACTCAAGGGTAACTATTCCACAGGTTGTCGCTTCAAGTTGTCACAACAAGTTTTGAACTATTTATTCTTTTAATTTCTAATATTTTCCAAAAATACAACTTATCATGAGCTTTTTTATGGTAAAGAGAATGTAATTATGGGAAATATGTATACTTCGGTAATCATTTCGTCAAGAAGTAAATGTTTCAACTAACATTTCGACGTAGAGATGATAAATGTTTGTTAAAAAGTTCATTTCTAGATGAAATAATTACTGAAATATACATATTTTCCATAATTACATTCTCTTTACCATAAAAAAGCTCATGATAACTTGTATTTTTGGAAAATATTGAAAGGGAAAAGAATGAAAATTTAAATTTTGTTGTAACCTTTTATAAAAAGTATATGTATAATATTTTATTTTAAAATAAACATTGGTACCTCAAAACATGATGAGAGTTTTGAATTTCGTACATTTTTTTTACTTTCCTAACACTTCAAAGTCTTTAAAATAAATTAAATGGTTCTAAATTTGGATGTGCATCTTCAGAGCGTCCTGAGTCTCAAAAACGCATCTTTGGTTATTGATCTATTTACCTTTGCTGTGGTGGACTTAAAACAAGACACAAACTTTAACCCACTGTTATTTTTAAATGTATCTTATTAAGTCATGTTGGTTGAAGCAGTGTTTTCCAATAAATTGGTTCTTACTATTTGAGGATTTATTTTGATTTCTGCCTGGACCAACATTTCTCCTCAACTTCAGATTTCTCATACAACCTCTTAACACTCTTGCCATCAATGCTTAATACTTTGAAGCAAGATCAATGTAAATAATATATTTAATTTTTGCTTTAATATTTATAAACTAAAATTAATATTTTACTAGTTAATCTAAACTGCTTTTTATATTCTTTGGTAATATCTATTATTTTATATATGTCTTAATGTATTCTATAATAAGTCTATTTAGTAAGGATTTACAATTATCTGCATTTTTATATACCTTTTTTGTTTCCTTTGTCTTCCAGCCGGAGAATTGGTGAATTATATAAGATAGGTAAAAATTGAGAGAATTGTTTTTATGAAAGTTTACACAAACATTATTTTTCAGAAATTTTCCTGACAATTGTTATTATTAAATTAAATTATTAGTTTTCTACAAAAATTTATTATTAAAATATTCTCAATTGACTGTATTTAGTATGAAGTGGATTTGTTTTATTTTGATACAAATAGTATTTACTATCTTATGTTTTTCACAATTTTTCATATTAAACATTTCAAAATTAAAATGGTTTGGATTATGCGATTTTAAATATGTAAAACTCCTAGTAATATATTTATATAAAACTAACAGTTTAATAAATGTAAAATTTTGGCTTATAACTAGAAAAGACTGATTAATACTTATATCAGCAATGAAAAATTCCTGAGAAAAAAAATTATTATTATTATTAATTAAAAATATGCCTAATCTTTACTTATAATAATGTAAATCAGAATACACTTACAATTGTGCAACAGGATTGTTCATTCCGCCAGGAAAGAAATTTGGATCATTAGAAAAAATTAACACCCAAAAATGGTTATGAAAGTTTTTCTTCAATAAAAAGTTGATCAGGTGCTAAAAAATGTGAAATTAATTTAAGGGAGAGGATAGGGATGTGGGTTGGGTGATAATGATTTCGTAGCCCAATTGCTTGGATTGTTGGTTGTTTTTTGTGTCCTCCAGTATTATTGCAGAGAAGGGTCTAACTCTTCTAATTAATCAATAATGTGCAAGGACATTGCACCTTTTGATGTCTTAAATAAATTCCTTGACAATTGGCATTGATAGTCTCACCACGATTAAGAAACTTAAAGAGGATAGAAGAGATAGTCGACCATCATGCTGTGGGAATGTCTAAGTTTTTTATGCTTGGTTCAAATTGTTTGTGTGAATGAAGGCCTAGCCAAAACACTTGGAACTTAATTGAGGACCTGGCTTACACTATGGAAAGGGTCGCTTCTGTCTCTGATAACAATATCCCTATCCTCTCTTTGTTCTGTAATGTGAACCAATCCTCTATCCGGCCCCCTATTGGCACTCCCAGTCTCTCAAAATCAGGTTAAAAAGACTAAACTCTGAGAAACACCTCCCGCATATGCCATATTAGCTCGCCCCTGACCTTGGTTAAAAGCTTTTAAAGATTATGCAATTAAAACCTTTTAATTTGTTATTTTCAAAACCCCTTAAATAAATTTTCATTTAGTAAAAAGCATAATGCTTTCTATTAAATGTTGATGTAGTTTATAATAAAAATAATATTAAAATGCTAAGCAAAGTAGATACCGGAAAATTAGGAATGTCCCAATTAATTTATGTGCAAATTATATTAATTTAATTTACGGTAATTAACATTAAAGATTTATTTTTTATACACGATTGTTTTCAAAATTTTGCAAAATTGATAACCTATATTATTTGATCTTTAACCCAATAAGTCATCATCATGGGTATACCTTTCAAATGCAAACATACAATTATAATAACTTTAGATTAAAAAAAAAAAAATGTTAAGTAGAAAATGTAAGAATTCCCAAGTCTTAAAATATTCAAAGTAAAAGTTTTCATTCCATGGATTCACATAATCATTGTAAAATTTTCAAAACAAAACGTTTTTGGTTTTTTAGTCAATAATCTAAAAATGTGCAGGATTTGATTTTTTCTTTACATACTTTAATCTGGTGCTTTTAGAAAGTTCTCTCTTCTCTAGAATTAAAATAAAACTTCTCTCACTAGTTTTTCTCTTTTCTTCCGAGTCTTTTGGCACTGATGAAACCAGCATCCATTCTTAAATATTTAGATAGAACACAAATTGTTAACATTTTTTACTAATAATTGGATAATTACCACATTGGTAGTTGGCACTGCTGTCCAATTAATAATAGTCAACTATTTAGTCAAAATTGGTTTGACATTATTATGCATGCTCATGGGCTTATTAGTATCAGATACCATTAAAGTTTTCGAAATGCCACTTATGAAGTAATGGTCAGTTCTTAAAGTCAAGACAGCTCCAATTCTTCTCCCCTTCTCAAAGATGCCATGTATCCTAATTCCACTATTATATTCACGTTTTGGTAACAATAAAAACATTATTATTTTTTAAAATGCTTATCCTTATTTATTTCATTTTTAACCTATAAATATTCAAAATATCTTGAATTGAAAAGTATTCGGATCCACTTGAGAGAATTTTTCTATTCAACTACCACTTCAACTTTTCTTAAGATGATGCTTTTTTATTGAGGTAAATGGTAAATGCTGTTAAATAATTATAGAATTGCCTGTTTCATTTAGATTGGACACTTTAAAAGAAATGGTTAAAAAACAAAATTTTATATGATAAATAGTTTTTAAGTCGTGTGGGATTTGTAAATGATAGTAAAGGTTTCTGTACCCCCCCCCTCTCCTACTTTTTCTCTTGTATGGGCCAGTGCTTTTCACCTTCAAGTGAGAACAGCTTCATTCACTTTCTTCTAACAGTCTTAAGTTAGACAAGTATGTATTTGCTTTCCTTATAATTGAAAGTTCATTATTAATTATTAAAATATATTATTCTTTATTTTAATATATTAACCATTTAAAATAATTAGTCTTTTGGTGAAAAGAAAAATACTTTTTTGTTGTTGATGGTCATGAGTTTTAACAATGTGTAATCTATAAGGCTATTAAGTCAGGGAACTCATAAAAAAAAAAAAAATATATATATATATTTTTATATAAATATATAATTGACTAAATATTACTTTTTATTAAAAATAATAACTTTTGTGATAAGCAGAGATTTTATTCATTTTCTCAAGTCTTGCCTGATTTATTTTTATTACTTTGTAAATATTTAAAAAATAATTAATTCAGTTTAATTAATTAAACAATATTGTTTGTATTTGTTAAATCAATATTTAAATAGAATAAATTACCCTGAATACAAATTAAATCCTATTTTTGATTTCATATTAGTGTTTTTGTTTTAAAATGTTGGTTATTTCTCCATTTTTACACTTTTTTTTTATTTAAAATTCAAGTTATCATAAGTGGTATTATAAATTTCATTATAGTTTAATAGATGATCATTAATTTATATAATAATTTTTTCTTGGAATTTTACACCAATGATCATTATGGATACCAGTAATATTAGTTTATCATAAACCTATAAATAAGGAGACAGTAATGTAGAGTCTGCAATGTCCGCAGTTTTAAGAGAAATTTTTGTGAGGTTTAGTGTCAAATTAATTTTCAAAATAAATAGAGTAAATTATTACATTGAAAAGATATAACATTCACTCAACTTATTAATTAATTAAAATAATTTCTATTTGTATTTTTTTTTTTTTGTTTTTTTAAATCAGACCAAATCTGAGGACCATGGAAATATCACTCAATTTCCTTCTTATTGAAATGCTTTTTTTATTCATTTCTATTTAGTATTATCATTACAATAATTTAATATAAGTACTTGTTGACTCTAGCTAAACTGAATAGCACCAATGACAATGAGTAAGAAAACAAAGCACTCTCAAGTTGAGAAAACTATAAAGCCGTTGTCTTATTGATTTGATTTTATAATGTCCAGTCATTGTTTTTAACTGATCTTGCATACTGAAAATGTTAATAAATTAATTGAATAACAACAAGAAATCACTCAAGTAACTTTTGTTTAGTTAGCATTATATTATATGTATTCATTCATAAAGATCAGCAATTCCTTGATTGACAACCTTCTAATTTGATTATGTGGGTTCTCTTCTAGTTATAATAGAACTTATTGATAATTCTGAATAATAATATAAATGGATTTTACCTATTACGAAATTGATTGCAGATTGGCTTCCATTGTGGCTGCTAAGAAGCTGGTGGATACTTTGGAAAATGAAGAATATGAAGACGATATCTTTCAGACTGAGGCAATGAATCTCTCTTCCACCCCAGCTGCTGTTCCTCCACCTAGCCCCCTGAGGAAACAACCCAGTCCGAGTCCTACTGCGGCTCCGTCAAGCCCTCCTTCATCTCATCCTCCAATAGTCCTTCGTATATTTAAGGGTACTGCACAACTCATTACTCCATCTGATGACGATGTACCTCATAAAAGAGACAGTAGGAGGCGTTCTTATGGAAGTGATTCCAACGGGTCTACAACTCCTCCTAAAAAGCATAAGAGCAAGTATAAAGACTATGAGAGAAGAGACTCGGAAAAAGAGAAAGACACATTGAAAGAAGAAGAACTGAAAAACTGTTTAGAAGAAGGAAATAATCTTTTGGCTGAAACCAATGTTGATTTTGATGCAACTTCTGAAAGATTACTGGGTGTAAAGGTTGTTGAAGAAGATCCTCTGAAAATTAGGATTCATCATGTTGCTATGGATGAATCGACAACTGTACCTGAATTGGAACCTAATCCGCCAACACCAGAGGAGTTAGAAATGAAGGAAGAAGTTGAGAAGAAGGTGCCTGAACATATTGACGAGCTAAAGCCTCCTCCAGAAATGAATGTTGTGGCAGTGTGTGAAGCCGAACCGGAAATGGAGTCTAAAGCAGAAGCTAAAACTGAAGAGTTTAATTCAGATAGTGAGAGCGGTGGTGGTGGGGATGAAAAAGCCTTAGCACCTCCGCCGCAACAAGTGATACAGAGGGTTGAACCATTAGTATTAAGGAGGCCTCCGGGTAGACCTAAAAAAGGTAGTATATTTAAATCTAGGGGGGCCTCTGGTGAAAAAAGAAATGCTCATTATATTCATAAATGGTGTGATCTGAAAGAAGAGGGTGAGTATTCATGATTTGTAAACCTTATGTTATAATATTTAATAGAACAGTAATACATTTTTGTTTTCAATTTGTATAAACTTGAAAAGTTTTGGAAATTCACTATCCCAACTTGTGTGGATTGAAATTGTGCTATAGGCTGGCATTTGTTTACAGGATTAGATTGTCATTTTCCTCTTATTTTGAATTTTACCTTTGAAAATTGTTATCAATTGTCTCAATCCTACTTAGCTGGGTGGGTAAAGTATTGTTAGTTTTTAGTTATAATTTTTACTTTTTTATAACGGTTTTAAAATTGAATAATTTAATGTTTATAGGAATTAGAATTATTTAATGTGAACCTGTTAAATTAGCTTTCATATCATGGCTTTATGTTGACTTAAATAGTTTCCATTTTTACAAAATCTACTTTCCTTAGTTTTGTTCATTTGGTTCATTTTGGTTTTAGGTTCTAAACCTGAATCGAAACCAGCCGGTCTTCAGACTCCTTTGGCCACTGACTTTGATGCAGAAACACTTACTAGAGTTACCAATTATTCTTTAAAAGAAGAGACTGCATTGGAAGATTGTGAAGCTATAACCAGTGTCACTTGTAGCAAAAAAGCAAAAGAGGTTTGTATCCCCACAATTATTATTTTATTTTTTGTTGCTTTCTACTAAACCTGATGAAGTTTTGTGTTCACTACTTTTATGATTAATATTGAGGAGAAAATTGGTCAAATGCACTATCCCTAATCTGATTTTGATGAAATTTTTAGGGATTGTGTGGATTAATAGTTTCATAGTTTGATTATCAATTTTATCATGTTCTGTTTTCTACTTATGCTTGCGCACGCAGAAATCTATTTTCCTTGAATTGCCTCAATTTCAAGCACAGCTCATTCTGTGATTGAAATCCAACTTGGAAATGGAGTGGCTCAGTGGTGGAGCACTGATTGGCCATGCCAATAATCCTGGTTCAAATACTGCTCCAGACAAGACATTTATTTAGTCGGTTTGCAGCCAGAGATGGATCATATAGAATCTAAGACCCTCCTGGGGCTCCCCCAGCTTCTTAAAGTGGGTACCCAAAATAAGGGAGAAAAATCTGGCGACCGACCGTGATCTAGAACAAATCACCTCCCTGGACAACCGTTGTCTATGAAATAGTACTTTCTCTACCATTTACTGAACCACTGAAACATTTCTAGTTAAATATTAATTTATTAGAATTCATCGGGAATGTATCGTCTATTATATTTTTTTAAATGATAATTCAGAATTTTTCATTGCACATGTACATTTCGATACTCTTATTGATGATATCTTTAATATATATACAGTTCATTTATTAGGTGTTCAAGAGTTATGATTATGCTTTTTTTTTTTAGATTTTCAATAGCAGTTTTACATTTTTATTTGGACTTTTTTTGTTTCCTTCATTACTGTATAATTTTTTTATGTATTTAATAATTATTAACCATTCCATTTTGACTTACCTTTGTTTTTTATATTGCCTTTGAATTAGGGATCGCCTTTTTAATTAGGTGATTGTGGCTTCTGATCTATTTTTTTTTTTATTATCAGTTTTGTGAAACATATCGAAATAAACAATTATGGTGTTAAATTTCTTTTTGCTTAACACTTTTTTTTGTTACACACAAATATATTCATTATAAGTATTTTTTTTCTGTTCAAGTAGAAATGATCAGTAAGATACACTTACTTGCTTGGCATGCTAATTTTACTTTGATGCTATTTATTTATATTTTATTATTGTAATTTCGACTTCTCTTCTTGAACTATTTTCATTTAATGTAATTTTAAAATACCTGTAAACATAAGTTGATTGGAAATGCTGTGATTATTTCAGATTATTAATAAATTTTATCTTTTCAGTTTTATACTGTTGTGAGAAATGTGAAGAAGGCCCACCAGATTCAGGAATCAGGTGAATTCCAAGAATTCAATGATGATGTAGAATATATTTTAGACGCTCTACAAGATAATAATCCTATAAGCACTCGGTTAGTTATTTTATCTTCTTAATAAATATCTATTTCACATTTTTCTTTAATGTTCACACTTTTTATAGGTTTAGTTTATTTTTTAATTTATTGCTCATGTTAACATTAACATGTTAGTATAATTTATAGTATGATTTTTATTCTCATCAACCTATTTAATATTGTTATTTTAGCTGAGACATATATGTTTTTCATTTGATTTAATATTAATAATATTGGTAGATGCCTCTCAGCTATAACCCTGGCCTCTAAGTGTATGGTACCAGCTTTTAGGATGCACGTCAGGGCTCATGGGACTGTTACCAAGTTCTTCAGGGCGCTCCATGATGCAACCAAAGATCAAGTTAGTTTTATTTAAACTATATAAAATTATCTAAGCTTCTCAAATTGTATCTTGTTATTAATAATATCAATTTTAAATAATGCATAATGAGATAAAACTTTATCTACTGCTGCTAGCTTCAACTGCTGTTGTATTAATCCAAAACAGACCAGTTTCAATTTTAACCAATGTAGGAAATGTATTTCCTCATAATATATTTGCTGGTTTTGTAGGTCTAGGCTGGAGAAATGGGGATAAATGGTAGCAAAGGTTCATTTCATACTCATCACTATGGTTATTTTGTTTCATGTCTTCTTTTTTTAATATATAGTGAACCTATTTATGTATATATTTATACAATTTATGCATTTTAACTTATACAGTTTTAAAATACTGTGTATATTTTTCTGACCTTAAACTTGTTAACTTATATGTATAATTTTATCTTCTTATTATATTTTTAATTTATTTAATACTCCTAATTTATTTAAAATTTTTATGTATATTTTTTCTTATAGTTCTTACTTATTTAAAAGTTTTTAATTATATTAAATATCATATTTAGTTTTGACATATTAGTATAGAAATGGATTTACCTCATTACATTTTAGTGTTTTGTTATAAAACAGTGGAAAAAATGAATCTTATGATTACAACAAAGAAGGTTAAAACCATGTTCAAAGCGGGTTTTAGAAAGTAAATTACTGGATGAATTTGTTAGTTAATGATTACTTGCTATGTTGTCGCTCATGCACTGATTTAGCTTCATATTTAATATGAGGCATGTCTTTTGAAATCCCTGGAATGTGATTTGTCCTATTCCCATCACCCTTGTTGTTTATCTTGTATTATTCCATGAGTCTTTTCCATTTGATTAGTGAAAATGTCAGTATTTTTCCAAATATATTGTAAATCATTAGATGCCTTAAGTTGTTGTTCATTGATTTTCATTTGTGTTAATGAAATTTAAATGACAAAAATTTAATTTTTTTCATAATTGGTTTCACTCGTGATGTAGATAAGATAATGATGTTAGTAAATCTTCAATAGCCGAAAAAATACAAAAAAAAAACAGCATTCAAGCATACGGTTTTTATGTAATTGACAAACTAATAACAATGCAATCCAGGAGTATGAATTATACTAATGAACAAAACAATACTGTAAAGTTAGTTCGGTCTTAGTTAGAACGTTTTCATTTACTTTAAAGCTACGTTTAAATGTAGATGAAAACCTCTTCATTTATCTAATCTCTTGGATCATAGTGCATAAAATTATTGATGATGAATTTGTTTTTGATTTTTGTATTGCTTGTTTGTACAGAGATTAGGAATGTGTACTGCAACAGTGATGTTCGTTCTGAGCCAGGATAGGCTTAATATGGATATCGACCGGGACAGCCTTGAACTAATGCTTTCGTTATTAGAGAGCGATGCCTCTCACAGCTCAGCGCTTGAGGGATGTGGCCTCTCGACGGCTGAGCTCAAGAAGACCAAGGACAGGGTACGATCCCTTTGTCAAGAGATTCAAGAACAAGGCCATGCAAAGCATCTTAACCTTGATAACATCACCGTAAGTTCAAAAATAATATAACTGTTAGCATGAATACAAATCTAAATATATTCAATTATTATTCACATTAGAGCGGCATAAATTCGTAAAGAGTTTAGTCTATCTAGACTTATTAAAACATCATAACAGGGTTTCTTATTTTGGAGGAACTTGGGGGGGGGGGGATTCTACAAATGGAAAAAAAAAATTGTTGTGAATTGATTTATTTCAATGGAATAAATCAGCACTCACCCTGGCTTGTGTGGAGTTATCTGTTTTGACCAAGGCTTTTGTTTTTATGTTCAAAAATTCACCAATACAATTGTTTAAGACTGATTTAAAATGTTTTTATTGGATTTTACTCTTAAGAAATGATATAAGGCCATGGTATGAAAAAAATATTGTAGGTAAAATCTTTTGAAACAGTAATGCTGAGAGTGGTGCTCATTAGGAGTGGTGCACTGCATTGTTTCACAATTCCGTTAGCTTTAATCCGCCTAAGTAGGACATGGAGTTATAATGCAACTTCTTGCATGAGCGATCTTGGTGCTAACGCGAAAACAACAAACAGTCAAAACCTTTAGAAGTGGAGTTTGTTTGATATTAAAATGAATTTATTTTCTTCATATAATTTGGGTTATATATGCATATGCGCTTTTATTTTTTTTTAATTGTAATTTTTTCTGTAAGATGGTATATTTCTGTTTATTATCGAAATTTTTCTGTAGCATTTGCTGAATATTAAATAAATTTTGTAAGTAATTAATGTTTGCATATTCAATTTCAATTAACGAACAGTATTATTTACTACCTCATCTGATGAATTATATTTAGTGTATTTATCATTTCATGTTATTAAGGATTTTTATTTGAAGGATGGAGGGCCGTGCTATGTGTAACAATATATTATGTTTAGTAAAAGTATTTTATCAGTAAAAGTTTTACAAATTTTGTGTAATAATTCAATTTATTATGATTTTTTTACAGCGTTAAAATTATATTGTTGGTACAAAAAATGTATAATTATAATGAAAATATGTTTTTGTATTTTTAATCTATAACGGTTAATGCACTATTTGATTAAAAAATATATATTATCTTTGAAATAATTCTCAGGTTTAATTTAAGTTACTAAAAAAAATATTCAAAAGCTTTAATATATTCAATTTAATCATTAAATTATTTGATAATGTTAAGGTTGGTCAGCTAGCGATGGAAACACTTCTGTCGCTAACATCAAAAAGGGCAGGAGAATGGTTCAAGGAAGAGCTGAGAGATCTGGGAGGCCTAGAGCACATAATCAAGACTATCGTCGAAACCTGTCGTGCCATTGACCATACGATAACGATGTGGTCACCCTCGCTCCTTGATAGGTTAAAAAAAGCAGATAGGTGCCTTAGAGTTCTTGAAAATGTAAGCAATACCATTATTTTTCATTTTTTGATTAAAAATTGATTCATTAATAGAGCTTTTTAAGAGTGGTGATGATGTACTGTTCTTTTGACTAGGTTACCCTTCAGAACGAAGAGAACAATAACTATCTTTTGACTTATGGTGATGGCATACTTGTTGACACAGTGGTTCGAATGCTGAGAATATGTGACTCCCAGATCCCATTCTACCCAACGACTACGCTCACTGATAAGGAATCTGTAGGGGCTGTCATTAGAGAATGCCTTGTTGCTAACCTTAAGGTTCTTATCAACTTGACACATGACTTTAATAACAAGTGTAAGTATCAAGCTAGATATCAACAGTCGATTATCAATTCCAAAGTTCTAGATCAAGCATAGTAAGGAGATTTGGGTTGTTATGGATCATGAATTGCCATGGCACTTTCATGTATATAAAACAACAACTAAGCTCTCAAAACCTAATAAGCTTGCAAGGCCATAACACTAATTGAAATCAAGCATGGCTCATGCAAGACGTTGCATTATAATCCTATGTCCTATGTAGGCGGATCAAAGCTAACGGGATTGTGAAGCGATGCAGTGTGACACGGCGACTATTTCCTCTGTGCACACAAAATACCCGCAGGCTACTGAGTTCATGCCATTTGGGTTATGATGTTACCGTAGGCTGCCATGATATGATATCACAATGTTAACTAATATACATAGACCTGTAATACAACTGGAGAAATTAAAAAGATATGCCTGTCTAATTACTACTTCCCCAACAGCTGTGACAGAAATTATGCTTAGTTTTAAGGTTGCCAAACACAGGGAAGCCATATTCATGATTGGATCCAGTGTGGTGGGGTATAAGTCCATAAACTACATGGTCTGCTTTAATAAGTGTTTTGCAACTGATGTTATCCACAGAAAGGTCAATTGAATTTGGGGTTTTCTTATTCTTTAATCACATTTTTTCATTGGGAGTTTGTATGTCAATTACATCAATAAATTAGACTTATAAATTTTAAATTTAAATAAATAATACAAATGCAGAATATTACAATGAAATGCTAATATCAGTTTAACAATAGCAGCAAATTGATTCAGTTTCTTCTCAGGAAAAGGGAATCCATGCATAGAATAGAAGAAGCTGTTGGTTTATCTGAATTGTTTATGGTTTCTTTTTCTTTTTTTTTGTTTGTCCTAATTTTACAAAATCAAGATATTGATGGCTGTAGTAACACTATGAGTGAATGAAGTGTCTATAGTTACACTATTGGGTTGTCCAGAAATTAATGCAGGATTTTATGTTTTCTTTACAGTAAACTGATAATGTTTGTTGGAGTTCAGACTTTTATAAATGTAAATACTTATTAATCCTCTTTCAAACAAAAATGTGAGTGCTCTGTTCAACGGTGGTTCTTGAGATTTCAAGAGGGAGACTTGAGTCTAGAAGACAATTAAGGCGATGAAAGAAGTTCTGCCCTTGATGACAACGTTCTCCAAGCTTAGGTGGAAGAAAATCCCAGATCAACTGTTTGAGAACTGGCAGGGACATTCTAAGTCATCTAATAACTGTTGATGACCATCTCAAGGAGATTGGGAAGGTGAAAAAGATCGAAAATTGGAAGACCTTTTCCCACCGCTCTTCTTTGTCTTCAAGTCTCCATCTCAAAATTTCTATAACCACCATTGAACACTGCTCTCTTCTTCTTCTTTAATGGCACTACAACCCGCGGGGGGTCAAGGCCTCCTGTTTGCAGGTTTTGTAATAGTGTTTGTTTAAGGGGAATGGGTTATCAGCCTTTATTACTACCCCCGAGTCAGGTGGAGGAGCTGCCTCCTCAAAGCGCCCTGACACACTTCCCCATCCGGAGCGGCTACCTTGGGGAGGTGGGCCTAGGGTGTGTACTGTTAATGACCTTCTGTTAAAGTAAGAGAGATGTGTACTGTTGTGAGTGATGTTAACTAGGCTAGCCCCTGCGGGACAACACCGCTCTCTCTACTTCATTAATATTTCTTGCTCGTTGAGCAAAATTATGGTGAAATCACTGTTAGACAATTTAGTTAAGACCGAATTGTTTCCAAGTAGCAAAATGTTATAGAGGTAAACAAATGTTTTTGTTTGAAAGAGGATTAATGAGTGTTTACATTTATTGAAAGTAAAAAGTCCATTAAATAAGTGTTTACATGTATTGAATGTAAAAAGTCCAATAAATTAGTGTTTAAATTTATTGAAAGTAAAAAGTCCAACAAACAAACAGGTTACTATTATGGGGGGTATTTTAATGAATACATAAAATCCTGCATTATTTTCCGGACAACCCATTAAAAGCAAATGAAGGTGAAGATAGTCTTCCAGCTATAAGATAGTATAACAGCTCCATTCACTCATTAAATGAATTAGAATGAAGCTGTTAGTAGCTAAAGGATATAAATATAGAGATAGTTCTATAAATAAATATAAAGTTAATTAGTTAATAGAAACTGTTGACTAAATTTATTTCTTTTGCCCTGACAGCATTTGGGTCCACATTGGCTGGAATGCGAGAGGGGCTCATCGAATCTAGTCTTCACATACTTCTTCAGGTTCCTCGATACATACCAGAAGAACAGAAATTCGATATTAATGTCCTCGTAAGTAATTATCATTATGTTTTTTTTATTCATGTTCTATATCCTGTTTTTAACTATTGTAGATCACATTTTTTTTGTTCTAAATATCAGCATCAAAATTAAAACAATTCTGATTGAAAGAAAAATATTGTGGGGTTTCAAAATTGATTAGTAGTTCGTTGGTACAGAAAATAGTTGACTAGATAATTCAATGATGGATTGAATTGGTCAGGGGGTGCAGTCAAAGATAACACAAAAAATAAGCAAAAGTTATTTTTTAATAATCGTGCCAACGTTTCGGCCTATGTTGTAGGCCATCTTGAATTGTGGTTGTAAGTTCTCACATCATGGAAGTAAATTATGCCATGAGCTGAGCCATCTGATTGACAAGAGTTATCATGAGATTCGATTGGTCCGTCTGCAGTGGTTGAGGTATATAGGGAAAAGTTTGTGGAGCCTGGTTTGACTGGTTGATGGTTGTGGTTAAGTTGTCATTTTGGTACCTTGTAGAAAAGATGAATATTCTACACCTGGGCAGTCATGCTGTTGGTCATTAGTTTGGGTATGTTTTGGTTAGTACTGATCTACTTAGATCTCTTTTCTTCCATACTTTTAGTCACTATTTCTTCTAATTTTTATTTAATTAGCTCAGCCCAGTATGATCACTGCCTGTCCACTTCCTAATACACCAATCTCCTGTCCTAGTAGCACTACATACTTCACACTATAGACTGTACACTATTATCAGTTACGTTTAGGATCGGAAGGAGAGAGGTTGTGTACAGAGCTCTAGAGGATTAACCCAGCTACCTACTATTGCAACACCAGATAAGAAAACTTTATATTCCTTTCTTTATCCATTTTATTTTGCTATATAGTTTTATTTTATTTTATTTTTCCTCTACTATTGTGAAATAGTTAAATTCGTCAAAATGGATTAGCCATTTCTTAGCTCGAATAAATGATGTAAACGTGGTCGGATTAAAACACCACCAGATCCAATACAATTAAATGAGGTTTCAGAAAACGCACCCACTTATTTATTGGTTAACAGGAAAGGAGATGAGGGTTTCCAAAAGGTATCCCCATTTTTAATTTATAAATTTATTAATATCTTAATTGGGGAAGTTAAAAACATCAAAAAATTACGAGGCGGAGATCTCCTAATCCAAACTTCAAATTGTAAACGGTCAAAAAAACTTTTAACCCAATATAGAAATTAGGACAGGCATTTTCAATTTTCTGTTTTAGTTTAGAGACTTTAGTTTTTTCGTTGGAATTTTTCCACTAATGTATTAACGTTTATTTTATTTTAATTTATTTATTTAATTTTTTTTTAAATATTTTTATTTGAAAAGAAAAGATATGTCCAGGACTGGGACACGAAGCCGGGTCGCCCAGATCGCTAGTCTGGAACTCTACCAATTGAGCTATCCTGGCTCAATCAGGCTCGCACCCTGGTCATGGCCATATCCTTTCTTTTCACTGATCCCATGTCCCCGCATTCTCGCAATTTGCGATGTATACTAGAGGAAGAATGTTCTTTGAACATTTATTTAATTTGGATCTTGTTGACATACGTAATAATATATTATTATAATTTATTATAAATAAATTATAATAATATATAATTATGTATAATGAGTACTATGAGTTATAATGACCGGGGAGCGAGTCTGATTGAGCCAGGAATTCCAGGCTAGCAATCTGGGCGACCCTGGTTAGAGTCCCCGTCCTAGACATATCTTTTCTTTTCAAATAAAAATATTTATTTTAATTAAAATAGTTCAAATTAATTGAAAATAGTATTTTAAAATCATTTACAAATTAAGAAAAAGAATACGCAATGATAAGTATCAGTAGAGAGCGATTAATTAGCAAGAATACATTTTAAATCCATTAGAAACGGAAAAGGGTTAAACTCCAGTCGCGTGTTGGAGCTGACACACGCACACACTTTTTTTTTATGATAGAAGAAAAAACTAATAAAAAGTCCCTGACCATGAAACAATTAGTACCAATTTTGAAAAGCCCACATATTTTTCTGTCGATAACATAATTCTCTGGGCTAATAAATCTCCTTACTTTATGAATATTAATTAAACCTACAGATTATTATTAAATTACTCTTATTACTTTGTTGCAGACATTAATCTTATTAATTAATTTGGTCGAACATTGTGAGGCTAATAGGAAGCTCCTCATTGAAGCTAAAGCCCCTCCTAATCCTGAATCCATCTTTGAAGGTAACTAGAATTATATTTACAATTTTTAAAATCATAAGTAATTTATCTGAGGAGAGTGGTATAGATCACATAGTTGTAATTATATTGTTCCTTCCCGATTTGTAACCAGCTGTGGTAGATAGATATTGTTTTATAAGTTAAGACATTTCATACTTTTTATTGATATGTGTGTGTGTATGTTTGTGCATGTGTATGTTCTGTTCTGTTTCTTGGGTTTTTTTTCAACAATTCTGTCACTTGCATATGGTATTTTTTGGTTTAACTTATAATATTTCTTCTGTTGCAGTTAACAATGGGAGTGCTTTAAGTGCTCTAGTAGGTCTTTTCTTAGAACAAGAAGAGTTAGCGCGCACTGTCGAAAGGAAAACAGATGCCATTCTGGATGGTGAAAGCAAACCAGAAAATCAAGCACCAAAGTCATCAGAAGAATTCATAGAAGAGACGGTAGCCTTATGTAAGTTAACTTTGTAATTTAACTGATTTTGTTACTAGACTGACACGACAAAAGCTCCCCACATTTATAATTATGTTTATTTAAAATTCTTCTATCAATTATCTCCTATTAATATTAATTAATATTCCTTTCATTTCATGTTAGTATTGTGAATGATGTGACTAGGCCAATTCATTTCAAATCATCCAGGGCACGAAAACCGACATATTAGATTTTTGATGCATTTTAAATCTTTTATTTGGTTAATTATTAACAATGTGAACTTTTATCTAGATATCCTTCTTCTTCTACTTCTTCCATATGCTGACCGTGAATTAGGGAATTATCAATGTGGATTTCGTAACGATAAGTCAACTGTCTACCAGATTTTCACGCTGCGTATTTTAATGGAGAAAACAAGAGAGTTTCAGATCCCAACTCATCACCTGTTCATAGATTTCAAACAGGCATACGACACTGTGAACAGAGAAGAAGCATACAAGGCAATGTTAGAATTAAAGATCCCTCCTAAACTGATTCGTTTAGTGAAAATGACGGAGGATAATATATGCTTTGGAAAACTGTCAAGAGGTTTTAGAACAGAGTCGGGAGTTAGACAAGGAGATGCCCTTGCCTGCCTCGTGTTCATCTTTTCTCTTGAAAAGGTAATTAGGGGTTCGGGAATCCAGACCGAAGGAACTCTAATTAAAAATCAACACAAGTATCGGGATTTGCAGATGATCTGGACATAGCAGGAAAATCCCTCAACGCAGTGAAGGAGGGTTTTGAAGCTCTAGAAAAATCAGCGGTATGCTTGGGCTTAATGATAAATTTTGATAAAACGAAATACATGAGTATCCAACCAGAGGAAGGTGTAGAAAGATGTATAAAGATAGGTTCACACTGAATTGAACGAGTTCGGTCATTTATCTACTTAGGATCCCAAGTCAACTACAAAAATAACATAAAAAAAGAAATAGAGCGGCTCATTCTTTCCACGAACCACACATACTTTGCACTCCAAAAGCATATAAGGAGCAGCGTATTGTCCAAAGCCTCTAAAGCTAGGATATACAAGACGCTTATCAGACCTGTGCTTGCATATGGTTCAGAATGCTGGATGATGACAGAGGCCCAGGAAGAAGCCCTTTTGAGATTCAAAAGGAAAGTGCTCCGCAAAATATATGGAGGTGTGTATGAGCAGGGTTCCTGGAGAAGACAAACAAATGCCGAAATAAGCATGATGCATAAAGACTTCAATTCCACTGGGCTGGTTATGTCATGAGACTGAACCAGGGCGATATCCCATTCAAATTTATACCCGACCTAGTGTATGGTACAAGGCGAGTAGGACGTCCCAAGCTTTGTTGGGAGGATTGTGTGGGTGCTGACTTCAGAATGCTACTTGGACTAAGAAATTGGAAGGCAGTGGCGCGCAATAGAGGGGACTGGCAATTCTTGTTGGAGCAGGGTTTGATTCATCATGTGGGTCGTGATGCCAGATAAGAAGAAGGATAACTCATTTTGAGCTCAAACTTTAGATATGACTCTTTTAGCGGAGCTCGCTTCTTCCTTGTGGGGCTTCATCCTTCAACATCACAAGATTTTTTCAATGAAATTGTTTTACTTCCTTTATTCTGGACAGAATATAAGACTTTAAATCTCCTTTATATTGTGCATTTTGATAAATGAATTTCGATCCCCTGTGATTTGTCTGGTGATTGTAAATAGAATGTGGAGGGGGATATTTAGATCTTTAGCAGTGCACATTTATTTTTTTTCCTAATCGTTTACCTATGTTAGATCAATTGTTAAATCAGTTTCAATTTTGGTGCTAGATGATCGCTTTTGATACTAATGCAATTACTGAGTGGCATATTTTCTGTAGAATTAGTAGTGCTGTTTACAGAAGATTTATAAGTAAATTGAGATTATAGGATGCCTGATTTGAAAAACTTTGGCTTTTGTCTCATTTGTACTAAGAAAGATTCTTAGTAGAGCATTGGTTGCCAACCTTTTTTGTGCCAAATGATGTCCCCCCTCCCCCTGTTCAAAAGAAAGCCTTCTACCCCCTCCTTCCCCAATGAAAAACATAATCATTTACTTTTACCTTTACAAGATACAACATTATAAGTTTCAATTTGAGATAAATAAGTACTCCTAAGAGAAAAATAACCAAAATTAAATGGAAAATTTTCAACTGGTCTCACTCTCCCCAGGTTGGGAATCACTGTAGTAAAGTTTAACGTCCTTCCAGAAGCCATCACATGAGGAAAATAAATATTTTTGTCTGATTCACCTTATTATATCCCATTACTTGATTCACTCACTCTCTTGAAGTACTTATAAAACAGCTACTACTCATTGTGATACTTAATGATAGTGTGGATTTGCTCCTTAATAATTTGACATCATTTTGATTTATTTGATTCCTATGAAATGTCTTAAGCCAGCCATACATATAGAGGTGTAGCTGTGTAGGCCGCCTCAAGAGGTGTAACTGTATAGGCCGCCTCAAGAGGTGTACCTGCATAGGCCGCCTCAAGAGGTGTAGCTGTATAGGCCGCCTCAAGAGGCAAACAGACCTCTGGAGTCGAACCTTCTTATTATTATTATTCTGTTATCTGTTCTACCTTGCAGTTTAGAGTTTTGAACAAGGAGTGCCACCTACCTGTCTCTGTTAAGGGTTGCTCTCCTGGTTTTGGCCCATCCAGAATTGAGAAATTATATTTTCTACCACTAGAGGAGACCGATCCTCCGCATGTGTGTGGCTTATCTTAGATTATTTGGAGCTGGACAAGCAAAGAAAGAGAGTGTTTTAATTTACGTCATAGTTTACTTTTTTGTTTGACTTCACTATAGTTTATTTGAGCTTAGGGGCTTTGTTTTGAAAAATTACATATGCCATAGAGAAGTGCAAGGAGTGGCAAAATCGTGGCTCAATTCTGCAGAACTAGGAGGCAGTCCACTGGAGCTCGAAGTAAACATCTGATGTTTGACTCTAGGATATATTTCTGCGGTCTAACTCTATGTATGCGTATGGCCGGCTTTAGTTCTTGATTAGGTTGTCTTCGGGAGCTTCTCTCCCAATTTATAGCTTTAAATGTTGGAAACTGACAACCATTTTTTTCCTCTTATGTATTAATCATATTATCACTTGAAATAGTTCTGCTCATTTTATTGAATATTGTCAATAAAAACAAACAACTTAGTAAAACAAATAATAATACAATTAAGCCAATAACTTAAGGAAGAATTTGACTGTAAAATTTAACAATTGAACCTTGAATTAACTGAAATTGATAGCTTAGCATGCTTATTGACAATTCTCACATTTTATTCATTGTTTGATTTTCACTAAGTCTTCATTAAAGGTGTATTGATGTGGTTATTCATTATGATTATTTTTATCAGTGCTACAGAAAGCTGGACGTCACATGGAGCACACCTTGATTGGAGCTTATATAGCATTGTTGCTAGGCTACCTTATCGTCGATAATCAGGTTAATTTATTAATTAACTCTTAATTTATTTGCACTTTAGCAATATCTCAAAGTGTCTGATATCTAATATTTATTTATTTACAGTTATTTGAAGAGTATGTTAGGAATCACATGCCGAATAAGAACTATGAAATGCTATTGTCTGTTTTACAGAAGTTTTATAATTTCATGATGCTCACATCAGCTGTAAGTATTTTAATAAGTTACATTACGATCATAAATAAGTGTTATATTTTTTTGGATTTAATTTTATCTTGTTCTTACTTTCCTTCTAGTCAACGTACTCTAAGCCAAAATCTGTTTCTTGGTTAAGCACAAATCTTAGATTATACATTAAGTAGAAATTCACTTATTTAAAATAAAAATATAAAACAAATCATGAATGAGATTTAGGAGGGTATCTTCATTCCATACGGTAATGAATAAGGAAAGAAATTCTTTTGAAAATCATAAATTTTATAATTTTTTATGACATTGTGATATTTAAATAATCATTTGTGAGGAAACAGTTTAAATACTATTTTTAAACCTTTATCTGATAGGTGCGAACATCCTAGAGCGTAGCCCGTCGTGCCCCCCGTTCCGGGCTTAGCTACGCTCAATCGTTGCTTTCATGTATTTTATGAACACATTATAATCACTTATTTACAGTTTTTACTTTTATTTTGGGTTATTTATTGACCTAAGGTACTTATGATTTTAATGATCTAATATTCAATGAAAATAGTTGCAACACAAGTTATTTATATATGTCTATTGCACTTTAACATTATATTTAAATCTCAGGTTTCAGTTTCTGTTCCATTAATGTGCAATATTAGTACCAGATACTACCAAAAAATGAAGCATAATATAGATAAATATAATTAATTAAAAAAAAAAAATTGGATGCAACTAGGCAGGTAAAAATTCATCGGGGTTGGGAGCACCGAACCAGTACAGTTCATGTCACCTAGAGTGCCCTGAAGAAGCAAGAAGTACCTTTTAACAAACCAGGGGCCTTCGATAACAAGCCAGTTAAATATTTTAGTGCAATTGCATGAGAAGCAGTCGAACCAATATAGTTGAAGTGGTTTCATGCAGTTGAAGGGCCGATAAAATATTATAATTTACAAGTTAAGAAAAACTATTTCGTGATTAAACTTGCTGTTTTTTAATAGTTCTTCTTGATTGAAACTCCTCTTGCTTTAAATGGAGTTTCAATACAGATTAAGCCAATGATTAGTTTTTATGATCTCTATAGTTTCTATTTCTCTTTCATAATTGTTCTAATATTCTTTGTCTATTTTTACCAACTTGTAGATAATTTGTTGACTGTTTTATATTTATTCAATATTCTAAGCATTTGCATTTCCCCTTCTGATGAATGAAAAATTTAGGCACTCACACACACGCACACGCACACGCACACACACACACACACACACACACACACACACACACACACATACATACACACACACACACACACACACACACACACACACACCCTTTTGTTGCCTTAACTTTAAGAATTGATAAAATACACTAAAAGTTAATCAAAGTGGTGCTAGAGATGATTGGAAGCTTCATATCATCAGATATTCTGAGTACCTGATACAAATCTATATGAAGTTGAAACAACACCATATGTACAGTTTTTAGGGTAGAAATAGAAATCTTGGCTCTTTTGTTATTTTTAACTTATCATTATTATCATTATCAAGATAAATAATAATAAATAAAGAAATAATAATTTATTTATCTTATTTTACTAGGCTGGTTCCGGAAGCAGCAGGGGAATCAAGGCTACACAACAGCTTATCAATCAGCTTACGGACATTGACAAGGCAATAAACTTATCAATCAACACTGTCGATCAAAGTGCTCTTTAATTTAACTTATACACAACCAGAACCTAAGTGCTTTTTAACTGATAATTGATATTGCAGGAATCAATATCCAATGTCGCTCACTAATATTCCATTATGTAATTTTATTTTTTTATTATGTACCTTGGAATCAAACTATTTTTCTCTAGATATCTTTTGTAGGATTGTATGTTGTACAGATTATTTATTTATGTGATTATTTTAACAAATTTCTTTTCTTAAATGTTTATTTTATCGTGATTTTATCTTTGCTGTAAATTGCTTTATTAAGGAAAAAAATCCCATCACATAATAAAGGCTGTCCTTAAACATAATTATCAATTATGTAAACAAATTGACAACTGTGAACATTATACAAGCAAAAAGAAGTGGTTGTATTTTAATTCTAGTACTTATGGAACAAATGTTAGTCTGTCAAGAAATAGTATTTATAATTCATTTGTTCTTGTTAAAGATGTTTTTTAGAACGCTATGCAATTTGTAAATTGTATATATACATATTTAAACATATTCATTTATATATATATATTTATATATATATATATATATATATATATATATGAAATTTTAGCACTTATCAATATATTTTTTAATTCATATTTATGACATTTTTTATCTTACCATTGCATCTAGTTGCTCTAAATTTGAGGCGTAAACCCGATCGATCATCAACACTGGACATTGCATCTAGTTATTAATTGTTTCTAGAGAATATTATAATCTTTGAACACTTGTATTAAGTATTTAAAGTACAGTGGAGCGTCGATTATCCAAACTAATGTTGTCAGGGGTGGTTCGGATAATTGAATTTCACTAAAAAAAAAATATATATATATATATATATATATATATATATATATATATATATATATATATATATATATATATATATATATCAGTTTCTACTTATCTTGACTGTTATGGAAGTATGATGTTTAGGTTCTTGAGTTTCAGTCAGTTTCTTTCAACTTCTTAAGGCGACGTTTCGAGACTAGGTTAGCCTCATATTCTTGGCCTGATAGTGAAAAAATGAGCTTTTAGTAAAAACATTAAATAGCAGACTGAAATAAATATAGACGACACGTGTAAGTTGTAATGGATAGGGTGTACTTACAAGTTCCAAAGAATTGATCAGTTTATCATCAATCAGTTATTTCGCAATGTATCATAGAATGGTTATATTGCAAAAGCTATGATCAACGAATAAGTAATCAATTTTTATGGAACAGCAGTTTTATGTAATTGTTGAATCATATTAGACCATTTATTATTATATCACCAAGAATTAATTAAATTAGCATAACATGAGCTTAGACCTTTTACATCCGATTTTTTGTTTAAAGCGCGATTTTTATATTTCTCTATAGTTATCATTACTTTTATATATTTCGTTTGAAGCTATTTTTCTCTTGGTGTATCACTTTAAAGCTTTAAGAAGTTAAAAGAAACTGACTGAAAGTCAAGAACCTAAACATCATATATATATATATAAATATATAAGCATGCATGAAAGGACAATCTAAACCAATTATTAAAAGTTTATAAAATGCATGATTGTTTATTTATGTAAAAATATATGTACATACTGAAAAATGAACAAAAAAAAATTCACTTTTCGCTTTTTTCAAAGTTTTACGACTAGAACTGCATGCCTCACTGTAAAGATTATTTGCATACCTGGTGATTGAATCAGAATTTTTTTTTTATTTCCGTTATGGTTGATTTACCAACACCGAACTCCGGAGCTAATGTCTGACCTGATTCACCATTTTTCAGCAGCTTGACTATTTCCAATTTGTCTTTTAATGAAAGAACCACTCGTTTTCTTGTTGTTGACATGCTGCAATTTTAAAACAAAAAGTGATCACAAATGCGATGTACACCTCACCAAGAATGATTTAAAACAAGATGAGCAAGCTATTACCAACCAAATGAATAGGAAGGGATTCAGAGAAACAAATAAAATTACCTTTCTTAGTAAACAAATATGTGATATATTACCATATGGTAAATAAATATGTTAAATTACCACAATCATCAGAGAAATGATTAGGGGCCCCCCTTATTGACATGTATGGAAAAATATTTTGATTTTTTGTCAAATTTTATTTAAAATGGCAATAATTTTAGCAATACAAATAAGTAACTGGATGATCTGATCAAATTAATTTTTTTTTTTTCTGTCTATATTTTTATCTACACCTGTCAAAACAGTGACAATCAGCAGATAGTCTGACAGTAAAAAAACAAAACAAGAAAAAAAAACCAACAACAAAACATGATACAATGACTTGAAAGGCATGAAGAAGAACAGTACCCAGTGGTACCTCTCCCTTGGCTTGATTCAATTTCCTATGATAGCAAATCCCTCATCCACATTCTTTTTAATCTCCTCCTAGTGTTCTCAGGCATGAGAGTAGAGGCCATTCGTTCTATTAACGGGTTTGGATGTCGGTGTAGTTTTTCTTGAAAGCGTTTGTAGTATGTTCGTCAACCGTTGGTATTTTTAAGTCAGTATGCAGAGTTTTGTTATTGACGTACCATGGTGCTTTGGTGATAAGTCTTAGTACTTTTGATTGAAAAGTCTGCAGTCGTTTTCTGTGAGTCTGTTTAGCGATCCCGTAAATTTGTAATGCATATGTCCAAACTGGTTCTAGTAGGTAAGTGTACGTGTTTAGTTTCTGTCTTATATCTAATTTGGAGGTTTTCCTGAATAGTAAGTACATTAAATTGAGCTTATGGTTCAGTGATTGGCGTTTCATCTTAACGTGAGGACCCCATGTCATTCTCCTATCAAACGTTAGTCCAAGGTACTTTATCTGTCTGCGGGATAGATGAGTTGTTAAGGTAAATGGGAGGGCATGTTTCACGTCTAAGAGTAAAAGTGATGTGTTGTAAGTTTAGTGAGGCTTGCGTCGCGTCTTGATGTTTGGTGATTATGGCAGTGTCGTCTGCGTAGGTTGCTGTCAGTACTTAGTGGAATGTCGTGTGTATACGTTATGTACAACAGCGGTGCCAGTATTGATCCCTGAGGCACGCCGGCTAAGATCGGTCTTATTGAAGATAGCTCTGAGCCCTGTCGGACTGAGAAAAATCTGTCAGCAAGGAATGAGTGAAGAATTAGATAATAAGTGTGTGGTAGTACAGTCTTGAGTTTAAAGAGAAGCCCTTGGTGCCAGACCTTGTCGAATACTTGGGCGACATCCAGAAACACTCCAGTTGCATATAACTTCTGCTCTAGTGCTGTCGATATGTAGTCAGTTACTCTGTGTAATTGTTGAGTTGTTGAGTGTGATTTCCGAAAACCGAATTGATGGTGAGGGATTATATTTTTGTCTGTCAGTAACTTTAATAATCGGGGATAAAGTAATTTTTCTAAAATTTTTGAACAAATGGAGAAATTAATTAAAAGTACATTTGGAAAAAAATATATAGAAGAAGCAGTTCCGTTAATCAAACGTCCGGATAATCAACGCTCCACTGTACTAGCTATCACGGTAATTGATTTGCCATTGCATGGTTTGGGAATCCAGATATTAAAAGAAATTCATGTTGCAGAGGAAAATAGTTGGCTGGAAGAGGATAATAGAGGATGGAAATTGTTGGGGGGTGCAGTCGAAATATATAATAATAATAATATATACATTAATATAAAAGTTTAACGAAATAGTGAAGGATATATTATTAAAAAAATTACAAAATAAATGAACAGAAAGGTGATAATGCAAACAAAATACAAAGAGAGAAAAAAAAGGTAAACAGGAAATTACAAAATTAAAAAGTATAAATATAAAAAAGTGAGATCTATAAGTATGGAAAACCTAGTTTAATAAAGATAAAATATAAAATGTATGATAATAGGCTCCTAGAGAGTTACATAAGTAAAATAAAAGAAAATTGATACAACATATGATGTCAAAGAATAATTACAGAAGAAATATGTAGAAAGTAATGAATAGGAATCTCGTGAATTAGGAATTCATTATTATTGAGCATCATAATTTTTTATAATCTAACTCCATTCTCAAACTGAAATTTGATATCTTTATTTCTATAGTTTCTTCTATACTTTCATCATATTTTATATTAATATAACTTCGTTCTAATTGTATACAATTATATAACATACCATACTTATATTTTCAATTTTATATTTTACTTATCTACCTGTCATTCACGAGATTCCTATTTATTTATTTCTAAATATTTTTACTTACTACTTTCTACATATGCAGTTTTATTTTGAATGTCTTGGAGTGGAGGTGCTGTCTCAGGTTATGAGCCTGATTGTTGGGATGTATTGCACTTTCTTCTTTGAGATGTGATTGATATAACTGTTTTTTGTGTCTTGATAATGCCTCAATAGGTGAAACGTCGACTGGTTAGTGTTTGTTTTACTCCAGGTTTTTGAAACATAAGGCTTTGCTTGTGGTTTTTTTCCATTTGCATTATAACAAATGTCAGTGTTTCTTTTTGAGTTTTGGCTCTATTTTATTGATTCTACATATATCTTCTGTAATTATTCTTTGGCATCATATGTTGTATCAATTTTCTTTTATTTTACTTATGTAACTCTCTAGGAAGCTATTATCATACATTTTATATTTTATCTTTATTAAACTAGGTTTTCCATACTTATATATCTCACTTTTTTATATTTATACTTTTTCATTTTTTAACTGTCTGTTTACCTTTGTTTTCTCTCTTTGTATTTTGTTTGCATTATCACCTTTCTGTACATTTATTCTTTAATTTTTTTTATAATATATCCTTCACTATTTCGATCAACTTGTTTATTACTCTATATTATTATTATATATTTATTTAGGTAACAAGATCGAGTATTCAGTACTGATTTATTCAAGCGGAAGATTGACCATCCTGGAGAGCGTCTTTTTGGGATGCCAAGAGATGAAGGAAAAGCAGTGATTTAAATGAAGCCAATGAAGAAGAATGACTGATGAAAGGAGGGATTGAGTTCCACACAGTGGTGGAGCGGGCGATGAAGGAACGCTCAAATGCCTTGGTTCTGTGGGATGGAATGTAGAGATCGGAAAGGCAGGATCTTGTTTTGTGGTGCTGGACAGAGGATTTGAATTGGAGAAGAATATAGATATATGAAGGGTGTTGCGAGTTAATGGATTGGTATAGAAAAACACTAAGGAAATATTGTCTACGAATGGGAGGGAAGAGCCACTTTAACTCATCATAGTGATTTGACACCCGGGATCACTTCGGAGTAGCAAGGACAAATCTTAAAGCGCAGTTCATTATTCTTTTTAAGCGGGCCTCCAGCATTTTCGAAAGGCCCCCGTATACCACACTCCAATAGTCAAAGTTGGGGAAGATGAGGGATGATACGAGAAGCTTACGGGTTGAATGTGTAAGGAGATGCCGAGATCAATGAAATAATTTCAGGGAACTAATTGATCGTCGGGATATTTGGGTGACATGGGGCTTCCAGGAAAGGTTTTGGTCAATGGTAAGCCCTAGGTTTTTAACGGAGGAGTTGAAACAGATAGGGTGGTCGTTTAGGATTAATGTTGGGAGGGTAGGGATAGTTGTAAGGAGGAAGTTGGAACCTAGAACAATGGCCTGGGTTTTCATTGCGTTCAATTCCAGTTTGTCAGATTTGCCCAGGCATTGATCCTATCTAGGCCGTCCTGAATATTGGCGAACGCAGATGAAATTTCAGAAGGAGGAAAGGATAAATAGATTTGGAAATCGTCGGCATATAGATGGTAGGAACAGTGGTGAACAGATTTAGGAAGATCGTTGATGTAACAGTTGAAAAGGAGAGGAGAGATGCTTGAGCCCTGTGCCACACCTGAGGACAGAGTGAGGAAAGAGGAAAGGGGTTGGTTGGGCATAAAAACCGCTTGGGACCTGTCAGAGAGGAAGGATTGGAACCATAGAATAGAGCTGTTGGAAAAGGACAATGACTTTAGTTTGGAAAAAAGGTAGAATGGTCCAAGGAATCTTTTGAAAAGTCCAGTAGGATTAGCACGGTTAGTTGTTTTTTGTCCATGGCTTTATGTATGTCAGTAGTGATTTTGGTAAGGGCAGATTGAGTGGAAAAACCTGGACGAAAGCCAGAGTTAAGCGGATCGAGGAGTTTGGACTGTTCGAGAAAATTTGAAATTTGAGACTGGACTATTCTTTCGAGAGGTTTGGAAAGGTTGGAAAGTATGGAGATTGGCCGGTAGTCTTTGGGAGAAAATGGGGTAGAGGTTTTATTTATAAGATGGACTAGGGTTTTTTTCCAAGAAGCCGGGAATACTGCGTTTTGTGGTGAAAAATTATATATGAAAAGTAGGACAGGTAGGATATCGATGAGGCATAGTTTGGGTAGTTTGACAGGTATCTAGTCAAAGCCAGTAGAACTGGAGCGGGATTTAAGAACGGAGGAAATAATGTGTGTAGGTGAAATGTCTAAGAAATAAAAATTGTCGGGGTTGAAGGATGGGGTAAGCGAAAAGACGGAGGAGGAAGATTTTGATGTGTTAATTGAGGCGGACAAAAAATACCAATTAATTTCATTGGGAGAAGCAGGAAAGGCTCTAGAGGATGTTGTATTGCAGAGGGAGAGCTTTCGGAGGAGTTGCCATTTAGATTTAGGATCGGGAGCAGTGGAAAGGGCTTCGTGGAAATATTTGGATTTTGCTTGTCTGATTGTAGACTGTGTCAAATTGCGAAGGACCCTGGACGCTTGGTAGTCATTTGTAAGCCTCGTGCGTCTAAAGCGTCTACGGGCAGCATCACGGTTCCTTTGCAGGTCTTTAATTTTTTGACACATCTAAGGTTAAAATTTAAAACCTTTGAATTTAAATTTAAATTAAAACTAGAAGGTTAAAATTTTGAGTGGGGCATGGGTATCCAGGATGCTTTTGAGATTGGCGGTGAGTATGTCGACCATTGAATCGATGGTGGTACAGGAATAAATTTGGTTCCAATTCAGGATTTCGAGGGAAGGAGATATAGATTCAGGGGTGAGTCCATCAAGGCTGCAAAAAGTTATGGTTTTCGGTAGGATTTTGGATATTGTATGAAATTTGGATTAAATCATGAGAGGACAAAAATGGGGCTGGTAATTGTGAGGAGGAAAGGAGTCTCTGAGATGAGTCAATGATGAACAAGTCTAACCAGGTATCAGATAGGAGAGTGTGATGGGTGGGAGAGAATGGAGAGGTGTAGAGAGTAAAAGAGATTTTCAAGGTACATTTTATCATTGGATTGGACTAGGAGATTGGTATTAAAGTCACCGGAGATTATGACGTGGTTGTAGAGGGGAACATGGTTGTAAAGGACCGACTCACTTTACTACAACGTATAGGCGAGGATTTTGGTTGCGTGAAATTTCGACGAGAAGGAATTTTATGCGAGGGAAATTGGATGCTGGGGAAGACTCCAGGATGAGTGATTTTAGGGAGTTGTGGACGTAAAGACCTACACCTCCACCAGTCTGGTCAACTCGGTCGTGGTGGAGGAAGGAATAGTCAGGTAAGGAAACAGTGGAGGTCGGGATATGGGGTTTTGCCATGTTTCTGAGATTCCAATGGTGTGGAAAAAGTTATGGGTAAAATATTGATGAAATTCATCAGAGTGAGCGGGCAAGGATTGGGAGTTGATGTGACAGGAGGTTAGGACTCTAGACATGATGGGAAGTAGAAGAGAAGCTCTCAGTATTTGGGGAGAGGAAACTATAAGGAAAAATTTTATTGGCAAAGCTAATTGAAAAGTTTGAGAGTGCAGATGAAAGATTATAAGGGGCGAGTTATTACTAAAACCGCTATAAATCTAGATACCATAAAATAGATAATAAAATTAGAGAATAAGGAAAGAAAATATGATACGTAAATAATGACATAAATTAAGCAGTAGACAAAAAAAAATAAGAGAAAAGAGAAGATAAAAAATGAAAATTGATTTTATATGAAAAAGGAAAATCAATTTCGCGACGTATTTCTTGAGAAAAAATATTTTTTTTTCAAAACCCTGGAGTTTGTCGGAGTGATTCAAAATGAACCCGTGAGCACCGTTGTGAGAGCCATGGTTATTCGTGCAGCTTGAGGGCATACCGGTCTTCAGTAGTCAGTCGAATACATCCAGGTCCTGAGCTTGATAGGTGAAGACCACTTGGTGCCCATCTTCTTTTCTGCAACGAACTCTACCACCAGAGAACCAGAAGTATTTTATTTTCCCCGTTGCCATTGGAGCAGGAACCTGAGATATGAAGACGGAAGGTTGTCTGCTGGTCGTCGCCAGTGAGTCCATTGAAAGTGTCTGTTAGGACAAGATGTCCATTTTGCGGAGTGATCTTGCATCAATGGAAGGAATGAGGACCCTTTTGCTGATCACCTATGAAAAAGGCCGATCAAGATCTCAATACGTGATTTGTGAACTTACAACAAGAGGATGCACCAGGGTGAAGCGGATAGAACAGGTAACGCAATGGTTTGAAATGTTTAATCAGGAGACCCTCCCGCCATCTCCTGCTTCTGCATGTTTCAACAAGAACGAGACGGCCAAGCTTTGCGCAAATATAGAAAAAATCAACGATTCACTGGCATTGATAACAAAGATGGTTGAACTATATAAGAAGAATGAAGCAAGTATAGTCACTGAACCAATTGAGTTTAGTATAAATACAAATACATTGTTTTACAACTTAAATGAATTAAATTGTGATGATAATCAATAAAATACGTTTCCCTTAATATGTTGTATTTTTTTCCTTGAAAAAATAAATAGGAAGAAGAAATAACAAACACAAATAATTCCATGATTAAAATATAAAGAATGATTTTATGTGAGATAGTAATATATATATGAAAGACAGATTATGAAACAATAAGTTTTAAAGAAAAATAATTAAAAGTTAGTCTAAATGATAAAAATGTAAAATAAGCTAAACTATCCTGATATTTTTAATAAGTTTTATGGCAGGTATTCCTCCTTTTTTTGTTCGCTATCACCCGAGACTCTTGTAACACTAGGGGCTACAACACAAACCAGTCTAATAAGCAGAGAGAAAACATAGAGATTCATGATAATCTTTCTCAATTACCTTTTTTACCCGAAAAAATAATCCACCTAATACTAAAACTGTTAAACTATGTACGACTTTGATACCCAAAACAAGTTACATAGTACATTATGTGAAATTAAAACAAGCTGTACAACTTGGAGTAAAGATTTCAAAAATTCATAGAGTGTTGAAGTTTAAACCAAAAAATTGGTCGGCTCCATACATAGAAATTAATTCAATGAAGAGAGCATCAGCCAAAAATACATTCGACTCAGATTTTTACAAATTGATGAATAACAGCTGCTTCGGCATATTTATGGAAAACTTGCGTAACAGAATCGATTTAAAAATAGTAACAAATGAAAAATCATTATTTCGTCAAGTAAATAAACCAAATTTTAAAGGCAGGATCATATTTGCTGGTAATGTTACAGCGGTTCAGCTGAAAAAATAAAGCATTATTTTTGATAAACCTTTGTACGTGGGATTTGCAGTGTTAGACTTGAGCAAAGTTCTGATATATCAGTACCACTACAATGTGTCCTTGAAAAAATAGGGTATAGAATATGTAACTTTAAGTTATACCGACACCGATTCATTTTTATACAATATTAGGACTGAAGACATTTATTCCGATATTTTTGGAGAGTTACATAAATATTTTGATACAAGCAATTTTTCCACTTCTCATTTCTGTTATTCTGAAAAAAATAAAAAAGTCGTAGGTTTATTGAAATATGAAACCTTTAGAGATCCTATAGTGGAATTTGTCGGCTTGAGGCCCAAAATGTATTCGTACATAACAAAGAACAAAATAACGGTCAAAAAGTCAAAGCGAATAAAAAAATCGGCTGTTAACGACTTTACTTTTAACGATTACCTAAACACATTTAAAGACAGCAAAAGTGTATATTCTTCATTTTATACAATTCAATCTAAAAAACATCACGTTCAAACCACACTGATAAATAAAAAGTCATTATTCTCATTTGATAATAAAAGGTATACATTACACGATGGAATAACTACACTTCCTTATCGTCACTATAGCCTCAATGAACTGCGGTATTGCCACATCTCCTCTGCGACGTTGCCACATTCTACTTTGCACAGTTGAAAAACACTCAAGGTCAACCCCCCCTCACCCTAAGCTACACGCCTCAAGGTCACACCCCTCCCTCTGCAAGGGAGGAAAAATGACCTCAAGGTCACGGCTCCGGCTCACGCCGCTAATTTGTACTACTACCGTCCTAGATACAAGATAAAAAAATACTAGACAAAGTTAGACAGAATCAGAGGTAAATTCTGACCAAGACAGACGAGTATTACCCTTGTACTTAAGACGGCGGAATCAGACTATGGAGTGGAGTAACTCCTAATAGAAAAAAGAGTGACCAGGACTGACTATATTCTAAAAATTGGGAGGTGGTATGCAAATGAAGATTAAGGACCTATTCAACTTGACCGAGCAGATGCTGCTAAATTTAGAGTGGATTTAAAAACATCGCTTCGATAGCGCGATTCAAGTTCCCAAACAGGACGAACCGCGGAATACCTCGATCTTCCCTTCTTTCGAATCTTCCATTATAATGAAACATCTCAACGATTAGAAGCAGCCTCGACAGATTGGGTAAGCTAGAAGTCAGGAAAATCTCGAAAAAAGACAAAAGAGTCCGCTGGAAGTTGAGGACTTGGAGGGGCCCGATGGCTATGGATCTGTTCCGAGATGAGTCGAACAGAGAAGTTCTGGGCTCGCATCCTTTCGACTACACTGCAAGTCCAAGAACGCTTCACTAACTCGCGAGGGAGAGAGCTGAGCTACAGAATGTGGCCTGCCGGATCCTCCAGAGAGCGGCTTTGGAGTCTTAAAGGTCTACGAGGTGTAGGCTGCTGGCTCCGAAGGCTGCTGGCTAGGAAGGCTACTGGGTGGAAAGACTGCTTCATATCTTTGGAGTCTTGAAGATCTACGAGGTGTAGGCTGCTGGCTCCGAAGTCTGCTGGCTAGGAAGGCTACTGGGTGAAAAGACTGCTTCATATCTTCTTCGTCCTGAAAAAATAAAATAAACCTTTATGAAATACAATGACAAGAAATTAAAGATACACATGAAAAATTATATACAATCTTTATAAGTTTATTTGTTATAAGTAAATGTTTTATTACTATTCAACAATTAAACAATCCTTAAAATTATAAAATCTAGGTTATTGGTTATTTCTCCCCTATAAATCATTGCCTTAAATCTGGATATTTTTAGTCCCCTATTTGAAATGATAAAGACAAACGTCGACGCCTTGTGCACTTTTCATTATCATTAAACTCCATAGTTAATTAAAAACAATTCTTACCTTGCTGTTGACCGCCTAGTCCTTATAGGAAGATCTCCGTGGAATCGGATGACCTACGTGGAACCAGATGGCCTGCGTCGAACCTGATGACCAAGCCCCACTTGATAAGACATTACTAACGTCTGGAAGATCTTCAGACAAGGAAGACAACCGAAGCTTCAAGAAGATCATTGTACTTTAGTACACTATAGCGTTTCAGGTCCCTGTAAATATAAAATTTTAAATATAACGAACACGGCGACCTGCGGAAATGATACCAATATCTTTATATATATAATTCTACTGTACGCGTGTATGTTACTGAACTCCTCCTAAACGGCTGGACCGATTTGAATGAATTTTTTTTTATGCGTTTGGGTGACGCCCTGGATGGTTTAGATTCACAAATCAGCCCGGCAGATGACGCTGCAGTAGGTTATTTATCTATACTGCAACTAAACGGCTGGATCGACTTGAATGAATTTTTGTGTATGCATTCATTCATTCATTCATTTTGTGTATGTATTCATTCAATGCATTTAATTTTTTTGTACACTGTCTTAGGATATTTTATGTATCGCATTTACGTAAATATTGAGCGTATTATATTCAGTTATAAGTTACGTGCATAGGATTTCGTTTATTTTTTGACATTTTAATTTGAGTGTATTATATTGAGTGTGTTTCCTTATTTTGACATTTTAATTTTTTTGTACGGAGTCTTTCGATATTTCAGGTGTCGCATTTCAGTGAATATTAAGTGTATTATTAAGTTACGTACATAAAACAATGCCACGTCTTCGTGGACGAGGAGGAAATATGGGTCGACGGACTCGGAATTCACAATTAGCCCAGAACCGTCGGCTAAATAGATCGGCAGAAGATCAATTGACGAACAATAACAATTTAAGAAACCAGGCTGCAATCACACGTGCTAATGAAAGTCAAGAGCACCCCGTCGAGCTAATGCATTGTGACAAAGACTGGCCCGTTAACGAGTCACTGACACATTCAGAACATGTGAACAACATCGTTTGGAAGTGTATCGCACGTGCATCACTTCTTCGCCATGCGTTTGAATATGAGTCGGACATCGACGATTCGTCACAGTTACAAATTGTAATCGGTGCTATGAACAAAAAATGCCAACACTGGCATGCACTCAAATACAAAGGTAAATCGGCCGGTTTCTGCTGCGCGTCTGGAAAAGTTTATTACCTCCATTGAATTTGCCACCAGAACCATTGAAAGCACTGTTGGCTGGAGCTACATCTCAAGCTAAATTGTTCTTGCGTGAAATTCGCAAATTCAATTCGTGCTTTCAAATGACATCATTTGGAGCTACAAAAATCGTTCAGAATGAGGATGGGCGGATTTTCAATCAACGTTTAAGATTCAGGGCCAATTGTATCATCAAATCGGTTCTCTAATGCCGATGGCTGATACCGATTCAAGATTTCTGCAAATCTACTTCATTGGTGATGAGGAGCAGCTAATAAACGCACGCTGCCAGTACAACCATATCGAGCAGATGGAGGAGCGAGAAATTGTGGGTATTTTACAACCGTTTTTGCAGAATCACAACCAGTCGGTCCAGTTGTTCAATACCGTTTCAAACTGGCTGCAAAACGACAACTATACGATCGTCATCAAAGCAGGCAAAATACCATCTGGGCAGCAAGCGGGCCGATATAATCCACCGACTATTAATGAAGTTGCAGTTGTTATGGTTGGCGACGCATTCGAACGTCGAGATATACGAATCAAAAGCAGAGATAACGCAGTGCATACGATTGAAGACAGTCTCTTACGACCCTTTGCAATATCCATTGATATTTTGGGAGGTAGAAGATGGATATCATTTGAATATCAAACAAAGAAATCCAGCAACAGGTACAATCTACACATATCATTACCTAATATTTTATTTTTTTGCACGATTTATTTTTGTCTTAATTATATTTTTACTTTGCAGGTGTAGAAACCAGCAAGAAAGTTAGTGCGATGAACTACTACGCATATCGTTTGATGATTCGTGCCAATGAAGACAATAATATTCTCCGATGCCGCCAGTTGTTTCATCAATATATCGTTGATATATATGCGAAAATTGAAAGCGAGCGATTACGATACATCAGGTATAATCAAGCGAAAATTCCGAGCTGAGGAATACAATCATTGGCGTGATGCTATTGTTGGTAACGTAGATGGAATAACTAATATCAACGACATCGGTACTTCATATATTCTTCCATCATCATATATTGGTAGCCCATGTCATATGGAAGACGCCATGACTTTTGTGAGCGCGTAGATCACAAAATCATATTGAGTTACCAATTGCTTCATCCGGTATTGCGGACGGACTGCACATTCATCACTCATGTTGCCGTTGAACATTCACACAAATCCAGATGCAGTGTGCAACATAAAAAAGCATTCCAGTATGGTTAAAGTTTTGCAAAAATGCAAAATTATTATCTGGAATGAATGCACTATGGCCCACAAGCATTCACTTGAAGCTCTCGATAGAATGATGAAAGATCTAAATAACAACACCAGGCTTTTCGGTGGTGCTTTACTGCTCCTGTCCGGTGATTTTAGACAGACATTGCCAGTCATTCCACGTGCGACATATGGGGATGAAATAAACGCATGTATAAAACAATCATATCTATAGCGAAATGTCAGTACATTACGTCTTAACACAAATATACGTGTTCAACTGCAAAACGATCCATTGGCACTATCATTCTCTGAGCAATTGCTCAACAGTGGAAACGGAACAATACCATTGCATGAAGACACACAATGCATCAAATTGCCAGACAATTTCTGCAACATGGTAAATACGAAAGATGCTTTGATTGAAAGCATATTTCGAGATTTACAAGCTAATTATATTAATCATGCGTGGATTCGTGAACGAGCTATTTCAGACACAACAAATATCGATGTTGACGCTATTAACTTCAAAATACAACAGTCATTGCCGGGCATATATTGTTCAAATCGATCGACACTGTTACCGATCCTGACGAAGCAGTCAACTATCCTGTTGAATTTTTTAATTCGCCGGATTTACCAGGAATACCACCACATAACTTACGATTAAAATTTGGCTCACCTATCATTTTTTTTCGGAATTTAAATGCACCTAAGCTATGCAACGGCACAAGATTAGTCACAAAAAAATTATGGGCAAGGTTCTTAAAACTACAATTTTGAAGGGCAAATTTGATGGTGAGGTCGTTCTCCTGCCACGAATCCCAATGATCCCTTCAGACTCACCCATTCCAGTCTGCAATTTCCAATTCGCTTGGCATTTGCCATGACTATTAATAAGTCACAAGGTCAAATAATGTCGATTTGTGGGTTGGATCTACAAAATCCGGACATTTCACATGGCCAATTATATGTAGCGTGTTCTCGCGTTGGAAAACCGTCAAGTTTATTTATTTATACTCCTCAGGAGTTGACTAAAAATATTGTTCATCAACTCGCATTAAGATAAAATTTAACAAACATTATTGATTATACCGAATTGTTTTTATAAAAATTGATGTTATTTCAAGATTAAGAATAATGAAATTATTATATTACTTGTCTTTCATTTCATACTTTGTTTAATATCCTAATCGCTTGAAATACATGCAGGACAACGTCTGTCGGGTCCGCTGGTAAATATTTAAAAATTATACAATGCCTTATAATTGTACAGTTAATATTTTACCTTATTCGTGCAGCATACGTCACTCTTGGCCACTCGGATATCTACTTGGAAAGGACTGACAGACCAAAATCAGAGTGTCATATTCCTAATACTTCAATGCCACCATGTCAAATCTGATTTCATCTATCCAGCAATCTACACAGGAAAGTAACCCTAGTTCTAGTCTTAATCCTTTTGAATATTTTAATGTAGAGAGAGAAAAAATTAGAAATTATTTGGAGAGATTTCAAAACTATTGCTCTCTGAAAAATGTTGGAAAATGTATGACTGAGAAAAAAGCACAACTCCTGTGCGCATATATTGGTTCAGAACATTATAATATTCGATTTGACAGCCCTATTGGGTCCACATAAACCGGTAAACAAACTCTCATACACTGATTTGGTCTCTGCTCTCAAACAAATGTTGTTACCAAAAAAGAGCACGGTAGTATGACAACATTTATCAAAAAGATAATGAAAATATTCCACAGTATGTTGTATCTCTGCAACGTGACATTATCGATTGTGAGCTCAATATTACCTGTACTTGTGAGAAATCTCTCTCCATTGCAGATATTTTCCTTCGTGCACAATTTATAAGAGGGCTTAAAGGTAATTGGATCCAAGAATAACTATTAAAATCAAATGAAACATCATTCAACAAAATTGTAGAAAAAGCAACATCTCTTGAAGCTTCCCGGATTGAATGTATGGAATTAACAGAGGAGCGTCAACCAGCAGCACAACTTCTAGTCCTCAGTTTGGGACGCTGGCTGAATATTCACAAAACGTCCAGCCGCCCTACCTACCGCAACAGCCCAAGGTCACGTGAGTCTTATTAATTATACAATAAATCAAACTCAGGAGTTAGAAACTCACATTATGTCAAATTAAAATCTTTAGGTTTAGATAATTGTTGCTTACATTGTGGAAGAAATGACCACATATCACCTGATTGTCGTCTTGCTAGACTTAAATTAAAATGTAATTTTTGCAACAAAACTGGTCATATCTCTAAAGTTTGTATTCAAACTAAGATAAATAAAAATACAAATTCAATACAAAATTTAAATCAAAATTCAAATGTTCAACACGAACCTTCTACTTCTTCATTTACTTATGGTATTGACAAAATTGATTTGGTACATATTCAAAATTGTGAAATTATTGACCTGTATGAAATTAATACCGACAGTGATAAATACATGATTACTGTTCTCTTGAATGGGTCACAAAAAACATTTGAGGTGGATTCAGGTGCTAAGTATTCACTTCTTTCTGAGAATGAATTTAATATGCTCAACCTAAACATTCCTATTCAAGCATCATCCTTAGTTTTCAGATCATACACTGGGAACATTTTCAAACCACTTGGAAAAGTTACTCTGAATATTCAATATGAAGGTAAACAAATAACAGGTGACTTACATATCGTAATTAATGTACCTGACGGTCATGATGCACTACTTGGTAGACAATGGATACGTGGACTTGGAAATGAACTTCAACGCATCGATAAGAAAACTACGAGTAACCCTACTCGTTCTACATATAATATTCATTCTATTCAAGATATTTTTTAAAATTTTCCAAAATGTCTCTTATTTATTTGTGATATAGAATTACTATATATTAAATATAACGTATAGCAATTTAAGGGACATCTCATTTTATTATTTAAATATAATTCAAATCGAAGGATCTGACTTTTCTTTAGATCGTTGCTTGGGCAATGAAGCCAATATTGCACGACAATTAGACGATACCTTTTCCTCGAGGTTTTAGGGGGGACTACCCTTGAAATAAAAATCCAGGCGTTGTAAGGGCTAACTGGCCTTGATTAGCTGGCCTTCGTGTCTGAAGAAGTGCGGCTTCACTTCTAAGCAAATCATGATGAAATAACCTTCCTAATATCTTTTAAGGAGTGAGCTAAGTTTTATTTCTCACCCTGTGGTAAAAGTGAGATTCTCCGGGGTGACACAGCTTTTTCTGTAGTTCTGTGAGTTTCCTTAATGATGCATTCAATACGTTCACTATCGCATTGCATGATAGTACGAGAAAAAACAACGACGGCTTCGTTCAGTTTTCCAGGCCTTTAGACAATTTCATAGGTGAAGCTGGGCATTTCCTCAACATTTGGAACCTTTCAGTCTTCACCTTGCTTGATAAAAGGTGGCAGGGCAGCCATTCTGAGATATCGGTTATCCGATCTGTCGGTTTCTATTATGAACTTAGCTGAGGGATCGATTGTGGATACAGTAGCGTTTTCTATATCCATTTTTAGTGATTCGAAGTCTTTGACAACAGGTCTGAGAGGAAATTTTGGATCCTTAAAAACTTGTCTTTTATCTGAGAACTCGGGGATAAAATGTGAGAACATCCCTAAGGCCCGACAAAGGAGCGGTATGTCGTTGGAGATAGCTAGTCCTCGCAGAGGTCTAAGAGATTCAAGACTCGGGCACAAATTCCATTCCTATAACATATCCAAGGTAATGGACTTCACAAATGGAAAAAAAATGACGGGTTTTCCTCATTAATAGTTAAATTGTATTTCTTCGTCGTATCCATGAAATTCTTTAAATTGATGTGGTGTTCTTCCCGAGTCTTACCACAGACTGTTACTTCATCAATGTAAGCAAAAGTTCCCTGCAACTGCTCAGTTTCGACAATCTTTTTTATTTGGCGTTGGATAGCATACACGATATTAGTGACGCCAAACGGGATGCGTGTTAAATGATTGTTTGCTTGTTTATTTAAGGTCACCTTTATGCTGCTATGACTAATCAGATGATGCTGCAGGGGGAGCACTGAATTTAGCCAGACATCGTACACGCTCGGGTCCCCTGTTTAACATGCCTTCCGAAGGACGGCATAAACAAGGATTTTCTGATTCATCAGAAAATCAGCTAGATCAATGGTGCTGAATACTTCATATTTGGAGACTTTGTTCGCCTTTGTGGAGGAGAGGAAAGGCATCGAGTTCTGTGAAAATATGTTTGTGAGTAATCGATACACAACAAAACGCCTACAACCTGGGTTGGCCATTGCAAATATCTTTCCTCAATGATGCCCTCACCGAGTAGCTTCTGAACCTCGTAATCTATGAACTTAGCATCTGATTCTGTATGACGTCGGGAACTGGCACAGATTGGGCAAATGTTAGGATTAAGATTAAGATTAGAAACAAGCAAGCAGGTTCTACAGAAGTTGCTGCAATAGCACAGGTATCAAGGGCCTCCTGCGGGCCACCAAACTTGATATTAACATTGGAATGGCGCCTGAGTATATCATGATCGATAATTATATCGGCACAATTATCTGAAAGATCATCTAGCGTTATAGATTTTTAATTATGAGCACTGAACTCTAAGCCAAGAATACATTCCCACTCGTGTATGTTCGTAACTGCGTGTTAGCCATTATAATCTCCATGCCCTTTATACTAGTATTCGAAGCTGATTAATCAGCATTTGGCCTATAAACTGGAAGAACTCTCCTTGTCAACACTCAGCCCCGATTTTGAGAAAGAAGTTCTCGGAAGGTGCGATACCTGACCATCCAGCTGGCTGATGATGGTTCGGGTTCGATGTCCAATCTTACAGGACGGAGTAGATGATCCACCAGAATGATTTATAATTGTAATTTATTATTTACAATTATTTATAAATTGATATATTATAATCTATCACAAGATATTAACTCAATATTAAACTCACTTGCATAAATCACACTTAAAAACCAAGTAAACATTTTTTTCAATTAGTTCATTCACTAAATGTAAAAGTTAACTCAATCGTATTCAATGAATTGAAAAAGATATTAATATCTCTTAAAAAGTTTTATTGAATACAATTGCCCAGTTAGACAAACTACATTGCATGGCATGTAAACAACTAATAAAAGGTAATTATAAACTGAGAAGGTTATATAAAGATCATATAAGAGAATTAGATACAAATGTAATAACAAGATTTACTACATGAATATTCTTTTGATACATTGATAATTATAATAAAACTTCTTTCATTGATAATTTTATAATTTATTGTCTTGTGCCCGATTGATTTTTTAATCGTAAATCTCACATTTGAATGAAATCCACTGTTGATAAGAAGATAGTTCTCAAGGTCCATAGTTTCCATGTTTCTCCAACGAATCTCCAGTAGAGCTGCAAATATCAATCTGATATTCATCAAGTTCCTTCACCAATTTTTTGCTCGATCTAGGTCGGTTTAATCCTCTTGCATTCCAAGAAGCTATATCAAGCCCATGTCTCTTTTCGGGGTTAAAATAACCGTTTGCTATCCATAAACCCGAAGCTGTGTGTTGTTTTCTGAATTGAACGATTTTTGCCAGTTCCTGGGTAGCTAGACCGTTTGGAGTACATAAAAACGATTAGTCAAAGTAATTTAAATAAAATGATGAAGTAACACTGCATTCCTAAAAATTCTACAAAAAACAAATCAATATCCTAATGTTGCGACGTTCTAAAAAACATACTTCTTTCATTAAATTGGCCCGATCCCGGTATCTATCCTTTCATAACAAACTTCATTTCCACTCAAACCCTGTAGTTTCAAACCTAGCTTCCTCTTCAATAACCGATTATCGTCCGAGACGTCTGAAAAGAAGATGACCACGTGACCTTCTTAGTTGAACATGCGATTTTCATTAATATTTTTGTCTCTAAAATTCAATTAGGTAATTATTAAATTGGAATAATTACCTTACTTAGTAAAATAATTACCTTAAAAATAAAAAACAATACAAATCACCGACATTTTATTTACAAACTTTGTTTCTTATACTTTATATTTCTGTGCTCAGTCTGTACTAACCTACCTCTTTAGAATGAAAATTCCCGCGCTGTTAGTTTACTTTTTTGGCTCAGTGAACTAATTGTACTGTGGTATTTTGTGTGTAAAGTTGTTTTATGTACATTTATCACAAATCATAACTTTAGTGAAAGGGAACTCTTATTTTTATATTTACAGTAACTGTTATTAAATTGAATCCTGTTCTTTTTTGGGGGGGGGATTAATTTCCTATTTGCACTTCAATTCTTTATTTGGATTTAGTTTGTTTTTAGGTAATATATTGGCTATTCAGTCATCAGTTAAAGTTAAAACTGAATTGTTATTCTGTGTTAAATAAATTAACTATTTAATGATATTTATTCATCAACCATTCTACAACTTTTCTCTGTATTTTGCTCTTAAGTTGGAATCTAAGGCAAGAAAGATGTCTTCAAGTAGGCCTGGAACACCTCATAGACCAGGTACACCCCACAATCGACCAAGAACCCCAAGAAGGGCGAGAACACCCAGGAGTAGGCCAGATGATTTCATTATTGAAGCATCGGATCCATTCTCATTACCATTGTCTGCTTCTGATGATCGAATGAGACCTACTAGCCCATTTGGTATTTGATCTGTTATTTTATTATATGTCTAATTATACATTGAAAGTGGTGATCAAGAGTACCTAGTAAAATGTGTATAACGGAAAAATTACTAGTTTTTGTGAACATTTTTGAGTTAATCATGACTGTCATACAGACCACCTTCCCATAATGTCTATTTCAATTTCAGATGGTATTATTATTGTGTCTGTGAATGAGCTGTTATGTAATTTACCACTTGTATTCTGAATTTGTTTTTTAATGCTTTTATAGTACTAATTTCTTTTTTGATTAAAACTTAATTTTTATATTGTCTGCTTTATGAACTGAAGTATTACAGTTTCCATTCATGTACATAGGTAATAAAGTCTACATAATAAAGTGACATTAGAAATACTGAGGACATTATATCAGTAGTGTTTTCTTTTTCCGAAATTCGCTCTGAATCCATATCAGGGTAATAATTCCACAGTTGTGTCACAAGTTTTAACTTTTGATTCATTTCCCTATTAATATTTTTCTAAAATACATTTTATCCATAATAGCTGTAATATGAAAATAGAATGTATTTATGGGAAATGTGTATAATTTGGTAATCATTTCATCTAGAAATGAATGTTTCAAAAAATATATATCCTGTATACTTTGAAATGTAAATTGAAACTTTTATTTCTTAATGAGATGATTACTAAAATCTACTCATTACCCATAATTATGTTCTCTTTTCTGTATTAAAAGAGCTTACAATAACTTTTATTTTTGCAAAATATTAAAAATAAACAGTTTAAACAGTTTTTACTTACCTGAAACAGATCTGCTGAACTCGAAATATTTCTAAAAATGATTTTCTTACATTAAACATGCATTATTTTCTTTAAAGTCGTTATATTCCCTCTTAAACCATTTGTAATAACTACAAAAAATTGTATTTTAATTTGATAAGTATAACATAATATACATTTACATTTTCTTGCTCGTTTGTTGTTTGTTTAGTGATTTATAATTATACGACAATGCTTATCGTATAAATCGTATGTTTCTAAATAATTATTTTAATTTTAAATTGTTTATATATTGCATTATTTATTTATGTTATTATTTTCCACCCAAATGCGATTGAATAGTATGTTTTTAAATATTTATTTTAATTTTAAATTGTTTATATATTGCATTATTTATTTATGTCATTATTATATTTATTTACATTATATAATTCATTATTTTTGGATGTTATATATCCAATTAAATTATTATTTTACTTGGATTTATTTATTTCCATTATTATTACATTCCATGTTATGTTTTGGGCAAGAAGAATCTAAGTTTGGCCGAGATCAGGTCTCTTTAAAATATCTGAAGGGACCTGTTCTCGGCCAAACTTAGATCCCAATAATAATATTTGAAAAGGTTATCCAAGGTAACTGTTAGAAATGTAACTGTTATAAAATGTAACTGCTTGGGCATGCGTAGAACATTGGCCTATTTCGGGCGTGCATTATATACACAAGTACCGATAATTTTTGTATCTTCTTATTGCTCGTATTTGTTTATAATTGGAGGGTCAAACGATAAAGATGATAATATTTCTCAAGTCCTGACAAAACTGAATTCATACAACCTTGAACCACCATAAGACAGGTGTGCATCATCACTTGACATGTTCATCAAATTTATTATTGAGTTTTTGTGAATGTAAGGAGAATATATAACTCAACACCCTTATCCTTGCCAATAATTCTTTTTTTTTAAATATCACTCTTAAACTTTTTCACTTGGTCCTTCAAGTATTGAATTATTTCTAAACACTTATTCATTAATATAGAAATAATAAATATTTGATCATAAGAATATTTGATGAATCTATTCGATAAAATTATTCAATATTTTCCTTTTAATATTTTTTATATTACATTTATTTTAATTTTTTTTCATCTTGAAATGAAAAATCCACAATTTAATTCTAGTTGGAGGAAATGGAAATGTGAGCTCACCTCTCAATTATGGAACACCTAGTTCAATATATGGTTCAATGAGAACACCAAGATCTGTCGTCCGTAACACTCCTTTAAAGGCTAGACCAGACATTCCAATGGATAAGCGTGTTCGACAGCTTAATGTACAGTCTGAGGTATGTAATTAATCTTTTTAGGCCGACTTTTAATGTATAATGTTAGGTAGGAATGAAATTATTATTTCAGATTTATGTATTGAAACATTAGTTATTATTTAAAGTAGAATATACTCATATTGAATAATAATAGTTGATCTTGTATTTATACGTGGAAGAAAATGGTGAGTAGAGTTAGTGAGTGAAGTAGAGTTATGCCTCCCCTCCCTCGACAGCCCTCAAGAAGACCTGCAATATGGGTTGAAATGTTGGGTTGTTAATAAACATTTCTCCCTACCTAAGAGAAATTTTTTGACCTCCACTCGGACCATTTTCTTACACAAGAATATATTGATATTTGATAAAACCAAAGGGACTGAAAGATATTGAAGGAAGAGCAGATGCATAGATAACAAAGTTTTACAACAGATTATATGCAGGAAAATATCTTCATTGATAAAAAAAAATTTCTAAATCTTTATTAGACTATAGATGTAGGTATTTTGTATCAAATTTGTTTATATTATATCTTAATACCTGTATGTGTATAAACCTGTGTTTTAATATATTTAGTTAAGATTTATTTTTATAAATTTTAGGGAGATGAGCTCAGTTCTGAAGCTGATAAAAATGAGCCAACTCTTGTTATTTGGGGAACAGATGTAGTTGTTGCAAGATGCAAGTCAAAATTTAAAGATTTTATTTGCAATTTTATTGGTAAATATTCTGAGGATTCTGAACCTGAACTGTTGTATCTTAATGACTTAGAAAAGGTAAAAATATTCATATTTCAAATTTATTCTTTAGATTAAATTTTATTGTTGAGAAAGAATGATTTTTGTATCATACAAATATCTTAAATTTTACACACATGAATTTCAGTTGACCTAGAGGTTGTAATATTTCATGTTTCAAATAGTTGCAAATAACTTTAAAATTTAATTATAAATGTTTTCTAATTGTTTTTACTCTGTGCTGTACCCTCAATGAAATGAAAATTTGTTTCTTCAAAACAAAACACATTCCAATAACAATTAAAAAATGTATTTTCACGACATAATAAATAATGTGTGACTATTGAAACAAAAGGTTTTCATTGTATCTTATGAAAAACAAACATAAAACCACCTATTAGTATGCATTATTGTGTATGCACCAAAAAAAAAAAATTTTTACAAAGATTTTACAATCTAGGTAATCCTAAGTAAAAAATTTCAATTAACTGCAGATAATTGTTTTTGATTTATGTGAGATACAAATAAATATTCATATAAAGGTCAGGAAGAAAGTAATCAAAGTCTTCAGTGATGGTCATTGAAATTTAAAAACCGAAAATGTTGTGTACAAGCAATGAAACTTTTATATATATATATATATATATTTTTATTTTTTTCTGGGTAGGGGAAAAATCATAAGAGGAAGTGTAATTACTTTTCATAAGAGGAACTGTAATCAATTAAGAAAAAAAGTCACACAACAGTGTGAGATTCCTACTCACTAAAAAGTATTGCTTCGTGGGGGAGGGGGGGGGGCAGAAGGGATATGTGCCTATTTCTTCCTTGGACAACTTATGTGGGATTAGCCAGAATTTGGCCTCTCTTTTCTCGCTCCTGTGTTCTGAGCCTCCTTCCGATTTGAGCTGCATAGTCTGCTGCAGCACTCCAATGGTCCTGCCTAGTCATCATCCAAGTGACAATATTTTCTGGCGATGATTTCTTTCCGAATTTTATATCTAGCTCTTCCTTTTCTTGAGAAAAACGTGGACAACAGAAGTACGAGTGTTCCATTCCAGCGTCTCTACCATCTTTCAAGGGTATGACTTCTTTCTTCTTTAGTCAATGTTACCCAGTGCGCATTCGGCTCTTCTCGTTTTCTTCGAAAAATCCGACTGCGTTCATCTGCCAAAAGATCTATCGGAGGCATATCTGTCATTATGCACACAGCATCATAGGACAGTGCGAAAAGATCGAGCTACATGCAGAGCACTTCTTCGATGCACACTGACAACCTTACGAACATCAGACTGCACTTGGCAGGCTTCCGTCCAGATCGGTGCTGCCTACAAAAGTATTGAATTGCCTACATTAGCTAGAAGCTTCCTTCTATTTTCCCTTGGTCCACCATGGCACAATTCTGGCCAATTTGTTAATCACTTGCGCTGCTCTGGTGCTAACTTGGTGCAAGTGTTCACCATTAAAAATTAAGTCTGGTGTCAATCTGAACTCCGAGATATCTAACAGACGGCTTTGATAAAATTTCAAACTCCCCGACGGTCAGACTGATTATCTCCCTCACTTTCCTACTGGTTACTATAACTGCCTCAGTTTTATGATCAGCAAGCTGGAGGCCTACCGCTGAGAGCCATTCACGAATGGTGAGGACTGCCTTATTCCCATTGTAAATAATCTCTTCTAATAGTTTCCTTGAACAATTATTGCCAGATCATCTGCAAACCCGAGGGTAGCAGTTTCCTCTGGCATGGGCAGCCTGAGCACAGTGTCATACATAATATTCCATAATTTATTTTATTTGACTTGTTTCTAATTTTTAAATATTTTTATTTGAAAAGAAAAGATATGTCCCGGTCCTGGACGAATCTTTTCCTCTTAGCCTGTTTATGCTCTTGTTTCAATGTGTGTAAGGCAGCAGCCTATCAGAGATTAGTTCTATAGGGAAAGCTGTCCAAGGGTGCAGTTCCTATTACCCTTACAGCGCCCTAACATTTTGGTCCTCCGGGCACTGAGTTTTTTTTTTGTGTGTGTGTGTGTGTGTGGAAATCAATTATATTGCTATGTATAAAGCTGGAAAGAGCTTTAAAAAAAATTGAAGTCAACCAAAAACATTTAGCTAAAACTGAAAAAGTCGTTCAGCATTAGATTGTCATAGAAACGTGTTTGAGGCTGTAAATTGTAGCTTACTTACCATATATGCATACATATAAATGCATGTTGCAACTTTTATAGCTTATATACATGAAAGTTTATGATATAACTAGGTCATTATTAACATAACAATATCATCAGTGATACTAATAATATACTGGAATTTGTTAAACTATATGTTAATCTTGTATCTTATTTATCTCTGATGTTGATTTTTTAGATAAGTGTAGTTGAAAAACCTTTTTTGAATGTTAACTGTGCCCACATCGAACAGTATAATCAAGATCTATATAGGCAGCTAGTTTCATACCCACAAGAAGTCATCACCTCATTTGACATGGCTGCTAATGAATTATTTTTTCAAAAACATCCTGATCATGTCTTACCTCATCAAATACAAGTTCGTCCATATAATACAGAAAAAACTTTGAACATGAGAGAACTTAATCCTGAAGGTAAAATTTGTTATTTTTGTTTAGTAAAGTTATTTGTTATATAGTAGTCAAACTTTGAATGCAACTAAATTGTTGTTTTAATAAAATTTATATTATAAAATCAAAAAACATTTTTTAAAGAAAGGGAATGGGTTTTCTTGGTAACAATGTGTACTTTAACACTTTACTGTCTGCACGTCTACAGAGTCTATTTCTATGTAAATGTTGCCAAAGGCCAGCGGTATTTTAAAAGAATTGATTTAAAAAACTTGATGTAATTTCATGAAATAATGCAATGTATGCATGTAAACACTTTAAACTATATATTTACAACAAGGATAACACAACCTATTTGTAAAATCCTTAACTTAAAATACATAGGTTTTCTAATTTTATTCGCATTACAAATACGATAAACCCTTCGTATGTCCATTTTTATTTCCTAATACAGTCGATATTACAATGTTCATATACACCGAATGAGTTATGGTACAATTTATTTTAAGAAGAAAGTTTATTTGTTAAATTTTTTGTTTTTTATATTTTGATAAGTCCATAATATTTTTTTCTTTTTTCCCCTGTATCCACCTGTTTTAGCCTGGTTGGCATAATTTTAATTAAAAATATTAAATTAAAAATGCAATAAAGCAATAATTATCTAAAGTCAAAGACGCAATATCCAAACTTGTTTGTGTTCATAAATCATTGCCCAGAAATTGTGGTACGGGCCAAAAACTGTGGGCAGTAGCATCACAGACATCTTGTTTGAGCGGAAAAAGAACAATTTCGACCATCACACATAGTTGTAGTAGTAATCATTAAAGAGTGAATAATAGAGTAAGAATTGTGCGTGTGCACTTAAGGGAGGAAATGTGCTACTGATCCATTGACCTCCAAAATCGGCTGTTACATGGATTTATCCCTAAAATACAAAATACTTTTAAATAATAATCTAATTATAATAAATAGACAAACATGGGACTTAAATAACTTTCAGGGTCTTCATAAAATATATATTGTTAAGGTTCAAAATGGGTTAAATAATAAATCAAAAATTATCCATGTTAGGTGTATCGATCGCGAATCATTATTAAGTTGACGCGAATTTATGAGGATTTATTTAAGTAAATAAAAATAATTCTAAATCTTATTAAATAATTATTTGTTAATTTTATATTCGAGTTTGTTCAAATAAACTCAATTTTTATGAGTGGGCCAATGTTACCCAGTGCACATTCGGCTCTTCTCGTTTCCTTTGTAAAATCCGACTGCGTTCATCTGCCAAAAGATCTATCGGAGGCATATCTGCTATTACGCACACAGCATCATGGGACACAGTGCGAAAAGCTCGAGCTACACGCAGGGCACTTCTTCGATGCACACTGATAACCTTATGAGCACAAGACTGCACTTGGCAGGCTTCCGTCCAGATTGGTGCTACGTACAAAAGTATTGAATTGCCTACATTAGCTAGAAGCTTCCTTTGATTTTCCCTTGGTCCACCGATATTCGGCATAATTCTGGCCAATTTGTTAATCACTTGTGCTGCTCTGGTGCTAACTTCGTGCAAGTGTTCATCAAAACGAAGTCTGGCGTCAATCTGAACCACCATACTGGTTATCGGACAATCCTCCGGGTTCTTCACTGAATTCATTTAACCTGCCATAAATATTCCTCTCCAAAACCTTGCCAGCAGTGTCTAGAAGACATATTGGGCGATAGGATGAGTGGTGTTCCGGATGTCCCTTTCCCTTTGGAAGGAGAACCAGTCGTTGCTTCTTCCACTGTGTTGGAAATACGCTTTCACTGAGACAGCAGTTGTACACATCTAAGAAGAGTTGGGGCCTTGTTCTAATAGCCGTTTTCAAGGCGAGATTTGGGATATTATCTGGGCCCGGAGCTTTAGAGGTCCGTATTTTTCTGCTTGCTATATCTAATTCGTCCTCTGTGATTTCTGATTCCAGGTCCACCATAGATATCTTTGCAAAGTGGACTTCCGGGCGCCTTAGAAATAGCACTGCCACTATTTTTTCTAAAAGTTCTGAAGAGCTCGGGGGCGACAAGTTTGAACTTTTCAGTTTTCCCATGACTGTTTTGTAGGGCCTTCCCCACGTGTCTTTATCTACCTCCTCACACATCTTCCTCCAGCAGTTGCGTTTACTTTCTTTTATTGCCTTAACTAGGTTCCTTTTAGCTTGTTTATACTTTTGCTTTCGAGCATCGTATAATAAGCGGCCTCTCGCTCGCTGAGCTAATCTTCTGGTACGAAGACAAGATCGTCATAAAACCGCAATCTCCTCGGTCCACCAATACACTGCCATGTGCCGATTTCTCCTAGAAATTCTGGTCATTGATGCATTGCATGCCACAGTAATAAACTCCATCAGTTGCGTTGCTCTTTCTTCTGCTGTTCCTTGTAACTCGATTCTTTCCTGCATCATGATAACATGATGAGATGATGAATCTCTGTCGAAAGATCTATGGTTCCAACCTGCTGCTGGCTGCGTTTTAATAATTTTTCTTGCGCCAGTTGAGGTAACGACTTCGAAAAAAATGGCCTGATGGTCACTATGAGTATATCGGTCACTTACGTGCCAATAATTGTCCCGACAGCAAAGGTTTGCGCTAACAAGAGTCAAATCGATTATTGAGGAATTGCCATTTCTAGAGAACGTTGGAGTAGACCCGGTGTTAAGGAGAACAACATCAAGAGCAGCGAACGTGTCAAGGAGACACTCGCCTCTCCTGTTGGTATATCTGCTACCCCATGTAGTAGCCCATGTGTTGAAATCACCGGCTATGATAAGAGGATGCCGACGTCGCAGTTCATGCTCAATGCCATCAAGTAGAGCCTCAAATTCTTCTTGTGGTGCACTAGGTGATGCGTAGACACTACAGATGTAGATGTCTCTCACCTTGATCCATACAAATCCTTTTCCTCGAATCGGTTGGACTTCCTGTACGAAGTAGTCCTTACTGCTGTTCCAAACGGCTGCTCGGCTACTAAGATCCTTCATCCATTGCCCGCTGATGTCTCTATACTGCCCGCATAGTACAGCGACGTCAGTGTCCTTCTCATCGATAGTTTGCCAGTAGAGGTCCTGGGCAGCTTCGCAGTGATTAAGGTTTAGCTGTAAAAACCTCATTTCCGTCGCTTATCAACTGCTTCCACCGCGCGCTGTTAGACTGGACAGATAAACCTGCCTGTCAGGTGGCTGCGGTTTCTTTCGTCAGGACATAGAAGGCAATGGGCTTCGGCAGTACACTCTTTTGCTGGATGACCCTCTTTGCCACATCGAAAACAGAGTTTTGTTCTACCGGGTCCCTTTTGCCAAGTGACCGTACCTAAAACATCGAAAGCATCTCTGGAGAGATATTTTTTCCCTTACCCGGCTGCTTCTGTAATATAGTGTGTTTGTGTGTGTGTGTGTGTGTATGCGTGCGTGTGTGCGTGGGTGGGTGTGTGTGTGTGTGCGCGTGCGTGGGTGTGTGTGTGTTTTTTTTTTTGTTTTTTTTTTACGAGGGTTGGTGGAAATCTTCAAAAGACGCGAATAGGCCCGTACCTATCCGTGTGTGGGATTTTTACCTACTAAAACCAACCTCCCTACACCTGTTTCTCACCCTCCACGGGACCGCCGTTAGGCATTACATCATGGGGGGGAGTGGCTGAGTGCCGCCTCATTGATTTCGGCTACCTCCTGGCTCGCCTTTCCTTTTCCTCCTTTCTTAGCTTTTGTAGCACCTGTGCTGCTAACCTTTGGCCTGCCATCCAATAATCCTTATTAATCAGCATAAGGTTGACAACATTATCTGCAGTGGGATCTGAGCCGCAGACGCGTCGGAACTCCATCCTCTCATCAGCCAGGACAGCGGGGCCACTGTGGGAGTCTGTAGCCCATATGTGGCGCGTCCCCAGGTGGCGGATAGGGGAATGATCGCTAGATATAGAGGGCAGGAGGGAAATAAAATACCTCCTGCGGACCAAATAGACTAGGGGAAGGAACCCCGAATAATAAACCAACCATGAGTAGTCAAGAGGATCTGACATACCTTACGGTGCAGGGGGTCGGATCCCCAGTACCGGGGTCTGACGGGAGTGAGCAAGCGGGCTCCCGGACGTCGTTATCACACGACCGCAGTGCCGCAGTGGTGGTCAACTTGGCTGCTGTGGCATTCAGTACTACAAGTCTTGAAAATTGTCAAGAAGAATGGACGAAGCTAACTGGAGTGGTAGATGACCTACAGAAGTATATTCAGCAAAGGCATAATGTCCACGGTGAAATAAGGGAATATGTCTGTAAGATACAAAACTACCTCGAAGCGATGAAAAGCAAACTACGGGAACACACAGCGGATAGTGTGAAAGCAGACGTAGGCACTCAGACAGTGATGGCATTACCAGGCACACTCCTATCAAGGGAGAAGGTTAATGTGCCTCCATCTTTACCAGCTGGAAGCCAGGAAGAAAGAACAGGTGGGACTACGACTAAAAAGAAGTCGAAGGCTTCAAAGAAAGGAGCACCAAGGCAACCAGTGCCTTCAAAACCACGACTGGAGCCCACCAGCATTATGGAGAAAACACAGGTATCGACAAAAGGAAGGACGCCTGATCAGCCCCGGCAACTTGTGGAAAACCGTAAATTCCAGAAAGATGAGCAGTGGGAAACCGTTTCCAGGAAGAAAAAGGACATTAGGAAGGAAAAGCGCCCTAAACCACCAAGGCCGGATGTATTGATCATTTAGATCTCGGAGTCCAGCACCTATGCGGATACTCTCCGGAAGGTCCGAGACGACCCCGCCTTGAAAAACCTGGGTGCAAATATCTCAAAGGTCCGTAAAAATGAGGCTGGGAATCTATTAATCCAGCTGGGTCGGAAGTCTGGTGGGCCCCTGCAGACCATGAAGCGCACTCTAGAGGGTGCACTGGGAACAGAGGCTCAAATTAGAGCGTGGACGCAAGAGTCACTGATCGAAATCAGGGACTTAGACGCGCTTACGTCAAAAGAAGAGATTGCCGAGGCTCTCACAGCCCTTTTAGATGGAGAAGTGATCCACCCTACCTCAGTGCGATCGATGCGAGTAGCGTATGCTGGAACACAGACTGCAGTGGTTGCTCTGCCAGTTCTACTGGCCCGGAAGGCTGTCTCGAAAGGCAAGATCAGAGTAGGGCTAGTAATCAGCCGTGTACGGGAGAAGGTGCGACTTCAACGCTGTTTCCGGTGTTGGGAATTCGGACACTTGGCCAGAAGATGTCAGGGACCTGATAGAACAAAATGTTGTCGGAAATGTGGCAAAGAAGGGCATTTAGCCGCCGACTGTACACAGAGTCCTAGCTGTGCACTTTGCACAGGTAAAGGCGACAACGGGCACTCTTGTGGCGGAAATAAATGTCCGGCATTACATCATGCATTGCAAGCGCAAAGAAGGCAGGGAAATCATTCATAATGAGGATCTTACAACTCAACCTCAATCAATGCGAAGTTGCTCAAGACCTTCTCTGGCAGACTGTGAAAGACTTAAGGATTGACGTTGCCATCCTTAGTGAACAATATAAAAATCTGGATAGCGTCTCCTGGATATCTGACGCCACAGGAAGAGCTGTGATATGGGCATGTAACCGACAGGCCATAACTGAAACGGCGCAAGACCCTACTTGTGGGTTTGTCTGGGCTAAGATACAGGGCATTTACCTGTATAGCTGCTATGCCCCACCAAACAGCACATTTGAGGTATTCGAAGGTCTCATAGATCGCATAGTCCAAGATGCCAGTGGGAGAAGACCTTTGGTCCTTGCCGGAGATTTCAATGCCTGGGCGATGGAGTGGGGTAGTCAGGCAACTAACCTACGTGGTGAAATCTTACTAAAAGCCCTTGCCCAGATAGAAAACCTGGTTTTGGCAAATACTGGGTCGGAGCCAACGTTTGTGAGGGGAGGTAGGAGTTCAGTGATCGACCTCACATTCGTTAGTGACAGCCTCCACCCAAATTCTAGCTGGCAGGTCTGCGACCTGTACACTCACAGTGATCACCAAGCTATCCTGACCACACTACGGAATCACGAACCAAGGTTCACTGGCCATGACGGGTGTGGTTCGCTGGAAAACCAGGACGTTTGACAGGGAATCGTTCCAAATCATGATGGAGGCCGAATGTAATCTGTCAGGCACAGCGGAGGACAAGGCTCGCCAGGTGATAGGCCTGGTCAGTAATGCGTGCGACGCGGCTATGGTTTGTTCCAATATAGATAGTGGTAGATTTCCAGCTAACTGGTGGAACGACCTTATAGCCGACCACCGTAAAAGATGCCATGCAGCAAGGAGGAAATACCAGCGAGTGAGAGGCAGCCCGCTGTTTCACCAATTCCAGGAGGAGTATAAAACTCAGAGGCGAGAACTCCGGCGAGCTATCAAGATAAGTAAGCGGCAATGCTGGAAAGAGCTCTATGCTGAAGTGGATGAGGACCCGTGGGGAAGACCTTACCACACAGTTATGAAAAAGCTGAAGAGCAGTGCTACGAACTCGCCCATGTGCCCAGTGACCGTGGAGAGGATCGCTGCCATTCTGTTTCCTGTGTGTGTGTGTGTGTGTGTGTGTGTGTGTGTGTGTGTGTGTGTGTGTGTGCGCGATTGTATGCATTTATAGTATTTTTTTTTTTTTTTTAGATATTGACAAGCTGATAACTGTAAATGGAATGGTTATTAGGACTAGCTACATAATTCCTGAAATGGGAGAAGCTTTTTTCAAGTGTAGTGTATGTGATTCTTCAAGAGTGGTTGAAATAGATCATGGTCGAATTTCTGAACCAACTTTGTGTACCAATTGTAATACAAACCATTGTTTCAATTTAATTCATAACAGATCTGAATTTAATGATAAACAGATGATCAAGTTACAAGAGTCTCCAGGTAATCAAAATACTATTCTTTCTTATTATTTAAAGTATGATATAAACTTAAATATTTAACATTCTGATACTTTTATTGTAACCTTATAATCATGTACTCCTGTCATAGGATATATATTCAGATTATTGAATAATTTATAATTTTTAGATGACATGCCTGCTGGACAAACTCCACATACAGTAACATTATATGCTCATAATGATCTTGTCGATTATGTTACTCCTGGCCAGAGGGTAAGTATAACAGGAATATATAGGGCTGTTCCAATGCAAGCTAATCCTAGAACAAGAAATTTAAATTCAGTTTATAGAACATATGTCGATATTTTACATATTTCTAAGATTGGTACAACATGCATCCGTGATACTGATCAGTAAGTTATATATTATATGTTTTTAATATTTAGTTTTTTAAAATTATTATTAGAGCAAAAACCATCTCATGTTTCATTGTTTAGTACATTTAAACCTACACCTGAAAGATTGGAACTTTTGACGACATTAAGTAAAAGGCCTGATCTTTATGATAGATTGGCAAATGCAATCGCTCCATCAATTTTTGAAAATGAAGATATAAAAAAAGGAATTTTGTTACAATTATTTGGTGGAACAAGAAAAACATTCAATAGTTCAGGGCGAACTGCTTTTAGGTATTGTGTATTTTAATGCCATAGTTTGATGTATGATTGTAATGTTAGATGACATTAATAGTACAATATTTTAGCTTTGAAGAAACTAAATTAAGTCAAATAAACACATATGATCCTAGTTGTGATAAAGTCTTTTAGATGTTTGATGTGAACAGTCTATGAATTTTTGTAAAAATGATATCAACGTGTATTTAACCCAACCGAATATTTTTTAAAAAGTCATCATTGATGTTTAAACAAAACAATGTATATTGACTCGTATGTTTTCAAAATAAAATTACACCCATTCAATTTTCACTTCCTTCGTTTCCTTTGTTTTGGATTATTTTGTCTATTTTCAAGACATTAGTTTTTTATGTCCCTTTATTCTTTTGCATTATGTTGTAGTAGAACTAAAATAGATACATTATTGGATAATATGTACTGTTTTAAACTAACTAAATATTCTTTATTTTTCGAATAGTTATTATATTTTCTTTCTCTTAAGCTGCATTTCAAAATGTGTCTTGCCAAGTATTTCAACTTATTTCTGCATACTTATTCTTTCAACATAGGTCTGAGATCAATATCTTGTTATGTGGTGATCCTGGAACAACTAAGTCGCAACTTTTGTCACATGTATATAATCTAGTGCCAAGATCACAGTATACAAGTGGAAAAGGATCTTCAGCTGTTGGTCTTACTGCTTATGTAACTAAAGATCCTGAGACAAGACAACTAGTCCTTCAAACGTATTTTTGTTTTCTTTTCTTTTTAAACGAAGTATACCATAATGTATTTTTTCAATATGCTAATTTCTGTTTATTAAATCAGAGGGGCATTAGTACTAGCTGATAATGGTGTCTGCTGTATTGATGAATTCGATAAAATGAATGAGGCCACCAGGAGTGTTTTACACGAGGTAAGTTGTTTAATGGCATTTATTGATTAATTTATTTTTTTGGCTTCACCCTACTACAACGAGTACTTGCCTCTATTTCAATTGCTCTAGTACAGAGATTAGGCAACAATTAATTATATCTTTAATTACAAGAGCGAAAATTTACTGTATTTCTTATAATAAAATGGTTAAATGGCCCAAAACATTAAAATTACTTCTTCATCTTAAACATTTGCATTAAACTTTCATTTAAATCATTGCTCTATTTACTCTTTATTTAATTTGGTATAAATTTTTGCAAGTTTGCTATTGATCGATTAAAACTTTATTTTGTTATTGATTCTTTTGAACATTTATGGAAGCAATATTTTTTAGTGCGATCTGTGTGATACAGTAAGGAAAACACTGTATTTTAAAAAGTTGAGTTACACATGTGTATAAAACCTTTGATTTTGAAGTTGGATTTTTCCCCTTCTTTTTAATATTCCTAAGACATTTATGTTTAAATGTTAAATTCAAGCCTTTGCTTTAACCACATCTATTTTGTTCAGATTGATAATTGAATTTAGTAGTTCTCAGTCAAATAACCTTGGCCTTTAAATATTAGTGTGTAAAAAGTATTTAGGAGACTCGAACTAGCAGTAGTGGTTGTGTGACACAACAAAGAAGGCTTCCATTACTATAGTACTGTAGTATTGTTATACTCTTGTTATAACCTAAACAAAAAAATCAATGGAAACCGTTGATGAAAATACTAAGAGTAATATCTAACATCTTGTTTTATAAAAAAAAAAAGAAGGTGGAATGATTATAAGTGGTATGAACATGTTATTAGACATTGTAACTAGGTTTCATTGATTTAGCCAACTATTAAGAGCCAAAATTATTGTAAACTAATTCTTACTATACTGTTATACTACAACGTTAATATCAGTTACTATTATTTAATAAAATGATATTTATATTCATTGATAGGTAATGGAACAGCAAACATTGAGCATCGCTAAAGCTGGTATTGTTTGTCAGCTTAATGCAAGAACTTCTATTTTAGCAGCTGCTAATCCGTTGGAATCAGAATGGAATAAGAATAAGACAATTATTGACAATATTAGACTTCCTCATACTCTTTTGTCTAGGTATTCACAGTTATGATTTCGTTTTATAATTATTTCTAGTATTTAGTTCTAGTGTTTTATTCTTCTTCTTTTTTATAAGTTCTCCTTCAGAAAAAAATTTCTTAAATAAGGAGAAGTATTTATTTTAAAGCCTACATTTTTACCTGCATTGCAGGCAAATACAAGATACATACAAATTAAAATGATACATGGTAAAGAATAAAAATACATATAGGCTGTAGGGCAGGGGTTCCCAAACTTTTTTGTACCACGTCCCCTTTTGTTGAAATGAAAGCTTCTCGCGCCCCCCCCCCTTAACAATAAATTGTGTGGGCCTAGGAAGAAAACAAAAACAAATAAGTATTACATTGAAAACAAAACATTTATTTATACTGCCATAAGGTAAAACAATATCAGTTTTCATAAAATACAAAAGTTATTAATAAGAGAAAAATAGATTAGGTTGGTTAGTGAGATGGATGGGTTTTCTTACTATTATGCCTATTTGTGGCTGAGTTTTAGTAAGTGCGCAATGCAAGTCACTAGCAACATCAAGTTTATTCCGATACTTTGTTTTAATTGCCACAAGTGTTGAAAATGCTTTTTCACACACATAGGTATTTGAAAAAGGCAAATATGAACGAAGAACTTCCCGTGATACACTAGGATACACTTTGAAATATTTTAACCAAAATAAAGGTTTGTCCATTATATCGAAGTTGTATTTGGCAGTGGAATCATGTTTTATTTCCAAAGCATCTTCTTGAAGTGATTCAGGCAGGGGTCTATGTTGACATGGAATGGGTCAGTTGACATTCTGTAAATACTATCGTCACAAGTGTTTGGGAAGTATTTCTGGAACTCTTCAATTAGGCTCTCCAAATGGTTTGATATTTGGATTTTCAAACTTGATCCTTCATAAATGTCCTTGAAGCGTGTTTCTTCTGACATTGACTCTACTTTAGGGTAATTTGAATAACTGCAGGGGTTTGCTGATATTTTACACCTCCAAAGTTGCAATTTCTCAATATACATCTTGATCGCATCACGATGAGTAACAATATTTGAGTCTCCAGTTGCAGGTTAAGGCTATTCAACGAGTCAAAGATGTCTGACAAATAAGCCAACATTACTTGGGCACACGGTTTTTTGAAGGCCACTCTTAGTTCATTTTGCTTTTGATGTTCCAAGAAGATGATTACTTCATCTCGAAGCTCAAATAATCTTGCCAACATGTTTCCTTTTGAGAGCCATCGTACTTCTGTATGAAATAGCAGTGTTTTGTGATCACTTCCTAAATCTTCACAAAGAGTTTTAAACAGTCGAGTATTAAACGCACTGGTTTTTATGTAATTCACTACTTCAATACACAACTTTAAGACAGCATTGAGTTCATTTGGAAGAGTTTTTGCTGCCAAGGCTTGTCGATGTATAAAACAATGTATCACAGTCACATCAGCATTTTTCTCTCTTACTAATTGCACAAAGCCTGAGCGAGAACCAAGCATTGAAGGTGCCAACCGTACATACACCAATCAGTTTTTGCCAAGAGAGTTCATGTTTGCCAAAAAAGTCTGACACTGCTTTCATAACATCAATAGCTTTTGTCTTGGTCTCCAACTCTGTAGAAAAGAGTAGCTCGTCTTTCATTCTTTTGTTTTCTATATACCAAACATAAACAATTAACTGAGAACATTTTGCTATGTCTGTACTCTCGTCTAGCTGAATAGAAAAAAATGGCGATTGTTTTACTGCATCAACTATCTGGTTTTGTGTATCTTCGGCCATATCATCAATGCGACGTTTCACAGTGTTGTCAGAACGAGGTATTTGAGATAACTTTTGCTTACTCTGTGTTCCTAGAATAATATCAGCTGCCTTTAACAGACACGGTTTAACAAGCGTCTCTCCAATAATATGGCTCTTCTTTTCCTTAGCAATAAGAAGTGATAGCTCTTATGAAGCTTCAAGCACTTTTTCAGATGACTAAGCAGTAGAACCAGTATTATCCAACTTCATGCGTTTTAAATTTTCTGGTTTTGTAGCAAAAAATTCCTTTGGTTTGTCCTTAAAAGAGTTATGTTGGGATGACAAATGTCTTTCAAGCCGATTAGGTCTTATTGCATCATTGCTTAATACTTCATAGTAAATTACACACTGAGGGTGTTCGACATTATCTTTAAGCATAGAAATAAACCAGCATTTGATATAATCATCATTATACTTGCGTTTCTTTGCTGAGCTCATCTTGACTACAATATCTTCTCTCACTCAAATCACGCTATATTGAAAGCAGGCCCGCCTCTGGTGGTGGGTGGCAGTGCTTGGAAATGCTCAGTTGCCAAATGCGCACTGTTGCCACATTAAACGCCGCACATTTGATTCTTTCAAGCTTTTGATTTCAAGTTTACATAGTAAAGTCAGATGTTACTTTACAGTGGTTTGTTTCAATTTTTAAAACATCATGGTTAATTTAGAATTTTAGAAAGACTACAATTTAATTTAATGTTCAACTTGTCTCGCGCCCCCCCTGACATGTCCTCACGCCCCCCAGTTTGGGAACCGCTGCTCTAGGGATATGAGTAATAACAACAAAAATGGGAAACCCTTTAAATAAATATATTTACAGAGGGAATAGCAATAGTGTATTACCAAATAAGAAATAAAGAGAATAATTTAAAATTACTCTCAAACCAAGTTTCAAATTAGACATCAGAAAACATTATTTACTGTTTTTTCCATATCATTTTCTTGTCTTTCCTCAGTTTCCCAAGCAGTATTCTTCCCCTGATTTAATTAAACTTACTTAGCTTAGACGCTTGCTGAAATCGAACTGCATGAACATCGGTTTCTATAAGGTTTTGATACTTTCTCCAAAATTACAACTATACCTAAACTGCTTATTCTTAAGTATTTAGCCAGCTACATTGGTTATAAAAATAAAGCATGCCTCCATTTTAAACATTAATAACGATTTCAATAATGGGAAATGTAAAATAACATACACAACTATAGGTTTATAACCATTCATATATCATTACTTTATGTGCCTTATATTTGTTTCTAAACTTCTTTTTTTATTACGGCGATACAATCCGATAATAGGTCTTGGCCTCCTCCAATCTCACAGTCTTTTGCTGATTCCGTCTAATTCCTAGCTCCCATTGCTATTGCGATATTGCAAACCTCACCAGTCACACCATCTGACCACCTTAGCTTGGGCTATCCTCTTTTTCTTTTTCCATAAATTGGTGTTGTAAACAATATTTTGGGCATTTCTCCATCTGCCACCCTGCATATTTGAAGCACCTCAACTTCATTATTCTAACGAGATCAGTATCTCTATAAGCATTGTACAGTTCCTGGTCTCTGCCCCGCTTCCACTTATCTCTGAGGAGTGGAACTCTCCGACTTTTACACCTTTATGAAAATGACGGAGAACTTTCCTCAATCCATAGCAGCATCTGTTGACTGCTGTGATCCTTCTCCTTATCTCAATATCGGTGTTTGTTATTGGGGTGACCACAGATCCCAAGTTAGTAAACTGAAACCTTTTCAAATTTATATGCCCCAATAGTAAGTGCCTCACATTCATGGAAATTTCTTCTATTACCATATACCTTATAGGTTTGTAAATATTGAAACCATTGAAGTTTGTAAACATTACTTCAAAATATTTATAGTTTTAACATAAGCTATTTTTATTAGCTCCTGTACATTGGGTTATTTCATATGAAATTAAAGCATTTTAATTCAAAATATTTAACATAATTTTCTATAAATTTTTATTAATGCGTTATCAAATTTTCAATCCCAGAACTGAAAAATTCGGGATTTGTTAATGAAATAAAGTCTAGAAAGGCATTGTTTTCTTGAAAACCATTTTCAAAAATTTTTTATTAATGAAGTCAAAATTTCTGAAATTATGGAAATTTGTAGGAGATAAATCTGGTAGATAAGGAAGAAGTTTGTAAAACAGCTCCTGTAGTTTCTTCACTGTCATCCATGAAACATGAATAATTGGCCGTATTTTGGGTTCTTTATAAGTAATACCATATATTTAGCAAATGGTGTATCTGCTAATTAGGTATTTTCAACATTATAAATGTAATAAAACTATATTAAAAGGCAATAAAACACCAAAATAACAAAATTTGAATAGAATTGTGGTGAAGTTAGTAATTATTTTTATAAAAAATTAAATAGTATTTAGTTACAACACAGCTAATATGAGGTAACCCTCAAGTAACCTTGATGATTTGCAGTATAATGTTTATAAAGTTACATGATGTTTTGTTTGCTAATAAAATCCTACTTTATGGGTAAAACATTCTTTCTCATTTTACAACAGATATTCCTAGTTTAGCTATTGACAAACAAGCTAAAGATATTGATTGATATTATGTTATTATTTTTTTATTATAAAATAAACAGACAGTCATGAAATATGAATTTTTAGTTTTATATTTCATTCACCAATAGCACCAATCCTATAAATATCATTATAGGAGTATTTATATGCAATCATGACCACAAGGCTTCTATTAAAAAGTAATGAGAAATGTAAAAAATTGGTTTAACCCTCCTAATACCGGGTGGGGTCGCTAACGACCCCAATCAAATATTTTTGACTCTCCTTAGGTCAAAAACAAAGTTATTCTCACGAGAGTGTAGGACATTTATCCCTAGACTATCTGTAACACGAAGCGTAGAGCTCTTAACGAATTTCATGCTTAAAATAAATCACTGCGGATTACTTTTTTCCAAAAAACGAGGATGGGGTCCTGGAACGACTCACCCGTTAGTTACTGTTAGCCTCATTTCAGATCGCCGAAGTCACAGACTATGCCTTTTCAGACTCTTCATATAATTTCCTAGAAGAATATTTGCATTTACAGTATCAGTTTACCGGTGTGGGTGCCAATAAACGCCCTAAATATGTATTATTATAGATAAGTAAATATTTTCTGGATGTCGTTCAAGCTTTGGTGTTCTTTTGTTGGAATTCTCTCTTTTTTTCTCTTTTGCATCCTTTGTTCAGAAGCTATGAAATCTTTGATGTGTGTCAGTTTCTTGATATTTCTCAGATGAATTTGGTACCTAATAAACGAAAGAGAGAGAGGGTGGGGGAGGGATAGATTTTTCAAAACTCTACTTGCTTTCTTTTCTTTTCTTCTCGCTTGCTTGTTTTCTATCATTTGCATATTATCACACGGAAGCATCCTCAAAAATGATATTGAGAAAAAACCTGGCATTGGCCGTTACAATGACACGAAATGAGTAGTGGACAATCTTGACAGAATGATAAGTGACTATACCTTTCAGCGGCAAACTAAAAAGTGGCCTTTCGCACTTTTTATGAATTGGTAGATATCGTTGCAGTAAATGCATTCGTCTTTGGATTGATCTACTTATGGAATGGAAAAAGGGTTATAAAAAACGATTATTTTTTTACATGAAGTCGGAAAAAAATTCGCTGCACCCATGATTCAGAAAAGGTTATGTGAAAAGAGGGCAAGGTATTACTTGCCTTCCTTACCTACTCAAGTAAAAATGACATTAAAGTAAACCTTCTTTGTAATGTTTGCAATAAATATATTTGTGAAAAGCACTGAACCACAGCATATTCATGCATTCAGTCTAAGTAGGTAATTTAGGCTCTCTTGGAACATGTTCGTTGTTCACTAGAATGAGTTATTTCCAAAATAAATAAAATTATACATTTTGATAGTTCAAAAATGATTGCTATTACTTTACTACAGTCCCATTCTATCAGAATTATAAGCAATGACTCTTATATGGATGATACCATCGTAGCTGATGGCAGAAAAATATGCGGTGCTCCAGCGACCCCACCTCGTATTATGTGTAACTTTTCTCTTCCGGTATTAGGAGGGTTAAAAGCATTTTTATGATTTTTTTTGTTAACCATCTGCCCAGATCGTGATTTTTACCCATTCTGTCGGATCACCCGTATTTGTTACTTCTAGTATGTTGGATTATCAGTATTATTTAAAAAGAATTACGGATTATCGGTAAAAATACCGATGATCCGGGCAGAGGGTTAAGATGATTTTTTTGCTCTAAAAGTAATTTTTTAGTACTTCCCCATGCTCAAAATATTAATTCCAATGACCTAACCCTGTTGGCAACAATATTTTAAACAATTTTTTTTTTTATAAAATATTTAAAATTATTTATAAACATTAATGATATTTGTAATTTTACAGATTTGATCTAATTTTTTTGATGTTAGATCCTCAAAGTGAACACCATGATCGTAAACTTGGCAAACATCTTGTTTCATTGTATTATCAGTCCAAAGAAAAAGAACAAGATGAATTAATGGTATGTATTTTTTAAAATCAATTTGCAAGTACAAACTGAAAAATCTACGCATTATTTAGTTACTTTTGCTTACCTATATAAAAATATAGTTAATGAAAAGTATTGGTTCTTAACATTTTTTAATCAATGGAAATATACGTTTTAAAATTCTAAGAGTCAAGATAACCTATTCAGAATAAGCGTATGTCTCGGATGTTATAGCAATGCTTTGCCAAATTCGACTTACAAGAAGCGCTACTTTATTTAAATGAATTTACACTTCCTTGAAAATGGATCTAACCATCCTTTTACAACAGATCTAAAGGCTTCTACTTAAAAACCTTTTAAGTTTCATTTGCATAGTACATCACCAATATAATGAAGTGTTAAAGCAATGATGAAATGAAAATTTTATCTGCACGTAACTTAAGTAGTTTCAAGCATTTTTAATAAATCATACATAAATTATAATCTTTATAATACATCATCCAAATTTGACACATATTTGCATAAAAAAAACAGTTCGGTTTTTTGCCTCCTCTCTCATTTGTTTTACATACCCTCCTACGCTCTTGTATTCACGGATTTTGTCAAATATTTTCTTGTAAGTCTCCCTTGGTCCATTCTTACCATGTGCCCGGATAGAAACTTAATCTTCTGATTCTTATTTCTGTTTCCATTATTATATTTCCTGGCTAGATCTTAACCTGTAGCCTTCCTGTCTTTTCTTCTTGGCCCATAGATTATCCTCAGGATTGTTCTCTCTATTTTAAGTAATTTTTCTAGTTTAGGGAGACATGTCTCCATCCCTTACAAAATTACTGGTTTTATCACCGTGTTGTGTCTTATTTTTGTGATAGAATATATCTTATATTTATCTTTTTATAAATATTTCCTGGTGTAACGCTTAGTTTTTCCAACTTTGTGATTTTCTCTTTTAAGCTCTCTTTTTCTAAACCTTTGTTGCATATTTTTTCTCATAGATATTTAAATTTCTTTGTTACTTTTATTTCTCTGCATTTTGTCTCTATCATTTTTTTGATGTAGTTTTTCTCTGTTGTCATAGATGCTTTTTCAAAACGTTTATATGCACAAATTATTAATTCTAAAAATGCAATGACAATATGTCAATCTTTAGAAAAATACTGCATGCTATATCCTCCACCTGAAAGAATAATTTGTGATCAAGGTAAAGAATTCTACAACATGTTGATCAAACAATTTTGTAAATCACTACAAATAGAAATTCATTATACAAGTACTAATCATTCCAACTCATACCACATTTACTGAAATCTTAAGACAACGCTAATTCAAATAAACAATATAAATTTGATAGGATTGTACAGACAAGTGTAATTGCTTACAATAATTCACTTAATCAAAATCTTAAACTAAGACCTAATGAAATTACATTTGGAAAATTTCAAAGTAATTATGAAACCGAAGACATACATGATTATTTTACTCACTTTAATAAATTACAAAAAATGGTATATAATAAGGATTATATTTATAATTTTAATAAAACTTATATCCATAATTTATATTTTAAATTTAAGCCTTTGTATAAATCTTTTAAGTTAGAGCTAATGTTAATGTCACTATTTCCTTACTCACATTTATCAAAACTTCTTATATTCCTTTTATTTCTAATGAATAGTTTTATATCTTAATCAGTGTAATCTTTATACTACTTTGTATTCGTGTTTATTATTTTTATTGGTCTCAAAAGAAAAATGTAATAACTCCCACAGCACCTGAAATGATTGTATCTAATGCACCAGTTGTAAGTACTTATGAAGTACGGTACCCACCCTGGTCAAAATATTGTAAAAATAGCAATCCAGGAGTATTGGAGCATCTTGCCCCTGGAAGAGTAAAAGGATAGCTTCAGGCGTCTTTCCTAGAATAAGGGATCAGCTTGCAGGTGTCCTTAGAATCTAAGTAATCATTCCTATATACCCCCCCCCCTCCTCTAATAGATGTGGATCACTAGCATTATCATTATTCTTTAGTTAGTGATTTGACCAGTTACCATGTCATTGTCAATTATTCAATAAAGTTTCTTTTTTTTTTTTTTTTTTTTTTTTTTTATTATTTATTTATTGCTATTTACAACTATATTACAGTAATATAACAAGTAAATTGGCTGAGTGATACATAATAACATGATATAATGACAAGTAGAGAAACTACCCACTGGTAGTACTCAAATCGCATGTTCAACTAAGAAGGTCACGTGGCCATCTTCTTTTCAGACGCCTCGGAGGATTATCGGGAATTGAAGAGGAAGCTAGGTTTGAAACTAGAGGGTTTGAGTGGAAATGAAGTTTGTTATGAAAGGATAGATACCGGGATCGGGCCAGATCAGCAACAAATGGGACATTAAGGTCGTTATGGATGACTATATTCTTAACAAAATAAGGAGCGTTGAGGATTTTACGAAGGATTTTGGATTGTAGGGATTGGATACGAGAAGAATTCGATGGCTTAGTGGAGCCCCAAAGCTCTACTCCGTAAGTCCAAATAGGTCGTATGATGGTCATGTAGATGAGTCTTTTGTAATTGATTGGGAGCTTAGAGCGTTTGTCTAGTAAGTGTTGAAGAAGCCTGAAACGTCGAGCGGTTTCTTGTCTTTTCAGTCTTGTATGAGGATTCCAGGTTAATCGTTTGTCGAGATGCAACCCTAAGTATCGGATCTGTTCTACAGGCACAAGTGGGATATTATTAAAGGATACTGAAGGGCAGGAAGTCATTGGTTTACGACGTAAGGTAAAAGTGATTTGATGGGATTTTTGAGAATTTATTTTAATTCTCCAGTTCTGGCACCATTCTTCAAGATCAGTGATATGGGATTGGAGGCTTTGGGATGCAATAACTGGATTGGTATTACACATGTATCATCAGCATATGTGGTAAGGATAGTATTAGGATGAGTTGGGATGTCAGCTGTATAAACTGTATAAAGGATTGGGCCAAGGATACTACCTTGAGGAAAGTTTCTTTTTAAAAAGTGATTTAGTGTTGGAGATTATTTAATTACATATTAGATATCTATCTGAGAAAGGAAGAGATCAAGTTAGGATAGAGTCATTTATATTGTAGTGATTTCACCATGCTACTTTTTTGGTTTCTCGATAAATAAAAGAGGCTATGATATATAATTGTTAATTATAGGACCGTTTGGTGTTACGAGATTATATTACATACTGTCGTGATAACCTAATGCCATCACTGAGCCCAGAAGCTTCTGAGCATCTTGTTTGTGCCTATGTCGAAATGAGAAGAGTTGGTAGTGGTAAAGGACAGATTAGCGCCTATCCAAGGCAGCTCGAATCTTTGATAAGGTTATCAGAAGCTCATGCCAAAATGAGAATGTCTGAAACAGTTGAAGTACTAGATGTTCTTGAAGCCCAGAGGTATGTCTATATATAACAGTTTTTACTTTTGAGTTTCAAATACTTATTAGTTAATGCATTGCTTGTGAATTATTATTTAATCAAACAACATTCTTAATTGAAAATCATTCCAAGGTAAAATAAGGGGGGAAAAATAAATTTTTAAAATAATCTTTTGACTAGCCATTAAATATTGTGGTGTTATTAGTTATTTATCTTTTAGCTGTGTAATATATTTTATTGTTTTATGGTTATTTTTCAGTCGCGAATCGTCTAATAAATTAAAATTAAAATCTAGCTGGTCTCGTTCACATTTGTTACCTTGGCAACAGATAAAGGGGACTTTGTTTCCCCCACTCTGTCATCTCGCACTTCACTTCTCTTCGCATCCAGACTCCAACAAACCACATCTCTCCACTCTTCTCGACTGAAGCTAACCTCGCCTTCCACCACCCCATGGAAACGGTACAGTAATCACATTCACCCATGGCCAAGAGACCCCTATCACCAGACACGAGATCCATCCCCCTTATAATACCACTAGATTGTTGAGCAACCAAATATTGCCAGAACAAGGGTAGTAAGTCTCCATCTCCAACTGTAAGTTCTCTTTCATTCAATCATCAAAAGACTATACAATATAACATCACCGTTTGAGATAAATACTCTACATTCTATCGCCATGTGGCTCTGTCGCCCAGTGTTGGTGTTTTGTTTATAAGAAAAATCATTCCGAGTTGAAAATTCATATTTAATAGTTTCTCAGCCTCTTCTGTAAATACCAACCATTCCTTTTGTATACATCTATAAGCGATAATTTCTGTAATTTCTTTAAGTGTAAAGAATGCCTAACCTAGTAAATATATTTAGATTTAATAAACTCCACATGTTTCAGTATCTGACTTTATCATTTATTTCCCCGACTCTATTCTACTAAAATATCATTATAATTGTTTATCTTTTTTTTCTATTCAGTCTAATCACGCTCGAACATTTTGTTGGAGATGGAGACTTACTACCCTTGTTCTGGCAATACCTGGCTGCCAGCCCTTATAGTGGTATTATAAGGGGCATGGATCTCGTGTCTGGTGATAGGCGTCTCTTGGCCATGGGTGAATGTGATTACTGTACCTTCTCCATGGGGTGGTGGAAGGCGAGGTTAGCTTCAGTTGAGAAGAGTGGAGAGATGTGGTTTGCTTGGAGTCTGGATGCGAAGAGAAGTGAAGTGCGAGATGAGGGAGTGGGGGAAACAATGTCCTCTTTATCTGTTGCCAAGATAACAAATGTGAACGAGACCCGCTAGATTTTAATTTTAATTTATTAGACGATTCACGATTGAACATTGTCTTGTTTTATTTTTAGCCTGCTTGTTATTTTACCCCAATGAAGTTTCATTAGATTTGAAACAGTAATTTAAATTAAAAAAAAAAAATAGGCAATCTTAAGAACTGCTGACAGAAGTGACTACTCAGAACTTTGGAATAACTGTGTTCTTTCTTGTATTTATAAATCAAGTATAGTTTGAATTATTTAAAATCCATGATTTTGAAATTGAAATTATCATAGCATTGGTCTCTTTTTCATATCTATTGGCACTCCGAGGAATTTTATAATATATTATATAGTAGTATAGTATAATATTATATACATTATCAAGTAGTTTGTTTATTAATGAAAACATATGATGCTTGGAGTGCACTAGCTCTATATCAATGTAGTTTGGTTGAAATAATATTAGTATACAATCATATTATTTATACCTTGTATTTGTAATTTGTATTTACTCTAATCAACTTCATTTTTTTTAGCATCACCGTTAAGTAAGCTCATTTGTATTTTCATTCATTTCATGTTCTAAAAAAAGTACAGTAGGCTTTTACGAATATAAAATACAAATATGTGTGATGGATTTTGAGGAAGTATCGGTTAAAAATTGCATTGATCATTGTTTTATATTTTGTAGTACCTACGGAATTTTCAATCATATTGTTCGAGCGTGATTAGACTGAAATAAAAGGGATAAATAAGAAAATATATCAGTAGAATTGAGTCGGGGAATTAAATAATTTGGCCAGATACTGAAAAATGTGGAGTTTATTAAATCTAAATATAATTACAGGTTATGCATTTTTTACAATTAAAGAAAAATAAAGAAATTATCATTTTTTACAAAGAAAGAGAAAAAAAACCATGAACAAATTAGAATATTATAAATTAGAACACATTAACAGTAGACGACAGGGTCATATGGCGTGGAATGTATGTTGTCTCTATTTCTTACAGTGAATGAAATGATATGGTCTTTGAGGTTGATGGCCGGTGAACAGCTCCCTCTTTTTAATTGAATGAAAGAAGTGACTTACACTTGAAGCGGAGGATTCGTTTCCTGAGCTCTGATTGTCTTTGGTTAGCAGGCGATCTGGTGGTATCAAGGGTGTACTTCTTGTATCTGGTGCTAGGCGATCTAGGGCTATGGGCGAATATCATCAATGTGCTCCATGCGGTGAACGGCGAGGTTAGCTTTTGTTGAGCAGAGCAGAGATATGTGGATAGCTTGGAGTCTGGATGCGAAGTCAAGTGAAGTGCGAGATGATGGAGTGGGGGAAACAAAGTCCCTTTTATCTGTCGCCAAGGTATCAAATGTGTACGAGGCCCGCGAGATTTTAATTTTAATTTATTAGACGATTCACGACTGAACACATATAATACCTTTTTTGTTGTTCTAATGGTGAAATTAAGTTTATAAATAATCATTTTGGAAAAAGTAACAAGACATTTTATTTCTGAAAATTATTTTATTTATTTTTTCGATCTTTTACAACCTTGGGTCATATGCCAAAAGCCAATACAGTTTGTCACCAATAATCTCAGTATTCCCATTCTCCCTCTGCCAAGCCTCTTGCTGCCATCACCTCTTCAACTCGTTGCAGCCAACTTTTCCTTAGGTGGCCTCTTTTTCTTCTCTCTTCTGGGATAAAGTCCAATATCCTTTTTTCGCCATCTCTTGGAGCCCATTCTTCTCAGGTGACCATAACACTGCAACTGATTGGTCCCAATTTTGTGCATTATCGTTTCCGCTTTAACGATATCTCTTATGGCAGAGTTTTTCACTCGATCAATTCTGGAAATTCGATTTCTCCCAAAATCCATTTCTAGAGCTTGCAGCCTTTGTGCATCTCTTGGTCCAACTACCCTCATTTCCAAACAATAAAGGGTTACGTCTTCAAAAAAGGGATGAAAAATCCTCTTTTTGATTTCTAGAGAAACACTTGGGCTCAGCAGTACGAAGTTGAGTATGTCGATAACTTTCTCTATTCTTACACCCATTCCCCGACATTTCCTTTTCCACTCTTTCTAAAGTTCCTCCAGATACAATTTTAAAAAGTTGGCTGATAAACTATGCCCTTGTCTTAGACCTTTGGTGATGGGGAAACTATCTGTCAAACAGTTTCCTATTTTGACCTTAGCTTCCGCTTTTAAGGCTTTAAAGCTTTTAATTGCGGCAACAAGATCTTTGCTATCTCCCATATTTCCCAGTCCCATCCATAGAAGTTTCAATGAAGCGGTATCGTATACTTTTTTAATATATAATCTATATATATTTAATATATATATATATATAAGTTAAGATAGGATGCACACCAGTATGGCCACTAATCCCAAACAGGGATTAGTAAACATTGTAAATTGTATATATAGAGGATTTAGTTCTGAATAAAGCAGTGTCTTATCAGCCTTCACCCGTGTTGTGTCTCTCCCAATATCTCTCTTTTTTTTAAAGTTTCATGTGCCGGAGCTCGTAAGTGGTGCCGAAACCCGGGAAGTTGTCAGCAGTTCGCAGTAAGATTTTTTTTTAATAAGAACACGAGAAGGACAGTTTTTTTTCATTTAGTTTTTATTGTTGTTTAGTTCTTTTGGTATAAATCTTCTTAGAACGAAGCGAACCCCACCATGAATGAACAAGGGCAGAACATCCTGAGACCGGCTACGTTAACGTTGGAGCCACCACAGGCAGAACAGGTGAACTCTGAGCTCCAACCCCACCCGACGTCTACTATAGCATTGGCGCGGGCGGATATAGCCAGACAAGAGGCGAATAGAATCGCGCAAGAGACCAATGAGTTAGAAAAAATGAAACTCAAGAAGGCGAATGCGCAAGATATAAGGAGGGAAATCTCCGACTTAGAGAAGTTTAATGGAGATGTAGGTGAATTAAACCACTTCATCAAGGGTGGGGACGGGATCATGGTAAGCATCCAATCCCAGGTGGCGGTAGATCTTTTAGAGGAAGCAGATGCTAAGAGGTTACGGGTCGCCCTGGCACGTAGGGTCAGGAGAAGTGTATTGAACCTGATTCAAGCCGACGAAGACACCTCGTGGCAGGTGATCAAGGAACGATTGAAGAAAGCGTATGGAGGGGGGCGATGGGCCCCGGAGGAAGATATGCTTCAAATGTTCCGGGAGTCGAAGAGGACGGATCAAACGAATGGCCAGTACGCCGCAAGGCTTCTCGCAAAGCTGAATAAAATAAATGAAAAATTGCGAGAAGTGATGGATACCAGCGCAGTGGAGGCCTGGATGATTTTTATGACTACAGTCCTCAAAGTGCAGCTGGCCAGAGATACGGGTAAGAAGGATGGCTTACCCAGGGACAGGACATTCGTCGAATGTGCCCAGGAGATGGTGGACGCGAGCGCCCGCGATGAAGAGGAAAGAGAAGTGTACGAACCAGGATGGAGCAGGGTATCGTATCGCCGAAGTGGAACGGGAAGAAATAGAACGAGACCAGACCTGGAGAGAAGGAGAGAGGGAGATGCCGGTAGGAGAGACAGAGTACAGAAGGAGAGAAGGCAACCTACGGACAAGAAGTACGCGAGGAGAGACGACAGGAGATGCCACGAATGTGGCAAGACGGGGCATTTGATGGCTCAATGCCCGCGCACGCGATGTTTTGAATGTCACAATGAGGGGCATATGGCTAGGCAGTGTCCGTACATTCGGCGGAGAGAATATGAGCGAGGAGAACCAATGGAGGTTAATGCGCAGAGAATATGGCGGAGGAGCAGAGTACCATCTGAATCATCCAGAGCTCCAGAGACTTCAGGATCCGAGACGGAGGACAGCGTATCTGCGGGCAGAAGAACACCAGTAGGAAGAAGTAAGCAACGGAGTGCAGGCCGGAGAAATGAGGAGGTAAGGAAAGAATGAGGATTGTGTGAGCGGAGGGGCAACCTCTTGTGTGTGAATAATGTTGTGAAAAAGTGGGAAAGGTTGCCTGTGATAGAGTTTTGTAAGGGTTGGAAATGTTTGGTAGATACGGGTAGCTCATGTACATTAGTAGGTAAGGATAATGTAAATCTGTTATTTAAAGGGAAGAGTAAACCCGAGGTGAGCAAGTGTCTATGTAAGTTAGTCACTTTGAGTGGTCCCTGTACGGTGGAAGGGGAAATAGAGTTAGCATTAGATAAATGGGGCAAGAAGGGCGGAGTAGCAACTCTGCATGTGGTAGAGAGTATGCCGCGCGAATACGGGGGGATTCTGGGGTGTGACGTGCTCGGGAAACTAGGGGCAAGACTCAGGAATTTAGAAGGGCAGTGGGTAATTAGAATCGGCAAAAAGGGGTATAGGACAATAGGAAATGCAAAAAGGGATGCGAAATGCGTTGGCGTAATCACGCGGGGTAAGGATTGGAGAACTAGCATAAAGGAGGAGTACGCGGATATTTTTTTTCGCGAGGGGGATCCACTGAGTGTGACGGGAGAAACACTTCACGAAATTCATTTGAAGTCAGAAAAAAGTACGTACGTGAAAGAGCGGAGGTACCCACAGATGCTACGGGAACATATTAGGGAGGAGATCGAGGAGCTAAAACGACAGGGGATTATCGTCGATAGCACATCGCCCTTTAACAGTCCACTATGGGCAGTCAAGAAGAAACCTGTTGAAGGGGATACCAGGGAACGGTACAGGGTGGTGGTAGATTTTCGGCAATTGAACGAAAACACGTGTGATGAGAAATACCCCATCCCTAGGTTAGAGGACATTTTGGACAGGTTGGGTGGAGCGACGGTCTTTAGTACGCTAGATCTGAAATCGGGGTATCATCAGATTCGCATGCATCCGAGAGACCAATGTAAAACAGCGTTTACATTTGAGAGGGGCCACTATGAATTTACCCGTATGCCGTTCGGGCTAAAAAATGCACCGATAACGTTCCAGCGGCTGATGGACGAGTTCTTGAGGGGCTTGGATGAAACCATGTGTCAAGTATACATGGACGACCTCCTCGTCTTTAGTAAAACGGAGGCTGGACATATAGCGGATCTGAGGCGGGTCTTTGACAGGATACGTCAATTTGGGTTGAAGCTATCACCCGAAAAATCTGTATTGGGACAGAATCAAATAAACTTTCTCGGGCATTCGATATCGGCGGAAGGTATACGGCCGGACGGTAAGAAAGTAGAGGCGATAGGGAAAATGGCAATGCCTACCGACGTCAAGGGAATCAGGAGGTTGCTCGGGACCTTAAATTATTATCGTCGATTCGTCCCGGAGATGGCCGCCAATCTCGTCCCTCTGAACGAATTATTAAGAAAGGGTCGCACAGTTCGGATCACACCAGAGATCGAGGCAAACATTAGGAAGTGCATGCGGTGGCTTCAGACGGAACCGGTTCTCGCGTTTCCGGACTTTTCGAAATCATTCGCGATCACTACTGACGCTAGCGAATATGCACTAGGGGCGGTGTTATCGCAGGAGGATGATAAGGGGGATCGACCTGTGGCTTACGCGAGTAGGAGACTTACAGACGCGGAGGCTCGGTATAGTGCGCTCGAAAGGGAGTTATTAGGGATAGTATGGGCAGTCCAACACTTTCGACCCTATATATTCGGAAAACGGTTTAAGGTACATACGGATCATCGGCCACTTCTGTGGGTTGGCAATTTGAAGGAATCGTCGGCTAGAGTGACGCGTTGGAAGGAGATCCTGAACCAATACAATATTGAGATAACATACAAACCCGGAAAGGATAATGTAGTGGCAGATTGGTTATCTCGGGCGCTACAGGTCAACGCGATCGAACCAGAGGAAGGAGAACCTTCCGGGGAGCTTCAGAGATTCGTACGGGAATGGACACCAGAGGGACAAGGTGAACTTGAAGCAGACCACAGCGGCAATGGAGAATCTCCCGACCATGATGACTCGCCAGATGAGAGACTGACGGAGATGGATGAGGTGGAGGATGTGATAAATGATAAGACTCGGCAGATAATATGGAAGACAAGGACCACAGGATTACTGAAAATGGAATTTTCCAAATATGAGAAACACCATATTGTTACCGTTTGGTCCCAGCCGGGAGTGCAAGAAGAACAGATATGCAGGGTGTTGAAGGATGCATCCAAGTCGGGGGCGACCCACCATCTCTATGTCGGTAACGCGACTGTATGGGAGAAAATCCGGAATTTGTGGAGAGCGGAGAAAATAGGAATGGATAGATTGTTCATCCGATGTCGACTCATGGTGGATACGATCCGGGATCCCGATCAGCAGAAAGAAGTGACGTTAGCATACCACCAAGGTAAGACCAATCATCGGGGAATTAACGAAACTATAACGGCATTAAAGCGGAAATATTATTGGGTGGGAATGAGGAAAACAGTCGAAGAAATTGTGAAAGAATGTGCTGTTTGCCATATCACGAAGTATGACCGCCACCCCCCGGTAGGGCTACAAGTGGAAACGTGCACCCCTACGGTACCGTTAATGGATCTGCAGATCGATACCTTCACGTGGAGGGGCTTCAAGTGGGTAACAATAGTAGACGTTTTTAGCAAAATAGCCATGGCTCACCCTGTGAAAGAGAAGTCAGCAGCCGCGGTTAGTGACGCCCTACGAACGTGGTATCAATTCTACGGTGTGCCAGACAAGATTTCCTCGGACAACGGTAGGGAGTTCGACAACGCACAACTGCGTAAGGAAGTGAAAGATCTAGGAGTTACTTGGCACTGGAATACACCGGGACATCCTAAAAGTAGGGGGGGGATTGAACGGCTCCATAATACCTTGGGCGAACATCTTCGGGTATTTCATGTGGACAAAGGGTTGGAGGCGGACGCGGCGATGCCCCGGGCCATTGCGGCGTATAATCACTCAATTCATACAGCTACGGGATTCTCCCCTTTTGAGGCCCTCTTTGGTCTGCGCGCTCGTCGGAGAGATGGGGGCGGTACTGTCGTGGATGAGGACATGGCGGAACGACTAGTGGCTAATAGGATAGAGGTCGAACGAATATGGGAGAAAGCACATACACGGATGGTGACGGAAAAGAGTAGGAGAGTTGCCAGGGATAATTTGGGGGTTAAAGATATTATGGGAGCTTTAAGGATAGGAACCACCGTGTACAGAAGGATTGTATCAAATCGCTCGAAGGAAGTCCTGAGGTACGAGGGGCCATTCAAAGTGATTGCGATCAGGGAGCACAATCTGGTCACCATCCAGAGTCTGGCTCAGCCCCGAAAACGTCGAACAGTGCATGTTGAGCAGCTGAAAATTCTAACTGGGGAAGCCAGACCATAATTATGTAATGTTTTAGTTTTAAGTGGAGCAGTGTAATTTTATTTTTATTCTTCAATTTTGTTTGTTTTGTTCAGTTTGTCATTTACCTTAAGTTTAAAGAATTAATAGTGTGCTTGACATAGTAAGTGAGTCTTGTACATAGAGGAAAGTTTGTTTAGCAGTAGTAATTTCATTGATCCAGTGTTATTATATTCTTTTTACTTTGTATGTATGTATTTGTATTTTATTTTTGTAAGTTTACGAGGATGTTCGTAAACTGGCAGGGGGGAGTTAAGATAGGATGCACACCAGTATGGCCACTAATCCCAAACAGGGATTAGTAAACATTGTAAATTGTATATATAGAGGATTTAGTTCTGAATAAAGCAGTGTCTTATCAGCCTTCACCCGTGTTGTGTCTCTCCCAATATCTCTCTTTTTTTTAAAGTTTCATGTGCCGGAGCTCGTAAGTTATATATATATATATATATATATATATATATATATATATACATACATATATATAAGTTAAGGTCTATCGAAAGGAATACGTAAAAAAAAAGAGAAAGGTTTGAAATGAACACAGCCAACTCTGATTGATAACTGACTTTATTGCTCTCATAATCCTACATATATACCTTTGGTTTATTTACATCTAAGCACTTTAAGGATTAAAGTGAATATTGTTGGTCTCCAGGACTTAACTCCCCCCCTCCAGTTTTCGAAGAATTTCGGAAACTTGGAAACGAAGTAAGCCAAAACCCGGAAGGCCAACAATATCCAGTGTACATTTACTTAGTGCTGAACACAAATACAATGAGAGAAAAAATAATAATAATAATAACAAAAATGAACTTATAGATCCGAAATCCTCTCTTTCACTTTCGATAGAACTGACACACACAAACAAAACAAAACGAGATGCTTCTAATAAAAAAAAAGGGTTCACACTATATATACACTAACAATAGAAAATAAAAATTCATAAAAAGAATATGTATGCTTCTGGATGACTGCCAGGACACTCCAGGCCGTTACACATGTTCTAACTGCCCGAGAGGAAGCTTAAGTTGTTCGATATGAACATTCTTACGTCGCTTGGGATCCTTAATGTATTCGATCGTTACAATATTATGTTCCCGTATCGCTACCACTCGGAATGGCCCTTCGTAGCGTAGTAATTCTTTCCCCCGGTTGGAACTCCTCTGCCTATAAACGGTAGTACCTATCTTGATCCCACCCATGGCGTCCTTGACCCTGAGGTTCTCTTTCGCTACTCGACTTTGCTTTTCCCGTTCGAGCCTGTCTTTTACTTTCCTCTGTAACTTCTCTAGCGATATCCGATTTGCTACCACTTGATCCTTCAACTCGCCCTCAACGGTTGTAGCTCTAGTGTCCCTTCGTCGTTGTCGCAACCCGAAAATAATCTCAAAGGGAGAAAACCCGGTAACGGAATGGATAGATTCGTTATACGCCGCGATTGCCTTTTCCATTGCCTCATCTGGTTCTAACCCTTTTTCCACCTGATAGATTCGCAGGTGGTCGCTGAGGGTACTATGCAACCTCTCGATGGCTCCTCTACTCTTGGGATGTCCCGGGGTGTTGATTCTCCATACCACCCCTAGCTCCCTCGCTTCGGCCCTTATCTTCGCATTGTCGAACTCCATTCCACCATCGGAGGCGATTCTGTCGGGTACCCCATATACCTTAAACCAGGCCCTAAGGGCCACTAGAACTGCATCCGCCGATTTCTCGTTAATGAGATGGGCCGCAGCCACCTTACTGAAACAGTCTATTAATGTGATCCACTTATAGCCTCTCCAGGAAAACGTATCGATTTGCAGGTCCGCCAAAGGCATTTCTGCAGTGGGCGTTTCCTCCTGTATTCCTTTGGGGGGATGTCTGTCGTATTTAGTGGATAAACAAACGTCGCATGCCCCCACAACTTCCCTGACTGTCTCCTTCATATTCCACCAGAAGTACCGCCGCTTAAGCGCTTGGATAGTTTCGCTGACTCCCCTATGATTCGTCTTGCCCTGGTGATAAGCCACGGTGATCTCCTTCTGACGGTCACTATCACGAATTGTCTCCACCATCATCGTACAGCGAACGAAGTTGCGGTCCACTCCCAACCTCTCCAACCGCCATAACCGCTGTATTTTTTCCCACACGGTGGCGTTTCCGACGTATAAATGGGATGTTCTTCCCGGCCTGGAAGCCTCTTTCAGTACTCGACAAATGTTGTCATCACTGACTCCGGGTTGTGACCAGATGGTGATAATGTCACTCCTACCGTATTTTGAGAAGTCCATTTTAAGTAGCCCCGAGGTCCTGGTCTTCCATATGACTTGACGCTTCTTGTCATTAATTATTTCCTCTAATTCCGTCATCTCCGTCGGTCTATCTTCCGCTGAACTTTCCTCGTCCTGGTCTTCCTCTTCTCTGCTGTCCGAACTGCGTGCTCCTTCCCCCTCCGGAGTCCATTCTTGTAGGAACTGCCTAATGTCCCGCGATGAGCCCTCTCCCGTTTCTTCCACCGCGTTTACCATTATCGCCCGGGACAGCCAATCGGCTACCACGTTCTCCTTGCCCGGTTTATATTTGATTTCGAGGTTGTACTGCCCCAAAAATTCCTTCCAACGAGTGATGCGAGCAGACGATTCTTTTAACTTTCCCACCCACTGCAGAGGTCTGTGGTCCGTATGTACCGTGAACTTCCTTCCGAATACGTACGGTCTGAAATGGTCTATTGACCACACTATTGCTAGAAGTTCGCGCTCTAACGCACTGTACCTTGTCTCGGCTTCCGTAAGGCGCCGGCTAGCGTAAGCAACGGGGCGGTCCCCTTTTTCCCCATCTTGTGACAACACTGCTCCCAGTGCATATTCGCTGGCATCCGTCGTGAGCGTGAAGGGCTTCTCGAAGTCCGGGAAGGCCAGTACTGGTTCCTCCTGAAGCCGTACCATACATTTGCGCATGTTATTCTCCATCTCCGGGGTAACGAAAATTTTCCGTCCTTTCTTCAATAGGTTGTTGAGGGGTACAAGGTATTCCGCCATTTCCGGGACAAAACGCCGGTAATAATTTAGCGAGCCCAATAGACGACGTATACCCTGGACATCTCTCGGCACCGCCATCCTGGAAATTGCGTCCACTTTGCTCTTATCGGGTTTCACCCCCTCCTTCGTAATGGTGTGTCCCAAGAAAGTAATTTCTCCTTTTCCCAGAAGTGATTTTTCGGCAGATAACTTCAAGCCGAATCTCCGGATCCTATTAAACACACTCCTGAGATGCTCGATATGCTGCGTTTCGGTTTTGCTGAACACCAACAGGTCGTCCATGTAGACTTGACACATATCTTCATCCACCCCCCGAAGAAACTCATCCATTAATTTTTGAAAAGTTATGGGCGCGTTTTTGAGTCCGAAGGGCATCCTCGTAAACTCATAGTGCCCTCTTTCGAATGTGAATGCGGTCTTGGACTGATCCCTCGGGTGCATCTTGATCTGATGATATCCTGCCTTCAAATCTAGGGTGCCAAACACTGTTGCCCCGCTCAGCCTATCAATGATGTCTTCGAATCTCGGGATGGGATACTTCTCATCTATCGTGTTTTCATTTAACTTCCGGTAGTCTATCACGACTCTGTATTTCTCTTCCCCAGATGCACTCTTTTTCCTTACGGCGATGTGCTGTCTACTATAATCCCTTGATCTTTAAGATTCTTTATCTCCTCCCTAATGTGCTGCCTCAACGCCTGCGGGTATCGCCTTTCTTTGACATATGTCGCCCGTTCTTCTTTCAATGATATTTCGTGAACGGTTTCCCCCGTTGCGCCTAACCGCTCGCCCTCCTTATGGAGAATATCATCGAAGTCCCGCCGTATCCGTACCCTCCAATCCTCTGCCTGGTTTACTGCGCCCACACACACTATCGCGTCCTTCGCCCTCACGTAACTTTTGTATCGCTTACCCCCTATCTTGACTGACCATCTCCCATCCTTATTTTTCACTCGAGTCCCTAACTGATTCAGAATATCGCATCCGATTATCCCTTCATAACCACGTAACATATTTTCCACCACGTGTACCCTTAGTTTGGTCCCTGCTTTAAACCACGTCCCCAATTCCATCATCACTTCCCCCTCTACTCTACAAGGGCCACCCAGAGTGGTTAATTTGCATGTACATACCTGTACCTGGGGTGTCCTTTTTCCCGCCGCCAGCTTCTCCACCGCCTTCCTACTCAGGATTGTGCCGGAACTCCCTGTATCTACAAGGCACCTGACTCCTCGCTCCACCTGTATAATAGGCAAACCGCCACATACTCCTCTCACGCTGCAGTTCACTATCATGCGGTTCGCCTCTCTACTGACACTCGCCTCAGTCTTCCGCGCGCTGCTTCCTCTCTGATGTTACACGCAGTCTTCCGCTCCTGCGACTACTTCTGTCTCCTTCGCCTCCACTGCTCGCTGGTCCTTCCTCTTCCGTCTCCGATGTCTCCGTCGACGCTGGTGTCGACTTATGTCTTCGCCAAACTCTCTGGGCGTTCACTTCCATGGGTTCCACCCTCTGCGTCTCCCTGCGAGAGTAGATATAGGGGCACTGCCTGACCATGTGTCCCTCTGTTCCGCACTCAAAGCACCGCGTGCGAGGGCACTGAGCCATTAGGTGTCCTGTTTTTCCGCACTCGTGGCATTTCCTCTCCTCTCTTCGTCCATTTTTCTTCTCCGTCCCTGGTCGTCTATCTCGTGCAGCCGACCTCTCCTTCTTATATCCTTCGGGGTCTCTTCTTCTACCCATGTCCAATCTTGGACGGTTTCGGCTAATCTCAGGTCGGCGGTAAGTGACTTTACTCCAGCCCGTCTCTGCGACCTCGCCGAATCTTGATTCTTCCTCCCTTGCGCTCAAGTCTACCATCTCTTGGACACACTCCAAGAATGTTTTGTCTTTCGGCAATCCATCCTTTCTCCCAGTATCCCTGGCTAGCTGGACTTTCAGTATTCTGGATAAAAAATCCATGCGAGCCTCCACTTGATCAGTTTCCATCATTTCGCGTAGTTTCTCCGTAATTTTATTATACCGCGCCAACAATACCGCTGCATATTGCCCGTGGGACTGTCCTTGTTTACGATACTCCCTGAACATCTGGAGCATGTCTTCTTCTGGGGCCCATCGTCCACCTCCAAATGCCTTTTTCAGCCTCTCCTTGACCGTATGCCATGGCGTCTCTTCGTCTGCCTGAATCAAGTTGAGGATGTTTCTTCTAACTCGGCATACTAAGGCTGCCCTTAGCCTGGTGGCGTCCAATTCGTCGATATCCTTTGCCTCGACGTGGACCTGGATATAATACATAATCCTGTCCCCACCTTTGAGGAAGTGGTTTAACTCACCAACTTCTCCGTCGAACCTTTCTAATTCGCTGATCTCCCTCCTAAGATCGCGTGCATTATTTTTTCTTAACTTCATCCGCTCTATTAGATTTGCCTCTCTTGCCGCTATGTCTGCACGAGCCATCGCTAACGTAGTAGTCGGCAGCATGGGGAAATTAGGATTTATCGGTTCCTGTGTTTCTATAGGTGGTTGGGTTACTGGTTGTTGTTGAGACTCCACTGTGAGTATTGCCGGTCTCAAAATGTCGCTTAGTCCGGGTTCGGGCATTTTTCTCACTTGATACGCACAATTAAATAGGAAGAAAAAGAAAAATTAATTTACCGCGATTTTTCTTTTTCGCACTGTCCCGCCGGTTTCGGCACCAGTTAAGGTCTATCGAAAGGAATACGTAAAAAAAAAGAGAAAGGTTTGAAATGAACACAGCCAACTCTGATTGATAACTGACTTTATTGCTCTCATAATCCTACATATATACCTTTGGTTTATTTACATCTAAGCACTTTAAGGATTAAAGTGAATATTGTTGGTCTCCAGGACTTAACTTATATATATATATATATATATATATATATATATATATATATATATATATATATAATTATATTTATTTATAATTTATTTATTTATAATTATATATAATATATATTTTTAATAAATTCAATAAAAACGTGGTGAACTTCTCGTCCACTAGCCAATTTCTTCTCTAACAGTTGTGTAATGGTTAACACATGATCCGCACAGGACCTTCCTGCTCTAAAACCCCCCTGTTCTTTCGATATACGAGTACACCCTTCTACTTCCTGTTCCAATCTGTTCTTTTAAACTCGACCATAGCACCTGCTCATACTGCTTAAAACAGTGGTACCATATACACATACATACAATTATCAATCGATTGGCAATTCCTCTCCCAGAACTGATTCAAAGCTTCTCTCCTTTTGATTTTGAATTCTCTGTTTAATTTCTTATATTCATTAAATAAATACTGTTACATTCCTAGTAGAGAGCCACGCATGATATTTTTTTGTCTTTTCTTCTACCAACTCCGCTAATTCACTATTCCACCAGTATTTATCCGACTTTTTATTTTTTATGCCAATTGCTTCAAACACTGCTTGATGACAACTTCTTATAATATGGCCATATTCATCTTCACTTTGATGTTTTACTTTGAGTCTGTTTTTATAAAAAAATTCTATGGACTCCTGCATCAAGCTCTCAATGGAATAGTAAATCTCTTTGGGCATGATATTTATCTCTTTCCGGGCACCTTGGTACTTAAAAAGAAATGTTCCTCGAAACAGAATAATGGTCAGATCCACATTCAGCACCTCTCTTCACTCTAACGTCATAAGTAAGCTCACGGGTTGGGTGTTTCTTCTAATTATTATATAATCAATTATTGATATAAGCTGCCGAGCAGGTTGCTGGCAGGTGTATTTATGTGCGTCTTTGTGGGGGAAAAACCCATTTAAAATAACCATATCGAGTTGCTCACACAATTCAATCAAACGATCCCCATTTCCATTCACTCTTTCTTCTCCAAATCTCCCTACTACCAAATGGCCCACTCTTTTACCGGTTCTGCTGTTTAAGTCTCCCATTTAGAAAAGAATTTTCCATGCCAGAATATTTTTCTCTGCTATGTCCTGAACCTTCTCAAAGAAATTTTTTTTTCTGAAGCAGTCGCACAATCTGTAAGAGCATATAATCCCAAGATCAGCACTTCCTGACCAAATATCACAATTTCCAGCTTGATGACTTTCATTTACCAATTCAAAATCTTTAGTAAAGTTTTTGAAACGTTTGTGCACAAGCAATGATATTCCTGCGCTAGCTCTTTCCCTTCTATCCACGCCACTAAAAATATGTATGAATTTACCATAGGTTTCGCTTCCATTTCCCTTTATCTTAGTCTCGGCTAAAACCGCTATTTTTACATCATATTTGGTTAAACCTTCTAAAACCTCTTTCTTCTTTGTACTTAGCCACTCTTAATGAACAAAGTTTATTGTCCGTTTCCGAAGCCTTTGTCGTTTGCCATTTGTTCTATCCTGCTTTTTCTTTTGTTTGGGTCTGGAAGCGGTGTGTTGTTGTTGTTGTTTATGAGATATGGAGTGTTGGCCCATACCTCAACCCCCTACCAGGTGGACTCGGTTTGAATTCAGGGTATCCTCCCCTAGACAGGTTCCCTTCACTACGGCTTAGGAGTCCTGTCTACTCCGCAGGGAACCCAGAGCAGCGCTGACAGCAGCACCCTGGGCTACTCTTTTAGTCACCTCTTATGACAAGCAGAGTTTACTGTGGATGTATTCTTTTGCTTCCCCCATCCACAGGGGAAATAAATTAAATTGCTGACAATTTAAGCAAATAATATTGAGAAATTAAAATTTGCTACTTGCGATTTAGCAAATCACCATACAACCTACCTCCTTATCTCATGTAGCCTCTTCTTATCACTTGTCTCATTTTGAGTTATGTGTGTGTGGGTTATTAAATTGTTTTCCTTAAATTAATGTTTGTTATTTATAATGAACAGAATAACTGTCTAGGATTTCCCCTCTTTGGAAGAATACTTCTAGAAGTTCGCAATAATTTCTTGTTGAAATTATGTATAGAAGGCCATCAAATGGATTTTGACAGAATGAAGTGTGGATGTTTCGTCGAATGTATAGGGAAACAATTTTATAAGAAAAGGGACGTGGCTAGGGGGCTCTTGAATCAGCAATGTAATTGTTAATTACATTTTGTTTATTTCAGTTTCCATTAATATAAAGCATTAAGTAGGCTTTATCAGTATCAGAAATAGAATTGACAGTATTCAGGTTATAAAAAAGGCAGATAACTGTTCTAGGCGATCTGATATTACACAATACTTAAAATTTTACAGAATTATCAACTTTAAAATCGGCATAAAAATTCTGATCGAACAACTAGAATTCTGTTTTCCTAGCCAAGAAAGATTACTACAGGAACAAAATATCTTATTGTTTCCCTGATTATATGTTTCTGTAACACCTAGCTCTTGTATTAAATCTTTCTTAGTTGTTCCCATATAACCTTCCTTTTGGTTTAGTATGTATCTTAGGTTATTAATGGTTGAGTGCCATTTCTGATTGGTGTCATTTTCTTACTGTTAATGTGAGGTTTTGACAATAATTTACTGAATCATAAGGATTGGAAAAACTTTTATGTATGTATATATTTGTATACGGAGTAGCTCAGTGAAATCGGGAAAAATTCTGGTGATTGAGTGTGGTCTTGGCCAAATCATTTCTCTTGGCCAACTGCTGGCTTTGAAACATTTTATAAATAATTTCTGGCATATGATTCCTGTTCGATGGCTGTTAAGTATACAGTCAGATCTGGTGCCGATGAAAGAATTGTCAACCGTACGAGCTCATACTTATGTTAATTAATATGCTGGAGAGACAATGTTTCTTGAATGGGTGATATTCCTGTATTCCTAAATTTTTATCAGAAGAGGAATTACACAGAACAAGAAAAATGGAAGGGGAAATTGTTACTCCCCATTTAATCCACAAATATAAGTTACATCATAGATCATTATAGTTTCCATCATATTAAAATACTTTGTATATCCAGATCCCTTTTTTCTCCTGGATAAATAGGAAGAAATGTTTACAAGATTATTAATTTCCTATCCAACAAAGATTTTTTGATGAAGCTAATCTTTGCTCAAATAGTCATCAGTTTATATTTTGTGTATGTGTCTGTGCTTATTTACTTAGTTTTATTTATATTATTATTTTTTCATTTCCTTCCTCTCTTCTTTATTTATCAATTTTTTTAAAATTTTTATTAGCTTACATTATATTTATAGGAGATTTATAAAAGTTGAATCAAAAGATTTAATGCTTAATTTCCAGGTAAATAACACCTTCTATTAAGTATTTTTTTATTTAATGAATAATAGGTTATTATAATTTTTATTTATGGGTGAACCTTGTACAATACTACCTAAGAATGCAATTAATTAAATGTTTTTTCCTATTTTTTAAAACTTTGCTTTGTTATCAGATTGCATAGAGAAGCTTTAAAACAATCTGCTACTGATCCTCTATCTGGTAAAATTGATGTTAACATATTAACTACTGGTTTGAGCACGGCTGCAAGAAAGAAAAAACAAATGGTGGTGGATGGACTTCGTACCATTATTGAAAAGAAAAGTGGTCCTGTCACTCTTGTCTATCGTAAAATTTTTAATGACTTGAAAGATGTGCTTCAAGTGGTATGTATTATATATAAACATGTGTTACTATTTTTCTTGGACTATTTAAATTAGATGTCAAATAGATAATTGGCAAATAGGTAGATTCAACTAGTGATCAGAAATTGTGGTTTTGGTGGAACTAACTAACTCGCAAATGTTGTCCTTAGAGGAAATATAGATTAGAGAATAAAAGTGCAGTTCATTAGTTCTATATCAATGTCAACTGGCTGGATGATGATGATGATCCTGTTCAACTATAGAGTTTTATAATATTTTTATTGAATGTAGTTCCCACAGAAATTAACTAAATCTTGGTTTGGATGTACTGTATTTAACATTTATCAGATTTTGAATTAACACTTTTCATTCAAAATAGTTAGAGGTATATTCTGGTTTATATTATCTGGACAATATCCTTTCTTTAGTCGGAAGTTTACAAAAATATTTAGAACCTCGTAAACTATGAATGACATCATCTATCTTACGTATAGGGTGGTTAGCTTGAACTAATCTTTCATTAACCCCACATTTGTAATCAACGCATAGGCGAAGGTTTTGGCCATCAGGTTTTGGTATACACACAAGGGGTGATCCCCAGTCACTGGTAGGTACAAGTGTAATAATACCTTGAGCTTCCAATGAACCAAGCTCTTAATCTACTTTTTCCTGAAGAGCATAAGGAATAGTTCGTTCTTTAGTAAATACTGGTTTCACGTTAGGGCGTAATTTTAAATGTACGGAAATCCGGAACACAACCAATGTTTTCCTCAAAAACTTTTGGAACTTTTTCAAAAATATCTTGAATAGAATGAATTTGATGTGTAGAATAAGAACGAGTAGGGTTACTCGCAGTTTTCTTATCAATGCGTTGAAGTTCAATTCCAAGTCCACGTATCCATTGTCTACCAAGTAGTGCATCATGACCGTCAGGTACGATATGTAAGTCACCTGTTATTGGTTTACCTTCATATTGAATATTCAGAGTAACTTCCCCAAATGGTTTGACAATGTTTCCAGTGTATGATCTGAAAGCTAAGGATGATGGTTGAATAGGAATGTTTAGGTTGAGCATATTAAATTCATTCTCAGAAAGAAGTGAATACTTGGCACCTGAATCCACCTCAAATGTTTTTTGTGACCCATTCAAGAGAACAGTAATCATGTATTTATCACTGTCGGTATTAATTTCATACAGGTCAATAATTTCACAATTTTGAATATGTACCAAATCAATTTTGTCAATACCATATGTAAATGAAGAAGTAGAAGGTTCGTGTTGAACATTTGAATTTTGATTTAAATTTTGAATTGAATTTGTATTTTTATTTATCTTAGTTTGAATACAAACTTTAGAGATATGACCAGTTTTGTTGCAAAAATTACATTTTAATTGAAGTCTATCAAGACGACAATCAGGTGATATGTGGTAATTTCTTCCACAACGTAAGCAACAATTATCTAAACCTGGATGTTTTGTGAATATCCAGGGTTTCGAACTGAGGACTTGAAGTTGTGCTGCTGGTTGACGCTGCTGCTAATTCCTTACATTCAATCCGGGAAGATTCAAGAGATGTTGCTTTTTCCACAATTTTGTTGAATGATGTTTCATTTAATTGTAGTAGTTAAAAATTAATAAGTTCTCGGATCCAATTATCTTTAAGCCCTCTAATAAATTGTGCACGAAGGAAAATATCAGCAATGGAGAGAGATTTCTCACAAGGACAGGTAACATTGAATTCACAGTCGATAATGTCACGTAGAGATGCAACATACTGTGGAATATTCTCATTATCATTTTGATATATGTTAAGGAAATAATGTTGTGATACTACCGTGCTCTTTTTTTGTAACATTTGTTTAAGAGACGAGACCAAATCAGTGTATGGCAGTTTGTTGATCGGCTTATGTGGTCCCAATAGTGCTGCCAGATTATTATAATGTTCTGACCCAATGGATGCGCACAGGAGTTGTGCTTTTTTTCTTAGTCGTAACATTTTTCAGAGAGCAATAGTTTTGAAATCTCTCCAAATAATTTGTAAATATTTCTTTCTCTCTGCATCAAAACGTTCAAAAGGATTTAGACTAGAACTAGGGTTACTTTCCTGTGTAGATTGCTGGATAGATGAAATCAGATTTGACATGGTGGCATTGAGGTTCTTCATAAATTCCTTGAATTGAGTTGGATCCATCTTGTATCGTATTTATCAGCAGGACTTGAATGAAATTATGAAAAAAAAAAACTTTTACTTTTTTACCTCGTCGCCAACTATTATGAAATAAAAAAGCACTTTAGATGTTTGAACATTATATTAAATTAATAACAATTACACTTGAACATAAACATTAAGTAAGGTTATAAGTTTGTGCTTTAGTCTAACAACTGCTGGAATCTTCTGGCCAGGGGTGGTTGCCATGGATACTCCCAGTGCTGACTGTATTAGGAATATGACAATGACACAGGTGCAAAGATTTTTGAAATTGATTTGTGCATTTTTTATAACTACAGAATATAATTTCAGCATTGACCAACTTCTTTCTTCTTATGACCTGATTTAATGTCAATAATTTAGTCTTCATTTTCTTTAAGTCCCGAAGTTTTATAGTGGCCTTATCCTCCAAAATCTGCAGTTAATTTCAGTTCTAATCAAAAACGCTTTCAGTCATTTTCTTATACAAGTAAATGGCCAACATTACCTTTACTTGCTTGCTTTGGAAATAAACTAAAATATAATTTTTGCTTTGAATGTTGAATTGAGGTTTAGAGCAAAATATGGGTACTGAGGATACTAATAAGATTGCGGGTAAGAATTTGAACCGTGAAATCAGAAATGAAATCCCTACATTTCAGGATTTCGAAGAAGGGTAAGATGTTTTTGGACCAAGTTGTGCCGTGCCACTTTGCATAATATAACTGCTTGGTAGGAAGGCCTATTGGTTTGAATGAATTGCACGTATCGTTAGAGCCTGTTCTCTGTAAGTATCCACTATGTTGCTCATAGTGTTCAACTTCCATAACAAATGGTTTTACAACCATTGGTTTTAAAGGTTTAAGATTTTGTATACGATCCTTTCCTTTGGTTTGGTGGGTCCTGTTGTGAAAGTGTTGATATGCGCACACTGGACCAGATTTTTTTTTTTTTATATATATACTTCGATACTAAACAGTACAATTTGTAATGCAAACAATCTCATAATTTTAGGTAGTTTCACGCGATATGTTTGATGAGGCGTTGAAAGAATTACAGGAAGGAGGACTTGTGAAGGTAACAGGGAGGCAGTCTGTGAAAATACTTGGTTGAAAATACATTAAGAAATTATGATAAATTTTTATGTTATTTTTAAATTTGAATTATAATACATATTTATTAAAAATGTCTTTTTTGTAATATTATAACTATTATTAATAAAAAAGTAATTACAAACAAAACTAAATAAATGCTTCTTTTTTTTTCCGAATGTTTTGTCTATGCCAGTGTATATATTCCTAAACATATTTGGTTAAATACCTACCAAATCATCAAGGAGAAAAATCAACCAGAAAGCCTTAGGTGACAAGTTCGTAAAAATAATATAAAATTCTGTTAGCCCATAAAGCAATAAAGCCCTAAAAATTACAAATATTTTGTTTTTAATTGTATAATTTTTAGATGAAAAAAGCACTATCCCCATTTTTCTACTTACCTTCAACATTTTAGAAATCATGAGAATGTTCATATACATCTGATTTACTGGGGGACTTATAATTTGAGACCGATGAATGATTTTTCCTTATTGCATTCACACACATTGCGAAAGCACGAAGGTACAACATATTTTGAGTTAAAGTTGTTCTACTTTAGGCACCACAATTATTTATTAATTTTATCGATTCATTGTAGTAATATATGCTAGTAATTGTTACTTTAAAAAGATTCTATTGCAAGAAATTAATTTTTTTTTGTATGTTTTTCTCTGTTAAAAAGTTTGGATTTGATAATTTTTTGGTATTACGTTGTGACTGATGACTTAATTTTTGTAATGAATTTCATTGAGTTATTTTCAATAACTCCTATCTAAGAGAGAGAAGGGAATAGGCTACAGAAGAAATATCAACTAGTCTTCAATATGACCAGCATATTGTTAATGTTAATTTATATTTTGGTTTCTATTTCTACTTATCTCCTATTTCACCTATCTTGGCGGATATTTATTTAGAAGAACTGTTAAATACAGTCATACCAAAAATAGCATTTAATATCCCGTTTCTATTTAAATAGGTGGATGATATAATAACAGCGATACCAACCGAAAACAATGAAAAAGAAATAATTGTAAACGAATTTAATAAATATTCCACTCGACTAAACTTTACTATTGAATTTGAAAAAGATAATAAAATACCATTTTTAGACGTTCTCTTAATCAGAAAATCAAACGGAGAAATAGAAACTAAATGGTGGCAAAAACCTATTCACTCTGGTCGATACATACATCGATACTACACAAGCCAATGCGCCAAAAGATATAAAATAAGTACGGCTAAAAACCTAATAAATCGCGCGAGAAAATTATCATCCCCAATACACCAAAAAACAACAAAAACACTTTCTAACCAAAACAACCCAAATGAAACCAATCCTAAAAAATACTTTAGTGTATGGAAGATATGGGTGGATTTAAAAACGAAATAAAAGTCTGAGAAAAAATAAAAGTTGATATATTGAACAAAACAAACTTACAATAACTTGCCTCTGCTAATTTTCACACCACGTACACACACTACACTTTTTCTGCCAGGTAATCATAGGTTACCCCAGTGTTGCAGGTGTACGAAGTTGTATTAATATACAATTTAAATAAATTAGACAACAGTTCGAGATTGCTGCCTGGCAACACTGGGTGGTAACAATCACCGGGTGTAACCTCATTAAATGTTATTATGTGTTGCAACATCACTTCTCCCCAATGACCTCGTCACAGAAGCGGACAGGAGGGCGGATGAGGCGTCCTCGCCGAGTCCTGATGTCCGATGGAAGATTGTCGGATTCTGTGGCAGGTGCATTGTCAGAAGTTGGATGAACACCGGATGGCGTTGGTGTATCGGTTGTTGCGCTGGTAGGGTCCTCCAGAATGTACGCTGGCTTCAGTCGGTCCGCGCTGACGGTTTTCTGTCCTGTGGCAAGCTTGATGATGAAGGTCTCCCCTCTCTCGAGAACTTGGTATGGTCCGGAGTAGGGTGGAGTCAAAGGTTTCCTGACTGCATCATCTCGCAAGAAGACGTGGGAGCATGTTTTCAGGTCCTTCAGGGTAAAGGTTGCTGCTTGGCTAGGCCTATGCAACGCAGGCTGCAGGCGCTTGAAGTGTTCCCGTAGTTTGGCAAGGAATCCTTCTGGCTCATGCGGTTGGGAGGTGGTCTCCAACAGCTCTCCGGGGAGTCGGAGTGGTTGGCCATATGTCAGCTCGGCAGCACTCGTCGAATTATCATCCCTGATTGCTGCCCTCAAGCCAAGGAGGACTGTGGGCAACAATTCGGTCCATGAGCTTGAGGTGATGAGGTGTGCTGTCAACGATGCCTTCAACGACCTGTGCCATCTTTCGACGATTCCATTGGACTGCGGATGGTAAGCTGTGGTTCTGCAGTAAGTTACCCAGTACGTTAAAGAGTCGAGTGAAGAGCTCGCTCTCAAACTGCCGACCTTGGTCGGTGGTGATTCGGGCAGGGACACCAAATCTGGAGATCCAGGTTCTGTAGAGGGCTTTGGCGACCACTGTTGCAGAGATGTCCTCAATAGATTCAGCTTCCGGCCAGCGGGTGTACCGGTCCGCCATGGTAAGGCAATATCTTTTCCCATCCGATGGTGGCAGAGGTCCGACTATATCGACGTGAATATGTTCGAATCGGCCAGCTGGAGCGAAGATACCTGGAGGTGTAATGGTATGCCTATGGATCTTAGAACGTTGGCAGGCGATGCAACCCCTGGTCCAGGTTGCTAAATCAGCGTTCATATTCGGCCAGAAGAACCGCTGTGAAAGTAGTCGACGAGTTCCGCGAACGCCAGGGTGACTGAGGCTATGCAGCTTCCTGAAGACGCCCTGGCGGAGGGACAGAGGTACATAGGGTCGAGCCTTGGGGGTCGAAAAATCACAGAGGAGTGGTCTGTCCAAGTTCGGTAGCTCGATCAACCTCAATTGCAAGTTCGGGTTTCGCAGTAACTCTGGTATTGAAGGGTCTTCTTGTTGAGCTTGGGCAATGCTCCCCATGTCATCCGGGCTGCTTATTTCCTCCAACCGCGACAGGCGTCAGCCACTTTGTTTTCTTCACCAGAAACATGGCGTATATCGCTAGTGAATTGACTGATGAAATTCACGTAACGAATCCGCATTGGTGTTGCAGTCTCTGGCTTCTGGTAAAAAGCGTAGATCAGTGGCTTGTGGTCTGTCAGAATGCTGAAGACGCGACCTTCTACGTATGGCCTGAAGTGCTTAATGGCACTATAGATGGCGGTGAGCTCGCGGTCGTAGGCGGAGTACTTCTGCTGTGCCGGTGTGAGGCTCCTTGAAAAGAATCCTAAGGGTCTCCAGTTTTGTCCTTCACGCTGCTGCAGAACGGCTCCGACCGCGGTGTTGGAAGCATCACAGGCCATGGTAATTTCGGCATCCGATGATCTCAATAGACTGCACATAGGCAGTCTCATGGAATTCTTTGCCAGAAGCTTACAGATCTCGAGTGCCTCTGAATCCCTTCCAATCGGACTTGTTTAGGACGTACTTACTCGCAGGCGGAGCTGCCGGAGCACCTCCGAAAGTATATACAATCGGCCGATGGAATATGACCGCTATACTGAATGGAAGCGCTATACACCTCGTTACGGTGAGCAGATCCCTGGTTAGCAGGAGGTCTAGAGTTGAGGTACATCCAGGTAGGGACATATGCCGGAAGGTATGAACCCGGGGTGAAAGGCTTCCAGCCTAGTCTTGGTGATGTAGGTCCCCAGTGTGTTATTGCTACTACATACCAAGGCAGTGAGTCTGGCATTAAAGTCTCTTAGGACTATGCACCGACTAACTGACTGTGCCATTTGCAACAGCAACCTAAGAGCTGTATGAACAGACCACGGCCTCCTATACACATCTGAACGTGAAACGGGTCTTGAACCGCACGTCAACTGTGAGTAAGTGAGTACCGGCAGTTGGGCACACAGGGTTAGGAACCCTCCTAGATAGTACATCATTTCGGACTACGATGGCAACGCCTTCAAGAGTCTCCGGTGCACAGACCTCACTGTACGTGGTATACCCTCTGAGGCGTACATAGGGAGACAGCAGGGTATCAGCCAGTGCCGGTGCTGCTGTTGGACGACCTCGAGGCCAGCTTCGAGAGAAGGTGTTGTAGTTGACGACTGGATGTTCAATCATGTCGCCTGGTAACCATCACCAGAGTCATCATCTGAGCATCATCTGCGTCATCATCTGCATCATCATGTTAAATTTTTCCATGAGGCAGGTGAGGGTAAATCTTGTCCCGAAGCCGATTGAAATGCCAATGGCACCGGAGCGGGATGGGCTTATGAAGACGTTCTGCTCGCCCTCGGTCTAATATACATCGTTAGTCGATCGAGTCCTTTCGTGTCCTGGGACGAAGTCTACTTTTCCTTGGACGCGACTGGCTTGTTTCTGATAGTTTTGGTTGATTGGATTTCGACTCTGCTTCGTTAATCTGTTTTAATATTTTATTTTTATTTTCTATAATGTTTGGGAGCCAAAGCATACTTAATTTGTAACCGTCTTCCCTGTTGAAATTTTCCGGGTGTTTGACTATTTCTATCGCATCCATTATTTTTCATTCTGTAGCTTTACTACATTTCTTAAACACTGATTTTTTCGAATTCTATAGTATGATTAGTGGTAACGAAATGTTCTGCCAAGGCTGTCCATTTTCTTGACGCTCTTTATGTGCTCTGGGAGTCTTGTGGATATTAGCGGCTGCTATACTATATATCTTTCCTTTAGAGGGTCGCTATACAATATATATTTCCTTTAGAGGCCTGTTGTACTATATATATTTTCTTTAGAGGGCAGCCATACAATATAAATTTCCTTTAGAGGGCTGCCATACTATATATATTTCCTTTAGAGGGCAGCCATACTATACATATTTCCTTTAGAGGTAACCTCTCCGTTCTGATCTGAGACCGTCTTCCCTCTTGAAATTTTTCAGGTGTTTGACTATTTCTATCGCTTCCATTATTTTTCTTTCTGTAGCTTTACTACATTTCTTAAACACTATGATTTTTTCAAATTCTATAGTATGATTAGTGGTAACGAAATGTTCTTCCAAGGCTGATGCCTTACTGTCCATTTTCTTGACACTTTTTATGTGCTCTGGGAGTCTGATGGATATTAGCCTACCCGTTTGCCCAATATATTTCCTTGAGAGGGTTGCTATACTATATGTATTTCCTTTGGAGGCCTGTTGTACCATATATATTTCCTTTAGAGGGCTTGTTAGAATCGATACATATAATGCAACCTTGTATGTAACCTCCCAGTCTACTACTACTGCTTGTCACGTTTTCATGTGTATCTTGTGAAATGTTTCTCAATAATAAACATGTTTAGTGTGTTTGTATATATCTTCTTTTTATTTCAAATACATCCTAATAGGTTATGGGCCCAGGACGTATGGACTTTTAATATCTAAAAATAAAAGAAGATAATTTTGAGTGAGTAATCTTTGTATGTTTTATTTTTTTAATATTCATGATGGGAGATAATGCACGATTACCTAGTATAGAATTACTTGAAGGAGTTTCAAATTATAACAATTGGAAATTTGCAATGCGAATGTATTTAATTCATGAGGATTCATGGAACTGTGTAGAACCAGAATTAAATGAAGATGGCACTCCTAAAGTACAAAGTAGTTCAAAACTTCAAAAAGCTTCGGCCAAAATTTGTCTTTTTGTTAAACCTTGTTGCTATGCCCATGTAAGAGATGCTAAAACTCCAAAAGATGCTTGGAATAATTTACAGAAAGCATTTGAAGATAAAGGACTTGTTAGAAGGTTAGGTTTATTAAGAATTCTTTTTAATATTAAATTAAATCATTCTAAAAATATGGAAGATTATGTTACAAAAATAATGTCAACATCACAGCAAATAGCTGACATTAGCAAGCCTATTGATGATGAATTTCTTGCTGTTTTAATGCTTAATGGTTTACCTACTAGTTATGATCCTATGGTAATGGCATTGGAAAACTCTGGTGTAGATTTGACGAGTGAATTAGTTTAGGCTAAATTATTGCAAGAAGATATAAGATTAGAAGTTTCAGAAGGGGGAAACCCTGCAGATTCGGCGCTAGCAATTAAAAGTTTTAAAAATAAGAATAAGTTTATTTTTAAATGTTATAAATGCCACAAAACCGGCCATAAAGCATCCGAATGTAAAAGTAAAAGTGAAAATAAGAAGAAAAATAATTCTTTTTTCCAATATAGGTGTTTATTTTCAGCAGTATTTTTTGTCCATGAAAAAAGATACTGTTAGTTGGTATGTAGATTCAGCATGCACAGACCACATGACTGGATTGAAAGAAGGTCTTAAAAATTATCAAGATGGTCCAACTTTAGAAATTTCAATGGCTAATAACCAAAAGGTGAAAAGCAAAGGTAAAGGTGACACTTTTGTAAAAATTGAGGATCATGATAGAAAAATTTCTGATGTTTTATATGTTCCTGATTTAGGTTTAAATTTACTCTCAGTGCGCCAAATGGTTAAAAAAGGTCTAACAATTGTATTTTCTGAAAATGGTTGTGGTTTTTATCATAAGAATTCTTGTCACATTAAAGGAAAAATTATAGCTCATGCAAATTGTTTAGGTGGACTTTATAAACTAGACATTGATAGCAAACAAGTAGCTAAAACAATGGTTGAAAATAATAAGTTTAAATCAGATAATTCTACTTCTGAGAAAAATAATGAAGAGTTATGGCACCGAAGATTAGGACATCTTAATAGAAAATCAATGAGACTTTTAAGAGATAAACTAGCAGTTGGTCTAAAATTCAATGGAAATGGTGATTGTGGTGATTTTTAATCCCACTCATGTGTGGGAAACTTTCCCTACTATTGTCTAACCTGGCAGATAACCAGTTATATGTTTGTAAACTCACTATTCTTCTACAGTTGTTGTTTTAAGCTAATAAAAACCTTTCTAAGGGTAATTCATTCTTCCTCCATTTTCATCACAATTTTATTAGCTTAAAACTTCTTTCGTTCGTCATGTCATTTAAAATTTTAAATTTCGGTTCGGAGATTCAATCACGGGAGTGCCGTTGTTATATTTATTTCGTGGATGTGAATTGTTTTTAACCATTAACAAAAATCTTGTAATCCACGATGGACAAGTATTTAAAGCCCGACAAATTCTGCGCAAGTCCAGATTCACCATCTAGTGGAAAGGAGTTCTCACATTGGCTTAAAACATTCGAAAATTTCATCTCATTATCTACTGAACCATTGGAAGACGTTGACAAATTGAAGGTACTCCAAAATTTTCTTTCATTCAGTGTTTATGATCTGATTTCAGAGACCACAACATATGTTGAAGCAGTTGAAACCCTGACTAAAATCTATGTTAAGGAAAAGGGGGAAATATTTGCACGTCACATTTTGGCTATACGTAAACAACAGCAAAACGAAAGTGTTGACCAATACGTTCAGGCTCTAAGGCTGTTAGCAAAGGATTGCAATTTTAAGGCTGTTTCTGCTGAAGATAATAGAAATCAGTACATTCGCGATTCTCTTATTAACGGACTACTGTCTTCTCAAATCCGCCAACGAATACTTGAAGAGTCTAAAACATTGAGCCTCGATGACGTTATCCAACGAGGCCAAGGTCTCGAGCTGGCCCATAAACAAGCTGAAGGATACTTAAACGGTGCAAATGATTTCTCTTGCGCGGGAATTGGCAGTGATTCGAATTCATCACTTTCAATTCCTGGTACCTCCCACCCTAGTGCACGATCCGTTAACCCCAGATCATATGATCCGAACGATCACGATCTTTGTGCTGCAACAAGTCAGAAGAGGGACAGCCATTGTTTCTTTTGTGGATTTAGTCGCCATCCGCGCTCGGCTTGTCCTGCTCTTGAATCAGAGTGTGCCAATTGCAAAATCAAGGGCCACTATGCCCGTGTATGTCGGAAAGCTAAGAAAAATACTCAGAAAACCAAACCTGTATCTGCAGCTATTTTAGCATCACTGAATAATGGGTTTCTGCCTCAGTTAAGCCATGCTGTTACCTCTGCTCTTGTAAATGGAATCCTCTGTAACTGCCTCGTGGACACTGGGAGTTCTGGTAGCTTTGTCAGCCTTGACTTTGTCTCTGAACACAACATTCAAGTTATGCCTCAGGAGGGACGAGTATCAATGGCATCTACGTCGTTATGGACCAAAGTTGAAGGATTTATTCTTGTAAAGCTAGAAATAGCGGAACACACTTACACTAAATGTAAGTTGACTGTTCTGAAAGAACTCTGTTCCGATATTCTCATTGGACATGACATACTCAAAGCACACTCAAATATTCTGCTAAAATTTGGCGGTGACAAGGCACCTCTCACAATCTGTTCGCATACTGTAGCTAAGATTGACCCTGTACGTCTCTTTGATCATCTCTCCCCTAAGTGTCATCCAATTGCCATGAGGTCCCGCAAATACTGTAATGAAGACAATCAGTTTATTAAGACAGAAATCACCCGATTGCTTTCCGAAGGAGTAATTGAGCCCAGCAATTCACCATGGAGAGCTCAGGTATTGGTTGTAAATAACAACGAAAAAAAGAGACTGGTGGTGGACTATTCTCAAACGATAAATAGGTATATTCTACTTGATGCCTACCCCTTACCAAATGTTGACCAACTTGTCAGAAAAGTTGCTAATTACAAACATTTCAGTGTTGTGGACTTACGGCAAGCATATCATCAGATCCCAATATGTGAAGATGAGAAGAAATATACTGGTTTTGAAGCAATGGGTAAGCTGTATCAGTTTACACGCATACCTTTCGGCGTGACTAATGGAGTAGCCTGCTTCCAACGCGCAATAGACCAAATAATAACTGCCGAAAACCTCACTGGAGTGTATTCATACCTCGATGACATCACTGTGTGTGGGATGGATAAATCCGACCATGACCTAAATCTAAACAAGCTTATATTGACACTCGATAAGCTCGGCATTGAAATCAACAAAGAGAAAAGTAAATTTGACCTCACAAACGTAAAACTTCTGGGACATCTTGTTTCATTCCAATCAATCAAGCCAGACCCAGCAAGGCTTACCCCGTTGCTTAATATGCCACTGCCACATAACTCTGAATCACTGAAGCGGGCTCTTGGTTTCTTTGCCCATTACTCGAAGTGGATACATAAATTTTCAGATAAAATCCGTGTCTTGATTGATGCCACATCATTTCCGCTGAATCCATCTGCTGCTTCTGCTTTCGAAAATCTAAAAAAGGATATTGCCAACTCAGTCGTCACAACCATCGATGAATCTCGCCCGCTTGTAGTAGAAACCGATGCCTCTAAGTTTGCACTGGCAGCTACTCTTAGTCAAGATGGACGGCCAGTTGCATTTTTCTCACGATCACTAAGCAGATCTGAAATCAGTGGACATCCACCAATCGAAAAGGAGGCTGCGGCAATTGTTGAATCCTTGAAACATTGGAGATCATTCCTCCTTGGCAAGCATTTTCACCTCATAACTGATCAAGAAGCTCTGTCTTTCATTTTTGACCGAAAACATGGGAGTAAGGTAAAAAATGAGAAGATCACTAGATGGCGAATAGAGCTAGCTCCGTTCGTTTATGACATATCTTACCGTCCCGGTGAGGACAACACCAAGGCAGACACACTCTCCCGTGTCTGTAATGGGTCCACTTCTACTGACTTGTTCCAGCTTCACCAATCTTTGTGCCACCCTGGTGTTACACGTATGTATCATTGGCTCAAATGTAAGAACATCCCCTATTCACTTGAAGATGTCAAGAAGATGACTTCAAGCTGTACCATCTGTGCTGAAGTAAAACCTAGGTACTTGAAAACATCTGGAACCTTAGTTAAGGCCACCTCTCCATTTGAACGCATCAACATAGATTTTAAGGGCCCTCTCCCTTCCAGGGCACAGAACTTCTACCTCCTTACCATCATTGACGAGTACTCCCGCTTCCCTTTCGCATACGCCTGCCGTGATGTTTCTGCTGCCACTGTGGTTGAGTGTCTCAAAAATCTCTTCTGTTTGTTTGGAATGCCAGCCTATGTCCACTCAGACCGGGGACCTTCCCTCATGTCTAGGGAAGTCAAGGATTTCCTCCATTCAAATGGTGTAGCTACCAGCAGAACAACACCATACAATCCGGCAGGAAACGGGCAAATTGAACGCTTCAATGGAACTCTGTGGAAAACCATTTGTCTCTCTTTGAAGACTCTAGGACTGCGGACAGAGAACTGGGAAATGGTCCTACAGGAATCCCTCCACGCTATTCGATCACTACTTTGCACAGCAACTAACTCCACTCCTCATGAACGATTTTTCACTCATCCTCGCCGTACAGCCAATGGAGTCTCCTTGCCGTCTTGGTTAACCCCTGGTCCTGTGCTTGCCAAAAGGAACGTGCGAATCAGCAAATATGAAGACCCTGTCGAGGAAGTAGAATTACTTGAAGCTAACCCACAGTACGCCCTAATTCGCAAGAAGGATGGATCAGAATCAACCGTGTCCCTGAGACAATTAGCACCTAAAGGAACTCATGAGATGTTGGAGAAACCTTGCCCTGATGGTGATGAACCCGCTTCAATATTAGAGCCCTCTAACATGGTACATCCGGAAGAACCCTCTGCCACTCCATCTGTTCATAGCTCTCTCTCTAATGAAATTGGAATCCCAGTGTGCCCCTCAAGACCTCAACGGGTGACCAAGGCTCCATCTTACCTCAAAGACTATGTTACTAATTGAAAACCAATCCTGGTGTTACAAATCTTGAATGAAGTTTAAATCTTTCTTTTTACCTCAAATATTGTTCTGAAATTTTGCCAAATGTTTTCTTAAATCTTTCTATGTATCTCATATATTGTACTTAAATTATGCCAAATGTTTTAAGAAAAAACTCAGGGTGAATGTGGTGATTTTTAATCCCACTCATGTGTGGGAAACTTTCCCTACTATTGTCTAACCTGGCAGATAACCAGTTATATGTTTGTAAACTCACTATTCTTCTACAGTTGTTGTTTTAAGCTAATAGAAACCTTTCTAAGGGTAATTCATTCTTCCTCCATTTTCATCACAGTGATGCTTGTATTACATGTATTAAGGGAAAACAGACTAGAACACCGTTTACAAAAGATATGATAGCTACACCAACTACAAAAACAATGGAATTGGTTCATTCAGATTTATGTGGGCCAATGAGTGTAAGTTCTCATGGAGGCGCTCGTTACTCATTTATGATAACTGATGATTTCTCAAGAAAAAGTCTAGGTGTTTATTACAGAAACAAAAACGGAAAGATTTTCATAATTGCAGTCTATGTCGACGATTTTTTGCTTTTTAGTAATGATGTAGAAGAAACCGCTTTAATTAAGGGAGAGCTTATGAGTTTTTTTAAAATGAAGGACTTAGGAGAGGCTCAACAAGTGCTAGGTATGAGGATCAGAAGAAGAAAAGATAAATTGTTCCTAGACCAATCCGAATACATCGATAAAATTTTGAATAGATTTAATATGTCTGATGCCAAGACGTGCACTACACCAGGAGAACCTGGAATATCACTCAGAAAATCTAGTGAAAATGAAGATTCCTATCCTTACAGAGAATTTATAGGATGCTTAATGTACTTAGCTATGACCTGTAGACCAGACATTGGTCATATAGCTAGTTTACTCAGTCAATTTAATAATGATCACAGCGACGAACATTGGAAGGCGCCTAAATTTTTTTTTTTTTTTTTTCATAACCCCTATGTATGATATTATTCTTGAGATGAGGTGTTGTGCTCTTATTGTGCACATTCTTTTTACAGTTTTCTCCTTTTACTGTAGTATAACTACATTTTAAGGAGTTGAGGTTGTGGGAAATTTATTGTTATTTATTTTATTTTTCAATTGTTTAAGTGCCGGGGCACACTTATTTTTTGTTTTTCACTTAAATTAAAATTTACATACTAATATTTATTTACATATGTACATGTTTAATGGTATGGATACAAAATTATTTTTATTGAATTGCTTCCATTACTTGTTGCCATCTTTTTGGGGCTGGCGCAGGTGTGAGGGTTTTGAAGAGTTCATTTGTGGTGCATTTAATGGAATCAAAGAATTTTATGTGTCTGCGTTTTATGAATTCCGTTGTTGTGGGTAAGTTGAAGAAGTCGTGTAGTTGTTCCGGTTTTAGTTTTCTCAGTGATGTAGACCGGACAATTTTTCGGATTATTGTGTTTTGGAACAGTTGTAGTTGGCGCTGCGTTCCGGCTCTGAGGTGAGTGAATAGTGGGGCTCCGTATAGTAGCGCCGGCCTTAGGATGCTTTTGTAAATTTTTATTTTTAGGCGTAGTGATAAGGCAGGTGATAGTAGTAGGTGGTGTAGTCTGTAGGTCCTTCTTCTCACATTTCGGATTTTTGAGTAGCAGTGGGCTGATAGTGTCATATGGCGATCCAGTTTGATTCCAAGGTAAACTATGGAGTTAGATGGACTGATAGTGGTATTGGCCACTTGCAGAGTTTTTGGGAGTCGGCTTCTTTTTCCTTTTTGAAGGGCAAATACTACGCAGTCCGTCTTTGCCGGGTTCGCCTGGATGTTGAGGTGTCTCAATTTTTCAACTATTTCTTGGCACGTACTTTCTGCTTGTTTTAGAGCCCGTTTTGCGTTCATACTGCTGCTGTATATGGCTATGTCGTCCGCGTAAGCTGCGACAGTTGCTCTTTTATAGTTTTTGCCCACTATATCAGCAGTATAGATGGAAAAAAGGACCGGGGATAGTACCGCTCCTTGTGGGACTCCGCAGGTGAGTGGTATATTCCTTGATAATTTGTCCCGCACGCGTATGGCCAGACTTCGGTGGTTTAGGAACGAGGCTATGATGCTGTAGAGCTGTTCCGGGCACTCGAGATCTATGAGCTTCTGGCAGAGAATTCCATGCGAAACGGAATCGAAAGCCTTTGTGCAGTCTATTGAGATCATAGCTGTTGCTGCATTCCTATTAAAGTCTTTGGATACTTCCGTTTGAATTTTCATTAGGTGATGTTCTGTGCTGAGGTGCGCCTGAAAGCCGGTCTGTTCGTAGGGAATAACAGAGTTTTCCTCACAAAAATCTTTAAGATAATTTAGAATAATTTTCTCAAAGACCTTTGCGAGGTGCGGTAGAAGACTGATGGGTCTGTAATGTTCTGGTTGATCCCCTGTTTTAGCAGGTTTAAGTAACGGAAATAGGATGGCGTGTTTCCATTTTTGGGGGAAATATCTCAATCGGAGGCATGAATTGTACAGATGTGTTAGGTGTGCTATTCCTTTCCGGGGGAGTTGTTTTAGTAGAATCGTCTGGATTTCTTCATGGCCGGGTGAGCGGTTGCCGTTTGATCTTCTCAGGATTGCTTTTAACTGTTTCGGGCTGATAAACATATAATTATTGCCCTTATCCATGGTTGGTGATGTACTGGTATCGGTTCTGGACAGTATGTCATTGTCTAGGTGATCAGCTAGGAGCTCTGCCTGTTCTTCTGGTGTGAGGAGGCGGTCGCCATCATGTATACGGATGGTCGATGACTTCTTTGTGGCGCTTTTAGTTAGTTTCCAGAATTTTCGTACGTCCCCATGAGTAGCTCTTAGCTGATCATGCCAGATCGCTGTCTTCCATTGTCGTAGGAGGTTTTTTATTTGAGTAGTGATGGCGTTGACTGCTGTCTTAATGTCTTTGTCCTTAGTTCTGTGCCACTTATTGTTTAGAGTGTGGCGATTTTTTATCAGAGCTAGGATATGCGGTGGCGGTGGTCGGAGATGTGGTGGTGTCGGCCTGTATTTTGGTATGGATGCTGTAGCTGCTTGTAAGATGGTGTCTGTGATGGTTTCTATGTAGTTGTCCACTTGTTCCTTGGTTGTTAGTTGTGGTATGGCTGGAAGTCTGTTGTACGCTTCTTCTTTGTATCTCTTCCAGTCAGCCTCTTGGTATCTGAACTTTTCCTTCGCCAATTCTTCTTTTCTTCCATTTACAAAATATAGCACTGGTCGGTGGTCGGATGTGAGGAAGTTCAATGCTGAGCATCCTGTGATGCGGTGTGGTTGTTTAGTGAGAAGGAGGTCCAGTGTAGAAGTAGCTCCGTTTCCTGTATGTCTAAAGGTGTGGGTGTCTGGGTGTACTACAGTATACCTCGTTTTTGTGAGTATTGAGCCAGCTTTATTATTTTTGGTGTTGCGCCAGGCAGTGTGTTTGGCGTTGAAATCTCGCACTAGCCAGTGATTGGTCCTTGTTGCGCAGGCATCTAGGTAAGATCTGAACTCTTGTAATGATCCATGAGGTCTTCGGTAGAATCCTGTGATGTAAGTGGGTTGTTTCATCAGAACCTGCACCGTCACGGGGCTGAGTTTTCTATCCAGAGTAGCTATGGGCTCCTTGATCTTCTTCCACTGGGTCCCATGCTTTACTGCTATCATCACGCCTCCGTGCGGATCATGTATATTGTCGGTTACTACCGAGTAGCCTAGGAAGCGGGGTGGGTTACCTTGTAGCCTGGTGTCAGTGAAGACGGCCACCGTTGGTTGTGTTGCAGCTAATAGAGCTTCAATTTCTTCCTTTTTGCTTTGCAGTCCGCAGCAGTTGAAGTTTAGAACGGAGAATGAATTCATGGTTGCTTCTGTTGGGCTGCTATAAGTTGTACAAGGGCTGTGACCTGGTTGGTTAAGTTGTACACCATCTGCATCAGTTGGTTCATGGTGACTGTTGAGGTGTTGATTGCTGGAGTGGTGTCTTGAGAATGAGCTGTTGGCACTGAGGTCTGAGGGGTCTCGGTGTCGTCAGGAGTGGGGGGTTGTAAGAGAGAGGAGTAGGAGGTCCCTGCGCTGGCCGTCTTGTATTGTCTGGTGGTGGGGGGAGCTGCTCTCTTCTGATTGGTTGTTGTTTCCACCTTTTCCTTTTTCTTTTCCTCGGCTATTTTTAATAATTGTTGCCTAATTTTGCAATTTTTGAAGGAGGCGACGTGGTCTTCCTTACAGTTTGCACATTTAGGTGTTCCTGTACGTGGGCAGTCCTTGATGTCGTGGCGTTCTCCGCATCGCACACATTTTTCTACATAGCCGCAGTAATTCCGGGTGTGTCCGAATTGTTGGCATCTGTAGCACTGAATTGGCCCGTCACGTTTTGGAATATAAGCGGCCACTGTGAAAATACATCTATTGACGTGGCGCACTTTTTTTATGTCCTCTACAGTGATATTCACTGGCACTGTAATGACGACCGGATTAATAGGCGTCTTCTTTCCCTTGTCGTCGGTTCTTTGGAATCTACGCACATCTGTCACTTGCAAGTGTTTGAATGCTTCCTGGATATCGGTTATAGAGGTTGAAATGTCTAAATTTTTTATAACAAACTTTTTATGGGTCTTCTTTGTCTTTGGGGCGTAGGTGTGGTGAGGTATGTCGAGAGTCTTAAAGCCGGTGAGCACCTTTTCTCTATCTTGAATCGAAGGAGTCAATATTTGGATGCCTCCGTATGTTGGTTTCAGGAGATATTCTTTGATCCCTACTTTTTCCATGTAGGTTCTGACATTGGTGATGGGGTATTTGTTAGACATCACTATGGGTGGGATGTAGGGTCTTTTTGTTGAGGCTGATGTTGTGGCTTCCATTTCCGTGTCCATTTCTTCAAGAGCGCTGAATCTGTTCTCGGTTGATATGCTCGAGTATTCTCTCTCCTCGGAATTTCGCAGATTTTGAAGCTGACCCCGCGTACGGCATGTCGAAGCTCCGCTTGCGGCCGAAGTTGTAGGAACTGGCACTATTTTCCTTCGAACCATTGTTAATGAAATCACAAAGATAAAAATAAAAATAAGAAAAGCACTGTTCGGACCGTAATGAACGCACAGACTTCAGGCACTATCCGTATAGAGGGCGCACTATGCCGGTCGCTTGCCAGTGCCACGCTACCCTTACCCAATAGGGTGGCTGCCGGGGTTAGTTCCAAGTGATATGCATGGACCACGGCAGTTTGAGGGTGCTAACTGAGCAAGGGGACTGGTTCTTCAGAGTCTTCAGGGTCTTCAAGGTGGTATCCAGGAGTTCCTTCTTCTTCTGCTGCTGCTGCTGGAATGAAGGCGCCTAAACGCGTCCTGAGGCACTTAAAAGGGACGAAGGACTTATGTCTTACTTACTCAAAAAGTAGCACTGATTTAGTCGTATATGTAGACGCTGATTGGGGAAATGATAAAGAAGATCGAAGATCCTATAGTGGTTTTGTGTTTAAACTTGGTGAAAGTACCATAACGTGGGAAAGTAAGAAGCAAAGAACAGTGGCCCTTTCAAGCACTGAAGCGGAATATTTAGCTTTGAGTGATGGCGCGAACGAAGCCAAGTATCTGAAGGCTTTGCTTTCAGAGTTGATACAAAAAGATGATCCAGTAATCTTACATAACGATAATCAGTCAGCGCAGAAATTATCCGAAAACCATATCCTGAACAAGAGGACGAAGCACATTGATATTAGATATCATTTTGTGAGAGAAGCAGTTGAAGAAGGATCCATCCTCCTTGAGTACCTTCCAACGGACGACATGGTTGCTGATGTTATGACGAAGATACTTCCAGGCCCCAAGCACAACAAGTTTACAGATCTACTGGGATTGAAGAATGCAAGTTGCATTAAGGGAGAGTGTTAGAATCGATACATATAATGCAACCTTGTATGTAACCTCCAAGTCTACTAGTACTGCTTGTCACGTTTTCATGTGTACCTTGTGAAATGTTTCTCAATAATAAACATGTTTAGTGTGTTTGTATATATCTTCTTTTTATTTCAAATACATCCTAATAGGGCTGCTATAATATAGGTACGTATATATTTTCTTTGGAGGGCAGTTGTACTGTAAATATTTCCTTTAGAGGGCTGCCATACTATATATGTTTCCTTTAGAGGGCTGCCATACTATATTTACATTTCCTTTAGAGGGCTGCTGTACTATATATATTTTCTTTAGAGGGCAGTTGTAATATATATATATTTTCTTTAGAGCGCTGCTATACTATATATATTTTCTTTAGGGGGCAGCCATACAATATATATTTCCTTTAGAGGGCTGCCATACTATATATATTTCCTTTAGAGGTAACCTCTCCGTTCTGATCTGTAACCGTCTTCCCTCTTGAAATTTTCCGGGTGTTTTACTATTTCTATCGCTTCCATTATTTTTCTTTCTACAGCTTTACTACATTTCTTAAAAACTGTGATTTTTTCAAATTCTATAGTATGATTAGCGGTAACGAAATTTATTCTTTAGAGGGTTTCTATACTATTTGTAATTCCTTTAGATAGGTGTTGTACTGTATGTATTTCCTTTAGAGGGCTGTTGTAGTGTATATATTTCCTTTGGAGGGCTGCTATACTATTTATATTTTCTTTAGAAGGCTTCCATACTATATATATTTTCTTTAGAGGGCTGCTGTACTATATATATTTCTTATAGAGGGCTGTTGTACTATATATATTTCCTTTAGAGGGTTGCTATACAATTTATATTTTCTTTAGAGGGGTGCTGTAATATATGTATTTCCTATAGAGGGCTGTTGTACTATATATATTTCCTATAGAGGGCTTCTATACTATATATATTTCCTATAGAGGGCTGTTGTACTATATACATTTAAATACTCTTTTAGGTTTCCACGGCCACTATTTATACAAAATACCTCAGTGGCATCTTCTGGTTTAGACCGTGTCGCTAAATTTTTCACCAACGTTTCGCCAGACATGGTGCTGACTTCTTCAGACAGAAAAATGAACTTTTTTTTTTTCCAGAAACCAAATCAGAGCCGTCTAGTAAAAAGATTAGAAAAAAAACTGTCCCGATTTCTTCACAAGAAAACAGTTATGCAGGGAGGTGATTTGGTGAGGATTATGCGTCAGTCCTCGCTAATTCATCAACTACCTTGCTTTATTCACAAAAAATAGTTATGTAGGGAGGTGATTTGGTCAGGATTATGGGTCAGCCCCCGCTAGCTCATCAACCACCCCGCTTCCAACACAAGGAAACATTTATTTACGGAGGTGATTTGGTCAGAACTGAGGTATCGCACCCATTTTGTTAAAAGTCATTAGTAAATTCACATCTTTTTAATTAAAAAAAATTGACGAGCAACAAACACTCTTTTAATGGTATAAGAATGAAAACATTCAGTAATACATCTTCCGTTTATTGCTCTTGATGATAGAAATAATTATTAACTCGCATCCACGAACAGATCGGCTTCCTTAAGATGCTTTCAGGATTGATGTAGCTGGGTATGATTGTGGTGGGTTTGGTGAGTATGTTTCTCCTGTGTGCGATTGTGATGGGGGTTTTGTTTATCCTTGGATTTTCGCAGTCCTGAAAATTTGAGAAGGATAAGATTTTCTTTTCATACATTGGACAGGGGCTATCCCAATATTTCATAAGAAAAACATGATATGTGTTCCATTCAGTTATAAATTATATGTGTAATATAAATAAATAAAATAAAATTAGTTAACTTTCTAATTAAATAGCAACAATTGCAACTGCAAAATAATTTTGAGTATGGTCCCATTAACCAATTCAATTGGATTAACTAAGCAAGTATCTACCATATTTGTGATAGTGTTTGCACAGTAACGGGTACATTAATTTACTTAAAAGGAAGTCCAAGGCAGGATTCATTCTCTGTTAGCGATATTGTAACGTTGGGCCTCAATGTAAAAACGCATTCAAGTATTTTTCCGTGAGGTGGACGCAAGCGAAAAATCACCACATAATGTAGAATTGCGCCAAATTTCTTACAATCTTAAGAGGACTGTTCGTTTGCGGAACAAAGCACGTTTTCCTCTTTTTCTTAGGTCTTAAATAATGTAATATATATATATATATATTATAAAAGGGGATTTAGCTAGAACTGAAAAAGATGCAGTCTCTTTTTTTTCAAGAGAAACGTATATTGGCAAAGAATACAATATGCGATCAGAATCATGAAGTGAAATAGTTTTTTTTTTATGGAGTCGTTGGCGGCGCAATCTTTCAACATGTCGCACGAAGAAGAGCATTCGCAATGGTACGTGGTTTGAATCGTCCAGATTGAGTTATCTAACATCTTTGAATGTTTGTTTGTTTGTTGTTGCTTAGAGGCGTAAAACCCTAGGGTCATCAACGCCTGTAGATTTTTGATTTTTATAATTATTTATCTTTAAAAAAAAAAAAAAAATAAATAAAATATTCATATACACACACATACTAATAAATAATACATCTGTAATAAGGAAATAAAACAATCGGAAAAAACAACAAATGCATCTATAGCAAGGACAATGGAGGATCAAATATTGGTTATTAATTTACAGTTTGTAATGAATTTCACCACTTTGTCTATTTCAGATTTGCTGTCTCTAAGTGCTTTTCTAACATCGGGTGGTATTTTGAGCTGATTTAGTATTTTTTTATAGGAGTAGCATTCCTCAAACATATGTCTGATGCAAAGATTTTGATTACACCTAAGGCATATCGGTGGTGCATCCCTTGTAATGAGATGTGCGTGGGTAAGCCGTGTGTGTCCTATTCTTAGGCGAGCAATAGCCACCTCTTCATGGCGTTTACTACGATTAGATGTCGCCCAAGGCTTTACTTCCCTTTTTATATATTTCAATTTACTGGCTGGACTTTCATCCCACATTGCTTGCCATCTTTTGTCTATACATTCTTAAAGAGGGCGAGCAAGTTCTTGGGCGGTTAGAATAGATGTGCCTCTACCTGGGAACATCTATTCTATACTAACATCTTTGAGATTTATTTACATATGGAGCGAAGAGATGACTCCAGTCAAATGATATAAAAAAAGTGAGTATTTAAATGCTACACGGTCAGCTGACAGGGCACCGCCATATTGGCCTTGGCTGCTCTGCCATGCGCCTTTCACTTTACCCTTACTCCAGCTGGGACATGCGATAGAGAAACGAAATTTTTTGGGGCGATGGAAAAAAGTTTCACTTTAAAACAACTGGATATGAAACATAATACAGTTGTAGTTTGGAAAAACTACTTAAGAGAAGTTTGTGTAGAAGTATTAGCGGAACACAAGCAAAAAAATCGGTGGCCCTAAATGTCAAAGATAATTGAGTTAGTATGACTGGTTGTTTATCTCCCTCCAGGTTACAAGTTCCTGTGTTCGTACAGTTCTTTGTTCTGTTCGTTGTGTTAATAAATTAACTATGAACAAATGTATTTATAATTGTGTACTCACTATATTATTATAAATATAAAGGTAAGAACTAAACTTAGATATTTAACAATTTATGGGCCCAGTGTAAACGTGGGGAATAATCTATAAAAAACGCCCCTCGTATCACGTGGTTAAAAATGTCGGTGTATACAGCCCCTTTACTTTCGTGGAATAATTTCTCAAATTGGAAGTTTAGGATCAATACAATTCTTGAAAAGGAACAATTAATTGAGGTATTCGAAAGTGACCTGCTGACAGATGCGACAGAAAAGAAATCTTTTCTTATTAATGATGCTAAAGGAAAAGGCATTATCATTCAAGGTCTGTCCGATAAACATCTTGATATTACTCTAGATTGTTAAACATCAAAACAAATGCTTCAGACATGGAAGGATGTATTTGCCAGGTCTAGTTATTTTTCAAAGTTAACGTTATGGATAAAACTTGTGAACTTAAAAAGTGAACGATATGAAAAGTTGGAAGATCATTTTCTTAATTTTGATAAAATTATAAGAGAACTGATTGATTTAGGATCTACATTGGACGAAAGTGACAAAGTATGTCATTTGCTTCTTTCACTTCCTGAAGATTATAATACACAGATAACTGCTATTGAAATTAACCATAAAAATGGACTTTGTAAAGGCGCGTCTTTTGGACCATGAATTGAAAATTAAGGAACTGAGGTGGCAATTTTTTTTCAAAACAGAATCGTGGAGAAAATTCTAGAGATAAGAATAGTACTGCTAATCATGCAAAAAGTGAGAGTAAAATTACTTTACTGACAACTGAAACATGTAATTCAAGCATGATCTTTGAAGAAAAAAAATCTTTCATCCAAAACATCGGTGCTTCAAATCATTTTGTCAAGACATCACAGAATTAGAAAAAAAAACCTGAACCACTACAACCCGTGGACGAGTCTGAGGTTCAGTACAAGGTAGAGACATTCCAGTTTCATGGACAACGGTTCTGCAAGGAGGTGACTTGTCCTAGGTCACGCTCAACCGCCAGATTTCCCCCCTTGTTTTGGGTACCCTATTTTTATAATATTTTATAGTGGCTGGGTGAGCCCCAGGAGTGTCCTAGATCCTATATTATCCATCTCCGGCTGCAAACAGACTAAATGAAAGTCTTGCCTGGAGCGGGATTTGAATTAGGATTTCAAGTAAAGGAAATGAAATATAATTTGCTTTCTTCATCAAAAATTGCTAGCCGTGGGGCAAAAATATTTTCAGATAAATTAGGCACAAGAGTTTACTTTAAAAATAATCCTGTTTTGTTTTTCAAACCCCATAATGGTCTTTATTATTTCGAATTAATTCTGAAAATTATTAATTGAGTAACCGCTGGAACAGAATGTTTGAAAAGACTTTATAAGCACAAGGTAGCAGAGCTATGCCCCGATAATTTCCACAATCGATCCGATTCCCCTTTTTGAATATGGGACATATCAAAGATTGTCTCAATTCTGCCGGCATATCTTTCTTTTCCCAGATATACATAATGAGATTGTGAAGGGCTTTTTTCAGTCTTTCTCCACCAAACTTCAGCAGCTCAACAGGCGTATCGTCAGCCCCTGGTGCCTTGTGATGCTTCAGGTTTTCCAATGCATCCGTTGTCTCTTCATCATCCGGTGGCTCAACATCTTCCTCCAGTCGAGATAGATGATTGCCATTTTTCTCCTCATCCTCATCCCCTGCATAGATATGCGCAGAGTGCTCCTTCCACATGTTCATGCACGCCGCATGAATCTTTTTCATCTTTGGATTCTGGGTTTTGAGGTATTGATTCGCCCGATAATATGAGCAATGCTTAAATGATGGTCGGAATACTCATTTGCGCCACGATATACACGGACATCTGTGATCATTACAGTTTTCATGGAGGCTATATCTACCTACAGTCGGGACATACTGAATGTGTGCTAGTGTACTGTTCCCCCAACCTGGAGGGCCAGTGGCTGGTTCCCCTTATGGCTGGGCGATGGGATCGACACTTCCCCACGCCAATTGGGTAAAATTTAATATCTTATATTAGGGAAATTAAAACTCGATTAAGCGTCAAAGCATTAGATTTGACAATAGTGGTGACGCAAGATCTTTTAAATTTTATTGAAAGAAATGGTATTCAAATGGAGTATACTATAAGCCAATCTCCTTAAATGGATGGCAGATGTGAAAGAATGAACTGGGTTCTTCTGTCTAAGTTAAGAACTAAATTGGTCGATTCTGGATTCGACCCCAAAATTTTTATGAGGAGAGGCATTAAAATATACAGTTTATGAGACAAATAGATCACCAACCTCAGTTTTACCTAAAGGTAAAACTCCCTCGGATCTGTGGAATGGAAGAAATGATCTATCCAAATTGAAAATATTTGGCTGTCGAGCATGGCACTGACACCTAAGCCGGGGAAGTTAAAGCCTCGAGCAGTTGGTGCTGTATGGATTGTTACTGTGGAGGTGGCTACAGGTTGCGGTTACCACAACAAAGAAAAATAATTAAGTCAAGAGATGTACAATTTGATGAGTCTATTATGCAATTGAAAGATAAAAATGCAATTGAAAACAATTCTAAAGAAATTATACAGCCAGTCCAAGTGATAAACAATTATCCAGTTATGACTATTGACGAAGAAAATATTATTGTAGAAACTAATGAAGACAGCAAACATGTGGTGGAGAATAATTTGCAAGAAAGTTCTACAGATAACAATGCACAAGGGGAAATAATCACTACAAAAAGAAGAAACAAGAAACCCAGATATTTGGATGACTACGAGCTCTACACAGCATACTGTTTTCTGTCGTCAACAAGAGCCAAAACCATTCGAGCGGGCTATAGAATCAGAAGAATGGAAAAGTACAATAAATTCGGAATTTGAGTCGCACAAGAAACTCAAAACGTGGACACCTGCGAAATTACCTGAATAACTAAAGCTGTAGAAACACATTGGGTGTTTAAAATTAAAGAAGATGGTACTAAGAAAGCTAGGCTTGTGGCTCGTGGTTTTCAAGTATCTCTAGAAGAATGGGAGTTTTTCTACGCACCTGTATGTAGGATATATACTATTCGACTTCTGTTGTCAGTAGCAGTCCAGTGTAACTGGACTTAGACTCAAATTGATGTACCCACCGCACCTACCCACAACATGTTAAAACAATAAAGTTTCTAAGGTGATGAAAGATCTTGGATTTAATTGATCAGATTATGATTATTGTCTCTACTACAAAGATAATATTTACATGGTTCTATTTATAAATGATGCAATACTGGCCGGGACAGAAGAAAATGTGGATTAATTATTAATGGACCTGCAGAAGAATTTTAAAATCAAACATTTAACAAATAACAAACGATTTAGGTCTTCCCAAATCGTTTTTAGGAATGGAAATTAAACATATATGAAATAGATTACACTTAGCTCAGACTAAAATAATAGATTTGTTGAAAGAGTTTGGAATGGAGCTGTGGAGAGCGATCTCAAAACCGATGGATGTTAATTTCATGGTAGGTGAAAGTCAGGATATTTTATGGGATGTGCCATACAGGATACTGATTTGTAGTCCAATGCCCCTATCTATAACAATACCAGATATTGGATTCTCCGTGTCATGTTTAAGGAGATATTTATACAAGCCAACTAGTCAGACATGGAAAGCTGGTTTAAGAGTTCTACGATATTTAAATTCTCCAAAAGATCTAGGGCTTCCTATTAAAGCGAAGTAGACTTGGAAGGTATGAGTGATTTAGATTGGGGAGCTGATGACTCTAGAAGTGTCATCGGATTCGTATGCTTTCATGCTGGAAACCCTATAAAATGGTATTCAAAGAAGCAGAGATGTGTTGTTCAATCTACAATGGAGGCTTAAGAGTTAGAGAATCTTCGTGGTGTGTTAAGTGATCTGAGCCAAATGAATAAGGCAAGTAGTGAAGTGATAAATGAACATGTATTGAAGTCAGTTAAAAATGTGCTAAATGAGAAAACACAAGAGCTTGATGAAATGAAAACAGTTCTTAAAATAAATGATGCTAGTGCAATATCTTTAGCAAATACTTTTTTAAATACAAAACGAGGAAAACATAAAAATTAAATTTCATTTCATCAAACATCTGTGCCTAAATAATGTTATCCGAGTTGAATATGTTAGTTCAAAGAATAATATTGCTGATCTTTTTACCAAAGCTCTAGGAGCTGAAACATTTCAATCGTTTAGAAGTAATTTCCTTATTAACTGATTCTATATGTACATATATTTGTCATTCTAATTAACTAATTAATATTTAATTTAAAAAAATATATTTTATCAACTATTTCAGTTCATATAAATGTGTGTGTCATTATTCAATTAGATATATTTTTTGTTTTTGGTGAAGTCAGTATTCAACCTATGTATATGATTGAATTTACATGCATTGGGTCTTGTTTCGAATAGCCCCGCCAGTTATTTTACCTAGTAACAGTAACCTAGTGATTAATTGAAAGACAGGTTATAAAAACTTATGTATTTATTCAATTGAAATGATAGTTTGCAAAATTTCAAAAATAAGTGAAGAAATAAATATAAATGCCTTTAGTTCAATTAGTTCCCTCTGGCGGCCAAAATTCTACTATGACCTTCAGTAGCCTCTCAAAAAGGTCGTCATTTCTGTACGTCTGCCTCCACATAAACTCACACAAATATGAGTCAATCATGGAGAGATGAATACCATTTTCTTTTTTATTTCTTCTTTTGGCTATGGCCCACAATGACTCAACTGTTTGAGTTTGAACTGGATCAACGAAATTTTTTTAATGTAAAATGTCTATAATCCATTCCAACCAGTTTTTCGATTCCAATGTAGGACTTCCACTGATCCGGCATTATAATGGAACTTGGTATAATTGACGTTCTAATACTCTCCGCCAGGGTTTGAGTTTTTCTTTCAGGTACTATGTATAGAAAACATTTTTTCGTTCACGACAGATCCCGCCCAAAACCCATTGCTGAGGATAAGACCGTCAAACGTTATACTTGCGACGAGAGAAACACGTCTCGTCAATCCTTCCCCTCCAATAACTGTGGGGGTTTTCAATAAACTTAATGCGCACACCTTCCTCAGATATTCCCAATCAGCAATCGTATGGGAGCTCATGTCAAATTCTTTCGAGCAGAATTTAACCGTCGTATATTCCTTTGTCCGTGAATATATGAATAATACTGCCTTATTTAAAGGTAACTTTAAATGAGATAGTCAGTACTTGTATACGCGCATTTTATTTCATCTGTATGTTTTCCGACCTTCGTTAAATTTCATGATGTGGCCTTGTTTGCAATGCATTACTTTCGGCAAAATTCCTCTTTGTTCTAAAAATAACTTTGCCCCTTTCTCTTCATTCCATGATTCGTACAGTTTCATATGATTCATATTGACTTATTTTTACTTAAGCCCTTATGACCGCGCATCAAAGATATTAAAATACCATGTGTCTCATAGGTGTATCCAGGGAAATAAAACTATATAAAAACCGTTAATTAATGTCATAAAATCACTGGCGGGGTTATTGGAAACAAGACCCCTTGCATTATAACCAATGTTAACATAAGTGTATGCATACAAGTTATCTAATATAACTACATCTAATTGAGAGGGGGTGTCAAAGATAATTAGTTGGCATGACTAGTTTTTTATCTCCCTCCAGGATATAAGTTCCTGTGTTCCTACAGTTTTTGTTATATTCGTTGTGTTAATAAACAATTTAAAAAAAATTTATTTATTGATATTTACAACTGTATTAAAATAATACATCAAGTAAATAGGCTAAGCGATACATAATGACATGTGAAAATGACAAGTAGAGAAACTACCCACTGGTAGTACTCAAATCACAAGTTTAACTAAGAAGTCACGGGGCCATCTTCTTTTCAGACGCCTCGGAGGATTATTGGGAATTGAAGAGGAAGCTAGGTTTGAAACTAGAGGGTTTGAGTGGAAATGAAGTTTGTTATGAAAGGATAGATAGCGGGTTCGGACCAAATCAGTAACAAATGGGCCATTAAGGTCGTTATGGATGATTTTATTCTTAACAAAATAAGGAGCAATTAATAAATGAACTATGTGTTTATAATTGTGTACGGACTATATTACTATAAATATGAAGGTAAGAACTAAATTTAGATATTCAACACTGAAAAAATAGTTGAGATAGAAGAAGGGTTATTTATAATATGATATTTCCGCCTGCCTAACGGAAACGAACCGGCATTTTTCATGGCGTTTACATCACTGTAACAACAAAGGTTCTTGGGTTTAACACAAGGTACAAATTATACTGTTTACAGACCAATGGCTGTAAGGAAGTGCCAGATCACTCAATCAATTAACCACTTAAAAGACGCTGGGCGAACACCTGGAAAACCTGCGTATCCTACAGAGTCGAACTATGGCTTTTAACAGATTTAATAATTAATCTTTCAGAGCTCAAACTGGATTTTGGAACTTATAGCTACCCCGCTCCTAGCATTTTGCCAAAAATAAATCTGCACTACGAGGGTACTGGGTTCAGTACATACTAGAGTTACGAGCGTTTCCCAGAAAACGGTTATGCAGGAAGGTGATTTGGCCGTGATTACGCTCGGATCGGTGATTGTGCTTCAGTTAACGCCCGGTCGATCTATGGCTGCCAAAATATTGAATAATGCATCTGCAAGTCGGGGCTTATAGCTGAGTAAATCAGCACTCTACAGACTGAGCTAGCCAGCACCAGTTTTTACTAAGCTTGCCCAAGTTGTTAGTTTCAGAAAGTGATACAGTGATTTAGAGAGCTGTGTACATATTCGATGCCGAATACTCAAAAAGGAGTCTTTCGAATCATTTTCATCCACGTTTTAAAGTTCGGATTTAATAACTGCATTCTCTGGCTCATATAGTGACAAGGCTAAGCAATACGAACCGACTCACCTCTTTTGCCTACCACGATGCTCGCCCTGGACCCGATGGATAATCGCGCTTGCTCCCGTAGCATGGCTTGGTAATCTCGGAAGAAGTAGACTTCGATGGTATACGGACTGACATTAGGGGCAGATGTCTCATTAATACCATTATCGGCCAACGTACTCTCGTCTTCCATCCTTATTCCTTCGCCGTTGAAGATGTAGATCGTAGATATATCCTCTCCCCACAACTGTTGGACCAGTTTCTTCAAATCCATCACTTGCATTGTCTCATTACCACTAGTAACGATATGGCTCTTACCTCTTTGAAGAATTACAAACACGCTCATTGTAGTAAAAGGATACAGTTGCAAAATAAAATTTCGTCTAAATGAAAACACCTGTTATATTTAAATATTTTATTCTACTCTGAAAAACATACTAAACACAAGTTTACTCCTTAAGAATAAGTATTGTGCAGATTATGTAAAAAGAGGTTAAATGAAAGCATCTTAAATAATAATCAAAGCATACATAAATATTTGTTCATAATAATTACATTATATCATCAACTAAACTAACCAGCAAAAAAACCGGCCCACTCTTTTTTTCGATAAATATGTAGTTAAATTACATTCTGAGCTTATTGTTTGTTTTGGTCTGGTTAGATAACGACTAGAAAGACTTTCATATCAATATAATCCCGTACAAAGTCCTTTATTGCTCTAGGAATAATAATGATTTCCACATCAGTTCATCTCCAGTTATTGTGTAGTTACGTTTCATTTTTACATTCACGTTTATTTACGCACTTTATTTTTTTTTGAAAGCCATATTTTTTCTTCTTATTCTGTTTGCTGTTCACAATGGTTTTACCCACCGAAACGGTCGCGTTGGTAGAGGATGGGAGAAGCCAGCGTTGTGTGGCTATGTCCTTAGGGCTACCAGAAACCAACGTTCGCAGGGCAGTCCAGAGGTAGAGGGAGACTTAACAAGGTTCCGGTAGGCCCAGTGCGACTCTTCTCGCTGACGATAGATTTATTGTGATGCAGACGTTAAGAAATCACTTTCAGATAGCCGTGGAGACCAATCAAAGGCTTCTAATTCCCCGAAATGTGAATATCAGTGTGGATACAATGCAGAGGCGGCTTCATGGAGTTCACCTTCAATCAAGGGCACCAGCTACGGGAGTTCAGCTCACCCCATCACACTGGACATCTCGTCTTATGTTTTCTCGGGAACACTCAGCGTGGACAGTAAACGACTGGGCTCAAGTACTGTTTTCAGAGGATCCGAGATTTTCACTATTTGCTTCAGATCATTGGGTTAGAGTGTGGAGAAGGCCAGGACAGCGATTTGCACCATGCAATATCTCCAAAAGGGTGCCTTACGGTGGTGGGTCTATAATGGTTTGGGGTGGGATTACTTTAGTGGCAAAGACTGATCTCCATGTGTTCCAGAGAGGGAATCTAACTGGACATAGGTACGTATCCTTAATTCTGGAAGAGTATGTAGTGCCATTCGCCCCTTTCACAGGCGATTATTTCATGTTAATGCATGACAACACACGGCCACATGTTCCAAATGTGGTTACCGACTATCTTAATGAAGTCGCTATACTTACCCTACAGTGGGGAGCCCGCAGCCCCGACCGTAATCCCATAGAACACATATGGAATGAGGTAGGGAGGTGCGTCGGAAGGCGACTCGATCTTCCAATGGACCTTCAACACCTCAGAACCGCGCAAGTGGAAGAATGGAACGGCATCAAACAAGAAAGAGTTGCCAGCTTAATCAGCAGAATGCCAAGGAGATCCAGGCTGTGATGCAAGCAAGAGGAGGAATTACCCTCCTTTTTTTTATTAAAAAAATAAAATAAAAATAATAACATAAATTTAATGAAGAAAAATTGTCAAAGAATATTTTATTATTTTATACGAGTTTGGGGTTTTTGTGAATACAATTGTTTTTCTGTTCAGATATTTCTTGTTTTTCAATCTGTTTCCATTTGTTAACTCGTATGATGTATACTTTACTTGGAACATACAGAAAACATTAAATTATTTGCACTAGGAAGAAAAAAACGACCAAATTTCAGGTGCGGTGGTTTTTTTTTGCTGTTTAGTTTAGATAAAAGAGTGACCCAGGCTGACTATATTCTAAAAATTGGGAGATGGTACTGCCACCTCCCCTAACAAATGAAGATTGAGGACCTATTAAAACTTAACTGTAAGGATTTCTACATACTGTAACAGAACCTACTATAGAAATACGAAATTAAATTCCAACCACCCAAAAAATAAATTTAAAAAAGCACTATTCTTAATAGTGACCATCATAGGTACAAAAAGAATACTAGAAAATGTTGGACAGAATCAGAGGTAAATTACCCGTGTACTTAAGACGGCATAAAATCCTAACAACTAGAATAACTAATAAATTGGAATCGGACTATGGATCAGACCAACTGCTAATAGAAAAATGAGTGACAAGGGCTGACTATATTTTCACCTCTTTATCTCACCTTTGATGTATATACTTTTTCTTTTTGTAAAGTGTGACGTAATTTTGTTTTATGAATGGGAGAACTGCTATGGATGGGAGTGTAACGTCATTTTGTTATATTATTCACATACAGTCAAATATCTTGGAATGAAACTGGATGCTAGACTCAACTGGAAAGAGCATTTGAAAAAAAAGAAGGAAGAGCTGAATATAAAATCTAGGAAAATACATTGACTGCTAGGAAGAAATTCACAACTTACAGTTGAGAACATGCTTCTGTTATACAAACAAGTCCTAAAACCGGTACGGACTTATGGAATTCAGCTCTGAGGTTGTACCAAGAAAAGCAACATTCAAAAAATCCAAACATTCCAAAAGTATAGTTGATGCTCCATGGTACGTCAGAAACGATCATTTGCATAGGGACCTCAATGTGAACTCTGTCAGAGAAGAGATTGGAAGTTTTGCGGATAGTCACAATGAAAGAATTATAACTTACGTAAACCCTGAAATGCAGAGCATAGCTGAGGAGGATTTGCATCAAATAAAGCGGCTTAAAAGAGTAAAGCCTAGCGACTTTCTACGAAAGTGAATAAAAGTAAATTAAAACTCCAAACGACAGAAAATTCCACTAAATTGGGAGATTAGCCAATGGGCTATATCCCACACCCGAGATTTTTCACGTGAAAGAGGAGCGACTTGTTGGGCTAGCTCAGTTATTGCACAACAAGGTGGTTTTAGTAGGTTGGAGTCCCACACTATTTGAAGATTTTTTGGCCTCAGATGTCTATTGAGGTTTCCATCTTGTATAAAAAAAATAATTTTGTGTTTATGAATGAAGCACAGTAGTACAAAAAGGCGGTGTTAGCCGGAACCGTGACCTTAAGGTCATTGTCCTTCCATGCAGGGCGCGGGTGTTAGGGTGAGAAGGACCTTGAGTAGGGTTTTGCTCTGAAAAGTAGGATGTAACAACGTCGCAGAGGAGATGTGGCAACACCGCTTCTTTAGTTTCACTAGGTCATGGTTTGTTATGAATGGGATATTTGGCAACGTCTCATAGGAGATGTGGCAACGTTGCATCAGTACTAGGCCTGATAATTTTGTCACAGATCGATGAGTCGATATGTGTTACGCCATCCAGCTGTTGTTGCCTCCTCCATCAGTTAGTTTAGTATGGGTCGGCTAAGGAGCAGGAACCTTCCGTCTTCGAACCTTAGGTTAGGTTCCTAACCTAAGGTACGAAGACGGAATTGATAGCATTCGTCTGCTGGTCGTCGCCGGTGAGTCCATTGAAACTGGCGGCTGCTGGGTTGTATTACTTGAATGTATCTGATAAGACAAGATGTCCATTTTGCGGAGTAATCTTGCATAAATGGAAGGAGTATGACGACTCTTTTGCCAACCACAAAAAATGGTCTAAAAACTGCTAATTTGTTGAGTAATGTGAACAATTGAAGGAGCTGCAAATCATAGTGTCGGACGAGAATGACAACGATGAAACGGTATGCTGTTAAAAGGCTCAACAATTTTCTACATCGACTCAAAGATTTGCAATTATGCATTTCCTTGTATGAACTATAAAGAAAGGAAAGAAATGATTTGATAGAAAACTAGAACAGCTGCAGCTGAAACTGAATTTATTCGATGATAGAAGAAGTAATAATATTCGAAAACAAATTATCAATTTTTGCTCAGGATTTTGAAAGGGAAACATTGTTTCACATCCCGAGCCTGCTGAAGCATCGCTAAGAAAATAATTCCTCTATTGATAAACACCATTTTAAATATGAGGGAAGCATTTCTCAGCAGGTTTCAGGAATTTAAAAACATCAGAGCAACTTTAGCGTTTGTCAAAAATCCTCTTAATGCTACAATAACCGAGTTGAAATTTTCTACTTTTGAAATTGACATTGGTAGCTTTGAAATATAATTGCTGGATTTTAAAAACAAGAAGATATGGCGCTGTAAATTCGAACGTCTTTGTGTTGAATTAGAAATATTGGAGAAGAAAAAATGTGATCTTAGTTCACAACACAAGCGGTCTGCTTTGAATGACCTGGAGAAGGAAGTCATGATCATTTTCAACGCTTGAAACACTGACTCTTACGATCAGCTGAAAAAGCTCGTGTTTGCTGTTCTTTCCCTTTTCGGTTCTGCATATATATGGGAACAATCTTTTTCAAGCATGAACATTATCAAGAGTAAACTAACGAGTCGTCTTATTGATGAAAAAATGGAATCATGCCTGAAATAAAAAACAACAACATACAAACCTGACTTACTCAAACTTTCCAAGGAGGTGGAAGCACATTGTTCGCATTAATATTATTAAGTATGAAATTTAGTTTTATTAAATTGCTTTACTTACTGAAACACACTTCACTCACCGCACGCATTTCTACATACGAGACTATATCACTTACAGATCAGATCATCCTGACGATACAGCACATGCCGGTTCTTGTATCCTTATCCATAAATCTATACTACATTCTCTTATTCCTTCTACTCCAACTTTTTTTTTTTTTTTTTTTTTTTTTTTTTTTTTTTTTTTTTTTACACCCTACCTGCCATTTCTGGCATACGGGTTTCGGCAGTGACGGGTTAGTGCGTTGGGTATACGCACGCCCGCCACTGCCAGAAAAACTCTTTTTTTTTTTATAAAACTTTATTTTTATTTAATATTTACACATATCGGGGGGGATACCATTTAATAAATGGGGACAATTCAGATAAAACTTTCTGTGGTGCTGCCCAGTGCACGGATGTGCACCTTACTGTTGGGGCAGCACCTTACCGCTCCTCCTGGCCGGTCCCCATCCGTCCGGACGCCGTCCAGCAAGCCTGGTCAGCCGCATCCGTCCGGTCATCCAGCCAGTCTCAATCACTTCGGTCTCCTTCCTCTTCTCTCTCCTCTGGCGCCTCCTCTTCTGGTGGCTCTTCGTCCGGTGGCTCGCCGAGGGGCCGGACCCTGCTAATGGTGAAGTGCGCAGGCCCGACCACTTCCTTCCACCCGTAGACAAAATCCCTAAAGAAGGGGTAATTGTCCTTCTCCATCAACCGGGGGAAGTCATCCTCGGCGAGGGCGAAAATACCCGTGTTCCGCGACAACCTGGCACGGTGTCGCTCCATCGCGGTGCAGGAGAGCACTACGTGCTCCGCAGTCTCAGGGACCCCACAATGCGGGCACCGGGGGTCGATTTCTCTCCTATGCTCACTGAGCTTACCCCGGAACCCGCCGTGTCCTGTAAGGATCTGCGAGACCCAGTAGTCCGGGAGGACCCACGTCGCTACCAATCTCGACTGGACGGTGGGGAAGTACTTCCTCAAGGTCGAGCCCTTCTGGCTTCCCACCCACCGTCCATTCCACTCGTCGATCGAGTCCTCCCTCAATATCTTCTTCCATCTGTTAGGGGTCTCGCCGATCCTCTCTCGGAGTCCCTCCGGGAGCGCCGCCAGCCCCTGCCTCTTCACCTCATATTTCAGGGCGTCCTCCCTGAGGACGAGGTCCAGGGGCATCGCTCCGGTCAGCACCTGCACCGCCTCGTGCGACACCGTCCTATAGGCCTTCGAAACTCTCAGCAGAGCCAGTCTCTGGATGGTCGCCAGCCTCCTCTTATGCGGTTGCGTGAGGTTGCGGCTCCACGCAGGGGATGCGTACCTCAGGATACCCAAGACCACGCCTTTGTAGATGGTCATAGTTGCCGGGTACCTGAGGCCCCAGAAAGCACCCCCTATTCTTCCAAGTCCATTAAGTGACAGGGTCACCCTATCTTTCAGGTATGCTAGGTGAGGGGTGGCGTCAAAGTTCCTCCTGAACCTCACGCCAAGATATGTCACCTCCTCACCCAGCCTAACTCTTTCTCCCTGGATCTCCAATATGATAGGGTGAGCCCTGTCAGTGGAGCCTCTTAGGAGTATGGCCTGGGTCTTCCCTGCGGCCATACTCAACTTCCGCCTCACGCACCATTCCGCTACAAGGCTGGCGCATCTCTCTGCTTGAGTCTTCAATCTGGCTCTGCTGTTTTCGGCCACTAGGACTGCCAGGTCGTCGACGTAGGCCGTGGCAAGGAACCCTTCGTCTTCTAGCTCCCCCAGCAACTGATCGAACACGAGCTTCCACAGGGCCGGCCCGAGGACCGACCCTTGTGGGCACCCTCTCTCTATTCTTCTTTCCACCTCGTAGTAACTACCCCTTACTCTGACACTCCTGTCACTCAGGTAGCTACTTACGAGGGAGTACAAGTTGCTGGGGGTGTTGAACTCTTGCAGCCGCTGGAGTACGCAGGGCCACCATACACTGTCGAAGGCGGAGGATATATCGAACAGCACGAGCATGACGTACTTCTCCGCCCTCTCTTCCACGTCCCTGCGCACTCTCAACAGCGCATCTGTGGTTCCCTTGCCACGGGTCGAGCCGAACTGCCGTGGATGGCTAGCTGCACTGAGGACCGGCCTTAGGCTGGTGACTATTAGGCTCTCCAGGACTTTACTGACGACAGGGAGGAGGCATATAGGCCTGTACGCCTTGGGCGACTCCTTATCCTTGCCTCCTCCTTTGTAGAGGAGTCTCAGGTCCGCGATCCTCCACTTACTAGGGAAGCGACCCTGGTCCAGACACTCATTGAAGATGCCCAGAAGGTCATCCTCAATGAGGGGGGCGCTTTTCCTCAGGATCGCGGCATCTATCCCGTCGAGTCCTGGGGCTCGGCCGATCCTCTGTCTCTCCACGGCAAGACGTAGGTCCCATATATCCCATGGTGGACAAAATTCGGTACCGGGGGGGCACACCGTGGTGCGTCTAACCATTTTATCGACTTCCGTATCCTGGGACGGATCATCCCTGGGGTATGTATAGTCAATGTACATTGTAGCTGTCTCCTCCAGGGTGGTTGCCTGGGCATCTCCAACTCTGATTGCCGCCATCATGGTCAGCGGCTTGACCTTGCCCAGTGCCACCCTGTACGGGATACCCCAGGGATTCTTCTCCGATTCCTCGACGATAAACTCGTCCCAGGATTTCTTCTTCTGGTGACGCACGCCGTTTCGGTATGCCCTATACTTCCCCTTTGTTTCCTGTCGAAGTGCAGGTCTCCTCTCCTCGTCCCTGGACTCCTGGTACCTGCGCCTGGCCCTGTAATACTCCCTCTTGAGGAGCGTCAGGGCTGGCGTCCACCATGGGACCGGACGCGCTCTCGCTCTGCGGCGCTGGAGGGTCATATTGGCCGCTTCTGTGATGGCGCCCGTCAGCTCCGCCACTCTGCGGTCTATAACTGACTCTCCCACTTCCATCGGCGCCATCTCTTCCCATTCTCTATCGACCAATATTCCCTCCAGTTCACTGGAGAAAGCTCCCCAGTTCGCCGTACGGGTCACGAAGCCCTTCTCGACCGGAAGGACTTCGCCTTCCTCCTCTACCACACTGAAGGCTATGACCCGGTGGTCGGAGCTCGTGTCAGACCGTAGGGTCCAGTCCGCTATGCGCCTCGCCATGGTGGCCGTGGCGAGTGTCACATCTATCCAACTCTGGCCCCTGGCTCCAACGAATGTGGGACCAGAGGGCTCATTCATCACGATGAGCTGACACCTCGCCACGGTTTCATCCACCACTTTCCCTCTGGCGTCTGTGCGCACCGAACCCCAGGCCGTGCTCCACGAATTGGTGTCGGAACAGACCACCACACTCCTGTAACGTTGTGCGATGGCCTCCACGGCGGCAACGTTCTCCTCTATCCGCTGTTTCGGCGGCATGTATGACGAGACGAGGGCGAAGGATATCCTCCCCCATCTGACATAGCACGCCGCCTGATCCGCCGTGGTGAATTGCTTCAGTTCCATAACATCGAGGTTTGGATTCACTATCACTATAGCCGCCCTGGGCCTCCTCTCGCAACTGCCCATTGCGACTACCCTCGACGCGACACCGAATCCGGCGACCACGTTTCCCTGACACCACGGCTCTTGTATAGCCATGATGTCAGCCTTCCTAGCGAGAGCTCTCAGCTCGTCCGCGACCACTCGTCTTCGGCCCATATTGACCTGCAGAATCTGCAGCCTACGCATAACGGGTTTTTTTCGCCTGCGTGACCATCAGCTCCAAGTACGCCTGGCACTCCCTGGTACCTGCGCAGTGGCGGAGCTCTTTCCCCTCTCTGCCGTTGGCCTTGCAATGCCTACATTTAGGTGGGGAATGTCTCGTCTTGGCCGGGCAGTCCTTCATTTTGTGCCCGTCTTCCTCACACCATCTGCACGCGATCTCCTTCGTGCAGACCTTTGCCATGTGGCCGTGCTCAAGGCACCTCAGGCAGAGCAGGGGGTCGAGGTAATCTCGGATGTCTACGCACCACCATCCACCACTCACATCTTCCGGAGTCAAGTTCATCAGGGCGAGCCTCATTGACTGATGGACCTCAATGACCCAATTCCTGGTCAGCCCGCCCCTCGCGGGAGTGGAAAAGCTTGGCCTCAACCACTCCCTCCTGACCCCTTCCTCCTTCGGCTTCTCAACCGCTACCTTATTCCAGAGGTAGCTCTCCAGGCTACTCCCGTCCCAGTGCCTAGGGACGCCTCTGACTTCTAGGCGTGGCCTTCTCGCAGCTGCGAGTTTGACCTCTATTCCCTTCTTCTTCAAGGCGTCCCATTCGATCAGCCTCTTCGCCTGGTCAGCCCCTCCGGTCCTGACCAGGACGGTGCCAGCCCTCGTCACTCTGACCATGTTCACGCTGGCACCAATCTGCTTCAGTTCCTCCTGGGACGGGAGCTGCTCGTGAATCTTACTCGCCTCCCACCCTTCCGTGTTCCCCTTCAGGGTCACGTAGGTGGGGGCGTCCTCGGGCCTCCTCGGCGCCGCGGGAACGCTCGCCAGGACTCCAGCGAAGGTGATCTTCTTCGGTTTTTTTTCCTTCTTTTCTTCCTTTTCTTCCCCCTCTTCACCCTGGGAGGTCGGCTGGTTCTGCTTCTTTTTCTTCTTCTTCTTCTTTTTTACCTCCACCCAGGGTACAGCGTCCTCTTCGCTGGAGTCCACCTCCTTGTTCCTCCCTCGACACATTGGAGTGGCACTTGTCCACCTCTGCGGCATTGGGGCAGGGGCAAGCTCCTGGCCGTCGTATTTTCCGCGGTCGGCCTCTCTCGTCCTGGGCGGGGCCACCCCAGACGGTCCAGCTACCGCCCTCTCTGTCTCCTTAAGGGTCTTCTTTAGCTTTCTTCTCTCCCCCGCCCTTACCTCCGCGGCATGCCTCCTGGTCCTTAAGCTGGAGGTCCCCGATGATCCCTTGCACCCTATTTAAGGTGGGGGAGACCCACTCCTTCTTCTTTTGGTCATACTCTACCCCCATGGCATCACTAATCGATGTCACCACCATGGGGGCGATAACCTCGGAAACCTTGCTTGCTATTATCTTGTGCAAGGTGTCCCCACTCAAGGCCTCCTTCACGACCTCCTCCACGATCGTGGGGACCATCCTCCACTGGGCTTCGAGTCCAACCGTTATGTTCAGGATTTCCCTGACCTGGCCGTTCAGGTAGGCCTGGACCTCCTGGCTAATCTTCTTCCGGATCAGGTATGCTCTTATCTGATCCGCGATTTTCTCTCCCCTTTTAGTAGGGGCCTCTTCAATCTCTGGAGGGGAGTTGATTTCCTCTCTCGGCCTCTTAACCTTACGCCCCGGTCCTTTCTTCTCTTCTGCGTCCGTGTCCGCTGTATCGGACGCAGACGCCACTTTCCTACCAGCGACCTCTTCTGTGGTCCTCTGAGGTCCTTCTACATCCTGCCCCCCCATTAAAGTCTCCCGACTTCCATGGAGGGCCCTCTCCTCATCTACCCCAGCGTTGAAGTCTCTCGGCTTTGAGGGCTCTGCGATCTTTTCGCTCTCTTCCTGTTCAACTTTATTACAATTTTTTTTGTCCATTTTTGGTCCGCCGATATATAACTACTTTTGGACCAAAAATTTTTTAAAATTTTAAAGCAATAAAAATTTTTTTTTTTCTTTTAATTATTTGTTAATTATAACTAACTCCTGTCCTTGTGGGAGTCCCGAATCGCCGCTTAGTGTCCCTCGGGTCTCAACCACACACACACGCACACTCCAGCGCACTTAACACGGAGAACAGTGAAAACACGTCTTACCTGGTCAAGCGCTGAGCAACGACTGATAGCTGCAGAGTTCAGTTAGGGTGGGGATAATCCCCGGGAACAGAACTAGCGTGCGTCCTCTCTTCTCGACTGCCGGAGCGCAACTCCCTTCTACTCCAACTTTTTTTTTTTTTTTTTTTTTTTTTTTTTTTTTTTTTTCGCCCCACCTGCCATTTCTGGCATACGGGTTTCGGCAGTGACGGGTTAGTGCGTTGGGTATACGCACGCCCGCCACTGCCAGTAAAACTCTTTTTTTATAAAACTTTATTTTTATTTAATATTTACACGTATCAGGGGGGATACCATTTAATAAATGGGAACAATTATGATAAAACTTTCTGTGGTGCTGCCCGGTGCACGGATGTGCACCTTACTGTTGGGGCAGCACCTTACCGCTCCTCCTGGCCGGTCCCCATCCGTCCGGACGCCGTCCAGCAAGCCTGGTCCGCCGCATCCGTCCGGTCATCCAGCCAGTCTCAATCCCTTCGGTCTCCTTCCTCTTCTCTCTCCTCTGGCGCCTCCTCTTCTGGTGGCTCTTCGTCCGGTGGCTCGCCGAGGGGCCGGACCCTGCTAATGGTGAAGTGCGCAGGCCCGACCACTTCCTTCCACCCGTAGACAAAGTCCCTAAAGAAGGGGTAATTGTCCTTCTCCATCAACCGGGGGAAGTCATCCTCGGCGAGGGCGAAAAAACCCGTGTTCCGCGACAACCTGGCACGGTGTCGCTCCATCGCGGTGCAGGAGAGCACTACGTGCTCCGCAGTCTCAGGGACCCCACAATGCGGGCACCGGGGGTCGATTTCTCTCCTATGCTCACTGAGCTTACCCCGGAACCCGCCGTGTCCTGTAAGGATCTGCGAGACCCAGTAGTCCGGGAGGACCCACGTCGCCGCCAATCTCGACTGGACGGTGGGGAAGAACTTCCTCAAGGTCGAGCCCTTCTGGCTTCCCACCCACCGTCCGTTCCACTCGTCGATCGAGTCCTCCCTCAATATCTTCTTCCATCTGTTAGGGGTCTCGCCGATCCTCTCTCGGAGTCCCTCCGGGAGCGCCGCCAGCCCCTGCCTCTTCACCTCATATTTCAGGGCGTCCTCACTGAGGACGAGGTCCAGGGGCATCGCTCCGGTCAGCACCTGCACCGCCTCGTGCGACACCGTCCTATAGGCCTTCGAAACTCTCAGCAGAGCCAGTCTCTGGATGGTCGCCAGCCTCCTCTTATGCGGTTGCGTGAGGTTGCGGCTCCACGCAGGGGATGCGTACCTCAGGATACCCAAGACCACGCCTTTGTAGATGGTCATAGTTGCCGGGTACCTGAGGCCCCAGAAAGCACCCCCTATTCTTCCAAGTCCATTAAGTGACAGGGTCACCCTATCTTTCAGGTATGCTAGGTGAGGGGTGGCGTCAAAGTTCCTCCTGAACCTCACGCCAAGATATGTCACCTCCTCACCCAGCCTAACTCTTTCTCCCTGGATCTCCAATATGATAGGGTGAGCCCTGTCAGTGGAGCCTCTTAGGAGTATGGCCTGGGTCTTCCCTGCGGCCATACTCAACTTCCGCCTCACGCACCATTCCGCTACAAGGCTGGCGCATCTCTCTGCTTGAGTCTTCAATCTGGCTCTGCTGTTTTCGGCCACTAGGACTGCCAGGTCGTCGACGTAGGCCGTGGCAAGGAACCCTTCGTCTTCTAGCTCCCCCAGCAACTGATCGAACACGAGCTTCCACAGGGCCGGCCCGAGGACCGACCCTTGTGGGCACCCTCTCTCTATTCTTCTTTCCACCTCGTAGTAACTACCCCTTACTCTGACACTCCTGTCACTCAGGTAGCTACTTACGAGGGAGTACAAGTTGCTGGGGGTGTTGAACTCTTGCAGCCGCTGGAGTACGCAGGGCCACCATACACTGTCGAAGGCGGAGGATATGTCGAAAAGCAAGAGCATAACGTACTTCTCCGCCCTCTCTTCCACGTCCCTGCGCACTCTCAACAGCGCATCTGTGGTTCCCCTGCCACGGGTCGAGCCGAACTGCCGTGGATGGCTAGCTGCACTGAGGACCGGCCTTAGGCTGGTGACTATTAGGCTCTCCAGGACCTTACTGACGACAGGGAGGAGGCATATAGGCCTGTACGCCTTGGGCGACTCCTTATCCTTGCCTCCTCCTTTGTAGAGGAGTCTCAGGTCCGCGATCCTCCACTTACTAGGGAAGCGACCCTGGTCCAGACACTCATTGAAGATGCCCAGAAGGTCATCCTCAATGAGGGGGGCGCTTTTCCTCAGGATCGCGGCATCTATCCCGTCGAGTCCTGGGGCTCGGCCGATCCTCTGTCTCTCCACGGCAAGACGTAGGTCCCATATATCCCATGGTGGACAAAATTCGGTACCGGGGGGGCACACCGTGGTGCGTCTAACCATTTTATCGACTTCCGTATCCTGGGACGGATCATCCCTGGGGTATGTATAGTCAATGTACATTGTAGCTGTCTCCTCCAGGGTGGTTGCCTGGGCATCTCCAACTCTGATTGCCGCCATCATGGTCAGCGGCTTGACCTTGCCCAGTGCCACCCTGTACGGGATACCCCAGGGATTCTTCTCCGATTCCTCGACGATAAACTCGTCCCAGGATTTCTTCTTCTGGTGACGCACGCCGTTTCGGTATGCCCTATACTTCCCCTTTGTTTCCTGTCGAAGTGCAGGTCTCCTCTCCTCGTCCCTGGACTCCTGGTACCTGCGCCTGGCCCTGTAATACTCCCTCTTGAGGAGCGTCAGGGCTGGCGTCCACCATGGGACCGGACGCGCTCTCGCTTTGCGGCGCTGGAGGGTCATATTGGCCGCTTCTGTGATGGCGCCCGTCAGCTCCGCCACTCTGCGGTCTATAACTGACTCTCCCACTTCCATCGGCGCCATCTCTTCCCATTCTCTATCGACCAATATTCCCTCCAGTTCACTGGAGAAAGCTCCCCAGTTCGCCGTACGGGTCACGAAGCCCTTCTCGACCGGAAGGACTTCGCCTTCCTCCTCTACCACACTGAAGGCTATGACCCGGTGGTCGGAGCTCGTGTCAGACCGTAGGGTCCAGTCCGCTATGCGCCTCGCCATGGTGGCCGTGGCGAGTGTCACATCTATCCAACTCTGGCCCCTGGCTCCAACGAATGTGGGACCAGAGGGCTCATTCATCACGATGAGCTGACACCTCGCCACGGTTTCATCCACCACTTTCCCTCTGGCGTCTGTGCGCACCGAACCCCAGGCCGTGCTCCACGAATTGGTGTCGGAACAGACCACCACACTCCTGTAACGTTGTGCGATGGCCTCCACGGCGGCAACGTTCTCCTCTATCCGCTGTTTCGGCGGCATGTATGACGAGACGAGGGCGAAGGATATCCTCCCCCATCTGACATAGCACGCCGCCTGATCCGCCGTGGTGAATTGCTTCAGTTCCATAACATCGAGGTTTGGATTCACTATCACTATAGCCGCCCTGGGCCTCCTCTCGCCACTGCCCATTGCGACTACCCTCGACGCGACACCGAATCCGGCGACCACGTTTCCCTGACACCACGGCTCCTGTATAGCCATGATGTCAGCCTTCCTAGCGAGAGCTCTCTGCTCGTCCGCGACCACTCGTCTTCGGCCCATATTGACCTGCAGAATCTGCAGCCTACGCATAACGGGTTTTTTTCGCCTGCGTGACCATCAGCTCCAAGTACGCCTGGCACTCCCTGGTACCTGCGCAGTGGCGGAGCTCTTTCCCCTCTCTGCCGTTGGCCTTGCAATGCCTACATTTGGGTGGGGAATGTCTCGTCTTGGCCGGGCAGTCCTTCATTTTATGCCCGTCTTCCTCACACCATCTGCACGCGATCTCCTTCGTGCAGACCTTCGCCATGTGGCCGTGCTCAAGGCACCTCAGGCAGAGCAGGGGGTCGAGGTAATCCCGGATGTCCACGCACCACCATCCCCCACTCACATCTTCCGGAGTCAAGTTCATCAGGGCGAGCCTCATTGACTGATGGACCTCAATGACCCAATTCCTAGTCAGCCCGCCCCTCGCGGGAGTGGAAAAGCTTGGCCTCAACCACTCCCTCCTGACCCCTTCCTCCTTCGGCTTCTCAACCGCTACCTTATCCCAGAGGTAGCTCTCCAGGCTACTCCCGTCCCAGTGCCTAGGGACGCCTCTGACTTCTAGGCGTGGCCTTCTCGCAGCTGCGAGTTTGACCTCAATGCCCTTCTTCTTCAAGGCGTCCCATTCGATCAGCCTCTTCGCCTGGTCAGCCCCTCCGGTCCTGACCAGGACGGTGCCAGCCCTCGTCACTCTGACCATGTTCACGCTGGCACCAATCTGCTTAAGTTCCTCCTGGGACGGGAGCTGCTCGTGAATTTTGCTCGCCTCCCACCCTTCCGTGTTCCCCTTCAGGGTCACGTAGGTGGGGGCGTCCTCGGGCCTCCTCGGCGCCGCGGGTTCAATCAACTTCAGTAACCATTTCAACTAGTCCTTTCCATATAACATTCTCAGCTGTATACTGTCCTCCTGGTATCCCCCTTTCTTATAACATCCTCGAATCCTTATTCCAATCCTTCGGACCGCGGTTTATTGCCGGAGGACATTACAACGCCAAACATCAACGATGGGGTTGTCGAACATCTAATTCCCGTGGTAGCATCTTATCCCAAATTTCAACCTCTAATAGTTTCTCTATCCTCGCACCCATAAACCCTACTTATTGGCCTACATCCCTCAAAAAACGTCCAGATATTCTAGATATATTTGTTTCCTCACAGATTTCCTGCAATCAAACTGCTATAAAATCCCTGGATGACCTTTCCTCTGATCACAGTCCAGTTCTGCTTCAAGTGCATTCGATTCCCATTCCTAAGCCCTCTCTTCCCCGACTGATTACAGGACGTGTAGACTGGGATAAATTCCGATCAAATCTAGAAAATAATTTAGACCTCAAAATTCCGCTTAAAATAAAAGGAGACATTAATTCTGCAATAGACAAACTAACAGAAGCAATACAAGTCAATATAAAATATAACACTTTACCAAGTAAAAATCATTATCAACAGAATAACTGGCCACTTCATATTCGCGAGTTATTAAAAGAAAAACGACGGGCAAGAGCAAAGTGGCACCGCACGAGATATCCATCGGACAAGAGTCATTATACCAAACTGACCAACAAATTAAAATCAGAGATCAGAACATTCAAAATTTGTATTACCGTACAGAAAATCTCAGTAATACTGACAAATCCTTATGGAATACCACTAGAAAACTCCTAAACTATAAAAAATTCAACCATCCACTTTTAACCGAATCCCAAACCTGGTCAAGATCTGATGAAGAAAAATCACAAATTTTCGGCCAGCACCTATTCAAAACATTTAACCCTCATCCAGATATCCTTAATCAAACCCACTCTGAATGCATTGGAGCAGAATTAAGTATTCCTCTTCAGTTGTCCCCTCCTCCTAAAGCATTCCATCCTTCCGAAATATCAAACATTATTCATAGATTACCCGCCAACAAAGCCCCTGGACACGACCTAATCACATCCCAGATTCTAAAACGCCTTCCTCGAAAAGCGATCCTACTCCTTACATATATATACAATGCCGTACTCCGCACCACATATTTTCCTGATTCCTGGAAATTATCCATAATTAAGATGATTCCAAAACCTAAAAAACCACCAGAACTCCCATCCTCTTATCGTCCTATATCTCTCTTGCCCATAATGGGGAAAATACTTGAAAAACTCATTCTGAAACGTCTTCATCCTATCATAGAATCCAATCAAATAATCCCAGATCACCAATTTGGTTTCCGAACATCACACTCCACCATCCAGCAATGCCATCGTGTGGTGGACGTTGTCTCATCTGCATTAGAGCGCGGAATGTACTGCACAGGAGCTTTTCTCGATGTAGAGCAGGCTTTTGATCGAGTCTGGCATCCAGGACTGCTGTACAAACTCCGTAAATTCTTACCTTCAACTTACTTCCTTATTATCAGTTCCTACCTCAGTAATAGAACCTTTAAAGTAAATCATAATTGTTCCTACTCTTCCCTCTTCACCCAGTCTGCCGGTGTTCCTCAAGGTAGTATCCTGGGGCCCATCCTATACACGATATATACAGCTGACATCCCAACCCATCCAAGCACTGTCCTCACTACTTACGCTGATGACACATATGTGTTATCAGTTAATAAGGATCTATTTGTTGCATCCCAATCTCTTCAATCCCATATCTCACACCTACAAGAATGGTGTCAAAATTGGAGGATTAAAATAAATCCTAACAAATCCCATCAAATTACCTTCACCCTTCGTCGTAAACCTACGAATTCCTGTCCTACTGTATCGTTTAATAATACACCACTGAACCCTGTCGAACAGATACGTTACCTAGGACTCCATCTGGATAAACGTCTCACTTGGAATCCTCATACAAGACTGAAAAGACAAGAAACTGCTCGACGTTTTCGCCAACTTCAACACTTACTGGACAAACGCTCTAAGCTACCAATTAATTACAAAAGACTTATTTACATGACAGTCATCAGACCTATTTGGGCATACGGAGTTGAGCTTTGGGGCTCTACTAAACCATCCAATTCATCTCGTATCCAATCCTTGCAATCCAAAATCCTTCGTAAAATCCTCAATGCTCCTTATTATGTCACAAACAAACTCATCCATCATGATCTTAATATCCCATATGTTACTGATTTGGCCCGAACTAGATACCTATCCTTCCATAACAAGCTCCATACGCACTTGAATCCGCTAGTCTCTCAGCTTGCTTCCCATACTATTCCTGATAACCCTCCGAGGCGCCTGAAAAGAAGATGGCCTCGAGATCATCTACTATAGAACTTTATTGGAGTGCTATCGATGGGTAGTTTCTCCACAAGTGTTTTCATGTCATATTCTACATTTTTGCACATTTACTTGATATAATACCATTATAGTTGTAAATATCATTGAATTAAATAAAAAAAAAAAAAAAGTTTTTTTAAATGTAATAAAAGTTTACTAAACAAGCAGATTTGGCTCCCAATTTTTTTAAAAATTGTTATAATTTTCATATTTGGCTCTTTGGCTAATAAGTTTGCCGACCACTGCCATGATTCAATACATTATGATTACTCAAATAAGTTTTAATGATAAGAGAGTGATTTAACGAATATTGATTAAATATTTGTTTAAAACGTTAACATTTTTGTAAGATATACAAAAATATAAATATAAGTAGATATTTTTTGGTAACAACTTTCGATTGGAAATAATATCATAAAACATAAAGAAGTTGTTATGATCTATTAATTGATTTAATGAAATGGATGAAATATTAATTACTCTTGGAATGATTATAATATCAAAATCATTTTTTGTCACCATGGAAGCAATATTGTTACAAAGTCTATTATATCTTTTTGAGAAACGTCAAACAGTAATGCAGTTAAAAAATTTTAAAACATAAAAGTAGCATTTCATAGTTTTCAGTTATATCGAAATCATTTTTGTCACGATGGAATGAATATTGTATCAATGCCTATTATATATTTGAATATTATGTTCTGCTAGCGAATGTGTTACCATGGTTTAATACATTATGATTAATCGAATCCTAATTTTTACTTAAGTTTTATTGATAAGAGTGTGATTTATATATATTATTATAGAGTGTGATTTATCTATATTATTATAGAGTGTGATTTATATATATTATTATAGAGTGTGATTTATATATATTATTATAGAGTGTGATATTAGTTTGAGTGAAAAGAATATCATAGAACACAAAGAAGTTGTTATGATCTATTAATTGATTTAATGAAATGGAAACTATTTATTACTCTTGGAATGATTATTATTTAAATTTAGTTTTGCATATCCATGCAATAAATAACTCTTAAGTTGCGATGGTTGATGTTGACCATTAGGAATCTCTGTCTTAGTGTTTTTAGATATTCCAAATGACTGGGTTTGTCCGAAACTTACAGACTTTTATGGCTTCTGTACCAGAGCCACTTGCTTATTATTTATGCAAAGGATTCTCTCTTCCACTTGAAGAGTTCATGCTGGCGTAGTTGTAGTTCTGGACGCCGATGGGTGTTAAGGGAATATTGCATCCAAAATAATTCTCAGTTTGCGTTATAAATATAATTTAGCAGATTTGCCACAAGCCAGCGAAGTTGCTTGATGACGGGAACGTATTTTCTGTACCTTATCTTTAATTGGAGCTGGATCTGTAGATATTGCTTTTAAACGTTTTTTTTAAGGTTTGAATGTTTCGTTCGGCAAGACCATTTGTGGCCGGATGTCCTAGAACTACGAATTTCTGGAAAATTGTGTCCATTTAATAACAAACTTCTCTTCTATTGATGTCGCTTTTTGTTCCAGTAGTCTACTCCTAGATTCCCACTGGAATGTTATAACTGATCAATATTCCAGTGATCACTTTCCAGTAATTATAAATATAAACAAACAATTATGGCACACTAGCAAAAGATCAACCTGGATTCATGAAAGAGCAACCTGGCAGCAATTCACAGCTAGTGTGAATTTCCCTTCAGACCTCCCGGACGATGTAGAAGAGAGCAGTTTAGAAATCACCTCGAGGATACGACATGCAGCTGAACTCTACATCCCCAAAACTTCATCTAGACCTAAACGCCAGCGAGTCCCTTGGTTCTATACCGATTGTAGAGAAGCTGTCGAAAAGAAGAGAAAAGCGTACAGAGTTTTCAAAAGAAATATGACCCTACTAAACCTGATTGATTATAAAAAAGCAAAAGCTATATGCAAAAAAACAATTTGCTTCCATAAAACTAAATCCTGGCAACAATATGTCTCCTCCATCAATTCGACGACACCATCTTCACTAGTATGGAATAAGGTTAGAGCCATCGAAGGAAAGAAGACTCTGCAGCCCATTTACTTAAAAATTGGTGGTAACATTATTTGTAATGAGCAAATTGTCGCAAATGAATTTGCGGCTTTTTTCTCTAATCAAGGTGTTGATCTCGAAAAACCTCTGCAATCCACCTCAACCAAAGACGACCAATTTAACTTTACATCCAATAATGATGAATTATACAGCATGTCTTTGACTATGAGGGAACTCAAAACCACCCTCAATGAACTAAAAGGAAAATCACCAGGTCCTGATGATCTAACATATGAAATGGTAAAACATTTGTCTGACGAATCACTGGACAAAATACTTAAATTATACAACAAAATATGGAACAGTAGCGTTTTTCCCAACTAGTGGAAAGATTCCATAATCATTCCAATATTAAAAGTTGGCAAGCCCAAAAATGACGTGGCTAGTTATCGCCATTAACAAATTGTCTCTGTAAAATCTTAGAAAGAATGGTCAATAAGCGAATGATTTGGCTACTTGAGGACATGAATGTACAGGACAATTTGCAATGTGGCTTTCGTAAAAATCGCTCGACAATCGACAATCTTGTTAGAATCACAACGGATATTCAAAATGCTTTTGTCGACAAGGAACACTCAGTGGGTATATTCTTTGACATTCAAAATGGTTTTGACACAGTAGTGCAAAACAATATTCTAAAACAGCTGCACCATTGGGGAATAAAAGGAAATCTTGCAAACTTCATCAAAGGATTTCTCGGAACGAGGTGCTACAGAGTGATGGTTGGTGGAACTACGTCCAATAAAACATATATTAACAACGGTGTACCTCAAGGCTCCGTATTGAGCACGACCTTGTTTTCGATTGCAATACGAACAATCACTGACTGTTTAAAGCAAAACGTCAGTGGTTATCTATTTGCCGACGATTTTGCCATTTTATGTAAAGCACCCGACCTCCAGTTCATTAAGATTTGCCTGCAAAACACTGTGAATAAATTAGCACTATGGTCTCAGAGGACTTGCTTCAAGTTTTCAACAAGTAAGACACGCTGTGTACATTTTAGCCGACGCAGAAACCCTGGGAATCCACTTCAAATAGTTTTAAGTAATACCCCGTTAGTGTACACCGACAACGTTCGATTCCTAGGTCTCCAAATGGGCAGCAAGCTAACCTGGTCAAGCCATATAAAGCAATTACAAATCAAAACTGTTAATAGAATGAAACTACTGAAAAAACTAGGGAACACCAGATGGGGATCAGACAGGAAAACAATGCATTTATGAGGCACTGATCATAAGTAAAATAGATTATGGCAGCTTTATATATGCATCTGCCACCAATAGTAGGGTTAAAAGACTAGATGCACTCCATCATACTGGTATACGGATTTCTACTGGAGTCTTCAGAACAAGCCCCGTATACAGTGTCTGCGTCGAAGCCGGAATCCTTTCACTTACATATCGTCGCCAAAAACAAGGAGCTAAGTATATAGCAAAAATATACACGCAACCAGAAAATCCAGTTTACTGCTCTTTATTCCAAAGAATAAACGAGAACAAGTATAGGAGGCAGAAAAATCCCTCCCTCCCATTGTGGTACAGAATGAGAAATGTCATCTCCGAATTAGTACAATACCAGCCAACAAATGCTCAAAGAAAAAAGCTAGCTCCATGGACGTTATCACCTCCACACATCAACTGCAAAATGTCGGAACTTTCCAAGGCGAGAGAATGTTCCCCACAAGAGATTTCACAAGCCTTCCTTGGTGAACTGAGTAACTACCAATTTAACAAAATCATGTTTACAGATGGTTCTCGTACCAATGACTCTACGTCGTGTGCTGTGTATACTGGCGACACAACTTTTAAGTACAAGCTGAACAGTAATTGCGGCATCTTCACAGCTGAATTGACGCCTATTCTTAAGGCTCTCCAAATAACCCTTACAACAAAAGATCAGTCAACAATAGTTTGTTCTGACTCACTGAATGCTCTCAAAGCAATGGCTAACACCTTTTCAGATAATCCCCTCATCCAGGAAATTTACCAGGCCTTAAAACAAATAGCAGACTCGTTGAGAAAAATAACTTTTTTTTGGGTCCCCAGCCACTCAGGAACAGTTGGAAATGAGAAAGCCGACATCCCAGCGTCAGAAGCCCATTTATTAGAAGAAATAACGCTTTCTTATATCCCACCTTCAGATTTATTTCATAAAATATCCAAAGCGAATGGCAATGTACTTGGACATCGCTAGAAGACAATAAACTCAAAATAATCAAACCGACTATCAGTAGCTGGGTATCATCTTCCAGGCAGTGTAGAAGAGAAGAAGTAGTTATTACCCGCCTTAGGATTGGTCACAGTCGTTTGACCCACGAATACCTGATAACAAAGAAAGACCCACCTCAATGTACATTGTGTAAGGTGACAGTTACAGTGCGCCAACCCGTATGCCAGCAATGGCAGGTAGGGTGAAAAAAAAAAAAAAAAAAAAAAGTTACAGTGCGCCATCTCTTCGAGGATTGTCCTAGGTACAGTGGAGTGATGGAAAGGTGGGGCGTACCTCGGCAGATGCGAAAGGCCTTGGGGGATAACGAGCAATGTTTAAATAATACGTTAAAATTTATTAAAAACACCAATATATACCAGTCAATTTGACATATACATTTACACGTTTATGTGTATGTGTGTCCCATATACACACATATGTGTGTATGTGTGTATATATATATATATATATATACTCGGTGTGTATAATGTTATATAGATAATATAAATTTATATAATTATGTATAACGTTTTATTTTAATATGAACAAATTCATATAAGTTACATTTCTATCATATTGTTACGGTCAGAGCAGGAAGTAGGACCGGCTGACAGGATTAGGCAAACAATGGGATTAAGCGGAAGGGATTAAAGAAGTTGCCGAGGCCAATCTCGTTCAACCTGGATCGGCCTGGATGGTTCTCGATCTTGTTCCGAGTAATGCCCCACCACGACCTACCTTGCCTATATAAAAAGGACAGCGTTTTCGGTCGCGGCAGTCAGTAATAAGACGAGTCAGTAATAAGCCAGTGAGTAGCAGTCGTTAACTAGTGGCAGTGTGTGTGAGTTTGTTAGTCTGTAATAAGTGCTTAGTGAGCAACAGTGACAATTAGTGGCCGTGTAATAAGTGTAATAAACTGTGTGGCAGTTTGTCATATTTGGAGAGTCTTACGGTCGGTGGACTTTAGTTAGCGAACTGTAAGTGTTAATTTGTAATTGTAAACTATAGTGTAATATTATTGTATTTGTACAAATTTATATGAATAGTTTAGTTACTTAGTGTAAACAATATCTTATATTATTTGTATATTATCTTAGAAATTAGATAACATTTAGTAGAATATTATTATTGTAAATTGATATTAGTTTAATAAATAATAAACTCCAGGCCCATCCAAACCCACTAGTTTCCATCCTTGGTTCCAATTCCATCCCGGACAATCCTCCTAGGCGTCTGAAGAGAAGATGGCCTCGAGACCTTCTATAATAGAAATGTAATTAGAGTGCTGCCAATGGGTAGTGCCTCTACACGTCCTTTCATGCATTTGTTTATTCATACAGCCTTTGTACTAGATGTATAATATTACAGTTGTACAATTCAATAAAATCATTTAAAAAAAAAAAAAAAAAGTTTAATAATTTAACTGTTTTAAATAATCTCATTGTATTCTTTCTAATTTGTTAATAAATATTAGATTCTTGAATTAAGTAATAGTTTAGTCCATTTTACACCCAGTAGCCCGTAACAAATTGGTGTCAGAAGTGGGATATTTTTTGTAATTGTTATTATTTTGTCTTGCATTTTGTAATTATTGGGCTACTGTATAAAAAAAAATGGCTTCTCAAAGTGTTAAATTAATGGATTTAAAAGTTGCGGATCTAAAAAGGGAATTAGAAGAACGTGATCTGGATTCTTCCGGAAATAAAAGTGTACTGCAACATCGCTTGCGTCAATTTTTTGTAGAGCTAGGGGAAAATCCAGATGACGTTCTGTTTGAAACTGATTTAAGCAAGTTGTCTGCAACTTTTAAAAATGAACTAGGCAATGTAGAAAATAAGCTAGGTAATTTACAGAATGATTTAGGTACTGTTAAAAATGAGCTAGGTAATGAGTTAAGCACTGTTAAAAATGAGCTAGGTAATGAGTTAAGCACTGTTAAAAATGAGCTAAGTACTGTAAAAAGTGATTTATTGTATACATTAGAGTCTAAATTAGGCACATTAGAGAATAAGTTAATGGAAAATGTAGATAATAAAGTAGCTGTTGTAGAATCTAGGCTAGGAGAAAAAGTTGACGAAATTAGGCTAAGAATGGAAGCTCTCGAGGGACGTATGAGCAACCCACCGACGAACGACACCGACCGTTCCTGCGAGGGCAGCCATCATAACACCATTCTGCCCGCCTATGCTGGGGCGCCACCAACTCACAACACCATTCCAGTATTCGACGGAAAGACGCCGTGGGAGGACTACATGACTCTCTTCGAGACAGCGGCTTCGATCCACGGGTGGTCACAGGAGACCCAAGCTTCAGCGTTGTGCCTGGCACTGCGTGGAGACGCCTTGGGAGTGCTGCAGGGGATGCCCATGTCGGAGCGGTCCAACTACGGGGAGCTGATGAGAAGACTGGAGATGCGTTTCGGCCACCGCCACATGGACCAGCTGTATCGCTCACAGCTGAGAAGCAGGGTCCAGAAGACCAACGAGACTTTGCAGGAATTTGAAGCGGATATTGCCCGGCTGGTGAGGAACGCCTACCCATCGGTCATCGACGATGTCTACGAAAGCTTGGCTGTCGACAAATTCCTCGATGGACTTCGGGACCCAGAGACACAACAAGCAGTGAAGCTCGCCCGGCCGAAGACTTTGGGAGACGCATTATCCCAGGCCATGGAGTTCGAGGCTGTTAGACAGTCTGTACGGGGCCATGCGCGAGTACGAGCAGCAGAAGCGGAGCCAAATGTAGTCCCCAGCGTCGAGGACCTAGTGACGAAAGTTTTAGAGGCTCTCAGGACCCGTAAGAAGGAGATACGCTGTTGGAGCTGCGGCCAACTTGGACACCCTAGAAGCAAGTGTCCATCAAAGAAGCAAGAAAAGCCACAGGAAAACTAAGTAGGGTTGATGGGAGGGGGCAACTGTCAACCCGTAACGTCAAAGGCCCCAGGAAGACCATCAGGACTGCGTCAATAGGAAGCAGAACGAACAGTTTCTACGTTGATGGGATGGTGAACGGGCAGCTGCGAAGTCTTCTAGTGGATACTGGCGCAACCATGACAATTTTGAACTCGAAGATAGTTCCCGCTGAGAGGGTCTTACCAACCACTTGGGCATTACGGACTGCCACGGGACAGCCAGCCAAGGTCTACGGGGAGACTGTTGCCACCTTCATCATCGGGGGTCAACATCTGAGACACCGTGCTCTCGTGGCAGAAATCGATGAAGATGTCATATTAGGCACGGACTTGATGATCGAATACGGGATTAAGTTGGATATGGCAGGAGGTGTGATGACGCTGGGAGACGAGGAAGTCATCCTTCGGCAGGGAAAGGACCTCTACGCACGAGTGCTCTTACTAGAAGACACCACATTACCTGCACGGAGCCATATCCTGACCCATGGGACGGTCGAAGGACAGTTACCGGAGGGTCAATGTGTACTACTTGAACCCGGAAGGCACGAAGAACAGGAGATCGGACGCGGCGTACTGGTTGCTAGGTCTCTCATCAAGGTTGGACGTACCACTCCAATTAGGCTAATGAATCTGAACAGCTTCCCGGTAACGCTGAAGAAAGGAACACCGGTCGGGGAGTGTACAACCGCTACCTCAGTGGTTCGTCAGCTGCAACGTCGTCCCACCGAGCTCCGAGGACTGCCAGAAGAACTAAAAGGATTTGTTAACGAGTCATGCCGCGACCTTTCACCTGAACAGAGCGAGGAAGTGAAGAACATGATTATCCGATGGCATGACATCTTCGAGATCGGACCAGGACCACGGGGCAGAACGGATATCGTCCAGCACAGGATTGACACCGGGGATGCGAAGCCCATCCGACAGGTCCCGCGGAGGCTGCCGTTAGCCAAACGGGAGGACGCCGAGAAGATCATAAAGGAGATGGCGGCTGATGGTGTCATTGAGCCTTCGAGTAGCCCCTGGATGTCTCCTGTCGTATTGGTGAAGAAGAAAGACGGCACAACGAGGTTCTGCGTAGACTACCGTCTTCTGAACAACGTCACCAAGAAGGACAGTTATCCGCTTCCCAGGATTGACGATACGCTGGACACCCTGGAGGGGTGTAAACTCTTCTCTACCTTGGATCTCCACAGTGGATATTGGCAGGTTGGATTGGGACCTGAAGATAAAGAGAAAACGGCGTTTTCAATTGGCACTGGGCTCTGGCAGTTTACAGTAATGCCGTTCGGGCTTTGCAATGCTCCTGCCACATTCGAGAGGCTGATGGTAAATGTGTTAAGAGGTCTCTCTTGGGAGGTATGCCTGGTGTACCTAGATGACATCATTGTGCTGGGAAAGTCCTTCGCTCACCATCTGAAGAATCTGGAGAAGGTCTTCGAACGACTGCGTGCAGCGAACCTTAAGTTGAACCCGAAGAAGTGTAATCTCTTCCGAAGGCAAGTCAACTACCTGGGGCATATTGTGTCAGACAACGGAGTTGCTGTCGACCCAGAGAAGGTAGCAGCGATCACCGACTGGCCGGTACCTCGAGATAAGCACCAGGTGAGAAGTTTTCTCGGGCTCTGCACCTATTACCGGAGGTACGTGAAAGGATTTGCTAACATCGCAAAACCGCTTACCAGGCTTACCGAGGAGAAAAGGACTTTCCATTGGGATCACGAGTGTCAAGCATCCTTCGAGGAGCTGAAGAGCAAATTGAGTAGTGCTCCTATTCTGAGCTATCCACGTCCTGAGGGCAAGTTCATTCTAGACACAGATGCCAGCAACATCGCTATTGGAAGCGTTCTCTCTCAGATCCAAGATGGAGAAGAAAGGGTCATTGGATATTTCAGCAAAGCACTCTCAGCTCCGGAACGCAACTACTGTGTCACAAGGAAAGAGCTTCTGGCAGTAGTAAAGTCAATAGAGCATTTTCATAAATACCTATACGGACGAAGGTTCCTCCTGAGAACGGACCATGCGGCTCTAATGTGGCTGCTGCGATTCAAGTCACCAGAGGGACAAGTGGCGAGGTGGATCGAGCGCCTTCAAGAGTATGACTTTGAATCCGCTCATCGTTCTGGAACGAGCCACAGGAATGCGGATGCACTGTCAAGAAGACCTTGTGAAGAAGGCTGCAAGCATTGTTCTCGACAAGAAGAGAAGCAGGCAGCGGTATTGAGGACTACAGTTGTCATCGACAGTTGGCAAGATGCAGAGGTGTCAAAGGAACAGGACGAGGACCCGGACTTAAAACAAATAAAGGAATGGAAAATATCGGGGCGAGGAAGACCGGCCTGGCAGGATGTGGCTCCAATGTCGAAGAATGCAAAAACGTACTGGGCCCAATGGAACTCCATTGTAGTGGACAACGGGCTGCTGAAACGGGCATTGGAGAACGCGGAAGGAGATCAGCGTAGGCTACAGCTCATCGTTCCAAGGAATAAAGTGCCCGAAGTGCTTAGAGAACTACATGACGGTGTAACTGGCGGCCATCTTGGAGTTCACCGGACATTGGAAAAAGTTCGTGAACGCTTTTACTGGGCAAACCTTAAGGACGATGTGTTGGACTGGTGCAGGCGTTGTGCGACTTGTGCGGCTTCTAACGGACCAACAAGAAGAAAGAGGGCCCCTATGAAGAAGTACAACGTGGGAGCACCGTTCGAGAGGATAGCGATCGACATCGCTGGCCCTTTCCCTGTGACGGACGAAGGTAACCGATATATTCTCGTGGCCATAGACTATTTTTCTAAGTGGGTGGAAGCGTCTGCCCTTCCGAATCAAGAGGCAGTCACGGTTGCAGACGTACTTGTGAAGCACCTCAGCCGGTTTGGAGTACCCATGGAACTTCACGCTGGCCAGGGAAGAAACTTTGGGTCTGCAGTCTTCTCCGGGATGTGCGAAGCACTGGGAATACGGAAAACCAGGACGACACCTCTTCACCCTCAATCGGATGGCATGGTGGAGCGCATGAACAGGACAATGGGTCGAAATTTGTCTAAAGTGGTTTCCGACCATCAGCGAGACTGGGACCAGTATCTTCACTTGTTCTTGTTAGCCTACCGGAGTTCAGTCCATGAAGCAACGGGGCAGACCCCCGCAAATGTGGTCTTCGGCCGAGAACTTCGTTTGCCTTGTGATCTGAAATTCGGGTTCAAGCCAGACGAGGAAGTTAACGGAGAGGAATACGTCACGAATCTACGGAAGCGGATGGATAATATCCACGAGAAGGTTCGTGCAAACATCCAGGGAGCCTGTGACAGAATGAAGGAGCGTTACGACATCAGGGCAGAGAAAGGTGGATACCAACCTGGAGATTTGGTCTGGCTACATGATCCTCGAAGAAGGCGAGGCTACTCACCTAAACTTCAGAACTCCTGGGATGGCCCGTTTGAGATCATCAATAGGATAAACGACGTCATCTATAGGATCAGGAAGCAGCCAAAAGGAAAACCCAGGGTAGTCCATTTTAATAGACTGGCCCCATACAAAGGAGACCATGGCCCGACAAAAGACCAGCAAGTCAGGTATCTCAACAACGTGGAGACCAGTAAGGTATCAGTTGCACAACCTAAAGTACAAGGTTCCCGTGGAATAACTCAGACAGTATACAGAGATATCTTCTCGTTACCCGCGGACTATTCTCTGGCCCATTGTGTCGCCGAAGATCTGAGGACTTCCCGAGGCATTGCAACGGTCTTCAGGAAGAAGTTTGCTGGAACTGAGGAACTGGAACGCCAAGGACCAATACGCACGAAGGACGACACCTGTTCTACTTAGTTACCAAGTGTGCTACTGATCAGAAGCCCACATATGACGCACTGCGGCGAAGCCTCGACGACCTGCGGAGTAAGCTTCTGAGACTGCGTGTCACCAAGCTCGCGATCCCTAAGTTGGGCTGTGGATATGAGGGCCTGGAGTGGAAGGTTGTCAGGAACATGCTTGAACAGATATTCGCCAACTCTGGAGTCGCCATATTGGTGTGCACGTTCAACCCCTGGAAAGGAAATGCGTCTCCATCGAGGGAAGCTCATAACCGCCCGATTTCTCCGGACTATGCTCTGGGGCAGAGCACTTTTAAGGAGGGGGCAGTGTTACGGTCAGAGCAGGAAGTAGGACCGGCTGACAGGATTAGGCAAACAATGGGATTAAGCGGAAGGGATTAAAGAAGTTGCCGAGGCCAATCTCGTTCAACCTGGATCGGCCTGGATGGTTCTCGATCTTGTTCCGAGTAATGCCCCACCACGACCTACCTTGCCTATATAAAAAGGACAGCGTTTTCGGCCGCGGCAGTCAGTAATAAGACGAGTCAGTAATAAGCCAGTGAGTAGCAGTCGTTAACTAGTGGCAGTGTGTGTGAGTTAGTTAGTCTGTAATAAGTGCTTAGTGAGCAACAGTGACAATTAGTGGCCGTGTAATAAGTGTAATAAACTGTGTGGCAGTTTGTCATATTTGGAGAGTCTTACGGTCGGTGGACTTTAGTTAGCGAACTGTAAGTGTTAATTTGTAATTGTAAACTATAGTGTAATATTATTGTATTTGTACAAATTTATATGAATAGTTTAGTTACTTAGTATAAACAATATCTTATATTATTTGTATATTATCTTAGAAATTAGATAACATTTAGTAGAATATTATTATTGTAAATTGATATTAGTTTAATAATTTAACTGTTTTAAATAATCTCATTGTATTCTTTCTAATTTGTTAATAAATATTAGATTCTTGAATTAAGTAATAGTTTAGTCCATTTTACACCCAGTAGCCCGTAACAATATGTTTAATGTGTTAATATGGTTTTACTATGTGCCTATTATAGCATGGTATGTTATTATTTAAATAGTTAACAATATTTTACTAAGTATAATAAGGTAACTAGAATATATAAATGTAATTATGTAGGTAATGTAAATATGTATATTCACTAGTGGTAATTATGTAGATACTGTAAATATTTATATTCTCCAGTAGTGAGGGCAATAATAACCATTTGTAGTTGTTTGCCCATAAAATAAAACAACAACAACAACAAACAATAAGAATATAAAATATTAACGAATTTAATATTTCAGTTTAAATATTTTAGTTTTCCTAATAGTAACATATGAATTAACTGCTCAAACTTTTTTATTCCCGTAATAACATTTTTTTTTCATCATGGAATCAGTTATTTTAAGTTCCTAAAAACGTGTGGTAACTGATCCTAAGCGAACAGGTGTCTTTAATTTTGAATATCTAACAACAACAAAATATTAAAAAATGATAAGTTACAACCTAAGAAAAATTAAATATCTATAATGCTGATAATTTTTAGTTTCCCTAATAACAATATATGAAGTAACTGTTCAAACTTTTAGGTTTCCCTAAAATCATATATTTGTCATCATGGAATATCAATAGATATAAGTTCCTAATTAACACTTGTTGTAACTAAATACGATGCAGCATTTGTTTATTTACAACTTGCGGAATTAACAATAACAACGAAAAATAAAAATACTAATAAGTTAACAAATTAAGAAACATTAAACATTTTTAATGTTTAAATATTTTGAATAAGAAAGGAAATAGTTGGGGGTGCACTCAAATTAAACACTAAATAAGTGGGTACATATTTTATTTTGTGCCGACGTTTCGACCCACTTTGTGGGTCATCTTCAGTGCTAAGAAAGAAAACCGACAAAACAACAAAACTATAAAAATACATTACAGTACCAACAATATGATAATATAAAAATATATGTAGAGTAATAGAAAAATAGAACAAACAAATTAGGGATATATATGAATATTTAAACATTTTTGTTTCCTAATAATGCCATAAGAATTAACGGTTTTAACTTTTGAAATCCCCTATAATTTTATTTGGTAACCAAACCTGTGGTAATTCAACTCAACGCGACCTACTTAGAAACGTTAAAAATTAATACTGTTAATTAAAACTTTTCGTTGTCCTCATAATAAGATAAGAAGTAGCATTTTAAAGTTTTCAAAATCATTTTTTTGTCACCATGGAATCAATCATTTCAAGTTCATAATTAACACCTTTTGTAAATCAACTCGAAGCAGCATTTATTTTGTCCACTTAACAACAAACAACAAGAAAATAACATATTTAAGAATTTAGATTCATTAAACATTTACTTAGTTTAAATATTTTAGTTTTCCTAATAGTAACACATGAATTAACTCTTTTACCTTTTTGATTTCCGTAAAAACATTATTCGGCATCATAGAATGCTATTTTATGTTCATAATTAAAACGTGTGTTAATTCAACTCAAAGGGAGAAACGTTAAGCAATAATACAGTTAAAAATTTTTAAAACATAAAAGTAGCGTTTCAAAGTTTTCAGTTATATCAAAATCATTTTTTTGTCACCATGGAATCAATTATTTTGAGTTCATAATTAACACTTTTTGTAACTCTACTCGAAGCAGCATTTATTTTGTCCATTTAACAGCAAAACATTAGAAAATAACATATTTACTCAGACAGATGTAATGACTTTTTTTTACTTAACCACACCTTAATTAGGTCACACTTTTAACGCCATCAATTGATGAGACTACTCGACAAAGTTCACCAAAGCCGGTCACAAGGCCTTTTTATCGGCAGGTGTAATTACTATTTTTTTTTTTTACTTAACCGGTCCTTACCATTGACTGACCTTACGACACATACCTGCACCCTGTTGCCATATCTTCCATCCAACGTTGCCACGTCGTTCATGCACCTGAACAACTACACCCCCCTCCGGCCCAACGACACCTCCCCCCAGCCTTAAGAAGGTCCATTAATCACCTCAAGATCACCCCATATAAGGCAAGGATGAAGTCATTGACCTAGATGCTTCCTGCTCTTGCTCAACCCGTCTATCTGAACTACTGTCCGGTTAATGAAACTGGTATTTAGGTACTTCTCTCTCTGATATAAGTGGACTGTATATTAGTTTGTGAATGATAATGAAAATAAAAGAACTTTTTTTATGTAGACAATAAAGTATGTTGTAAGGTGTCTGTCTACACGGGCACTCATCTGCTCGTTTTTCAAGTGTTAATACTTTTTAAAATCATGTGCTGTTTAATTGTGAATCAAAGTCAATATTGTAATTCATCATGTTAAATAAAATTTTAGTAAGACGTTTGAGAAAACATTAGAGAGTAAAGTAACATGGCTATTAATGAAATTAAGATTGTTGGTTTATTTCAGTAATTTAAATTAATAAAATGCCCTATGTTAAAATGTTAATCATGTCACAGTTAAAAATGTCTAAGGTTCGTTTATAAAACAATATTTTTAAGCGTGCCATGGAGAATTCAGGTATATATTTTAAGATGATTGAATAGAACTCTCTATTAAAAAAATTTGTAATTTATATATTATCTCTCAAAAATTTACAAGTACTAATGTATTTTTTCCAATAGATATTGATTAAGGGAGTGTAATGAACACGAAAATTAAACTGGAATATCCATGGGTAGAGGTATATCGGCCCCCTCCCCCATCCAAGATCATATATTTATGGAAAAAAGATTATAAGGTTTTTTGTGAAACAACCTTTCCCGACCCTCTGTAAGTAATTAATTCTTAAATAAAATATTTTTTATTTATTGTTTTATTATTGTTTGTGTGTGACTCTTATATGTTACCATGCACTTCGGTCTAAAAATGCCTATTGTGCTCGAGTCCTAAAAATCCTTAACCTAGGTCTAGACTTCTGAGAAATTTTAGATAGTTTTTAAATCTCAGTTCTTGAAGTTCCTTGTGTCCTTCAGGGCCAAGGTCAAATGTTCTCTTCCGAATTAGTGCTTTGCATTCAAAGAAAACGTACCAGGGGGGTTTCGTCCTCCTCTGTGCACCATCTGCACCGAGGTTCTTGTTCAATGCCCAAGCGGTGCATATGTTTCTTGAGTTTACAGTGCCCAGTGATGGTTTCAACCATACTTTTGAGTCGGTTCTCGACAACAACCACAATAACAACTTTATTTGCAATTTTACATGTACAAGCAGCATAAGTGTGAATACATGTTCCGGATTTCCTTTACATGTTTAAAGAACAGTGATTTTAGTTAATTAAAATTTCCTGTTGATGTGCTCTGTGAATGTTAAGGACTTATCTAGAATTATACCGAGGTATGTTACGGATTTAGACCAGGGGATGTGTTCGGAATTTAAGATGATGTGCTGATCTAGGTTAGGTCTGCGTTTTGTGAAGATTATGAAGACCGATTATATTGGATTGATTTTTAGTTTCCACTTTTGACAGAATTTATGGATTTTTTTAAAAGATTGTTGTAATCGGTTTACTATTGTATTGTTACGGTCAGAGGGACAGAGGGGCCGGCTCAAGGGATTAAGATAAGCCGGAAGGGATCAAAGCGTAGTCTAGTCACATCAGGATTTGCCTGGAATGTTCTAGGTGTCCCCACTCCAATCTACCTTGCCTATATAAAAGGCCAGCTGTTTCGGCGGATCAGTGGGTATCAGTATCAGTTTGTAGTAAGTGAGTAGTTCTGTGATAATACTGTTGTGATAGTCCGTGTGACCGAATACTTGGAGCAAGTGGGAATCACAGTTCTGGACTGGCCTGCACGATCTCCCGATATGAATCCCATAGAGCATTTGTGGGATAATTTAGGCAGGCGTGTTAGACGCCGTCATCCTCCTCCTAGTGACTTAAATCACCTCCAAATTGCTCTTCGAGAAGAATGGGATGCTATGGCGGTGGAGTACGTCCAGAATTTAATTTATTCGATGCCTGACAGGGTTAGAGCCCTTCGCCGTACCAGAGGGAGTAATACCCGCTATTAGAATTAAATAAATTGTTAGAAAACCTAATAAAAATGAAGAATAACGTTTTCTAAAAAATGTGTTCATTTATCATTTTTTCTTTATTTTGTACATAATCAATAAAAATTATTCACTTTTGGCAGATTTTGTTTAAATAACCTATAAATTAACAAATTATTACCATAAATTAAAAAGATTAATACATACAAATATATATTTAACAAAATTATAAGACCAAATCTAAGTGGCCGGTTTTTTTTGCTGTTGAGTGTATAAGGATGGCAGGTCACCGACGATGAGAAAGAAGTCTCCCGCATTCGCATCACCAATTTAATTACCAATCACTTACAACGCTCCTCAAATCACCCCTCTACTCTTTCCCCCTCATTTTTTTGAAAGACATTGCCATCACTCACTTATTCCTCAAATCTAATCCACAACTTAAGGTTACCAAAGCAGACAAGGGGAACGTGACTGTAATAATAATAATAATAACTGACAAAATTTACATTAAATACACCCATGAACCGTGATCCCACTCTCTCTCTCATGGCCAAATTTAATCACCACCAACAGTACCTTCACAGACCCCCGCAAATTAACAAACATACATATTACAATCTTATCTCCTATAACTCTATATCTCCTCATTTATATGGATTACCCATAATCCACAAACCAGGATATCCACTCCGTCCCATCATCTCTAACATTAACTCCACATCCAGCTTAGCAAATTTCTTCTTCCTCCTCTTCAAACCCTCAGCCACAACAATTACGATATAACTAATTCCTTTCATCTAAAGCAGCAATTACTTTCTTTTCGCATTCCTGACCATTTCATCTCCTGACGCCACAAGTTAATTCACTAATATCCGTATCGACAAAGCCCTCAATATAATAGAGAAAAACTGGAATATCATCCAACCCCATACTACTCTTTGTCTCACCTCTTTCCTTGAATCCCTTACACTGTGTTGTAAATCTGGATACCTCAGTTTCCAAGGTAAATGTTATAATCAAATCACAGGTCTTGCCATGGGTAATTGCTTTGCTCCAGAGATTTCCAACATAGTTCTCAATGACCTTCTTGATTCCATCATCCCTCTATTCTCCCGTGACATCATCCTTATTAAGAAAGACGTTGACGATCTCCTCTTAGTTCTGAATCCCGAAAAAATCCCCGAAATACTGGTCCTCTTTAACTCTTACCATCCCCCTCTCAAATTTACCATTGAAAGAGAAACAAATCACACCCTCCCCTTTCTCGATCTCCTCATTATAAGAAAAAACGATGGCTCCTTGTCCTTTGATTGGTACACCAAACCCATATATTCCGGGAGACTTTTTAACTTTTTCTCACAGCACCCTTATCACCAGAAGATCAACGTAGCCAAAAACGTCATCCACCGATGTCTGTCCTTATCAGACACCCAATACCTACCAACCAACATCCAACGAATCAAAAACATTTTACACTCCAACAACTTCCCATCCCACATCACCAGTAAACTGTTAGACCCCCTTAAAAAACCATGGTATTGTTATTTACCCCTCCCCTAATCCCACAATACCGACTCCCAGCTCTTACCTATACAGATCTTTTCCTTATATCCCTGTTCTATCTGATAATATAAAAAAAAATTTAAGTCTTACTTTTCCCAATCTTCGTCTTGGTTTTAAGCCATACCATAAATTATCCCACCTGCTCACTAATATAAAATACCAGATCCCTACCTAAAACCTCTCCAACATAGTCTACCGTATCCGTTGCTCTCCCCGAACTGTACCTCCCCCTACATTGGTGAAACAAAAAACCATTTTTACAGAAGACTATCACAACACAAGACTTCTATCTCTACCCGAAACATACCTGCTTCCAAATTATCTGAACGTGCTTTGACTCTTAACAACACCTTTAACTTGGACCAATCCTGTGTTCTCGCCACGGTTCCCAATTACAACAAAAGACTCATTGCATAATCAATCTACATAAACCTCGCAAACAATCCATTAAACATCAATACTGACAAAAATAACCTGTCTATGGTTTACAGACACATAATAGACCTCATTAAAAAGAACTAACCCCCCCCCCCTCCCTTGGGTACCCCCCCTGCTAATATTTTACTTGTCAACAGAAAACCTATTAATTCCAGCTGTTTACTCCTTCATCTCCTTTCATTCATACCAACCCCCTTTTTTCTCGTAGTTTTTAGTTCAAAACACTATGATATATATATTGTTACGGTCAGAGAGAGAAAGACGGGCTGAAGGGATTAGGACGGAGTGAAGGGATTAAGAACGGATTAGAAAGATCGCGAAGGATCTCGAACGTTCCGGGTCTAGAACGTTCGACCCTATATAAATAGCGTCCGCGGCGAGCGAATCAGTTAGTGTCATTCAGTGTCAGTGTGATGAACTAGTCAGTGATAAGTCAGTTTATAGTGTAATTTTATGGTAATTGTACAAATGTATGTAAATAGTTAGGTTGTTTAGTATTAGCAATATCTTATATTATTTTAGTAATTAAATAACAGTTAGGCCTAGGTTATAATCTTTAGAATATTGGTATTGTAAATTTATATTAGTTTAATAATTTCATTGTTAGTAATTTCATTGTACTCTTTTTGTTAATTTGTTAATAAATATTAGTATCTTAAATTTAGGAGAAGCTTAATTCATTTTATACCCAGTAGCCCATAACAATATTATTTACCTATATACACAAAGAAATTTACATATAAATAAATATATTCATATAAGGAAGAAATTAGTTGACTGTAGGTACTATAATAGGATGTAATTAGTTGGGGGTGCAGTCAAGAAAACACGCAAAAATAGGTGAAACTATTGTATTTTATGTGCCGACGTTTTGACCTACTGTGTAGGCCATCTTCAGGGCTATGAGAAAACAGACAAAAAACAAAATAGACTGTAAAAATACATAAAATAGAGATACAGAAAAAATAACAAAATGTAGAGATATAAAAAAATTAAGCGAGAAAAAAGTGAAGGATATATAGTGAAAGGATATATGAATAAAGATGATTACATAGTAGGTGTATAGAAAGGTGATAATGCAAAACAAAATACAAAGAGAGGAATGAAGTTAAACAGAATATGTATGTACATATGTTTTTGAAATAAAGGAAAATAAAAAAGAAAGAGTTGATTTTTGGCAGTGGCGGGCGTGCGTAGCCCTCCCCCCAAAAAGGTTTTATTGAAGCCACGGCCTACGTCGACGACCTGGCAGTCTTCGTGGCCGAGAACAGCAGAGCCAGATTGAAGACGGAAGCGGAGAGGTGCGCCATCCTCCTAGCGGAATGGTGCGTGAGGAAGAAGTTGAGTATGGCCTTAGCCAAGATCCAGGCCATACTCCTCAGAGACTCCACTGGCAGGGCTCAACCTATCATATTGAACATACAAGGAGAAAGAGTCAGACTGGGTGAGGAGGTGACGTACCTAGGCGTCAAGTTTAGGAGAAACTTGGACACCACCCCTCACCTGGAATACCTGATGGATACGGTGACCTTGCCATTCAACGGACTATCAAGAATAGGGGGTGCATTCTGGGGCCTCAGATACCCAGCAACGATGACCATTTACAAAGGCGTGACTTCGGTATCCTGAGGTATGCATGCCCAGTGTGGAGCCGGAACCTCACGCAGCAGCAGAAAAGGAGACTGGCTCTGCTGAGAGTCTCTAAGGCCTATAGAACGGTGTCCCACGAGGTGGTGCAGGTGCTGACCGGAGGGATGCCCCTGGACCTCGTTCTGAAGGAGGATACTCTGAAAAACGAGGTGAAGAGTCAGGGGCTAGCGGCGCTGCCGGAGGGACTCAGACAAATAATCGGCGAAACCCCCCAATAGGTGGAAGAAGATGGTGTGGGAGGACTCCATTGAGGAGTGGAACGGACGGTGGGTGGCGAGCCAGAAGGGCTCTACCTTGAGGAAGCACTCCCCCTCCCTCAAGTCGAGATTGGGAGCCACATGGGTCCTCCTGGACTATTGGGTCTCGCAGATCCTGACAGGACACGGTGGGTTCCGGGGAAAGCTCAGTGAGCATAGGAGAGGTATCGACCCCTGGTCGAAGCGTTTTAAGAGCTTAAGCCTGTTTTCTCACTTTCCCACCAATTTCATCAATTTGCCTGTTCCAATTCATTTTCGTGTCTAAATTTACTCCCAGGTATTTTCCTGCATAGGTTTTTGGTAAGGGGCATTATTATAGATGACTTCCAGCTCGTGCACTTTTGTAAACAATGAGAATAGTTAAATTCAGATTTCTGGGTATTCACTTCTATTGCATTTGATGTAGCCCAGTTGAAAAACCCCAACATTGCCTCATTGATCGTTGCTTCGAGTGCATTTATGTTGCTACTGGTCGAATATATTAGAAGGTCATCAGCGAAGAGTATAGTGGATACCCCGGGTATTCCCTCAAGCACAGTTACTAAGTCATCTACCATTATATTAAAGAGTTTGGGGCTCAAGACAGATCCTGGAGGCCCTCCCTGACAGAAAGTTTTAAAACTTGAACACCAGCCATTGTATCCTATTCTGAGAAACCTCTGAGCCAAGAATGACCATATGGCTCGATACATTTTTCTTATTCCTTATTTAGAAGGACTTTCCTGCAAACTCTGTCAAAAGCGGTTTTAAAGTCAACGTACACTGCAAGAGTATGCTGTTTGCGTTGGAAGCCGTCTTTGACATCCTCTTAATAAAATTATATGCATAATTAATGAAAGAAAAGGAAAACGGGCTTGGACGAATATATCACATGAATGGACAAAAAGATACAATGAAACATGGTAGGAGCATACGGTAACAGGATTCTCTCCTAAATATTTATCAGAAGGATCAAATGTTGCTATTTTACCAGGAGAGTTAAAACAAGAACAATCATACATGGATTAATGCAAGATAAAAAACTCGCTTTAGAAAATACCATGAAGTGGAATAATGCAAGATAGAAAACTCGCTTTTAAAAATACCATAAAGTCACACAATTATAAGAAGCAACGTTTTGATAAAAATAGAACAACGGGCAAATTGAACATAGGGGACTAAGTGTATGTAGAAAACGGAAATCGGATAAACAGGAATTAATTAGAGGAGTTGAAAATTGAGCCCTTCAAAATTTTATAAAAAGTATCAGATTCAATATACAGAATAGATGTAGGACATACGAAATCAGAGTCAAATCTTTTCCATGTCACAAAACTTGTACCAGTTCCGGAGTTAATGCACGAAGCATGAAGAATTTGAAAGGATTTCTAGATTAAAGTGATAGAGTTAATCACTCCTAGGAAGGGAGGTGTAAAAGACGTACACTAGACGTCTTTCATTTGAGTGCAAGAGATACGGTTGCCATGGTAACAGCTGTGAGAGAAGAGGAGCTCCGGGGAGGTTATTTTTATTTCTGTTATTTAGTTACAATTTTGTAGTGTTGAATTGTTGACTTTAAAATTATGTTTCTTTTTTTTACAGGCAAGACTGTATACAATAATTAGTTTGTTAATAAGTTACATGAAATTATTATTATAATAAAAAAAAATTTTTTTTACAGAGAGAAACTCAATTTAGTGTTATTTCAAATAGTAATGAGTGAATTATCGCAACACATGTTCTCAAATATAAAATGAGTCTTCATAAAATAATCACTACTAACTCAATCAAGGGCTGGGGTTTACAAATATAATTTAACTGTATGCTTTGGTACAATTGAGGTGGAGGTGGTAATGATGTTGGATTTAGTGATTAAGGCATTTGATAATGTTGGTGTTCATGATCAGATAATCATGCTATGGTCCCTGGCATTATTATTTTTAATTTAAAATTTTTAACGATTAAATTTTAGTAATTCATATATCTTCCCATAAAATTAATGTCCCAACATTAAATTTCCATAATTTGAATTGGAAAATGTGTAGTTTAAATTCATTTATTATAAAAAATTGTTTCAGCCCCCTCCCAAAAGGCCCAAGAAAAAGAAGTAAGTATACACCATTAGTTGTTGAATTGTATACATATATTGGGGCATCCGCCACACGAGAGAGGGCACACAAAAGGGACCGCGACAGAGCACGTAAATGTGATAAACTGAAAGACATACTTACGCGTTTGATGGAAATAAGAGATTCATATGACGAGGTATTTGTATATTAATATAATCAAGAAAATATTAATTATTATTTTATTATAAATAAAATAATAATAATAATTATTATTAAGATTAATCTATCCTATTCCTAAAAAAATCATAATATCAATGGCCAATAAAAGAAATGGTCAATGAACTTTAGAAGTTCATTCATATATTTTCCTGCGTGGCTGAGTCGCTTTGTTTACATTTGAGCTGTAGTAGGTGTGCAAAATGACCTTGTGTCGTCACCGGGTGCATTGACCCTGTGTCGTCACCGGGTGCATTGACCCTGTGACGTCACCTCTGTTTACGTTATCTTCTGATTGCTCTAGTATCGGTTCATATAAACTTTTTTTTTTGCTACGGCCCCGCCGGGTTGCGTTGACTTAATCATCTAAGGTGGTTTGTTTACATGTGAGCATTGGCAGTACTCTGTTGACGTAACGGTGCTTTGTTTACACGAGAGCAATGACCTTAATCACAATGGTTTGTTAACAATGCTTCTTCTGATTTTTAATTGCAGTAGAGCTACAGCAGTGACGAAAGATCCCCCGCCAATACTCAGTTCCTTTCTCTCAAATAGTTTAAGATGGAAAAGCGAACAGGTTGGAGCCAAAGGTATGAGGAAGATCGTCTTTGTTGGATGGACTTCACCAGTGAGTGTGGTTAAGCTTACATCGGCATGATTTTATTTTTTGAAAAAATCAGATCGGACAAGGTGTCTTTTTTGTGGAGTAATATTACATGAATGGATGGAACATGACGATCCTTTTGTAGATCACAAGAAATGGTCTAAATATTGTCTGTTTATCGAGCGCTTGTAACAACTAGAGAAGTTGATAATAAAAAAGAACAGGAAAACAGCTGCAGACGTTTCTGATATGCGTCAGAGGTTTAAACGTTATATTCAACAAATTGAGAATTAAAAAAAATATATTTTTTATGAAATAAGAAGAAACGAAATATATCAACTGATAAAGAAAATTATCTTTATATCTATACTTAATCTTTCCCCACCTCCCTGTTAAATGTTTTAGTCTCAACGTTGAACACAAGTAAGATGGTTGGACTACGACGATTGGAACTAGTGACTGATTACCCCATCACTAGTAGTAAACTAGTCCGAGTCGGTCTTTGCGATCTTGTACCCACTGTCGCTGTCATCGAAAAGAAATCTACATATGGAAGAATATGGATATGGAAGAATGGGAATTCTTCGCCGATCAGATTCCAAGGATGTTGTATCTCTTGCAAACCAGATCCAAGAAGGTTGAGGTCGAAGATCTAGTAAGATGTAAATATGCATATTGCGTATTTTCCTAGAGGGGGAGGAACAGAATAATGGGAATAGAACAGGTTGTTATTTGTTTCGCAATGTTTAACTAGAGTCCATCAACCCTTCAACCGACTCCACCTTCGACATGTTTCAATAGGATGGAAACGGCAAGGTTGTGTAAAACTATTGAAAAAATCAACGAATCAATCAGCTTGATAACCAAGCTGGTCGAGCTCTACAAGAAAAATGGAGAATGTCAACTTATCGAACCTGAGGATTGTGTTCCGATTGATTTCGGCATCAATGCCCTCTTTTATAACCTTAAAGAACTCGACGATATATGTAATAATAATTATAACCAGTTGTTATTGTGCTGATATGAAAAAATATATAATTGTTTTCTATATTTCGTTGTAGTTACTTTTATCCCAACACCATCCTTATAATAAATAAATAAAAAAGGTATAATAAAATAAAAATGTTTGTTTTTAAAAAATATGCATTGTTTTTTTGTAACAATAAAATAATGTTAAAAAAAAAATTCAAAAAATAGTTATAGTACAATTAATAATAAGTAGAGTCTTCATCAATGTAGGAAAGTCTTCGTTTCTGGATAAATTCCTCGTACTTTTCCCATTCTTCAGGTTAGTTGTCCCAGATGTAATCCAATGTACAGTCTAAAACGTACAAAAGCAACGACCGAGGTAAAGTACTCTATTCTTCAGTAGTTAAAGTTTCTTCCTCTCCCAAGCGTCGGAATACTGCCTGTATTCTGTCCATTATCAAAGTGATACCTGGTCTTGCTCGTCATTTTATAAATACTCCTCCTCAATCCACAAGCATTGCGGACTACACGCCTTATGGTACTTGAGAGCGTTGGTACTTGAGAGAGGGTAGCTAAGTAATTCTTCCGTGGGACAAGTCTCGCTACCAAAGTATTTCTTTCTGATTTCACCATATACATGACAGGTTCCCAAGAAATGAGGAGTGTCTTCTTTTTCTTCGGAATTGCAAACAGGACAATTGTCCGAACTTTCTTGAGCCCACGGTTTTGAGCTTATATTAACATTACTTTCTTGACTGAATTCCAATATAATCTCGATAGGCATGTGCTGAGTATAAATTTTGTCTGTAACTCTGAAATCTTTGATGTATTTCAATATAGAGGCCGAAGCACAGCAGATATCTATGGCGGAACTACCTCTCCCCGAAACGTACGTGAATTCACCATCAGAATCACCATTTGTACGGCCGTTTAATATTACTAACTAATAATTATCACACATTTCTAAGAAAGATAGACTTCGCGAATTTAAAATTTTATCCTTCGATTTTCTGCTACACCCCACCAAACATTTCTCTTGAGAAATACATTCCGGGATTACCTGCCTCTCCGCCAATCTCACTGACTGAACACTTGGACGAATAAGTGAGAATATAAACGTAACACGGTCACCTGACTGGGCGCCGCCATATTGGCCTTAGCTGATCTCCCATGCACCGTTCACATTACCCCTACTCCACCTGTGCGACAAGCGATAGAGAAACGAAAAATTTTGGGGCGATACAAAAAAGTTTCACTTTAAGAAAAATTATATTTTGCCACCATTTATCAAACTAATAAAACTTAACCTGAACCCTAATATTAGTTTAAAACAAGAATTTAAAAAAAAGTTTGGTTTTCCTAATAAGATCATAAGGAACTGTTCCCTAAAAACATTTAGTTGTCATTATGGAATCTCTTATTTGACATTCTAAAATTACATGACATATAAAGATAAAATACTAATAAAGTTGTTTCGGTTTAATAAATTCTAAAAATAACTAACAAGAAATACTAATGTTTAAAGTTTTTCGTTTTCCAAATAATAACAAAACTAACTGTAATTATAAACTAAAATTATAATTTCACCTTACAAAACTTAATATACTAATAAAGTATGTTCCTGAAGATGGCCTACATCGTAGAGCGAAATGTAGGCACAATTAAAAAATAAGTTCGGCTAATTTTGTGATATCACCCCCTGACCAATTCAATTCATTATTAGACTTATCGAGTCACCTATTTTTGACTCCAACATGAATTACAATAAATGGGGCCGAAAACTGAACTCCACTTCTATATCTTTACGCCGCAGTACTAGAATTCAGAACCAACATAGACCTGCTTCACTTTCTAGCACATCACGACCTCTTCATCAAGACTTTGCTTCTTCAAGAAATCATCAGCCTTCTGCTTCTCTGCCTATATGTTTGGCAGAAAACATCGCTCTTCTAAGGGCGCCTATCAACGATGTTCGCGAATCAACGGTGCTCCCCGCTCCGCGTTCCCTTCTGATGGAGACGTGATTTGTAACATGGCCGAACTAAGAAGTGCTCCGCAATGTTCAGGTGAACCTCGAAGGAATAACATTTCGTCCGAGTTAGTGGCAAGTGCAGTCTAAATTTTAATTAATTATTTGACAAAAAGCTACAGAAGACCTCGTTTTTGTCCAGCTAAATTGTATGTAGAGAGAAGCAAACGTGATTCACTATTGGACCGAAGATATCAAGAATTGAGTGAGTAACACAAACATTTTCCGAAAATGTTTTCCTCCAACTTAAAAAATCTTTTTAACATGGTGGCATTGTCCGTCCAAAGATTTCCGAAGAAATAGGAAACATACGGCACACTGATAAAGTTTAAAATTAACAGCTGGTGCACTCTAATTTTTCTTAAAGAAAGTAAAATGATGAATGCAGATCAGCACTATTGTATAAGCCATTTGTTGTAATTGTAAAATTAGACTAGGTAAAATTTGTATAAGCGAGGGGTGTGGCTCATTATGTAAAGCGTTGAGTTGCTGTGCCGAAGGTCCCGGGTTCAAATCCGGTTGTAACATATAAATTATTTAATCCAATAGGATTAACTAATCCTTAAGTCTCACCCACCCTCAATAAAATAGTTACGCCTAATTGCGGAAAAAACTAAACGGTTGAGCGTGATCTCGGGAAAATCACCTGGACAACCGTTGCCACGGGAACATTACATCCTATTTCAGTATTCAGTATTTCGGCAATAAAGTGTTGCCGTGTCTTAGTATCTTGGTATTTCCTTTTTAAGAATTTTAAAATTCCTTTTACGCTATCAAATTCCTTGTCATAAGTGGAGATTATCGTCTTGCCTGTTAATTTGGTCAATAAAGTCAATATTAATTTGGAATGGTTAATTTCCCTAAAGGAATTATTGTCCTTGCAATATAAGTCGTAAACAAAATTAGTATTTCTGATGAAATCCACTAAGAATAATGGATCACCGATATATTAAGGAATTAATTTGAAATCATGATCTTTGATTTTCATGTCAGTCATATTGTTTTCTTCTAATAAAAATTTATCTATATTTTCAAATGTAAGTGGGGTAGAATTATTAATTTGTCCAAGTTGGTCCAATCTTTCCTTTAAATTTGGCATAAATTAAATAAAAATAAAAATAAACTTAAAATTTAACAAAAAATTAAAATAAATAAAAATTTGACATAAAAGTAATTTAATTGTTGATAAAATAAATTTAAATTTAATCATCTTAGTTTAATTTATTATGTATCTGTGTGATCTTCAGTGAATTAAAGTTTTTTGAATTTGAAGATCCGAAATTTAACAATATTTTACAATATTTTTCTTGACTTGGGTAATAATATTTAAAAATATTCAGATATCTGGATACCTCTGTAGTCGTGGAGAACGCTTGCTGTACCTGTACACGCAGTGCCGATTCTTCCTCTAGGCGGAGAGTAGTGGTCTTGCTGCTTCTGGGTTGGTCTTCTTCGACTCGATCAAAAGCGCCCGCAAAGTTACTAGATTATATCCACGAAAGCTGCCCAAGTCCCTATTCACGGGCACCAGTTAAATGTCCTCAACGGATCGAATACTTTTTAAAAAGCACAAATAAAAACTTTATTATAAATGATAAACAAATACATGAAATAAATATAAACTGCTAGCGATGTGAACTGTACAAGAGACTACGTACTGAAGCCCCCCCCCCTCCCTTTGGTTTGGGGCGGTTAAATAGGATCAGCCATCTTGATACTATTTCTTTAAAATTGTTTATGGTTTACTATGAGCCACCTGCATCTTAAAGTGGATAAAAATTCCATGTGGTTTATTATTATTCTAAGAATTGTTTACCATTTACACACTCATTACTTATATTATATAACTTATATTATTACATTACTCATCTTGCTCCATTCGCTAGGTCTTCGGCCCTTCACGAAAAACATATTGGCAAATGCATATTATTTTATCTGGGAATTTCAAATAGATTTTAAGAAAGAGGAATCTGCTCCACTTACCGAATACTTGAGAAAAGTATTCAATCTTGAAATGACAAATGATAGAAATGTACCAACCACGAGATATGGTACTACAATCGATGCTGTTTTTTCTAGGTACACTCAAAAAATAGAATGTAAGACATTAATTACTTATTTTAGTTAACATAAAATCATAATTACATTTATAAACTGTGAGACTCGAGGCTAAGATGAAGTTATTGATAGAATAATTGAAGTTGACAACGATTCAATGATTTAAATAAATATTGCTCTTACTTTTTAATATGTGTTTATCATCTAAATGATTATATTAATTATGTATTCTGTACTCCAATACGCAAATTGAAATTAAATTTTATAATTGAATATTTTGTCTACTATTGATTTCCCATTTTCATTCCCATTTTTCAATAATTAAATTAAGATTGAAAACGCAATTATAATATCCTAAATCGAATAATTTTCCAAACACTTTTAGTTAAATGCCTACAAACCGAAAACAAGTTTCACTTGCATCATGGTTTCATAAAACCACACAACTTTTTTTATAATGGTATTTGTATTTAATCAGAACTTAGATCAAAGTGATATTCACAAAAATGACAAGTATTTGTTGTTGCCAAGGAGCTCTAGCAATGTCTTCTAGCAAGTCTTAACCACTTTCTCCTTATTTTTGCATTTTTTGGAACGTTTATAAAAAGTTTTTGTGGCCAACTGACTGACGTACTTTTCCACATCGGCACTTGACAGCATTTGTAATAAGACCTATTCACGTTTATGGCTTTTATTAAATTTATTCGTAAAAACTTAGTCAAGATCAGTTTGACAGGGCCCGAGATTGCTTGACGGACTGGACTGCGACGTACGAGTAGATCATAGCCATTTGACAGTTTGGAAAGTTTTAGCGGGAATTTTGAAAACGATTTACATTTAAGAATTTTTTAAATTGAAATTTGACATATTTTTTCATAAAATTATTATTTTCGTGTTTATACAGGCTCTATCGATTAAATAAAAGCAATTCCAAAAATTAGTCAACATCCCTTTTGAACAATTTCAGGAAGACATGGTAGGATATGCACCCGTTCAAGATACTTGCAGCGATTACGTCGTTAAGTCTAACTTAGCTCAAACTTGTAAAGTTGTTAAGTTTGGTAATGAAAGAATTCCTAAAATGTTAATAAATTCTGAGGTGGCTGTTATATGTACGCAGGGCAAGCCGAGACGTCCGAGGAAGGATTGAGTTTGATCTAAGGAAGCATTAGGGTTTGATTAGTAGTCAGTGAAGGGAGATTGTTAAAAAGAAATATGTGGTAGCGGTATCGACCGGTGTCACTATGTCTTATTCTTATTGATGACTCGTCGTTAGTCCTTATATATTTCATTTATGGGCTATGATTTCATGTAATAGTTAGAGGTTCATAATAATATTATCCTGATAATTAAGGCGGAGATAAAATTCATGAAAAATCAATATCGACGATTAACGGAAGCCGCAACACTCCTCCAAGAAGAAGTAGACCCTGAATCTAAGAAAAAAATAATACCAAAAAAGGTACAAGTCCACGTTCCCGAAATAAAGGAAAAGGACGTAATTTTGGAAATAAACAAAAAATTCAAAAAAATGATTCAGTGGGAAAGTAATAAAAAAAAAAAAGTGAGAAGATTTTAAATTATAAATTGACTTTGTTCAATTTATCAAGTGTCATTACAATCAAGTGTCGTTGACAATTTATCATTACTATTACTATTCCTTTCATTTGATTCACTCAAACATTGTTTATATCATAGAAAAGATAATTTTTATTCACTTTTCACTTTAACCAACGCAAATTCCAAAAGCATTGGTCGTAGAGGCCTAGGGTTGTTGCAAAACCTCTACAATAAAAAAATGTTTATCTTTAAATACAAAATATAAACATTATAATACGGTAATTAAACTAAGAATGGTATATACCAGCGAAATTTTAACACTTAACAGAGAAACATATGCTGGATATGATACTGCGAGGGGCCATATGTAACATAAAATATATGGAAGAAAATGTGAGTCCGGGTAGAGGTCAATAAATTTCTTTTAGATGCAGAGAAAGATTTATTATTATAAATTTTATAAATAAAGTTTATAAATTATAAATAAACTTTATTATTATAAAAGTTTATTAAAGTTTATAATAAACCTATCTCCACATCTAAGAGAAATTTATTGACCTCTACACGGACCATTTTCTTATCAATATATTGTCAAGGCCAACTACTGTCATTCAAGAGGAACATAAAATAACAATATATAATAATAATAATATTTATTAACAGCAAAGTTAACTTTATATAATTGGCCCTTCTTAATCATTATTTTTTTACACGATTAGCAAAATTTGATATCTAAAAATGACTGTTAACAGCATAAAATTCTATGTTCTACTGCTTATATTAATTTTTTAAATCTTAATTTATCCTCTCGGATTCTATAATAAATATTACCAGATAAAGAATTAATTCATTTGAGCATTTTATCAATCTAATTTGAAAGATATCTACTATATTTTTTGGAATAAGGCATAGTTGAACCAGTTATTAGGCTTCAAAATCTTCACTCCAAACTGGATCATTAGCATTTATAATTTCATAAATCTTTCCTTCATTTTTAATACCCTACTAATGTTTACACTTCTCTGGGTTTTAACTGTTGATCTAATCCAATGATGAGCTATTTGCTTCGGTTTACCACAAAACCTTCGATTTTATATTGTTCCTATGGATGCTGAATCAATATAATAGTTGGGTATTGAACACAAATAACACTTTAGGAACTTTTTTTAAATGTATATAATTAGACTCAGACGTGGAGTAAACATAACAACAACAAAGAAGCACACTTGATAACAACACAACAACTGTAACCTTCTATGAAGGTGATAAAACTATTTGAAACATATGAATACATTACATTAAAATATGATTGAAATAATTGTGTAAACAGTAAAAAAGAATAATAAACAATATATACAAAATAATGTTACATTATATACAAAATAGTTTGTAGTTCATAGAGGCTATAAATGATCAAGGAAACAGGCACATAGTCCCTCCCCAGTGACAGCGGTGAGAAAACGTGCAGGGAAGTCGACGGTGCGACCTGATCGTGTATGACGTGGATGTTCGTTTGGTAGTGTCCTTGTCATCCTCGGTGTTCAGAGGTGTTCCAGGAGGTTAATGGTCTTTTGGAGACATAGATGTGGTGACGTTGTCTTCCTGAGCAAGAAGAAATGCTGGTTTAAGACGATCTATAGACAAATTCTGCAGTCCATTCGGTAGACCTATTTTGAAAAAAAATTCAGAAAGAGACATTACCTGAAATGGTCCGTCATAGGTAGCATGCAACGGTTTACGGATAGCATCATATCCAAGGAATACATGGGTAGTTGAGAGTCAACAAAAATTTTTGATGCTCTTCGATGAACTGAAGGAACTGGTCGTATCAATCTGGTGTGTTCACGCTGTCTTGATAGGAAAACATGAGTGTTTGCTGCAGGTAGATCATCTTAGAAAAAATCAGAAGGGTATTTATTAGGCATACAAACACGAGTTCGGCTGAAGATGCACTAATTTCTGGAATGATGTAAGACCTAAGGCCCATAAGCACACATGGAAGAATTGCAACCCAATCATCACTAAGGTAGGCTTTTAGGGATACCTTGAGCTGACGATGCCTTCATTCTATTTTGGCATTAGCCTGGATATGATAGGATGTAGTTTTGATATGCTCCATTCCTAAGGATTTAGTCAGCTCAGAGAATAGTTGGCATTCGAATTGACCTCCTCTGTCTGTAGTTATTTTATCTTGAACCCCATAACATGAAATCCAGTGGGACAGTAATGCAGTTGCTACTGTATCGGCAGTGATATCTTAAAGAGGAACCGCTTCAGTCCAGCGTCAAAACCTGTCTATAATGGTTAAGAGATAATGAATCCACGAGAAGGAGGAAGAGGTCCAACCAAGTCCAGATTGATATGGGAGAATCTACCATTACCTGGGCTGTAAGATCCGCGAGGAGAGTATGTGCGTTTCCAAACCTTAACTCTCTGGCAGGGAACACAAGTACGAGCCCATAGAGCGATGTCCTTCTTGAATGATGGCCAAACATACCTTGATTGGACAAGATCAAGTGAACATGCGATGCAGGATGGTGGAGATTATACAAAGATTCAAAGATTGGTCTGCGAAATGAGGGAGGTATGTAGGGTCGGAGCATACCTGTAGATGCACCACAGAATAGCTCAGAGTTGCTAGGCAAGGTAATAGTCTGGAACTTCATGGAACAATGTTCTGATGTAGTCAGATGTCGTAGTTCTTCATCTTCAGCCAGAGCTATAGACACATCTTCCAAATTTACGACCGTAGGAATTTGGATTGAATTGATGCGACAGCAGGGGGTATGTTATTGACTGATAAAGAGCAGCACTCACAGTAACGTCAGAAGCATCGACTGTAAGAATAAGCTGAGCACCTAGAGAGGGGTGAGCAAGTAATGTATCGTTGGCTAGTTCCTCTTTTTTAAAAAGATGAATTAAAAGATTCAGTTTATTAAAAGATTTTTCACCTTGTAGTGTCCATTCAATTTTACGGCTGCCTGTTTTTTTACAGAACCCCAAAGACCATAAAGAAGTTGTTGCGTTGGAGCTGTATTTAGAAGTGATCTCCTGTAAAAATTTATCATCCCCAGAAAATGACGGAGGTTTTGACTATGGTGGATAGAGGATAGTCTTCGATCACTTTTATACGTTCTAGAAGATCGTTCCATATGTACTTACTCTATATCCAAGAAAATTGATCCCTAAACCCTAAAAAAAATTGGAATAAATTAATGCTTATGTTACATTCATTTAAAAAGTGTATCCAAGTGGTGTCAATGTTCAATACCATCGAGAGAAGCCACCAATAGCTCTTCAAGGTAAGAATAAACAAACGGCAGGGCTTCAAGAGCATGATGAATATAGCTCTGGAAAGATTGAGCAGCATCACGGAGACCTAATGGAAGTTTTAAAAATTCAAATAACCCAAAAGGTGTGGTTACTGCAGTTTTTGCAATGTGTTCTTTGGCTACAGGAATGTGATGAACAGCTTTAACTAAATCTATTTTACTTTTTTACCATCAAGTTGTATATTAAAATCTTGTAGATGGAGTATCGGGTATCTGTCTGGCTTGGTTACTCCATTTAATCGCCTGTAGTCATCGCAAGGCCTCCTTAACCCATCTTTCTTCATGACCATATGTAATAGACTGGCCCAATTACTCTTCGAAGGTTGGCAAATTCAGATCGTGCACATTTGCTCAAATTCCAACTTAGCCTGTGCAAATTTATCAGGCGGAAGCCGTCGAGGTGGTGCAGATAAGGGTGGACAAGTAGTCTCGATGGTATGAGTTATGTCATGGGCAATGGAGTGAGGAGAAAATGTAGGTTTCTCACGCGAAAGGTTTGGATATTTATTTAACAGATCTAAATGTTTATCATCAGGTGATACAATGGGGACGGATAATTGAGATTTAATAAAAAGTGTAGGACCAAATATGCAAAAAGAAAATTAAAAAAAATGGAGGAGTAAAAGATGAAAAACATCGTAGAGGCCCCGAAGTCGAGAGACTTTAGCGGTGGTGAATATGGAAAACGTTCCCTCGAAGGTAACCTAGAGACTTCATAGATGGAGCAAGAGGGAAAAAGGCCCTCCTTGGCCACAGAAGAGGTCATGGGTGGGGTTAACATAGGAAAATGGTCGTCAGTGTCCGACACTGCGGACACTGACGCTGAAGACAAGAAGGGGCCCAAGTGAAAAGGTAAGTGGCCGAGGGAGGATTGCAACTCCCCACCCGAGGAAAACGAAACGCCTGTCGGGAGAGATGAGAGGATACAGGACCTGATTAGGAGCTACATGATCAGGAAGAAGATATCCCTGGAGGCCAAGGGCGATATAGATGGCTTGGTTCGGGACCTGACGGGCGTTGTTGTGAGGTTGCAGGCCCAATGAAACATGGTCCTTGCGGTCATCAGGGTCGAGGAGGCCCTAAGTAGGGACACCTTGCACAGAATGATCGCTTGCAAGGTGTCGGTGATTATCGCCCCCATGGTGGTGACATCAATTAGTGATGCCATAGGGGGCGAATATGAAAAGGAAAAGAAGGATTGGGTATCCCCCACACTCAACACAGTGCAGGAAATCGTTGGGGACCTCCAAATGAAGGATCACGTGGCTAGTATCCTCTGGCATACTGCGGAGAAAAGGGCGGGTGAGGAGGAAGAAGGCGGCGAAGGCCCCCATGGAGCTCCAGAAGCGGTCGCCGGACCTTCCGGAGTGCCCCCGCCCAAGAAGGAGGCCGCTGCAAGCAAGTACGATGACCGGACGGATGCGTCGGACCAGGAGGGCTGGACTGCACCCGAACGGCCAGGAGGCCTAAAAGGTGCTGTCCCAACAGTAAGGTGCATATCCATGCACCGGGCATTCCCACAGAATAATTAATTAAAATGTTCCCACCAAATATATGGTACCCCCCCCCCGGATTATGTATTTTATACGAATAAAGAAAGTTTGAAAAAAAGAGTTGATTTTTGGCAGTGGTGGGTGTGCGCAACCACCTGCCACTGCCGAAACCCCGTATGCCAGAAATGGCAGGTAGGAGGCAAAAAAAAAAAAAAAAAAAGGTTACCATTCTAACATTTCTCTCTTTAAGTTTTAAATACAAAATACAGAAGCAGAACCTACAAATACAAAATCTTACAAATCCAACCATTCTGTTTTTTTAATTACTCTAAAAATGGTGAATATTTTAGGCCAGCAACAGGAGAATGTCTATGATTAAGTAAATATAAAACCAAGTCATAATTTTTATGATGCCATTTTTTTTTCAAATATTCAGAAAGCAAAATCCAGAATGCATTCAAATGATAAAAAATAAATTTTAAATACAAATTTTTTTTTAAAATTATTTTATTGAATTCTACAACTCTAATATATACATCTAGTACAAGGGCTATATGAATTTATAAATACATGAAAGGACATGTAGAGGCACTACCCATTGGCAGCACTCTAATTACATTACTATTATAGAAGGTCCCGAGGCCATCTTCTCTTCAGACGCCTAGGAGGATTGACCGGGATGGAATTGGATCCAAGAAACTAGTGGGTTTGAATGAGCCTGGAGTTTATTATGGAATGATAGGTATCTGGAATGGGCTAAATCGGTCATTATGGATGGTTTTATTTGTGACAAAATAAGGAGCGTTTAGGATTTTGCGAAGGATTTTGGATTGCAAGGATTGAATACGAGAGGAATTTGATGGTTTGGTGGAGCCCCATAGTTCAATTCCGTAAGTCCATATAGATCTTATAACAGTCACATAAATAAGTCTTTTGTAATTGATCTGAAGCTTTGAGCGTTTGTCTAGTATGTGTTGAAGTAGTCGGAAGCGTCTAGCTGTTTCTTGTCTTTTCAGTCTTGTGTGAGGGTTCTAAGTAAGACGTTTGTCTAAGATGAGTCCTAGGTAGCGAATCTGTTCAACAGGGATAAGTGGAGTACTATTAAAGGATACAGTAGGACAGGAAGTCATGGGTTTTCGTCGAAGGGTAAAGATAATTTGTTGGGACTTGTTGAAATTGAGTTTAATTCTCCAATTCCGACACCATTCATTGAGATAAATGTGATTGAAGGGATTGGGATGCAATATATGGGTCGTAATTAACTGATAACACACAGGTGTCATCAGCACATGTGGAGATGAAGGTGTTAGGATGGGTTGGAATGTCAGCTGTATATACTGTGTAGAGGATAGGACCGAGGATGCTACCTTGAGGAACACCAGCAGACTAGGAATAGAGAGAAGAGTAGGAACCATTATGATTTACTTGAAATATTCTGCCAGTTAGAAAGGAGCGAATGATTAAAAAGTATGTAGGAGGAAGGAATTGTCGGGTTTTGTAAAGGAGACCTGGGTGCCAGACTCGATCAAAAGCCTGTTCTACATCGAGAAAGGCTCCCGTGCAGTACAATCTACGCTCCAATGCAGAGGAGACAACATCCACCACACGATGACATTGCTGGATAGTGGAGTGGGATGTTCGGAAACCAAACTGGTGGTCTGGGATTATTTATTTAGTTAGTATGAGTTTTTCGAAGATCTTGCCCATTATGGGTAAGAGGAAGATAAGACGATAGGAGGATGGGAGTTCTGGAGGCTTTTTGGATTTTGGGATCATTTTTACTATAGATAGCTTCCATGTATCAGGAAAATAGGTAGTACGGATTTCAGAATTATATATGTATGTGAGGAATAAGATAGCTTTACGAGGAAGAGATTTTAGGATGTGAGCTGTAATTAGGAGCTTTACGGGAAGGTAAACTATGAATAATATTGGATATTTCTGACGAATGAAAAGCCTTAGGCGGGAGATTCATTAGTATCAGGTTTAAATTCAATAGGTTGATCATTAATTTTAACCCAAGCCAGCCATTCATCTTTCCCATGCGTAGCATTGCAGGCACACAAGTTTAAAGAATCTAACTTAAAAACATCATTACTCAACTCTACCAATTCATGAACTTGTTGAATGGGATTATTACGCTTACTTCCGATGCATTTTTTTGCAAAATGATTGTACGTTTTACAGGTGGAACACTGTTTACCAAATGCTGGCCATCGTCCTTCAGCATGCTTGAACCCACACCGATCACAAGCATATAAAATGTCCTGAGGGTCCTGGTGCTCTGGTGGTCTTTTCATTTGTGGTTATCAATCGTTGTTTTCGCTGGGTGTGCTCAACATGTCTGCACCATTGATTGGGTGGGTTATGTTGGCTATTTTAAATACCCAAGGAAAGTCTCTTATAACCCCTAGATTTAATTTGAGGATTTTCTCGCCATAAGTATGGATTGGTGTGTCATTTGGTACAAAGAGGTGATTATTTATTAAGGGTGTGGTCCTTGAGATGAATGAGGTATAACTGATATGTCAGCACCAGCTTCAATGAGTTGAGATCCCTGATGAACAAGCGGCGTTTTATCACACTATCGCACTCTGCCGCATTTAGTGCGGAGTTTTCCGGGGTTTCATGAGCAGATAATTTAAAGTTACAAAGCTGAATGTTTGACTTGTTTGCTTGATCTCCAAATTTATGATGATACCAACAAACAGAATACCGGGAACTGGAGCTTCTAGAACATCACCGAGAGTGTGGGTAGTTATGTCGAGAATTTGATCTGCTACGGGTTGAAATTTGTGATTTTTTATTAGAGATGGTATTAACTAATAATTCTAACTGACTTAAGCGGTCGTACAAATAGTTGTATCTGGTATGACTGGTGGGCAACTTGTGAAGTGACTTCTAAAATTCAGTCTGCCATAGCAGCCAAATGTTCTGGATGGATTTAGCTGAATGGGGTAATCGGTTAAGGAACATTGATCGAAGAAATTCATCTTGAACACTGGTTCCGGCAAGTGATCTCATTTCCCAAAGGAGATGAGAGGGCTTTTTGTCCCCTAATTGTAATTCGGTCAATAATTTTTTTGTCTTTTCGTCCTTGAGTTTCTTCAAATTCGTGAAGTAGCAGCTGTTTTAAGCCAGAATAGGGAGTTTTTGAAAGATTTTTTTCCATAAAATCGAAAATTTCTTCGGCGCCATCTGCATCTAGGGAGCAGTAGCTTTAGGGCTGTGGGTGGGAGAAGAGGGCAGGCCTAAGAAAATTCCAGAAGAATAAAGATCTATCCATATGAACAACTCTACGTCAACGCACATACGGTATGTTTTATGTTCATTTCTTGTTATATATTTGTTAACCAATAATTTTGTTTTTACTTAAATATTTAGATACCTGCCCGTGTCTATTGCTACACTTTTTTTATTGTATTTTGTAAAACTGGAGGAACGGTGTACTAGATTTTTGGAGTATCTCCTTAGACTGGTTGCCTTCATTGAAGGCCAAATATCACGGCTTGGAAGATTAAGTCTGCCTCCCAGACTGGTATTACCTGCACTCCATTTAGATTACACCGTCATTCCTTGGTACTGCCTCTTTCAACGTTCCCAGGGACCACCACATGGAAGTGGTAGTCGGATTATACTTCCTATCGTTCCGTATAATACTTTCATAACTTTTTGATACTAAATAAACTTACATTTTTATATTAATTTGAAAATCAAGTATGGAGTATATTATTGATATGTTCTTCTATTTAGCCGATTTATTAGCCCGTTATTTCCAAACCACGAACTCTACCACTTCGAATTTTGGCTCTAACCATCACAATCGAAAAATAAATAAATCTGTCCGGAACTATTTAAAAACGTCATTCGAAATTAATTTCACCCAAAGAAACAGGAAAGATTATAAAACAATTAAAAACAAAGAAAGCCTCAGAGGACGATGACATCCCTGTACAGATTATAAAAAATCTAAGCAGGAAAACCATCCACCACATAACGAAAATATTTAATTCAATATTAAGGATTATTTACTTTCCCCCCGCTTGGAAAATTTCTAAAACAATCGTGATCCCAAAACGTAATAAAAACCCAAATAATTTTACAAGTTACAGCCCAATTAGCCTGCTAAACATTTTATCCAAAATCCTGGAACGCTTGATTTTAAAACGAATTCTTAAGGATGTAAATCAGAACAAACTGATCAAAGATGAACAGTTCGGTTTTAGAGAACACCACTTCACTGTCGACCAACTAGCTCGTCTTACCTACTTCTTAACACAAGGATTCAACGATAAATAACATACAGAAAATGTTTTCGATACATTTGGCATTACGGTCTTATTTACAAATTAATCTTGCACAAATTTCCTCCATACCAAATACATATCATATATTCCTTCCTCCCCAATAGGCAATTCTATGTTCAAATAAACACTTCTAGCTCCAAAGCACTTCGCCTACCCGCTGGACTTCCTCAAGGCTCCTGCCTATCCCCAATCCTATTCAACCTGTTCATATCAGATCTCCCAAAACATACAAAAGTAACCACATCGATTTACGCAGACGACACCGCTTTGTACAAAGCATCATACCGAATCGATACAATAGTAAACCGATTACAACAATCCTTTAAAAAAATCGATAAATTCTGTCAAAAGTGGAAACTAAAAATCAATCCAATAAAATCGGCCGCCATAATCTTCACAAAATGCAGACCTAACATAGATCAGCACATGATCTTAAATTCCGAACACATCCCCTGGTCTAAATCCGTAACATACCTTGGTTTGATTCAAAATAAGTCCTTGACATTCACAGAGCACATCAACAGGAAAACCGAAATAGCGAATAAAACCATCTACAAAATGTTTTCCTATCATTATAAAAAATCCAGTCTAAGCCCCAAAAACAAACTAATCCTTTACAAAACAGTAATCCGCTCATTGATAACCTATGTCTCACCTGTCTTGAGTTCAACCATCGCCACAAATTATAGAGAGATTGAATGGGTACAAACCTATGCATGAGGATTATCAATAATTATCCCCACTACACGAAAATATCGACTATGCTTAGAGATCTTGAACTTCTCACTATAAAACAATATGTTTCAGCCCAAACAAAAGCATACTTCGAAAAAGCTCCTGCTTCCGAAAACCCATTAATCCGAGAAATCGGTAACTATGATAAACATTCGCTACGACGGTAGACGCATAAAAGAAGAAAACATATACTTCTTACTTAACAAATCACTATTTGCAGGTATTGTAATCTAGTTATCTGTATTTATTTTATAGTTATTTTTAATTCTTTCTTCATTTTCTATTTAATTATTATTATATTTATTTACTTTATTATTGTTACTTTAAATTATTTATTTATTATTACAATTTATTTATTTATTATTATTATTTTCTTAAGCGGGTTTTTTCTACATTTTTCCTGCTATTGTAAAAATTATTTATAAAAGATAACTTTAATTAATTAAAATCAATGTTCTTTAAACATGTAAAGGTAGTCCGGAACATGTATTCACACTTATGCTCCTTGTATATGTAAAATTGCAAATAAAGTTTTTTTGTTCTTGTTCTTTCTATTTTATTACTTTTTACTATCATTCTCCTTTTTCTCATACAAAGTGAGTTTTACCTTAATTGGTTTAAAAAATTCACTTTACCGAATCCATTTGTTTTTGTAAGTAAGTAACCTAGATGATCTGTTTAACCTTCCAGCGTTTGAAAATTCATTAAACCGAACTACAATTAAGTTACAAGAAATAAAGTTGAATATATTTATATGTGTTAAACCAAACTGAAAATACTAAATTTACGATGTATATTAGTGATATACATATAACAAGTGATTCTAGTACTGTAACAATTATAATATTCATTTTAATTAAGTGAACATTTTTCTTACTTAATTATTAGGAGTAGTTTACTTAATCACTGAACTTAAATAACCTTCCTCTAAGTATTACATGAACTTTAAATAAGATCTTGGTTATAGTCATTAAATTCATTATAACGGTATAAATATAAATAAGTAGGCGAAACGAAAGATGATGTAACCGCTAACAATAAATAAACTTTTGATAATAGGAATATCTCCGCCTTCTAAAAGCTGTAAACGCAAAAATATATGCAAACCGTAACAAAATACGAGAAGAGGGCCGAAGAAAACAAGATGGATTTAAACATACGGTTAAGTGCGAAAAAGCCGATATTAGGCGGGAACTAAATAAAATAAGGTATATATTTTTCCGAGTGATAATTACTAATGATATAAATTAAAAATTAACAAATTTTTTACTTACAGAGATGACGGATATCGACGAAATTTCATCGCACCCGTCCGAAGAGAGTTCAACATATAAGGAGTTATGTAACGGAAGTGAAATAGGAAGGCTATAAACAGCCGGGTGACCAATGAGGTTTGTGTGAAATGGATTTGCCACTGCCTCAATCATTTAATTTATTTTATTGTTTGCAATATTTATTAATAAAATCATACGGATACTCAAAGAGGAAGGAAATCATACGGATACTCATACCTGGGCATCTAGCAAGCTATGAAAATATCCTGAGAATTTTCATCAGGTGGCCAAAACTTTGAAGCCTCCTGGTCTGAGAATCCGTATGATTTTCCTTCCTCTTTGAGTATCCGTATGTTTTTTTTTAAAATATTGCAAACAATAAAATAAATTAAATGATTGAGGCAGTGGCAAATCCATTTCACACAAACCTCATTGGTCACCCGGCTGTTCATAACCTTCCTATTTCACTCCCGACGAAGAATTTTTAAAAACAGTCCAGTTTTCTTGTTGAGCTTGATTATTTGTTTATAATAAATTTTTTTCTTAATACTTTTTGACTTATTTACATTACAATATTTCTTGTACTTAAAAATGAACATTAACTGACAAAAAATAAATAAGAAAAGTTGTGTAACACAGCATGTATTTCTTTTTATTTATAAAATACTACCTGTACCCTGCCACGCTTCGCTGTGGCACTTGTGGTTGCATGTGTTGGAAATGATGAACAAAAAAGCATACGTTTTATAGAAGTTTAATATTGTAATACTTGTGTGTAAACAATATTTTTTGTTTTTCCATTATTTGTGTAGATATAAAGACTATCCGGTTTGCCAACACGGGAACACGCAACATACAGTTGTCCATGTGAAAAGCAATCCACATCTAAAGATTGACCTTGCGCTTTATTGATAGTGACTGCGAACGCCAATCGAATTGGAAATTGCAATCTTTTAAATTGAAATGTTGTATCGGTCGGAATCATGGGAATCCGAGGAATGAGGACATGTTCACCTTTAAAAGGCCCCGTTAAAATCGTTGCTTCCACTATGTTGTTCATTAATTTTTTAACTGCGAGTCGCGTGCCGTTGCAGAGTTTTGGCTGATTAATATTCCGCAACATGATAATTGGCACACCTATTTTTAATTTTAATATGTGTGGTGGCATCCCTGGCAGATCAAGTGAATTCTAAAATTCCGTTGGATAATTAACTACTTCATCTGCTTCCACAACGGTGTCTATCGACTTATATGTAATTTCCTCACTTTGAATGCTGGATTTGAATTAAATCCATTAACGACTTGAGCTTTTGTCTCAAAACACGTGCCGTGATGTCATGTCTATCTACGGGTGATTGTCCAGGAAGTAACAGCTGCCGTATTTCGTCCCAAGCAGGATTGCAAGTAAACGTAATAAATAAATCTGGACGCCCGTAATGACGAACATATGCCATAGCATCTTGAGCATATTCCTGCATGTGACGTGGACTGGCTATGTATGAAGATGGCAAAATAGTTAGCTTTCCAACGTTGGATGTATTACCGTCATTTACAACTGCATCCCGTAAATGAATATATTCTTCGGAGCGGAGTTTGGTCTGATTCAAACGCAGGAATAGTAAACGTTCCGTTTCAATTTTCGCATACATATCCACAATGTACTGGTGAAACAACTGACGGTATTTTAAAATACAATTATCCTCGTCCTTTCGAATCATTAAGCGGTATGAGTAAAAGTTCATTGCACTGCACTTTTTATTGATTTCTGCGCCATTTGCTGGATTTATCATCTTCACGTAGAAATGATAACCATCGGCACCATCCCAGAAAATAAGTGGATATTGCAGAGCATCGTAACATCGGTGAGTTTCTGCGACGTTTATCAGTTGATTGTTTCTTCGATGAAGAACAATATCTCTGGGTTGGAACTGATCTCCGACTATGACAATTGCTACTTCATCTATAGTTGGAGCATTATATCTTCGAACATGTTCTCCAGCAGGCGTTTTGTCTGCGTGGATGACAATCTTGTGAGTATCTGATGGCATCATATCAACTGCCGTTTTAAACAAACGCACCAAATTGTTATTTTCGTGAAGGAGCTTCTGCAGTTGCGATATGATGGATCTTCGTAGCGATGTATCTATTCCGCAACGTGCATCGATTTCATCTCTATCATCGTCGATTAAGTACATTTGAAGGAATTTATGGTTACTATCTTGGAACGGGAGTAGTGATCCAGCTTTGTGATATATTTGCCCTTTGATTTTAAAACTTGGCATGAATTGAGCAGTCACAATTTCTACACCAAAAGACGTCATTTGGAAGCATGAGTTATATTTCCTGATTTTCGATAAAAAATGCTTCGATTCAGCGGTAGATCCAGCAAGTAGAGTTTTCAACGGCTCTGGTGGTGCTTCAAGTTGAGGCAATTTGATTTTTCCGCCAGCGCAACACATCCCTTTGGTTTCGTTATTGAACTTCAGAGCCTGGCAGTAGGTACAGACTTGACTCATCTGGCCAATGACAACATGCTGACTTGAACTATAATCAACAGCTGGATCGTACCGGAATGCAAGACGATTGTATTGCAGATTCAGATCTGCTGTTCTTTGGATTCGTGTATTAGCTGTTCTCACCCTATCACTTTCATTCTGTTGAGAACGAACCAAATCTGTTGCTGCAGCACGCGACTGCCGTGCTCGCAATCGTGCATCCTCACGCCTAGCTGCTCGTCTTTCTGCTGGTTCCGCGTTACGCATCTGGCTGGTGCTAAGTCTGTTCCTCTCTTGTACAGTTGCTCGCTCTTCCTCAGTCATATTTGAAAGCCGTCTTCTCTCTCCTTCTGCGTGGCGAGTACGACGACCCAAATACGATTTCCTGCGAGGCATTATTTCGATTTTCACTGGAATAGAAGAAAGAGATAAGATTACAACCCAAAAACCAACGACCTCGATTTTTTCTTTGGGCTGTCACCTGTTTCATTTATAAATAAAACTGTTTAATTATAAAAAATAATTATATACGTAAAAAATGATGGCCGATTAATTTATATTAAAAACAATTTTTATCTCACTTTAATTAAGTTTAATGGGAAAAATGTATATAAACACTTTTGTTTGTCTCGGCAAGCTGAAAAAAATGACACCTCGAACGTGTCGATAAGACAAAGTTGATAAATTCAGCGTATATATATGCGCAGTTAGGGTTATGTTAGTAACGTGAAAAATATATAAAAACAATCGTTGGAGCGTGTTGTACATCATGGTAAAATTTTAGCTGAATCGATGCAGAACATTTTGAGTTTTTGAAGCATACACAGACGAACATAACATTTTTATATATATAGAAAATGTATTATACTTACCTCCACTATCCTTTATTGCTTAAGTAGTAATGTCGACATCATTTTAATAACAAAATGATTTCATTGTTATTGTTTTCATTTTCTGTATTAGATATTCCATTTTATGTTAAACAAAATGAATACGATTTGACTGTAGGGGTGGTTAGGAATGGTTAGGGGAGGTGGGGGTTGGTTAAGCCGTAGTTTCAGGAAAATGTGGTCGCCGTATTCGGTGTCACGTCGAGGGTATTCGCAATGGGTAGTGGCGAGAGGAGGCCCAGGGCGGCTACTGTGATAGTTAATCCAAACCCCGCAACCGCATAGGAGGAGGCTGGCGACCATCCAGAGACTGGCTCTGCTGAGAGTATCGAAGGCCTATAGGACGGTGTCGCACGAGGCGGTGCAGGTGCTGACCGGAGCGATGCCCCTGGACCTCGTCCTCAGGGAGGATACACTGAAATACGAGGCGAAGAGGCAGGGGCTGGCGGCGCTCCCGGAGGGACTCCGAGAGAGGATCGGTGAGACCCCTAACAGATGGAAGAGTATATTGAGGGAGGACTCGATCGACGAGTGGAACGGACGGTGGGTGGGAAGCCAGAAGGGCTCAACCTTGAGGAAGTACTTCCCCACCGTCCAGTCGAGATTGGCAGCGACGTGGGTCCTCCCGGACTACTGGGTCTCGCAGATCCTTACAGGACACGGCGGGTTCCGGGGTAAGCTCAGTGAGCATAGGAGAGAGATCGACCCCCGGTGCCCGGGCTGTGGAGTCCCTGAGACTGCGGAGCACGTAGTGCTCACCTGCACCACGATGGAAGGACACCGAGCCAGGTTGTCAAGAAAAACGGGGATCTTCGCCCTCGCCGAGGAGGACTTCCCCCGTTTGATGGAGAAGGAGAACTACCCCTTTTTCCGGGAGTTAATCCAAACCCTGGAGGGAATACTGGTTGATAGAGATTGGGAAGAGATGGCGCCGATGGAAGGCGAGTCAGCGATAGACCGCAGAGTTGCGGAGCTGACGGGCGCCATCACAGACGCGTCCAGTATGACCCTCCAGCGACGCAGAGCGAGAGCGCGTCCGGTCCCATGGTGGACGCCTGCCCTGACGCTCCTCAAGAGGGAGTACTACAGGGCTAGGCGCAGGTACCAGGACTGCAGGGACGAGGAGAGGAGACCTGCACTCCGAGGCGAATCGAAGCGGAGGTATAGGGCATACCGAAACGGCGTGCGTCACCAGAAGAAGAAATCCTGGGACGATTTTATCGTCGAGGAATCGGAGAAGAATCCCTGGGGTATCCCGTACAGGGTGGCACTGGGCAAGGTGAAGCCGCTGACCATGATGATCCGTCCCAGGATACGGAAGAAGACCAAATGGTAAGACGCACCACGGTGTGCCCTCCCGGTACCGAGTTTTGTCCACCATGGGATATATGGGACCTACGTCTTGCCGTGGAGAGACAGAGGATCGGCCGAGCCCCAGGACTCGACGGGATAGATGCCGCGATCCTGAGGAAAAGCGCCCCCCTCATTGAGGATGACCTTCTGGGCATCTTCAATGAGTGTCTGGACCAGGGTCGCTTCCCTAGTGAGTGGAGGAACGCGGACCTGAGACTCCTCTACAAAGGAGGAGGCAAGGATAAGGAGTCGCCCAAGGCGTACAGGCCTATATGCCTCCTCCCAGTCGTCAGTAAAGTCCTGGAGAGCCTTATGGTCACCAGCCTAAGGCCGGTCCTCAGTGCAGCTAGCCATCCACGGCAGTTCGGCTCGACCCGTGGCAAGGGAACCACAGATGCGCTGTTGAGAGTACGCAGGGACGTGGAAGAGAGGGCGGAGAAGTACGTCATGCTCGTGCTGTTTGACATATCCTCCGCCTTCGACAGTGTATGGTGGCCCTGTGTACTCCAGCGGCTGCAGGAGTTCAACACCCCCAGCAACCTGTACTCCCTCGTAAGTAGCTACCTGAGTGACAGGAGTGTCAGGGTAAGAGGTAGCTACTACGAGGTGGAAAGACGAATAGAGAGAGGGTGCCCACAAGGGTCGGTCCTCGGGCCGGCCCTGTGGAAACTCATGTTTGATCAGTTGCTGGGGGAGCTAGAAGACGAAGGGTTCCTTGCCACGGCCTACGTCGACGACCTGGCAGTCCTAGTGGCCGAGAATAGCAGAGCCAGATTGAAGACTCAAGCGGAGAGATGCGCCAGCCTCGTAGCGGAATGGTGCGTGAGGCGGAAGTTGAGTATGGCCGCAGGCAAGACCCAGGCCATACTCCTAAGAGGCTCCACCGACATGGCTCACCCTATCATTATGGAGATTCAGGGAGAGAGAGTTAGGCTGGGTGAGGAGGTGACATACCTCGGCGTGAGGTTCAGAAGGAACTTCGACGCCACCCCTCACCTGGCATATCTGAAAGATAGGGTGACCCTGTCACTTAATGGACTTGGAAGAATAGGGGGTGCTTTCTGGGGCCTCAGGTACCCGGCAACCATGACCATTTACAAAGGCGTGGTCTTGGGTATCCTGAGGTACGCATCCCCTGCGTGGAGCCGTAACCTCACGCAACCGCATAGGAGGAGGCTGGCGACCATCCAGAGACTGGCTCTGCTGAGAGTATCGAAGGCCTATAGGACGGTGTCGCACGAGGCGGTGCAGGTGCTGACCGGAGCGATGCCCCTGGACCTCGTCCTCAGGGAGGATACACTGAAATACGAGGTGAAGAGGCAGGGGCTGGCGGCGCTCCCGGAGGGACTCCGAGAGAGGATCGGCGAGACCCCTAACAGATGGAAGAGGATATTGAGGGAGGACTCGATCGACGAGTGGAACGGACGGTGGGTGGGAAGCCAGAAGGGCTCGACCTTGAGGAAGTACTTCCCCACCGTCCAGTCGAGATTGGCAGCGACGTGGTTCCTCCCGGACTACTGGGTCTCGCAGATCCTTACAGGACACGCCGGGTTCCGGGGTAAGCTCAGTGAGCATAGGAGAGAAATCGACCCCCGGTGCCCGGATTGTGGAGTCCCTGAGACTGCGGAGCACGTAGTGCTCGCCTGCACCGCGATGGAAGGACACCGAGCCAGGTTGTCAAGGAAAACCGGGATCTTCGCCCTCGCCGAGGAGGACTTCCCCCGTTTGATGGAGAAGGAGAACTACCCCTTTTTCCGGGAGTTCATCTACGGGTGGAAGGAAGTGGTCGGGCCTGCTCATTTCACGATTAGCAGGGTCCGGCCCCTCGGCGAGCCACCTGACGAGCTACCAGACGAGGAGCCAGACGGGGAACCCCCCCGGAGGAGAGAGATGGAGATTAGGACCGGACGGATGCGGCGGACCAGGATGGCTGGACGGCATCCGGAAGGATGCAGACCGGCCAGGAGTCCTAAAGGTGCTGCCCCAACAGTAAGGTGCACATCCGTGCACCGGGCAGCACCACAGAAAGATTTTAAATAATTGTTCCCATCAAGTAAAAGGAACCCCCCCGAAAGTTGTAACATTTTTACTAATAAAGAATTTAAAAAGAAAAGAGTATTTTTGGCAGTGGCGGGTGTGCGTAAACCCAACGCACTAACCCGTCACTGCCGAAACCCGTATGCCAGCAATGGCAGGAAGGGTGTAAAAAAAAAAAAAAGAAAAAAAAAAAAAAAAAAAAGAAAAAGGTTAGGGGTGGTTAGTAGCGCTCCAGGCGGCGAGGATCCCTGAGGAGCCTGAGAAGGTGGTGGCTGGACCTTCCGGGGTGCCCCCGCCAAAGAAGAAAGAGGCAGCCAGCAGCAGCAAACACGACGGCCTTGCCCCGGCCCTAATGCCACAGAGGTGGACAGGAAGGGAAATGTGCCGCGGTAGGAACGTGGAGGCGGACTCCAGCGAAACCGAGGAACCGCAATGGGAGGTGGTGAAGAAGAAAAAGAAGAAAAAGAAGAAGGAGCAGCCAACCTCCCAGGAATCAGGGAAAGAGGAGGAAAAGGTAAAGAAAAAGAAGAAGATAACGTTCGCTGGAGTCCTTGCCAGTGTCCCCGTTGTACCGAGTAAGCCGGATGAGGCCCCCACTACATCACGCTGAAGGGGAGTACAGCAGGGTGGGAGGCTGGGAAGATCTTGGAGCAGCTCCCATCCCAGGAGAAATTGAAGGAGATCGGCGCCAGTGTGAACATGGTAAGGATAACCAAGACTGGCGCCGTCCTGGTCAAGACTGGTGGGGCGGACCAGGCTAAGAAGCTAATAGAGTGGGACGCCCTTAAGCAAAACGGCCTGGAGGCTAGGTTGGCGACGGCGAGAAGGCCGCGCCTAGAGGTGAGTGGCGTCCCCAACCACTGGGATGGGACCGTCCTGGAAGGATATTTGTGGGAGAGATCGGGAAGAGAAAGGCCGGGGAACGAGAGTGCCAGGAGGGAGTGGCTAAGGCCCTGCTTCGCCGCACCCGCAAAAGGCGGGCTTACGAAGAAATGGGTCTTCGAGGTTCACCCGGCAATGAGGCTTGCCCTCATGAACCTTACCATGGCGGACGTGAGCAGAGGATGGTGGTGCCTGGTCATCAGAGACTACCTCGACCCCCTACTCTGCCTAAAGTGCCTAGAGGTCGGCCACGTAGCGAAGACCTGCACGAAGGAGATAGCGTGCAGGTGGTGTGTGGATTCCGGGCATAGAATGAAGGAGTGCCCGGTAAAGATCAGGAACTTTCAACCTACGTGCAGGCACTGTAAAGCTAACGGCGGAGAGGGGAAAGAACTCCGGCATTGCGCGGGCACAAGGGAGTGCCCGACGTACCTGGAGATGATGACCAGGCAGATGAAGAGAACCCGGTATGCGTAGGCTGCAGATCCTGCAGGTCAACATGGGCCGAAGACGAGTGGTCGCGGACGAGCTGAGAGCTCTCGCTAGGAAAGCCGACATCATGGCCGTACAGGAGCCGTGGTGTCAGGGAAATGTGGTCGCCGGATTCGGTGTCACGTCGAGGGTGGTCGCAATGGGCAGTGGCGAGAGGAGGCCCAGGGGGGCTATTGTGATAGTGAATCCAAACCTCGACGTTATGGAACTGAAGCAATTCACCACGGCGGATAAGGCGGCGTGTTATGTCAGATGGGGGAGGATATCCTTCGCCCTCGTTTCGTCATACATGCCGCCGAAGCAACGGATAGAGGAGAACGTTGCCGCCGTGGAGGCCATCGCACAGCGTTACAGGAGTGTGGTGGTCTGTTCCGACACCAATTCGTGGAGCACGGCCTGGGGTTCGGTGCGCACAGACGCCAGAGGAAGAGTGGTGGACGAGACCGTGGCGAGGTGTCAGCTCATTGTGATCAATGAGGAGGAGCGACGTGGGTCCTCCCGGACTACTGGGTCTCGCAGATCCTTACAGGACACGGCGGGTTCCGAGGTAAGCTCAGTGAGCATAGGAGAGAAATCGACCCCCGGTGCCCGGATTGTGGAGTCCCTGAAACTGCGGAGCACGTTGTGCTCACCTGCACCACGATGGAAGGACACCGAGCCAGGTTGTCAAGGAAAACCGGGATCTTCGCCCTCGCCGAGGAGGACTTCCCCCGTTTGATGGAGAAGGATAACTACCCCTTTTTCCGGGAGTTCATCTACGGGTGGAAGGAAGTGGTCGGGCCTGCTCATTTCACGATTAGCAGGGTCCGGCCCCTCGGCGAGCCACCGGACGAGCCACCAGACGAGGAGCCAGACGGGGAACCACCCCCGGAGGAGAGGGATGGAGAGGAGGACCGGACGGATGCGGCGGACCAGGATGGCTGGACGGCATCCGGACGGATGCAGACCGGCCAGGAGACCTAAAGGTGCTGCCCCAACAGTAAGGTGCACATCCGTGCACCGGGCAGCACCACAGAAAGTTTAAATAAGATTGTTCCCATCAAATTAAACGGAACCCCCCCAAATGATGTAATGCTGTTTTTATTAATAAAGAATAAAAAAAAGAAAAGAGTATTCTTGGCAGTGGCGGGCGTGCGTAAACCCAACGCACTCACCCGTCACTGCCGAAACCCGTGTGCCAGCAATGGCAGGTAGGGCGAAAAAAAAAAAAAAAAAAAAAAAAAAAAAAAAAAAAAAAAAAAAAAAAAAAAAAAAAAAGGTTAGTTGCGCTCCGGCAGTCGAAGGAGAAGGACGCACGCCAGGTTAGCTCTTGAGGATTATCCCCACCTTTTACTACTGGAAACCAGGTCAGTTAGCTCTCAGCCGGCAAGTAGGTAAGACGTGTTTTGCTTTACTCCCGGTTAAAAGTGCGCTGATGTGTTGTAGTGAGTGTGGTTGAGCCCCGAGGGACACAAGTGCGATTCGGGACTCCCACGGACAGGTGTTAAATTTTAATTTAGATTTTGAAAAAATTTTCCAAAAAAAATTTTTTTTCGAAATATTTTTTGGAAATTTTTAGGTTCATAATTGCTCATATTTCGGCAAACGAAAAATGAGCAAAAAAAATCAGGAGAAAGTGCCGGAGGAGGGGGTAAAAAAAGACGAAACAAGGTTAAAGTCAGGAGACTTTAACGCTGGTGAAGAGGAGGAGATGCCCCTCCAAGGAAGCAGAGAGACCTCAACGGAGCATGAGGACCTGCAAGCCGCAGCAAGAGGTCTGCCCTCAATATCGAGCTTCCTAGACAAGCTCATAGAGCCAGGAAGAGCAAGACTAAGGGTGAAACTCCCCCCCACGAGTGAGAGTGATCTCTACGAGGGGAAAGAGTCGGATGGGGCTCAGGAGTTGAGCCCCGAGTCAAAAAAAAGGAGAAGAGGAAGGAGAGGGAGTTCCCCCCCCCCATGCCTACAGTGAGGGTAGCCCAGCGGATCAGGCGCGGGCTATCCAAAGGAGCACAGTAGAGTACATGGAGCGATTCAGGAGTTCCTTCTCAAAGGAAAAGAAGGACTACATAAACGGAAACATCACCAAACTGCGGGACATCATCCTCATGTTAGAAGGGGAGAGGAAGTTGATCCCGGAGGTGGTGAAGCACGTAGTGAGGGAGATCCTCGCCACGGAGGAACTTCACCGAGTGGTTGCGGAGAAGGTGGCCGTGATAGTAGGGCCGATGGTGGCTGGTGGGCTGACCAGGAGGCAGAGGGAGGAGAGGAAAATCCCTAGGCAGCAGGAGCCTGGTCCTTCAAAGACCCCCCAAAGCCAGAAACCGGTCCCTAAGTTAATAGAACCGCGGCCCACAACAAGCGGGAATAGCGTGCCGGAGGTAGTGCGGGGCAGGATAGGGTTGGTGGAGGAGGAAGAGGTCCCCTACACCATAGTAGAGAAGAAAAAAAAGAAAAAGGGGCCGAAACAAACCCCGACCCCTTCCCAGGTAAAACAAAACAAGCCCCGGACGATGGCTGATGTAGTGAGGGCGCTACCCTCCAAACCCAGCGGGGAAAAGGCGCCTTACTACATCACCATAAAGGCGGAAGGTAGAACCCCCACGGAAATCCTAGATCAGCTCCCGTCACCGACGGAGCTGGGAGTGGGGGTGAAACTAATAAGGGCCACGAAGGACGATGGGGTCCTGATAAGAGGCGAAGACAGGCAGGCTGGGGAGAAAGTAGTGGCCTGGCAAAAGCTTAAGGATCAGGGCCTGCAGGCTAAGGAAGCCAGCAGAAGATGGCCAAAGATGGAGGTAAGGGGCGTGCCATGTGGATGGACTGAGCCCAAGCTCCAGGAGGAAATAAGGGCGTACCTGCAGCGGAAGCAGCTCCAGGTCCACGAGAGCCAGGTCCGTGTCCTGCACGGCAGGAGAGATAGAACGGGGCTTGCCAAGACGTGGGTCGTGGAGATGGACCCGCAGATTAGGTACGCCCTTCGAAATGAGGAGGTGGCCGTTAGCGGATGGTGGTCCCTCACATTTGTGGATACCCTGGACGCGCTGAAGTGCCTCCAATGCCAGGGATACGGACACTCCCGGGCTACCTGCAAAGAAAGAGAGGTGACGTGCAGGTGGTGTGCGGGACTGGGTCATATAGGCAAGGACTGCCCCAAGAAGAGTACCGGGAGACCCACCTGCGCAAACTGCGTGAAGCAGAGGCTCCCAAATACAAGTCATCAGGCAGGGGGCCGGGAGTGTCCAATACACGTGAAGGAGTCCCAGAGACTGGCACGAAGGACCCGCTATGACTGAGGAACTGCGGGTCCTCCAGTTAAACATGGGGAGGCGACGCATGGTGGTAGAGGAGATGAGGGCCCTCTCCCACCGATATGATATTATGGCGGTCCAGGAGCCATGCTGTCGAAGAAATGTGGTCACGGGCTTTGGTCTCACGTCGAGGGTGATAGCACTGGGCAGTGCCGAGAGGAGGCCCAGGGCTGCTATAGTTATTACTAACCAGACCCTCGACGTGATGGAGTTGCAGCAGCACACCACTGCGGACATGGCCTCGTGCCTGATAAAGTGGAGGGATATGACATTCGCGTTAACGTCGGCATACCTCTCCGACAGGACCAACATAGAGGAAAGTATTGGGGCCATGCAAGGGGTGGCTGCAGCACACAGGAATTTATTAATTTGCTCAGACACCAATGCCTGGAACACGGTCTGGGGGTCCGCTAGAACAGATCGGCGAGGAGAGAGCCTTGGCGGGTTCATCAGTAGTCACCAGCTGGTAGTCCTCAACGAGCCCTCTGATACACCAACCTTCAGGGGGCCCAGGGGGCACAGCTGGATTGACGTGACGCTCGCGTCGCCCGCCATGGCAAGATACGTCAAAGGGTGGACCCTCAGATCAGAGACGAGTTCCGACCACGCGGCCATAGCCTTCGGCCTCACTAGGGATGGGGCCGACGAACCACCTTTCCATGGTGGGGAAAAGGGCTATGTGACGAAAGGAGCGAGCTGGACCGCTTTTAAGAGTCACCTGGAGGGGTTGCTCGTGGATGACGACTGGGAGCGGATGATGTCGGATCAGGACGGATCCATCGATGCCGAGGTTGGTCGGCTCACCGACATCATCCGGGACGCGGCGGAGCGATCCCTCCGGAGGAAGACTACAGTCAGAAGACCGGTTCCATGGTGGACGCCGGGCCTAACTACCCTCAAGAGACAGCTCTACAGGGCCCGGCGGCTGTACCAGAAGTGCAGGTGCGAAGAGAGACGCACTGCACTTCGGGATGAGTATAGGCACAGGTTGGCTACCTACCGGAACGTGGTCCGTACGGAGAAGAGGAAATCCTGGGAGGAATTCGTGACTGAGGAAACGAAAAAGAATCCCTGGGGTATACCGTTCAGGGTCGCCTTGGGCAAGCTCTCGCCCATGCACACGATGGCGGCCCTGAGGATTGGGGAGGAAAGAGCGGTCTCCATGGAGGAGGCCGCCCAGATCTTCATAAGAAGCACATACCCCAGGGACGACCCCAGTCGGGACTCCCAGGAACAGGAGATGATCCGGCGGACCACGGAATACCCACCGGGTACTGACCTGTGCCCACCATGGGACATCTGGGATCTCCGTACGGCCGTGGGGAAGCAGCGCACGGGTCGCGCTCCAGGACTGGACAAGGTGGATGCCTCCATGCTGAAGGAAGCTATCCCTCTCATCGAGGAACGGCTTCTCAAGATGTACAACGCCTGCTTGAATGAGGGGTACTTCCCGAGGCAATGGAAGGAAGCCGATTTGAGATTGCTCTACAAGGGGGGAGGCAAAGATAAGGAGCTACCTAGCTCCTACAGGCCAATCTGCCTTCTCCCTGTGATGAGTAAAGTCCTGGAGGGCCTCATAATGGCCAGCCTGCGACCCACACTCAGCAGGGCTGGTCACCCACGGCAGTACGGATCGACCAAAGGCAGGGGAACCGCTGACGCGCTGATGCAGGTACGAAATGATGCTGAAGCGAGGGCGGAGAAGTATGTCATGTTAGTCCTCTTTGACATATCATCCGCCTTCGACAGTGTGTGGTGGCCGAACGTCCTGCAGCAGCTCCACAGGCACGAGGCGCCGAGCAATATCTTCGCCCTGGTGAAGAGCTACCTCGAAGACAGACGAGTCACGGTCCGGGGTAGCTACCACAGGTATGAGGACAGGGTGGAGCGAGGATGCCCACAGGGTTCGGTCTTAGGACCGGCCATGTGGAGGCTCGTTTTCGACGAGTTGCTCGGCGTCCTGGAGGAAGAGCGGTTTCCCGCCACGGCGTACGTGGATGACCTCGCAGCGATAGTCTGCGCGAATAGCAGAGCCGGGATCACAGTGGAAGCGGAGAGATGTGCCAGCTTGGTAGGAGCCTGGTGTGAGAGGAAGACGCTGAGGATGGCAGCCGCCAAGACACAGGCCGTTCTATTGCGCGGTAGAACAGATAGAGCTCACCCTATCACATTCCGCGTAGGTGAGGACAGGATTCGGGTAAGTGAGGTGGTCACCTACCTCGGAGTAAGGATAGGAAGACACCTGGATGTGACCCCTCACTTGGACCACCTGGCGACAAGGGTGAGCCAGACGATGAACGGCCTTAGTCGGATAGGCGGAGCCTTTTGGGGCCTCAGGTACCCGGTCAGCATGACTATTTATAAAGGAGTCACCTTGGGTATCCTGAGGTACGCGTCTCCCTTCTGGGGCGTGAACCTCTCACAGCGGCAGAGAAGGAAGCTGGCAGCGGCACAGAGAACGGCTCTGCTACGAGTGACCAGGGCGTACCGCACAACTTCTCACGAGGCGGTGCAGATCCTGGCGGGAGGTATGCCTGTTGACCTCCTGCTGGGAGAAGATGCTACAAAGCACGAAGTTAAGAGAAAAGGCTTGGCAGCTCTTCCGGAGCGAATCCAGGAGAGGATCCGGGAAAACCCGAGCAGATGGCAGGAGGAGCTCAGGAGGGACTCATTGGCGGAGTGGAATGGACGGTGGGTGGCATCCGAAAAGGGGAGCACCCTTAGGAAGTACTTCCCCACCGTCGAGTCAAGATTAAGAGCCAAATGGGTCCTTCCTGATTACTGGATGTCGCAGATCCTCACGGGGCACGGCGGGTTCAGATGGAAGCTGAGCCAGCACGGATATGACCTGGACCCAAACTGCCCCAGCTGTGGAGTTCCGGAAACTGCCGAGCATGTAGTGGCATCATGCACCGCATACGACGCCCTGCGCGCGAGGTTATCCACGCAAACCGGGATATATAACATCACCGAGGACGTGTTCCCTGAGCTTGTGGAGGAGATCAACTACGCAAGTTTCAGGGAATACGTATACGGATGGAAGGAAGCTGTAGGTCCAGCCCACTTCCTGATCACCAGGAGGAGGAGACCGGCACCGGGAAGACCACCGGACTGAGGTTGGCTGAGGTTGACGGAAGAAGACGGCAGGAAGGATAAGGTGTAGCTCTAAGGTGCACAGCCGTGCACCTTTTTTTTTTTTTTTTTTTTTTTTTTTTTTTTTTTTTTTTTTTTTTCGCCCTACCTGCCATTGCTGGCATACGGGTTTAGGCAGAGACGGGTTAGTGCGTTGGGTTTACGCACGCCCGCCACTGCCAAAAATACTCTTTTCTTTTTAATTCTTTATTAGTAAAAAATGTTACAGCTTTCGGGGGGGTTCCGTTTAATTGATGGGAACAATAATTTAAAATCTTTCTGTGGTGCTGCCCGGTGCACGGATGTGCACCTTACTGTTGGGGCAGCACCTTTACGTCTCCATCCGTCCGGATCCCGTCCAGCCATCCTGGTCCGCTGCATCCGTCCGGTCATCATCTCCATCCCTCTCCTCCGGGGGTGGTTCCCCCTCTGGCTCCTCGTCTGGTGGCACCTCGTCTGGTGGCTCGCCGAGGGGCCGGACCCTGCTAATGGTGAAGTGTGCAGGCCCGACCACTTCCTTCCACCCGTAGACAAAATCCTTAAAGTAAGGGTAATTGTCTTCCTCCATCAAACGGGGGAAGTCCTCCTCGGCGAGGGCGAAGATCCCCGTTTTTCTTGACAACCTGGCACGGTGTCGCTCCATCGCGGTGCAGGAGAGCACTACGTGCTCCGCAGTCTCAGGGACCCCACAATGCGGGCACCGGGGGTCGATTTCTCTCCTATGCTCACTGAGCTTACCCCGGAACCCGCCGTGTCCTGTAAGGATCTGCGAGACCCAGTAGTCCGGGAGGACCCACGTAGCCACCAATCTCGACCGGACGGTGGGGAAGTACTTCCTCAGGGTTGAGCCCTTCTGGCTTCCCACCCATCGTCCGTTCCACTCGTCGATCGAGTCCTCCCTCAATATCCTCTTCCATCTGTTAGGGGTCTCGCCGATCCTCTCTCGGAGTCCCTCTGGGAGCGCCGCCAGCCCCTGCCTCTTCACCTCATAATTCAGGGCGTCCTCCCTGAGGACGAGGTCCAGGGGCATCGCTCCGGTCAGCACCTGCACCGCCTCGTGCGACACCGTCCTATAGGCCTTCGAAACTCTCAGCAGAGCCAGTCTCTGGGTGGTCGCCAGCCTCCTCTTATGCGGTTGCGTGAGGTTACGGCTCCACGCAGGGGATGCGTACCTCAGGATACCCAAGACCACGCCTTTGTAGATGGTCATAGTTGCCGGGTACCTGAGGCCCCAGAAAGCACCCCCTATTCTTCCAAGTCCGTTGAGTGACAGGGTCACCCTATCTTTCAGGTATGCTAGGTGTGGGGTGGCGTCAAAGTTCCTCCTGAACCTAACGCCAAGGTATGTCACCTCCTCACCCAGCCTGACTCTTTCTCCCTGAATCTGCAGTGTGATAGGGTGAGCCCTGTCGGTGGAGCCTCTTAGGAGTATGGCCTGGGTCTTGGCTGCGGCCATGATCAACTTCCGCCTCACGCACCATTCCGCTACAAGGCTGGCGCATCTCTCCGCTTGAGTCTTCAATCTGGCTCTGCTGTTTTCGGCCACTAGAACTGCCAGGTCGTCGACGTAGGCCGTGGCAAGGAACCCTTCGCCTTCTAGCTCCCCCAGCAACTGATCAAACACGAGTTTCCACAGGGCCGGCCCGAGGCCGTGCACCGGGCTACACCATAGTACCAGATTGTTTATACAAATAAAGGAAAAAAAAAAAAAATATATCCTGAAGTAGTGCCTCCAGTGGTGTACCCCCACTGGAGACAAACCCTGTATGCCATTCTGGCAGGTAAGGGAGGGAAAAAAAAAAAAAAAAAAAAAAAAAAAAAAAAAAAAAAAAAAAAAAAAAAAAAAAAAAAAAAAAAAGGTTAGGGGTGGTTAGGGGTGGTTAGGGGTGGTTAGGGGTGGTTAGGGGTGGTTAGGGGTGGTTAGTTGCACCCCGGCAGTCGTAGAGAGTGGACGCACGTCAGTTGAGCTCCCGGGGATTATCCCCACCACTCCTTGAGTTTTCCAGTGTCAGTAGCTTCCCAGCCGTCGATAAGGTAAGACGTGTTTTTACTAAGTTCCGTCATTAGTGCGCTGGAGTGTTTGTGTGTGTGTGGTTGAGACCCGAGGGACACTAAGCGGCGATTCGGGACTCCCACGGGACAGGAGTTTTGATTAATTAATAAAATTAATTAAAACGAAAAAAAATTAAAAATTTTCCAAAAAAAATTTTTTCCTTTCAAATTTTTTGGAAAATTTTTGGTCCAATATCAGTTATATATCGGCGGACCGAAAATGGACACAAAAAATCCTGAAGAATGCGCACCGGAAGG